>JACCHZ010000149.1:1432500-3832500 GCA_018907045.1 Wiebesia pumilae
TTTATTCGTTCATTAGAGGCCAATAATTATAAAATAAAGTTATTTCAGACAATGTGAAATACATAGATAAGAATCTAATGTCGATAAGGGGGATATAATTTCGTCCATATATAAAAACATGCTTGTGTATTTTCCATGTAAGTTTTTATCCTTGCAGACCAAATTCTTATAATTTCCTGAGCGTTTTTCTTATCCTATATCTCGCTTTGTTTCACACCGGCTCCTGTGCACAGACAACATCAGCAAGATTTCCTAATGAAAATTCATTTCCAGATTATATACGAAAGTGTATTATTCACTGATCGTATTACAGCTCTCCTAAGGTTTCGAGTGTTTTTCTATATGCAATGCGCTCGCACTAAGCATATCCTACAGTCTTTATCTACGTATTCTTATACGCTATAGCTGCACTGATTCCCCTATGAAAAAAGCAATTATTTTACACACAAGCCACGCATGAAAACATTTAACTTCAGAATCGAATCGTGAGGCCTCTCTGAACTGTAGTACGGTACGAGAAGATGAGAGAAAAGAGGTACGCAAGTAACGAATATATCTTTTAATTTCCACGTTTCCCTTTTCGAATTGAGAATAGAATTCTAATAAGTGCGCCAATAAGGTGAGAAAGTATCATTTCATACGATCAGATAACACTAGGACAATAAACTTAAACAATTAATGGTATTCTTTATGCATTCAATTTGCAAAATGAAATACTAAACAAACATAAGGTTATAAGTTTTCTATTTTACATTCTTATATAACGAATTTAAATTTATATTATATCTCTATACGCCAATATGTGAGTATAAAATTATTATAGAAAAAATAACATTCTTTGTTATAACATTTTATTTGCTTAATGCAGACTTTAAATTCGCTAAGATCTATTCAGGGAACTTTTTATGGTAATACAAAAAGTGTAAAATTAAGTTTTATTGAGAGGGTAAGAACGGTTTTTCCAATATTACACATAAAATTTGTTATATATGAACTTGGTGGGGATCCTATAATCGCTGCTGGGGACCACTTTCTTGTAGGTGAAATCTTCTCAAAAAATAATGCTGAAAAAGAAATGTTCACTCATGCTCGTTTCTCATTAAACGTAATTGAATTTAACGTAAGTGTAAATTCAAACGTAATAAAAGAATGAACTTCACCTCGTTGTTTAGCCAACATCTAAGATGTTGGTTAAGCAGATTGAGTCTTTAATAATCCAATGGATTCGCGTAAGTATGTAAGAATAACATGGATGCTATGAACCGATAAAAACTCTAAGTACTACGAAAATGAAAAAAGTTGTAATATGAGATTATTGAGACGTTGTTATTACATATTATTAAAATTACGTGTTGTTGTGAATGAAGCTAGTTTGAAAATATAAATATAATTATTTATTGAAAACCGAGCAATACCTAAAATTAATACGGAAATCAATTATTCTTTCGTAGTTTTCTTTTTGACGTATTACTTTGCTGATTAATTATTTAGTAAGTATCAAAGTTATATTAATAATTATAAGAATCTCTACTATCATAAAGTACGAAGGGACTATTTTAAATTCTAAATGTAATTTCCTTGAACTCTTCACTAGAAGAATAATTTCTTTTCATTTGTATAACATTAGCACGATGAATTATATAAATTATCCATTAATCATCTTGCACTTTCAAATAATTATAGATTTACCGCGAGAATGATTTTTTCAATTTTTTGTTTTCCTTTAAATAATACCCCAGTATAGAGCATCGTGCATGAACAAGAGTCCAATTAGAAGAAAAAGTCGCGTATTGCTCACTACTCCACCGCAAAGTAGCTCAGCCTATTTCCGACAGCGATTAAAAAAAGTACCAAGAAGAGAAGTTGAGGAGTAAAAAAAGCAATTCAATGAAGAGAAGAATGGAAGGAAAAAAGATAGAAGAAGGAAAGTCAGGAAATCCGCCTAGAGCTTAACATGAGGGTGCTAGGCTCATCTAATTGGGCAGGGACTCGATTATATAAGGTTGTGTTAACGTTTTCCACTATCGAAAAAGTATTTCCTACGGCAGCACAGTTTTTGTGACGGGAGAAAACTATGTCAAATAGAAAGAAGCGAGATTATACAGGTAGGTAGATGAGAAAAATTTAGGATAGTCTAATCAAAATAACCGATGAAATTCTTAACAATTTGATTTCTTATTGAGTCCAATTGTAAAAAGAAAAATATGGTCACTATCTAGGGCTCAAGATTTTTGTAAAGATATACGCAACAATGTAAATCGAGACCAAATTCTTAATAGATGATACTAAAGTCTTAAAAATTATATGTACAATGGGGGAACTTGAATTAAATGTCACTCGTTCTTGTATACCTGATAAATTCACTAAAGAATATTGATTTAATGTCCGAATCTAGCGAATGCCCGAAGCAAATATTTTCTAAATCTTGGTCTTTTGTTGCATTAGCGTTGGAATCGTTTTGAATCATATTAATATTCTATTCTACTAGTTGAAAACCAAAATAATTACTAATATTTATGACAAAAATTCAGTATTACTCATAAAATGTATTTAATTATACCTGAAAAAAATTATACAAAAGGGAAAATTATTATCAAGCAGATTGAACATTATTAACTGTAAAAGAACTCTTCAATATTATAATTATTTCAAGATTAAAAAACAGTGGATTGGAATTATTTATTGAGCTTACCATAAAATTTTACGATGATGTTAATACATTTATTATCCAGTCGCATGTACACGACAAACAGTGAATCATGTATATGTACCTTTAACCAAAATTAATACTAAATTTATTATTTAGTATAAAATTAAATTAAATAAAATTCATTATTTTTATGTTAGTATAGTTCTGTGGAATACGTAATGTACAATGAAAAATAATTTTATAGTTATAGTTTGTGAAACCATATATATGTATGGTTTCGTAGTGAAATAGTAAAATTTAAAATAGTTACGTAGTTTTTATGAAAATGCTCATCAACATTACAAATGAGTAATACTTTACAAAATAATTAATGTTCATTAATTATTACGCTTACAATCATCGTGTTAACTTTTTACTTTATTCATAGTATTCGTACCTAGGTTAGGTTAGTTCATTCGTAATCATATATATATATATATATATATATATATATATATATATTCAAGAAAGCTAACAAAATAAGAAATGTACATAGTTTCTTACATGCCTATAATATTCTATGAAATGCATAATTTTCAAACAACATATTTATCATCATTTTATATAAAAAAATATTCAATAGTTTCAATGTATGGTTTTTATTAATCTGGATTATCATATAAAAATTAATGTATATGTAACAAAATTCAACATATTGACTGTTTTTGTAAATTTGGTCTATTCTTATAAATCAATTTTATCTCTGATTTAAAATTTTAGTGAAAATTATGTAAATGAATAAAAAAAAACTTAATTATTTATAAATTCATATTTACACTGCTCTGCGTATAAATGTTCAGAGATTATAAATATTATTTCATCAAAATAATGTCTAACTTTATTTAATATACAAAGAAGAGCATAAATAGAAAAGAATTTCAGAAATGTGTATTATAACATACATTCAACGTACTTTTTATTGAGAGAAACTGTAGTTATTTAAAATTTACAAAATATTTAGTATCCCATGCAATGGCAATCTAATTTTTTAGAAAGTATACATAAGTAATGTAAAATATTGTTTATACAGATAATGATGTTAAAGAACTCTATATAGTTCTTTTTCGAACGCAATTTACTTAATCTTAATTTATTTAATTTCTGTTAATTGACTTTACTGTTTAAAAGCGAAGTCACGCTAATTTAAGAAAATATTTTAGCTGACAATAAATCGATTAAAATCGAAATGATTAATTTAATAATAAAGTTATAAAACTAATACTGCAAGAGTTATTTATTTTAAAGCCAGTAAATAAGTAATCTGCAAGTTTAGTAAATAAAAGTGACGTTTGAAGAGCTTAATATCGCTTATCTCGGAACCCAGACCAATGAATTAAATATTTACCAAATTATAAGCATTTTTTTATATCGTTTTATTTTATATAAAACATTAATATAAGCATTGCATTAAGATGAAACAAGTATTTTATTCTATAAATATATGTAACGTGATATGAAACTTGAGACCCAAAGTATAAACTTTAAATCGATATATTAGAGGACCTAAAGTAAAGCCTTTTATTATTTCTCTTATAAAAATTGATACTGCTCAGATTATTCTACATTTTATTTCATACTTGCATCGAAAAGATGCCGTTGTCGCAAAATCCAACGAGTATATTGTTAACAACCGCATTTAAAAACTCGAAAATGATCTTTTCTTGTTACAGTCTACGGTCTTATGATTGCCTGAAGTTACAGCTCGATGGGCAGCATGAGGATTGGTCACTGGTCGTTGGGTCTTTCCGGATTCCGGAAGCTGCCGCTCGTTTCCCTGGTGACGTTCGCCTGTATGGCTACTGCCCTCGACATACGTGAGTACTCAACACTAATCTGTCAAACTCATACTCCCGTTGATACCGTGTCCTTTTATTAATTTTGTTGAGGATTTATTATGAAAATAAATATTAAACTGCTTAATTATAAGAAATATAAATTTTAGAAATATTACACATTGACTCGTCGCAGCCAAAGGCTTGAGTTAAAATTAAACTAGCGTAATTACATGCGCCTTGGGCAGAATGCAAATTTTCCTGCGAAAAAGCAGAATGAGGAGTAAAGGGATGCGACTACATAGATTCTATTTACTACACTTTGACTCGTCAGCGTAATTAGTAGATCCATTTAATTGCACAACGAAAAACGTTCACAGTTAAAATTCAAAGATAATTTTACCTGCAATAACCCTGACTTATAGAAAACATCACTAATATTCTCGGTACAATGATTGTGCCTTCTTTATTGAATCACAACTGAGCAATTTAGAATATTTACATTTACATAAGAATAAGTTATGGCTGTTTCTTACACCATAACTCGAGAATAATCTTGAATAAGGATGTATCTATTTACCTTATTATTTTAAAGAAAGATATATAAAACAGATAAAATAGTTACGTAGTTTCTATGAAAATGATTATCAATAATACAATTGCGTAATACTTTATAAAATAAGTAACGCTCATTAATTATTACAATCATCGTGTTAACTTTTTACTTTATTCATAGTCATACCTAGGTTAGATTAGTTTATTCGTTATCAAATTAAGTAATTAAAAATGAAAATACCTTTCTTCGTTCGAGATCTAAAATTGCCTTACAGAAAAAATATAATTTATTATTGCTGAAATTCCGTTTAATTACAGTATTCAAGTAAAATAAATGAACTCTTCCAAATAAAGTAATTTTAATTTCTGAGAATTTTGTATCTTGAAAATAATTCGAAACGTTAATTTTTTCATTTAAATAAAATTCTAATCAATTGCGCATTTATTTGAGTTTACTTTCGTAAAAAGTTGAATCAAAGTTTAGTTTAATTTGAAAATTGTTTGAATATCACGTAATTATTTGCATACATATGGTATTTAAAAGAAATTTAATGTCAACCTATGTGTTTTCTATGTATAATGAATATTAAATGCATGGTCACGATTACTTTGGAAAGATAAAATTTAGTATTCCACTATTTTTTATATAACAATATGATATTATATTCAAATAAATAATGAGTATGAGTTTACGTTATTATTGATTACTGTAACTGACTTACAAATATTTACCTATATAATTTAAAGTATTAATTTATTTTCCCTACAAATATTCGGTGCATAAAAAATTTCTTTATATTAGATTTATTGATTACAAATTTAAATCAATATAAAATTTATTTATGAATTTTAAATTCATGATTTATAAAGTAGCATACATACATAATTAGAAATTTTTAATCTAATGCTTCTCAATTAAACCAATTTATGTTATTTAATTAGGTTAATTAGCTAATTTACTAATAAATATCATCCAAACTTTGTTTTACTTTACATTTATGTATAATATTAATATAACAAATTCAATTTCACATTACATTGCTTAATTCAAGAGCCTATATGCGAATGCTTTAATTCAATCATAATTAGATTGCAATATGACATAATATCTTGTATTATTTCATATTGTTATTTGTCATGATTCTAATCACTAGTTTCACTTATATTCATTCTTCTCTTATACAATCTTTCCTTGTCTTTTTGTTTTTCAATTTATTTCAACTCTTTCTCTCCTATTCCCTCTTCATCACTCTCTCTCTCTCTTTCTCTTTTTCTTTTTACCTATTTCTGGTTGTTTTTCTGCAAAAATCGTACCATGTAGTTATAAACTATCAATTTATTGGAAAAATAAAAAACTCGGAGATGTAGGGTTTCTTGATGATTCAACCTATAATATAAAAAAGATAACCAGCTATAAAGTAGCCGATATATATTAAGCGATGAGAAATGCAACTTCATTTCAAACTTTTGTTTCGATGTTCCATAGATATTCTCATATACAAATTGTATAAATAGAATCGAGGTGGCGATGGTAAAAGTAATACACACTAAGCACGCGCTGTGAGAATCAACCATATATTCCTTTCTTCTTTATTTAGCTTTCTATCTATTTATTCATCCATTTATTTTTATATCTTTTTTTTTATATACCTATTCATCTAGCTATCTATCTTTCTGTATGTATGTTTTTCATACTCCACCTCAGCCTCTTGTTAGTTTCACCGAACAACTTCTTGTTGGCATTAAAGGTGTTTTTCCTTCAACCAATGATCTACCATTCCAACTATTTCTATAGCTTTCTAAATAACACACTCTCTCTCTCTTTCTCTCTCTCTCTTTCTCTCTCTCTCTTTCTCTCTCTCTCTTTCTCTCTCTTTCTCTCTCTCTCTCAATTATTCTTACTCTATCTCCTGCCTCTTTTACTTGCGTGTACTAATAACATTTGCACATACTTCGCTTTATCTTTCATATTTGTTTAATCCTTATATATTTCAGTTCCTACTCTAGTTTCTTTTTTATATCTTTATTTTTTATACATTTCTCATTCTTTACTATTCCTAAACTTATTTCATTTGTACTTTATATTTCTAAATATTTTTCACTTCAATATTCTGATATAAATTGACACAATTTGAATTACTTGTAAAGTAATTATTAATTTAGACTTTCTACATTTGTTAATTAAATGGATTTTAATCTATTTAATAAATTAAGATCTATAAAATATTAATAAATTTATAATTATTGACAATAATATATAATATTACGAAAGAATATTTTTTATAAAATAAATCGTATCTCATTCTTTCTTTCTATACAAAATCTATAATTCTACGTAATTCTAACTAAATATAAATGATGTTTAAATTAGAAGAAAATAAAATATTAACTTCATCAAGTTTTATTATATTTTGCAAATCTAAATTTTTAAATATTTTGAATATCGTAGTCAATTTCTTCCAAACAGTGTGAATATATTTTATTAAGATTATAAAATTAAATTATAATCGTTTTATATAATTCTTTGACTAAAATTATTATATTTTTCATATTAATTAACAATCTATTTTTCACTTCAATTATTACAATTTCAATATCATATGTGGAGCGTGTGTACCCGCATGCATGTATACGTGCATGCCTGTGTGGATATGTAGGTCTGTGGGTAAGTAATACAATCTATCAATATATATTTTGTTAGAACATCGATTCTTAAGCTATTAGACATACATATTAAAATTAATAATAAAGTGTACAAGTATTTATACATTGTATACAAATTATATTATACACATTAACATTTTTTTCCATCTCATCAAGTAGGAAATCTATAAATTTCAAAAAAACGAAAAAGGTATTTATTAATCTGAAACAAGCAAAAACGTATGCTAGATGTAAATACATGAAACGTACGCAAAAGAATTTAAGAATAAATGTACTTTTGTGTATAAATTCCAATAGAATATTTTCGGAAAAATATGTCCGTATATTGATTGGAAAATACGTATTAAAATTTATTGATTGGACCTTTAATTAAAAAAGTATCATAATTTTAGAAATAATAATCAACGTCTTTTCAAATGAACTAATATTGTTATTCGGTGTATAGTTCGATTAATTCATACACTTACTAGTAAATGACACAACAAAAGTATAAAAGTTATAATTTTCTATTACTTTAATAATAAGAAATTAAGAAATTTATGGTTAAGCACTTTGAAAAGTATTAGGAACGATATATTTCTAATCCTAAAGTAAAAGATAATAATTTTATTCTCTATATTTTATAATAGTTCATGCATATAAACTGAGTGTTATGTAATTGATAATATCTTTTGACTATCAATCGAACAAATGAAATGCTACGGATAAAATAAAATTTTTGTCTTGAATTTTCGATGAAAACGCTCACAATACATGTTTTGCATGTTCTGAAATTTTTGTCGATCTAAGCTTCCTTTCAAATATTAATATATATAAATAAAGAATAATAACATTAAAGACAAATCTATATTTTCTTTCGTTCTAAGTAATGCAATTCTCTTATCACAAATTAAATATAGACGGTTTCATAATATTTTATTTTGTTGTCTGTACAAAGCTAAAAATAAGGATAACATCACTGACCGAGTTAATTATTTATTAGTTATGTACACGTCTGCTCTCAAAAAAAATTAATCGCGTCTGTGAGCGATTGAGTTCATGATAAATATTTTGCTAAAAGAAAGTATTAAAATAAGAATAGAAGAGATCAGAATATAAAAGATCAAGAGAATATAATTCCATTGAAAAATACCTTATATATTGATGTGATTAATTAAAGCCACGTAGAAAGTTGCAAATATTTGTTCATAAAATATAAGTATACATATTGAAATACGTATTGAAATAGTACAATCTTTTAATAATATTTTCGATCGATAAAATATCTGTATAATGTTTTAATACAAATCAAACATTACTTCAAAATTTTAGTTATGCAAAGTCAATTAGCTTATTGGATTCACATCTATATTTATTTTTCAAATAATTTAATATCTAAAAAACAGGAAATGAGATAAAATTAAAACAATAAATTAAATCAATAAATTAAATTATTTATTTATTGTAGTAATATAATATTTGTTTAAAACATAATCTATTATAGGCATATCGACAGAAAAGTTTCTCATGTGGATTGACGATTATGATGATTTAGGATTATAATTAGAGAAATATTGATTTTTAAAATTATTCATTAATTCTATATAATTAATTATGAATACTAATTTAAGCTCTACATTTTTTCGGTCATTAGTTTCCGAAAACTTAAGTTGACAATATTTTAATTTAATTTAATTTATATCGGATAGATTATCTTTTTGTGATAATCATATTTAATACACTGCGTAAGGTTTTACATATCAGTATGAATTATTTAACTTGTCATCTACATGAGATCTCTAATTGAAAGTACATTATTATACGTTATTCTTTAGTTTTTATCGCCATATTTACTCTAAGATTACTTAATACTATATTTTGATGTTTAAAAGTGTTTAATTGCAATAATAATGAGTAATGAAAACTGCTCCAGTTGAAATTATTTCAGAACTGAATTATGTATTAAATTCTTATAAATTTTTTAATAAATATCATCCGCTTATTTAGAAATATAATTATATCTATATAGTAAATAATATTTTTAAATACTTCTTTATCACTTATTCAAAACTTGGAAAAAAATTCTAATGAATCTGAAATTTAATAAATTTAATTAAGTTTTTCAGATGAATATTCAACGTTCAATGAGTCATCTGACTACTCGAGGGTGTCGCTACATCTATATAGTCACGGAATAACTCTATACAATTCTATAGAAACAAATCCTCAGTTCCGTTAATTTCTCTGTTGTACTCATTTTAATGAACAGTTTTTGAAATATTCAAATTAATTAATCTACACGTGAACATTAACATTTTCACTTTAACTACAAGATTTACATATAAAATTGCAAAATATAATTAATGCGATGATTTAAATTTAGAAAATTTATGCAATATACTTAAAACATCAATGTTATATAAAAATATAATAATCGATCACTTTATATACATTTATATTAACATTGCTTGATCAGTTTGATTTGAATGTTTGCCATTTATTACTGAAATTAAATGAGTCTATACCTATATTACGAAAGATACATAATATGAATATAGGAAGACTATATCAGGAAATTAATATATTTTTCGATTTAGAAAGATAATTTTGTAAGACTTTTTGAGTCATAATGCAAACCTTATTGCAGCTATGCTTATTAAACCATGTAAAACAACATATTTTTCTGTATTTGTAATTTTTTATTAAATATATTTCAATCACTATGATGAAATATGCACTATAGAAAAAGTTTTTATAACACATTCAAGATAAAAATTAATTTTTATTATATTAGCAATCAAACAGACGAATTTATAATATAAATTTTTTCGATGAAGTGTATTTTTCGAAGACACAGATGTTCTAATAATAACTAGTATAAATATATATATCATTTGAATTTGATTATATCTCTAACTTAAAGTAGTGTGCATTACGAGAAATAATATGCCACATGCCTGTGCGGTGCACCCAACCGCAATTTCGCGGTTGAACATCTCCAACCTCCGAGCAACGTAATTCCCCTCGGACTCGTATTTTGAAGTCAAGCCCCGATAAATGTCACTAATATTACCATCACATATGAGTCCTGTCTTTCTTTTCTTCTCGACCTCTCTTTCTTTCTTTTCTTCGTCGTTTATATCCTCGCTATATAACGACGTGCTTGAGTTAATGTCTGAATGTCTTGAATTTGTAAAAAAAATAACACGCGTTAAGGTAGTCCAAAAGATGATGCAGTAACATGTGTTCTAGGTAAATGAATTACGAACATGGTACATTAAGTAGAAGGAACAAGAGATTAATTTATTAAAAAAAGAACTCTATATGAAATTTAAGATTAATGTGCTTTTTAATATTAAAAAAAAAGATTATACGAATGTAATCAGATTAAAATTAAAATTTTTGCAAATATTTAAATCTCTAATTAGTATAATGGTAACATAATACTTATGCTAAGCCTATGGTATTTATAGAGCATTAAATTCAAGTATACTGATAATATGTTAATGAATGTAAATTACAATTAAATAAATCTATTACAACGATTTTAAAAGAAATCATTACATTTTCAAAATTTATTCTAACATACTGTGTGATTAAACAATTAATAAAATATACAATATACAATATTGTATAATAAAAACAGATAATTTTTTCAATGGACAATTTAAATTGGAGATTATTTATATATATATATATATATATATATTTTTTGTTTTTTATTTTATGTATAATACAAATACAAATTAGCATATTAGCAAATTAGAAAATTAGCAATGATAACACAATTAGTTTCTATAAAATAGTAAAGTGCGCCTATTAAACAATAGAATACTTTTCCAATTTCAGTGGAATAACTCCCTTATGATTGTTAAGATGATAGATCACTTTTATATGATGCCTTACATAATACACCTTCACGCAACCTTTCAAATCTATGATTTTTATACAGTTAGTATAAAATGACTTATATATTATTAACTATGTGTATGGGCTACTCCTCTATCACTCAAGGGACCTAATATATGTATGACGGAACTCATCACTCACTTTCATTCTATCTCTCTCTCTTTCTCTTTCTCTTTCTCTTTCTCTCTAATCCCACTTTCAAATAGTCGAAATTATTAATCCTACAATACTTTAATTAAGAGATATTAAAATATTATAAAACCTTAATTTATCTCCATTATGTGAATTATGTATTCAGAAAGAATAATTGATATTTTTGTAATCTCAAGGATAATTATCATTTATTAATTTTTATATTTAATACCATTTTCAAGCTTAAAATCTTTATAAAAGTTTGAATGTTGAAAGTTTACTTTAAAAATATAATTTTTAGGAATCCAATGATTCAAGAAAAAAATCTTTATTGATTTTTTTAAATTATTATACTTATATCATATATATTAGTATAATTATACTAAGATAATATAAATATTATATTAATATCAATAACATTATTATAATTATACGGATCATAATTAAGCAATATATGAATAGTGACAGATATGTATTTATAATTACATAACGTGTGGTATTTTATTATTAAATGGAATATTAAATAAACTTTACGTAACTACATATTAATTTTATAAGTTTACATATCTTGTAATAATACAATTTTCCATATGATTTTTAGTTTTTATAGTAAGATTTGTAATTCATAGAGACTTCATATTTCATAGAGAAAATTTGATTACAATATAAATATTGAGTAAAGTATCGTAGTTTAGCAATGTTCCCTTATTTGATTATCCACTGCTAACATTTAGTTTCACGTTATTGTATAATAGCTGCATTAAAAACTTATAAATATGAGCTTATCTAATTTAATAATTACGTCTTGATTATAATGTATTATTTGGTTAATATAATACTAAAAGCTTTTTATTTTATCCTGAAACAAAATACAAATGCAAACTACTAAATGCAAACTATGTACGTAACAATTTTTATTCTTCGATAACGTGTTACGAAAGCAATTATTCTACTTTATAGGACATATGTCTATTTTTGCAAACGTATATGATTAGGTGAATTTTCATTTTTCGATAATAAATAAATCAATTACATGGTTTACGTTATTTTAGAAATCGGTACTCAGAGAATGAATTCAATTACGACTCAAAATTTTCACTATTTATATTATAAGGATATGAATTATTGTTAGCTTTTATTCTTGAACTTATAATTACTATCGTACAAAATTATTTAACAACGTCAATAAATTTGTAGAAAATAAGATACAAGCGATGTACAAAATGTACTTTATTGGTTATATTAAATATTTGTCACAAATAGTCATTTTTTTTATTTTTGTGAAATAAGAAACACAATTTGACAATTTGAAAATAGCATTTATTCTTATATTTGAACTCTTGATGATATTTAGAAAGCTAGAGAAATTAAAAAACGAGAAAAATATTCAAAAGAATTCTTTAAAAAGTTGTTACTAAGGAACGAATAATAATATTTGAGAAAATTAAGCGCTCAATTTATTGCCAAATCTCTGTACTGATTTCTTAATTTCAAATAATTGATCATAATGTTCGATTATAATGTATACCCAAACTCTAATATTTACTCAAATGTTACAATATTATAAAAATTTTTTAAAAATAATTATTTAAAATTTCGAGCTATGATTGAAAAAATTCTCTTTAGTAGAAGTATGAATTTCTAAAATTCAATTATGTTAATATTTTTGAAAATAATTTTTTCACAAAAAGTCAATCACAATAATTCGGTAATGCAATATTATATGATGAGTTTCGGTTTATGAAGTTTTAGATATGCTTTCTTCGATTCTGACCCTCGTTTATCTCTTCTTCCTTTCCTCCCACTTATCGTTTTTTTTTCCTCAGTGCCGCTTAGCGCTCCTGAACTTTTGCCCGTCTTGTTATGGCAAATAGCTCGCCCTCGAAGAAAGTAAACAGTCCGTATAAAGACACACAAGTCAAGTACGGCTTCTACAAACGCATTCGAAAACTTTTGCTTGGAGAGACCTTTAAGAACTCATCTGCCCAAGAGTTTCGCACATTTTTTTAACTACGTGTGTACGCATCTACGTATCATCCAAAAAATGACAAGATTATAAAATATTCATGCACCTTTTAACAAAATTATTGTGTGAAAATATACTTATAATAACTCTTATAATTAATAAATTCCATCAGTAATCTAAATATATAATGTTCAAGTGAATATTTACAATTTATTGTCTAATACATTTACAATATATTGAATTTACAAAAAGTTACCGAACATCTACATTTTTAAAAACATTTTTGGTTCGTTAGAAAAAATTTCGGCGCTAATGAAAATATCCAAATGTATTGTCAACGATCACCTGAATAAAATGATTGATTCATACAATATTATACGTAAAATTAACAAGTTCAAAGACTGAAAAATAATCGCTTAATAATTTCATAGGTACAATATTACACGAAGCATATTCTTAGTTTGAAGGCTCCATTTAATTCATTGTATTTATTAATTGTACTCATTTTGATTAGGTGTAATATATATTTGCATTTCCCTTTCAATAAGCTTCAGAACAAAGAGAATAAATCAAATATCTTGGAAATAATTTACGTACCTTATCTTCATTCCTTATCGAGGTAATCGAGCATCTGAAATATTTTCCACAATAGGTGAAAAAAACTCGTATCTTTTCTTGTGTGTCAGTGATCTATCGTATAAGAGATGTATATATGAGAGATGAAGAAATTGCAATGTGACGCTTAAAATTCTCTTGAAACACGAATGAAGCACCTGAGAAAACTAATCTGAGTCGTGTCACGCAGGAACCAAGTACCTTTTCTGATGTATGTTCAAACTGCTTCAAAGCTTAATAGTACCAAAAATACTTTGAAAACTACCAGTATATTCGGGACAGATGTAAACAAAATCAAAGCAATGTCGCCCAACAGTTATTTGTGCAGCGACTTCCGCTGACGTGTGCCGGTGCTTTCTTCGTCTTGTTGATAGAAAACTTTTAAAACGTTGAAAGGACAAAGAGGAACTAAATAGTTGCCATTGACATCGTACTCAGATATACAGATATACATACCTATAGCTATCGTAATTGTAATGCAGACCAATAGAGTAGACGGAACAATGCTTAGGTAAAAGTACAAATAGGATGGTGGTGTAATTTAAGTTGGTTTGCTTCCCTCCATATTTAATTTTGTTGATAATTCATTCTTGTGTATTTTTGAAAATTAGACAGTTAATCTTGAATAATGTACATAATAATAATCTTTTCATGAACGATAATTTTTATTCAATTGTATAAAGCATATACAGTCTTACTTCATTAGAAATCCCACTCGTGATATTGAAATATTCACTTGAAAATTAATTATAAAGCGTATTTCACAATATGAATCTTAAATAAAATAGAAAAATATTTTCTGTCGTAAAATTTTTTTATATTATTAGAAGCAATCTTATTAGTATATCCATATTAATTTCATAAATTTAAGAAGAAAAACACTTTCACTGTAACTAAATATATATTTAATATATTTGTTGTGTAATTGTACATTTGTTAATTTCTAAATTTCAATGTAAATATACATTTATGTAATAGTTCAATATTAAGGAACATGAAAAAGTCGAAAAAATAAAAATAAAATATCTGTGATTACGATAACGTTGTTATTCTTTCTAAAAATTTTGTAACTTTGCAGCATAGCTAAACTTCTGAATACAAACACTTTTTATTTACTTTGAGCTACGTATTGTTAAATATTTTAATATATTTTTCTTGTGATACACAAGAAATTAATAATTTAGTTATTTATAATTTTGTAAAATGTAGATTAATCGAAAAAATTCTTTCATTAAAAATTTACAGGTGTTTTTTACCCACTTTATTTAGCTTCATTCGTATTTTAGTAAACTATTTCAGCCTATTAATTTTTATGACATCACGGTTTGTATTATGAAAAATTGCTAATGCAAAAAATTAATGTGACGAAACTGAACGGAAATATAATAAATAGTCACATCTTCGTATCTCGATAGATTTTCTCATAGTCCTAGTGTTTATTTGAAATTTGAATGAAATAGTAAAACTGAAAATATCAGGTACGTGAGAATACGTTCATTAGGTGATTTATAAAAATATTTATTTCCAAGGTTGTACGCAGCTAACAATGTAGGTATGTGTATATATATATATCAGAAGGTAGGTGGAGCGAAAAATAGTGAGTGAAAGAGAGAGAGAGAGAGAGAGAGAGAGAGAAAGAAGAGGAACAGTGTATAAGAGACGCAGTGTAGAGAAAATAGTTAGTGAAGTATAGAAGAATGAATTCTCATTAGATCGATTAATTTTGATATGTTCGACTCAACGCTGCCAGTTAAGTTGATAATAGCTTCTTTTTAAGTGTTTCATATACTATTTTTATAATATACTTCCGTGAAAGCGCTAAACTATCATCAATCTGATATATCTGAGATATAATGAAAATTTGATACAAGGTAACGCGTTGGATGTTCTATTAAAATAAATTTAACGTTCGTTTAATAAATTATTGAAATCTTCTCACGTATCTTCTTAAAATAATTTATGAATGGAATAATTTCTGATGATCAAATATCTTTGAAAAATTTAATTCTTAAGGAAGATTTATTGCGATTTATTCTAAAAGTTACAAAAAATACAGTTTATATTTTTTCAATTGGTTTGATTTTTTGCCAAGATCCAATGTGTTATACTATTAAAAATGAAATAGTATATAGTAATTTCTTCTGCCTTTTTAAAAAATGTTAGTTCTCTTTGTTACAATCCATAATTACTGAATAGAGTATGGACGCTACGTGGCACTGCGTGGAAGGTTTTCGCGCTCCTTTAAGCCGGGATTCGTTCGGAGTCGGAGCCAGGATTTCTTGAAAAGATACGTAAAATCGAAAAATGGCAGATTGATAAGCGCTGATATTAATTTTATCCAAGATTTATACATAAAAATAGAAAAATAATGTATCCCTTGTCATTTGGTTCGATAGTCGAGTTCAACGGGAGCCTGCACAAAAAGTAAAGATAAATTAGTTTTTTCAAGGCACAAAAGAAATTATGATTAAAAAGATAACAAAAACTAATGAAATATTGAAAAGCAACTTAAATCTTAATGAGCGCCGTGGAGATAATTTCTTTTGTACGTTATTCTCAATATTGTCTCAAAACTTCTGCTTAACTGGTATAGACTTGCATGACATAATACCGCCAACACATCACTAAAAGGTAAAAGAACGTCGCTCCAAATGCATCATACAGTAGAGCATTTGACATCTCATAAGGAAGATGAAAGAAGAGTCCATGGACCAAGATGGAATGGACACCGATCAAGGACTCGATCGACTTCCAATCCATTATTTTCTGGACAACCCATCAAGGCAACCGAGAAACAATCTAAACTCTTACCACAGCGGCAGCAAAGCCGCCTTTCTCAGGGTGAGCACCCGTTGCACCCTATCGATACATAGACGGCGGAGCAAGGACGGGTTGAAATACCGGAAAAATTTCGAGATATTTTTCTCTTACGTTTCTCATGCTACTACAACAAAAAATTATAAACAACATAAATAAATTTTATTTAAACTATAACTAAGAAGTACTGTATATGACGAAAATTTTATGCATATAATCTGATTCACAACAAGATATGCTGAATTAATAAAAATCTGAATTCAAAGAACATGAAACACTGTTGGATATTCTTCGCCATATTTACGATTTTATGTTTCACGAATTGTAAAAGTCTAGTAATTGATTATTTCGATTCCTTTTTTATTCCTGTAAATCTCGTGGCTTTGAAAAATGTGCATTCTATTTTCATAAATTCACCTTTTCAAATCTGTGGGTCAAGTATATCGAGGAGACAGGAGAACCTAAACTCCAAGATAAACGAAACCAGTATTCGCGTAAGTACGCTTTACGTCTCAATGTCAAAACTCTCTTTTAGCGAGAGAAAAGATAAGAGTAATCGTTGCCGCGCCTTGCCACTATCGCGTCCTTTTACATATCGCGCCTGGATACACAGCGGCATAAACAGCACACGTAAATACAATATATGGCTCTATCGCGAGCCGCCTTTTCTCTCGTCTTATACGAGCCTTCGGCACGAAAATCATATCCTGAGTGTGTATTCGTAGCCATAGTCTTCGTGCCATAGCCGCGTTTTATCAAGGGGGCAAATAAATATATTGGGCTACGAGCGCAAGTTAAAGGACGATGCTACCTCATACTTGATATTGCTCGTGTATTATTACGTCGAAAAATGGCCGGATCACGTGAATCGTCTGAAGGAGTTGTTATTGCCAGCGGGAAATGGAACACTTCAGCGCATTCGGAAGTCTTTATTAAAGAACACGAGATAAGGATGTATATTTTTTAGGGATTATGAAAAGATAATGGGTTTATATGTTCGAAAGAGTTTGATAAAAGTTGACAAGATGTAAGGCAATTATTTTTTACAAAAGAAGTATATTTACTTATTTATTCCAAACGAACTGAATTTGAACATTTAGGGAATCTAAGCTTGAGCATTATATTATTCTGTATGCTCATACGTAAATATAATCTGTTTTTATATTTATGATCGATTAAAAATTGACTTTTAATGTTCTTTAAACAAAATATAGGTACAAATATGTCAAATTTTTAAAATTCCTTTTTTTAATAATTTAATAATTAATCAGAAACATATAATACACTGAGCAATTAATAAAATTACCATTAATTGCATTTGCCAAAAGTGAATTAAATATATTATATATGCTAATTTCTCCTTTGCATCTATCAATAATTTATTTTATATATAGTTTATTTTGTGTATGTACCGTTTTTAGTTGCATAAACTATATAGCTGACTTTCATATTGGTATATCCTTATCTAGATAAAACACCTATTGTTATGTGAATAATTATATAATTAATCATTTCTTACAAAATATAGAATCACAATTACATTATTAGAGTATAAGTGTATTCTATCTTACGATTCTAATAAACTAAATGTAATGTCAATAATGTTTAAAAATATTGAAATGTAAAATAAACTGTCATTTTATTCATTATAAATTTTTTCTATTTTTGTATAACGTAAATAATTTTAAAATTTAAGAAAAATTAAATTAAGCAAAGGTAAGTTTCTTTTAAATATGCACTATTATTTACTTCTTCATGAATATAAAATAGCTCCATAATTTCAATGAAACATTAACAAATTAATATTATACTACTTTGTATCACTTATATTTTCAATGATTACTTCTGAGTTGTTAATTCACGAAACTTTAATATCCTAATACTGAAACGCAAGATATAATAATATGATATAGAGTATAAAAAGAATATATGAAACTAATTTATGTGATATATATATATATATATATACATTCTTATAACACGTATATTTAAAACTCTTTTTATAAGAAAAGAAAGTATAAATTTAAACTGAAACTTACAATGTAATATGTGATCAGTCTTAAATCATTGATATGAAAATATTATTTCATAAAAGATCTGTATTCAAAGAATTTGATTCAACTTTGTATTTATTGAAAATATAGAGAAAGAAAAAATTGCTTGAAAAATATATTTTTTAACAGTGAATAAAAAACATCTTTTAGTATCCATTTAAGAAATTTCAATTCTATTTCAAGATATAATGAGTATAAATTAATTTCAATATTAAATTTGAAAGAAAAACTATACTTAAATGTATAATGTAATTAATAAACTTATATAAAATACTTAAATAATATTCTACACGTTCAGAATAAATTTTTGAGCTTTGCAACATATTTGATAATTATAAATAACCTGTTTTACATGAGATATAAAAGCTCGACTGTAATGCGATTAAATACTGTGGTTCAAAGATATGAACGTATCAGTATATTTTTAATCATAGTATGAAAATACTATAATAAAAGAATCTTTTATAAATACAGCGTTATTACTATTATTTAATTCCTACCGTTAAATTTTAAATAGTTTAAGATAACAGACTAGAATACGTTATACTCATATTCATTATCGAAACTTCTCTAAATGAGAATCTCATCAAATGGCTATTTTATAATCCTCACAGTAGTTTAAAAGTGCAATTGAATCTGTGAGCGTTCGTAGTATTATTGGATCGCTCTTTCATGCTTATGTATGGACACGTGTACAAGTGTCACACAGTCCGAGTAGAAGATCAAGCGGAAGAACAACCACAAAATCCCTCTCCTAGCTTTAGTAATTTTCTATTTTGGCAACCCTACATTAGATATACTTCGTTTGTATATAGTTTTTAGTTGCCGTGGTTATTGGAAACATTACTTTTCATTAGAATTAGCTCTTGAATTTTTCATTTACGACTTTACGACCTTGGCTATGTATAACGAATTTTATGCGATTACACCTCTTTTTACTCCCTCTCCCTACATTAGAAAATGATCACATTCCTCTGATAACAAATATTTAATCGTATACTGAATCTGTTTGCTCCAAAAAGCAGTATACGATTGTAATCTTAGAAAGAGAAATGTTCTCTAAAGAAATTTCTTTATAAAAATAATATAAGTGCAGAATTTCTAAAGACAGTAATTCGTGGTAGTATTTATTAAAATGTAAAATTTTTCAATAAAAAAATTCAAATGTTATAAATATTTTTCTTGAGGTTAAATATTGAAATTATTTAAATATAAGTTATTTCTATTTGGAACATTTAAACGACAATTTATAATACTTCATTAAAAATATTTTCATCTATTTTTAGTGAAAACCATGCATTATATAAAAAATATAGTATAAAATAATGTTTTATGTAATTTTTTACTTAAAATTATTTTTAAGTATTAATTTAATAATATTTTCTATAATTGCATTAAGATGATAAAATTTATACACATTAACATCATTTATCACGACGATTTTCTTACATTAGCAAACAAGGATTAATACAAGCGAAGTAAAATAAAAAAAAATTAATAATTTAATATGAAGAGAAAATTAAATTTTACTGAAAACTCATAAACAGTAGCTTAGTTCTGAATTATTGTAACATATTTTATACATACTTATTTGAAGTAAACATAATGATTATTTCGAAAAATTCTATTTCAATTAATTCTGCAAAGTTATATGTTAGTAGAAAAAAATTCGAAGCTATTGAATACTTAATTGTATGTGAATATAAAATTCTATTTGTAGAAAAAATATTAATAATTTCTAACGATGTATTCGAAATAAAATATTATAAAAGTTTGAGATAATAATAAACTAATAAAGATGCAAATAATATTCAATTTTCAAACTATTACATAATAGAAATTTTTCTCTGAAATTGTCAGTAATTCATTCTTTTTTAAATGTACTTTAATAAATAATACATACAAGAAATGAAACTATGTCATTTGAAAAAAAAGAAAATGTTTTTTTTAAATTAATATAAAAAAATTCATTTATCTCATATAATAAAATATTTGTACCTAAATCAGAAATTTAGTGGTGTAAGAATACATTCAGTCATACAGTATACGCAAATAAATTACCATTTCAGTTCTCGTAAATTTCAGTTTAAATTTATGCTTTCTTTTGTCTTTAAAGATATTATAGTTATATTTTATCTTAGAATTGAATAATACTTTTTCATTTTTACGATAAAAATATTAATTAGCATTTTTTACTTAGAGTGCGTAAAAATAAATTGATTTAATATTATGTTTGTGCTTTATGACATACTTTTATATTGTATTTTTAAAAAACTTGATATAATCAATCAATTGTATTTCAGTTACATGTTTAATTTGTGAGGATAGGTTTAAGGGATTTCAAAATAGAACGTCAAAAATTTAAATAAAGAATTGTATGTGTCTTACAATATTTACTGTACATTGGTGTATCTAATATTATATCATGTTTAAATATGTGATGTAACAATATAAATATAATATGAATATAACTTCAGAATTATCTGTAATATAGGTATAGTTTATTTAACGCAATATACGTAGAACTGAAGTAGTCAAATTGAACGCTTTATCAAATATTGGCATACAAACGATTTAACATTCTGAATTTAAAGATTCTTTCATAGATCAGAAAATTGTAAAATATGAAAACAGAATCATAATAAGTAACTATTATGATTTATTTGAATTTTCATTAAAATTAATTGTTTTACTTTATATCTTTTCAAATTCTTTCTAGTAGAATATCTAATATACTGATACAATTATCCTTCAATTATCATATAAATAATTTTAATATTTCACTTACAATAATGTATTTTTCAAGAGTAGATAACTAGAGCAGAAATTTTAAAAAATTAAAAATGTAAAATGTATGACTCTCATGCTTAAAATAATTTAAAAAGCTCACACATTTTTTATTCTTAATAATTATTTAAGAAAATATTATAAATCTTAGAAACAAGTTAGCAATTTAATTTAATAGTGGAGTAGAAAGTAATGAAATTAAAAATTCAAATTTTAATTTAATATAAGTATTCAGAGTAAATAATATCACAACTTTATGAAACATATTTCTGAATAACTTTTGTAAAACTCTATAGGCTACATGAAATTAATATTTCTTAAATATTTCAGAAATAATATTGAAAATACGAGAAATGTAGAACTATACTAAATTTTATAAAAATACATATCCATTAGTATACATTCTTAAAATTAGTTAATAAAAAGTATCAATCGTAGATGTATAATTATAAATACTCTTGAATTCTTGAACTAATAAAAGACACTAAAATTTTTAAATCACAAAATAGAAAACACTGTAAAATCACCACTAAAGAATACAAAACGAGTGAACAGGTTTTTCATAGTCATCATAAACAAATCCCCAAATGTAAAACCAAAGTCTATAACTTTGATCGTTGTACGAGAAAATCAGTGATATTCAACTTTGTAAATAGTTGAAATCGTCTTTCGAAAAATAGTAAATCTAAAACAACGAACAATAACGAGAATAACTGTTGATTCCGTGCGCGTGTCGTTCATCAAACGCTTTACTCGACTGAATCGTCTGCATGTCCATCGAGGTCAAATCCCGTCCTTTTTTATCCTTTAACTAGAATCGAATGTGAGCTGCCAGATGCTATGTTGCCTCGAACATTTTCATTTCGACAAACGCCATCCCTTGCGCCTGTGTACATGCACCTAGATATGCATGCGCGAATCGATTGTCGTCACGGACCTGACACAACCCGTTACATGCAACCTATCTGAACGAGTAATTCTCTCTCTCTCTCTCTCTTTGTACTCTTTTACTCACGCTATGTTTACCCTTTCTTCAATTCCATCCAATCTTTTGTCTTATTTAAAATTAATATATTAATAAACATGTGTGTTTAATTTATAGTTTGAGAAAAGACGAAAAATTAACTTTTTTTATTTTACGAACGAGCATCAGCCAAAAAGCCAAAAAGATAGAATGATACAACATATACGAATGCAAGTGTAATTAGTTTAACTGAACTTACTATAATTCTCCTCAATAAGTTCGCGGACCTTTGTAAGTTTTGTTTCCATTTGCTTTATAAACAGTAAATGCAGCTTTACTATGCCTCATCATTTCAAATCACGAGTACACGAATTCTGTCAAACGGTTTCTCAGTAAATAAGTAAATAAACCTGTCAGTATTTCATATCGACTTTTCACTTTCGTTATAAAATACTAAATCTTAATTCTCTGAAAATATTTCGACTATCTGTTTAATTTTTTCCTTTTATAAGTTTATAATTAATGTATTATTTATTGTGTTATTCTTAATTAATTTTTATTATCCGTTGGTAGGTGAACATGAATTGGAAATATATCAACGAGATACTTTTGATCTGATAAACTTAGTGGTACTACGAATTTCTTTCCGCCATACATTAAAGAAGAGAATGTCGGTTCTTGAATAATGTAGATAAGAGCCCTTACAAATCCGAAACTGCTAGTTATAATCAACATACTACCAATATATGTATATATATGTATACATACATACATACATACATACATATATATATATATATATATATATATATATATATATATATATCGAATTTTGCTTCACAATTTTTCAACTTATCTTTATTTTATTTTATTACTATTGCGCTTAAAAATTATTCAACTAAGAAATATTTTCCAGCATAACATGTACATTATTTGTTTATTTTTTCATTATAAAGTAGTATATTATAAATTATATATTACATATTATATATTATACCATACATAGCTCTCTGTTAACTATTCAACATTTTAAAGTAAAATTGTTTCAAAGTTAATTATTATTATTAAAAGAAATTAAATAAATCTCGTATACCTTAAATTGTAGCTACTGATACTTAAATTCTTACTTAGAGTAATATAACTTTTATTTATCAGCTCAGCGTATTTATAACAAATGCTACTGTAAAAGAAGAATGCAACGATACACGTACATCCTGAATCTGTCAGCATGGTTTTCTTCATGTTTTTTGAATTAAAATCAAATATATATTAAAGCAGCAACGAACAATATACCAACAGTCTGTATAGTAAAATACGCGTCCAATGAAAGCAAAACAAAAGACACAACTCGGATGCATTGTGCATTACAAAAATGCAAGACTAAAGGAAACATCATCTGCTTCTGCCCGTCGCTACCGCTATGAAATTCCGAAAGATCCGCTCACTTCAACGCAACGCTATTTCTTTCTTCCCTAGCTATGACATTGCTGGTAGCAGCAGTGCCAGGCTCTCGGTTGGAACTTCCTGCTATCGAATTGCAAACAAGCAACGATGATTCAATAATGCGGATGTGTATGTATCCAAACACGCGTGTATGTGCGCGAGTGGCATGCTTCGGTCGGCATTCGAATTTCCGCGCACGCGTTACAGTAGTGGAGTAAAGGAAAGATATGTGATAGAATAAGAGAAGGACGTATAATGTCAAAAGGAAAATAAAATTCTGAAATTGCAAGTATGCACAAAGATAGAGAGACGAAACTGCAAGAAGAAAGAATCTTGAAAGAAGAAAGAAAAGTTAAATAACATGAATGTGTAAAACATAAAGTGAACGATTTTATTGGAACTACTCATTGGTATTCCAATGTATTTTTTTTACATAACAAATATTTTCTATTTTTAACATTCCAATTACTATGCTATGATAAAATAGAAATAAACTTTAAAGAATAACAATAATTCGAATCCTTATTTTTGTTTTTATATTAAGTAGACGTCAAATTAGTTTCTTTCGAGCTGAAGTTTTTAGGTTAAATTAACTGTATTTATAAAAGCAATCATTACGCGTACTATGCATCGTAATCTACGCAACTACAGCACATAGTAGTAACTACAGCCAGTATTATAGCAGACTTAATTTTATATTATAATGATTGATAACTTAATATTGTAATATTAAAATTTGAAATACATATAGTTCAAGAATATTTAAAAAATCAGTAAATAATTTAAGCACAATTCTACATCATAAATATTTTATTATTATAAATTTACTGCCGAATAAAATTTACCAATTCTTTTGAAACTAATATTAATTTTAAAATATATTAAATTTACTAAAATGAAAGAATAATCCTCTAGAATATGTATTCAAATTCAAGAATCCCCATCTATTCCAAGTCTAGACTGTGTAACACGCCTGTTAAAGTAGGCTAAAACATTACGTAATTCAAATTATCGAATATCCATGTATTTCAAGTCGCTTTACGCGTTTCTACAGAATTTTAATTTCTCTATCATAATGAATATTTATTTCTTGATAACGAAAAAAAAATTTATCATAAATTAATATAAAGTATCTACATTTTAATAATAGCATTTTCAAACTTAAAAAGTTAAAATTTTCTTAAACTATTTTTATATGTATTTTTCTAAATCGTAGTTTCAACGATACTATCAGAAAAACTAAATATTTACTTGAATTAAGGTCACATAAAAGATAACTGTGGTGTAATTTTAACTAACTTTCAGTTTTCCTAAATTATAGATATCAGGTATTACATATAAGGTATTCATTATAAGACTAATAATGTAAAAATATAATTATTCAATATTATTGAATTTAAAGTAACATCTTATGTGCTTAAAACATTTTAAAAAATTATACAACTAATTGATAATAACCACGAATACAATATAATAGGGAGAAATGATAGGATCACATTCAGAATTAATTTTCTAATTAAAAGAAAATTATTATTCTTGAATTTTTAGGGCAAATATTTAGAGTAAAGTGAAGGATTATTAATATTATTAGTTTCATATATTGCGTATATATGTTGTATTATATCATGTTGCATGTTTTGTAACAATAATTAGACTCAAAATGTACCGAATTCTTCCTTAAACAATTGTCGCTCTATCTTTCTATATGTAATAAGAAAATTTCTTAAAGTACAAATAAAATCACTCATATGTGACATAATCCCACACTAGAATTATTTTAAGTGCAATTACATTATACGAATAATACTATTAATTAAATAATGCAATATTTATTTCTATTTATTTCTTACGTTTCTGAAGTGCAATTATATATAGAAAATTACAATGAAATAAAATATTTCAACTCTGCCGTAAATATTCAAAAATGAATACTTTTAACTTCAACATGATTTTGTGATAAATTTTTCGTTTAAAATTATATTAAAATTCAAGATTAATGAGTTATGTCATTGAATTATGGCACACTTCGATATTCATTAACTTTATTCTGGGGAATTTTGATTTTGTTAGGCTCATAGTTATTTTATCGTGACCTACTAAATGATCATACACGCGATCAAGTATTTTTCGTGAAATCAGTAATTTCACGCTCGAATAGCACCTCTCTTTTTTTATTTTAAAGGAATATACTTGAATTTTGAGACTTAAATACCGAATCATAAATAAAACGAAATTAAATAAAATACAAATATGTATTTTATTACTCTGAGAAAATTCGCGAAACATTATTTAAAGATATGGTTCATAGATTAAATTTAAGTATTTATCGGATACTTTTTTACTTTATAAAACAGCCAAATATAAATATAAAAGGCAGCCAAATATTTATACAAAGTTCTTCTGACATTAATCTCAAATTTTATAATTTTTCCCATGAATAAGAGATATATTCCTTTACAGTATATCATAGTAATATTGATTCGCAACAAATTTTATATATTTTACGCTTCCAACAGGTATTTGTTAATTACAAACTAGGAAATTGAATTAAAAATTTTATATGCCTCATTAAAATAGCTATAAAATACTTGCCGTAATATAAACGTACAGGAGTTTTAAAAACCAATGAATAATGTTTTCATAAAAATATTCAATTTGAAACATTTAACATTAATATTACTATTTTTATTATAATTTTGTCTGATAAGAAATAAAAATTGTAAAAATTATATGATATATAGCAATATAAGTAAATATGACCCAAATTTTATCTATTACTAAGATCATATTTTGTTCCTAAAATGAGAGTTTCATTTTATGATTTCAATTATCACATAAATTATGAGAATTAAATTAAAAGAAAAAGTACTTAATCCAAGATATACTGCATTGCGCATATATATCGACCATGTATATATATATGTATATGTATATACTAATTTTTAATTCTTATACATATTAAAGTTAATATCAGTGTTGTGTGCGTGTGTTTTATTGGCACTAGAGCTACGATCGCTGCTACCGTTACAAAGCTATTTTACAATTAGCTAATAAGACTTCCCTTTCAAATTATGTAAATGCGAAATCCTCCTTAATCCTTTAATATGGATCTAACCATACTCACGTACTAGTTTATTCTAATAGCAAAGAAGTAGAGAATTGCAACGTTTGTGTATTCTGCTACTGAAAACTTCGCCAGTTTGCTTTCGTGACGAACACTCGTATATTTCTCTTCTCGCTTCTTTCACTAGTTTCCGATGGTTTTTTTCTCTATATTTTCCATTCTATTTTTATAGCAAAATTGATCTCTGATATTTTATTATATTTATTTGTTAATTTATATAATAAAATGCATGGTGTATTATTACAACCATCTTTCTTATTTCATCTATCTTTCATTGCAATACTAAATAAAATATTTAAAAAATATATCATAATTTAATACTATATTGTCTAAAATAAAAACACCAAATTTATACTCATACATTTAAACGAGCGAATAAACGTATTTAAAAATTAAAAATATCGTATTAAATATAAAATGAATAAGAAACCTAATTTTTAAAACTGATTTAGAATATAAATTTAATTCCATTGAAATAATAAAAAAAATTTCATCTGTTATTAAATAAAAAATGTTTAAAAATACTAAAATAGAATTAATAATAGTATTGAAAATTCACATTGTATAATAGAGTTATATTATAAATAATCATTTACTTTTTATGTGTATATATATATATATATATATATATATATATATGTATGTATGTATATGTGTGTTTGTATGCGCGTATGGATAGATACAAACAGATTCACACAACACCCTCAACATCTAGAATATAATTTTAAAATTCAGAATATAAAACATTATCATTTTATTGCACAAAATGTGTCAAAAAAATTTAATGTGAATTTAGGTACTTAAAAAGTTTTTTAATATTGACACTTCTTACTAATCTGCTTTTACACAGTAACATAAATTTAAAAAAATTTAATCTTCAATATTGTTTACGTCATTTGCAATTTCAATATGAAAATTTTCTTTTGTTCAGATTGAGTTTTTGTCGACAGTATTCAAACAGCGATCTCTGTTAATAACATATTTTCCCAGAATATTATGCTATCTTGGCTCATTTTTGAAAAAATATCTCCTTTTCAGACTATTTTAGCGTTTGCGGTCACTGCGTTCTACCCTTTGCCTACTAGTCAATTTACGGCAATATGAAATATGTGTAATTGAATTAATTGTGGATCGATTCAGGATGCAGTAGTTAAACAATAATCGGGGCTATCGAACTAGTGCAAGGTTCGACCGAATAAGTCAAAATAAGTATGAATTACAAACTTAATAACAGTTTTTTATCCACACGTTCTTGCGGCATGTGCTCGGTACTTATTATTAGAGATCCACATCTTACAAGTTTTTAAATCGCAAACGTTGTTTAAAATTTATTATGAACTATCAAAGCCGGTAATAATCTATTGAATATATATTTTAATAATTGAAAATTTTTCAAATTAATTTTCTGAAGAATTGACTTTTTCTACCCATTTTTGTTCTAAATTTGTATATATTTATCGTATAATGAGTAAATATCTGTGTTTCTTGACAGATCACTGCGAAAATAATCATAATAATAACAACAACGTTACATACGTACAATAGCGTTATTTTTTATTAAACGTATTTCAACTCCTTAATCATATGTTCGAATTGTTTATAACATTCATAATGTTTTCAAATATTGTTAATATGTAGCATAAAGTCAGTTATAAATTGAACTTTTTTTAGTAAAAACAACGTTATCATTTCAATCAGGGTTTTAATTAACTTCTATTTTTTGGCGTTTAAACGATATTCCTCTTAATTCTTTTTTATTGTGTGAATTTATGTAATCATTTGTGTGCGTAAGCGCGTGCGCGCGTGCGTTTTTCACTTTTTTCATATATGGTTTAACATTTATACTTAGTATAAATCAACAATCAAAGAAAAATAAGTATTGAGGAGAAAATGGAGGAAGAATTGAGAAAAAGCAGCACGACGTTGCTCGATCACTAGTTCAAACTTTTAAATCTTTTTATCGGCTTTAAACGTTGCTTCGACTAAGCGATGAATGTACGCATATATTTTTATTACAATCGAATCGATAGAATTAAACCCTTGGTTTTCAAGTTACATACACTAATATAATAAATATTAAAATATATTTAAAACGTAGTGAAATTAATGCAAGAATAGAGTTAATTTCAGTTCTTTATGAATAAAAATATTTTTAATAGAATCAAAGCCAAGTAAAAATATTTTATGAAAGAAAAGCATAAATCTAGACCTAACTTTCTCACGATCCTTATTACTTTTTAACATTCTTCATTTTTGCAAACCGAATTTTCTCTCTTTCGTACATTCTATTCGTATCCTTTTTAAAGACTTTTTGCTCGCTTCTATCTTCTATTCTAATCCCTCTTGAGTTTTTCGTGCAAGCGTTGGTTCTTTCCTTTCTCGCTCTTCTACCAAAAACTTGCAGCGCTAAAGGAGTGCAAATGAGGCGAACTACGCTTTTTAATGAGTTGTCGGAGGAGCGAGACGAACTAGCTTCTCGGTTTTGCTTCCAAATCTGAACCAGTATTACCTACGTAAAGCCATGTACATACATCGCAGAACGGATGTAGTGGTAAAGCTATTGTGCGATTTGGAACGCACTCGGAGAAAAAATTGCGTATGAAGTAGTTCCCAAGTCCGGTCGTTCAATATCGCTGCTTCGTTTTTTCTTCTTACTTTTTTGATTTGCTCATTACATTTTTGGAGGCGTAGACACTTCAGAAAACTTCTGAAAAGTTTTTCTGAATTATGACTATCAGTTGAAACAAAATTTTTATTTTTCACTGCAATATACTTCTATTATCAAATAAAATGCGCACGTTGAAAATAATTCTTATGTAAAATTATATTTGTTTAAATACTTAGGTTTTATACAATATTATGAATTATTTATTATTTATTTAATTTAAATAAAACTTGAATACTCATTGTTATTACTGTATCAATTGGACATTTATTTTTTTTAATAATATTACATAACATTTATATTTACTTTATTTGATATATTATAATTTATATGTAATTACATCATTTATAATATCATGAGTTACAAGTAATAAACTTTTTTTAACAAAATTATTCAATTAGCAAATGCAATACATTTTTTGTCTTAACTTTCATTTTACTTTTAATAAAATATACATATATTTATCATTGATTTGTCCAGAAAAAATATTATCAAGCTCTTAAATTAAGAAAAAGTGCTTTTTTGTTTTTCAATATTATTCAATTAATTTCAAATTGTAAGCGAATACACTATTTTATTATAATATTCAGTTCTAAATTTCAGTACATTAAATATATTTTTCTAAATTTTTATTGTAAATTAGAAAGGTTCTATCAATTATAAGTTGTTCTACCGAAAATTATTAGACTCGCTGTAATAATTTTCAAATTAAGCCTTAAGTAATATTATTGTTTTACTTTTTAAAATTAAGTAATTCAAAGTTGAATTATAAAATTATGTCTTTTTTGATAATTTATAAGAGTCATTGATCAATATATTAGCAATTTCATAGTTATTAATTGAAAGTATCGATCTTTAATTGATGTAAGATTCATTAAAAGTCATTAAATATTAAAAGCAATCTATTATAGTATTACAATTGATTATTCTTCAAAGATTATTGTTATTGATATTGATATATTACAACTTACATCCATTCAAAAAGTTGATAAAAATTATAATTACTTTAAAATTATAAAGAAGCTCGTGGCTCTCTCTTTATAACTTATAAACTTATTTAACATCGATTTAGGAAGCTTTAAGAAGATTCAACACTTTTAATTTAAAAATATTTTAAAAATAATATTAATGATGATATTTTTAATTGTATAATAGAATAGCACGATGTAGGAATGTAAAATACATTAATTTTTTTGGATCCTTTAACTTTATGGATTTCAGTATAATGGCCCTTGAATGTAAATGCAATTGTTTTTTAATACATTTATATGGTATCGTGAAATCGCACGGTTTATAGAAGGAGATATCATCAAAACATAAATTGAATATTTATTTTCGATTAAAATTTCTCACAAATATATGTTTCAATAATTCGTTTAATTAAAGAATAATCTCTTTATATAATATTTTTATAATTTCTCTCTAGTAGCAAATATATACTTTTTTATACGAGAGCATGTACCTAGAAGTTGTTGGATAAAATATATCATATATTGTCATCAAGAACATTAATAAGCATCATTAATATTTCCATGTCTTACATTAAAAATAATATTTTAATTTAAAAAATTATAAATTCTGATTCTAAAGATTTATTGCATTTATTTCTTCGTTGCAATAATTGTGTTTTTTGGAAAACTTGACAATGTATTGTACATTTTTTACTTATAGATAATTTTGTAAAATAAATAATAATATTCTAAATCGTTAATAATCAATTTTTTTATGAACATACTATCTATTTTTTCTAATTTATCTTCGTAATACAATGATACAAATTTTTTCAACACAAAATCGTTTTTCTCGATAATTTATATTCATATTATTTAAAAACTGAGTGAATATTGAAATGATAGCAAAACAATGTTTGTATTAATTTAGTTTGTTAAATTTAGCATGAAACGAAACGTAATATTATGCCTGCTGTTGACAAACGTGACTGCGCCATACTTTGTCAGTATAAAATACGCGGGAATTCAATCCTTGAATATGTTCCAATATTGCTCATGGATAGGAAATGCGATCGTCACGCCTCGAAAAGCCTCCAGCGGTGTCAGTATGAAAAATAGTAACTGTCGAGATGTTGATCTGTTGAGTCGTTGAGCTGTTGAGCCGTTGGCAACCTCCGCGCATGCCAAGTAGTAGAGTGCGAACTATAAGGCACGAGGTACAAACTGAGCATGTGCGCACCGTTCCCGCGAAGGTCTAAATAAGAACTACATTCGCCAAATATTGGTCTATCCTGTTCGAACGTCTGGTCTATCGAACATATAAGACTTTCTGCTCTCTTTCCGACCTAGACAACAGATTTTGCCGTGACTCTTTGCACCTCTCATTTGATCTCTTTCGAACATTGGATTTGCTTTATCTTCTCCACTCTTCCTCTACTCTTTCTCTTCAATCCCTGCAAGAGCTTCTGATGCAAGAATCCCATATATCATTCTTATTTTCAACGAAAATATCTGCATTTAACGTCAACTGTGTTCACAAAATTATGGAATATTAAACACTAAAAAATATAATCACTATAAATATTCTTCAATTGAATTCAGCAACTAATTACGTACATATAACTCTGTTAATATAAATTTGAGAATATTTACGTTTATCTATCATTATTATTTACATGTGAGCAAACCATAATGATAATTTATTTTATTTCCTTTTATTTTGCAAACAAAACTCGCTAAAAGTCGGATATTGAGTGATCCGGCGATTTTACAGACCATAGTATTTGATGAATAGATTAAAATACTTTTTCCTTCTTAATAATATTTTTTTTATTTAATTATTTTATCGTACCTCTTGATGAAAGAATCACGAGACACCTGCAAGCTCTCTAGGCGAAAAAGTATAAGTACATAAGTAAATACCATTTTTTTAAATTGTACGCATTTACTGTCAATCAGAACTTTCATTATACAACTATTAATTATTACTTAAATATAATTATAATTAATTAATTTATAATATGTGAATACATAAAATTTTAATTGCTTCACAATTTTAATTCACCATATGAATGAACGTTTATTGTTTATTTTTTAGTAAGAATTTTGGTTTTTCTTTGCAGTTAAGTAATATTAATAGATTAAAGAATATTATGATTATTATTAACACAGGATTGAAATCGAAGAGTTTCTTCTGCTACTCAAATACAATTAGAACGTTATTTTTCAAATACGATCCGAAATCATATAGTATACTACAAACTACCAATGAACTTACTTCTGTCAATAATAACGTCGTGACAAATAAACTTCAACATCGTTACAATCCTAACCAAATCATGCTGCGAAACTTGGCTGAAGCTCGACAAGTCGCCGCAATAGCCCAAAGGGCAAATTCCATAACTATATAACGTCGAGAACGCAAACAAAAAGCTCTCGGGGATCCGAGCACACTTCGCATTCCCGAGCGCCTTGATGCGAGCAAAAGACGATTATATAGATCCTATAGACTATATATATATATATAATAAATTCACCCGCCAACATTGTTCAAGCCTCTCTCCACCAGTTCTCGCCTTCCTTATCCTTGCATCGTCTCTACTGGTAATTCTCGAAGCAAGTTAACTTATTGGCTAGAGTCATGCAACGAATACGCAGGTATACCTATTCTCAAGAGAGATAGTCAGAAACGGAGTGAAAGAGTGAGAAAGAGAGGAAGGAAAACTAGGAGCTAGAAAAAGAAAGAAAGAAAAAGTGAAAGGAAGATGTGGAGAGAAACTTAGATTAAAGAAGCGACAACATTTATAATCTGATGCGCTATAAGCCGAGAACAGAGCTGGAGATGAAGACGATGAACCTGAATTGGATAGAGATAGAATCTGGTGTACGAAACCATGTATGCCTGGGTTCTAACAATGGAACAACTTGCTGCTTGTCGACTGACAGGCACATCATTGCTCCCATAGTGCAACTCTGTCCATCTAGTCACAAGAGTATGACGACTCAAGTATGCAGCTGATCGATAAAACGACTGACTGCGTATTTTCAACATGGCGTAGAGTTAAAATGTAACTTTGAGATAAATGGTAATTTTAAAAAAGAACCGACAAATAATATTTGTTAATGTATCGCAATAACTAAAAGGGTCGAAATTATCGAGATATATGTATATATATATATATATATATATATATATATATATATAAATCGCGTATATCAATATGCGTATACAAAGTAGTGAAGTACGATATTAGCAGGTAAGTTGAAAGAAAATGTTTCATCTTTACAAGAAAAGATGAAAATTACGAAAGAAAAACTCTAAGAAAATACTTTTAAAAGTAAAATCGTAAGAAGAATATATTTAATACTTTATAACTTTATTGTATAAGAACTATCGTAGAATTGTAAGAAACCAAATATTATAATAATATCAAGACACTACGACGAAAGAAGCCAACAGATGAAGACATTTCTATGGCGTTCATTGTTCAAATTCTTTAGAATGAACTTTCTACTTTAATGATATAATAGCAACATTAGTTAATTTACTGCAGATAATAATAATAAAACGATGATACTGAATTTATTTTACTATTATAATTAAGAAGTATCGCCTTTGGTTACTCAGTCGTTTAAGATTAGCCGTATCTCAAAGTAATTCTCAAAGTTATATACATCTTTAAAGTATATGTTTGTTTGTTTAATGGAATGTAATCGTAAAATTCTACAATACTATTAATATGACTTTCACGCAGCATTTTGATCTTCACAAATGTAAAAGGCTAATGTGCACGCTATTTGAAATGAATTAAAAAATTATGAATAGTTTTAAAAGGTTGGAAAATTGCTATTAAAATAATTTCTTTTTAATTGAAATAATGGTGTGACTATCGAATTAAAGCAGTTGTTTGATGTATGTGCGAAACTCACTGAATCTCGGTTCGTTGGTCTTTAAACTTGACACGAGAAACATAGACATGGGCTACAGTGTCGCATCGTAAAGATGCTGTCGAAGCTGTATAAGCCACAAACGTCAATGAGTAAGAGACAAAGAGACATAAGAAAAGACGTAGCACACGCTATCATGCAGGCCAATTGTTCTTTGCTGCCTGACTGTGTCTCATTACTTCGAATTGGATGCTCGTAGATAATAGCTAGATAATACGCTTATCCTAGCTCGTTGAGATTTCCGACCTCTCTTTCTTTGAATCTACTGCTTTTCTATCTCCTTCACAGCTCTCAATTTCTTTTTATACGTTTTCCTGTTTTTTTTGCTTTTTTCACTGCACTTCTATAAGTCTTTACTCTCATATGTTATGCAATTTTTTTGAGATTAATTTTCAAAATGAAGGTATATTACGATTAAATTATAAATTATCTTTTAAATATTTTTCTGCCACTAGAAATATTTTTGGATACTTTATATACAAATCAAAATCAATTGCAGTGCCAGTCTATATAAAAATAAAATATTGAGAGGATTATATTTATTGAATTAATGAATAACTTCCACTTATTCCACATTAATTAATACAAGTTGTAAAAGAGAAAATAATACAACAAAATCTGTTAAAAGATTTTAATTACAAGTTAATTGTATTTTCGTTAAACAACCTTTACTGAATACATTTCCCTTTTTAATTCTGTTTTATGTTACAAAGAATAATACAGTTAATTCTTTTATAAAATAATTTTCTTTAATCTGTTACTCGAAAAAAGAAGTCACGAGTAAATATCTGCATTTATTAGTAAACTAAATTAAGTTCTTTTGATAAAGATGCAAATATTTTATTTATCATTTTAATTACTGTTATGCTTTTGTGTAATTGATTATAAATAATTATCAATCGGTAAAATTGCTCTCTGTAATTATGAAAAAATATTTCAAAATATACCTAATAATGATTAAGTAATTTAAATCTTTATCTAAAAGATGACACGGTCATGTAATGGTTTGTTCGTAAAATTAAAACCTTTATCTAACGCAAATCTTTTATACTTTAGATATCTTGGCCCATCATTTTATCTCTTAAAAGTGTAATTTCATTCATTGGAACATTTCTTTCCTTAAATCATGCTTTCATCTCTCCCTTCCTTTTTCTCTTTTGGTATCATTCATTTATTCTTTGCTTTTCTCGTCTCTCTCGCGCTATCATCAATTTTTTTCCTCTCGAGGAGACACGCAAGGAGAATTGAGCGCGAAAATAATCGCAAGTATAAAGGTCGCATAGCTGTATGGAAGAGATAGAAAGAGACAGAGAGAAAAATGAGAGAAAGAGAGCTATAAAGATTGCCTGAAGTGGGAGGCATTGTTGCTGGTGAGTTATGGCGTCAGTTCACTTTTCCGGTTTCAAGGGTCTTTTAAACTTTCATGCTTTACTTTACACTATGTAAAGAAATCCTCGGTTAGAAGAAATCCTTGGACCATCGACGCCTCGTCGTTTTATAATGTCAGTTTCGACTTTTATTGCGCGATTCTTACCGAAGCAATTTTTCCTTCTTTAGAAAGAAATACTCTCATCTACATTTAGTTGAGAAACTTGAAGGTAATTTGCGAATCTTACTATAAATTAGCCATGTTTTGTAAAATTATCAGTTTTTCTATCGCTGAATATAAATATTAAGTATCCTTTAATTCATTGATTCATGCACGCAAGAAATGATAGTTGAAATTGAAATATACATTAGTAATAGACTGCAACATATGCACGTACCAGTCTTGAAGAGATTTCATAACTAGATAATCAAGTTTAAAAATACTAATATAAATGATGGATATTACATTTTAATAAAACTATTTATAATAATTTCGTTTGAATATCATGGATCGTAATGAAATAATTTCTACGTGAATTATTTGAATTATTTATTCAGTTTTTATGCGCATAAAATTAGTTTTATATATTCTTTAATTGTAGTACAATAATATATAATTTTCTCTCTTCAATTATAATATACAAAATATGTAGAATTTTTAATTATTCTTATTTCAATTTCAATTAAAATTCTTTGCAATGTATTTAATATACGAGAACTCATTATAAAGACCCACATATATAATCAAATGTTTCCAGGTAGTGAAATTGTACTTTTCTCTCATTTTTACTTTTTACTGAATAAATATTTCTATTTTGCATTATATAGAAGTGTTTTCTAATTATAAATTCATTTTTAAAAAGCTTTATGTATTGAGTATAATTATTTATATATGAAATATCTTTATGAAATCAATGCACTATTTTTTTAAATAAATAGAATTATCTATATTAAATAAAAATACCATAATCCATTCGCTGAATACAAATTATACGCTTGTACCCGCTATTTCTTTTAAATTATTGTGAATTGTTTACATACTTAAAATTGAAAAACATTTAGCAATTGGAAATATTGGGAAAATTAACAAAACATACATACCTATAATTCGTTAAACGTATGTAAATCAAGGTAGGAAAATGCGCACATAATATTAAATGGTTACTGGTTCTTAAAAAAAATTTCACCACGTGCAGAAAATTTTGCCTTTATTTAAATAACCGAATTGCTGTAAAGCCCTTTCCTTCCTTTTCTTCCTTGTTTCTTACTTCCTTCTCTCTTCCCTTTTTACTTCTTTTCTTGCTTCTTTCTTTCCATCCTTCCTTCCTTCCTAGTTCAATTCAAAACTTATTTCTTCATTATTGGATATTTCGATTATATTGTAAATTCAAAAAAGTTGTAGAAACGTCTTGATTCTTTTTGACGATCGTATATACTTATTTCACTGAAATAAGCTTGAAATTTCGTATTATCGTCTTAAAAAAACAGAGTTATAAGTCAGGCATCTCGTATAATGCTTCCAGAGCGACAAGGCAGAACAGATATCTCCAAAATTTTTCGAACGACGAAGAACTTTCATTCTCTTTTATACAAGTACGTGTCAATAGTCGTTATTACTTTCACTCGCATCGACATTTGCATTAACGGAAAAGAAATGCTGAAGTACTCGTGATTACATTTGGCGTTTGGCTTTGCAGAGCGAGTCTCTCCATCTTGCAAGATAAAAATGTCGCTATGGTAAAATAATTAACGAGCAACCAGATTTAACGACTGAATATTTTGCCTTGCAATAACAAACTGTAGATCTTCACTTCGAACTTCATCGTTACTCGCATTAATTAGAATTAAAAATTGTTTTTAATTAAATTTCCGCGTAACTGAAGTCACTTGTCTAATCTTTTTCACGAGAATGTATTTGTGAAAGTACCTCAAAAGTCTTCGATTATTTGTACGATACGGAAACAACGTATGAAACTTAATAAGCTTTAATAGAATTAATATTTTAATTCGTTATATTTTATTTTTATCACAAGCTCACAAGAAATTAAATGGATTAAATTAAATACAAAAGATCAATTAATCAATGTGGCTTACAAAATATGAATACACTTTAAACCTCTCAATTTTTACGTCGATTATTAACCTAATCTAAAGAAAATTAATTAAATTGAATTGAAACATATATTTCTAGTTAATTTAATTTTTGCCGATAATTTCAAACGCAAATTAGTGAGCACTATAATACGACTACGATGATCACTAGTACGAAAACATTGTGCATCCATCTGCGCTACCATCCATTTATCAGGTGATGAATTATCATTTAACGTCCAGATGTAATTACGCGATAGAATAAATTACACTAAAATTATGATTTAATTATGATGTCGAGTTATGGCGAAATCCTTTTTGTAACGAATAAATTTCATTTCTTTTCTGATTCTATTCTTTTAATGTGGGATGAATCAATTATTTGTAATTAATATAGCATATTTATGAATGATCAATTAAAAAAGAGTATTATATAATATGTGCGCTGAACAGATAATTAATGGCGTTCGAATAGTTTTACGGATAATGATTGATTTTAAGTATATTAAAAATATATGAAAATAATTATATTATCCAACTTATTATGAAAAATATAAAATTCAATTTCAAATTAAACGTTTAAAATACACAGTTGCTAGTGGATTGGCATTCTGAATATATTATTTGCATAAATTTTCGCTTTTGTCAACGTAAAAATATTCAAAAGATGTCCCAAATAGATGTCTCGCGCAGCTTTACTCGGTTTAAAAATTGAACGCGCGACCTTACGTTTCAGCTGCCGACGTATTACGTTCTTTCGTCTTTAAATCATCTTTATATCATAATCGTGGTATGAAATTTAACACTTTAGATTTATCAGATATGTGACAAAATATAGTTTTACACGTTGAAAACTTTGTTAAACATAAAAAACTTATTAAATACGTATTATATTATATTCTACTGTACCTTTTTTAATACGGATAAGCGTAAACTTTAACTATCATCGATACTTATTTAAGTAACCAATTTTTATTACTTTTCTGACGAATTACAACCATTTTAGTAATACCTTCAAATGAACACGATATTATTTTTCATTTTGAAAAAATCGTAGTCTTTGACTTTATTGCAATACACCCCATATAACTTCGAAATCTACTTTTCCAATTCATTAAAAAAAACTCAGCATCGTTGCAGGTCAACAATGAAACTCTGCACAATGAAAAATCGTCACGTACGGATCAAGAAAGTTCAAGCTTCCAGCAAATGGAATATCCCAACGTGTGCCTCTTCGGATTTTTCTACGATGAATATGTGTCGGGAGAATATCCATCTGCATAGCAACCACTTGAACAATTTGACCTAGTTTACAAACTTATAATAACGTTAAATGTCTTCTCCGCTTATCGAGAATCCGTAAGGTCCGAACGTTCACTGACCCTACGCACTCTTTGCCCCTTCTGTTCTGGCACACTTGAATTATTATTGCGTTGGAGATGATAAAGAAAATGGATAAATCATCCGTCGAACGCTACGTTGAATGTTCCAGCAGCTCTTGTAACTGATGATGAAAATCTTCTTTGTGCTTTCCATAAGACAGAGGGAGTGAGAGACAGAGAGAGAGAGAGTGAGTGTGATAGGGTATGAGAGGGAGAGGCTTTGAAGCATGACTTTCCGACACTGGATTTACAATACAAAGATCAAAAGTACGCGCATTGTCACATTGTGAATCTTTACGTGCTTGCTTTAAAAATTTAAAGAAATTTTTCTTGAAACTGTTGCATTCGAAGAAATAAGCTTCCAAAGTTTCATCGAGATAAATAACGATAAAAGACCTTTTACACATTTAGACTGATTTACGTCAACAAATGAAAACTGATTTTGATAAATATTATAGTAATATACATTTTATAGTTAACATTAACAATTACTTAAATAAGAATATTCGTTGATATAATTCCATAATATGAAATAAATATACATGTATTTCTTATTGCGATTGTATATTTAATTTTTCCATTGACAAGTGATAAAAGAAAAGATACAACACAGAAACTTAATATGTTCAATATTTCAGAATATTATTTTAATCGTTATTATGAAACAACATATGTTGAAAAAGGTTTAATGATTTTCGGATATAAAAATACGAACAATATACAAGTCATAATGAACTTTCAAAAGAATAATAGTTAATAAAATAACTTTTAATTTAAATAGGTCAAAAATATGCTTTTAAACTATAAATCAATGATGTACAAAAAATAAAACTTTGCAGGATAGAATATACTTTAAAAATAGCGAATATTAAATTTATCAAAAATAATGATTTTAAAATATAAAAACTACGAATTAATAAAATTAAACAGTACTTATACTGCATATTAACATTTTTTATACATGGAATTTTGCAATTTAGCATTTTCTTCTTTTTGCACGGCAGTTTTGAATTATTTTATTTTATAATTTTATGTACTTGAAATTTAAATCTTGATTGAGAATTGTGAAGTCTTCGCAATGTTCATACATTAATGTAAATTGCTCCAACTGTGGCAGCGGAATTAAAAACTTTTCATATTTTTCTTTCGAAATTTACACTTTAATAATAATTCAAAATATTTAGCCATTAAAAATAATCGTAAACTTAAACACAAAAAGTTTAAGAGTCAAATCCTCAGGGTCTATCTAATTAAAATGCAACATAACATTACGTACATAATACATAACATACCTTGGCGAAAAGAAAACTAAATTACTAAATTTTTCTATTATAAATTCGTTACTAATACTTAGAAACCATATTACTATATTAAATTGAAGATGTAATTAAAAATAATGACATTTATATAATGGTCAGATCATTTATTAATTTTAGAATAATTTAGTAACACGAGATAGGATCGTATCTAAATACTGATACGTATCCATATAAACACAAAAAGTTATGAACCAGCTTAAATATATCAATTATTTCTTATTTGCAGCATATTCTCATATCATATTCATGGAACACAAAATACTATCTTAAAACATACGCAACATTTTATATTTATTTATATTAAATGCATATATAATTCGTATACAAATTTAGCGAGTAGTACCATTATTACGCAATAATTTTTCAGGATTCAATGTTATTTTAATATCGATATTATTTCGGATTACATATTTTCTCAAACATAATCGTAAATTGAATGGTGCAAAATTTCGATCGCATGTTACTTATTTTTCAATATCTCAAAGCTACCGATCCCAGTGAACAAAGAAGTTATATTTTACATATCCTTCTATAAAAAAATCCACTTATTAATAAAAAATCGATGTCTTAAAACTTCTTCGGTAATGTGAATTCCCTGAGCTACTGGAAAGCTTTAAATTGAACGTAGTTCATGCCAATCAGACTACAAAACAGAGTGAGAAAAGTGCAATGAGAGAGAGGGAGAGTCAGAGAGCAAGAGATGGAAAATTCGATGGATCGCGATGGACTTCGAAGCATAGCCTTATATCGAACTTTGCCACCCACACGAACTCTAAATTCTCCTTTCTGTGTATCGATTTCTATCTCTGTTCTGTATCTCTGTATCTCCTTCTATCTTACTGCACGTCTATCCATCTAGTAATCTATCTTTCCCTCTCACTCCTTTGGCTCCGCGAAGGAAGTCGATTCCCCGGCAAGATTGCCTGTTCGCTTCATTAATCACCAGTGGCCGATAGAGCCGGAATTCGGCATCACCCCCTTCTTGCCGCAACCTCGAATAGGACGCAAGCGCTACCGAATCCTCGTAGTCCAGCTTCTGGCTACTATTCCCTTCTCGAGCTTCTTTGTGCGAATGCATGTAAATTATGCATAGAGAAATGAAGCCTTTAGTTTGAGGCGTTATGTTACAATATGAACAAAAAACACCTATCAAACATTTCAAGTTCGTCGTTTTTAATATTTAATCGAGTATTCAATGGATATTAAAATTCTAAAAATCTGAAGAATTCACTGTTAACCTAGTAATTGAATTTGATTTAATTATAATTTCCACATTCAACAGAATTTAATTAACGAAAAATATTTTACTCTAAGATTTTATTCGTACTATTTTCTACTAATTCAATTTTTATTAAAATTTATGTTTATAAAACTGATATTTATATATTAGTTCATTTACGCGTACAATAAAATCTTTAATCCTGTAGTACGTATTACAAACTCTCTCTCTCTCTCTCTCTGTGTGTGTGTGTGTGTGTGTGTGTGTGTGTGTGTACCCATGCGTCTCTATAGTCTATTCGTCATATTTAATTTGGAAACTGGGTATTTTTAATTTTAACAAATAGACTCTTACTTTCAATCTGACAACTGTATACGATAATATACTTTCAAATGTTCAAATTTATGAAAGAAACTTAAATCTAATTAATTCTTCAGAAAACATTTAAAAATGGATATAACGTAAAAGCAACTAACAAATACTATGAATAACATCATACTTAAAATAAAAGGTTTTTTTATACTCTTTTGTATACTATATAAGGTTAAATTTTACATTTCCGAAAATATTCTGGTGTTATGCTTCTTTTCTAAGCAACTGAATTACATTATAAAATTTCTAGAATTATTAATTTTTCTTTCATTTTCTCTACACGAAAAGATCTATTAATAAATTTAAGCTATATTACTTAGAATGGATCGGGGTTTTATATTTAGAATTATTTATTTAAATGAGACACTTACTTTTACGAATTTATCCATTAAAGTTTTTAAAGAAAAAAAAAACAAATTTATTTCAACTACATGAACTTTTTAGTATTATTATGTAAAAATACGATTTTTTTTTTCAAATATGGCATAATATTCTAGAATCGTAAACAAAACATAAATTGTACTATAGAAATAAATGCTGGAAGAAATAAACCTAGAACTCCATGTTTCATTTTAAGATTATAATTTAAACTTAATTAAGCGCATGACACGATATTTATAATTTTATACAGCTGTGGAAAAAATCAAACAATTAATATGTATATGTGTATGTTTCTCCTAGTTTCAATATACTTATTTCCACATTCAATTACATGATTATTAATTGAAAATATACATAATTACAAAATCAATGAAATATTACAAAATATTAATTATATGATTTTAAATTTGTACTCATTGTTAATTTATGAGAATATTTTATTTAGAGTATTCAATTTTAATCTTTGTATTCAGTTTGCAGAACTTTTGATTGCGCGTTTTTATTCTTTGGAATATTTATCCTATGTAAGATAAATAACTGGTACTTTTAGAAACTAGGACAAGTTTCGAAGAAAATATACGTTTCTCACTGTCTTGTATATAAACATATAAATTTCAGTTCTATAAAAAAGTGGACCTATTTCTCTTACACAATATTTGACAATATTTTGAATGTTTACCTAAATTAATACACAACATTAAATAAAATAGACTCCTGAAATTAAGAATCTATTCATTATTTTGCGAATTTATTTTTAATGATGCATTCTTTTATAATTATTAAATATTTATAATAATTAAAAATAATAATAATTATTTTTATCCAACAAAAGTTATAACGCTATGCTTACCAGATATTGAAGCGCAATCTTGGTTATTCAAGCGTTTAAGGGGTTATCTTGTAAATGTGATATTGGTTTTATAAAGTTATAATTATCTTACAGTAATTATCTTAAACCTTCTCACCTAATACAATAAGCTATGAGATTATATAATTGCTAATTATTTAATTATTTAATCCAGTAATTATTCTATTACTTGACTCCATTAATATTATATTCATTAAAATTTAAATCCATGTTTCATAACATCAATATTTTTCGTTTAGATTGCAGCATTTTCAGTAACATTTTTCAAACATCTAGTAGGTATACTATAGTATTGTTTATATTTTCGCCAATTATTAAGAGATGTTAAATAATTATATTAAGATAATAGTGTTAACTCGTACTTATGGTAATAAACAGTACTAACAACGTCAATAACGTAAAAGTAAACAAAAGAAAACAATATTCCCTAGATCAATGTATTAAGTATGTTTACGTTATTCTCTAAAATTAATTACTTAATTAAAATATTATAAATAATTAAAAAATTAACAATCATACCTGCTTTCATTATAAAGCACAACAAATATGTAATTTTAATGATTCAAATTTGGTTGAAATATGAATAAAACATGTGTTATTACACAAGGAACAAAAAGGATATTATTAAATTTCACGAGCTCAATTTTATCAAACAAGAATAATTCGTTATCAAATTTCTGTTTCCCACCGGCCATGAGCTTACCCTTTATTAATATACTTTGCAATCATACCTATTTGTTATTCTTATGTATATACATTAATGTACAAATGCGTATCCACGTAATTATGGGCTACAATGTAAGTACATAATTCGATAATAGTTATTTTCCCACGCATATACAAAAAGTCATTGTGAAAAATAGACCACAAGAACAAAACAAATATCTCGAAGTTTAAAATGATCGCATACGCCTCACATATTATCATACACATGTATGACAATGACTAAACCGATAGCGGGAAACATTTGGCAACGTAAAACGTCAGTAATTTATTATTTACAATATTATGTTTAAAAGTGCGATAAGGTTGAAAAACGTTGCATGATTAATTATTCATCAACTGCCATATAATTACTTCGAACTACCACATTTCTCTATAGAACTATTATAGTAAGTTATTTATATATTGCATCGTAAATTACGTACTTTTATTCAATATTTTTCTACTCTGTTCAATACTTTTTCATCATTAATACACCAGTAATTTACGTAGGTCATTTCTTAATCATAGTGTAAATAGCTCAGCGGTACAATAATTACGTAAAAGCTTATCTCTATTGGTAATGTATTAATTTATAAATGAATGTTTTTTTTTTTGTGAATATTTCAACAAGGAAATTCACTTATCTATTCTCATTAAAGCCTAAATTGTAACATTATATCAACAGGCTATTTGACTTCTCATATAATAAAAATGATGAATGATTTAATTATTTTATTTGAATTATTATACGTTATGGACAACTATACTTAATGTTTTGCTTTAAAAATAAAAGGTTCCTCATATATTAGAATTCAATTATTATTTTAATATTTTAAAATACAGAATAAATATATCATATTATTCTCTTATTTTCAGGAATTGATTCATCGAAGATAATAAAATAAAATAAAAGACAATTATCAATAATACAAACTGTAAATAGTTCTTATTCAATGTTTTTAACAATGAGTTATGAAATATATAATGAACACAATATTTTCTTCTGATAAGATGATATAATAATTAAATCGCTAAAAACATATAAATATAATTTTTCAAACGAATGAACTTTACTGAAATATCATTGCTTATTAGCAGATAAATTATCTCTCATATCGTAGAATTAATGAAATTAAACAAACGATATAGATTTTTATATGTACTGATTAAATATCTACCCTCAAGTCGACGTCTGAGTGCATGATGTACAAATTGACACTTATATTAAATGCTACATTTTGAAAGCAGTCCATTTTTCAAGTTATATATACACACATATAGAAAGTTTTGATTTCTTCTTATAAACAAAATTATACAATGTTTGGCTAAAATTTGAGCACAAAAAACTGAAAACGTTTTTATAATCTATTACAAAAGAGACTTTAATTTACTATTAAATTCATGAAGATTTCACTACACTATGATTTATAAAATCACGATTAAGTACTCTTATTAATAAAAAATATAAATGGAAAAAATTTTCGAAATAGTTTTTCTAATAATATTTATATTTAGATCTATATAATACTAAGAAAAAATATTATACTACTAGAAATGAAAAATATGAAGCTTCATTCGTGATATATCAAGTCTACTGTATGTCAGATTTTACATTGCGTCAGATTTTACATCATGCAACTATTTACCTTATATGTTTTTGAAACTAATGGCTTCGCATGATTATTAAATTATTAATCTAAAAGTTGTTATACCCCAGAACCTAAATTTTTTATATTTTACCTCTAAACAAAGGCCACAAATTTTAAACGTATTTGTTGATTTGCACTTCAGTGATTTGTTTAAGTACCGATAAAATCTGTTCTGTAAGGTAACTGAACAAAATATCCTATGTTTGTTAGATGAAGGTTGTACGTAGTATATATTTCGTCCCATAAATAAATTTCTATAGTTCCTCTTAATAGTTTGAAGAAGTTCAAACCGCAACATTTTTTCTATAATAGATACTTTATTATATACATAATCTTTGTTCCATGGGGTAAGTTAAAGCTTTTATAGAAACAATTTTCATATGATATATTTGTAATATGGTTACTCCGAACATAGAAATATTTAACTTTTAATTATCGAAGAATTCACCAAGAAGTATATAGAGTCGGATAAAACTAATAACAAGATATTATTTACGGATATTATTTACGAATATATAATGCTACTTTGAATATGTTTAATTATATCAAGGTCTAGCTCTAGTTGAAGATTGTAATGATATGTGACATTAATAATGCATACTGAATTAGGTAACGATAGTCTCATGCTCGGAATTTGGATAAGCTTAAACATTTAAAAGTACTAGCACCTTATTTAATAAAGACAATAGTTAAATCCAGGATTATAATGTGAAATCTCATATATCCGATTGTTGATATACGATTATTATTAATCATCAAACTGAAAGTAGTTAATACTAAAGTTTTTTCTTAATGAATATAGTATTTCAATACTTGTACGAAATTAATTAACATTGAAAAAAGGAAAAAAGAGTAACATTTTCGTTAATATGATTCACGAAGTACTAATGCGCATTGTACTTCTATATATTTTTCTGTTAAAAATTCATAAAATTCTTAACAAATATGAATATGATCGCTATGAGATAATATAATTTTCTCTGCATTATTATTTTTTTTATAGACCAATCATACTTTAAATTAAAAGTTTAAGTCCATCTGGAAAAATATTATTCAAGCCACACTTATAGAAATCAGGGTCTGGTGGGACGCCATTCAATCCAGATATAGGATTGAGAACGTAAAGCCTGGTGAAGTGTCTTGGGATTCATACTTCGATATTATGCAAGAATAACGATTGTGCTTTTCATATTATTGAACAATAAAAAGGAGTCGCAGGAGAGTTTTAATATTTATGAGTTGTCACTCAAACCGAACATATTTAATATCAATTTTTCTTTGAATCCCTCGATTACTTTTGTTATTTATAAAATATAATAAATATTTCTCCCGTATATTTATATAGCTTCAGGAGTAAAATATTTTTCTTTTATGATTACTTTATAAATGTTGAGTCGCCTTCATGGACAGGTATATTTAAAGTATGCAATTCTATAAGTGAATAAAATTTCTTTAGAAAGCGTTAAAATATTTAATATTTATAGTATTTTGTTTATATAATACCGTATACGATATTATGATATTACTTCTTTTCCAAACAAAAAATAAAGTCGAATAATAAAATGGAATTGAGAAACCGGTGATAATATTTAGCTGTTTTAATAAAAATAGAAAAGCGAAAACAAACTTTTTCTCGCAGTCATTCATACTAAGACAGTTGGAAGAGATACATGTTTCAAAGAGAATACTTTTTATAGATTTTCAATCCATCTAATTTTTGTAATTAAATAAGATAAGTTAATCTACAACACAACAGGAATGGTTTTTTCATTGAATATCTGTCCCCTATTTTTGAAAGTAACATCTGTGGATTAAATAATTTTTTTAATCCAAAGTAATCCTTTGAATGCAAGGTGAGTAATGATCATAATATTAAAAAAAGAATGAAAAATTATAAATAAATATTCAACATTACTCTGAAACAAGTATTAAATATTGCAATCTCAAGAAAGAAAAGATTTTTCTTATTACGCATTTATATTCTCTAACTTGTATTTTATCTGTTTAAAATCTCATGTTAAAGTAAATATTATGAATGTATCTAGATGTCTATTAAGAAAACTTGAAGGACATACTATACATATAATTTTATTTATATTTAAGATTAAATAACGCGAAGTAGATTTTAATGAATTGTAAGATTTTTTTGCTGAATTAATTTTATTCAGATAATTAAACATATTTTTATCTTATGGATAATAATCTTACTAACATAGTGATTGAAAACGAAGATCAGATCTTAAAAAATCACTTACTAGTATTTACATATATATATACGTAACAAAATTATATATTTGGTTTCTCATGCAGTAAATAAAATTTTTCAAAAAACCTAAATCTGAATAAATGTTCGTTTGGATTCAATATCTATGTAATTACAAATTTCATAAAACAGCAAATTTTATTTTTGAAAAAGTTGTAATGTTAATTCGGATTACTTAACTTAGATTATCGGCTTTATTTTGAACATACGTATCATCACAAAAATATGTCATAATTATTTAAAAACTTATTGTTAAAATGCAAAGTCAGTCGTGGAATAAAATGCACATTAAGTACAGAAACGTTCAAAATGTAAAGTATTGAAACTCGTATGATTCTATTTTGGCTTAACTCGTCTTTTCAAATCCGTTTGATCTTGAAAGTGCAGACATCTAAGAGAGTCCTTCTCGATTCATTTCTACACTGCTGGTCTGAAAACGACAAATAAAGTAGAGTAGTAATCTCTAGTTATCCTTGTATTAGTGAGAAAGGGACGATTGAATTTCAAAGCCATTGAGACGCTCTATGTATTGCTGGGGATTGGACGGTATTTGGCTCTGACGACATAAGTAGAAGAGTATTAAGTGGACTGATGTACTTCTGAAACCACGATAAAGAGCCATAAATTACAGCAGAACATATAGATATTTCATTTTGTAAACTTGCATATGAAATGAGTTAAATACATTATATCCTCGAATATTTAGATGTCTGGCATTCCACGAATAATGTAATAAATTTACTATGTTATTTTTCCTTAAATATATTTCATTATAAAATTAAAAATTAATTGGAAACTCACAAAAATCGCCATTTTTTCACTCCGTTTATTTTGTTTTATTATACGTCTATAGCCTTATATGATGAAATATTGTAAATCAGATAAAAAAATAATTTCAATATTTTATATTCAGTTTTTTGAGTGAATAATAATTTTAAATTAAATTAAAAAATAAATATGTAGTATTAGGGAGAAATATTTGTTAATATTGCATCATGATGATATATTAATTCATACTAATAATAAGTTAATTAAAATTACTGCCCAGTAATTTTTAACTGAAATTATTGATAGTACTAGTACAATGATTTTAGTTGGTACACGCAATCTTGCGTTATTCACGGTGATACCAGAAGCTCTTATATCACAAATTCTGATTCTGTAAAACTTGAAATATAAATTTAAGATTAGAAGACACTGTGGAAGGAAAATTTTTGTATTATAGAAAATTATATGCAAGAACTTTAAACTGAAGTTTATTGTGTACACATGTAAGAATCTGCTTTTCAAATTAAAGTAAAATTTTGCGTGTATTATTATGTTATTATGATAAGAGTAAAAATGTAATAAAAATAGATCTTATAAGTTTTGTGTATTCGGGACAAGTCTTATGAAGATATGTTAAATTTCGGTGGCTCAGTGATGTAATGAACGCACTCGATTAATTTGACCACTTATTAATTCTTTTTTTTGTTTGCCATCACATCTACAGTAAATTAACTTAATTATTGGAAAGTGCTTTAGCTAATAATCCAGTTTTCTTATTTAAATTTTATTTTATAATCAAATATCATCAATCTTAAAAATTACAGGAAAAATAATCTTAAAATAATAATCTATTATTTACACACATGAGTTTCAAGGTTTTGGAAACGAGAATAATTCAATTAACTACGATGATGTGAAATATATTTCTATATTGATGCAAAAATATTTGTCACCCTTGTTCATTTATCTTTCCGTCTATATTATCGATCACACTTACAAATATGGAGATGTTGTTTCACATTAACATCAATTTGACGTGATTCCCTAGAGCTTATAATCGGCAGTTTATCACATCTCAATTATATCTCTATTTGGAACTTTTCCAGAGATCGAGAATATTTTGAAAATACTGATATATGCACTGAACCAAGCGAGGAAGACCAGTTTGCGGACAGTAACTTTTTTTCATTTTCTTACATCGCATTATAACCTTATATCGGCGATTAAAATTACACATCACTTTGTAGATTCAAATATCTGTTCAAGTTATCTTTTTTTCTTTCGAAACAGATGATTATATTCTGAATTAAATTTTATCTAAAAATAGTATAATAAAATTAATTAGTTATTCCATTTTTTCTCCTTATAATAACGACTAATAATAGCCAATTAATTTTCGTTAAAAATTACTGGTTTCTCGAATAATTCTTAACAATTCCTTAATCCAAGTTCTTTTACTGATAAAGTATCTTTTTATATTTTTTTATAATTAATTAATAACCAAGGTAACGTATGAAAATCATTCTGCAAATGGTATATAAAAAGTTATTTCAAACTTCTTCTAATTGAAAGATCTTATTCTCATAAATCAATGGGAAGTGAATATGTAATGAAAAATATAAATGAATAAAGTATATTAACTCGTGCGGAAGAATGATTCTGAGATTTTGCATCATTTTAAGTTGTATCACAGTGCATTCCAATTCACTTCATTATATCTTATCGCAACTATAAATTTATACCAATAATTTTAATATTAAAAGCTCAATTCAGTTCGGCAATTTATTCACGTAAAATTATATTTATAAATATGAAATTTTTTCATTAATATTATTATCAAAAATAAAATCAGCTAGATATAATACGTTTAAAATAATTAAATAGCTTCCAATTAATTCAAAAATAATGTCAGTTTCAATCAGTTTAATAAATAAATAAATTTAACATACAAGAAAATTGAAAATTCATTAAGCCTTGTTTTCTGCTGAAATATGTATATTTTCTCTGAGATGAATCTTGCAATTTTTTTTTTCAAATGTAAAAATATAGTATAATAATGAAGCACAGCTAGAAAAAGGTCACGGTCGCCCTGATAAGGGCGAAATAGTTTTTAGAATAGCTTGCAATGACAAGGACTAAACAGTTAGAATACTAGAAGTACCTGCTGACCTTTACCAAGGCTCCGCTCCTCCTACGGTGACTCATCCGGAAGCCCGTGTGCACCGCTCTTTGAGTCGCTCCAGTCCGAAGCGACGCTGCTCCAATCGGAACGCAATGCTCCCTTCTATGGTCTTCCATTGGCCCAATGGGCGTGCAGCCCTGACGAGTTCCCTAAAAATGTTTATTTTGATGCATATTCCACGTCCTAACTATGAAGTATACTATAATTTATTTTAAGGTAGGAATTTTTCAAGTTATTATAGATACATATACGTACATGCACGTAAACTAAGAAGAACCGTGAAATCAATGTGCAGGCATTAATATTTCTAAATGGTTAACGTTTTGATAACTAATATAAGTCTCATTACTTTTCATAAAAATCAATTGACTTCGTCTGATTTTAAATTGAAATTCGTAGAAAATTTTTAATAAAAGGCGTCCTGTTAATATTAGTGAAATGGATTTAATAACAAAGGAAAATACAGTAAAAATTTCGGCTAGTGTTATTTCATTAAATACTCGTACAAGAAAAGTAAAATACTTTTCATTGAAATTGTTCGATCTTTTTGCTTTTGACATATTCATAGGTATACGCTGAATATATAAAAGGTGCACCTTTACTCTATATCCTCTGCACGTATGTATCGTAGCCGACAAGTTGCTACAACCACGTGTACAAAATAAACGCTTTAGCCGTGGTCTCCCTTGGATATATACTAGAATTCAGGCATCGAGAGCGAAAGAAAAGTCATTTTAGCTCTATGTCACGTATGTCATAAATACTTATACATACTTTGGAATAGTTGTATCGAAACATATGAATCCTTTAAACTTCGCAAAAATATTAAAATTAATTCATTTAATTATAATTTGTATTTATTCTACATGCCCTAATATATTTACGGCTATTTTTATTAATTACGTAACTGCAAAATATTTTTATATATGTTACTTTATGTTTACTTTCTTTACTTATTATGCATATTTATCCCTTTTAAATACTCGCTGCTTAAACAATTTTTATATATTCGTCTCACGTTTCATGATACTTGTAATGTTTACCAGGACATTATTATAATTTCTCCTGTAATTAAACTTTTTCCGAAAAAAGTCTATCATTCTTATAATATTCTTCCTCGATAACTAATCCAAATGATAATGAACAGTGATAGATTTTTGCTGTTTTCCTTCGCACTTTCCAAAGAACATATACACTACATCGAATTTATTCAAAATCTAGCTAAGACGTTTCCCTCATCATTTTATATTTTAAAGTAACGTTAAATCCGTGTTTATATAATGAATCCTTAAAATTCCAGTCAGTCACGCTATTCTTGATGATCAGAAACATTCTAATTTTCATTGCGAAAACTCGTAATATTCTAACATAAGCAGCTTCTACACGCGAATTTAAACAAAATTTGAATTATAATTATTAAAGGTAACTTCAAATACGAATCGTATAACTTAAAAGTTAAATTATAATAATTGACAATTTAAAAGTTTTTCAATTAATTTTACATTTATACTTTTGTTAATGCAAAGAAATATTTTACACTATAAAGTGATAATCTATCTTGATATCATATTAAATTGAAGTATACAATTTCCAAAAATAATATAATTCAAAATAATCTTACTTTGCGAAAAAACTTATGATATATATGATCTTATGATTATATATCTTATTACAAATAATTTGTATAGTAAGAATATTTACCATATTTCTTGTAAGAAGCTAAACACTAATATTATTTAAATAACCCTTGAATTCTCGATTCTCGAATATTTTATATATTATAATGATTTCAATAATACCACTTGTTAAAGCATTATGATTGAAAATACAATTAAAATATGTCTAACGTTTTATTTTAAAAATTCTGTCTTTACTATTGTATTAATTTTAAAAAGTTCATTATCAAATTTCGAATATTATTCACCGAAGTTAGATACATGAAAACTATAAATACTATTACGTATGACAACTAGGCTATTCACCTCTCACATACTCGGCGCCACAATTGGCCAACCGATACTCAAAAACGTACTACCTTACAACTTTTGCAGTTGCAACACAAGAATTGGCAGTGATGTAGATTAGTGATCAATATAGAAGCTATTTACTTTTTGTCAGTATGATATATTGATCCAGTAATATAATAAAGTATACCGATGAGGAACTCGACGAAATATTAAGGAGATTTAGGTCACGAGACACTATATTTACGGCTATTTTTATTAATTACGTAACTGCAAAATATTTGCAGTCAAATAGTATAAAGTCAACGCATAGATATGCAGAATCGTCGCAACGTTACATTTATCAAAGATAAACATGATCTAATAAGTAAAGAAAGGAAACAAAGCTAAGGTAATTCTTCCGCCATTCACCGAAGACAACAGACGAAGTTGTTCGAAATTAACCACGAGGAAACCGAAGTCATTGCGCATCTACGCGCGCGCGCACACATTTGGAGGATCGACGAGCCCTGAGTAATTATACTTAAGGGAAAATCGAGTTACGCGTTCGACGACTTGTTTGCTATGTAATATATTTCGAAACGGTTTCTCTCCTTCTCGCACTCCATATAATAATTAAAATAACTTCGTATATTTAATTCGCGTCTTATTATTTATCCAATCTTCAAATATGTTCCACGACGCCTCTGTCCGTTGCAGTAGTGCGGTAATCGAACATGGCTTGAGTTATGCGTGATAATACATATCCATTCAGATTATGTCAAAGCTGTAAGTAGTTATTTGTTTAAACAAATAATTAACGAAATATGATATAATTGATCTGTCAATAATATACATGTTGATATAATTTCTTGACGTTTCAGAATAGTAAATTATATAAATTGAAAATTTAAACTTTGGAACATAAAATATTATTATAAACGATATCTGTGTACGATATTTAAAAATAAAATTATTATTGATTTCGAAGTATATCATAATTATAATATATTTACATAAATATCTTTTATTAAATAAAAGTAAAAAATGTTCCGAAGAATATTTTCATTGTTTTCAATCAGAGTATAAAATTTAAAAATTTGCATTATTGCAATCATTATAAAATAAACAGAAATTATATATCGAAAGAATTTGATATGATATTTACAATTTATGTTCAGTTATATTTAGTTTTGTTTTCCTTACTTCAATTTAGTAATTTTTAATACTTTTCTATTGTATTGTAAAACATACAATTAAAAATTATTTTTACATTGAATTATTATTAAAAACAAAAAATTGTAATTTATTTATGAAGTAAAATGTTTAATTATTATGTGCTACTATTTAGTTAAAAATTCCAGAAACTTCAATAATTCAAATTTTATGATCAGTTACTCTTAATGTTTAATCTTTATGTAATGCCAACAATTCTTTGCTGATCATCCCGAAAATTTTAGAACTCAAATTAATTATTAAATTATTAAATTTTTTTTATTCCAGATTTTATTAAATGTACTGTGATTGTTTAATTTTACACAAGTTGTGATTACATTTATTTTATATATTTTAAAATTCTGTGCATTTAACGGCAATAATAGAAAATAACAATTTTATTATGAACTTCACGTATAACAAGAAGTTCGTTTACTTGAACTAATTTATATATTTGATCGTATTTGTCTTTCGTTTCATACATGAAGTTTTCCTTAAAATTTCAAATTTTTATACGTACATACCGTTATTCTATCCAATCATATTTCTTTTCAACAACATTCTGATAAATAATTTTAAATATATTTAGATCTTCTTAATAATTTCGATAGTTTCCTTAAATTTTCATACAATTGTCGGGATATTATTTTTATTTTAATATCATTTATTCACATGTAAATCTTTTAAACTAATAATTTAAAAAGTGTAACCTATGAATTATAATTTATAAAGTTTTGATTATAATTCAGCTAGCGAGCGTAGGAAATTTTACAAATAAAATTTTAATTCAAAGACGTCGATTTAGAGAACTTACTATAAAAATGGATAAATTAAAAAGAAAAAGAAAATATTTATTCAATAGAACTAAGACCCAGAATTTTAAAAAATTTCAAAATATATATTTTTATATATTACACAATTGTAATTCATCGTGATCTTGGAATTAAGAATGGTGTTATTTCAATAGAAACTTATAATATCATCAAAATTATGTAATTTTGTAATATATGTGCTTTTAATGAAACTAGTTTCTATCTTAGTGTAGAAGATAAGTTTTGAGTTATTTTTTTTTAATAAGTATGTCTATTATTAATTATATCCAAAAATATAATTAAAATTTAATATTATTTTCATATTTTGTGTTTTCTTCTAAATTTTAAACAGTATGAAATCATTTATACATTATTTGTTAAATTAAAATCGATTACAAATTTTACCACTTATAGAACTGTTTTATAACTCTTTTACACAGGAGATTAGAATTTAAAATAGATTTTAATTAATATGTAAATATTATTTTTCGTGAAGAAATCTGATATTATATGTGCATACGTATTATGTTTATATGAATTCTCTCACATTTCTGAATTACAAGATATCATTGAAAATTTTATATATAAGATAATATCATGTTATTTATTAATAGTCATATTTAAATATACAAGTATACAAATTTGTTTGTCGAGATTTTCTTCAGCATATATGGTTAATAAGATTTTCATACCCATTACAATACCTAATTATTGTACAATAATTTTATTCTAATTTTATTGCATACAAATATTGTATTATTTTATTTATATTACAAATTACTTCTTAATATTAAAAGATAAAAATTATTTATTTCATTATTTACAAGCCTGAAAATTAAGCAATTTTTAATGTTTGCGATTACTTTTTTTTTAAGTATATTCTATATGTATATCGTCACAATATATTTAAAATAATATATTTTAATAGATAATATTATTATTTCTAAATTTGAACAATTATATTTCTCCAGAATCTCTTGAGATCATACCATGACGTCTTTCAGACCAAGTTGATCAGCCCAATTATCTGAGCAAAAGGTAATTGGTAGCTCTGGGATATTTCTGGACCGTATATGTCCAATGCATTTCACGATGTCCCAGATTCGTACTTTAATGATTGTAACAAAGGAGTCTAGTGTGCCTGAAACATGGTCGAGACTATTTTTATCACAGGTCCCTGCATTTAGTTTGTTAGAATTTTGATCTTCCTATACCAAATTGTTCCTTGTTTTTGTGAAATATGAATTCTGTTATTCTATAATAATAAACTTATAAAAACACTTTCTATCCTTTATTAAATAAGTATTTTTCCCAACATTGAATGTATTATTGTAGACCTTAGATCGTATTTATAACTCCAATCTAGGGATACACGAATGATCCGTTATATAATAATAAAAAAGCCTGATACTTTATCAGGTTTTAAGCTTCAGGACTTTACGGGAACCGCTGAAAGCAATTCCTTAACAGAGCAACTAGACAAAAATAAATTTTAAAATAAAATTTAGTATCTTAATAGTGTTTCTTCTGGAGCTACAAGGGTGCCTATGTAATTGAAACTACTGTACTCAAAGGTGTATACCGAGTGACGCCCGCAACACATATCTCGATCTCATTAGGGCTTGTATGCGCGGAACACGAGTAAAGATATATTAATATACATGTACACACGCTCATTCGAGCATTAATGAGCTAGAAATATTTAGTGCGCGTGTAACGAATAGGTAGGTAATATCAAAACAACGATCTACAATGGTTTATAAAATAAAATTAAATATAAAACTAAAGTAATAATTCAAATTTTTTAAAAAAATTCTTTAATAAAAAAATAGGTTATTTATATGTCAGGGTAATGTATTCATAACTGTCGATGAACAAATACGACAAATGATATTAAAATAATTGAAAAAAAGTTTTTTTCTAAAATCATCCAGAAATATAACTCGTAAGATAGGTCACAGATCTTAATGCTTTATTATGTTCTCGTTTCGCGTGATGTCAGCTTACGCTTGTATTGTGTCTACATTAATATGCTAGTTTAAACTCCAGAACATAACTATGTAATAATCACCTACGCTTCTTATTATTTCTATCTTACATAAAAAACTATCATAATTATAAATTTTTTTAATAAATATTGAGTAGTTAAGTTTTTTTGAAAGCTCAGTAAAATTAATATTCTTTTTGTATGATTACATGAAAATTAACGTATTCGCATACCTTCTTTACATCAGATGTAAAATATTCTGTTGTAAATTACATAAATATTATACAAAAACATTGCCATTTGCTATGACATTTATAAATGATTCTGTTCTTAAAGAATATTTTACATTTTCTAAATAAGCCATTATTATAAGCCGTAAAATTATACTACACTAATAAAGGTGTAGAATCTTAATGTTTAAATCGTTTTACAAAATACAATTGCGTATACTTTGTGCCTAATTATGTACTCTCAAATTTACTAATCTAAAAATGAATATTTGAATTGTCATTGAAGTAGTGATTATGCCAAAATTAAATAAAACTGTAAAGTATACGTACAATATTCCCAGAAAGTTCCCAGTAAACGAAATAGAAGAACAATATTCAATCGTCTTCTTATGACACATATATGTAAATATAAACTTTATATTCCGGATAAATTCTTTTGTATAAAGATGTACAATACTAAATCTTAACCGATTATTTAGGTACAGCCTTTACGCATTATTTAATCTTTTATATATACATTTCAAAAATAAATGTTATTATAAGATATACTTTAATAAAATAACTTTAATTAAATATAGCTCTTAAAGTAGTGCTTTGGCAAGGAATAGTTAAAATTATTATAATAATTAAAGTTTTTTATATAATGTGCCTAATTTTTATTAACAATACTATTAAATAAGGAAGCTCATTGTTGAAATAATGACGCACTTGATAACAAAACCAATAATTCGTTCATCTGAACCTAAACTTAATAAAAAATTATAATCGAGTTAGGCAATTATTTACAAATATGTAAGAACAACAATTTAAATTGTAAATGTACTTTCAGTACAAAAAGTGTACACTTCATTTATTATAATTTGGAAATTTCAGAAAGATTTCATAAAAAGTATTAACTATAATTTTTGCACTATAGACTTTTCTTTTTCAAATATTGTAATTAAAAAGCAAATTTAATTTTACACCAGAACTTTTTCAATTAAAGTCTAGATTTTACTCTTTTTCATATTATTTGATATTATTAGTATGTTACATCTGATTTACCAGTATTAATCAGATTTACCAGTAAATTAATCAAATTCTATAAAATCTTCTTGAAAAATACTTTTTTAATATAAATCAATTTTAAAGATAATATTAATAAAAGAAGCAGACGCATACGAATAGTATATTTGGTAAATTATTTTAATTTCAAATGAACCTAAAATAGTAAGTCAAATTTTCCTTCATTGAACAAAGGTAGACTGTATAAATCCTCTTGTATTATACATAGTAAGTATTTCTTAAATCAATTTTTAAAAATAAATTTATTTATTTATTCTACAATTTTTCTATTCAGAGAAAGTAATGTAACTAATTCATTTAATGTATTAATAAAACTATAAGAAAATAATTCAGCCAATGACCATTTAACGTTCTATATTAAAAAATATGGGCACATTGTATATTAATATATTGATTCTACTTGGTCTGCTAGTATTTTAATTCAAGAAGTTTTAAACGCTATGAAAGTTGAGTAGAATTTCTACTCCATATATTCTCTTTGTTAAAAATTCTACAATTTATTTCACTCTAGTATTCCCACGATTACCTAATATTTATGAACGAATATAAATATAAACGCTAACAATATTGCTGCACATATATCTTATTATATAGTTTACTTGACTCATTACTTACACTAATTATTCAACTATAATCTAACATATTAATGATACTAAATAGTTATATGCATAATAAATTACAATTAAAATGGTTTAAATATTTTAATTAAAAGTTCTTTCATATCTATTAAATTAATAAAGCTATTTATATAAATTTGTAAGTATTAGGAAAGAATAATATATTGAAGAAAACTCATATAACAAAATTGAAATAAAATAAAAAGTACTTATAAACATAAAAAATTAGTATTTAAATAGATCTAGATAATAACTTATCCAAAAAACACTAACATATGCAAAAACTTATAGTATAACTGATCTATCGTTTCAATCCCAATAATTTAATCTTTTTTAAGGAGAAACTTTTCTCATTTACGCATGATTCATTATTCTTTTCCGTATAGCATTACGCTCTGTAATTCAAATGTAAGCACTTTTCTCACGGACATTCGCAACATTTATGATTTTAAATCTATATAATTGTAGTAATATCATATTGTTTAAGAAATTAGTAAATCTTATATTTAACTAATTTCTTTATTAACAGTTTAACTAGTATTTTACAATATTAATTACACGTGTTTCTGTGTTGCAAATTTCTTACTATACGATCTCAATTATGATAATTACTGTTTATTCAATTCATAAAAGAATTTGATACATGTTTACTTAATAACAATTATTTAATTTTTTCTCATTATATGAGTTATACCATATGACCATGATGAAAGCGATAAAGGAATGCATTAAGTTAAGAATAAACTGAAATATAGAAAATACAAAAAATATACTCTTGAAAATTATCGGTTACAAACATTAATATATAACTATTTATTTACGCATATGTTTCTCATTCGCACCTTTACAATTCATTATTATTTAATTTCTATAGTCATTAATATCCACTAGTGATATATATACATATATTGTATATAAATTATTATCTAAAATAATTTAATAATGTCTATATTTCCATACGTCATATATTACTAATATTAATATATACACGCATAGTAAAATATCTTAATTTTATGTATTTAAAGTATTTTATGCATGAAATGACCTTTTATTATTACTTCAAAGGTTCAAAATTAATTGCTATATGTAAATTCAAACTTACATAATATTAATCGACTATTGCAAACTAAAGAAAAATTTTTTATGACTTTACATTTTAAAAACCAGCGTAAGTAATATTACTTAGTAATATATTCTGAAATACTATTCGCTTGAACGCAAAATATTTGCATTATTTAAAAAAATTACATATGTAAATTTTGTGAGTGTTTATTTTGTTCTAATTTTCAAACTATATTTTATTATATTTATTCCATAATATTATGTGTATGTTTAGAATGTATTAGTTTTATTAAATATATCATTTATAGGCAAATAGTAGTTTGGTACTGTTATAGTATCATGTTATTAAATCTTTTTAAATTTCTTAACAATCTTTGTATTACGTAAGTGAAAAAATTAAAATATTTTCTTAGCCTTACTTAGAGAAGTATTATAACATAAATGATATACGTGACAGAAAATTATAACATAAACTTAGATAATTGCCATTATTGCACCTTTTCTCATTTTTTAATAAATATTTTTTTATCAATAGCTAATGTTTACTAATAAAGATGAATACGTAGTGGAGTATGGTAATTCTAAATTAAAAAATGTTATGTACATAATTGTCGCGACGTCCAGCGACTCCGCGTCAATCGTTAACGCGTCGTCATCCGCGACAGAATCATGGAGGGCACACTCGCCATTTGCTGAAAAGTTTCAACCATAAGCTCGTACTTAGAGAATCCAGGAAGATATGGAAAAATATGAAAAGAAATGTGCACATCGAGCTTGAAAATCAAATTGGCGGACAAGGAAAATAGTAACCTCAACTGTACGTGTCTTCCTCGGCTCGCTCATGAGGTCAGCAGCCTTGACAAGAGAAACCAAGCAGTTACGTCGTCCGATGTGCACAAAGAGAGAAAGAGCAAGAGAGAGAGTAACCGCCGTTCGATGTTTGCTAATATGAAATGCACTTGAAAATCACAGAGGATAATAAAGAGATGGAATCTTAATGCCAAACGAAGTGCGAAGGGTATTTCCGGCTAATTTTTCTCGTCATGGTAATATATGGGACTTTCCGAACCCATTTACTTAATATATTATCAAAATAATCATCTAAGAATGTGCTTTAAATTATTTTAATACCACAAAGTATATTTATAATTGTTTTCACGTTATAAATGTTATATGTTCCATACAAATAATATTAATTACATTTAAATAAATAAACTAAATTTTTACACGCCAAAATCGGCACCAGTGTATTTTAGAAGATTGTATTCTTCCATTAAATCCATCAAATCAATATACTCCGATCATTTTTATAGTATACGCAAACAATTTTGATATTAGAATAAAATCGCGGTTAAGAGATTTTGTGAATATTAAATTGTCATATAAGCAGCATATTCGGTTGGCTTGAATCGTAGTTTATAGGGGCAAACTACTAAAAAAATTTTTACTACTTTCTTTATGAATAGAATCGTTTTCTGTTACTCTTATATTTTAAAAATTAATTCAATTAGCTCAATATACTTGAGGAACTTTTATTATAAAACAATTATTATTAAATAAATATGCGAAAATGACGTATACTAAAATTAACCTGTAATAATTTTTATAATTGATTTATTTTCTAATTTTATATTAAATACATAGTTAATATACTTATTAGAGAACAACATGCCTTAGTACGATGCATGGAGAATAAGAAAGTAAAATATAATTTCAATTCTCCCTAGATAATGGAAAAACGACTATCGTCAAATTATATTGTTGAAGATTTCTCTATATTTTAAAAGATCAACTAGATTATTTATAGAAATATTCTATACAATATTACTTTCAATATTTTAAATAAAAAATACTTATAGATATTATAAGTTATATAATTTACTATCATTTGTTGATGTGCTCAATTAATTATCGATAAAAGGTCATATTATTGGAGTAAGAATGAATAAAAGTTAAATTTATCAGTAATCTGTCCATGATTTTCTTTTGTCAATAAACTGATTTTGTGTTGCAGTGAAAGTTGCAGTATAGTAAATCCATTCATAATAATGCGAATGGGTTTACTATAATTGCTATTCAAATTATTGAACTTATTCTATCACTAGCATACCAAATATGAGCAGAACATTTGAGTATAAAATAACAATAAATGAATGTCGTTATTATTTTTAATATACTTTATTCGTTTAGTGCGTATTTTTAAGAATTATTGTTCTATCACTCTGTATTAATTGAAAAATTGTCCTTGCAGTTTACATTTGAGAAATTCTATAATTTGTTTCGGTTTTGTATATTTTGTATATTTTGTATACAAATAACAAGCTATAACCATATGTATTCGCCTGGATGGCATGTTTTCACTTATTAACTATTTTTTTCTTTACCCTCATACCTTACCATCGTTCCTTTCATACTCCGAAAAAAAGTTGCATTGCTTTTACTTGCCTCTCGTTATATTTCTGTCCTTCACGTGCAGGCTGCCATAAAAATCTCCCTCTCACTCCTGATATTCTTGCCCCTCCCGCCATTCTACCCGGAAAAGGCAGATATTTTCCTTGGCACGAATGAAAAATAGTCCGGAACCGGGGAGCCCGAAAATTCTGACGCGAATCGCGCAAACGTAAACTTCTCCACCCCTCTCTCTCTCTCTCTCTCGAATAAACGATCTTTCTCTTTCCCTCGTGACTGCTCAAACACGCGCAAAGTTAAATCGGCTGGACACTCTGTTTTGTGTGGTTGCGCATGAGTTCGCTTGCCCAATGTACGCGTGTGTATTTGCGATTGTGAATGCATGGATTAGTACGTATGTGTAAGAAAGTATGGGCGCGTAAGAACTTTTTGCGCTTTTATTCTCCGTTCGACTTTTTCGCTTGCATGGTCGTTCGTTCACCAGTATGTTTACTTCCTTTCGACCCCAAATCGGCTTCCGCGAGGCGTAAAATTACACGCGTGCGCTCGCGGATTTCGTGCTTAGTTTGAGTCATTTGTTCAAGCGCACTTTTCTTTACCACTGAAAGCTGCCCAATTAAGAACTTATTTTATTGAAGAAACAAAAGAGAAGGAAGTATTTACGATATTTCAAGATGATAAATAAAACTGTGGTATATAAAATTTATGTTGACGTCATCGTACAACTAGCTTTCATTACAACAGATAAAAGGTTTTTGCCATGTTTTATCATGATATTAGATTTGAATTATTACTTTACTTTATTCCGAAAAATCTTAGCTTTTTCGTGTTAGACCTTAACTTACGTAAATTATCAGGATACTGTTAGATTTCTTTTAAAGCCGTATTATACGTAATATATTTAATTTTGTATATTTAATTTTGACTTATTCAATACAGACATTTAAATCTGACTTACGATCAAATTTTATACTTTTCATAGTTTTCAAAATATCTAGTATATTGTCTGATCGTGAATTTATTTTTAATCGCCTTATTTTTTATTTAAGAACACACTTATTTAAAAGGTAAATAATAATGTAAATGTAATCGATTACAAACTATCAAGAAAAAGAATTTTATATACATCAAGAATGTATTTCAAATGAAAATTGAATTATAAGCAATTAATTTAACTAGAAATAGAAATATTTAATTATTAAATGTTATGCTTAAATAAAGTTTTTATTTAATTTTATACTAATAGAAAATTTTGTAGCTTAATAAAAACAAATAAATACTAAAATGTATTATAATAAAAATATATCAGTCTTATCAGAGTACTAATTACTTCGAAATGATTTCTCGTCTTAGAAAAAATTATATTATTTTCCATGAGAATTTCTCAAATATCTCATTAATATAGAACGTATAGAATTATATCTATATGTAGAAAGTTGAGTTGCAATAGATTATTTGGCTTAAGCATGTTGGTTACATGGGTATAACGCGTCATATGTCATAATATACAGTATCCCTTTACACGTCTTCTTTTCTGTGTAAACTGAGACAAATGCTCTGTATTACATATTGGGAATAAAATATCACTAATACCCACTAAGATTAATTTTTAAATTAACGATAAAATATTGTTGAAAAATACTTGGTTGTTTTCATCAGTTCGTAAAGAGGCAATTTCTAGTCGACATTGGTCACGGCTTTCTACAGTGAATTGGACGATGTAATCTCCATAGTAAGTTTGTAATTTCAGAATTAATAGTAAAAAGTACGAATTACTTACTTCTGAAATTTATAAAACATACTTATTTATTTTAAAAAATTCAACTTCCATTATATTTCACGATTTAAAATAAACGTTCGATTTAAAGAACAATCTATTGTAAATCTCATGAAAATAAATGAAATTATAAAATAATCCAACTAGCGTTAAACCTATTTCACATTCAATGAGTAAAAAATTTGTGTAAAATATTAGAAAACACATTACATTTGAAGTTCTATAATTAAACGAAGTTTATTATCTGAGAACATGTGACACTAAATATTGACAATTTACTTTCAATTACTTTCAATATAATTATTTAAAATAGAATTTTAATCTTTCTTGAATTACATTCATGCTTTAAAATATAATATTAAAAAAATCGAAATACTTGCATAAACATACATACTTGCATACGTAATAAATATGAATATAAGATCTACATTTCGTCTTTACTAATTTATATTCTGTTTTCTTTTTAAGTATCTGCATTTTTTTACATAATTTGAAGTCCGATCATAGATATATTTATACTTTTTAAAATTTTACTAACTCACTTACATTATCCTTCTGAAATTGGTTCAAAATTCCATTATTTTGCGATTAAACTCAGAGGAAGAAGGAAAAGATAGGATCTGTACATTTTCTAAAACTATAAAAACACAACTACATAAACATAGACTAGTATTGGTTAACCGCATAGCATATTTTCTCACTGCTTATATAACCTATCTTAGTTAATAAAATAAAAAAAATAAAATAAAGCAAATAATCATGAATAAAGAATCTTGTACTTATCCTGAATATGAGTTGCTCTTGCCTGCAGATAATGAGAGAACGAAAAACTTTAATGGAAAGATTAGGGTAGAGCAGCGATAAAATCGAAACGAATGAAGTGGTGAATATAGTAACGAAAGACTAATAAAACATTGTGCAATTGAATAATATTTCGCGGCGGAATTCAGGTAGTCTTGAAGAACTGCTGATGGATATATAAATGCAGTTCTCGATACTTTTAATAACTTGGATAACGAAATCACAAGACGAACCTACTGCGCGATCGTCGTATTTGTTATAAGTCGCCGTCAGGATCAATGACCGCACGCCTGATTTTTATAATTGTGTGACAATCATTTCCAGAATTCTATTTCTCACGAGTGAGTGATTTCAATATATATATACTTTATTTTCAAGTAAATGTATAATTTAGTTGAGCGCGGATAGATTTTTAATTATTGAAACGAATTTTAGACTATTCTTGTATAGTAGAATGAAAAATTGAGTCCAAAGTGGGTTCCATATTAAATGTTTTCCAAGCAAACTTTGGGTATTGACAATTTTAAGTTTATATTTAGTTTTTCTTGAAACTGAAGAAATTTAAAGTTGCGTGTAGACTATAGACAGGAGGGTAAATGAACTTTAACTTCAATTTCGTGAGAGACATGAGTTATAGTAATTTGCAAATAAACTGAATACATGAGCTGTGTTTTTAATCTTTGAAAGAAGTAGCTTGGATATTCCATTCTATTAATATAGAATTTTTTATCATCATTTTTATAATGTACTTCATAAAAAAGTAATATTTCATTTTGTAATTTAGTATTTAAGTTAAAATAGTGTCTTTTAAAATGTGATTATAGTCTTCATTATTTTTAAAGACACATGTTCATATATTGGATAACGGATACGCTAATTTAATATCGTTTTAATGTCGAAACGTAATGTCATTTGATCAAAAAATAGTCGTTTTTTTAATTTATAACGCAAGATATAAATTTGCTCATATATATATATTGTGCACAATAACTAAAAATTCAACGTTCTCAAACTTTCATTAAAGGATTTTACTAAACGTCTAAAAAATTCTAACGATCAAATAATGAAGCTCAATAATTTGGAAATTTAAGAAGGAAAATAATAGGATCATACGTGAAAATTACATATGAAAACTGAAAGATGGAAAGCAAATTTTGAAAACATCAGAGTTTTACGTGCATTTCATTTTTTCGTTTAAAAATAAAAACAATATCTTTCAAAACAATAATAAAAAGAATTGAGCCCTGCAGGCAATATGTTACCCCATACCATTTTTCTCTTTTAACATACATCAGGTATTCTTTATCCGGCAGCGTTTATTTGCTCTATTTTTTATTTAACGAGACTCTTTTGTTTCAGGATCCTGCAACTCAGCGCTGGGCATGGAGTCAGGATCGATATCGGATTTGGCTGTCAACGCATCATCCTCGTATGTAACGAACGTCGGACCACGTTACGGACGGTAAGTCTTTCAGATACTTTCTTAAAGCTGTAAATGCACTAATCTGCCTAATTAAACTTCACGTTTTTAAGAGCTAAAACATTTAATTTTTAATAAATACTAAAATTATCACTATGTATTCCTATTTAGAAACATGTATTTTCCTAAAAGTATAATTTATTACAAAATACTTATGTAATATCAACGGATTTCACGACGCTTATTTGAAATTTCGAAGAAGGGTACAAATAAATTAAAAAAATTTATTTATTTCTTGTAGTTAGTAATGAATCGGTAAATAAGATTTTTATAATTTGAAACTCGAAGCAACCTTATATCTTGAATATCTTAATAACTTAGAGAAAGTTGAAATCAAAAGCTGAAAGTCGAAAGCTTGAATTCCGCGCTTGGTTTCAAGTTCTAATTTAGTTGATGAGCATTTCAAATTCTTATCATTCTAAAGTTCAAATTAACATCTATTTATTTATTCGAAACTTATAACTTGAAAAACAAGTCAGAATTTGGCAATAAATAATAATTAACGTAAGCTTTTCTTTTGTGAATCAATAGAGTTTACAGAAGATCCCAATGTATTATAGTAATATTAATTGTACGAAGATTTCAATAGTTTGTTATTATTATTTGGAACTAATACTTTATTGCACAAGCATTTGTACTTATTTGATTTTAAATTTTTAGTTGTCTGAAAACTTTACTACCTGTCGTTCATAAATTTCAAATGCTACCGAACGTTTTATAACTGTTTCTCTAAAGCATTTAAGTTTCAAACACTGATCATACACAAATATTAAAAATAAATTTTCTTAGTTAAAGATTACATAAAATAATCATAATTCTTTGGCGAATTTTAAAAACTGCTGATACGTTACCGAGTCATTATTTTTATCGCTGTGTATTAGTCTTTTAAATTTTAAATGATGCAGCACGTTTGAATTTATATAAAAACGTTATAAATTAGACTGTAATGCACATGTACATACCAATTACTTAACTTTCTTCATTATAAGATCATTTATTTGAAAAATTAATTTTTTATGCAAAATACTGAGATAAATGATGGTTAATACAAAATATCGCTACATTATGTAAATATGCCAAGAATGAAGTCACGAATTTCTTAAACTCATAAATCACAATTTACCAATGTTTTATTTACCACTGGCTACTTCAGATTATATATTTAATAAATAAAATAGTAGATTAAAATACTGCTGGTAATTCAATCAATTACTGATGTAAATTCATTGCCTAAGCTGTTTTACAAAATTATAATAGGAATTTCTTTATAGTCTATGATACTATGCAAAAATAATCTTAAAAATTGGTTTTATTTATATAATTATTAAATTAAGTAACATTTATGTATAAATTTTCATTTTTCTACAAAAATTTAATGCAAATATTAATATCTATGCTTATTAATATCCCATTATTTTAGTATAATTATGATTTAAAAATTGCCACTCACTTTTATTCAATCAATTCTATCGCTTTCTGATTCTCTCTTTTTAATAATTATTTAAAGATAAGTTTATCATACAATATATTTTTATAAGTATTTAAACAATACTTTTTTCCATTTCGAAATAAGAAATCCAAAGTGTTACAATAAAAGTCTGCGCATGACGACGAAATAATAGGCAATCAATGAGAAATACAATAAATTTAAGAGTACTTTTTGAAATACTGATCCTCTTTGTAGTATTTAAGAAACTTATCAAACTCTAATTTTCAAGTTTGAGATTCAGTTCTACAAAAAGTAATCCAATTTCACGTATTTGATGAAATATTTTTCAAGATTTTTAATGACTCGATGATTTATATAATTATTAATAAATAAATGAGAACATTTATTAAACGTAAGAAAATAATATCTCATTATCTATTGTTTAAATAACATCTGCTTTCGAAATGTATCGAATAAAAAGAAACTTGATAATTTGCTCAAAACATAATTATATTACTTTATGAAAATCTAATACTTAAGAAAATTCAAGAGAAAATTTGTTAATCTTTCCAACTGATTCCAAGTGATTAATCTATTAACTGTTCAGATATAATCTATAAATAGTTGAAAAGCAATAAAATTATGATGAATGATTTTATATTAACAGTACCTTACAGTTTTTTATTGTCATGTATGAAAAGTTTAAAAAATATTTCCCATGGAATAAAAGTTTTAACTAAACTGTTAATAGAATTATACAATTTTTTGTATATCTGACAGTATGTATTGAAACATGTGTACCAATAATGATAATGATACTTTTCATGAATTGTAAATAATTGCCACAGTTTTCCGTCGCTTCTACTAAAAACTTTTGGATATAGCAACAGTAAAAATTACCGTAATAGCAATATATTTTTATCAGTATTATTAACAATAATGTATTCATTTGTTTTATTTTCTGACTCTTTTCTATTTGTGTTTTGATCTTCTAATTGTCAATTGTATATTGAATTTCTTTTCAGCTTTGTATTCTTATTTCTAATTACGGTCTTATTAATTGAAAGTTAACTTTAAATTAACCTGAAACTATTAATTCATCTACAAGTTACTACAATATTATATTATACTAATGATAGTATACTAATTTTTCTAACATATATTCTCTTATTTACTTACAGCAATGAAAAATAAAACTAGTCGTTAGATGTGGCCAGTCTTTATAATAGAGTAATATTGTAATTAATAAAATAAACAGTAAGCATTATAAAAAGTATGGTTCTTATAGTAATTTGAATATTGCTGAATATGTTGTAACTAAATACAGATATTTTTTCAAAGCTTAAAATAGTTTCGTAACCACTAGAAACCATTGTCTATGTAAATATATTTCACTCATAAATACTGAAAGTACTCGATAAATAAGTAAAACTTTAGTATTATCGATTTTTACTTTACATAAGTTTATTAACAGTATTATATAATATAGAATGGAAAACTTTTATAACTGTCTAAACATATTAAGATTATAACTAAAAATAATAATTGATACGAAATGTAATAAATTTTAATGAGAGTCAGACTAAGCTTATTCACAATACTACATAAAATGGTATAACTATATATCTCTGATTTCATTATGTGGTAAGTTTTTACAATGCATCATTGAACAAACGGGAGTTCGTAATTGGACTATATACTTCAAGACGCCGAATGAAACGTTGGGGTCATTAAAAATGAAATATGGTAGAAATTATGCTCAAGTTTTTCGTATTTAAACAAGTATTACCTTTAAGAAGTGAAAATAATTATTTCTGCTATAATAAATTATTAAAATAACTAAATACGACAGTTTTCGAGTGGCTTATTCGTATTTTATGAGGGATGGGATACATATTTCATAACTAATATACTTAATAAAAAATATATAAATTAATTAATGTCAGGCGATTCCAACTTTATCGGTAATAAGTAATAAACATTATAGAAAGTGTAGAATAGCATATGTGAACATAGGATTCTGATGCGTACAATTAAATCAGTATGCAAAAATTATTCACTGTCATCAGTCGAAAAGCTATATAAATTATCTTTATACTTTTTCTAAACATTTAAAATATTAATAGTAAAATATTAACTTGATTTGAACACAATGCTTTAAAACTCATCAGTAAATGTATTATTAAATTTGTCGTTTTCTTATTTAAAAATATGTCATTCGTATAAATATAATGGATAAATAATTGCAAATTGTATATTCGTAATTAATTCATTTCATATGAACATACAGAAATAGATGATAACTTTAGCAACAACTTATACTTCTTTTCTGCACTAATTAAGTTTGCTTTAATACATGAAATACTTAATCTTAATCATTTAAATTTATAGTTGATAATCAAATGAAGTTTACTATTAATAAGAAGAATAAACATGATTAATCTTATTTTTGGTTAGTTTTCAGCAACTATCATTTACATGACTTATAAATAGCAAACTTAACATACTCGGCTGTGTATGTGGATCTGTATTTCTCTCTCTGTTTCTCTTTCTCTCTCGAAAACCCGTCAACTTCAGATACCGATGCATAATCAAAATAGCATCATATCGTCCATTCTCGTAACACTTGCCTAATGAAATAGGTCAATTCTCAAACCTTCGTCCTATCGGCTCGGATTACACTCTCTGAAATACATTTTAATTTCTCTTTCTATACAGTTTATTCCCTCGCTCTCAGGACGATAGACTATGCCAGCATGATGGTTCAGGTGATTACAGAAAAATGAGGGAAGAACCTATCGACTAAAGCATTCTTCCTGTCCTCTCTACTTATACGTGCAGCATTTTTCATCTTCTTTTTCTTCGGGAAAAAGTGGTTCGAGCACACGTACACTTACGAATAAAACCTACCTCGAACCTCGACTCATCCTCCTTGATTTGCATACAATTCCCCCACTCGCATCCCCCACTGTGACCAACATCGCAACACAAAGCACAACAGACGTCATTAGCAGTACCCAGTACCATCGTTAGTAGCAACCAACAGCGTTAAGTTTTTCCAGAATCCCGATAATAAAAGTCGAATGATAGGCAAAAAAACTGCGACTCCAGGAAACCAACGTTCTGACGCTAAAGATAATTCGCATAGTGCCTGCAGATGTAGTATCCTTTCAAACGTATTCTACGTATATAATCAAGAATGACATTTAGTTACTGATATGCAATAAAAATAAATATTCTACGATAAAATTTGAACAATTTTTGAAAGTTTTCTTCACTATAGCGAATACACAAAATTATGAACAATAATTCTTTGTATCTTGGCTTTCTCGGGTGATACTGTACGCAGCGATACCATAGTGCAATATGGTAGCATTATACATCGATAGCTATGGCTCCTGATCATATAGATAAAAATTTTGAATTTAAATTGAAGTATATTAAAGATACATTATATCCATAAAGTAATAAACTTTAATATTAACCTATAAAGAAGCAGATCATTCATTAACCATACTTGCGCAAAAGTTTATTTAAAAAATATACCACTGGTAAAACTTTTGAATTCCATTTGACTGCTCGTATTTCTGGAAATGAAAAAATCATAATCGTTAAATGATAAATAAGGAAAGAGAACGAATTGAAAATTTTAATAGAAACATTACGATTTTCGTATTTTAAAAATCCGCTACAGAAGAAATTCCGAAATTGCTGATGGTAAGTGTAAATCAAGTTGCAAAACTACGAGCTGTACAACGCATAAATATGGCTCATTTTACAACGTAATACATACCGTAGACATTAAAAAGTAATTACAATAATATAAAAACATTATGCGAACGCCAAAAAGATTTAGAATTTAAATAATTATGAAAAAATATTCTTTTTAATTAAATTTGTTCATAAAAAGGCATTAAAAATTAATAGCAAAATAAAAATAGCTAAAAGAAGTGACAACTAAACTAACAGCCGCTACGTGGCTTATTATGGAAGCAGATAAAAATAATTTACATGTCTAATGTTAGTTGTACACTACATTTAAAAAGACAGAGTAATTTAAGCATTACTACTACTATTTCACAAATTATAATGTATCTGATAATTTTTGTCCTTGATGTACAATATTAATTATCAAAATAAATTCAAAATGTTTTCATATTACTGTAAACATACATGAAAGAATGAACATTATCGAAAATTCTTATATTATCATAAAATTTGATTGATCTTGATATCGTTTATGATTCAAAATACGTATTGAATGCAAATTACAAACGATGTAACTTGAACAAAGAAAGTTATATTCTTCAGTATTTTGTTACAAAAAATAATTTAGCGGTTTTTCAGAAATTTCAAGTAAATAATTATTTTTATTTTACAAGAAATTCACGTACTTATATAATATACTAATTCATATTTCATTTTTTTATTTAAACATCTTTATTATAGACTATTAAAAGCCAAAAACGATCTTCATTAGCGGTACGAATTTTTTTCAAAAATTCTTTAGATAATTCAAAAGATATTTTGTCAATAAAATAGAGTGACTCCACTGGTACTAATTTTAATAAACAACGATGAAAACATAATTATCATGAAGTTATATACTTAGATATGCTACATGAACTATTGTGCTTTGTTAAGAAAATCGTAAGGTAATGTAAAAAGAAAATTGTAAAAGAAAATCAAAATTCAACATAGATTCAATATCTTCAATGGTATTAAAAATCAATTTTTTATTCAAATATGTTATAGATTATTACAATATGCTCTATACATCTTTAAGTTTTCTTTGCATTTGCATATTTCTTCATCAATCGACAGGAGAACACAACTAAAAATAAATATACTTCTGATAAATTTTATTTTTCTTAGATAACTCTTAATTTGTATATTCTGATGTTCAATGAGATTACAATTCAATTGAAACATTTTGACTATCAAGAATTACGAATTATTAGCATGAAACTTGATTTTCTTATTTATTCAAGTGTAAACTAATGTAAATTTAAAATAGAACTTCGTGCATGTACAAGCATGAAAGTTCGCGAGCTTAAAAATTTATACGCGCGCGTGTGTGCACGTGCATCGAACAACTTTGTATATGATACGAAGGCGTTGTTTCGTGTAAATCAAGTAGCTGGATATGCTTAAAGCGTGTATTTGAACGAGAAAACGTATTAAGGCTTGATGCGAGTAGAGCATAGCTGCGCATATATAAGTTTCGCGCGTGATTTAAAGTGTAAACTGGTATTATACTTTAGAGCTCGATTTATATCGCGCACATCTAGTTGAGTTGCGTAATATTTGCTTTATCCTTCTAGACGTACTTTACTATTCATATAATGCTTTCTTATCATTTACTTTAAAAATTATAGCACCAATAATTTCATTTCCGCGCGTTACATATTTTATATTGGAATATCCGAATATTATTTTAATTTTATTTTTGAGACAACTTGGTTACTCAACGTTTACTCTGGTTTATCATAATTCAAAAGAAAGCAATGGTGGAAGTCTATAAATTTGAAGAAAATCTCATAAATCGCTGTACATTTGACAAAATTGAATAACGTACGTTCTAGATATTGTTAATATAATTATATGTGTAGGCGTTAAAAATTCAAAGATTTATCTATATCGGTTTTTAATATTTGACTCCTGCAGAAGAAGTTTACGACGCTCCAAATGAATTATACAAATATTTTCATTTTTACTTTATTGTTACAGAAAATTTAAAACAACAGCAATATTATTGAATACTACTAAAGGATGTCGATCTTAATGCGACAGGAATATTTTATCAAAATATATTTTCAAAATCGTATTTACGTTCCACAATGCTGTAGACGTAAATTAATTTCCTTCAAATGTAAAAAATTTTGATATTACAGATGGAATTGAAAAAAACATAATTTGCCACTTTTTCTTTTATCGAAAATCATAGTCTAGTTTAATTACTTTATTGATTATTTATTTACTTCGATTTATCGATTTCATCGAAATTTCAAGTTCTCTGAAACGTAACTTTATCTAGTAACAGAAAGGTCCTAAAACTTGTGGATTCCATCTGAATATAGCTTTGTGATAGAAGAGCTGCGTCCGATTATCTCTGTATCTCTTTACACGCGATGTATCGCGCCGACGACGCACGAATGATGGAGTTCCACCGCATGCAGCGGACCGACTTGATTTATTTCTTTGAAACACACCCCAGTGTACATATGCAGAACTGCTCGATGAGCCGATAAAAGCTCAGTGATATGGACTGTCAGAGAAATAGAGAGGAAGAGCACAGTGGTACAAATGCCGTATCGGTTAACCAACATCACGAGAAAACCGCGCCAGAGTAACGAGGACTTGACTGACAGCGACGCAAATCAAGAAGCTCGCACCTCGATATTTCTCTTTCTATAAAAAGAGAAAGAAAATCATTAAAGCTGGATCTTTCGAATGGCACCTACGTAAATGTAATGAAATTATACCCAGAATCCTAAAAGTTCCATACTCAATTTTACAATTTCTGTATAATTTTCACGTTCTTCAAACGTGAACAAATATAATAATATCTCCAATGTAAGAATGTGTCTTTTTGAATAATTTTTATAAAAATTAAAACAGTGCATAGCAGGCTTTGCATACAGAGAACTCAAAAATAATAATATTTTAAACAATTTACAATAGCATAATTGAGAATGTATTATTCACAAACATATATAAGAAGTGACTTTGAAAATATTCCCTTGATTGTGAAGAGCAAAAACTACGAACGATTCTTATTGAAATGCATTACTTTCTTCTTACAAGAGTTACAAAAATTTCATTAATTCAAATTAATACAAAATTACAAAATTTTAATTTTTTTATCAATAAAAAATGCAGATTAGTGAAAATTCTATTGGTTGAAAAAATAAATTATTATTTTACAGAAATTTTTAATTTATTTCGTGTATTTTTGAAAGTTTTCATACATAATATTTTAGTAACAATAATATTGATCGATTACTTTTTATAAAGTATAACAGATAAATTTCTTTGAATTTACAAGATCCATATTATTTATAAGCTGTTACTTTTCATTAAATATAATTCTATACTTACATATTATGATACAGTAACAAAAAATTAAAGTATAAAGTAAAAAAATAATAATTAATGTAACTCATGATTATTTGAAAGTTATACAAAGAAATTTGAGAGGAATTCAGAAATCTATCTTTCCTACTGATACGTATATTTAGAAATATGTAAATTTAATTTGATCAATTAAAATTGCATTAAATATAAAATATTTTATAAATAAAACTATTAGTTTATTTTATATATTTTATGTAAATAATTAAAAATTCTTCTTATAATGAAATACATTAAATTAGTTTTTTTCGTTTTTCCATTCGTTTGCACATTTAGAAACCAAAACTAATAAAGTACTACCATTCTCCATTTATATAGTATTACATGTAATATTATGTGTTTTGTGTGTGTGTGTGTGTGTGTGTGTGCGCGCGCGTGTGTGTGTGTGTGTGTGTGTGTGTGTGTGTGTGTGTTTATAGGCAATTTTAATGGAAACATCAGCCTTGACATATAGTAACTATTGTTTTGTAAATATGTATATGATGTTACACAGTTTTATACGATTTATTGATACAGATAACATTTACATTATTTACATTATACAATGACTGAAATATAATATTTTATGATCACTAAATAATTTATGTTATCCTACTGAAAAATTTAGTAGAGAAATTTAATTTAAAAATGAAAAAGAATAGTATTCTAGATTTCCCATTGGATAATTTTATATATATGAAAAATTATATTCAAAAGAATCAAAACAATCAAAAAATAGTTGTCAAAGAGTTAATATAGCTGATTAAGAGTTTTTATAATTGGACTCATTAGTAAAACATTGTTTTTGTTAAACTCCAAATTAACACTCCAGCGAGTAAGTGAAGTTTGGTTTAATACGTACTAATTACCATGAAATACAAGCTCCTGCTACTTACTTCTATCTCAGTGAGGTTTACTAAACAATACAACTAATAAGAAAGAGGCAAGAATCCCAAAAATTTGCAAATATATATATGTGTGTGTGTGCGCGTGTGTGTGTACCGATTTTCCGTTTAAAATCGGTTAATGTTCGGAAAATGTTCTATTAAAGTTATTCTGGGTCCCTCGATGTATAATACAACTGAAAAAGTTGAAAGTGATGCTAAATTTGAGGTAATTTTAGGTTTAAGCTTAGTGAGTAACGCTGTCATTCGACGTACAACGGGAAAAGCTTCCAAGAAAGTAATGTTCTACAAGCTAAAATCGATGCACATGAATCAACGCTTTCAGCAACATAAATGCATTTGCCTGCCATGTAGCACTGTCTATATTGTTACACATCAAGGGAAGCTGCTACGCGAACAAGGAGTATTTATGGATTACTGTAAAAAGGCATGTTTTATTCTGGATTTGTTTATTAAACTCATAAGTAAAGCATTGTTATCGTTTCTGAAGCCGCTTAGAGTAAGTAATACGTACTAAAGTCAACAAATTTATTAGTCGAAAAATTCGAAAATACAAATCAATATGAATGATTAACATGTAAATCTCTCAATGCCTCGATGCATTTACTGAATACATAACCAATCATAGAATAAAAAATCTTTATAATTAATTTACGTATATATGAACATAAATATCAGAAGTAAGGAAAAAGCTCTTAATTAAAAATTGATTAATACATGTTAAAATTATTGCAAGTAAAATTAGACAATTTTTTAAAAAGAACCATTAAGTTGACTTTAATACAAAGCTCTCGCTTAATATGAAAGAAAAATATTTTTTTCTCCTGAACAATTAGTGACGCTGAATCCCGACAGAACATCTTCAACTTGAAGTGACGTAGTACTTTAATGTAGTACTTTGCTAGTGAGCTGTCAGTTCACGATAAATTTTAAAATATTTGTTTTGAATAAATGGAAAATTAAAAATATTGCTCAATGTTAAACTAAGGGCATATAATTGTACAGGAATATCAGTTAATTTAGTATATTCGAAATAAGAAGTTTGTCTGCTATTAAAATACTGACGGATTCTTTGATCGTTGAATCGCTGTTCGTAAACTTCGCACAGAAGGAAAAATAACTAACGACCTGAATATAAGTAAAATTCACGGAGAATTAATTATTTCCTAAAACAAATCTTAAGCATTCTTAAGCAAAGCGTTATGGAGATGTTCTGAAGAGGAGCTTAAACATTTTGCGTACCTCGTCAAGTACAACGGATACACGAGCTAAGGTACTGCACAATAAATTTTCGACGAAACTGCCATTTCGCGCAAAGTCGGCAAAAAGAAAAAGTAGAAAAAACTCGCGAGAAGCGTCGCGAAATCCATCTAATGGATCGCCGAACGCATCGTTGCGTGTTCGAGTGCGAAACGAAAAACGGATGATGCACGCGTACTCTGCACCAATGGCGAAAGTATGGACTAAAGTCGACAGCAACATCGGGGGACGGGAGACGTACTCGCGTATCGCCAATAACGATCCGAAAAGTTTCTAGCGTGTGAAGTACCGCTATGCACTCGGTGGCATACAAGAGCTCGCGTGTAGGGGGATGGGGCTATTGTCTCAGGCGATATTCAATCGGACCATGTTCCAACAGCAATACTAGCGTTGCTACTCGCGCACTCTTTATCGGACATCGGCGTCTATGCGGATCCGTTCCTGTCATCTGTCACTCGAAGGAGTACCGCGGTTTGCGTCTTCTTCCCCTCTAGATGTCGCAATTCGTACAGCCACTTTATTAATCTGCAACCGACTATCCCGTGATCTACTGATTTGACAGTACAGAGATTGGGATAGCGTAGTAGCGTGGTGCTGGTACAAGTTTAATGAGTGCGTACATTGACATTGCGAACGGTGCATCTGAGCAAACTGGGTTAGGCAGTGATTTTAGAAACGTAACCGCGGACAGTGATTCCGTCGTTGTTCGCGAATGAGCAGCGACACATTATAAAAGACAATTCATCTGAGTTTCATTTTATTGTTAAACCTCTCCGACGGCGAATTGAAAATTCGCAAACGTCCAGCAAACGATCCCTGATTGGCTGAACGCTGTCTAGTCAACGAGGCCGAGAAAACGAAACGCGGTGCATCGACGGTCGCACAGCTGTCAAATATTCTCGTAGCACGGATGGCAACACATAAGAAAATGAAGATTTTAACGCTCCTCATTTTTCCGATTCGAATGAGGCTCGAAGCGTTAAAATGCTTAAATATTTTTTCATAATTTAATTTATGTTTGGATTAATGGTGATTAAGTTTTATATAATTTAGAAAAGTTGCAAGGAACTCAAAACTAGTTCCAGCTTGTAAATTGATTTACAAACCTCAAAACAAAAGGAAATATCTTTTTAAATAATATGCCGCATCCAAATAGTTATTAATTTAAGATTCTTATATTCTCGAATTTGTTCTGTAAAACTGAAATTTATTTTACTGTAATGGAATTGCATTCATTTGGAAATTCAGTACGAAAAAAAATCGAGAAGAAAAAAATATAAAAACGAAAGGAAATGGGTCTCGATTCGTTTTTCAATTTTGAACATAGTTATCTTTTTATTAGTCTTTTAACTAAACTAGACTCCGTGATAAAAAATTAGCGACCGCAGATAAACGTCGATTTTCTTAATATAAAATAATTTTCGTCCCGACCAAAAAAATTTTCTAAGCATAGTAAATACACGAACAAAACAAAGCACGTACAAAACAAATTAGCAAAAATTTAATTCAACATCCACGTACTGAAATATGTTTCACAGTTTACTTATAATAAATTTTATGGAGTTTTAATAGTACAACGAAAAACATAATACATGGAACTTTTCAAGATTCGAAAATTACATTGCATTGTCTTGATCCTTAGTAAAACAGACTATTATCGAAGTAATATAAAAAAGCACATTGTTAATTTTCTAAATAATATGATTATTAAGTAATCCGTGACATTGATCTTGCATAATATTTTTATTAACATTCAGTTACTTTAATTTAATGCGCTGATTATCAATTTTATTATTTAACATTCAAATAGTTCTTCATCTATTTTCAACTATTAAAGTGTAATAATATTAAAAAAGTTTAACGATGTATTATATTGTATTAACAAGACGGACTATTATTACTTTTCGAGAAGAATATTATTTAACTTTTTGAATATTACATTTTAAATTAGGAATCGATAATAAAGGATTATGCGCGCTTTGCGTGTTCCGTTCGTTTAAATTTAACAACTAAATCATTCCATCTTAGAATAATGCATTAAAATCTACTTTCTCAGATTCAATCGATCATCTATCTACTCCTTATACTTTTTGTGCCGATGAAATGTACATAATCAGTCTCGTCTGATGCTATGAAATCGAATCTAGTCTTTTTCCGAGCCTTCCAGTCCATACGAATATCCATAAATATTTAATTAGCGACGCAATTGACGGTGGTTAATATAATTTAAAATTATGTATAGACATTTATACCACACGTTTAAAAAATTTTTGAATTCTTTTTAAAATAATAGTGCTTAAGAAAAATGTATAAATACGTAACTGAACAAATACGCAAGAGAAGCAATAAATCCTGATAACTTTATTAAAGATAAATTATTAACACATCTTCAAGTAATCACATTTAATGAAACATTTCTTCTACTTTAATACAACTGCTAGAAACTAAGTAAATATTTCGTCCTATGTATTTTATTTTCCTTTAACTTATATTGTAATTATTTCCCTCCGTTCGTTTATTTCGCCCCCTTCAGCCGGCCGATGTGCGGGACTTGAGGCCTGGTGCGCGACTTCCGCGGCGCCTCGTTACCCACCCGCCGTGTCCGTTGTTATTGCCATTATGACTCGCCGGTCGTTCGCTATTTTATTTGCGTTACCTCGGAATGGAAAGGTTCGAGTCGCACTTTCCCCGGTGTCGGTCAGGATGGGCACGACAAACCGCTGAAGTCCCAGAAAGAGAGTACGCGAACCGTGTTACTCTCGGGCAAGACGGGAACGACAACGCGAATCTCGGGTGTAGCTGCAGGATCCAAGTCAGGAGGGTGTTCGAGTGGTGGTTGCTGAGAGACAACTTTGTAACCGTGCGCTTCGTTCATTTTGCGCGGATGATTTAAATACGCGAGTCGATTGGAACTTGACGCGCGATCATCGCGGCGGCCCGATCGGCACATCCAGGGTGGAACACGCCGACTTGGTCAGTCGATCACGAATTATTCGCGCGCGTTCGTCCTCGCCCGCTTGCACACGTACGCTCGGCATTTCTCGCTTCCCGGCGCAACGTCGACCACGTCTTCTTCCCTTGATATAATGCCCAGTAAATTTTTCAGTTCCTTGAATTTAACGCGGAAAGGGATTTTCGTCGCAACATTAATAAGTAGGAAATCTATTTTGTCTAAACATATATTACCGGTAAAAGTTATATTATCGGCTAAACCAATTAAAATTGTCTTTATTGAAAAGTCAAATTACGTTAAAAATAATTGATATCGATTCATACCATCATATCATTCGCACTGAAATTTAGTTGACCCACAGAATTAGATTCTTAGCTTCTTCTATTTCGAAGAAGAATAAAAATAAACAGTTCTGAAATCAGTTGGTGAAAAAAAGTGTGCTTTTTATTATCAATTATGTGCTACAGACGAATAAAAATATAGCGAGCAAGTAAAACGAAGAAGTAGCATAAAAATTGGATCGCAAATGCCACTGCAATTCTATAAATGCGTGCCAAAACAAACGACACCCAATCAGAAGAGTTTGCTATTCGTTTTGGCAGAGATCCTCGCTTAACAAGCTCTCAATTTTTATACTGATATGCGTATGTTGACGCTGCCGGACATGAGAATCTAATAGAGAGAACGACGCAGATAGCAATTGAGGAAAAGAGAGCAGGTTATGATAGAGCTAGTACTAGACGAAAAGAAAAAACGATAGAACTAGGAAAAGAGTAAGAGAAAGAGAAAGCGAGTGTGGGTGAAACAGGATTAGCGCGAGAAGGGCGGGTCAGGGGAAAAGACGTAAGTCATTAAAAGTGATAAGAGCTTTCGTACTATGTCAATTTAATTTAATAGCACGCAATAACAAGCGATCGAAAATGTTTATTTTGAATCTGTTGAGTAAACTAATATCTCGATTAATTTGAAAATATGTCTAGGTGGATATTTTAAGATTTTATTTTATATTGTTTTATGGAATTTTTATTTCTGAATAATTATATTTTAATCTTTCTAGTAATTTAACGTATAATAGGTAAACTAAAAAGAACTAACTTTTTGCATTATTTTTCTCTTGTTATGTAATTTTGATGTGTTTGTGTGTGTGTGTGTGTGTGTGTGTGTGTGTGTGTATACATATGGATTTTAATTTTACTATGTGTGTAAAATATTTGAGACTCATTTAAAACTTTCCTTTTAGTAAGTTTATATAGTACTTGTTGTTCTTAATACATTATTTTATGTAGCCTAATGATATATATACTCACTTCATTTTACCCAAAAAATAATTTAAATGTCATTTTCTTTACACGGACTCTTCTTTTTCACAAGAAAACTTTTATTATTAACTATTATGAAATAGCATAAGGCGTGCTAATTTTCAACAGTTTCTATGTAAATAAAAATAAAGAGTTTACATTATCCATCAGAATTTATTACTACGTTTATTAATTATCATGTTTAATATAACAAGGTGACTTATAATTAAAATGATAATAGTAATATAAAATGTAATCGATATTATTTCAAAGAGCTTGCATTACAATTGAATAAAATATAAAAATATATTTTGATAGTTCTTCGAGTCTGCTACGCGATCCTAAATGATTTTTTATAATGTCATACTTGAGAAAAATAATTATGATTCACAGTTATATATTTGTATATTGAAATGTCTAAAAACATAAATTCAATGTAAATAATTTCAATAAATTTGTTTGACTAATAAAGTTTTCCATTAATTTAGTAATCGATTTTTTGTTTAAGTATTTATTAAGGGACGTTACAGTCTTACGTGATAAGACTTTCTTTATGAGAGTGGATTATAAATTTTCGATGCAACAGGTAATGTGTTGCGCAATCCTCGGAAAATCTTTCATCAATTTCTTATTTCCAGTAATCTCTCAGATTGTCATAGTACCGGCAGGATTAATTGTATTACAATCCAGTAAAGTTCGTAAGAACAAAGTTTTATAACTTTGAACATTAATTTTCCCATCTACTAATTAGTTAAAAAATAAATAATTTTCGATACTTCTGTTCCTTTTTTCTGTTCTTTCATCCAGCTATGAAACTAATTGTTAGAATTAGTTTCCAGATATCAAAGACATATTTTTTTATACTTCAATGCGAATAAAACATTAAAATGCTACTCCTATTTGAAAAACTTCAAGACGCAATATTATTGTTTTATTGTACTTTGTTTTATTGTTTATTTTTAAGATTTACGACAATTTTGTATAAAAAATTTATTAATTAACATACATTATTTCATATTTCCTGCATATATTTATATAATATTACCCCAGCAACTTTTATTTTAGTACTACAATGCTTGCTCAGTCATAGAGTACAAAAAAATTTCCCTCGTCATTTATTGAACTGGAAAAAAGCAACGTTGCCTGAGCGTATAACCAGTCGCTATTTTCCATCCGTTGCATTTTTATTCTCTGCGGTACTCGGAAACGTGTCCACGCATACACACACGAGCTCGATACTCGATCGAAAAATCTATTCTCTTTCTTCCTCTTCCGCATTTTTTATTCCAAACCCACTCCAAGTCCATTTAATTTAATGACTCGCATGAGCGCCAGCCGCCGAAGATGATGCGTCCCATTAGCAGGTACATATGCGGTTGCGTGCGATATTCGATTGACGCGCGTGATCGTGGACCAGAAAACCTCCACTGCGATGTACTTGCTTTTACGAGCAGCTAACAAGATCACTCGCCCCGTAAACAATACTCGCGATACGCACGAAAAGGACACGAGCTTGTCGAAAATTCTCGTAACACCTAACGCACTCAAAAGGTACGCAAACCAAGCGTACAAAAATCCATCACTACTATTTTCTTCCCCTTGATGCGTTCATTTTTTTTTACTTCGGCTTTCTGTTATAACTACAGATATACACGCCTCTTTTGCTCTTCGTTTTTTGTCTTTATGGGAAATATCGTTTGCGCAGTATCGAACATTCGAGATAATTACCAAACACACCATTTACAAAATGGAGTCCAAATTTATTTCGTTTAGTGAATAAATTAATTTCCATTACGTCTCGAATTTGTTGATCATTTTAATTTTACGATTCCATTTGCGATGAATTTTATTTGCACACCGATAACAATCATATTATACTGCGTGCGTGAAATTGATAGTTCCCTTCTGTAACAAAAATAATTTATACGGCTTTACAGAAAATTCTTATATTGCATGAAATTTAAAATTCTTTCCTTTTCGGTATATCTTAGCCTTATGAAGTTTGAAATAGAATAAGTAAAAAATGGAAATTTTTTTCAAATTTTAAATTTCTAAAAACGATAATGTTGAACATCGCTCAGAGGATATATTTGAATAAACGACTTTCTGTTTAAAAGTCAAATGCTAAAATTCGAATTTTATAACTAATTAAATTACATGTAGTAATATTTTAAAATTTGCCTTTTTAATGTAATGAAAATTATAAATTCCTGTAAAGATCAGATTATCATAAGATCAATATTCATTTATTTCATAAATTTGCACATTGTACAATAATTAAATATATAGAAGTTTTTTAACAACGATAAGTACTAAAATCATAAAAATTAACATTAGTTACTGTATCGTCTTGAAAATTTATGTGTTCTGTTAAAGTATAAATTGAATTTCATATGAATATATACGCTTTGTTATAAAGTACAATTCTTTATCTAACTACTTATATATACGCAAAAGATGATCATAAGCTATTAGATTGATTTATGACGCTGGAATCATCGTAATTAAAAATAATTTTGAAAAGTATGTAATTTAAAACAGCAATTCATCTTACTTAAAGTATCGAGCTCAATTAAATCTAAAAGAATATAAAAATTTTATTGCTCATAAAGTTTTTAATTCTTTTAATTTTTTCAATTTAGTTTTTAATAAACGATTTTAATTTAATTTAATAAAAAGGAATTTAACTCTGACTATGTATGCTTTCATTGTTTTTGATGTCTCTAAATTGGTATTATTATCTATTATTATATCATAATATTCTGTAAAATGCTGTAATTTAGTATATTACGTAGTAAGAGATTTGCCAAAAAATTTATAAAATTCGTTGCACATAGGCTATTAAAATTTTTCCAATAATATTTATCCATAAATATTTATCTAAATTGTTTCTATAAAGTATGTAAATTGTTTAGATTAGATTCAGAATAAAGGATATCTGAATGTTATTGAGAAATAAAAACTATATTCATCAAATGTCTAACTTAAAAATGTGTACATTACAGCTAATTTTTATCTAACTACACTAATTTAATAAGAATATTTTTGAAAATATGGCAACTTTTATTTTTGAATATCCATCATGCACATTAAACACGTAAGACTGAATGTAAAAAATACATTATTAAAAAATTAGCATTACTATTCTATTTCCTTAAAACGATTATATAACTCATTTCGCATTTCTCATATATGAAAATAGATTTTCCGAGAATAATATAGTTAGATATAGTTATATAGCATATAGTTAGAAATAAATAGAATTACTGTTAAAAACACGAACAAAGCGAAAAATGAAAATAATATTTTTAACAATTTGTATTCTACTTAATTAGGTTATATTTATGCATCGTTTTTTTAACTGTTCTCTCTTTCTCTCACTATACGTATATATACGCATATCAATATCTGACCGTTAGTTTCTTATTGATAATTTCATGACTATTTATCTTATGATATTTAACTGAAAATTAAATATCATTGTAAAAAGATTGAATCATTTTCGCAGGATTGTTTAGTATGTTTACGCAAGATAAGCAGAGTCAATTGCAAAAAATCAAATTAATAAACCAGTTTATTGATACTATTTTTTATTACTCTTACATCGCTTTCTTTCACAACTACTAAGTTTAGTTTTTTTTAAATTGTATTCATTTTTACTGAATTTACTTCTCATTTATTAGAGCCTTCTTTATGACGCAACACTTTCTATACTCGAACTCGAGTCAGAACGAAGAAGGTAAAGCAAGATGGAATATTTTCGGACTTTCGTAATATTCAACATTTTCAAAGTGTATACACAAAGTATACATATAAAAAAACATATAAAACATTTATGTTACCTATCAAACTACAACTAGAACAAATTATTATGGCTTTATAAAACTATATGACTATTATAATTCTATCGTTTCATAATTTAATAATTATAACAGTTGCTGTTTTCAATCTAAAATTATTAAATACTTTATATAAATATTTTGTGATTCAATGGAAAAAAATTTTATATACAATACCTAACTTTGGTATGCAATTCTTCAAGTGATTATAGATCAACGTTGATCAATAGTGTGGCTTTTAACACAATAAAAGTGTGAGTATTGTACATATCTTCGTAACGATGCACATTATTCTCTAATAAATTGAGATACGGGAGAATAGATACAAGTTATCCGCATCCATTATATTGCACTTATAAGAAACTTCTTAAAACTTCTTTTCTTCGCAAACTAAAATATATGATTTCTATTAATTGTTAAATAAAGCATAAGTAAAGGCAAATTAAGTTAAAAAACTAACTCCAAATTGTGGTCTAAAGACTAGAACCATTTCCTTCAAAGATGAATAGAGAACACTACAGATACTCTATTAGAACAAATAAAAATTTAAATATTTGAATATTAATTGGAAGTAAAAGCTAAGAAAACAAAATATATTTATGCTTTAGGCTACGGAAGGAAACGGCCGGTGGTGCTTGGTGCCCAAAACGGCAAATCGAGAGCGGCGTACGCGAATGGCTACAGATTGATCTAGGGGAAGCCCATGTCATAACAACCATCGAAACACAAGGTCGTTTCGATCACGGTCGTGGCCAGGAGTATACAGAAGAGTATACCGTCGAATACTGGCGACCTAATTTCGAAGAATGGCGCCGTTATCAACTCTGGAACGGCAAGGAGGTATGTACTTTCAGAATTCAAATAAACTTGAGATTTATTTCTATTTTTTATCTTTATGATTCTACAATAAACTATTTCAAAACGATATTCAACTAAAATAAAGAAATCCTTTGTACCAGAAATACTCGATGATATTATTTAGCAATAAGATTTGATGCTTATAATGGTATACTATATAAAAGCTTGCACTTTTTATTAAAAAAGAATTATTCTAATTTATAAATACTTGATACGAGGTACACTGTTGAACTTATATCGTGAATTATCTCTGATCTATTAAAAAAATGAGTCATAAGTTAAATCTATGAAATAATTTTGCGCGTATAACTTAGTAGATAAAATGGATTAAATAAGTAAAAATTATTATTCTTCGGCAAATAAATAAAGATCCTTAAAATTTATTCGTTTCAATATCCTGAATATGTACATCACATTGTATGTACATACAATTTATAAACTGCGATATCGGAAAGTTAATGTTTAGTTTTCTATATTATAATTTGAAGCCTTAGAGAATCATGAAGAAAAAAATCTGTATGGTTTGTTCAATTTCTTCAAATAAATTAAATTATGAGAAATAAAATGGTTTAGCTTGATCTGAAACTGGATATAAAAAAAAGAGTTCATTAAAGATTTATCGCTACAACTTACTTTTCACTTTAAATAAAATGAAAAAATTAATGGCTAAATAATTTAAATTTAATTTAATAGGGCTTATAATCAACTGTTGCAAATGGATTTATCGCAAAAGAAACAAAGGTTACTTTCAAAAAAAACCAAAAATAATGTTCATAATAAGACATAATCTTATAAGTAAATCTAAGTATATTTTCAAATATAAATTCCAATCGATATAAATATCTATTTGTGTAAAGCAAATTTATTTTAGAGAGGTAATTGTAATAAATATAAGAATTAGTAACTAATATAAAATTTGTGTCTTCTTTTAGCAATAAAACATTAGGTATACCACAAATAATTTGTAATTTAATTTTTAAAATTTCCATTCGCTTTACGCGACAATAAAAGCATTTAGCAGATCGTTCTAAAACTTCTCCTAAAAAAGCGCTCATTCGGCGAACAGAATTTTTCGCTTTATATATCATTGCTCTTTGCTCCTACAATCACCGCCTATTCGCGAATTCAAAAAAGTACATCATAAAGGGAATTTTGTGAATAAAATTGCGATGCCGTGAAAATATTCTAAAAAAGAAATATCGTCGAAAAATCTATATCGCGTGTGTATGACTTTGCCGATACTTCAGATCATTTTAGATGAAATTGCAAGCTTAGCTTGTTTAAAACGATATTCTACATTTAAATAACGCCAAAAGTATACGGTTTGCTAGAAGCCAAAGATTCTCAACAAGTACGTTTTATGGAAATATTTAGAGGTTTAGAGCATAACATTGTTCTTTTAGATTTATTTTCCATAGAATGTTCTACAGGATTTATATATTTGCAACGATTGTAAAAGTTTGCAAAGAAAAAGTTCGATTCGTAACTGCATACAATTCAAAAGTTATACTTTGTCAAAAATTGATTTTCAACAAACTGGTCTCTACTTTCATTGGTTTGCAATTCTATCATCTCAAATTTAGAGATCATCTCAAATTTCTGTCATCCTCAACTGTTCAATATTTAGCCAACATTAATATATCATTGAATGTAGGAAATTAATATCATGTAATTGTTGCAAGTTAAAAACTACAAATTTTCGACTATTTATATATTATTTTAAATATATGTCAGTGATATACGAAATTAACGTCTTCGAAAGTTGTATTATTGTTATTTGCATTATCCACAATAATTAAATTTCTAATTAAATTAATATATATAAGGGAGTTCAATTTTTTTTTTTTTTTTTTTTTTTTTTTTTTTTGTAAACTCATGGTAACGCAAAATGCTGTTAATTTTTTAATTATATACGTAGATATCCATTTTATGTCACTGTAAATTACAGTTATTAATTTTATTCGTGGTTTTTCAGATTAAACTGTCTTGCAAAATTTTAATTACATAATGAAAGATTATAAATAAATACTGGTTTAATAAAAAGAGAAAGGTAAAAAAAACAAATAGAGAAAAGCGAGATACAAACAGCATGCAAGTAAACATAAAAGAAAATTTAGGTCAACGAGCGCAAACCTACAGGAGTGTCTTGAATTGAAGGAATGCATGATTTATCAAATTTGTTTGGAAATATCCTTTACAAAAGTAAAATTTAGTTTACATAATGTCGCCTCATTTTACATTTCCTTTACAAACTTAATATTTTTATATTTATCTCCTATCAATATTCTCAACGTTGCTTGGTCACAATATAAAAATTGTTGATATCTAAAGTTTTTATTTATATATCTTTTAATTCTTTTATCATGCATACAGTATTTCAAATAACTATCTTCCTTTTTATTAATGTGTATATTAAAATATAAACTCATTTTAAAAGCCTAATATTGTCACAAGAAAAAATATATCCTATTTAGTAAACTTTGAAATTTTCATGCAAAATAAGAAATTGAAATATATAATAACAAGAAATGGTTAAATCTGATGAATGTGTTAAAAGACAAAATTAATTTACTTAGACAATATTATAATTTAGACGGATGTATCGAAAGCTAGAACTGTACATGAAAGAGAATCTCATTTAACTATAGTATTTGCCTAAATACTTAATACTTCAGTTATGAAATTTCATATGCAAATCGAATACAATATGAAAAAAATAAGTTTAAAACAACAAATTAAACGATAAGACAATACAACGAAAAATTAATATGGTAATTCGGATTAAAAATTACAAATTCTTAATTTTTCATTCTAATTTTTATAAATATACAATTTATGAACTATTATAATAGATTATAATTGAACAAATTTTTAGAGTATATGAAATATAAATTTTTATATACCTATATATATCTTTATGATAAAAAACATATTAATAAGCTTTATTGGAGTTTTGTATATTATAATACATAAACTACACTCTTGTAACGTGTAAAGTTTTTTAAAAATGAGTATTTTATTACAAAATTGATTAGGAACGGTTAATAAATATTAAATAAAACTGACGTATGTAGAGTTATATTTGTATATTAAAGCAATGAACTAAATAGAAAGCTATTAAAAACGGGATTACTGATAAAATTTTTGAAGTTTTTAAGCCTCTATTAATATTGGACAAAGCATAAATATCGAATTAACTTCTACGTTTATAAGTGAAAATTATTTTTATACAACTTTAATTAGCAATTTTCATTTATAAAATGTTAATATTGCTCTAAAAATAAATTTCGAAAGTGGAATAATTATTAAGATACCTCGTATATTCGATCATTTTAGTCTCTGCATCAACTAATAATAAAAGCACAAAAAAATTTCCCATATATTTGACGTCGTTTAATTAAGTCTTATTTATAAAATTGGTTTACTGCATGCTAACTACCACACTATACGATCAAGTAATATGGAGGCTATGTCTTGCTAAAATATAACGAATAAGGAAAAATTTTATGTACGTATGAATTCATATATTACGAAAGCATATTAAGCTTTCATTTATTTTCAAAATAAAGTAAAATATCTAAGTAGTAAAGTAAAGTAAAATATCTAAGTAGTAAAGTAAAGTAAAATATCTAAGTAGTAAAGTAAAGTAAAATATCTAAGTAGTAAAGTAAAGTAATATATATTAGTACTTAATTATAATTATTAATGCACAAATCCTGTTTTAAATTTTTTATGTTCAAGACGTATTTTTGCCTTATATTTTACAATTTTCGATATTTAAATTCGTAATTATAGCACCCTTACATTATTTTATATAAGTAAAGAACTTCTTCAAGAAATATTAAAAATTTAGTAAATGAAGAACATCGTAATTGAGTAATACTTCAATTCGTTTTTATATTTTTGTTAAGAAATTAGCAAATATATAATAACGTACTGCAAAATCTATTAGAATTAATTTTATTCCTGTTAGTATTTGTTTTTATTATTTTCTAACTAGCAAAGTATGCACTACCTTATTAATATGCAAATACTACTAAAATATATCACTGTTTTATTATAACGAGTAATTGTATCTTATTTGTCTTAACTACATATATTTTATTTTAAAAGTCTAAAATGGAATAGAAATTATAACATAACAAACATTTGACTTCTTAAAGTAAATACACCAATATTAAATTAAAAAAGAATTAAATACTTTTAATTTACTTATTGCAGATTACAAAGTTTAAAAATAGATTAGTGACGAGTCAAACTAATATTTATAAATCATTGTACTAAAATTTCATGATAAATTACTTATTCGCAACTATCAATAGTAAAAAATGCTTCAACTTTGAAGAAAGACTAATATGGAATGTAAAAAATAATTAAAATATGTTAAAAAATAAATATTTAAAATATAATTATTTTCTTCTGTTTTTGTTAAGATAAAATACAGAAATAGTTTTGTGTTGAGCAGTACGACTGAAAATATAATTCCCTTGATGCTGTAGAGTAAAATAGAAAAAAGATGCATTGAAATAATTCGAAATACATTCTATTAGAAGTTATATAATATTCGTCTAGATTTTACTTTGAATAATAATAATACAGTTTACCAGGAAATAGTTTAATTAATTCACAAATATATTTCTGGGCATTACTACATAAGAATGAAATATTTTTAAGGATTATTGTAGTATGAAAATTATGTTTTTATTTCAAAGTTCACTTTTCTATTAAATGAACAAATTTATTTGTAAAACTTTTACAAGTTTTTTTGTAAATAAATTATACTGTTTTATATGACTTTTTTATTTCTGTGAAATGAAAAATTATCAGTGCTATTACTAAGGATATTTTCATGTTTTAACACTAATTAAACTCGATAATTATACAGTTAATTGTATTTAATTTTCTTTGAATATAATCTTTTAGTTTCATCGTGAAAATATTTTTAAAAAATTTTTTAAATTAATATTAAATATAATTTATAAAATATATAAAAATAAAATATAATTTACTCTCGATATATAAGAGATTATTTTATTGTATACATTTTGTACATTCTTTACACTTTCTAAGAATTTTAAAAGAAATTTTTTACAGATTAAGTTGAAAGTCTTTGTAGTTTCTTAGTAATGTAATTTAGTTGAAAAACACTTTTCAAATTTTTTACCGTTAACTCGTTAAGAAATTTGAATTTTCTAAAACGAAATTTCTTTCCTGGTGTGCTATTATAATTTTTTAGCTTTTCAACTTTAGAAAACCGTGACTTGGCGTTGTATATCTTCGACTCTAAAAATTAAATTATAAAATCAAATTTTTAAAGTTCGATTTGAATTTCACTTAAAATACCTACATTTATATATCATAAATAAGGAAAAGTAATTTCCATCCCGATTCTTTAAAATTGGAATTCTCACAATAGGCTCGCGTATGAATTTTATTGCTTACGACATCGGATGTTCCTCTTATATATTCTATTTTTCACGTCCGACATTTCATAATTTTGACTTCGAAATTTAGACTAATCTTATAAATAGGCACCTGGTTCCGCTTTAAGAAATCGACGCGTTGATGTCGACTTACGATTTACGTTTCGAGCCAAGAGTACGGCAACCATGTGACATAATAAAACCGAGCTTTTTATTCGACAGCACGGCTGCTTCGCAAAAATAATTATCGGAAATCAGCTGGGTCTCATGCGCCAAGTAAATAAAGTGAAAATGAGTTCGTAAATATCGCCAGTTACACGCCTGATAGAGTAAGCCGTACGAAATCCGGACGCGCTCGAACTACTTCGCGGGCACCAACGGACTTTATCTGTTTTTCTTTTTCGGGTTGGTTGCTTGCGCGCGATTTATATGCGGCGACGCATTGCGGGAGAGAAAAGCGAACGCACACCGCGAGTGCATAAAGATTGGAAGACGGGGTTTTAGGTTACGCTTAAGGCTTCGCGTCTAAAGAGCATGCCTAACGAAAATGTACAGAGCTTACCTTAACGATCGAAATGTTAGAAGTCAAATTTCGTAGAATCATTCTTTGAATATTTTTAATGTTTGAGGTGGCACGGATTTCCTTACAATATATCATTAAAATGATTTATTTATTAGAAATATTTATTTTATCAAGCAATTAACGTTAAAGGTGTAAATACATTCGTCGAAAAATTGTATTTCAATTGCGAAGGCATTTCATAGGCGTTAACTTGAGCACCGATTTTAGTTTACAGTTACATATTAACCAATTAATTTAACTGATTACTAATATATGTTCTTCAAAATATAGAATTTATTGAAATACCTAATGGAAATTATAATGAGACTTTTAAACTTATGGTAACATCCTGGGTGCAAAGCATAACATCGCGTTACAAAATATAATATTCATTATTAATGAACTCGATATGCATTTTTTTAAACAATGATCTACTATAACTTCTTTTATCGAAAATTTTTTAATTTTCATGCTACTATCTATTATGTATTATTCTTATTACCGGAATCCTTCAGAATTAGTTCCGTGATGTACAATATTACATTGCGTACACTGAGTACTTCAAAATTATCAAGTATCTCACAAAGGTTTCAATTAAAAAATACACGTTAATATACTTCCTTATAATAAAATTTAATCCAGAATTTAATTTTCAAATCTTTAAAAATTAATGTTACGAAAGTGTAACGATAACTATTGAATCCCTTTTCCTACTCTTTTTAGAACGTCTTTTACTGTCTTAACTCATATTTTTCTTTCTCTGTAGTCAAAGGCTTTCTATTATCTTTATCGCGTTTGTTAACACCCGTATCTTTATCCGCAGCCTGACGTTAACAGATCAACCTTTTAGTCTTCGCATATATACTGATATTGAAAAGACGGAAAACAAAAACACCCTTCTCTGTAGTTTGATAATGAGCTTTTTCAATACAATAGCTACTAAGCGATAATATGGTATTGATTTCTCACAACATAAATCTGAAAGGTTAATAACTTTTAACTTTTAACTTTCATAATGACTTTTCTGTCTAATAATTAATGTAAAATCTTTCTCTTTGATTTACAGATTATTAATATTATGTATAGATATATGTATACACATATCGAATATGGAATTGAATAATATGGAATGAATTCTTAGTGTATAACTGTATTTATAAGCTTATTATTTCAAACTGAAGTTTTCATTCGTCAAAATACTATATTATACCCTCCTAATATTTATTGAATAAGTATATATAACTGATTCAAATATACATTTGAAAATCTTATGGAAGAATTAATTTCTGCGTATTTATAATATACACAAAGATTTTAGTTTTGAAAAGACACGAAGTGAATTGAATACAGAGTAACCATATTCAATATTAAAAAATTTTGCTAATAAATTTTCAGAGACAGTTTTAAATTTTTTAATTAAAATAATTGATTTTTAAATAACAAATAAGTTGTAGCAGAATTCTTGAAGACAGTTTAATATGTATGACTAATGAATTGTGCCGAAGTTTTAAAAAACGTCACGATATTTATTTAACATTAATTCACGAACCATTTTGCTTTAGCAAAAAACTTTGAAACTTATTGAGTCAGCGATAAGTTGAGAAAATTTGCAGAAACATCTTTTTTGAGTATTACAGAGTAACGGTCATATGCAATTGAACATGACTAACGTACCGTTCATATACATCTCACTTTTCGAGTTATGAATCACTTTTGTCGAATTTATTAAGTTTGACAAAAGTTTTACTAAAAGTTTACGAATAACCTGTTTATTCAAATTTTAACCTACGTTGTAAAACAAAAACGATGAATTTATATTCTTATCTGAAATAATATATTCTCTTAAATGCAAAGCACATTTAATCTTGAATTATAACTGAAAAATATTTTAAAAAATAACTCGTATCTTTAGGAATAGATGAATTTGATACACTTGTAACTTATACATTTGACTTATAGAACTTTCCATTTTTTGTACCTACAACTGCACTACAAAATATCCATCGTAAAAAAAACAAAAAAAAATGTTGCGCGCGTATAATGAACTCTCAATCAAAAGAAACAATATTTTGGAATTTATTAGTACGTTTACAACTAAATATAAGTTCTACAACTAGACGTACAAAGTATATATTTTGTAATCTAAAAGAAGAATGATTATTAAATATTTTATACATTTTTCTTTAATCTAAATGAAATTCAAAAAGATTAAATGATTAAAAAAGACAGTGTTTCTGAAAATAGAAAAAATTTCGGGACAACTTTTGAAATTCTCTTATAAAATATCTACTTTCTTAGATTTATTTAAATACATTAATTCCAATTTTCAATGACTGAGCCATTTCGTGTTCTTAGTACATCAATGAACATCAATGTTAATATAATAATTTGATTATAAATATTATATTTATTATACAGTGACTTACGGTGTTAACTTGATAAAAGCATAAAATTCTTATATTTTTAATGAAAAAAAGTTTTTTACTTTTATAATTAATTTTATTCTGTCTCAATTATGAGAAAAAATTTATATCCTTAGTCATTATACAAGTAAAAAAGAACTTTCAAGATAATTTTATAAAAATATATTTTTTTAAACCTGAAGAAATACACTTTTTAAAAAGTATGTATCTAGGTATATGTATACTCTATAATTATAAAGTTTTTTTTTATTTTTTCAGCAACACGTAAAATTAAAAATAACTTCAAGATTTTGTGACACATTTGGTTTTATAAAAATATAAATATAATTGCAACAACGTTAAGTAAAACTTCATGAAATTTTGTTTAGTAAAATATAAATACCACATTCAAAATAATTATTAATTTATGTAAAATTAATGTATGAAGAATTCAAATACTTTCAATTATGATAGTAATGTAGATTTATAACTTCAGTAATGTCATTAATATCTATAATTAAAAACCTCTTATATAATCATAATAGAAAAAATATTTGATTACAAAATAGTTCATTTATTCAATATGAATATTTTATTATTTTTTCGTGTGTACTTACTGTGTAAATTTTTATAAGATCAATATACGTATATATAGAATTTATAAATTATGCCCAAGTTTTTAAAATCCTCGTGATTTTTATTTAATCTTTAGCCACTAACCACTTTCCCAAACTTAAACATTTGAAAACTCATCCACATGAAAAAAGGTCTTGATTTCAACATGTGTATATGTATATATATACCATAAGGGATAAATAGTAGTTTTTTAGAATGATTTATAATGATAATTTTCACTTGACGTATACAAAATTCCTAATATTAATAATAGAAAAAAGACGATTTTTTTAAGAGAATCAGTACAACTTGAATTCAAGTCTTTTATGAGAAAGAAATTAAACACTTTAATCAAAATAGTTCTATTTAAGGCAATAACTTAATTGTCTCTTAATATACCTGAATATTTCTGTAAAAGTGATAAGAATGCAGATTTTTAAAATTTTTAAATTTATTTATTAAACATGTAATATTTGTTTAGCAGCTGAGTTTTTATTAATATTTTGATTACTGAGACGTTAATAAAATAAAAGCACGAAATACGCAATAGAAATTATAGTTATTACAGTATAAAATCGTAAATAGCTGTAGATAATATTGGCGATTCAATAAATAGTAGAATTAATTTTTTAATCAAATTCAATTTAATATTAAATATTGTATTGCGAAAAATTCAGAATTAACTGTAAAGCAAATAATATATTTGAACAAATTATAAATTTTCATTTTTGAAATATGCCATGTTTAAACTGACTTTGAAATAATGCTCTAATTATACCATATATATGAATTTATTTATCAAGACCTTAAAGAGTACGCGTAATTTTAGTGATGCTGATTTTCTAGACAAGTTTTTAAAAGCGTCCATGAAATAGAAAACATTGTTTATATGATTCTTTTGATTTACAATTTTTTAATAATAGAACATTAAATTAAAGATTTACTACATGTCTAATTTCAATTTCATGTGTAACTTAAGATTATATTATATATACATATATAATATAAAATAATATGAACATAATTACTTAGAAATTGAAACGAATAAAATACTTGTATTTTGATTGACTTTTTATCCATTTTTCAAGTTGGACAAACTCGCGTGCTTGTGTATATACGTATATGCTTATTTGCCGATGTGTGTTGTGTGCACGTACCTGTAATCGCTGTATAATTTATCATCAGCGATGACACATGCTTTGCAGAAAAACTTTTTTCATTAATTTCTATCATATTTACAATAAATATGGAGAAGTAAAATAGCTATAAAATACTTGGATGTAATTCAAAGTTTTATATGATCAAATCTAAGTTATAAAGAAGAAAAATTGTACAACACGTCATAATAGAAATACTCAAAAAATGAAACTATCGTTATGTATGTAAACGTTGTTTTTCTGGTCAAATTGAAAAATTCTACAGCCGAATGAATATCATACCGTAAAAATCCCACCTAATTCCAATTGAATGCTAATGCTTATGAAGGCTGATCTTATGAAAACTTATGAAAAGAGATCCGTTAGCATCATACATGAGCGATGTGTCTCATTTTGCTCGTCTTGTTGCAGGTTTTGGCTGGTAATGTCGATACGTCGACAGTCGTATCTCGTCAACTGATACCAGCGATCTTTGCTACGCAACTTCGTATACTTCCGCACTCGGTACATAGGCGTACAGTTTGTCTACGTATCGAACTCAAAGGATGTCAAGATCTCGGTGAGTATATGGCGTGCACTCTTATTTACATAATAAAAGAATTATCCAAAGTCGTTTTGAATGACGTACCCTCATCGTAATAGGAAGTAAAGAACAAGAATTTGTCTTTTTATGTGAGACCACATTCAATTCGTAAAACTACATGCCCAGAGTTTCTCGTTTCACGGTAATTTTTGTCACTGATTAAAAATTCGGTACTGTAATCGTTTTCGCATTCCTTAGAAATATTACTTTTATTCTTGCACTTTCTCATTAAATGTAAATAAGTATTATTCATAGACATTTCACTCTTTCGGCTTTTTAAGAATTGCAATGACTTAACTAATTTTCTTATTTAACAGTCTCGAAAGATAAAAGTTTATTATTTATTTATATTTATATCTTTTAGTATTTATAATTAAATGTATAGTCTTTCAGTATTATTAATTCTTTATTACAAACACAAATTATATGTATGATATACAAACTCCATTTACAATAATAAAAGCTTGATACTAAGGACTATTTATTATAATAAAAAAGCTGTTGTTTCAACGTATGTTTAAATATGTATTTTCACTTTAATTAGATTTAATATATAACATATACATAATTTTTAATATAATTTTCTATATTTAATGAGCGAACAGAAATTGAAGAATTATATATTCATAAAACATATTTTTACATAAATTGTAATGTAAAGAATAATGATTTTAAAATATGTACGAAGCATATTACAAAAAAAACAACGTATTATTTAATATTACCTAAGTATATTAAAATTTAAGAAAATTCTAAAATATATTTTAATATATAATTTTATAACATATTATTATTCTAAATTATTAAGTAATATTTAAAGGTTTTCCATAAATTTTATATAACATTATCATATGTTACTACTTTGCAGTCATTAAAAATTATCATAAATTATCTAAAAATCGAACTGCTAAAGTTAATGAATGGGTAATAAGAAGGATAAAGACTTCTACTATCAGTTCACATTAAAATTTGTTGCTTAAAAGCTCATCGATTTAAAGAAGTCTATAATAAATCGATATTTTAAACTGTAAAGTTAATAGTTTTCATTTTACTTTATATATAATTGAATTTACTATGACTTTATTCTAAAGGTCTGCTCAAATAGTGATAATCGCATAAATTAATTCGACGGAGTACATAATGTTTTTGTAGTAAATTTTGTGGATAAATGGAGTGATAGAACTGTACCGTAAATTGGTCTTTGAATTTAAAATCAATGACTTATATTAATTCTGTACTCAATTACGTTATTTATTTATTTCGCTATTACTATCGACCCACCAATGTTTATCCGCCGCTCAATATTTGCTCCAATCGTTCATAATTTTCTTTTCCTCTTTTCTTAGCGTCTATTTTTCCGTGTCTGACTTTCGCAAGAGATGTGATCTTTCATCGACCTCACGCTTTTTGTTTCATGCAATATTTTACAGATGCAGTACACTCAAAATGTCGGGAATAAAACCAGCGTCAGTGGAACCTTTTAAGAGAGTGAAATTTTTATTGAACTGCACATACGAGCAAATGAAAATGTTGAGAATTGCAGACCTCAAGGAATTTTCGAGTCCTGAAGCACTGAAAAAAAAGAGTTGCGTTGAGTACCGAGTTTTTCTCGTGAAACCGACACAATTTCACGATTTAGCTACTCCTGAGTAAATCATCAAATTACACGGCTCCCATCACAAATCGTTTCATACTAACTGATAACCTTAATATTAAATATTTTTTCGGATAGCTAATCATTTAAGACAAGAGTTAACTTGGTGAAAATACTTCACGTACTGACTATATGAGAACATTTTTACTTTGTTATTTAACGAAAATATTTTATCGTTCAAATGGTAGTATAATTTAATCATCAGTTATTATTCATAAATTATTTTGTATTATAATTGAAGGGAACAATTACTTGAGAGAGAGAGAGAGAGAGAGAGAGAGAGAATGTGTGTGAGAATGACAGGTAGAAGTTGCTTCTCGTACATCGGTTAACCAATAAAGAATATCAGTGTCCAGAAAATCTATCAATCATTTTCTCTCTTTGTTTCTTTTAAATCTATCTATCTACTGATCTCGTTTTATCGATTAAAGACTGGAACAGTTTTATCCCTTTCCTCATCAGTTTAGGACGTGCTTTAATTTTATAGTTACAAAAGTTAAATTTTAAGTATCAGTCCTATTTATAACATTATAAAAATTCAATACATAAATTATTATTATGTATTGGTATTATTAACATATATAACAATATCTATAAATTATTTAAAATTAAATCTTAATATCAGTCGGAATTAAATTTTAAGGAATATTAATTAACCGTAATGATTATCATAAATATCGAACGTACAATTAACACATAATAACAAGTAATTTTCACCATTTCAATTTGCATTTTACGTTTGCGAAGAGCAATTCAAAAAAAATACTAAATCCGTACTCGGATAAGAATATATTCAATGAAAATTTATAAAACTATTTTTCTAAAATTATGAGAAGTCAATAATCTTTTTTAAAAAAATTTTTATTATACAGCATTTAAACAGTATTTTATTACTATAATATACACTAAGTACATATTTAAAAATAGGTAACGTTACACGAATTAAGCACGTAAAAAACGTCCAGAGATTACTGGCTCTTATTGTTACCGCTTGTTGCTAACATTCTTCTTTGCTACATTTTTTAAATTAATTACTATCATACAAGATAGCCTCAAAGAATTAATGTACCCAAATCTTTAGTAATTACATAGATTAAATTACTTTCGACAAAATTTCTTTTATTAGTAATTTCATGTGTACTTTAACATATAAATTTTATCCTTGCTATATAATAATGCCACACGTATAATATTTAGCACTTAATTCGATTAATTTGTTTGTTTATAGTATATTCCACCGTTATCTTTTAAATCAATGTACGTACCTTTTACAATTGCAATAAAAATTTTCAATACAAATCGAGAATATTTGAATTTTAATGGATCACATAATTTATCTGCGCAGTATTTATCTTGCCTTACAGAAATCGAAATTAAGAATTAAAAACTCCAATTGGAGTTCTAATAAACGAAACCCGTTAAAGGCATTTATAGCGGAGTAAAACTAGAGCGTCGTTGAAGTTATTCCACTTTCCATTTTATTTCCTTCCGACGAAAAGTCCCTGGATTCTTCCGCTTAAAGTAACAGAAAAATCCTGGTTGAATACGTATATAACATGGATAGGACTCGAGGGTTTATTAAAGCGAGAGCAAATTCGGTCAGCTTTAACTGTCTTTCGGTCGTTTAAAATTACGTCACGAATGTTCCCTCGGAATATCGACAGAAATTTGTGGAAGAGGAATTATTATAGCAGGGAACGAAGTGTTCGTTCGTCATCGAGCGTAACAATGGCGCAAGCCTCCGTCGCATTACTTTGTGAGACCGATACGTTTGATTTGCGTGCATTGAAAGGAGAAGCTACACAAGCGTGAAAGCTGGAGGATTCGCCTGATTGCTTTGATTTAGTGTCCCGGGTCCTGAATTTGTTTCTTAAGCTGCTACTTTGCTAAGGGCTCGAAAAAATTTTAAAGTTTGGTTTCGTCGAAAATTCCTGCACGCCAGAGTAATTTATTTCTCTATTGTTTTGCATTTATTTTTACGTCCGATGCTTTGTTAAGGTATACTCTTAGCCCTGTTTACGTGCACTTCTTACCAGTTTATACTTGTATAGTTCTATTGGGTAATATTAATAGCGCTTTTTACGGAAAATTTGAAAAATTTACAAAGTTCACTGATGCCCTAGTATGAATAATCTTCAATGCGAATACACTTTTCTAAATTAAATTCTAAAAGTTTCATCGTTATAACATCTCTAGAATTTCAATTTCAAAGCATTTTCTTTAAAGTTATACTTTTCAAAATGCTTAACATTTTCGTTAGCGAAAAAATTCATTTAACGCAAAAAAGCCTCGAATCTTTTTCATCGATAGATGTTGACGGGATTTATTGCGCTCTTAAAAAATTTAATGAAATAAACTGGACGTATTACTAGTCGATAGATGTGCAATTCTATTCAAGCAAAAGGTAAAGTAAAACATGATCAAACTAATCGCATATTATTACTCATTTTTTAGTTTGAATTGACAATTTTTAATTTTATTTTTTTTTATATGTGCATGTTTTTAAGCTATTTGAATCTGAAGAACAATAAAATTTTATGTTTTGAATATAACGCTGCGGATAGAATAATCCCAAATGACAGAAAATCAATGAATTTTAAAATTGTTAAAATAATTTTATTCTATAATAAAAAAAATGCATTTTGCATAGAATACATTTTATTATAATTTTAAAATATAATCTTCAAAACAATCATGGAACACAAATAATTCGTTTCAGTTTGTTCATTAAATGATTAAATATATTATAGACGAATTTGTAAAATATATATCTTAAATGTAATATAAACTTTACTCAAAGTTATTTACGGATTACTACTACGTAATTATCTTATGCTAAATAATGCTTTATTTGTAAAATCTGAAAAAAATATCTGCAAAAATTTTATTTATATAATTGTATATCGCAGTGATATTCTACTATATATATTAGAGAAAAATAAATAAATTTACAAGTAATGAAATCACTAATTTCAAGAGATATAGGTATTATACATATAAAACCGTTACATAATTTATAAAAACAGAAAAGTTTAGAGACAGAGAGAGAGAGAGAGTATACGTACCAACCAGTTGGAGCAGCATCTTTTCAGTAATGCCATGTATCAACTGCGCTAATGGTATTTACTAGTAGTTGCATAGCACGGAATTAGAGCGAACTTATCTCACAAGTACACAGATACTCGCGTACTTTTGTAGGAAATCGAATTTTCCTCGCGCATATAAAGCTTTAATGTTTTCCACTCTCTAATCTTCCTGTTTTTCCTATCTCCTATAGCTTTGTGCCGGTGACACTGACAACGAGTATCTTCTAGTCCTTGTGTTGTCATGGCCGCCAGAAGCACAGTTAATACACTGTTCTCAAAATTTTAAAGGATCGAGAACAAATGAAAGTCAAATCTTAGCCTCATAATAAAACTAATACGTTTATTTCTTGAATAATCTCTCTCTCTTATAGATATCCTGCTAGATACCCTACTTATATTTTCCGTTGTTTTAAGTAAAACACGTTAGGTGTTTAACGTATATTAATAAAATGTGTAAAGATATTTAAAAAAATTCTTTAAATTACGAAATGCGGTTATGTTTCAGTCGTATGTTATCACGAATAAAGAATTTGTATATCTAAAATGATTATTTTATAGATATGAATAATATATCTATGCATCGATAAAAATCAAGTTCCAATAAATAATTGATCTTTTCGTATAACTTGATAAACGTAATACGATAGTCTTACAAAATTAAAAGTTGATAAAAATATGAATACCAACAATAAAGTTAAAGTTTACTGTCTAACTCATTAATTAATTGACATAATCATCTTAACTTTCTGCAATTAACATAACTAAACTTTCCATTTACATTTATTATAAAGCATTAGATTGAACTTTCTCGACGGATTCAACAATAAATGGAAAGAACGATCTTTAAAAAATGAAAAACTATGCCAATTAAACAAATCTGAATTATTTTCATTCATTATCGCTGCTTCGTCTACCATTCCTTTGGACCGATCTTTGATTTTCTTTCGACTTTCTCCGCACTCTTCCATCTCAACGTCCAAGAAGATTTAATTGCCGCGCTAAAGCAGTGTTGGTTCTCGAGACATCTAAACGCTTCATGCGCAAAGCAGAGATAAATTTGGAAGAAAAACTTTACCATGAGCTAGAGCTTTTTCAGTACTCTTAAGCTTCCTGGTTTTATACGAACTTATTTATAACAAAGTTCCACTTGATATGGCAGCCGGAGTCAATTTTATTAATTTTCAATGCGTCTCGCATTATTGAAGCTTCGATTAATAAATGGAATATATAATGACTTGCTTTGCGAATAAAAAGCTCAGTTGACTAGTGTTAATCCAGTTAAATTTGATAAATTTGTTTGTCTCGTTTATTGCATAAAAACTGATAAATATAAAACGCAAAAATATAAAAATATAAAACAAATTAATATGATTTATGAGAACTGTAAGACAAACAATATCATATGTTACATAATAATCACATGCATATAAAATTTTGTTAAATAATCTATTTTTAAGAGCTAAGTAGTAAGTAGAATTTTATTTTTCACGTTCATTATTTGCAGGTAAAAATGAGTGAAACTATGAAACCTCCTGAAACATTTATCAACAAGTACGTGAGACAAAATTATTATAAAAGTGCATTCTTACCATTTAATTATGGTGGACTCACTTTGAAACAAAGATTCTCTATAAAAATTACTAACTAACTCATAATTTGCAAAAATCCTAATATTTTATTGCTTTAATTTCTTCGTAAGACTAAAAATATAAAAAATTATACTAAAAACGTTCGATAAGAAAGTCGTTATCTTAAATTGAAACGGAAAATATATAAAGGCAATATTACTTGATATCATGAAGTTTTTTTATAAATTCTACGATCTTTTATTGCAATTGATTAAAAAAAGAATGGCTTCAAGTACGTTATATCTAAGGTGATGCTTCAGTAATATGTATACTCGAATAAGTATTTCTTTAATCTAAGTTTGAATTCTATTTTTCACCACCCGTACTCTATTACCCCATCCATAAGTGACAAGTGAGGTTCCTTCACCCAACCTTTTTCTCCAATTTTCCTTTTATTTTATCAAGTTAATCAAATAAAAGAGGCATACGAAAAAGAGATACAGACGACAGAGAGAGTGTGAGAGAGAGAGAGAGAGAAGGATGCCGAGAAAAATAAATAAATAAAGGAAAAAATACAAGAAGTCTATCGCACGCTGCTCTTATCTAGCAGTTTAAAATAACGTGGATGATATCAAATACAGATTTGCTACCGCTATAAAATGGTGAGTGATTTTGAATTTGAAAAGCTATGAAATAAGAAAAAAGAAGTCTAATGAAATTTAAATCTTCGTCGTACTTTATTTTGAATTTTTATCCGAAAAAAATATTTTTTATTAAGTAATTCATTTTTTCACGTTCAAAAGAGTTTTTACAACTTTCTTTTAATTTTGCATTTTAATTTTTTCTTAGAATACTTCAATTTAATCACTCTTTTTACATGAATTTATATCACCAAATGTACAATTGTGCCAATTATGCGTTCTTTATGATTTTTACAATACTTATAAAGTATAGCTATAGATAAATTATGTATTTAAATTAGAATTTAGGCTGCAAATATCTTTTTTATGGAAAACATTACTATGTATTGAAAAGTTTTTCTTATTTTCAGAAAGATAAGATTTCTCTCGGTTTTAATGCATAAATTTTTATTAAAAAAAATAAAACATAAGAATATTATTATATACTTTGTATCCATGTTTTATTTTAGAATATTTCAGAATACGTCAGAATATGTCCGAGATTGCTCTGCTAGTATATTTCATAGAAGTAACATTCAGTCAAAAATTAAAACAGTAAATCGATGTTTGCTTCAGGCACTTTGAAATAGAAAAACTTCATTTTGGTTTGTTCATATTATAGTTCAATTATTGTTTCGATTCTTTAAATTTCGAAAATTTGTTTTGAAAAAATACATTGTTTTCCTGAAATGTTTCTAAATGCTTTTCACAATTTAACTTAAATATCAGTTTTTTACTTAAATACAAATAAGCTATTTCTAATAATATTGTATAATTTTATTTATTCACATAAATGATTAGCTATATCCAAATTAATAGCAATTCGTACTCCAATTCTTACTCCAATCAATTCATTCAATTAAGATCGATGGAAGGTGCGAGTAGGCGTTTGTAACTCTTAATTATTCGGTCTTTCTTCAATCTGCTCTCTTTGTCATCATCATTATCACTCTCTCTCTCTCTCTCTCTCTCTCTTTCCCTCTGTTCTCTTTCTCTGACTATCTATCTTGATCTCCATCTCCATCTTTCGCTTCCAGTTTTCTAGCTTTTCCATCGTTAAATGGAGAACCATTAATTCGTCATTAATCCATCGTGAACGGTTGGAACAATGGCTGCGTGAACGGATGAAATATGAGCGTACGTGCATACGATTTAGTAAGTGACGTGCACATCAGGGATGCGATTGCACGCACGAGTTTTCGAATTCGTTAGTTGATTTTCACCCACGTGACGCAGATGTTTAATGATTTAAACCTTGATAAAGAGAAAATGTAACGCATTAAATTTTGAACAGATTTAAAAGAAGCTATAAATAGTGTTATATAATTCATGTTTTTTCATAATTAATGTTATTATAAATAAAATGATTGCCGGGTACCGGTAGCTATGAAACATCTGTTTATTTTATAAGCTCTATTTACGTATTAAATATTTTATTAATTGAATCAATTCAGCTGATACCCAGCGGCGGTATATTTAGGCGCCAGTGTAACATTCTGAGGTTTGCCGAAACAGCTGCACATTTCTCCGAAGGCCGAAGAATATGGAATAAATGATAAATGTCGTTGAATTTATATCACGTTATTGCATGCAATTAATGCACTGAGGTAGAAAGTACGAAGTCATCCTTCTATTTACCGAGGGAGAATTCAACCTATAATAGTATTCGAAAAAGTCTAAACAGAACCTATGCTTACGCATTTCTTAATATTATAAATATATTGAACTTATTATTTATTTTTATCAACGAACACAATATTCTAAATTGACTTGATTAAAAATCAATATTATTAGATTATAAATATTCATTATATCAAGAATACAGCAATTAAATATACATATCCAAATATACAAATCCGAAATATTACGAAAACAGTAAGAGACGTTTATAAGGGTAAAATAATTAAATTGACCGTGATCTTTTTTGGATATGAACGTTAGTTTTTGAAGTAATAATAAGTATAAGATAAGCATTATTCCCTTAATTTCAATAAATCGTCATTCTGAGAAAAGTATTAGTATTATTAAAATTAATGCTTTTAAAAACGATTTTATATAAAAAAAGAAACAAGGTTTTTAATTTTATAGCTGAAAGTATAACAGATATATTCTGTTTGAGATACGACAGCGGATTTTTTAAAGATATAATAATCAGGTAGTATCACTGGTTTTAATACGTATTTTAATTAATTGGAAATAGGCTTCGTATGATTAACATCATGTTTGAACTTACATGGTAAAAATATCATTTATTACTTTAAGTTTGTATTATAAGATTTTCTGATACAATAATATTCTATTATATAATTAATTAAAATTCTACTTTGTCTCTACAAAAAAAAGGGAAATACGAAATTGATTGTCACATATTTCAAAACAGCCACTAAACTTTAATCTAAGATCTACACCTGTAATACTACCCTTGCTACATATATCATACAACCTGACATTATTTTTTATTAGTATAAGAATTGAATTATACTTTAAAATTATTTCTGATAAAAATATTTCATATTATTCAAATTATAAGTTTCACATATTTATAGTACCCTGGCGTATTATTTACTATCAATGATTATATTCCTAATAAACGAAATAATATATATAAAATAAGTAAATTAGCAACCATAATATAAACTATTCATTCTACATAAATATAATATTTATTCGAAACAATTGTCAAACATTTTCATCAGAAAAAAATTAAAACAATTTTTTTTTCTTTAAACAAATAATAAAAAAGCCAAAAACTTTCATATACTAAAATATAGTAAAATACAAAGAATTTTAAAACTTCGGTACTACACAATTATTGTACGACAAAAATTAAAAGAAAAATCGAAACATTTTTACGATGCATATACGTGAAATTTCTGTATATAATATTTTATAAAATACTTAAACATTTGTTAAAAGCAGTCTATAAAACTGGTAGAACATTCTTAATTGAATTTAAGTTTATTTGATTTATGTGCTTCATTATCATTTAATTATTTTTCAAAATTATTTCATTGGTAAAAGTGCTAAAAATTCGAAACGTACTTGCTTAGAAATTACTTCAGTACATGAAATAACGTTGATGTACATAATTGTACGTATTAACTTTTTATGGTTAATTGGTACTATTGATTTTCAAAACTCTTAAGTTTCTCGATTTTCAATAAAAATTCTTAACATTTTAGTTTAGAGCATTCAAAAATTTATCAAAATCTCTTTATGATTACGTCGAAACTATTAAACTATTAAACCCCTATCAAACAGAATCTTATGTTGTAAAAAGCCTTATCGTATTGTATTCTATTTTTAACCAAGAAATCAAATTCCTCTATATTTGCATAATGATCTTCCACAACTACAACCGGTATTTCTTTTAATATATCGACCGACCGCAAATCGAGCAGCCGACAAGTTGACGATCAATGCTATAAAGAAAAAATAGAAGAATGAATGATAGAGAGAGAGAGAGAGAGAGAGAGAGAAAGCTTGAAAAAAACAAGAGAAGCTAAAACGGAGGTCTCCAGTGCGCCCAATGACACGAGAGCTTTCGCGCCATAAGAAGTATTCGGGCATTCGCTAGTGGGTGGGAATGGCGGATTTATGGAGGTCGTGCACGGCATCTGGGTGAAACACGCTCTTAGAGCCACTCTTGGCTTTACCCCCTCTCTAACTATGCACAAGAGGCGCCAGGAGAGAGAGAGAGAGAGAGAGAATAAAGGAGAAAGAAAGTTTAAGACGCCAAGATAAAAAGGGCGGGAGGTGAATAAAAGTGGAAAATATTTATTAGCTAATGTCCACTCTCATTTATTTCAGGCGAGAACCTATTAAAATAAATCTTCTCTTTTTGTGGTCGAGGGGTGAGTTTTTCTTACAAAATAATACACACTAATTTTCAGTGATAGTTTGAATAAGCTTGTGGATTAATTTTATTATTTCATCATAATCTTTAATCAATATTGTATCTTTCATTACTTGGCATTTTAATTAAAATTCTATTATATTTACTTCAAATTATTTTTCTCTTTACTAATTAAAGAAAAGTACTTTTAATTTTTGACTTATAACTCAAGGAAACTTAGCGAGTCTCATTGAAACGCATAAATGTTATTGCTTTATTTATAGTACTTAAGATTTATTATTACTCGGTAAGAAAAATTCAATCTGAACTTATAACAATATTTTTACGAAGTTTTGTATGCTTTATTCTTAAATTAACTGAAATGGACTTTATTATGGTTCCATCGATGACTTGAAATAAATCAAGTGTCACGAACAAAGTTATAATTTTAAATAGTAGCGATGTCGTGACTAATTACAGTCATTAACTAAGTACCCATAACATATTCAAGTAACTTAAATAAAACGGAAGTAACTAATTTGTTCATGAAAACAACGCAATACTTTTTAAATATGTATGTGAAAAATATGATGCCAACGATATTTCAAGTAAGATTCACTATATATAATTAATTCATGATTAACTAAAAAAAATATTTTTTAATATGGCACAACTAGTCTCTATCATTATCAATTTCCACATATTGGTGTACTTACACTAACTTACACATTCTCATCAATGCTTTATATATTTGTTTTTACATGTGGATTAAACAATATATATATATATATTCGGTTGACGCTGTAAATAAAAATTTATGTATAAATAAATAAAGATAAATAAATAACATAAATAAGTAGAGATTTATTTTTTGGAAAAATTTTAAGACTATTTTTACGCTTATTTCACATAAGATTTTCATTCAAAGTACTTTAGTTCAACTTTACCTTCGTAAAAAGACTTATATGATCTTTATGATCATATTAAGATATTGTGCTATCTACGTACATTAAAGGTCACGAATTTATTGTATTTCTATACAATATTATATATACATATTGTAATATGAGCAAATCTAGACGATAGAATGTCATAATATGTTTATAAAAATGAGAAAAGTATTTCGTGTGCATGCATATTATATTCCAATTTGTCACAATTTTCCTTTAAATGGCCCATCGTGTGATAAATTGGATAATATTTTACCGTATGCGAAACATTACTCTAATTATTTGCTGAAAAGAAAGAACATGCCATTATCATCCTCTTACTCTGACTTTTTTCCTAAAACTCTTTTCTACTTAATTATTTAGTCCTTATTACCTATAATATGAGCGAATTTTTTGCTAAAATTATTATCCTTGAAATGTGAACGTAAATTCCTTAGACGTTTAAAATTTATAATTTCAATTTAATTGAGAGGAACTGTATTTTGTGGAAATTTAATAAAACTTTTAATTATACTCACACATAAAATAAATAAAGAGTAAAGAATTGTAAAGCAATTTATAAATTCAAGACCTACAATTCTTACATCAATTCATGCCGAAAGAAAGTTGTTTCTGAGTCATTAATAAAATTTTACTGATATTTTGATATTTTTCAATGTTTCAATTGAGATTCGATAGAACTATTTTATATATTTTATGTTTCAAAAATAATTCTAACTTTTTTTAGCTCATAAATATTACGGATTTTTAAACTATTTAACATATTTTTAACATCCATTTTTCATAATAGAATTGTAGAAAAATGTAAGTACCAGAGAAAAAATATCTACAAAATTTGTGCTAAATGAAAAAGAAATTCATATAAAAAATATGTAAAAAAATTAGTAATTTAATAGTCTTATTAAACTCAATAAGTTTTATACGTTATCTCAATTTAGAAACTAAGATGCTGTTTTTAAAAATTAGAAGCTTTATTATTTATTCTAAAATGTAAATTGATTTTTAATGTATACGTGAATTGAATTTCTAATTAATTTAATGACCTTTTTGAAGAATTTTGAATATAAAGATATGTTGCCAAGAGTAGTGTTATATAAAACTACTTGACCGATGATCTTTAAATTCCTATGCCACGTGAAACTGTAATTTCTCTTGTGTTTTCAGGCTTAGAAGTTGAAAAAATTTCTTGATAAAATACTTTAGAGCGCCTTATACAGAAAAAGCTACAATGAAAAAAACTAACGCTTTTAGACCAATTTCTACCTGCAAGTCTCCTGATCTCCGATCAAATACGCTTTTAACTCTCGTACTGGAAGGAGGCAATTCCACGTGGCTCTGAACGATGATATTTTTCTCTCACACGATTTTTATTGCCTTACTTCTCCGTAACTAGAAACACACCTTGTTGGAGATCAGATTACTAGATTCCAAATCCAGAAACACTAAAATTTATTCTTTCGTGAATATTTCCTCTTGAAGTTATGTAAAATTGCCTGAATTATACAATAGTACAATAGTACATGTACAAATGAATATAAATAAAATTTCACCTAAAAGAAATATTTATCATATATATATATATATTTAAAAAATTTCTTTTGCATCATTTCTCGAGACGTAAATGAAATATTTAAAAATAAGATTGATAAAGAAGAATCCATACTAATACCAATTGTTCACTCATTACGCTGTTCTTACTTTAGATTACGGTAGCATTATTAAACGTACAAAAATGAAGCGGATTAACAAAACGTTATATAAAATTAAAATATTTATTTTTACTCGTGTAAATCTTGACTTCAATTGTATTCGAAAGCCAATAATTATAAAAATATATCTGTCTCTTTAAAATAATTGAATTTTGAAGTAAATCAAGGCATAGTTTTTTATTCTCGATAAAAGAGAGAAAATTAACAAATAAAACATATATGTATTTTTAAAACAGTCTTGAATATATATGATTTAATATTAATAAATTTGCATTTTACAATGGTCAAAAATAAATACCCGAAAACAATTTTTTATTTAAGGAAAATCACTAAATATGTATCCATAAACTTAATGATCTGAATTGTGCAATTTTATACTCGTATACCGAAACAGTCTATGCGTAACTATTTTCTTTTTTATTTTTATTCTAAGTTTCATTACCTCAAACTGAGATTTCTCACATCATTGAGAAAACTTTTCACGATTGAACTCTCAAATTGGCTCGATAATCTCATCGGTATGTAAATATCCACGAGTACTTACTTGCGACATATAGGCTTTCTTTACGATGTTTTTTATTTCTTTGACCAATACTATTATTCATTTTTCATATTACTTTCTTGGATAAATCCTTAGTGCGTACAATATTTATTTAAGTATTTTCAATACCTAAATACTTTTATCGAAATATATTTTGTCGTACTTCTCACTTAAATAATACCTGAAAATAAACTGAAAAGAAATAAATAAAATTGTTTTATAATTACTCGTTTTACATCGTCGAACACGCGTATATTCTTTTTTTAAAAAAGATAACAAAAATCTTTTTTTTTTATTATTTTCAATTTTATCACATTAATACGTGGTGAAATCCTCTGTATTTTATTGTGAATAATATTTTAAATTCTTGAAATAAAGCCTAATTCCTGAACCTTTCACTATCAAGAATCAGGCAATTATTGTAAAAAGTATTTCTCAGCATTCATTAAAGTAATGATATTAGTACACTATTTGTAACACAGATATCCACGAGAATGACGACTAAAAATAGAAATAATCCTCTGTAAAGAAAAAGGAACAAATAAATAGGAAGTGAAAAGCGGCTTGCTCCTGAGCAATTATCTTCGAATCTCGCTGACACAATCGACGCATTACACGCACAGGCTCGGTAGGGCCGCACCTATATTAATTGGTGCTTTTTCGGTTTCCTTCTCAGTCCCTTGTGAACGAAAAAAAGTATTTTTTTGTTTATATCTGTGGCGTCTCGAATGAAATCGTAGCGACTTCGTCGCGCTACCCATGAGCTTCCATTCTTTTCACTCATTTGCACAGCTCGTCTGTGTTTGTTTCAGTGGTGGCATCGCGACGCCTTATCTTTATACTCATATACATGTTGCCTCTGCTGTAGCGCGCATTGCTATTCTTTTTCCCCCCGTTACTTTTTCACATTTTTTGCATCCTGCTTTATTCAATATAAATCTGAATTCAGTTACAAACGATGTAATAATTAATAAGCATGCACAAATAATCCGTGTGTCAGTTTTTGCCACTTGAAACAAAAAACTAAGAGATTGTCCTAACATAGCTCTAGTGTTTTGAAAATTAGAGGAGAAATAAGCAGAAATAAGTAGAAGTATGTTCGCTCTCATTCAATCGAGTGTCGAGATTCAATCAAACGACTAAATGCATACTAAATTGGAGTAGCTTTTAAAAGTTTTTATAAGAATTTGGTGAATAATTAGATAAAATATAGTAAAAGATTATACGTTTAACTTGAATATGTAATTATCGTTGTTTGAAAGTTGTCAGTTCTCAATCATTTCATATTAGTAAAGAGGCTATGTCTTGACTGTTGATATTCAGTTATTATTATTTGTGACTACGTGAAATCTAACTGTAATGAATTGTCAACATAAGCTAATAATTAGATAAATGTAGACACTCTTATAAATATAGATATATTTACGGCATATATGACATATAGGATAAGTTAGTTTTCTTGAAAAAAGGAAAAGAAAACTTCACAATTGCGCTACCAATTGTATATTGCTTGAAATATTAAAGAAGCAGATTGTAGACATTTAGAGTAAAGAGTAATTAAAACGAAATGTTAATGCAGCAGTTCAAATAAAGATTGAGATTTACAGATTTTAACGGAAAATATTAGTGAAATTTTTTAATAAGTATCTTTGATTTAGTATCTCTATTCCCGAGAATTTTCCTTTACTAAATATCATCGTATACAGATTAAATACAGAATATATAATTGCTAATAAAAATGCTCTCTAACTTTAGCAATTACATTAATATTGTAAATATTAAACGTATTATAAATATAGTCTATGTGATCGATTTTATATTCTTAATAAAGTTCCGGTTAAAAATATATTAATTAATATCAGAATAATTATGTGAAATATTTTTTATTTTATAAAATATAAGATACTCTTTAAAAAGAAGAAAAGTAAATGAAAGTAAAGAATTCAATTTAATTAAATAAAGAATTAAAAAAAGAAACAGATAAGTTTTGTATTGTGAATGAAATTTTCAACAACGAAATTTTATATTTTATTTAATTGAATTCCTTTTTTGCTGCTTAAATTTACGTATTTAATTACTAGCACCTAAATTTACAATAAATTATCAACATTTAATAATAAAACGATCAACAGAGATACAAACTGACCTGTTGAGATATGTTAAACAATTATTAGATAAAAAACTACTGGCATTACTACTGATAACAGTCAATGGATATTAAAAATAGTTGTAGAATTAAGTTACTTTGATGTATTATGAATAATTCAATAGCAGAAATAAAATAATTGATGGCAATTATAGTGTTAATGATGCAGATATATTCTTCCATTTTTGTAATTTTATATCTTGACTAATGGACATTTATAATTATTAAATCATTTAATAATTATACTTAAAATTTTAATAGTTTACTTTCAATGAATGTAAATCTTTTTTTGTCAAAATTAAGAAGGTTACAAATTATTTTATAATTGAGAATAGTGAAAAAATATAAAACGTTAATATAAATAATAGCGATATTGCTCAAATTATTGTTCTGTTGCGAAACTTACCTTTTAAATATAATATTATTAAATATAATATCGGAGTATTTCTTAAATTAAATGAAATTTAGTTTCATCTGGAAATATTGCTTTAAGTGCAGTGCTTTTCATGCTTTTTCGAAATGCAGGCGAAAAAATTCGTTTAAATACAAGTTCTCAAAAATGAACTGCACCGAGTGCTACACTTATTGCTACAGTGAGATAAAATTCATTCGAAAACTGGAAAATACATTACACAAACTATATAATATTCCAATTGTACATTTTACCCACTGAAATGACAATCCATTTTCTGTTTTTCGACATTCCATGAAGAGCAACCGATGAGATTGTTACTCAACAGCCGCCTATGCAAACAGAAGGGAAAAGTGGGAATGAACGATTGTTCTTCCGTTGTCGTATGAGGAAGGTACACGCGAGCTTGACTAAAACGTAAAAGTAGAACTCGAAGAAGCAAAAAGTTCGACTGAAGTAGGTACTGGCATTAGAAGGGTAGAAGCGATCAATGTGAAGCCGGAGCTCCACCAGGGAAGCACATCAACAAGTGGCTTGTGCACGAACTTCCAGGGCGTTTGCCGTACGCTACCCAGGAGACGGTCTAGCTACCCGGATAAGAGAAAAAAAGAGAAAGAAAGAACGTTAGACTTGACAGATTTGACTGTTGACTTTAGATAAGTTAGCTTACTTCTTAATTTCTTATCTTTTGTATCTGTATGCGCTCTTAGTGCGATGACAGTATTTCATTGTGCTCTTCATAAATAAATTCATAAATAATTCTTATATCAGATCCATTAAATAAAACGAGCGCAATGGTAATAAATTTATCTAGTTAGCTATTATATTATTTTGTTAACTATTAGTGCTCATTTTTCGGAAACTGCAGCTTTTTCAAGGAGAAAAAGGAAAAAGTTAATATTTGCAGTTCGTGTTTACTACAGAGGTTAATACGTAAAGTGTGCATAAAGTGGAAAATTCCAGGTAAACGCTACGCATAAGAGGATGTTTCGCAAAAAATACCACGGTAAAATAGAACAGAGAGAAATGTTGCAGTGATTTTGTAAAAATCAGAAAATATAGTATTTTATTTCATACTAATATGTATGGTAAAATAATTATAAAAACCAAAATTAGTTTGATTTAAAGTTTATTTATCTGCAGCTTCATTTCAATACTTTACAGTTCAATATTAGCCGACGTTTTACCATTATTCTCTTTAAATAATCTCTTGATAGTACTATTGTTTGTGTTTAAATTAAAATTAAAGTGCATAGCATTGAATAAAAGTTTGCGTGAACAATAAAAATTTATATACAAGAAAATATACTGCAATATGCTAAAAATAAATATTAGAGTTACAAAAATTTATCCGTTCATCTTAAGTAAAAAAAATATTTCGTCAACGTACTTAAATTATGTTTATAATATCAACACTACTTCTAAGAATTCAACCACACTTTAATCGTATTCGTGTCACTTATCAACAAATAAAAAGACCAATCAAATAATACAAAGATGCATATATATATTGAATAAGTATATACGAAAAATTTATTAAGCAATAAGATTTTGAAGACGCTTTAGTCCATTAAATATACCGCTTAATAATTCACGTTAAGTAAAAGTTCGCCTCGTGCATACCTATATGCGCAGATATATAGAACCTCGTGGCCTGTAAAACAGAAACTTATCACCGACATGTCCAAACAAAGTCGGGACGCCGTCGCTTGATCAGACGTCATCGTACCAGTAATATTTTTCCGAAAACCTTGAGAAGCGCACCAAGGCCTCTCGAAGTAGAAAAGTTCCGGCACCGTCGAGATTAACAAACGAACACATAGTATTACGAATTCATCCCCTCCACATCGATCTATCCCTTTTTCGACTCGAACCTCGCACCACAAAACCGCCCTTCTTGGAGTAATCGTCCAACGCGTCCATCGCAAGACCGCCGGATTGACGATGGATTAAGAATCTACAGAACTAACTTTTCCCCATAGTTCCGCTATTGTTCTTTTATAATTATAAATAATAACAAATTAATAATTTAAAATTTTAAAACATGTAAAGAGGCTTTTTAATAATACTTTGAAGTATATAAATTTCATTTTATCAGGCCTCAATCGTTTCATTTTGTTCTAAATATTAGAATCTCATTATTTATGTAATTAAATTCAAATTTTTCTCGACCCTCATTTCAAGTATCGCAATACTATCATGATAAAGAAAAAATAAATACTACACTTTTATAATACATACATCAATTTTGTTACATAGTAATGTATAATTACCTAATGGAAAGAATGATGAATTATTTGTTTATGATAACCCTTAACTAAAATAATTATTACTATATTTTTTTTTTAACTTTTATTTTGAATCCTTAATTTATCACCATTAAAATTCATTTAATATTATAGTTCATTTTAATTTAATCTATAATCTACTTCGGTTAAATCTTTTTTCATGCATTGAGAAACTTTTTCTTTAACTTTCTAATTTCATCGATAAAACGCAAGTGAAGTCAGAGATAAAATATTGAGCTTTATATTAAGAAGATGAAAGAACAGCAGACACAAAATTTTCTTGCAAGAAAAAACTCATTAATATTCAACTCTGACCTCTCGTAGAACGCAATCATTTCTAACTTTATATATACTATATTAAATTTGAATCGATAATCATATTTTTATGTTATTTTCGATTTATTTTTAATGATATATTTTCATATTACAATATATTTTGTAATGCTATTTTTTCGATTGCATAAATAAAGTTTCGGACCTAAAAATGAATACGCAATCTTTAATGCAATATAAAATCATATGATATATTAATATGTAAAATATAAAACGTATTTCAGTTAATGATATAAAGTAAAAAATATAATTATTTGGTTACTTAAGTACATCAAATATACTAAATATACTACAAATTTATGAATAATATCAATCAATAAAAACTTTCAGTTCGCCTATTTGAAAGCGAACTTTGTATCGTATACCTATTAGATTTATTCAATATTCTATTTATTGTTATTTAAATTTTTTAACTCCGCTCTTTACGATCAGCATATATTTTATTATTCTTCAAAATTTTATTCCTGAAGATTTTAGAATAAATTTCTAAGATTTTTTTTTAATCGGAGATCAGGAAAGCTCATAACGTTTAGAAATAGACCACTTATTTCTATCTCTGATAGTTATTTGGTAGTGGTAGTTGTGGAATCAAAACATAAAATTTTTGTCTTGTTCTTTTTCGGCTAGAATATGTGCACTGAAAATTAAAGTAAATTCTATTTAAAATATCCTGTTTAAGGAAGTCGTTCTTAACATTCGGTGCAACATTAAACTGCACTTTAATGGTGCAAAACAATGCAGATTCACGGAGCCTGATTTAGGTGATGGTACTTTTCGAAAAATTGTAACAAAAGCCGAAATCTTGCATCTTACATATTCTTTTTTACTGTTGTTGAACTGTATTTATTCACAATCACTAATCTGTAATGTATAATTTCATTCACTATACTTGAAATACCATTGCTTATAGAGGATAAATTTTCTACTTGTAAAAATTTTTTATTACTTACTACATTTTTTATTGGTCTCTTCCGATATTCAACAAAGCTAATATCAACTACCAGAATTATTGAGATTTTTCTTTTTAAAGTCCTTCGCGCAACTTTTGTTTCATCGTGTACATGCATTCTTTATTCGAAAAAATTGCATTGAAATTCTTTGATTACATATTTATTGCTTCTAAATCATTATGTACTTAACAGTTTACCAATATCAAACAGTTAACATAATATATTTTACGGATTATATTTCAATGAACGTTATTAGTTTTTTTATTAACTTTTTTCAGTTGTATCACGACATTTAAATATTAACGAAAATATTTGTCTTATTATTTTTGTGAATCTTATTTAGATTGCAAATCTTTGCGAACATACTTCTTCATTTTCCGATTACATGGCCCTTTTATATTGCTAAAAACAACGATATATATCACGTTTTCCTTCTCCAATACATCAGAGAAAAGACTTTTTCTTTTAGAGATAGAGATAATCTCATCATTGTTATAAAAATTATTATCCTTTTCCACTATTTTTAACTTTTATGAATCGATCGAATGATATTTTTTATTATATTGTGCTTAAGATTGTGCTTTAATTTCTACAATTCAATAATATGTATAGAACACCCAAATATATCATTCGATAAATAGTTCCTTACGATTCAAAGTTTATTAATAATAATTAGATGAGTTAAATAATTTATATCATAAATCAGTTTATTTCTTCATTCAAGTACTTAAAAAACTAATAAGTGTTTTCTGTGGTCCTTACAACTTCATTCTGATATTTCCTTCAGATTATTGAAAGTCAATATGGTTTTATATGTTCAATTTGAAATGCAAATTTATTTAAATTCTTATACGAATAAATATGAAATAAATATAGATTGAATATTTATGTTTTCTTAAGTTTTCCAAAGTGTTAAATTCAACTTGTATGATTTTACACAATATTTGAGTCTATACGTACATATATTTTCAATGATAATTGAAAAATATCAACGGCAAAATTGTACGCAAGATAAATTCTATATATTACGATTAAATTATAATAAACGTTGAAAAGAATAAATAAATTTCTAGATTCAGTATGGATAAACGATGTAAAAGAGATTTAAAGTTATAGAATTTTACCCATAAAGCACTGCTTCTTTTTTAATTTAAAATTTATACAATATATACAATTATCGAAATTATTCTATATTTTATTTAAGAAATAGTAATATATATTTATTTCGTAAGTATAAATAGATATATTTATTTCCTAAACTTTTCTAAGATATTACGTTTGGAATATATATATATATATAAAAGTCATGTAAGTTGAGCCGCTTTTGAGCTTTCCAAATCCTCTCAGCATAAATATAATTCTATATATCTTTGCTTATGTGCACATACACGTTATGTACATCTATGTAATTGTTCGTATATATAATATTTTAATGAAGCTACTACATAATATATATGATTGTAGCTGTAGTAACGCTAAGTAGCAAAATCTAGATCAACAAGCGTATATAATAGAAATTACAAATTTGGTACATATAAGATTTTTGTTAAATCTTATATTATTATTTTTTATAAAAATTCTTAAAAATGTAATAAGCAGTTTAATAATATTTATTTTTCGTACTTATTTAATTTTTAGTATAAAATGTTTTTGCGCACTAATTTTAATATTCACAATTAATTTCAATACTAATTAAAAAAATGTACATAAAAAAATCTACGTATAATGACATCTACAAATTCAATAATAGTTACATAGATTAAAAATTCTAAAATTCGGCATAGATAATTGATTGAGAATAATATAATATAATAGGAGAAAGGTAATGAAATACTTCAATTCGATAAACGATAAAAAAGTACTAAAAGCCTAGTGTTTTTTATTAATAAATCGATAAATATATTTTTATTTAAATTTTATACCTCGATAATCTAATAGAATTTATATATATATATATATATATATCGGACTAGTAAATACGTCACGTATACAAGTATCGAAATTATTCTATATGCTAGTTAAGAAATAGTGAGTGAAATGTATTATGTTTATCCCCTTAACTATTCTAAAGTATTACTTTTCTCATTTCTCTTATAAAGGATAATATTCCTACATGCACTGCAGTCTGTTCAAATCATAAAATATAACAAAAAATAAAATGTAAAATAAGATAATAAATAGAGAATAAAGCAAATAATACACGTTGTTGACTAGTATATAACAAACTAAGAGTAAGATAATATTACGGTATAATTAGCATTAGATTTTTACAATATACCAAATATTGAAATAGGTAGAAATTTTAAAGCGGGTGAAATATTAATAATAATTAGTTGTCTAAAGGTAATGCATTATTATAATAAGAGGGAATTTTGATGAAAATTATGAATTTCAAATGCTCTACATAAATAAGACATTATAAGAGTAATGCTAATGTTTTCATATTTTATAGAATAAATAACATATTTGATCATTAAAAAATTCTTATTGGAAAATTATTATATAAAATATAATATCAAATTAAATCTAAAACATTTTATGTACGAACTTCGTGTATTTAAAATGTAATATATATTAGAGCTACGATGAAATTATGAACTTTCATAAACTATTTTATAATGTTACAGTAAGTAGCAAGTATATCATAGTATTTTACCTAATCTCATTCCTTTCCACTACATTCAGAATTGATCAGATACAATATTAAATTCCTTAAATTTTTCACAAAGAAATATAAATAATTTACTTTAATTTATATAAAGGCTTATATTGTCGCTGTCTGTAGGTCTAAAATTATTTGCTTTATTTTACTCATTATAAATTCTTTCGTTATAAATGCGTGACTTTGTTAAATGTATTTCAAAATTTCATTAACTTGTGCAGAATATTATGTTTAGGAATAAAACTCGATTTTGAAATGCCATTCCTATTAAGTTTCTTTTTTAACAACGTTTTAATTACTTTCATTAAATATTGATACTTTTGTCATTCTGTTAATAACTAATTATTAATAATAATTTGAGGAATTTAATATTTTTCTTTGAATATACTTTTCGTTGAATATACTTTGAGAATAAAATCTTTATTTCTTTAAATATTATAAAACGGTTATTTCGAAATGAATTTTCCGTAGCTTATTATTTTAGAATAATAGTTCAGAGTGTACACTTAAGTTTGAAAGAATGCGATTTCAGTAAATATGAAAGTACCAAATCTATTTCCTTTATATCTACTCAAATTATAAATCTACTGAAACCGTGACTTTAACGAAATAAGTGACAAAGTTAATCTACTATATACAATAATATTACTACAAATATTGATAACATAATTCGCGAGTGTTTAGAGAAAAAAGAGGTTGCCGTACTAGCTACACGAGCGACTTGCAATAGACGCGACTACAAGGGGACTATCTCGTCCCCTTTCCGATCATTTTCCGATGGCTAGAACTTTACTGTTGCACAGTATTTCTAATTAGAACATCTTCTAATGAAGATGTACTAGCGCAGTAAGTATCACTGAAAAATTCATAAAAAAACACAACACAGCTCATGATCCTACATGATGACCTGCGGCAAAATGCCTTGTAACAGTGCTTTTGTCATGTTTCGCGTCTGTTTTGCCTTAGATAAAAAGGGGAAGCCACTTGTCTCGCAATCTAATTAATCGAACCTGCTGATTTATTTACGAAAATAATAAGCGCTTTTTTTAAACGCAATGATTATCGTAATCCTTTCTTAAGCAGGTGGCGTCGCTAAATTCATCGAAAAATCAGCGCGAACAATGCTACTTTCTGCATTTATTTATCATATTTATGCACGATAAATTACATTGGACAGTTTATTATGTAATCAATATTCGGAAATTTATCGCAATTTGTCTGAATCAACTTATATTTTGAATTCTGAATTTTATTTTACATAGAACTTCCAAGAATAAGAATTGTTCAGAAATATAACGTACCAGTGGTAACGAAAATAAAAAATGTCCAGTTTGACTTGAAAAAACAGTTTATTATTCCAATAAATATGAATAGTTCAATCTGCGTATTGTAAAATGTAAAAATAGAATCTTTAAATTCAAACTAACAAATTGGTGTTCGAATCTCCTAAAAGACTGTTTTTATTTACCATACCATCAGTATGGTATATGTAAATTTTGCTTTGCACAAATCTTTTTATTCTATAGAAGAAAATAATATGAATAAACTTCTACCATTAAAAGTAGAATAAAATTTCTTGAATAAAACGGTCGCAATTTTACTGATTCTTTTACCAAAAGTTATCAAAACCTAAATATTGTAAAACTATTGATATTTTAATGTTAATTAAAAATCAGTTAGATATAAAATTAAAAAATACAAATTCGTATCATATTTGAGAAAATTTAAGAAATAAATATATTAATATTCTTTTTTGCGTTGTTTTATAGCTTCCACGTAGGCAAATATCTTCAATGAGTCAATTCACTGATATTTCCGTTCAAATTAATTTTTACGCAACCGTATATATTATTTCAACGTATTGTGAAATGTCATACCTGCTATATGAAATTTAAGTAACTAAAGCTTCTTTGTAAACTTAGATGATGTATAGTAATACATTTTAGTAGATTTTAGAGCATTAATAATTGAATTAATAGCAATTAAAAAAGAAAATAGTTTTCCAACCTTTATTACCTCTCTTTATTATTGTATTTCATAACTTATGAGCATAGTTTTTTCACATTCTTGCAAATATAATCTTTTTTCATAGCATGAATTTTTTAAATTTTCTTCGACTCACTATACCTTGACGTTTTGCACAAGCGTATAAGCAGAAATACACCAAAAGTGCTAGGATTCAGCTTAGAAATTCGTGAAATTTCCATCTTGACTTTCTCTTAAGATGTTTTCGAAAAAATACAATTTTATATTAGTTTTCATTTAGAAGCGGTAACATTCTTCCTTGAATTAAAAATGCATGCACTTGTATATAACATAAATTTTGACTAAGATCTATTGAAATAATTTGACAACGTGTACAGATTAAAAGAGAAAACCTAAATTCTACTAAAATACATTATAATTCACATATTTTAAACTATGCTGCGTAAATGGTTGGTCATTGACGTTAAACTTATTATTTTCTAAATAGGCTCGACGACACTATCCTCACGCGTAAGCCTACAACCTATTTGTTCTTGCCTGCTCAGATCTAAATGGTATAGGGCTACTCATTCGTAGACTTGCAAATACCAATTCTACATATATATATATATATATATATATATATAAAATATGTTACGGATATATCGTACTTAAGAGTAGATATTTAAGACATTTTACTGCTTAGACAACAAGTAATAATAGTATAAATAAAGGAACGTAGCAAGCAACAAAAAATGTTACAGATTCATAACTAATACTTTATCTTATAAATACAGTAATAACTCGTAAGTTAAAAGAATCTAACATGTAAGAGATCAGTAATGTTATCTCAAAAATACACGGTAGATCAAAAAATTTAAAAGGGAAAAAATACTTATTTACCTAAACATTTATTTACTTTATTTTTTTTACTTTAGTTTTCAGAACTATTTAATGTATTTTTAAATTAGAATATATATCCGACGCGTTTGTTAACTCTAATTTATATGTGAATAACATATATCTGAGGGCACCCTTTATTTAGAATAATTGCATACGATTTTAATATAAGAGAAGTGTTAAAGTCATATCAATTACATTTGATAGACTTTACAAGACAAAAATAAATTTCTAGAGAGAAAGAAATAGAAAACACTGGTATTATTTTGAATGTGCAAAATTATAAATTTGAAAAAGTTATCGTTTACGCAAGTAATAATAAATTTCAATTTTGAAAAGAGTAAAAATATAAGTACACGTATGGTTGTAGTTAATCCTGACATATTTTAGTAGTCATTTTGAATTGAAAATGTTTGTGATAGAATCATAAAAGAAGTATATTCATAAAATTCTTTTAAAAATAGAAGCATTTCAATGTTTTAATATCAGATTATACGGAGAAAAAAGTTACAAAAATTTAAAATAAATTCTCCGTTAATCCTTTTGGAGAATAAAGAAAAGTTATTTTTAATTTAATAATTTTTAAAGTTACGAAAAACATTGTAATAGATTGAAAATTTTATAGTTACGAATACAGGTATAAATAACAATGTATTTAATTTAATTTAAATAATCAACTAAATTCAAAATCCTTAACAAGCAATAGTATGTGCAAAGATCGCTTCATTTTTTACGACCCTTGTACATATTTCATATACAATACGTACATATTTCTACTCGTGTGTAATGTATAAATATATTTATTCCAACCGCAGAATCCAAACAATGCCCCAGGGTAAGAATCGTGCTTACGTGCTAAATATCGTTTTAGACTTCGTTCTCGAGTTTCATTTTTTCACGCAGAACGGTGTACTCTTGACAATTGGAGAGTGAAAATTAATTTGCCAGACTCGGTACCCGCTGTACAACTACTGTTAGACCTTGTCATATGTATTCGCTTCAGTGATTTTTCCATTTTCTATGTAAGCATGAAAATAAGTATAAAGAATTATTCTATGTAACTGAAAATCTTCAGTGAATTATTCCTTTCAGCGCACTTACACGTTTTACGTACTGAAATATTTTGGCAACATTTACATTTTGAACCAATTTAGAATTCTATGAAATTATCAAAAAAAAACGACCATTAAGATTTGTCAATTTTAATAATACATTTTTTAAATATTCATTTTAATTAGTAATTGTAAAGAATAAACATAAATTCTAATAAATCGTCAGTATTATCAGTAAATTGTAAATAAATTTATATTTATATCAATATATTGAATCGAAAAAGAATATTCAAAATCATTTAGCATAAACTTTTCTAAAATAGTATTGTAAAATTCAAAAAATTGAACTAATTTACGATATTAACCAAAAATATATTGATCTTATAGTAATTTTAGATTGTATTTGAAACATACTGTTGAAAGTTTCATGTAAATGTTATTTCTAAATGTTAAATGGAATTAATGAAATCTCAAATTCAAATATAGCTTGAGCTTGAAAACGCTAATTCTTAAAATATGTATCTGAAATATATACAACACATTTTAATTATCAAATTAATAATATCTTTTCTTTACTTATTTCTGAAATATAGTTTTAAATTTTAGAATGTGTAAACATTAATAAATACAAATAGTCCATAGTACATGGAAATTTAATTTCTTAATTCTTTCAACCATTTAAATTAGTAAACTACTTATATAATTCTAATGTAGTAATTAAAAATTTCTTTAAATTATACTTTCTGCATGTGTACTTTAATTGCGTTGAATAAATGAGAAATTGAAATATATTATTACAACGACACTGGAAGCGTATTAAACAAATTTATTTCGAAGAAAAAACTTTAATTACCTTTTCAAAACTATGCACGAAGACATACTAAGTATAATAAAGGCTAGTAAACGAAAAGCAAAATTTCAACTAATATGCGGCTAAATGGCTAAAAAGGTCGAGTTCGCCCGTTTCGCGGTTTCGTAGTTATTATCCCTATTTACGTCGTATTTTTGTGACGTATACACAGTCTCCCATGCAATAAAAGATAAACGAATAAAGAAAACGAAAATATAAGGGAATAAAATGAAAGAAAAATGGAAGAGAGAAAAATCAATACAGCAGCATCACAATTGAACTTCTTTTTAATAACTGCAGGACATTGTCTCTTTAACTTAACTCGAGTGAGTCACGTAGTTCAACTTGAATAAGAAAGCAACATCAGTACCTTTCTATACGCAGAAAAGTGGTTTGTTATTCTTTTTGATTCTTTTCTCTCGAAAGGCTAAGCGAGCGTTGTCTACGTCGTCATCGTCCTCGTCTTCGTCGCCGTTCTAATAAAACGACCAAGTCCGTTGTAATAATGTCTTGGTCCTTGTCTATTCCCTTTTATTCTCCGTACATAACTCTCCCTCTCTCTCTCTCTCTCTCTCTCTCTCTCTAGCTGCTTCTATTCTTTTACTTAATCTTTATCCCGTTGCTTTCTCCGGTACGGCTGACAAGATAAGTCCCAACGCTTAAACGTACTTTCTGAAAACGCGAACGACTCCGTCCCGGAAAAGAAGGAAAAAGTGATGAAAGGAATCAGGTGAACTTCGAAAAGAAATTTTCAAAGTTTTTACCGATTAAATCTTGTCGTTATTGGGGCTGTAAATTCTTAGAAGATAAATAATATCTAAATAATGTTATTCAATATCAGCTTTATAAAGCACAAATGCTGTGTGATAATATCTACACAAATTTGTTGCGTAATACTACTTTTAGTTCCGAATTGTTCAGTAAAATCACGTTGAAGGATTTACTATACATAAATAAAAATATCAACTATGTATTAAATGTAAAAAATAATATAATTGAACAAATTTTTTTTTTACTTACATAGTGCCAGATTACATAAAGCTGGTAGTTTTTTTAATATCTAATAAAAATTTGTAAATTTAATGGTTGAAACTAAGGAATCAGATAGAGACTCATTTTAAGATGAATTATGTTATTATTCTCATAACGACCGGTATTAAAAAAATAAATGTGTAATGTGAATTAAGAAATTAATTTTACTGGATTAAAAGTAAGCATATTTTTAGAGCTAATAATTAATTAATAAATTTACTTCTTGCAATTATTGTAACGTGTTAACTAATATAAAATTGGATGGAAAGAAACAACAAAATTATACCGGTATCGTTGGTTATATTTGAAATTGTAATGTCAATAACTAATAATATTCTATTACAGCAGCTGCTATTGTTTTAATATTAAACCAATAACCAAATATGATGCAAAGGAATTAATAAAAATAACGTATACTATATTATAAATTAGCATGTAAGCTTCCAGTTAGTTATAATAAAATCATAATGTTATGAAGCATAACTAATAACTAATAACATATGATGATATAATAATAAAATAACTAATAATAATAACTAATCTCATACATGTCAAATTCAAGTGTCACTGTTACAAATGTGTTTTGAATACTTAACTATGAAACAAGTATACAATATTTGCCATAATAGTGATAAATTCTAGTTATGAATATGGCAGATATTCGAATAAATTTTACTTTGATGCCAATATTCACTTGACATGGCTCTTTTGTACCGTTTGGAACGTAATGCGATGTTTCAGTATTTCTTCATCCATTATTATCAATATCCATTTATTTCTATCTTTGTGTAAATCTGTATTCTTATTTTTTAATGAGAAATTTAGAATGAATAGTTATTTTCATAACTAAACTAAGTAGTTTTTCAAACTACTTTAGCGTTTTATGGTATGCATGATTATAAGTATTCGTTAACAAACTTTATGTAATATTCGAATTGAGAAATTATGTACATTGTATGATTAGAATATATAAATATAATAATTATTATTATTATTTCTGGAAATAAATCACAAGCTATGCATTGTACATAGCAAGTTCACTGTGTACAAATTCATTCGATATAAATATTATATAAGCACTAAAAAGCGAATGAAAGTGAATAAATTTTAACAGTATTATGCTCTTGCAATGTTTGTGTATATTTAAACCTTATATTAATTATTGATATTTTGTAACTTAAATCGCTTTATTTAACTAAGATAAAAGTGAGTTTACGAATAAATTAGTAATCTTTGATTTTCAAATTCATCAACTTCGTATGAATGACGTAAATAATTTCCAAATAAAATGAGATGTATTTTGCTGTTAGATTAAGAATAGATTCGATGATAGAATGTAACGAATTATCTCGCCAACACCAATATATGGATATTGATGTAACAATCTCTTTTGTATGAAAAACTGGTCACCATAAATGACGAATTTAGATGTGATAATTCTTGGATAGTTACTATTAATTTTTTGCCGACTACTTATACTCTCCCAGAAAGAGCAGTTATTGTTAAGAATTTATAATTATTGTAATTTCCAGACCACTCGAGCAATAATTAAATTTAAATATTAGAATTAATATGCTTACTTAGCTTAAAATAATGCCAAATGTCAGTCTGTGACGTCCCTCCACAAATGTTGCATAAATATATATTAACAAAAAACAGCCAGTACCCTATCCCAGAGGCATAATAAACAAAAACCAATGTCTGCAAGAGCGTCGAGTAAGGTGAACGCACGAACGCCTATTTTGCAGGTGGAGTGGTGAGCTATATAATTCCAGAGTCGCCAGTTATGGAGCTCAGCGACACATCGTACGACGGTGTACGACAATATGGGATACTGTCGGGAGGCCTTGGACGGCTGATCGATGGTGAAACCGGTGCCGACAATTACAGGCAGGACATCACTTACGAAAGAGGTTAGTTTTGTCGTTTTATCGTTTTATCGCGACCACTCGTCTCGCCTCATCGCTGATTATGCGTGACACGAGGGCTTGTCACCAACAACTCGTCACCAACACTACGCCGAAGCACAGCAGAACTCGGCGTTCTTTCAAGTATGAATGACAGTAGACTTTGCGTGTTTGAAAATTATAGATGAAGAATTATTACGTCGCGCTGTTTCGCTTATGATACGGTGTATATGACTTAGCCGTTATAAACGTTTTGCTCTTGAAATTATAAAAAGTATAAAATTTGAATCTTTTAGAGTAGTTCTGTATTCTACAATATTTACTTATTTATCGTTTTATGAGCCTTTCATATCTAATGGCAACTAAATTTACTTGAAATCTCTGAAGATACAGGAGAGAATGAAATAAGTTTAGTTTTGTACGTTTTTGAAGAACGAACTCCCATTAGCTTCGAATAATATATAAAACATAATATTGTTAAAACCTCCTAAACTTTTCCAGCATAATTTTACAATGTTTCATAATACTTATTTTATATATTATAAAAATATATCCTAAGAACTTTATCATAAATCAATTAGCTTCTAAACAGAACTTTTATAATAAACTATCTTCAAAAATATTCAATATTATATTTCAAAAAACTTTGTTGTTACTTATATTTCGAACAATTAATATTCAAAATAATTACAAACAAGGCTCGTTATTGATCGAAACAAGATCTCTTAAATATCATAAAGCATTATCGATCAAAATAATTCATAAATCATTGGAATGCTAAGACTTATTTCCTGATATTATTTTTTTCTACATCAAAATAACCACTAATAATTAATACTACTAAAATAAATAGTACAATTTACTTAAGAAAGGAAGTCATTTAGTAATTTTAGATAATAATTTAGCTCGAAAACGATTTACCTTCTATTCGTAGGTACTGGTTGGTTAGCTTGGATGCGCGACAACTATCCTGACAACTTCATTGAGCTAATTTTTTACTTCGACAATCTCAGGACATTCGATGCTGTACATATCTATACCAACAACTATTTTAAAAGGGATGTTCAGGTAATTCAAATATTAACTTTGTGGAATAGATTCTAAACTAAATCAATGACGTTATTTTATAGTATTTTTAAAATAGTAATACATGTTTGGATATTACCTTATTGCTTTAGGATCAAAGCATAAGAAAATTCTATTAATACTAACATAAGAATATTATTTAAATAAATTTAAGATACCAATCTACGAAGAATAGAAACTCAAATTTTTTCAAAAACGTGTGAGAATTTCTTTTGGTATTACTTTACTAGACGATAATTTATATTACAAATTAATAATAAGACAAATATTTGAAAACAAAAATTTCATAAAATTATTAATATATTAAAAATTAAATAGACATTCTACAAATTAGACATTCTACACCTATAATCAAAATTTCTTTTATCATAAATAATTGTAATGAGATTCACCTTGTCAACTCATAAGAATTGATTTGATATAAACAATAGATTAATTATGCATCATCCAGTCCAAACAAATATTGCATTGACGCATCGTAAAATACACAATATGTATCATTTTCACTTGTGATGAATTTCTAGACAGTAAAGCGACATAAATCGATAGACATTCTATGTAGGCATATATACGTATATATGTGTATACGTATATTTAACATTCAACGCGTAAGCCCTTATCCCTTTTAAACCATTATTATTATATGAAAATCATTTTATTATGATGAATTATAATAGTGATTGATTTTATCATAAGAAAAGTTCACTAATTTTCATGCTGGGACCATTATCAAAATATTATATTTCTATAAGATTCATAAAATTCAAATTTATTAAACAGTAGCTACTTTTAAAATATTTCCTTTAGTAATTCAGTACATTTAAATATTAAACTGAAGGTTTCTATACATAAAGTTTTTATACTTGAAGCTTTTTTTCAAATATGAAACAGATAAGAAAGTAACATAGCCTGTACAGTCGAATTAGCGAATAATTTATATCTTGATATGGAACTTTATAGCAATTTTCTATTAAATAAAATCTGTAATTCAGTACTTCTTATAAACGACTTTTCAATAATTTTATTTATAAGGTAATAATGATATTTACTTTAATACTTTTCATCAATTCGTACGATTTGTAATCGATATACCTTAAGAGTGAAATTAGTTTTACTAAGATAAGAAATATTTAAGAATTAGAAATATTTTAGAAATTCTGGATAAGCTAAAGTATCACTTTATTATAGTTAAAAAATTTTTATATCAATATTTAGATGATATTAATATTCAAATTCATTTATTTTTGTAAAATCTAAAATAAAGGTATTTAATAAACTTTAATAAGTGAAAACATACAGTTTTTAATCTGTAACAGAACGAAAATGTTTTTAGTACTACGAAGCATACGCTTACGCAGAGCAGTATAAAGTGTATATAAGTGTGATTTTATATTTGAAAGTTTTTCATACCTTATGAAATTGCATTTTATTAAATATTATGACTATGTACTTATAACTGTATATTACTGTCTATATCATTGTTAAGAAAGTTTTTTTTCTGGAAATATCCATTAGTGAAAGGCTTTTCAAATGAACAATTTTTTTAAGTATTATTTTTAGTTTTTTTTTCTTTTTTCTTGCTTATCAATAATCAACGATAGTGCATATTGAAAAAGAGCTTTTATCGTAAGATATGAAATCTTATTATCTTATAAAAATACTTTATAAATCAAAGAGTTATTTATTTTACTTAAAAGAACTATAATAAATATTAATGAAATATGTAGATATAATGAAGTAAATGAATTTAATACATGATTTTGAGTAAAATATTTTTATTAGTTACTGACTTATGCACCTCTTATAATTAGATTAATGAAACTGAAATTTTGGTATTTGTAAGAGATTTATGACGTTCATGTATGATTCCATTAGATAATACATAACACCGACACTAAAAGCAAATAGTTAAAAAGTGGACAGTCTAAAGTGAAAAAATAGAGAGAGAGAGAGAGAGAGAGAGGAAGGTAATATAAAAAAGATAACATAGAATAAAGAAAGGCATATTCCGTCCAACAGGTATTCGCGCGAGCAGAAGTGTGGTTTGGCGGTGCCGATGGAAGCAGTGAGATCGATGAGAACAAGGAAAAGCCCATCTCCTACTCGTACATTCCGGATACCAATTTGGAAAATGCTCGCAATGTCTCAATCACCCTGCACGAGCGCCAGGGCAAGTTTCTCAAGCTCCGGCTTTATTTTGCCACCCGATGGATAATGATTGCCGAGGTCACCTTCGACTCATGTGAGCACGATTTAGAATTTCTTGTGAATTTTTCCAAGATTTCAATAGTAATGAACACGCGCGGAAGATCGAGTATAGATCGACACGATTTGTATCAGCGCTGATGCCATGCTATTCTTATTGTCGTTCAAATTAACGATATATTCACTGTATCTTTAATGCAAACAACCATAAGATAATAAGGTTACTAAAAGTAACCAAAAGATTACTTATCAGTGTTTTAATCATTTTAATGATAATCACTTCTGTGTTTTAATAAGAGCCTACTTGTCCTGCCTATACTGGAATAGAGGGAACGGGAACAATAATGCTAATATAAAAATGTATTTTTTCTTTTACAATTACAGAAATATTTGTATAACGAGAAGTAGATATAGAATATAGAATCTTTTTATTTGAAAAATTGGTTTCAAAATGTATACGTTCTAAACGTAGTATTTAACAATTTGAATAGCATATAAAAATTTGTTTAGAACTGATAATATTACGAAATTCTTTAAAAATAAAATTCAATATTATTAGAGACTGACACACATTAGGTTTCTTCGCTTATTTTTATCGTTTACGTAGAAATAATAGTCTTCTCGTACAATCTCTTGTATGAGAATTTTGAAATTCTAGAAATTCAACTTTCAAATTATTTTTTAAATTTTGCAGAATAATAATGTTTTATATTAACGGAATATCAAGTATATTTATGATTTATTAAAATCTGATGAGTAATTTTTGAACACATTATAATAACAATCCAAATTATCAATTTAACAATTGATCAGCTTACTAGTAAATAATTTCGAAGTTAACTAAGTGGGGAGAAGAAAGGAAAAAAAATTTATGTTGTATTTATCAGAATAGACTACTCTGTTTAAGAATTAATAATTTGTCTTACGATCACTTTGAATCTGTCATTAATGTACTTACATTGCTCGTTTAACGTTCGCAAATGTTTCTGTAAAATAATAACCAATCAAAATCATCCACTTCATCTGTAACACCGTGCATTTCTCTTTTACAAAAAGTGATATATTATGAAAAATATGTTTACAGTGTGATTATTATCGTCACCATTTTGAAATCAGCATTCCGACTGATTAATTTTCTTCTTGATTTAATAATCGCAAAAGAGGCAATCTATCTAAAATGAAATATAAAAAAAAACTCCTTTGAAAAATATTCTCATTATCTTTCATCCATGCTAGTTGATAAATTCTGTTTGGAAAAACGGAAAATCTTATCTCCCCCTCGTTCCTGTTACGTTCAACCGATGAATGAAGCTGCCGGAGAGTGAACGTTTGAGAGCAAGCGTACTGGAAAATTTGAGAATTTCTTAAATCAACAATTATCTTCTTCGCAGGGAATTCGTACACAAATTCTACCGAAGAAACTGCGTCCGAAATCAATAACGAGGACGATGCTGGCACGGTCAACCACGACGCGGATCTCAACTTACAAACGAGTATGTATATGTCTGCGATCAAACTTGTCCCAGAGCAAAGTGCCGAGGGAATGGTCTCTCATCCTCTCTATGTCCCCTTTCGATCTACACTATTAGGGCTTCGCTTCGACTTTCCAAGCAAACACCATCCGAATCGTGACAAATAATTGCATTTACCTGCCTCACTGCTCTAGATTTTCTATTTCTGTTCTTATCCTTTTTCATTTTCCTTTTTTCTTGTTTGTTTTTTATTCTCCGCCCACTCTTCATCATTTTATAATTTAGTTAACAACCCAAGGTACGCCTCAAATTATATTTTGATGAACTATCGGTCGTCGGGGATCTTGAGTTAGCAGTTACTCTGGTAACTTCATTTAGAAAATGAAGTCGCTATTCTTCGTCGGAGGAGTGAATGCGATTAAGAAGGGATGACAGGAACGGAAACGAAAATCAACTGCTGCTGAACGACGTGAGAACTGCTATGAGGAGCGGGAGAGATGGTGGAACGAAAAACACTTTACTCGGGAGAGTTTCGTCGGTGGTGAATACTTTATAATTCGGTAGCAACTTTAGCGTAACATAAACAATTAGTCGGATTAAGCGAAAGCCCGCGAACTGGTATAAGGACAGTAAGGAAAAGGAAGAAAGCAGAAGTTTTGAACGCGCAAGAAAGTTAAGACATGACAAAAATAACAGATACACGAGGAAAACTAGGTTACAGAGAGTATTGAAAAGATTTTTGACGAGCGTTTGATGTCTACTATCTAATTATGTTTATCCTGAAGGAAAGATAGATAAAACTAAGACAGACCGAATTTTTTATTATAACTATTCAGAATTTAATGTTTTATTTACTTGAAAATAATTTTAATGCTTCTATAAACATCGCAATCCCTTTTCGATTGACTGAATTAAATATTTTTATTGTAAACTAACTTCTTTGAAAAAGTTCATAAGTAATAATAAAACTTCATAAGTAATTTACTGTATAAACTTAGTCAGTATACATTCAAGAATAGATATTGAATAGAAATTGTTCAAACTTAAAAGAAAAGTAATAATTAGAGATTCAAGCGCAATATTTAGTCACAAGTATTGATCGGTAATAAGTATATTGGTGGTCGGAATCCCAAAGTAGAAAGTAATTTCGCATTTTATTAAAGTCTTTTAAAATAAAATTAGAAAATTTAACTAAAATTTGAAGAGCAATTATACGTAACTTATATGTAAAATGCGCTATATATTTGTTATGAATATTTTTCAACAAATAAATACTAGTGATGAAAATCGAAATTTCGTCTGAATAATAAAATAATCATAAACCATAATAAAAGAAGTTTAATTGCACAATAAAGTTTATTCAAAGTTTGTTATTCTGTAGATTTTATTATTCGAGTTTATTCTATTAGTTTTATATCTAATTTATACCAAAATTAAATAATCTGTAAGCGTAAGTATGACAAAAAATAAATAGAACGGTAGGATAGTGGACGAATTTTCCAGCATATTAAGCTGTCTGTGATACTCCTAAAAAACAAATGATACAATGCTATCTCTTCCTAACTGAATGTATAAGGCATTTCTGTATATACTCCTACATTTCTAAATTTGCATGAACTTTAGATAAATCACATTTCAAAAACGTAAAAACAAATTTTTGGAAATATGATAAAACGGAAAATACCTGTAGAAAATTTAAACTCAAAATACTAAATAAGAGAAATATTGGATGAAATTATCCTAATTATTGCGTGTCTTTTGTGAAACAAAATTATTAAATATTTTCGTTTACTCGGTATCTTTGGTGATTCCATCCCAAATTTTATACATGCGCAAGTGTACGTACGTAGGTAAGAAGATGCGAACACGCGTGTTCCTGCGTAAATACAGATTGACGTACATAAAAGTCGACTTCCATGTTACCTCTTGCTCGCACGTGAATCAAAGTTTACGTACATTTTATCAAAGGGATGTCAGGCAATATTTTTTACAGAACTTGTCCGTTTGTCTGTTTGCACGTATAGTTTATTCTTTGCCGTTCGTCTTAGATAAGTGACTAATACAGAGATTACTTTACCTCCGACAGTATCGACACTTAAAAATATTGTTAAAGACCACATCTATGTACAATTGACTATAATTCAGTCAGAATGAAAAAATAATGATACCTGATGCATTCTTTTATTTATTACTAAGTGTATTCCATGCTTCAGAATATCAAACAATTAATAACAATGGATAAAGACGTATCTATTCTTATTTAAAGTGGTGGTCATCGTAAATTTATCTTTATTTTTATACAGTTACAGCTCGGGAAGAGGATCAAGAGTACGTTGAGGTTTTAATCGGAGTTCTCACGGCGATAACGTTACTTCTGCTACTTGTTTTTATTATCATCTTGTTGCTCAGTAGACGCCAAAAACTACAAAGCTCGCCGACTGTATTAAAAAATCCTTTCGAATTCGCAATTAATATGAAGGTATACAAAACTTGTTTTTATTCATATTTATTAATTTGTTAAATAATTATGATCTCGCATGCTGAATTTTATTATTTTTACTATCAACAATTTAATGAGTAATTAAAAAAATTATATTATTACTCATGTACAAATTGAAATCTATTTAATTCAAAATTATAAAAATTCGTGTAAAACCTTTTAAAAAATAATTAACTTCAAGTCATGTTTAAGAACTTTTACAAAATTTTATTCGTATTCTTTTTAATAATTATAAAGCTGCCTACTGAGCTGTACTACGACACTTGAACTGCTCATGACTAGTACTTTAGTATCGAAATTTTTAATTATTTAAATTATATATTAAGTTTTAAGACAATACGCAAAAAGAAATATTGAAAATAATTCCGTAACAAATAATTGTTGCATGTATGATTCTAAACGAAATAAAAAGCTATTAAATATTAACGAAATACCAAATAAATTATTACCATTGCGTAATTCTGACAGGTGTTTTCTAAAATAAAACTAATAGTTACTTTTAACTAAATATTATTATACTTTAATAATGCAATTAATTTTTTTCGTTTTTCATATTATAAATAATGCGTACATACATTTCTAAAATTATTGATTTTTTAAACTCATAATTTTAAATGGAAGAAAACAATAAATTAACATTCAAAAGCAATCTTTTTTTATAATTATATATACGATAGATTTACTTATTAATTTTGCCTATAAGATACAATATAAAAATCTCCGATGCAAAGTAATTTAACCCAGAAGTAATTTAAACATTTGTTATTAATTTGATCCATTTTTCTAAATTTTTTATTTGATACAAAAGTATAATAAAATAGAAATACATCTTTGAGTATATACTTTTATATAGAAGACAAATTTAAGAGAAAATTAATTTATTAACAAACGTAATTTGTCGCTTATACAAAATAACACTGAATTTTATTATTAAATATTATGACAGAATTAGATTTGAACGGGAAAAACCAGCAAAAGTAGCCTGTATCACTTGTACATCAATTTTTACTTAGAAATATTTACACTGACATTTTTCTTCCTTTTATTCTTAATAATTTAGCGTTTTTAAGTTCCGTATGTAATATACATATTAATAGCTTCAAATTTAAGAATTATGATACCCAATGTAATAATAATTGTCTTTACGTAAATTTACCTTATAAATACTTAAATATACGCTCTTTAAATATTTTTGCCTTGTAAATTAATTTTATTTAAGAAATTGACGATAAGAAGTCCATAAACTATATCATATAAATATTCGCTGATCCCGATGCCAGGAATCCTGCGTCCGGTGATCATCAGCTGCTATCGCTTATTGAATGGGCGACTACAAAGATCACTGCAAACTTTCATCAATATTCGCGAAACGGCAACGCATTAAGAAAAGCATTTTGCATCATTTTTCTCGCGAGAAACAGAATTTATGTTTGGTTTTTGCTCATATTATGAGCGTGTAAACTACCTCTCACATAAAGGCTGACAGTTGGTTCATCTTATCGCATCGGCAAAGTGACCAGCCGATTTCTCGTCGACGTTTCCATTTTCGCTAAATGGCAAAACTAACGACCGTTGGCGCTTCTCCAGGACTTCCTGCTGAATCTGGCGCCTGGCAGAATTCTGAGCGGCAGCGGACGCAATTCACCCGACGATGAGGATGAGGAGGCAGACGTAATGGAGGAGGAGGAGGACGTGGACGTTGATGTAAACGCGTTAGACGATGCAGCGATGGAGGATGTTAGCATGCATGAATCGCTCACCATGGAACAATTCAATTCACCTCTCGTAGAATTGCAGTACAAATCCACATACGCTATCGTCTCTAATACAGGTTCGTTTATCACTCTGCGTTATTCTTTTCCAATTCTATTTTAGATGTACAAAAGTCATGTACTTGTTGTCATTACATATATTAAATGAAATAAGAAATCCTCGGTTCATTTTAATCGTACATGGTGAACTGCATAGCAATCAGTTTGTAGACGTAAATATTTAGGTACCAAAATAAGATGCTTCTTCAAGTTTATAAATAATACTTTTCATCTTATTCAAATATTCGCTAAGAGGTTTATTTTTAAATGTAATTAACTCCTTGAACTAAATCTTTTAATCATCCTAATGAATTATTAATTGCTTCTCAAATGACAAAATACTTACATAATATATTCCGTATTCGAAGATGATGATCGTATATTTTAAGTTCTAATGCATATTTAAAATGTACACTTTTAAACTTTCATAATTGAAAATGTATACAAAAAATATCATTAAGGAAGTTCACATTACAGAAGTTCAGTCATTACATGAACTTAAGTTATTTCTAATAATCTAATTTTTATAAATATTATAGGCATCTCAAAATTTTTTTCTATTAATTTTTACTCTTCAGAGTATGTCCGTGATATGTAAAAAATCAGAAAATATCTAACCTTAAGGATTAATTCCATATATTCGAATCAGTGAAAAAATGATAATAAGTATCATATATATCATAAATATCGCAAATATAAAAGGATGGATATATTTAGCTTTAGTAAAACCATCCTTCAAATCGAACCCTAATATTAAATTTCAGAAATTCAATCTGTTCGATCGTTTATTTGAATTAAACATTAATTACATAAGATGATATTTCTATAGTTTCAGACGGAAGAAATCATTGGTCACAATTGATATTCCTATTAAATTTGTTAACATGATTTAAGAGTTTGAAATTCTATCATTATATAAGGAAAATGATATTCTATTGCGGTTTTTGATTAATTAATTTACACTAGAAGTATTTTACTTTGCTAGATAACATTCGTATTATACTTGATTTTCCTCTTTGCTTATTTTTCATTCTGTATTAAAGTGAAATTATAAAGCATATAAAAAAAATTAATTAAAAGTCGATATTTAACACTAATATTAGAATTAATCTAGCACATCTGTTAAGTATGTGAAACATTTTTTTAAATACTTTGGTATATCATAATATAATCAATAAATAACTTCGAGAAACTTCACCAGTAATATAATTCAAAACCTTTTTTAACGAGATATTAAATTAACTCTTGAGGTATTCTTTAAAAAACGATTTACAGTATAAAAATTAAAGCCCAAATAATGACACAGTGTACATAAATAATACGTACCTTATAATAATAACTACCTTTGATTTTTCCTTTTTAAAAATTAAAAAATTAATTTTAATAAAATTAATGATAAAACATTTAAATTAATTTTAAATTGTTAAGTAATCAAAAAATTAAAAAATATTAATCTTCTTGTCTTTTAAGATAAACAAATGTTTCTATAATTACTGGAGGCCTCGTGATAAGTTTTTAAATTATATTTTTTAATATCACTAGACTTATTATTGAACGGAATGTGTTATTGAACGGAATTTACTTTTTGATGGAAAGATAATTTCTACTTATTATTTACAATAGATAAACAAATAATAAAATCGAATAAACTAACATATCGCGTATACAGATATACAAGATTGAAGAAAATTCTGTAAACAAATATTATAATTCTTTAGAAATTTTATATTAAAAAACAAAAAAATTCATATCCTGACTATAGTAATCATTATAAAATTTTTATTTAACGTTTATTATCTATTTTTATGAAAATGATTTTATTATTGACTATTTATTTACTATATCATTGTTGACATATTTAATTTAAATTCTTAGAAAGCTATTCTCAATTTATTTTATTTTAATAAATAAAAAACCTAATATTTTATTTATATATTTCTTACAGTACTCGACCATTTCAAGCTGTATTAATTAATTTCAATGCAATTTAGCTGAACATTACTGAATATTTAAGTACATTTCATTGAATTTAGTTTTAAACTCAATTATTCAAGAATTTCACAATATTCATTAATTTTATAAATTACATTTTCATTACATCGACATTTTCATTATTAAATTAACTTGTTAAAAATTCGAATAATTTTGGCTAGTCTACCTCGACTTTTGTATGAATATATCTAGAAAAAAATAAGCAAAAATTTTTTTTGATTGAAATTTTTAACTAACACTTAAATAAATAATACTCATCTAAGGAGAATACAATTTGATTGATAAAAGCAGTAGATCATAGAATTGCAATTCATAATTTTATGTTCAGGTTAGTAGCACTTAACTAAATTATTACGTCCGTATATGAGGAATACTAGACAATTGCATTTTGCAATCATATTCAAGAGTCTTAACGCTTGATTTATGTATATCAGCAGAGAGAATTGCTTCGAACAATTCTTATTAGCGAACAAGGGAAGCCTCAATTGACACTTGGATTTTATTCGGAATTCTTGAGAGAAATAAAACCAATCGTCAAAATGTATTTAAGCCATATTAAATAACAATTTACTGGATCACCTCTTTTCACAAGTCGGTTTGCATGGTTAAGCAAGTTCAAAAAATATAATACAATTTTTAAAAAGTACATACATATATATACAATACGGATATACAAGATATAGTAGATACGAAAGATATAATTTTTCTAGTAATCTTGTAAATAAAAAGAATTACTTATGCTTTATAACTGTTAATAATCACATGCTTATAGAGGCTATTCGCCTTTTGCACACTAGACACCACGATTAGCCAACCGATACACAAAAACACGCAAGACCGAGTTAACCCGGTCAAACCAAGCGGTTGACCGATCCATCCCAGTCTGCTTCCTCTTCCGTTGATATTGACTTTTAGTTATGGTACCGACGAGAAGCGTGCAATAGACTTCCTAGAGATCTACTATTATCGATCACCAGGAAACCGCTTCTTGAACGTGGCCAGAAGCTATTTTTCCTAGGCTACTGCCGTGATCACCGTACGCTAAGGCGTGACGTGGAAAGCACCTTTATAAGGATCCCTCGGTAATTCTAGAATTCCCTCTTTACTTATAAAGAGGGGGTTTACTTTGATCATATAGCTAATCCTCGATATACGTAACTTCGAGCACGGAACATTAGGATAATAAATACTTGTAGATGCGCAAAAATCTGCAAATCCTAAAGTTAAGAAAGTTAGCTCGTATGCATTACACCCACATAAATACACGCTCTTAAAAAATATATACATGCATTATTATGTTTACGCATACGCTTATGTTTATGCGTCGCATGTCCACTCGAAGTTAGTAGTTTTCCTAGAGAATATGTCTGAAATCGTAAAATAAAATATAGCGTGACTCAACAACCACTTGTACACCTTGCTACTAAGGTCGCCTTATGGATCGATGATAAGTCGCATGCATCTATATTATGCTATGAACGTGTGTACCATCTATACACGCGTGCACGCACGTGAACGCGAACTGTAAAGGATGTCGTTGTAACTATACACACTAACGATTCATTTATGAGGCGAGTAAAATTGAATGCTTTGAAAGTATAAAGCGTTCCAAAGACGTGAATGAGAAACTCTAACACGAAAATATTGAGCTACATAAAACACTCTTCTTCTATGAAAGGTAGACTTGAACCTTTCTAAAGTATATCAATAAGCATAAAAAAGTCACTCTAAATAATATCTTTATTTAACTTTCAATGTCCACTTAATTAACTTAAAATTATAAATCATTTTTAGAAATAATTCTTTATAACAAAGTAAAACTATAAAATCATAATTATGTGTGTACCCAAAACTGTATTTATCAGTAAATCCACTTAAATAATAATTAATATAAATATGTAAACTAATTATAAACTATGAACGCATGGTAACCATTTGTTACCATGGTTAAAAGTACTGGTACATAGAGATCAATGTGTTGTATAATTTAAGGGTGCATTTTGCTAATATTTTTAAACTTTTCTATTTAAGAATTTATGGATTTTTTTTTAACTAAGTTTACTTTTAAACATTAATAACCTGAAAATAAATACTGAACATAGAAGTAAACTCGATATCTAATGTAACTCAATTAGAGCAAAATATCTACTTTTGCAATTGTTTTATAAGAAGCACATTATTTATATAAATATATTATTATTGAAGCTCTAGCTATATCAAAGTCATTGTTATAATAGTATACCATATTTTTAAAACCTAAATGAATCTGTATTTTGAGATGGTGGATGTATATTTTATTTACAAATACAGCAAATAGAAGAAAAACTAGGCATTTTACCTACAGTAAAATGGAGTACTGATTTACAATATAGATTTTTCACTTCACTGGAGTCCTACAAGATACATGTTCGTATCAAATATTGAAACTGCATAAGCCCAAGTTACAAGAGCAAGTGCTACTCAAAAGAACTATATTTTAAATATTAAATGCACATAGCTATTCAAAACTGTAAGCACGTTAAAAATGATATTTTATGGAAAACGAAAATCAAGCGTATACTTAATACTTTAATTATTGGAGTTGCATCACAATTGAAATTAAAATCTAATTATTGAATTTTTACTTCATTACGATTGTTCATCATGAAATCTAAAATAATATATGTGTTCCTTTTGATAATAACAGCATTAAATTTGCTGTATGGAATTACTAATCTCGGTATTCTTATTTTTATCTAGTAAACTTTATTTGAACATTTTTGTATTTTTTAAGGTAAAATATAAATTTTATTATTAGTCGTAGATTCTTAGCAAAAGTATCTATTGAAGTTTATTTTCTACAAATAACCTGACTTCTGTTCCTTAAATTATATCAAATACATAATTTTAAGGAATTTTTAATTTGTATGCCGAAGACGACGAAGACGATAAAATGAAATATTTTATTCCTTAACCTATTACTTTAGTTGTACGTTTTGTGAATATATGTAATGAATTTCTTCAATTTTTGTACATAAAATCATTGAAACCGAATTTCACTAAGCTGCGCAAACTGTGCTCTTGTAATTTTATAAAATAATGTAACTAAACATTGCTTTAAAGAAAATGAACATTGTCTGCATAGGAAAACTTTATTTTTTGAACCATTCTAAGAATTTTTAAGCAATCACTTGTAGAATGCCGAGTAAATATTTCTTCAATATACTAAAATCTTTAACCACTTGAAACCATTCGAAACTTTCATAAAATTTTCACCTAAATACTAATACTAATGTTCGTATTGTAAAAATTATTCTTTGGTGTGCCGAATAAGGAAATAATGTACGCGACCGTAATTCAAGCTAAACACGCAAAATCATCGAATAATCGTCGAATCACGCGTTGCCTTCGTTTCTGCTTGCGAAGTCTAATAGACTCTCCGTGCCCTCCGACAGAGTCGCCGAGTCGCGAGTTGCAGCGCAAAGAGGATATGTGGTCGAGCAAGAGCTCGAAACAAGGCTGCGGAGGTGGTTTCCCGCAGGACTCGAGCAACTCCAGCTCGCCCTCGAGCCGACATCCTCAATACTACCGCACCCTGCAGACTGGCGGTCACATGGCGAATCCATCCAGGTTCAGCGTCTCGGGTACGACGAACCACCAACGCGACGTCCCGTTCAATAAGCGCTGGCACACTGCCCCCAAGGAAAAGCAGAAGGTAACAAAATTGCACTGCCCACGTTTAAAAATCTTTCGATAAAAATATCATGTGTGTGCTATTACCTAGCTCATATCCCTGAGTATGAGGAACAATAACAGTATCAACCAAATTGGATGTTCGTAACCTGCTCTTAACTACTGCTCAGTCTATCTAATAACACTTTAAAGTCTTTAAATAAAAATTGATAAGGATTCTTATTATGACGATATAAATGTACTGTATGAACTGGTTTTATTTATTTTATGTATTCGCGTCGTAGAAAATTAGCATTTGACAGTAGGATCTTGTTCATCTTTTATCGCGCATAATTTTGTCGTTAAACGAAGACTGTTCCGAACATTTTATCAGGATAATAATTTTAATAGAAAATCCTTCATTGTGTATAAATAATATCATGTAGAACAGTAATCTATGTAGAACAGTAATTTAAAGAGCCGAATGAATGTATTACGTCGAAAGCATCACCTAATACATTTAATTAAATATATATATATATTAACATAGTTCACCAAGAGGTAATACGAAATTTTTTATTGCCCTACTTTGATAACTAATAAACTAATATATAAAACTTAACTTATTTTGTTTTCTCAGAAAAATATATTTCATAAATTCCGATTTGGATATTCATGTTCATTATATGTTGCGTCATTTGTTCAAGGGTCAGAACAGTATTTATGTTAAATATTAAAAATCGTACACTGCCGAATATTTTCTTAATTTTTTATTCTTATGAAATATCTGTTTTATAAATAGAATATTTTACAAATTATTATAAATATTGTATAAAATTGATGTTATGAACTACACATAAACTATATTGTCTGTAAATTAATTTTAATTCAACTCTTACTTCAATCGTTGATACAATTCGTTAAAAATACTCTCTAAATAAAAGTATTGAGCACGAGTTTCAAGAACGAAAATAATACTTTGATTTTCGACAACTATATATAATTTTCAGTATATCAAGAAGTGCATAACAATAGTTTTAAAATAAATACAAGTACATTTGGCTGATCAGTAAATTCAACGCAATTAGAAAAATTCTTCAATTAAATGGTAGAAATTTTTATTCATATAATACAATATAATAACATTCAAAAGTCTATTTATCGTATACAATGACGGCATAAGATATTTATTTATAAATTTAAGAGTTGCAAGAAGTTACAACAACTTGAATACTACATTGAATACTAAGTTAAAATACCACATTAAACTAAAGTTTTAATTATGTAACAATACTGTCTCTCTCTTTGTGATTATAAATGACGAGTCGAATAATTCGTCATTCTTACGGTTTGAGACTTTTTCTTTAAGTTAAAATATTTTCAGCTTAAACTTAATTGCTAAATGCATCAAAATATTAACCCGTAATGGCAAAATAACTTGTTGTACGTTATGCAGAATGAGCTGCTCTCTATTTTAAAATAGCTTATCGCGCAAAACGTAAATCTCAAGTGGTTACCTTCATAACGATCGCACCTAAATTCGAAGTAATCGCGGCAGCATCGCGACACTTACCACCGATAGCCGTGTCGCGCGCGAACAATTTGAAAAATAAAGAAATGTAACGAGTCTCCCGCGCACACGAGACGGAAACTGCACGAGGACCTCGTGGTGTCGATTCTGGCACTTGCGAGAGGACGCTCGCATCACTGCACGAGGCCCGATAAGGAATTTTCTTGGCTCGAGCTGGGAGCCGTTGTCGCGATGGCCGCGGGATATCCCAATAATTTAGCCCGCAAAAATTGCTGTTGCAGGTACCAGCGCCCGTTGTCAGATGGAACATAGCACCAAGCATGAGTAAGCCTTACAAGTGCAAGGAGGTAGAACCCGCCAACATACCCAGCCAATGTCTACACACAATGGAGAAACTTGGTTCCGGTCATATCGGCGAGGTATAGAATAAAGGCAAACTGCTACTCAGTCGTTGCGTGTACAGGAATAGACCACTAGCTCATCTTCTGAAAAGCCGCTGAGGAAAATTCCGGAGACGGAGAGATGATCCCGGAACTTTTCTCTGTAAAATTAGGAGGAAATTCAACCAGGGGATGATCGATATAATTTTGGGAATATGAGCGCAGGAATTAGAGGCGTTGTCTGCTTTTAGATTGAATATGTTGATGAGTGGGTTGGCGTAGAGACGCCATATGTTGATGAGTGATGGAAGGTATTACATTTCTCCTTTTGAGCTCGTATATTGCATTGAAGAATTGCAAATAAAATAACGTTTTTGACGTTTACTTTGAAATTTTTCCTCAACTACTTGATGCGTACAATTAATTTGTCAATGCAGCGTCGGTTATTGATAATCATGGACATTTTTAATATTTAATTAATTATTCTTCACTGTAGAACTTTTCATATTTAAAATATTTAAATATTTGAAATATTTTCAATCAATTTTTCGCTTATATTTGAAAAACAAATAGAATTTTAAATACGTTAATGTGAATTCATTTTACCTATTTTCATCTATTTGCACGAGCTATTTTTAGCAAAATTATTAATACTCGTAATATTTAAGCTAATCAAGTCTGCTTTTTATGTCTGCTTTATCTGTTTTTTACAATAAACATTTTTATTTTTATAACATTTTCAATAATTTTTACGAACAACTTTTATTAAAGAATTTCACAAATGTCATCTTATATTCCTTGAATACATTAGTATTTATATCAACTGAAAAGCATGATACCAGTTTGTAGCTAATTTCCTACTTTTTCTCCAATGACTAATTCTATATAATTCTCGAATCCTAATTTTTCTAAGCGCTCCTGGGACGTTGTTGCTGAACTTGCTCCTAAGGGAAAAAGAAACCCAACATTCGACGTGTAATTCTAGATAGAGTCCTCACTCAGTCATGAGATAAAAGAAAAAAGAAACAGAAAGATTTTCTTAATTTGTAATGAAAGATTATATATTATTATCATTAAATTATAAAAGAATGTGAGAAACGCATCACTCTTTTATTAATGAATTGATGTTCTATAGTAATCGAGAAAATTATTATTTTTACGATCAAAAAAATTAAAAACATAACAAAAAATATAACATAATTTAAAAAAATGATTTTATGAAATGATAATTTATGGTATAAATAGCTTATTAAAAAATGTAAGAAAAATGAAAGATTATTCTTGGAAATTGACAATTCTTTCGTTGGACATATGCTTGTAAAAGAACTTTTGATCTTCCATTAAAATTTTATTTCATTTAATCGTATGCATCGAAATAATTAAAGAAATTATTCGAAAATTAATCTGTTGATGAAAATTGCAATCTTTACTTTACACCATTATATTTAAATAACTATATTTAAATAACTATATTTAAATTAAATTTATTAGAACTAAAAACTTAATTCATTAAAAGTAACATGTATCTTAAACTATTACATAATATCTTGAGTTAAATTAATTATTACTACATTTGATTTTGATTTAATGAATTTTATTGTTAAATATTGATCATAGTTTATTTGCTTGAGATATTAATCTCTTAAATGTCATGATAAAATTTATATATTCATGTATTTTTGTAGAATAATAATTGTATCGTTTGAAAGATTTTAAAATATTAAAATAAAATTTTTTACTATAAATTAACTACAAATTATTATTATCATTAGCTTATATTTATATATATTCTTTGCAAAAAATCGCTTATCTAGAGCTGCGTATGAAATCGCGTAAACATTAATATAGCTTATTGAAAGGTTAACGTGGTAAATGAAAAATATCACATATTAATGTAGCACTTAAAATATAAGATGAATGAATGTTATTACTCTTTATTATCTGCTAAGTTAAATATGTAACATATTTTAAAACTTTTGAAAAAAAATTGTCTACCACTCATGCAAGTAATTGATTTTATACTTAATATACACGTATATAAAGATATATGCATTTTATGTATTATATATGTGTTTGATTTCATAAATATACTAAAATATCGAAAAATCGTACGTTTCCATCACGTTATATATTATAGTTAGACATGTAAAAATTAGAATACAATAAACGTTCAATATACTTCTGAAAAAACAAACTAAATTAATATATCACTTTAATAAATCAGTACCATAAATAGATAAAAAATTTAATTCTATCGAAATAATAATCAGCAAAATGAAACAAAATGTGCTTGATCAAGTACGAAAATTCGTCCAAGTGCATCTGATCTAGCTTTGCTGCTAATAAAGTACTGAAAGTGTATGAATTTTTAAATATTAATCGATCAAATACAGTCATAAAGAAAAATGTCGATAAATACGTAGATAAGCGGGAAGTAGCAAATGTTATTAATGTTTATTTATTTTTATTCAAAGTTCTCTTAATAAGCTTTTAATTAAAAATGATAAGATGGTTTTTTGTCAATATTTGCCTGAAAATCTATTTAAAGTTTTTCATTTGAACATATAAAACAGAAATACGAGGGAAAAACGAAAGTTTTAAAATTTCTATATAGCTTAACATCATCGTAAAATTGGAGCAAATATTAATAAAAGTAGAAAAAATAATAGTTAAAGTGTACATAACGTAAGACAAATAAATTCTTTTTAGCAGTGTTAAAATACTGGTATTAATAATGTAAAACAATGATAGAATATACGAAATCTGATTAGTTCATTTGCAGAGTTTAAATCTCTGTATTTCAGGAATAAAGGGAATATTTTAATAAAGTTATCTTTCTGTTGGAAATTTAAAAAATCTCAAAAATTTTTATGCATCGAACAATTTTTATGGAAACTCATGCTACATGTATATTTCAGAAGCACTTATTAATTTGTAGTTCCACTGAAATATAGAGATTATAAAGTTGTACTTTGGCGAATGTCAAATACACCCGTTAGTAACGTTTCCGATAGAGATGGCTTTTCAATCGTGTACAACGACTACACTGAAAGACACGAACGAAGAATAATCAAACGTGTGTCCATGGCTTAGGCAATAGTGTGCGCAGTCTTGGGCCTGATAGACCTGATGCCCTCGCCCAAGCTCGGCTCAATCGGCAACGAGCCCCTGAGTCTCGCCGTAGCGAGAATACCCAACGAGGGCTACCAGGAGGACTCGGTCGAGAGCACCGGCAACAAAGCCAGTGATGCACTCCGAGAGATTCGCTTCCTGGCAAGTCTCACCGATCCGAACCTCGCCAGGATCCTCGGGCTCGTGTGCGACGCGGAGCCATCGCGACCATGGACGATCATCGAGTACACGGAACTCGGCGACCTCGCCCATTACCTCCAGTACAGCGAACCCCTTGTTGGCACGCAAAGACCAAACTGCAGTCTCAACTTCATCAGGTGAACCCCGCGTGCACGATCGTGGCCCTGTTCCAAGCCAAGCGCTGAATCTCCTCGTTGGCTCGGCGCGGAGTGCAATTTTCACAATTTATGGTCGAGCGTTACACGGGATGATGGTGGCTTTACTAGCCGAGGCGTCGTTGAGAAATCAATTTCGTAGCGATAACACTCGGGGGAATGATTATTCGAGGTAGCCCGAGACCATTTTTATGAATTACTTTCGTTTAAGATATAGGTCGCTGGCTTGCGATTAATCTTGTATTTTATTTGGGTAGCGATTCTCTTATTACGTTATGTTATGTATCCTTTCTTCGTGTTTTCCATTACTTTGAGTGCTCCTGTTAGAGAAAAATTATTCCATTAATAGTGTAGAAGTACATAATAATTTCAGTCGGAGGCATACACTCGGTCATAGTTCTTACCTTCGGTGATCCAATTTTCAGAAAATGTTAACCAAAATCTTATGTGAAATTCGTCTCTACTTTTTTAATATAATTCGGTTAGTCTGAATGGATATTATTAGTTGGTATAAAAAGAATTATTATTCGTGAAATAGCTTTATTGACGCAATTTCCTTTTAAACTATTTCAAAATTTTAATTTACATTTGCGTTTACGACATATTTATTTAAATCCGAAACTGCACTCTGATCCGTACGCAAACAAATCTACGCGTAATACTGTCTCGCATGGATTGTAAATATTTATATAACCTATTCGTAATATCGGTAGTATCGGTAATATCGAAACTACTTCACGCCTGTTTTATTTTGTTCATTTTTTATAAAACTTTATGCCTCGATTCTTTATGCTATCTTTATACTAGAGACTATTAACATTATTTAGGAATATTATCAGAAATCCTAGTATAAACTGTACGAAATCCTAGATATATATAAATATCGATAAAGGATTAGACAAAAAAATCGAAAGTGGTTGAAAATGTTTATTTAGACGATTAAGATATTCTTTTCATGCTTCATAAGGATTTGAAATGACCCTAATAATACAACTTAGCAATTTTACAATAATAACATAGTCGTTTGTTAAAATATTAAAATTCATCATGTGCTACCAATGCAAATATAAATATGACAGCTACTTGAGAGGAATTTTCTGAAAACAATAACTTATCGGATCAATTTACAGGCTTAAAATATTCAATTTCAACTATAAGAAAATTCCGTAGTCGATTTACGCTAAAGATTACATTTGTCATTTTACTCTAGTCAAAACTGTCTGTTACACATGGGTACACAAGTAGCATCAGCCATGCGCTACCTTGAGTCGAAAAACCTAGTTCACAAGGATTTAGCAGCACGAAATTGCCTGTTAGGTAGATGCTACACGGTAAAAGTTACCGACATCGCTATGTGCAGCGATTTGTATAAGAAGGACTATAGCGACATCGGCGGAAGACCTCCAGCGCCTATTAGGTGGCTGCCCTGGGAAAGTATATTGTTGGTAAAATCATTTTTATTCAAATGTAATTCATAGTGACGAACAAGATTTTTACTTCTTAAATTCATATTAGAATTCTCATATTTTATGAGATTTTATGTTTAATGAAAACGCGTTGCTACTCACTTTATTATCAATATAAATTAAATTGAATAAACTCTTAACCAAGTGATTTTTATTTCTTAATATTTCTTTATATCATTCGATTGTATACCCTTTTTCTTAGTTAAATGTAAATGATATTATGATTGAAAATATTACATAATAATTAATGATTTACAGTTTCTATTTACTTTGCATATGTTATCAATGCACGTTACGATTTAATGATCTAACGCTAATAATTGATAACGAATATGTATCGAAATTCTTTGTATTAAATTAATCCATAAATTAAGAACCAATTAAAGAACAACGTTTTCTAGCGTTTCTGTTAACGATACAAATATTGAATAGTCATTTACATAGTTCCAAACATTGATATAAAACTTAGAATCAAAGTAATAATTAAAAATTAATTAGCTATGTAAGTCATGCAAAATGCTCATCAAGTACGATTCATTCAATCTTAAATAATACATACTTTAATCAAAGTATAATTTTATATTTAACATGAGTTTGTTTCAATTACAAGTATCAAAAAATAGATTATTAATTTTACCGATAATTTCATAAGTTTTTCCCTTTTACATTTAGGATCGATATACTTGCTCCAGCACTGTTTGGTCTTTTGCTGTCACACTTTGGGAAATAATGAGTTTTGCAAGAGAGAAGCCATTTCAACATTTAAAAAATGAGCAGGTTATACAAAATGCTGAACTCATGTATTACGGAGCTGAATTACAGGTGAATTATACTTCTAAATGCATTAATGATTAGTTTTTAATTTTCAGGTTTTCAAACATTACACTTATAACTTTTAAATGAGTATTTGAATTATTAGAATCGCGTATACAGCAAATAAAATAGCATTAACAATGAATCGATTGTATTAGAAAAATGATTTTATTTAATAATTAACGATGCGTAATGCGTAATAGTAACGATTTAATAATTAATACTTAACGGTGCGTTAAATAAGTAAATTGAAAAATTAATTTAAAAAGTTTTGTTTACAATTATAATTTAGAATTTAATCCAACTGAATTTAAAAATTATTATCTTTAAAAGATAAAAATATATTGCTACTACTAAATAATAGCATATCCTTTCGTTTTACATTCTCTAATGAAGATGTAATACATCAATGTAATTTAATTATTAAATATATAAACAGCTCCAATTGTGTTGCAAATTCTGCAATTAGTTTAATCATTTTTGTTAATTATTTTAAGGTTCTTTTACCGAAACCAATGATGTGCCCAGAAAACGTTTACAGTATCATGTGTTCATGCTGGAAAAGAGACGAATCAATCCGACCAACCTTCAAAGAGATTCACGCGTTCCTCAAGAATGTTACGACGGATTACCGTCCTGGAGCATAATCGTAGCTGACTGTGATATAGAAAAAGAAGAAAATAATACAATCGATCGTCGGTGATCTAAGGAAATAAAAAGAAATGCATTTTCGAAGGTATAAGCAGTATTATATCGATCATGGGTGGAAACAATTTGTGCACTGCAAATGTATAAATATACGTCGCTCTCCTTATCTTCGACGAATAAAGTTGTGACTCCAGACTCGATACTGCAACCGTACAATCGTTAAGTTTATACATGCGTGAAATATTTTGAATGCCAGAAACACAAAGAGTAAAATATGTTCATACAGCAAAAGATATTGAACTGTGCTAGTCGAGCGGAATTCCGGAAAAGAACTTTTGAAATCTTGATGGTTCAAAAATTGTATTTAAATATACTTTTAATGCTTAAAAGGATATTCCGATGACATTATATGAAAACTTAGAATCATTCACGTATTATTTACAAACTTAGAGTTGCAGTTGGAAAATTTTTATAAATTTCCATTTATATCACACTGAAAAAATATTCATGATGGTACAAGTATTAAGGTTCCTTTTTCAAAACTGTTTCAAAAACTGTTCTATCCATTACCTCACTTTAGGTTTAAATATCTTCTGACTACGCCACATTTTTAGATTTTTTTACAGCCTAATATATTACTCGAATCAAACAAAATATGTTTTCAAGGCAACTTATCTCGTTATTTCATAAATACTCAAGTATTACAATATTTAATAATATATAATTTTACACAATTGGATGTAATTTTATATAAAACATTTTTTCGTATTTAATTATAAAGAAGTCTACATGAAACAATCGTGTTCATATGTAATAATGTCCGTTCAGATATTCATATATCTCTGCTGTTCTATGCGTATAATATATTTTCGTTATATGTTACATAATGTAGTTCTCATTAAAATATGACAATCTCTACAAATTCATCAATCGATAATGAGATGTACATATATGACTTAAAATTAATGCGTCTAAATATGCTTCTTATAATACTTTCATTATAAAACAAGTACTTCAATAATGTTGATATGTTTGCTTAGACGTCATATACGAGAATAGTAGTACATCTAGTAAAGTTAATTGCACATTATACTAATACACTATTCATTTTTCTCCAAAAAATTAATTCACTTGTGAAAATAATCGAAACTAAATATAATTTTAGTTAAAATTAATTTCTTGTATTGTGCTCAATTTTGATCACTCCAACAATACCCAAATTATCATTAAAATTAAATAGTTAAATTACGTTCAAACGGAAATAGCTGCTTGTATAGAGCAAAAATATACTAATTTGATTTGCTTTTGAAATGGAGTGTTAATACTTTAAATTAAATATCAAAATATATTGAATTAAAAAATATTTTAATATAAAACCTAAACTTCACAGTATCAGCGTTCAAATATTCACAAATAATGAACAATTATAAAACAAGATTAGAAAAACTAACAGACGAAATACTTAATTAAATTAAAGAAGTATGCTTTAATACCGAACCTTATATTAAAAGATGCTAGCAATTATCATTATTATACTTCGCTAAAAATGACTTTAGTGCTATTGAATTTTCTTTTAATTATTATTGAAACTACGATTTGAAAATCGCTCTGGACGTGATCACCTAAAATATCTGTGTATTACTATAAAATTTACCCACATTTAACGCCATACTGCATAAAATAAACATCATGTTTCTGTCATAAGAAAGAAGTCTTCTAGTTTATATATTTACGAATAGTTACATACTTGTAATAGAAGATCATATTTGTTATGACTTGGCTAATTGTACGTTTAAATTACTTTGTCTATCACTTTAATAAAATTTATAATTTTTTTTTATGCACTAAAAATACTTATATTAATTTAATTCTATTGTAGAAGAATAAATCAGGTTAAATTATATGATTCAAATTTAAAATTACTTTTTCAAAATCAATTGTGATACTTGTACGTCCTTCAATTCTTTCCTTAGCATAATGAAAGCAAATGAAAGTCTACATATCAAGAAATACCGTACTTTAAATATTCATATCAAATTTTGTTAAAGATCTTTATAACAATAAAATCATATAGACTCTAAATTAAATATAAATATATTAAATATAGTTTCTCAATTATATCTATCATTTTATATTTACAAATAATTAATCATTATTACGCTGAATCACTCAAAATATAATGATAGTCGCCTAACTTTTCGATTGTAATTAAGTTTGAAATTAGATTCAAAATACTCATTATTTTGAAAATAATACTATGAAAATTGAAATTAGATAATTCATAATATATATGCAAGAATGAAATTAATTTTTTTCTAAATATTCATATAATAAAAATCTAGGTATCCTTTAGAATTTCAAATTAAATTCATCTAGTTTCAAGATAATTTTTAAATTATTTACATACTATTACAGTTCGATCATCCGCATCTGGTTATTATCCGAGAACAAGTTGATGTATTAATGTCTACGTTATGTATTGTAAAAAATCGCTACGTCAATTTGGATTAATTCACGTATCTCTTATTACATAAAAATAAAAATTTTTTAAACTTTCAAGAATTCAAAAAGCTTATTTTTGTGAATTATAAAATAAAAAATTTGAAAATTATATAATGCATTTCATAATATAAAAAATTTCGAATTAAAAGAAAACATCTATTCGACTTAATAATTTACTATAAAAATTATCAAGAACTGTACAGTATACTAGTATTAACAAAATAATGTGCGAACTACACTTCTAAAAATACAGATACTGAAACTCTTTGTAAATATGAACATACTAGTTAAAATAAATTTGACTTATAACATTTTTTAATTCAGTTCAATTTCTTAATTCAATGATTAATATTTGAAATAAATTTAATTGATAGTAACTAAAACTAGCTTTTTCTGAAATAAAATGAAAAGATTTTTCAATTTTATTAAAAAAGAATTCATAACAACGTTCAAACTATAGCATTCTATAGATATCTGAATCCTAGCATATAAATTTCTAAATAAATAATGGAATATTTCTTTTGCAGAAAATAGAGAGATATTTTGAACAAGTAAATGATCTCGTGTACTTACGTAATAATCATTTTTTCGAAATCATTATTTATTGTTAATGAAATAAATGCTTCACATTCGTCATATTTTTCAACATATTGTTTTATAAATAAAAGTATAATGTCTATTGCTTCTATACCTAATTTATCACCTGTCTGCGAAGAATATCTATATGATTAAGAAATAATAAGAAGTACCACAACAAGATACAATTTCTTCTTACAATTTATTTTAACAAACAGATGTTAAATTAGTCGATAGAAATTAATTCAATTACTTTCACCTAATAAATGTTAATAAAATGTATCGATATAAAAATGTTTTGCGAATAATGGAAAAAACATTGAAAATGTATTAATTTTTTAAAACTTTGCTCTCTTTAATTAATACTAATTACATATCGCAATATTATTTTATGTAAAAGTTATTTAGCTTCGACAAAGGTATTAATAAAGTTTACATATTATGAGAACTATAAATACATTTTATTACTTATTTCCTGTATTATTTTATATAGGGTAAAACATTTTAATGTTTAAATTCTAGAATTACGTAAGTATCCATTCTATTGTTATAATACAGTTTATTTACATTATTTAATATTTAAAGAAGTTTTATTTCTTCAAAATGAAAATAATAATAAGTTTGATAGGAAGTATTGGCTTGTATTTTAAAATAGAAAACTTACAAGAGTTAAATATTATTAGAACGTATTATTACATTCAAATAAAGGATATTTAATACTATAATGGAAAGTTTAATCGTAATTTACATAGGTTTATCATATGTTTCATAAGAAGCTTAATTATAAAATTATATAGCAATAAAAGATGTATGAATATTTTTATACCTAAACTTCAATATACGTAGATTATTAAAAGCTTTAAAAAGAATTCTTTAATTAACGAGTGCAATATAAAATTAATTAATTAAATTAAGGAACATTTTGACTTTTTAATATTTTTAAAGTCAGCTTTTATAATGAAATGAAATCGCTACACTCATAGCGAAAAATGTTCTATAAATCCTTTCTTATTGTAAATAAAATATCATGAATTCATTTTTTTCGATACTAGACAAATATGCAAGAAATGGAAAATATATAATTCTTGTTACGTTTTTAGAACTCATATTTTGAAAAACATCGTTATTAGTATAATAAATATGATAATAAATGTTAAAATATTTACGTAAATTTCAAAATCATTTTATTCGTAATTATTTAAACAGATAAAAAAAACAAGAGTATAAAGATTGCTGGAAATATAAAACATCTAAGCTTCTATGACATGTGAGCAAAAACACTTTGCTACCACACTAGTAGGATTGCTTGTTAAGAACTTTCATGTAACTTTACCTAAATATCTGATATGAAAATGTGAAACATACGACTATCAAGATTGCTGTTTACTTTAGAAATTGACATTTTTTAATTTATCAAATTTACTGACTTATGTTAGAAACGTAAACTATATTAACATCAAATGTTTATTATTTTTTAAATATAATATTAAAATATTTCCTTGATGAGTATTCAAAAACGTTTTAAGCACTTTTTCTGCAGTAGACAGTGTACCCATTTACTTTTTAAGAAACAAAAATACCTTTAAGCGTTACCTCTTCGTTGGTTTCCATTATCAATTTATTCAATGATTTATACCGTGTGAAAGCCGTCCTGGTGTAACGACAATCCGACAAATGCACGCATAAATTCAACACGCCAGCCTATTTTTCCATATCTATGGGTCCGAAGATCGACCAGTAGGTCCAGTAAGTCACGTCATTCTACCAAGGGAGAAATGCATGCCAATAAACTTCTAATCGGATAATCGGACGTGACGAACAAACGCGTGATACCTCGATAAGTCAACTTCCCATTTGATCTTATACGTTTCTCGAATTTTTGAATTCTTCCTTTAAAATTCGTCCCAACTTTCCTGAGTGATAGTCATTCGCCGTCATTTTATTTAATATTAAATACATAAAAGAATTTAATACATATTCAAAACTACGATTCGTTTGGCGCCTAGAATTTATATTTTTAATCCATCAATTACTGTAATAATTTATTTATAACATTAAACGTTTTAAACATTGACACATTCGAATAATATTTATATCTTTATAAGGGATCGAAGTCCAATCCACGCGATTCGAGATATTGGAGTGCTTCGAGTACTGGAACAAGAATCAGAAATAAAACGTTCACATCTCAACTAACTATTAAACGCATTTAATAACACACGTGCTGAAAACGCGGTTACATGCAATGGTAGTTATGATATTTTCTTGTGCTTAACTTTTTCTCGGACTAGGCAGTACAACACTTTAATAGCTTGTTCTACCAAAACTTCTTGTGCGTTTAACTCTGTTCTCGCTGACGATAATCTCTCTTATTTCTTGGCGTATCTCAGCTTGATTCGAACTCTTAACTCTAAATACTTTCGACTTGCTTTATCTATTTTGGCTATTGCTGTCTCTATTCTTATTTTTCGATTCGATATCTTCTGATCTTTTTATAATTACCGGCGATTGACAGTTTAATCGAATCCACTGAAAACCCTATTCAGGTACTCAACCTTCTCTGACTCTCGTTATATTAATAACAGCTGATTTTGTTTCCACTCGGCTCGTGTATTCGATTTGAATTTCTTGATCTCAATGTAATTCTAATAGTGGAATCCTCCCATCTGAAGTTTACTGTATACTTTCGCATTCCATGTTAGTACTGAACATTTAAACTTCATATTATGCGTAACAGATTTTTATTTTTTCATTTTGCTCATAATTTAATTATTACTGTATGATTGATAAAACTGCTTTCAAAAATATATACTTTCTATATATTATATTAATTACATAATTATACGTATAAATATTATAATAATATAGTGTAAAAATATGATAAAATAATAAAGATTAAAGTTAACTCCATTTAAGATAAAAAATACGTTAATTACTCTTTCTATTTATTATGTGCGGATGTTAGCAGTATAACGTACAATTTCAAAAGAAATAATTTTTTTGAAGGACCTTATATCCAGTAGTTGTTATATTTAATTTAGTACTTTCTTGAATTAACAAATTTTTATATAAAAGTTTGAATATTTATTTTGTTGAAAATTTAAAATTTTCAAAACAGCAGTGCATGCGTTATATTAATTTTATATTTACCTCTTTACAAAAGCAACAAAAAATATACTTATGGTAATACAACGTAACGTCGCATCATTTCTAATTAGGTTTTTACTATAATTCAAATGTCTGCATTGTTTCATTCACTCCAGACATGGTTATAAGTTACTATACGATTTATATTTGGGTAGAAAAAAAAAACAAATGTTTTATTATTTCACGATATTAAAATTTTAAATTAAAAATTAAAAAAAATATATTAATATTACGAAAGGAACATTTATTTGCAATTTTTATTCTAAAATAAATACAATAATATATATATTCAACATTATATATTATGGTTTGTGAGAAAAGTATATTTATGATAATTACAAAATTAGAGGAATTGGTTAGGTATTGAACAATACCTAAAATCGTAAACATTTTACGTGTATTTTTAAGTATGCTTGGCTTTGTGTATGTGTGTATATTTATTGCATATTTATGAAAGTACGTATTAGAAAAAATTAACATTTTCACTTTTATACTTTTATGACTCACTTTCATAAATAATGTATATTGTTCTCATGAAGCACAAGATAAAGTTTTCCTTTTAATTATATAACTTTACTTCTTTATTGGAAATGTTTATGATATATGTAAACCTCCTCTTTCACTAATAAGCTTGTTAAATGCTTATATATAAAGTTTAACGCGTAAAATACATCTGAAATAATATTGACATGGACAATTATAGTCAATTCAATCTTTGAAATAGTTTTTTTTATCAACTATTAATAATATTTTGCACTTTTGTGTATTTTTATCACTTCTATTGGTGGGTATACTATAATATTATCCTAATTAATCATCACTTTAATTACGCAAGTAAATACAACTTGTTTTAAAATTACAATATTAAGTAATTTATAATAAATACGTTTTATGGCTAAAATGGTACATACTTACTATAGCAAGCATTGTTATTATGGTGTTAATCTATGTAAGAAAATTGATCAAATTCATGTTTCATTTTAAATGTTTACATTTAAATGTTTACATCTTAAATGTTTACATCTTAAATGTTTACATTTAAATGTTTACATCTAAATGTTTACATCTTAAATGTTTACATTTTATAAACTAATGTTTATAAAATGTAAAATTTATACTGTCATATAAAGATAATTGAAAAATGTAATTAATTTTCTATCCAAGCATAAAATTCGTATTAATAAAATTTTTAAAATTGTGGTATCTGAAAAAAACCCTCTATACTTAGAGATTTTATAGTGCAGTGCAGCAAAAAAAAGTAGTTAATTCAGAAATCCCTTAGAAGATGTATAAGCAATGTTTAACGACAATAAGGAAAAACAATGATAGGAAGACAAGCTTGTCGGTATCGAATAGTGGTATGCGATAACGAAAGAAGGTTAAATTGCCTAGTGCGGAAACATGCTTACCACCTTAATGCGGGACAGTGTATTAATCTCCTTAAATTAAATTTACAAAATTTTCAATTTCTATTGTTTATACATTCGTTCTTTATTAGATAATTTTCAAAAGAAGTAGATAATTCGTGTAATCCTTGAATACATTTTTAGATAAAATAAATTAACAGAAATTACAATACGAATACAATCTTCCCTATGGTATTACGTACCCATATTCGTACTGTAATTTAACGTTCTTGTTGGCGACATTATTGTAAGGGATATTACGCATTTGTATGAACGTATATTTACGTTTATCCATAAATCACAGAATAGAAGAAAAAATCTAATTTTAATTATAAAGTAAATGTTATCCGTAATAAAAATCGTGTTTTATAATTTTCAAATCGTAAAAATAGGTCAAAACCGCAGTATATGCTTACAAAACTCAGCCTCGTTATCTCACATTAGGCTCGTAATATTTGCAGAGAATGATTTCAAATTATTAAACTTTAAAGTGAAAGATTGAATCGATTAATATATTAATTTCAAAAGTTTATATTGCTCAATTGTGCAAATTAAACATGTAACGAGCATATTACAATATTATCCATTCGATTAAGATGATCGTGCGTAAAAGGGTATTGGTGCAATGTGACATATAATATATGCAGGCACATCATTTTATCAATCCTAAAAATATTCATGGTATACGAATCACGATATATCAATTCAATAAAGATATTTGAAAGTGTAGTCGAATAAAATTAAAAGAATTAAAAAGAAATTTCATTAAGCTTTCAAATTATAATTCTTAATAATGTACATACGAACATATTGTAATATATTTTATTTTTCGGTAAAAGTTCTTTGTACTAATTAATAGAAATTTTTCAAACAATGATTATTAATCTATTTTTACTTAATCGGATAACATTCGAATTAATACACGAGTATTAGCAGTTACACAGAAAAAACTGAACTTACAAATTTGTTATTTTTAATTTTTGTTAAGAGTAATGCTGCATTTTATTTTTGGCAATTTTTTCTACTGACTATCCAATACTATTTAAATATTTTGAGAACGTTTAGCTTATAAATATAATATTAAGTTTTACAAGCAATAAACAATAAAAACTCACTTCTTAATATATAGAACTGATAGAAAATAACGTAAATAATACTGAAACAGTGGAGAGCAATCCGTTCTTATGTTGGCGTGCTTTGAACTTTGTAATGAACAAGTGAACAACTAAAGAGGATCCTAAATATTGATAATGTATATGCTACGTGAGGAATATGTTATTAAGAGTACCAACTTTAATGAATAAAAAGGAAAACAAAGCGTGAAAATTCGTGAAATAACCTACTTTACGCCTCTATCAATGATTCATGATTTTAAACTATCTAGATTATGAGAGCATAGTGTTGTTTGCTCAGCTGGCCTAATCGAAAGAACTACCAAAGCTCTCGTCATCTTTCACTCGCGGTAAGGATATCCTATTTCGAATCGCGTCAAATACATATTCAAATTTAACCCGCAGGTTATATCTGAGAACAGCGCGCGCGCAGTCGAACCTTGATGTCAGACCCGATTCGCGTTCCTTTTAATAAAATCGGGTTTCATCACTCCTGCGTGCACAAGCTGGACGAAGAAAAATTGTCTAATTAGTGGCAGAAACGCGTGCGGGCGAAAGTGTGGGTGCATTGCGAGAGGCTTTCGGCGATAAATCGACAGCTGCGTGGAGCTGGCGATTCAGGTTGGTAACAGCGGAACTTCTTACCGGCGAATCCTACGCATTTGCACGTTCCTACCCTACCGACCCTCGCTTTCCGACTTCACCGCTCGTTGGGGCGAATGCGCGCCCTCGGACTCATACGTATAAAATGAGGAGGTCGTCCAGGGTCTCGAGCATTCGTGCGCCATCCACCAAAGGGAGCGCGCGAGGAGATTTCGTTTTCGATTTTGATAAAAGGACATCATGAAGGGATTATATATATTTACGACAGTGCTTACTTCGCTGCTTATAGCCTGCGCACACTCGAGTGAGTACATCGGCTTAACGACTAACCGTTAAGCTTTGAGGCGTATTTAAAATTAAGATCCGAGATGTTTCTATGCTGTTCGAAAAGACAGCCTTCGTTCGTAGCTGAATAGATGAAGCAAAGCGCAAGGCAAACGTGTGTGCCATAAGTCGAACAATCTTAATAAAATGTTATATTTTACTCGATAGTTCGCGTTGCCAAAAACCAATGTTTGAATTTATTTTATAAAGTCTGATGATGACGCAAACATCGTATATTTTGCGAAATACGTAAAAGCTATGTAAATACGAAGCGTCCTTAACAACGAACAGTTGTACAAAAATAAAATCATGAAAAAATATATTCTTACTGTTCTTTAAGTATCGAAGACTCTAAAGAATTTCTCTTTCAAATGTGGAAGACCAAGCTGATCGCCCTAGAGTTTTTAAAACGAATTCGTTAGTAAATAACGAAAAAATGTTTCAATTTCAACATTTCTTATTGGTCATACGAAGGACGGATAAAAATATAAAGTTTTATCAATTTTTTTCAACTTACGGTACGTATGCGTGCTTTGTACTTTATTTCATTTTTTATTGCAGCTTATTAACTGCTTTGAAATGCATCTTGCGCAAGTATCGTAATAATTAGTTCTAAAACATATTATCCTGGACTAAGGTTAACAAGATACATTTAAGTAAACTCGAGATACGACATTAATTTTTTATTTTAAATTAATTTTTTTTTATTTTTTTATTATTATTATTATTAATTTATATTAAATTAAATTATAATTTTAATTTAAATTAATTTAAAATATATATTTTAAATACCTATATCGAGTAGGCCATAACAAAAATATCCATGTATATTTATACCAATATTGAGCAATAGTTTGACAAAGATGTACACTCGTTATTTTGTTATTATAAAAAATATAATTTTCATAAATTCTAATGTAAAGAATCTAATGCAAAATAAATATGATTTATGGTAATTTTATTTTATACAAACATATGGAACTTTAGTATAATTTGTCGATTCATGAATTTCGTACTTATTTCTATAGTGATTTACTTTTATTGCAAGTTCTCTGTCAAAACTTGGGAATTTGATAAAGAAATTAATTTTAAGTTTTGATTAAAACCTTGTAAAAAGAAAAAAAAAGTCCTTGAGATCGATGTTAAAAATCGTTAAAAAAGTGCTAGTATATAGGATATAAAAATGAAAACAATATAGCGGATATTCATAGAACATTCATATTAGTCATTTTTATCTTTACGATAAAAATTGTAGCAAGAAAAATCTTAGCTTTTTAAATTTACTATAACTAAGAACGATTCACAAAAGGAAACCATTTAAATTTAACTTATGTATTACATGTGCAGATGTAACTATTTATCCTAGATTACTTATAAAAATATTAACGACGTAGTTGCTCGATAAGATTGACAAGAATTTAAATAGCAAATTAATCGAATTAAATTATCTGCATGAAAACCGTCGCTTCGTGACAATTAATGTTATATTTCTTATAAACTATAAAATAAATAAATTCTTTGAATTCTTTACAATATATTAATATTAATTATAATTTACTGTTAAACTTGATTCTATTAAAATCCAAATAGCATTGAATCTTGATTGAAAATAAAATTTTAAAATGTAAATGAAAATAATTATTGGAATTTCTTGGGAACATGATTTATGAATCCACTTGTAAATAAATATCGAAAGTTATACACTTGAAATTGTGTAACAAATAAATAAATGTAACTTTAGATATCTAATAAATGATCATTAATCACATTTAATTAATATTATTTATTTCTGAAATTTTTCATTTTTAGATTTTTGTATTTATATTAAAGAAGTGATTTGAATCTAAAATTACTTCCAGAGACAAATACAGCATCAGTTCCGTGTCAAGGGATCAAGGTGAAAAATCCAAACGAAAATTTAACGTATAATTGGTCATATTATGCGCCAATTGAATCTGTTCACAGTAATGAAATCGAAAAGAGGCTAACAGTTTTATCCAATGGAACTCTATTAATAAATAATTTCTCTGACAAAGACTATGGGGAATACGTATGCCACATCAAAGACGGAAATTCCATTGTTGAAAAAGTTTCGGTTCAAGTTAATTATAAATGTAATTATGATTGTGATAATTCTAAATTTGAAGTATTCATATTAAGTTAAGGAAACAACATTTTATGTAACATATATATATATATATATATATATCAATTTCTTAACCATTTCTTTCGAAGATAGAAATGATACTATACAAAATATGATGTACAATATTTAGATGATAATTTCTCAATGTCACTTTCTAAACGTAGTTGTCAAAATTATCTTTATATTCTTTAAATACGTTTCAGTATTGTACATTTTAATGATCTGTAAAAGTAAACAAAAGCTGCTTTTTTTTTCTTTTTTTTTACTATCCTACTATCCTACTATCCTGAACTCCTACTATCATGAACAGCACATAGAATTTTAACTTCAAAGTATTTTTATGATCACTCAACGTTTTCCTGCATAGTCTTACAAAGATAAATAAATGACTACTATAATTTTATATAAAAAATATGTTTCTAAATGGTTCTTTTTATTTATCTTTTAAAGAAAATGTAATTGAAAGCAACAATTTTTGTAGAATTATTCAAACGATTACTCTTTGATTGATTCGTATCAATGTAATGCGCCTCTTATTTCGAAGAATTAAATAAACCAAAAATTGTTAAGTCTTGTTAAAATTCTTAGATTGTATAAGCTATTTTAGAAAGCAAAAACATATTCTAAAAATTAAAATAATTTACTTTGATTTGAACTGAATTATTTTTTTTTATACCATAAAATCATAAAAATACTTGACCTCTTATAGTGTATTATTTAAAAATATTTTATTTTCAGATCTGCCAATACAGTTTCAACAACAGTGTCCTTCTTATTCGTGTATTAATAAGGAAAAATGTAACTCCCCAGATGTGTCAAAGCTTTGCCCCGATCAAAATGACGTCTGTTGTCCTACAAGTAAGTAATAAATATAAGTAAAACAAGCTATTACAAAATTACACGTTATTCGATATAAAATTATATCGAATTGCATACTTTTATTCTACTTAAACTAATTACTTGAAAAAGTACCTAATTCTACAAATGTCAATAAGACGCAGTGTTATAATTTTTAACTAAAAAACACAAACAAGACTGTTGAAATTTTAAAACAAGAATTTTAAAATAATTGAAAGTAATCTACGCTTATAGAAAAAATAAATCTCACATATTAATTATTGTATTATTTTTAAATTAACAGTGCAAGAAGAAGATAAACATCGATGTCAACATTTCTTGGGAGAATGTATGGCTTCATGTCATGTACATATCCGCGTTTCCCGAGCTGATGACTGCCCAAATGGTACTATGTGTTGCGTTTTGATTTAAAAATATATGTTTTAATGGAGACTAAAAAAGATTTCATGATTTTAGAAAAGTCATTTACAGTTTATAACAAAGTTTATGTTTAAGAAAATATTTCTGAAATATATCAAAATGTGTAAATATTTGATTTAGACCAAATACTGATGAAGTTTATGTACGAAATATATAAAACGTCTAGAATATCGTGTAGATTATATTAATAAACTGTTTTTAAGAATATACTTTTATTTATGTTATAATTTCAAATTTACTAATGGAATGTACACTGTAAAACGATATTTATCTCGTGTCTACTTTCCATGAGCAAAACTGGAATAAACTTTTGTTTGAAACTTTAGATGTTCTACAAATTCGACTTTAAGAGTTCTATAATGTAAAACGAAGAAAAAGATCTTAAAGTATTATAGATAAAAGTTTATTTCAATGCTGGAATGATGAATGTTCAATGCCTACAAAATGTTCATCCATATAGAGGAATTAAAAAATCAATGTTTGCATTTCTATAAAAGAATATACTTTAAATTCGAGTAGATTTTTAAAAAGTTCAATGGATAGAATAATTTTTATAACATCCACGTTTGAAAATTTAATATATTTTTGACATTCTCATGCAGAAGGTATAGGGAAAAACAATTTAATCAGTTTCTGTACTATTTATCTTCAAATTATTTCAATTTTTTCAAATGCAGGGTACTGCATTTCATAAAAAATGTTACTGAACATATTTTGATATTTGCTCGAATGAATTCATAATATGTTTATAAATTTGACGGACAATAATTCATGGAAATTGTACTTTGATAACGTATGATTTTATACACTGATGCATGCCCAAGATTTTTTACCGAAAAAAATAATGTAAGCATATAAAATCCATTATATTTATTAAATATAATTAATTATAAACGATTAATTAAATCAATTAATTAATATAATTGAGTTATATAACTTTTATTTAAAGTAATGCAGATGTTAAAAAATTAATAAGCAGGTTTAAAGCTATACTCGAAGCATACTTACAGAAAAATATTTAAGCCTCGAAAGAAGATTTATCCAAGAGAAATGTTTATAAAGAAAACAATTGGACACTCATGAAATGATGAAAGCTTAAATTCTGTTGCGAAAATTTCATCAGATGTATGTACATCACCATAAAAGGTCTTTTTAATTCTATTTATATGAAAAAGAACTTTGATAGTTTGACGATTTTGATAAATTGAAAATTAATATTTATATTCGTTTTATTCTTATTTCATTATTAAACAAAATATATTTTATAGAATTTTATAATGTAACATAATCTAAGATAATCTAATTTAAGTTTATATACTGTGTATATTGTAATTAGTTTTTTAAATTATCGATTTGATAAAAAAAATTGCTGTCTGTGTATTCAAAATAAAATCACGTTATGTGCCAATAATATCAAAATATAAAATATATATTCTACAATAAAATCTGTTGAAAACATTGTAAAACTATCAATTAAAAAATGGATCAAAAATTAATCTTTGTGTATTTAAAAATTCTACAAATTACTACATTAATTAAATGTAGACATTTTAAATAATATAAGGGATATTTTGTATTATGAAGAAAAAACTACACGAGCAAACATCGTATGTATAACTCATAAAAGTTAATAATAATTGAAAATATCAGGTAAGATCTATTTGTGTTAATAATATTCATTTTTTCGTAATTCTTCATAATAACAAATATTTATAATTATGAAAGATTAGATTATTATAAATAAGTAGTGAAAATTCAGAGCAATGCATAAGTAATGATAGAAATATTATAAAAATACAATTCAAAACAACCTTATATTCTATCACCAGGTTTTTATTTTAAAAGTAAATCTGGAACTGTCAAAGAGTCTAGTTAAATTACAAGCAATTAAATTAAAACTTTTTTGAAACGCGTGATAAATATAAAATATATTACAAATGAACTTAAAAAAATCGGCAATAGTGTAATAAAATAACGATGTTCTACAAACTATATATAACGTAGGGATCTCTGAATTGGCTGTATAGGCTGAATGAAATCCGTAATTACGGAAGCAGAAGAACTACAAAAGCTTGGAATCAGGAAAAGGCGAAGAAAGTGAAAAAGACAAACGAGAGAGAGAGAGAGAGAGAGAGAGAGAGACAGAGGTTGAGGCAGAGAAACAGGCTAATCCGAGAAAGAGTGGCTAAAAAGACCTTATGCTTCGCATTTTTTTTTCTTTCCTTCAATATCACTCTCTCTCTCTCTCTCTCTCTCTCTCTCTCGATGTCTTCGTGGCCCGAGGCATTGCAGGCAGATGCCGAAGTACAGCCGTTTCAGTACCCGACGGCATAGCGCGAAATCATGCAGTAGAAATGAGTGAGCGAGAAGACGGCCGGACTATTGAGAAGACCAGGACGAAAAGGCAAGGTGAAAGGGTGCGATGCAGGGTGAGAGCAAAATGTCCCGCGGGGGCGATTCGAGAAAGGGGACACGCGATCATCCAGCAGAGAACCCCACCAATTTCAATCCTGGGGCGCTCCTACGTAGGTATACTTTTTTGGACTCTCCTCTGTTCCACCAGCGCCTTTCATTGCGCCTTCCATTCCCCGGCTACGAGCACAACATTTTCACCTTCTCATCTGCGACTGATCGATCTTCAAGAGGCGATTCCAAAGTTCCAATTTCAGTTAACAAATGCAGTTCAGTGAAAAGAGACTAACCGTGTTCCGTATTATTCGTAGTAATTATTGGCGAATATGAGCTAATAGTGAAATTGGAATTAAAATTCTCATAACCTTTTATACAATCTGTTTACAAACCTCGAAACGGCTTTTAGTAAGCTATTTTATAAATTAGCAACTAAGATATGGTTCGTATAACATTTCAAGTTTGAAATATTTTGCAGCTTTCTCGATAAAAACTTATAATTTCAAGTCTTTCTTAATTTTTCTTCTTTTGAAGCTGAGGCTCGGCAATTTCTCTTATTTGACACGTGCAATTTCCAAAATAAAATATATTTTTTAAATATTTATCCGATTTCGTAATTCTATTAATCACAAGTTCTAAAAAGAAGTTTGCGATAAAATTTATACGTACGAGCACACGAAACAAACAAGAACATATCAAACAAGTGTTGCATTTCCAAACAATTTCCTTTTTTAGCATAAATGGTCGTTCGTTCTACATTTATTATCGCTATTATCGAGTTGCATAAGGACTGATTGATTTTTGATAATTATTGTAAACCGCCTTTAAATAAACATGCATTGTAACTATTTAAACTATTGTATATACATTGTAACTATTTAAAAGAAGTATTATATGTTACGTATCTAACATCATTATTTAACATCATTTTCCAGGCATTATATACGAAGATGATACTTCAAATACTTTAACATATATATAGCTAATGCAGTTTTTCATCTGAATAAAAGTCAATTTTCCTTTAAAATTGTAGTCATGCAATAAAAAAAATTCGAATTCACTCGATTAAAAAATAAGCGATCTGGTACATTAAAATAACATTCGTCCAAAACCATATGCACATACGTAAAATAAATAATACACTGTAGATTTTTTAGTTATGGTTTTCAGCGATTGAACGACGGATAACCACACGCGCATGGATGTGGGAAAAAGATAGATTGATAGGGAGAGAGAAAGAGAGAACGAAAGCTAGTAAGGACAATGTTAAAGGAAAAGGAGAAAAGAAACAAGCAGTTAGGGGAAAAGAGAGAAGATGCTTGATGCTCGAGGGAACGAGTGAGACAATACATACACAGCCATGCCTCCGGCAAATTGTGGAAGAAGCAAAGTCTCTCTCTTTCTCTCGCTCTCGCTTCCCCAACATTTTTCCCTCTTTCGGATCTGCATATAGTTTTCCTTCTCTTATTTTTTCTCGCTTTATCTCTCTTTTCTTTTGCATACGTTTTCGCTCGTCATTCTTTTCTGTTTTTTTCTACTCCCCCTTTTCGTACTACATTATTCTTCCCTATTTTCTACCTTTAAAATGTCTCATAATTTTTTCATAATTTGAACTAAATTCACTTATTACGCAATTTTTCAATGTATTTTTACCGCGTTTGATCTACAATATGTTTATAAAGCCGTGAAGAATTTTTAAATACCTTAAATGATTATTCATAAATGAGCATTTTCGGATACAGAATCAGTTTTGTTTCTATAATATTAACTATTTGTAATTAAGAGACTAGAAGAATTCATGGATTGGATAGCCCTGCCATAAAAACAGAAAAGCAATCATTATTGCAATTTCTAAAAGGACTCTTGTAAAAAATAATGTAAAAAGATTTCGTTACTTTACACCTACTGCATATTTATGTCTTTATGAAGGAAATATTATTGAATATTATCTTTACCACTTTAGATACTTGAAAATAATGTGCAATCAAATTTTTGTAGTTAAAATAAAATGATGGTTTTGGAAAGCAGCCAAACTGTGCATGACTATTAGTACACAGTTTAGAAGATTGTACAATCTCTTGAAAATTTAAGTTAAAATAAAGTTAATTTCGGTTACAAGTACAAAAAAGTTATTTATATTTATATAAATTTATTTGTATAACAATCAGAGTAAACCTTGGGGAGACGTAATTAATTTAAATAAGACGCAAGGCTAATAGTTCTATTATTCGACTTACTTAGAAATACATTATTAACGGTAAAATCTGTAAATTATTAAAAAAAAATAGAATGTACATATAATTTAAATTTCATAGATGATGGTAAAAAATAACAAGTACAAGTTCAAAATATTAAACAACAGCTAAAAGAATAAAAAGTTACAATAAGAAGAAAAGCAGAACAATCGAATATCGACAAGCTAAGATTATATCGTAAGTATATAGCTTGAACACTTTTAATTATATTATTACATTAATTGTTGAAACTCGTTTGTTTTTATTTGAAAATAAGACTTATAAAACAATAAACTTACGGATAATCTAATACGTATAACGTTAAAAGCTTGCATTAAGAAATTAAGACATAGAGCATTTAAGATAAATGAAAAGTAAAAGAAAATCAGGAAAATCGATAGGACAGAAAGTTTTATATAGCAAAAATAAGAATTTTTATTTACTTCGTGCAATATTTTAAAAGTATTTAAATTAGGCAAATTAATATGAGTCAAGTATGTAACAATAATGCTGCATAAAAATAGAAAATTATGCAATATCTTAGTAGGAAATAACAAGATAGAACAGCTCTATTAAATAAAACGAAATAACGAGGGTAATACAAAATTAGTGCTTAAATAGTAGAATATAGCAAAAATCATACACGATATTAGCGCGAATGAAAAAAAAGTGGCACTTTGGTGGGAGTAAAATATATTTTTGAAAAATCTAGATATCTAGGTTCTACATCTAGAGAGGATTTTCGAAAAAGATGTTTACCAGTAAGTATATTTTATTATTGTTAACGTTACATATATCACGTGTAATATGTAAAAAATGTATATCAAATTGAAAAGTTAAGTAAATAATTTGGTCAGAACTATTCAAATCGTATCGGAATTCCTCAACATTTTTCCTCAACAATCTATCCTGCTAAATAAGATGAAAAAACCCACCATACAAATATTACGAGGAAACGTAGAACAAGAACTAACGTGCCTTAGGATTAACGGATGTTTAACGAAGCTATCCGCCATTGCCTTACGTTCTTGCGTAAAATTAAAAATACAAAATTTCATTAAAAGGAAACGGCACAAAGCGTCCAAATATTAAACGGATTTTTGAAAAGACTTTTCTACAAAATTAGAAATATCTAATTTCGTAGGGAACGAAATAGCCTGGACTTGTGGCGGGAATTCCCTCCTTTGCTCGTGAAAATGTCGTTTGCAAAACTTGCAATGGACGTTCTACGAATCGAACGTAAGGCTATTGAACGAAAACGGGTCTATAATTGGCGCAACTAGCCGTGAGCTAAGGTGTCAGGATTTTCGACTAATTTAAAATAAACTGATTTTTCTAAAAGTCAAAATTCATTTTTGCCCTATCTTCCGTTGGTTCGATCTCTCTTTCTTCTAGTTTGCATCGTTATCTCTCCTCAACGAGTACGCACACCTTTGGTTCGTCTACCTTCGTCCTTGTCACTGTCCGTGGGTCTCTCTCCCTCGGTCTTGCCCTCTCTCTTTCTCGTTCACCAAGAGGCAGTAACGATGCCCCGAAGCAGTGCGGCTCCGCACTCGGACGAAGCAGCTTCGAGGTAACGATAAGCAACGAAATGAAATATTAATGAACCCTATACGCATGACTGTAGCCGTAGCTGCCGAGGCCCTCGGGCCACGTCGGTTTTCGAATTGGAGGGGCCTCGGGCAAAGCGAACGGACGACGGCAGTGGCGTCCTTTCTTCTTCTCCCTCTCCTTTCTTCTTTTTGCGGACTCTGTCGCTCTGTCTCTCGCTGTCTTCGACTCTGTTCGTTTTTAGCACTCGTGCGCACACCCGTCATGGAATCATTGACGATGTATAATCTGCAAGGGCCTCGACGGAACGACGCCAACGAATAAAAATTAGGACGAGCAACGCTTGGAGAGCCGGTGTACGCTTCGATTTTTATGCTCTTCCTCGCGCTCGTGCTCGCGCACAAAAAAATGGGATACGTTTGTCGATAAGAAAGACATATTTCCAGAGCCTTTCATTCCTTAGTTTTTCTTTCGTGTATTTTTTTCTTTAAAAAGAAACTAATTACAATATACGCAGTATATAATCAAGATTATCTTAGATTATGTTACATTATAAAATTCTATAAAATATACTTTGTTTAATAATGAAATAAGAATGAAACGAATATAAATATGAATTTTCAATTTATCAAAATCTTCAAGTCATCAAAGTTCTTTTTCATATAAATAGAATAGAATAGCTTTTACGCTTCTTACAATGTTACCGAGTACCAGTGACTAGTCTTTGTCTAATCCTTAAGTCTATTTTCTCTTGTTGGAATACTCGTGAGGAAATTCATGGATTTTAAGGTACTTTTAGACACAAAAGCCTTCGTGAATACGTGAAGTTTCTTATTAACTGTTTGCTGCAACCATTTATTCAAATATTATATTAGCATTTAAAATAGTAATAAATATGCAATTTTTATTAGTATATCAAGGTGAGTTTCTATTCAACTTTTATGAGAATTAAGGAATTAATTAAGATGAAGCGGATGCATGAAAACCATAAACGTACTAGTAAATATTGAACTTCATATTTTTCTAAATTCGTACGATACTCATATTTACGTAAAATCCGTTACCACGATTCTTTATACTTTATCAATGTTATTTTACGATAAAAATCAAACAACTTTAAATTAATCCATTTGACAGTATTAAGGCATTAACACCTAAATATCATTACGCACACTTTTAAAATGAGAAACTGCTAACCACTTAAAAATATATTTAAATCAGTATGATAAACTATTTTTAGAACATTTGTAATGACTAATTATTTATTATACAAATGTTTTAAAAGCTCAGCTTAAGATATTGCAATAATTTCTGTAAACTAATAGTACTTTTTCGATTATCCAATAATCGAACTTTAATAGAAAACATATATTTTAGAAAAATAAAGTTTTTGTGCATCATAAGGGAACTCTAAAAGGATATTACAAGGCAAACGTGCATATCTTATATAATTTCGTATAATTCCAAATTCAAGGAATGACTTAATTTATAGAATATTAAAGCACGTTTGCGGTTATGTGTATTTTTGTAAATTAATCACGCTAAACTTTAAGTTTACGTATCTTTATTTGTAATGTGATGAGAAAAATTTAATTATTATAAAACGATAATTTCGTCGGGTACTCTTCAATTACTTTTGATCGATGTATAATCCTTATTAAGTGACTTTGCGTACATCTTACAGTTCGGATTATATCGCTGGAATTCAGGATGATAGAACAAGCGACTGAACAATAATTACATATAAATTGACTTATTTGTAGCAATGTTTTAAAGAACTTGTTTAGAAAACCTTTGCAAATTGTACAAGAAACGGCAATGATTAACACAATGTCTATAATCAATTATATATACAAAGATCGATACAGAATGTATTCATTTGGCTGTGTATCTCACAATTGATTGCCTTATAAAATTTTGTTAACAAATCTTATAATTGTTTTCTTTTCTCTCTTATTAAAATTCAAGTGTATGTCAACGGTATCGTTCTCTTGCCGACGATCTCAATACCGCATACGTAAACGTTTAAATTTATTCCAATTTTTCAAGTTGTGATCGTAACAGAATATAGGTCGGCAAAATTGACGCTTATCATCGAAACAGCAAGCGCATTTAAAGGTACGTTACGATTAAACAAACAAGTTTGCTACACAGCCTTATGATTTCCTGATCGATAATTATAACGAGCAGCACCAGCAATCGCGACGATAATCACGCGCAACTTTCAAAAAGCACAACGACAATCGAAAAGGGCGTACGTCGATATCCTGCGAAAGGCTCTCGTGTCGATCGTTTCCCATGACGAGGTCGTCCGTGCCGCGGGTGTCGCGAAAGCGTCACGGAACACCAAGTCCCGGTAGATTGACAAGTTCGCCTGAAAAGCCACGTGGATGCATTATAAAACTAAAAATCTAACGCAACGGATGCGCTCTGCTAAGGCTCGTATGCAACTGCTGACTAAGGCTCGTAACAACGGTTGCAGATCACAAGTTGACACGAACGTGCGCCTGTATGGAGAACAATGAGTTGATCGCAAGGCGAGAGGAGAGGCGACATCGATATGCGCACACGCGCGAACGTGTGAGGGACGAATTTAATTTTCGTAATTCCATTAGATCGTTTGGCGAAGTGCTCGTCCATTAGATAGGCGAACTCATTTACGTCACGATACGTGCTTGTAAAATCGAAAGTGGATATAATACGTGTGCGAAGTACATCGCGCAGAGACTGTAAAAATATAACGCATTATGTAGGTTATTTTCTTAGTGGTCATTCATTATTCATGAGACATTATATTTTTGTTCTTTATTTCGTCAATTAAAATTTACGCAAGAGCTTTACAAATTTCTTTTCGAGTCTTTTAATAAGAATTCCAAACTTACCTACCTTTTACGATACGAAATTACCGTTTACTTTTTTATTATTACTCTAACACGAGATGATCGTGTAACTTAGTTTCCGCATTTTCAACACTAGAAGTTTAAATAATCTTAAACTGTCATAGAAAGACGCTAATGCAGGATAATAAAATAATAGTTATAATTTACATGCACCTGAGAATCATTAGCTTACTGCTGAAAACAGCTCTTTATTTACCGAATGAAAAGAAAAATACAATCACCGATCAACTTCATTATGTAGCTGCCTTTATAGTATTTAAACATAATAGCTTCATTATCTCATCCAAATATCTAAAAAGAATATAATTAAGATTATACAGCACTAGAGTATTTGTATAACATTTATGTTATTTACAAAATACAGCTAAGTCATTATCTGTATCTTTATCGTGAATTTATCAGCCTAGAAAACATAAAAATTACAAATTGTTTCTAATACTTCACGAATATTTTCTTAAAATGATGTTCTTCGGATATTATTTTCTATCTGGCATTATTGAGAATTCTAAAAACGCTTAACAAAATGTACATGAAATTGATTCGTTCGTTAAAGCAATACGCGAACCTAATTTTTAACTATAAGAATAAAAGTTAAATGCTTATAAGTATATTAACAAATCGGTGAGTTCGATTTATGCTTTCTTAACGATGTCTTTAAGAAAATTGCAAAATTGTCAAGCTTTTCTTGCCCTAAAAAGAATATAAAAGAATAAGATGGAACAAGTATCTAAATTTTATTCCCTGATTGGTTGGACCGTAGGAAAAAAATCGATTACTGAGAAGTATAATGAAACATTTTTACCTTAAGCTAAAGTTGTACAGTATTGTAACACTTAAATTTAAAGAGGTTATGCAACAAAAAACACATTACGTTATATATGAACGTTATTGTTGCTTTATCAAGAAGTTGTAAGGTACCTAATAAAATATCATAAGAGTTAAAACTAATTACCAGAAAAAATACGAAAAAGTCAATGGAAATTTGAAAAAGATGTATAATTCGAACAACGACCGTTGACATTACAAGGCGGAAATTAATACGAAGACGAACGGCAGCTTCGAAGCAAAAAACGTACATGCATTCGCGCCCTCTGGGCTTTAATTACTAAGTAAAGATGAAGAATGCCTTACGATGGTACAATAACCCTTCGTCGACATCTTCTTGCACCCTGAATGCCTAAAAGTACCGGTAACGAACGACATGTACTTAAATCATTATCGATAACAATCGTTAATATAGAGAAAAGCGCGCGACAGTCTATTAGCAAGTCTTTTTTGCTTACTCGATAGGCTGCACTTGCTAAAAGAGTTGAGTTGGTTAAAACAAAAAAAAAACAAATTTTAGTACGAGAATTATCAAGAAATTAGCACGAAATTGGCACGCGAGTAGTCGAAAATAGTCGACTGAGAGATTTGCTTTTGTCTTGTTTGTTAGAATCTGGAAGTAATCAAATTCCGTACGAATGAACGTTATATTACTAGAAGAAATCATCGTTTATTTATGCGATTAATATAATAATAATAATATTCGAAATTTATAAAATTACTTTCTAAAAAATCAACGGAAAAAGCATAAATTGATAAGCTTATCCTGAAATAAAAATATTTCTCCCTCTTTCTTACTTACTGTATAATTTATTATAAAAAAATGTTTCGTTTTCCATTTCTAAATTTGTAATCAGAATATCAGACGGTTATAAAATTTCGAAGCAGGAAAAAATAGTTTCTTTTACATTTACGGATTTTAAGTTTTTCAATGCGTAGTAGGTAGAAACCTTATTATATATATATTAAGTTTTTCTGTAGATCAACTATAAATTTTGCAGAACTCTAATAAATGTATATAATTGAAATGAAGTTTCAACGAGTAATGTGATCTGTCTCTTATAAAAATTAAATCTATCTACAGGTGCTAGATCGTGATTGTATGAAATGAAGCTTTAAATTTAAAATTAAATAATATACATTTATTTCTTTGTAAAGTAATTACTAGGTACTTACTGAGGAAATAAGTGATATTAAGAATATTAACATACGCAAAAATACTATATAAATAATATACACGAGCAGACGTGTTTTTCTTTAATAAAAAAATTAATGACTTCTGGATATATTTTTCATAAAAACTTTTATACTTCATAAGAAAATGCAAGATAATAAATAAGATTTATTCGAAACTGACTCTTTACATCTAGCCATATTGTAATATCCGAGGCCAATAAAATATAGTACATAATGAGAAACTTTCTTTTTACTATTATCGTAATGTAAGATATTGTGCAAATCCATTTGGCAATATGTTCATAAACAATAGCGAGAAGCCTGAAATGCTATCGACAAGGAAAATTTTCCGCCTGCGTTTTGTAATGTCAGTCAACTAGGGCTCGAACTGGACACATAATGTACGTAGTGCATAATAAATGGCAGTTCATCACCCCACGGTTACGGAAGAAAAGAAGAGAAAGGCTGTGCGCCTGAGCTTCACATTCGCGAGATAATAGGTATTATGTTCGTAATAAGTCAAATCTCTTTTATTTGTCATTTAATAGATAACCTAAGCTAACATTGTATTATTTTCATCTGAAATTGTAAATTTAAAAATGGCAAAACTAATTTCTTGAGCACATTGAATTAGCCTGCAAAAGCATTTTCAAATTTCATAAATTTATAATGCTTTTTATAAATTAAGTTTATTAAATAGAAACTTAAAATAAGAATAAAGATGTTCCACTGTGTTTGTTGTGAAAATTTTGTAGAAAAACTTCCAAAGTCAATAACATTAACTTTATGCCACGATGTTCATAAGAATAAATTTAAAAAATTGCATTTTTGAAAAAATACGTTTATAAATAATACTTTTGCATACATAGTATGAACAAAAAGTACGGCATGCATTTTATGTATAATTATTTATAATATACATAAGAAATACTTATGTATAATCTCACTATGAATGATACAATAAAGAGTGCTTAACATAATTTATTTATACAAAATTATACATAAAATGTTTTACCTAATTAATCCATATATATGGATTGAACACATAAAGTTTCATTAAACACTCTAAAAAAAAAAAAAAAAGAAATGTATTTGTTAAGTCAAAGTATAGAAAATTCAAAAAATTAATCAGCTGTTTTTGATGCTATAATAAATTATATCTAATTAATTTAGCGATATTATTATAAAATAAATTTTTTTGGCTGATAAGATATAAATTTTTTAAATTTAAAATAACAGAGTAAATGTCTTGATTTTTAACTACGATATTTTATTCGTTAAATTCACTAAGAATTCGTTAAATTGCTCTCATTAAGGATAAAACTTAAATATACGATACACTTTGAGTTATACGATAAAATTATTTATTATGCATACATTATATAATATGGGTATATACAGTTATATCAAAGTAATACTGCAATAAAATACTGAAACGCAACTGTTGCATTAATTGATAGTTATTATTATTATTCCTTTTAGAAACCATCATCAGAATATATTAAGTTCAAATAAATAAATAAAATTTTGAATTACGCTTTTACGAAGAGACAAATTATACTCTATCTTCCGAATGAGCGAGGTGAAGACGTGGACAAATATCAAAAGAAAAAGATGAATGGCAGGAAAAGTACAATACATGCACGAAATCGCAGGATGGAAGAAGAACTTTGAAGCAATTCAAGGCGGATTTATGACTTTGCCGTAGCATATAAAGAGATTCTGCATCTCGGCGCCATCCCAAGCAACGTGTTTACATGCATCCTGACTAAGGTGAATTTAGAAGTACATGCCGTTAATATAACGTAAAACTGGATGTATGTCTGTATATATGGATGAGTGGATGCATATTTATGATTATATGTGTGCATACACGTACGTACGTTGCTCACGTATTTGCATATGAAGGGATAATTTTTTGCTTGCTTTTTTGGAACAACATCGTCTTATTTCGCCCAAAGCCTTGAGTTATCCGTTATACGTGGCATAAATGATATGCATATATAAATTTAGTATCTAATAACTGTTATTGTTGTTGAAAATAATATATGTGACTTCTTGTAACTAAATGAAAAAGCAAAAATAACACCGAATAATGAAGAAATTTTAAATTAATTAATTATGCGAGCTAAAGAGATTTTTATCAACAACAGCGTTGTAAACAATAGATCATTTTCTTAAGTTCATACAAACGTATTAACTTATATTAATTTAAAATTACTTAGTTTTTCATTAATCTAACTTTTTCTAAGTCAATTTCTCTCTCTCTCTCTCTCTCTCTCTCTCTCTCTCTCGTTTCTTGTAAATTCAAACTCTTTAATTGTGCTACTATTTGCTATTGTTTTTATGTAATTTTGTGTGCTGCGTCTGCATTTCGTGATTTCTCTTCCTCTAATATTCCCCAGATGTTCCTTTAGAACTGTTCCAATTTTGAAATCAACTCAGCTTTGAAACCCTTTACTTATAAATTTCGTCCTCGACAATATTCCTTTAATCTTTAACTCGTGTAACTTGAAGACACCTAGCATAATTAAATATTTTCTTGCGCGTCCTTTAAGGAGAAACATAAACTATTACGCACTAATGCTATTGGTTATTGTTCCCTACAAACTCATAAATCACATAAACGCTATTTTTTGTGTATTAACGAAAATTGACACATACGCACATTTAATAATATATTAGTAAGATTTACTTGATACACTTAATACACGGGTTCAAAAAAACAAATTTCTCTTTTAGTTCCGACTTTTGATGCTATAGGTGCTCTCAGGTAAATCAAAATGCAATATTATTATTTCATAATATAACTTATATTCTAATTCTATCGAGACACACGCTTATACAATACTAGAACAACCTCAAGTTTTCACGGCGATTAACGATTCACACAGTTTTTTATTTTATTTAATATCGCTTTCTATTATGAACAAATGTTGATTTGTTCATAAAAATTTTTTATTTTTTAAAAGAAACTGTAATTTAAATATGTACTTTTTAATGAATGTATATGTTTCAATTCTACATGTAGATTCTATAGTATAAAGATCATGATGAAATCTATATGCATATTATGTATAAAATATTGCATTAATTTTTCACCACAATATTAAGTTATTATAATAAAAGAAAAGAAAAGAATATAGATAACATATACGTGTTATATAATTATACTTTTATAATTTAAATTAATGAAATCCCATTAAAATTACATTAATACAAGCTATATATTTAATATTAATAGGTAATGTAATTCAATAAAAACAACAAATCCACTTTAAATCATTTGTAATATATTTAATATATTACTTTACAGTACTAATTTAAAATCGACTCACTTTAATTTAAACACATTTATAACGTACTTTAAGTAATTAAGTTCTTAATTATATTAGTCGAAGTAATTTACAATAATCATAGTATACACGAATTAAATTTACACTATATTTTCAATTTTTAATTAATTTTTTTAATTAACTAAAATAATTATTGATTTATATACAATGATGTATTAAATGTGATGTCTTAATGGTACGTTATTTATAATCTATAAGCATATAGTATAGATTTTATTGATGTATTTTATTAATTTAATAAACTGATTTTATTTAACAAAAATAAAAAGTATCAAATACATGCAATTTCATATTTCTACATCTTTTCATTAAAAATCAAAAGAAAACTAAATTTGACCAAATTAAAAATTCTGTTAGAAATTAGCATTCTTTACGGTTCTCGGGAAATTATTATTTCAATAAATACGTAAAACAATGGCGTACGAAATATTCATTTCACAATATCTTAAGTACAATTTTTCCAATAAATATTTTGTATGAAAAATATTCATTTTACCTGATAATTTTATAATGTATTCTTGAAATTATAAATCTTAAATTCACATTAAAGAAATTTTGTGATTTTTTTTAAATAATAATGCTCGTTATTGTATGTGGGAAAGCAGTAGAAAATGAAACTCTTATAATTAAGAAATGTAGATAAAATAGAGAAAAATTAGAAAGAGAAAGTTTGCTACTATCAAAAGTTTTAGGCAACATTTCAACCTATTCTCTCCATTAAAAATAAAAAATACAAAATTTTACATATGGAAAAACTTAAAATTAATTAGAGAAATAAAATATTGCACATGCTTAGTAGAAAATACATCCTTAAGATACGTAATTATTTTGTAATTACATATTGAGTAATTACAAACTTTATATTTCTATTAAATAAGAATAATAAAAATTATTAAAGAAATATTTGTTCACTAGATAAAATATTCATTTCAATTATGTTTATATACATTAATGCGATTAATACTGTGGGTCCCTGTTTTATAAATTAATTGAAAATTAAGTACTAAAACTTATTTTACTTGAAAATAATTTTTGTTTTTCACAATTATTGATCAAGCATGCAATGAAACAATTGAACATACATAAAACTTGTAAAAACTTTAAGAATTATATATTACTAATATTGTAAATAATGATTACATAATGTTAAATACAAAAAGAAAACATAACAATGTTTAAGTACATTTAGAGATTTCAAATTTTTCTTCGATATCACAACAGTTACTGCAGTTATTATCTGTTCTTTTTGACTTGAAACAATTATAACAATATTTTCTTATTTTTTTAGTAATACAGTCATTGATTTTAGATATTGCGTATTTATATAAAATATAATTATCTTGAATTTTTGAACTATCAATGAGTAGTATTAAATTATCACTCTTACAGATCATAACATTAGCAAGAAAATATAGAATACTAATATTCTTGCAGGCATAGAGTTTAATTGATACAATATTTTTCGAAGTTCTTATTAATTTTAAAAGACCCACATTTCTTATATTTTGACATCTATAACACTCTAGTTCTCTTAAACTAGGCATATTACATAAATATCGATCGGTTACCCCTGATAATGATCTCATATTAAGGGTTAAAAGTTGTGGCAAATTGGTAATACCAAGAATACCTACATCTGTTACATTGATAGAATCTGAAAATAAGCACATTAATTAAATTCATTAGTATTTTTATCATTTGCTGATAAATATTGAAGACGTAAATTTTCCATTACCATCAATCTGTAATTCGATTAATTTCGAACAACTACTGCCAATAATCGTTAGACACTCATCGTTCAATAAGATATTGCCACCGATGCACAGTTTCTGAAGATTTCTTAATTTTTTCATATACCTATAATTCACAGGATCAAAACAGCCAGTACAAAAATAAAGGTTTAACTGCCTCAAAATCTCTGAATTTGAAAAAATTGCTTCTAAAATCGTATTTATCCAGTCCTTTTGTTCAATGTAACAACGTCTTATACATAAAGTGTGCAATCTTTTAAATTTATGCAGAACCTATAAATGCGAAGTACTAATATTTAACATAGCTTAATAAAAGCATAAATTAATTTTCATAAAGTAGCGTACTATTTCGATTTATAGGTAAATTATGTTTTCATTTCAATCTATTACCTCATTCTTCATAATCCAAAAATATATAGAAGTCTGAAGTTTGCAACGTTCGATTTGCAAGAAATTTGAAAATGTTCAAAATAGATTTTCTTTTGTAAAAACTATAAATCATTATCACTCATAATACGAAACGATAAAATAATAGGTTTAAAATTAATTCCACCCCCAAAAGCCACCCTCATAAGGGGGTGAAAATTTTGAAAAATAGTATCAGAGTCAATTTTATTATTCTACTAAGTATAATCCATCATAATAATTGTTTATATAGAAAACTATTCCCAAAAAGAAATTGCAAAAGAAACTCGGCGAACATTACTTTTCGTGTGCTTTCAGTAGATGCGCCTAAGAACAAACGGTACACCATTGCACAAACTTTGTTATAACGCGAATAATTTTATTATTTGCACGAGTATGTTAGCAGAATACGAGGACAAATATAATAGAAGAGAAAGAAACTATCGTGAGTATATGGCATGCATAAGATTGTTTACAACAAATTTTCCTAAAATATTTTACTTAATATTTTTCGAAATATCGTTTATTTTTAGATTATTAATATATTCGAAAGGATTTTGATATCAATATCACGATGGAAATAGGTGTTACATACATTAGAAGGGACATGCACTATTATACACAGTTACGTCCACGTCGCGAATGCCTATTTTAGGCATATTAGTATACAATTTAGTATACTAGTCAGGAATGGGCTACGGTCTTACAACTGTCCGAAGGTAACCCAGTCTTATGTATATATGTGAAATTATATTAAAATTACGCAAGAAAATTTTAAAAGACTACCTGACTTTTGTTTAGCCTTATATTAATTCTAAGAATTAAATTAGTATCATAAAATATAGGCCAGACTTTTGCCTCGCCTCGGTTTTATATAGAAAAAGTAGATTAGAAACTTAAAACAGCGCCAGTCTTTTGTCTCGCTTCGACTTATGTAGGAAAATTAGACTAGAAACATAAAACAGCGGCCAGACTTTCGTCTCGCTCGCAATTATGTTGTAGTATTTACTATAAAATCAACTACTTAGATTAGGGTGAGACAAGGGATAGTATAGAAAAGGATTTGAAGGAGTGGGGAAAAGGGAATGGTCGAGGATAATCCCCCAAAAAGAAAAACTACATAAATGAAAATTTAAAAGGTGTTTATTTACTCACTTTCTAATACAAGCCAGTAGGTCAACTTCTGGGTACGAGATCTGAAGTCGAACTTCTTTTTGCATGGAGAAATGCGCCCTTTTATTTAAATTTAAAGCACAGGCGGCATAGGCAAAGAAGGTATTTTTATGGCTTTTTCCGGAAAAGTCTATATAGCCCGTATACGATTTTCAATTTTATTGATTAATTATTTAATGTTGTACAGTTTTAGTTTTATAAATTTATTCTTACTTAACCTGTGTTAGTATTACTAATATTATTAATATTATTATCATTTTCTTTGTTTGATATTATTACTATTAGATTCCTTTAATTGTATGGAAAATGTTATTAATATTTTCTTTTATTTTGTTAATATTTATTTATTTTACTTAGTTTCTCCTTTTTCCTCTTTCGTTTCTTGTTTATATCTCTCTTATTATAAATTTATATAAATATGAGGAAAACAATTAGTCAAAATAATGATAATAATTGTGGCGTTCCATTCGGACTTATAATATTACTTATATTCGCTTAATAATAATTAGAGAAATTCAATTTTGTTTTAGTGTATTAATGTTATTACTTAATAATACACTTTTTTTATAATTATATTTTAGCAGTTTATTACAGATATAATTATATAATTATGTTTTTTCTTTTTTGATTATTTATTTTTTTTTAATTAGATATATAATAAAACTAAAAATAATATATAGAAAAATAAAATTTTCTTTGTTAACGCAATTGCGCAGATGAAGATGAAGCTTTATGTGCGTATGTATGTGTGGACGTGCGGCTATTGAAGGTACAAGCACGCAATTGAAGGTGTCGTTGTGTGTGTACGTGGATGCGTATGCCGGCCGGTCGCTTGCAGGTGCAGGCGCGCAATTGAAAGTATTGATGTATGCGTTTGTGAGTGTAGACCTCTGGCTCCTCAAAAATGCAAGCGCAGTCATAAAAACGTAAGGGTTATGACCTTTTACGCTGACATTACAGGTCTAAGTGTCGATATTAGATCCTTTAAAATTTTCCTTGTACGTGTACTCATATAAGTACACACATAGATTGTTTATAACAAAATAGCCTAAAACGTTCCACTGCATTTTTTGGACTACGATTTGCTATTGAATAGAAACACTTTTGTAAGATTTTACCTACAAATAATTTTTGCAATAAACGAAAAAGTTTATCGATTTAGCTTCGGGCAGATACTGACTCAAGCGAAAGTATACAAGCATTCACGCACATAACGAACACGTAGAAAAGCCTTAAGAAGAACCCTTTTTTTAACGATCATCTCTAATTCAGTTCGAGTCCACCACCCCGTGAAAAAGTGTAATCATAAATTTAAGCTACGGATAGGAATTCTATTACCTAGGCTTTCTTATTTTTTAAAATTCAAAGGAAAATTTTACGAACGCCTTTAAGTCAAGTAAATAAGTTGAGTAAAACTCGACTTATGTTATTTTCTTTTATGTATTCGTCTTTGAAGCATTTCTCTTGTATTTGCAATTTTTTAATAATTTTATGAAATACGAGATTATGTGGCATAAATAATTGAAAATTGAAGGTAACGATAGCTGCTTTTAATGCTTTAGCAGTTTCAATTTTATTGTATTACTGAATATGAAACCAGTCTGTTATTTCATCAAATTTATTTACTTCTTAATAAAATTAGTAAGTTTCTCAATAAGAAAGTTGTAAAAAATCATGACCGACGTGTGGTAAGTACCCCGACTGAGTCATTGGTTTAACAAAGACAACGGATTTTATTCTCGATAATTATTTATAAAGCCTCGATCTAATTGATAACTCTAATCTAGATATGTCTTTATGTCAAACTTACAAATAAGTTTGATATTTAAGGATTAGAGGCAAATTTTAAAACCTTTTTGTTTCTATTAGAGTAGTCGCGGACTTACACTCGTGAACGTAGTGATTCTCTAAAAGCCGTGTCAATAAACTACGTCTATAAAAATCACCAAATTCAACTGTAGTTTTTTTTATATGCAATTTTAATAATTTTTGTGTGGGATTATTACGTTTAATATAATGTGCAAAAGAAGTGTTTAAGCTGCACCCGCGATTTCGTATACAAAAAGATTGCATATTAATTAATAAAAAATTAAGTAAATTGTTTATTCTATCTGTGTATAAAATTTATAAGATTTGAGGTTAAAATATGTGTGCGTACATCGATCGGTGAGACCGAAAGAAATTCCCGAGAAAACACCGCTGCAAGCGAGTGAGTACTCACGCATTCACAGATATGGCGCACACATATGTATCCTGACAAACGATCTTCGCATTCGATGAAGTTCAAACTCGACTCTTGAATTTTGACGATTACATAACAAGCTGTAATAAAAAGCACTGGAATAAGGACTGGACTAGGCAAATTTCTTTATAAATAGTTCTTTATAATCTCATTTAGATTGTGTGTAGATGCACAAAATATTCCTCAATTTCTCCGATTTTCCAACTCGTTCGATTTTTTTTATAAAAACTTGCTTCAAAGTCGCTTATCCGTAATATTCGAAGTCTTCTCTTGTAAATCTGTTTTTAACAATTACGTCGTTTTGATGAGTATTGTAGAATTATACAAAAGAACTTCCCTGATTATCATTTCGAGATATATAAAAATTTAATTTTTTAGTAAATAAAAATTATTATTTTCTATCCTAAAACGTTGTACATATACGACTTAGTCCGCCATTACGTGTATAAGACTGCATGTGTTTTAATCAGACGGAACATCAATTTCCGATGCGATATTCATATCAAACTATTTCTTGGGTATTAATATTATTAAAGTACGCTATATTAAAAGAAAATTTCACGGAATGTCTCAGGGAAATTTGTTATTAACAATCTTATGTGGCCCGTATGCGTGTACCCATATGAGTGCTTATGCATTCAATGACGGGCGACGACAGTTCTTCGTGAAATTTTTTACGGATTATATTGCGTATTATATTTGTCCTCGCATCCTGCTAAGATACTTGTGCGAGTAATAAAATTATTCGCGTTTTAACGATTTTTGTGCAATAGTATACCGTTTGCTCCTACGCGAATTTACGGAAAACGCACGAAAAGTAATGTTCCGCCGAGTTTCTTTTGCAATTTCTTTTTGGGAATAGTTTTCTACTGAAACAATTATCCTCGTGGATTATACTTAGTTTAACAATAAAATTGACGACTTTTTTACGACTTTACGAAATTTTCTACGAGGGTGATTTTTGAGGGTGGAATTAATTTTAAACCTATTATTTTATCGTTTCGTATTATGAGTGATAACGATATGTAGATAACGATTTTTAGTTTTTTCAACATGAAATTGATTTAAAAAAAGAATTTCGTTGCATTCATTTTGAAACTTAATAATATTAATATTAAATTAATAATAACTTTCAAATCATCTCTTTAATATGACGAAGAATTTCATGAAGTCTTTTATGTTGAAATGTAAAATACTTACAGTTACTAAATATTCAAATGAGCTGATGTGACTGTTCATCAAGTAGAATTCTTCTACGGCATCTGGATTCAAATTCATTAAACAGAAACTTGTAAAAGAGCATTGCTCAAAATTAATGTACTTTAAATTCCTATTTTTGTAAAATAGTCCTGATAAGGATTCTTCATATGATTCATTTATCATCTTTATTCCAAAGTGACTGAGATTCTTAAAATATTGTCCTGTAACAACTACTGTAGAGGTACTGCATGGACGTCCCAAATTAATATATTTAATGTTTGGACAATATTTATTAACCATTTTTATAAGAGTTTGACAAGATTGAATACAAATTATACGATCTGGTTGAACGTAATATTCATCTTCATAAGAAAAATCAACATGAACAATAAAACGTCCACATAGTTGGAGAATTTTTTCAAAAATATCTCGAGTTATCTTTATTTTGCTCTTACTATTAACTCCCCATAAAGTTCGATTTACAGTAATTTTTTTTAATGTGTACCAGGATATTTGACTTATTAGTTGCCACCGACGACATACTGTAAACATTCGGAGATTAAACAGATATATTATATATAAAATCAGCATTATTAAAACTGTAATTAATCATTGCATACCGCTTTGTACTCTTATTTGATCAACAATTGGTAAAAAGTAGAAAATACGTAATAAACAATCGTCGTTTAATTGATCAATGTGGTTGAAATTTATGGTATTTTGACCATTCATATCGATTTTCCTTCTGTTAATACGTTTTATAATCTGAAAAAGAAATGTTTATTGTTATATATATAATGTAAGTGGAAATAATATTAAATAATTTCGTATTAATACAATTTATATGCATGTAAGTCAAATAAAAATTGCAACATTTTAAATAACATCAATACTCGAGTTGCAATAAAATATTGTATAAAAATATTGTATTTTAATAAATAATTACGTGATAAAATTTCTGATTAAACAGAGAGTATTTACAATAATACCTGCTACAATTATTATTAAACTAAATTTTACCATATTTATGAAAGGTTCACTTTAATAATAAAAGAATGAAAATTGTTTTCAGTGTAACTTATCTTCTGCACTCAAGTTAATTAAGCAACTTCATTAAGTTTTCTCATCTTTTTTAAAATTCTTAATTAACAATTCTTATTTATTTCGTATTTTGCTTTCTAAAATGTTAATTAAGTTTTCGATTGATAACAGAAAACACATTTAAGTAAATACGTTAATATATATATTTATATAAACGTTTAACCTTCCAGACATTTATTATTAAATCTATAAGAAATTGTAAAATTGATGATAAACCGACCAATTTTCTTAACATTAATAATACAAAGTTGGAGGTAAGAAAAATATCCTTTGCAGTATTAGTTGTCCCAAATGTGTGCATGAAGAATATAGCAAGTAAATAAAAACAAAGCTAGGCACGACTTACGTACTTTAATAAAATCGGTATCCTCGATGTAGAGATAGATATCGGGTATCCTCGAACCAAAAGACCTAGGATGCATAAAAGAGAGTCTAAGGGAGGAAAAACGAAAGAGAGAAAGAAAAAGGGAAAAGGCCGAATACAGATACGCAAAGTCAAAAGTAGGCTCATCCGAACATCCTCGCAATTCCATGTCGGTAAAAAAAAAGAAATCAAGAGAAGCGAACGATCTCCGCGAGTCGTCAAAGGCGCGATCGCACTTGCCCCGCGGATCGGCAGGACGTCGGTCATTCTGTTTTTTAAGTCCCGAGGCGATGTTGCACGTGGAAAAAAATCGTGGCCACGAAGCGGTGTGCATTCGCGACATCGCAGGCAGAAATTTTCGAGTACTATGTAATTAGAAATGCATCGTTTGCCGACCGCTATTATTTCTCGCACTTTTTCACTCCGAGGCTTTTTTTCATTTTCTGCGCTGAGCATTCGTACGGGACTCGTACAAGCAATGTCTTTATTTAATTCGATGCAGGTTTGCCGCGTATTTTTGGAGTTCCCTAGTTGCACGCGTTACGGCTACGAACAATTCCGCGCTGATGGTACAAACGACATTAATCAGCTCTTGAGCGATAACTGATGAAATTGAAATTTAATTTTTACGAGTGTGACAAAGTATTTTCTTATCGCAAATACATTTTAGTTGGGTACTATTCCAAACACTCGACCGAAGCTAGTTACTGCACAATCCAATGTAATATGACATTTAATTTCGTTTCTCCTCCAGAACAGTACTCCGAGTACTTATTTATTTGGTTACAGATAAGGAAAATTCCACACCAAATGGAAAAAATATCCAAGAGTACTATAAACTTCATAATAAAGGTTCCGAACAATATATAAGTGGAACATTCAGTCGTGAAAAATATAATACATATGTATGTAATACAAGTATTTAATTGTGGCATCGAAACAAGATTTTCATAATAATCACGGATAACATCGTATAAAATTTTTAATATTATCCATTCATAAAACATGATTAATTGTAATTTTGTGTACCAACTTTAGACACATAGTGGCAATTCATCTGGGAGAAGAGAAAATTATTCAAGAAGCAAGTGTAAAAACCGCGGTAGGACATGTAAAAAGAAGTGTGAAGATAATACGTACTTTGCAAATATGTTTATATAAAATATACATATATTTTACATGTATATATAAAATAGTTTGTAAATAATTATTGAATACATGCTTATTAACAAGTTTAACTGTATACATTGAAATGCTAATACTAAATTCTTATGTCGTCATTTTTTCCACAGTAATTCAACTGCATTAAATTACAAATTATGTAAACTATTAAATAATTCGTTTAATTATAAAATTTTGTTACTGGTTTTATGTATAATTTAATTCCCCATGAAGCGAGAGTATCAGTAATACTATCAGAATCAAAGATTTTAAAGTGAAAGAAATCTTTTAGAACGAATCCAGAAGATTTCTCCCCTTTCTCTCGCTATATCTTTTACTCTTTCTTGATTCTATTTTTATCTCTTTCTTAAAGTATCTGTACCTTATACGAAGATGACGAGACTCAAATAAATATAAATCATTCGTCAACTATATTGCCTTTTGACATAAAGGAAATAAAAGATAAAAATAAGTTACTGCGCCCATTTAGATTCTAAATTGTACATAATTCACAAATATTTTGCATTATAACAGTTTTGTTGTTTAATGTTAAATATCAACCGCTGTCGAGGTAAGATCGCGTTTTCGCAAAATCGCTACACGAGGGTTGCTGTCGAGCTTGACGCGAGCTACACACGGAACCAACAAAACGAAATTAACGGATAGTCACCAGCAGAGGGAGAGAGAGAGAGAGAGAGAGAGAGAGAGAGAGAGAGAGAGAGAGAGAGTGAGAGAGAGGTGAAATATGCAAGGCAGGTGAGAAGACACTTAGCATACAGAGTTCCGACTGTGGAATTACGTCGACTGTTCCAGCGTCGACAGTCATAATGACGCGGTGGATCGTAATATTTCCAGGTCCTGGAGAAGTTTCAACGAGTCTTGGATTATCTCTAGTTCCCGGAAATGTGCGACGCAAAGCTAAAGTCAGGAGGAGTTCGCTCGTTTTCAGCCAAACGCGTTTTTTTTTCTTTTGTGATGGCAAGCTTTTAATGAGGCAATGTTCGAAATTCAAATTCTTTTTCGACTTCCTCTCGTTGAATGGGAAGTCGTGTGCTTTCCCCTCATCATACGATCACCCCGTCTCGCATTATCTCTCACTCTTTCTCCATCCTTCAGAGAAACGTAACGAGTAAATCAACTCGTTAAATGGACTAACGTTCACTAAATTATATAAAATTTAACATAATGTAAATTATTATAATCAGTCCATAACTTTTATTTTAATGCAATTAAACAATAATATCATTCTTTTCCTTATTTTGTAATTAATTAGTTTTCTTTTTAAATGTAAATGATGATTTTGAAATGATCCAAAAGAAACTTATGATATCACATTATTCGTTCAATTTTTACGTTAAACAAATGTATAATTGCAACTTAACACTATATGATATATAGATAATTGCAACGATAAACGATTAAATATAACTACGTAATAATGTAATCATAAAATTTACTAGATTTTTTGCTATCCCATTTATGCTTCATCATTGCTACATATTAAAAAGCGATAAAAAATTATTTATATGAAAGGATCAAAGCTCTCTCACAAATTTCATTAAATTTTTTTTCTTGGACTTAATTTGCAACCAGAAACTGTTGCATATATCATATAAAAACTTGTATAAATATATATTAAAATACACGTTTTAAGTATCAAATCCTTAAAAATTTAACAGCCAATAAACCATAACTTCTTGATCGATGATATCTTAATACATAGAAAAAGATTACAAATGATGGTAAGGGCTGGTCCCCAACTTTACAACTAGTCAACGATTATTGCTCTTTTCTTCGTACAACATATCTATATTCTATATATAGATATATAGAATTTAAAAGAATTTAAAATCATTCTATATTCGTTAGATCTATAAACTCCATGTAATTAATGAACATCAATATCTGTTTCAATGAAATACGGTAATATAATAACTTGAAATGATAATTGTAATTAGTCGTTGTATAAATCCCAGTAAAATCAGGTTAAAAAAATTATTCTAATTATGCGAAAAATGTTTATTCAAACTTATATTGAAATCTTTATGAAGCATATAATTATTAACCAATTTTATAGTTACGTTCTGCTTTCAAAATCTTGATATATTAAATAGTATATAAAATTTGTTAAATATGATTAATATTTTCAGGTAAATTAACGTATACGATAAAGCGAAATATTTGAAACTATCTATCATTGATTCTAAATATAATTTTTCATACGTTTTTTATTAAGAATCAGTACAAGAAATCCTTTTTAACAAATTTACTATTAATATTCTCATAAGATTACCTAGTCGTTATCACAATGTTTTTCATCGAGATAAAAGAGATAAAATAATGAAATTGTATAATTTCAATGAGATCAACAGTTAATAATAAAGCGGTTCAACTTTAATTTTCACGTGATTATATATTCATAGTCCCGAGTTAACTTAAGCTTTAAACTATAAAATATCTTTCAAAGGATACTTTCAGTATAATGTTTTTGTCGACTCTTCTATCGATAGAAAAGCCAATTGGCCCTTTCGAAGATAAACTCTCTCGGATAACGCCTCGACTTTTATTTTTAATGTAAAATAAGAATTCAAATAACCAGCGTCGGTACCTCGTCGATATTCAAGAACAAAAGGTTCAAAGTACGTTATACTCCCTCGCGCTGGTGCGTACATAAAGAGCAGCTAACGAGGCGAAATTTAATCATAAAATATTCCCCCAGCGCGTCGATAAATAAAGGTACACTTCTATCTATTTGCGGTAAATTAAAAGAGGGAAGACAACCGATCAGTGTACGAGAGATGAGACGATCGCATAAGAGAGCTGCGAGGAAAAAATCGCGTGTACCCGCGCTTCATCCATTGGAGACGCGTATATTCCTACGCAAGGGTGGTGAAAAGAGCGGGAAGGAAGGGGGCGAGAGAAGCGCGATTCTCTCACGACCTTTTCAATGCCGAGCCGCGGCAGTGCCGACGCTTTAATGGCAGCCTATAAAACGAAAAGAGGAGCACGCTATTACGAGAGATCGGGACTCTCGCACTCTTGGCCGCTCTGTCTTGGACTCGGCGGAAGGGCCTCCGGGAACCCTTTTCGAGTCGCGCTCTAAAACTTGGAGCCTTTCTCGCTATGCGATCGCAAAGAGACTCTCGTGGCCGAACCCTCCCCGGGCGATCGCAAACTCGCGCTCCGTCTCACTCTCTCTCTCTCTCTCTCTCTCTCTCTCTCTCTCTCCAACTCTCGATCTTCTCTCATTTGGCTCAATGGGCTCGTCCATGCGGATTTGCCCTCGGACAAATGTCGAATATGTGTCTTATATGCGAATGTTGTGGGCGGGTACATTATTGCCGTGCTTTAGTAAGACTCCTTTTATTTAAAGTCGGCATTTTTCTTTGCGAGTCGCTTACAGGTATGTGGGAATATTGGCAACCACGAGGGAAAAGTTCATAAGTCAAATATACGAGCGGACCATGCGATATCGACACTCCTTACAATATGTATCAATATGTATCTTGGACATCCCGTTGTTACTTTATCCAAGTGATCAGACTCGAGTACGAACCGAGTAAAAACCTTTCGATCGGTTTTAAAAGCGGGAAGATGCTTATACGAAAGAAATACACTTAAAATATAAAACTTTCGACTTCGCATATTCTATTAATATTCTCTCCTATGTAAGCTTCTAAGGAAACGAGCTTGCACAGAGTCCCATATAATTATATGAGATTAATAATGTAATCTAAAAAATGGAATATAACAGGTTCAAAGCTGTTTGTCAGCTTTTAACATTTTCCGAATCTTCTTCCGTGATAATATTTTGTCCCTTAGGTATACATAATGGCATAAACATTAGTAGCTTTTGAAGATTTATAGAGATATTCTATAAATATCTAATATTTTATTTGTATTATTTAGAATTTCATTGATGACGTTGATTCATTTAAATATTTCAAACGCCTGAGTTTTCGAGGTTTTTTATTGATTTTCAGAGGTAAGAAATTTAATCAAATTAATTTAATGTTTGAATTAAAGCTATAGTCGTTATACAAATCGAGGCTCAGATTTAGCAACACAAATGAAGGAAAAAACACGATTTATAGCAACCATGATATCGCAGAATTTACCTAGAATATGAAAATAATTAGATGGCGTATTATTTTAAATAAAGAAATAAAATAAGTTAAAAATAATATACTGAAATTATCTGAATTTGAATTATGAAATTTTCAATCATAAAATATCCAATTTATGAATTTAACTAAAGAGTTAATTTTTACCAACAAAGTTCGATTATATCATTACCGTTTTGATTTCTTTATTTGTAAAGGAAATGCTAGTTATTAAATGTACAACTAAGAAATCTAAAATTATATAATTCACGTAACTCAAAAGCAGAGTATAGCATAGCTCATACATAATAAAATTTTACTCAATTCACGAATTGTTCAGGTAACAGTTTACAAACTTACGTTGATCTTCTTAACAATTCTATGTGAATAGAAATAATAAACATTAATTTACGTACATATAAGTATCTTAATATATTTATATTACTCGTAATATAATACATTGGAAAAGGCTATTTTAGCAAAATTAATTCTTATTGTATTAGTACTGATAATTATTATATTTGTAATGATCAAAAGTAATAAAAGAAATCGTTTCAAAAATGTATTGCTGAAGTAAATATTTAAGTAAATATTAGGTTAAAATACAATAAGAGTAATTTTTAATTTTTAATTTAATTATTCTTCTACTTTTTTTAAGAATGTTTTCCTCGATCAACAAAGATAAAAATTACTATTTATCAAACTCAAACTTTTCATTATCGTAAGACAGTAATGTAGCACTGATATATTATTAAAAATAATTAATCAAATTCATTTGTATAATTCTTAGTTCATTGTAAGGTTTCTTTCAAAGTCAATTAAAGAATTTTGAACAAAAATATCATTAGTTATAATTACATTGCATATACTTTTTGTATAAAAATTATTTTTCAAATACGTAACAATTTAAGAATATATATACATATATGATAAATCTAAGATAAACCAAATAAATCAAATAAAAACTGAATTTTTAAAAGTATTTGAATTTTATAAAAAAAAGAATTTTATGCTTTACGTAATAAAAAAATATATTGAATTTTCTATATTGTTATTTACCAGATAAGAGAGTATAAATAAAAATTTTAAATAAAAATTATTTTATTATAACAAATATAAAGTTGAACGTCAAAGTCATCAAAACGTTAGGTATGTATATGTTGCATTAACATGTAATATTTTCTCGACAACGCAGTTGCATTGTGTGTTGTATTACGTACATATTTGTTTATTATGAAAACAATGAAATGTTAATACAATATTCGCTTTAGATTTCTGGCAAGTTGCGTCTGTATTTCAATGGCATTTGAATTATGTTAGCAGAGAAGTATTAACTAGTATTATATAATTTTTTAAGAAATATAAATGCATAGAAAAGAATGCATGCAGTAAATCTACAAATTTATATAGATTTACTACAAATACCATACGATTATTCAACGTAAAAAGTATGTCGAGTAAGTAAATTTATACATAATTACTAATACTTTCAGAAGTCCGATGTCACCAATTTCTATAAATAGTTATCCCAAGTTATCTGCTTGAGTGCCGATTTGAACAAATTGACCGAATAATTTTCCTAATTGTTAAAAAAATCTGAAAGCACATTTTGAAACGAAATCATCGACTGTCTGTGCAGATGGTGTAGATTGGTTTCAAGATCGCAATTTTATTTACAAAAATTAAATAAATACCAGTTAGTACTGATTAGGCAACTTAGCTAACCATCAACATAATGTATTTTTCTTAGTAGTCAATCAGTTTATTACTATGGCTTTCTACATAAGAATCTATGCACTTGGGCATACGACGAATATTACCTATCAACGTACAAGAAGAATAAAAAAACAACACAGCCCTTTCTCAATTGGTTTATAAAAGTTGAAACTCTCTGAAAACTAAACGAGGCAAAAGTCCGATTACTGATAAGCGATTAGCACTCCTTTTTCCCCTCAAATTCTTCTCCTTGTACTCCCTTTCTCTGGACACTTGCATCCCGTATGGTAGATCGTCGCTCTGGTACGTACGCAAAATATTCGCTCGGTCGAACCCCGCTCACTCTCACTCGCTCCCTCTCTGTCTATCTGTCTCGTTCACTCCTCTCACATTCTCCATCGCGCTCGCGGGAAGATTTCAGTCTGACCCGTGGTGGGTGTGTGTTTAACCTCGTGCGCGAGTCGATCACCCACGCATCGGTGAATGTAAATTACCGGAGGCTATGAATCATTTTGAAGAGAGCCAGACAGCTTCAGGGTATCTCTTTCGTCTCTCCTCTTAACTCTTCGTGTTCTTCTTGTAGTTTATCGTGTTTGCGAGCATCCTTTAGACTAAGAAAAAGGACTGAAACTCTTAGCTCGCGATATTGATAAAATGTGACGCGTTGGTTCATTGGGGCCTGGATTTTAAATTGCTTTTAAGACATAAATTATTTTTTCTGAATTGCTAAAGTCGCGACACACGGGAAAAGGATTGTGCAAGTGATAACATTAATAATAACTTATTTTTAATTACAGAAACGTGAAACAATATATCTGTAAATAATTTACTTCAATTTAATGGTCTGTCGATTAAGTGATTAGCAACAATGTATAATACCTTGCCACTTACTTTGGTAGCTCCTCATTTCTCGTAGTAGATAATAGTATTTTTCTTTTTCATTTTTGTTTTCATTTCGAACAATTACACAGCCACGTCTTGATTAAGACCGTTAGACTTTTAAGATTGGAATAAGCAATTTATTTAAAAATAATTTAATTGCGAATTAAATTTGGCAAAACTTTTCAGAAATTACTTCAGCATTGTTGCTGTGAACAGAAAATCGAAATAGAGCCGAAATAGAGCAATAACCGAATAGAGTAAATAATAAGTATGGAAATTATTAATAGAACTAACATTCATTATTATTTCATGTACTGTGTGCGGGCTGTATTTTTAATACACATTTGATACATTTGATACATAACAAATTTACACAATAAATTTAAGTAAATAATTTAAATAAATTACAAACTATTTGGTTTATTATGTTAAATTATATTAACGCACAAGTTATAACTTTTGAGAACTTTTATAACTTTCGTGACTGAACTACAAGTTACTGTCTTTCATCGACATGAGTCATGACCTTTTGTAAAACGAAAAGCAAAAAACAAATATAACAGCACATCTTGGCTGTAATATCGTCGCCTCTTTTCCTTTTATTTTGCTCGGTTTCGGCGCCGTTGAGAAAAAGGCCAATGGAAATTTGAGGGGAGCCCGCATCGCTTACGTAAGTGCGAAAAGAAAGGAAGAGAGAAAGCGAAGAAGGAACCGCTTGAGAAAGGCACGCAATCGACTCCCATAGATGGCCGTGGGACGCGCTTTGGGCCCAAACTCCCACCTCCTCCAAAGAACCTCTGCCCCTTTGGCAATGATGCTTATTAGGTGTTTTCAGAGTAAAGAAAAGAAAGATTTACGTACTAAATAGACACGCGGAGACGAGAGATGACGGGACTTACATAAGGCTTTAGACATTCAAATTAGAGTATAAGCTTCTTCCTGAATTTTATCATTTCGAATGTTGCTGTGACCAATTTTTTCGATGGATGTTTTGAGAGAGAAGAAGGCTCTTCATCGTACTTAATTAGAATCAATTACGTATAAATGAGTTGAAGGCTTACCTTATTTACACATACGGTTTATTTCAATAACTCTTATTCTCTTTGATTTTTCATTTGATTAAAATATTATTCTAGAAGTAGTGTAGTAATTCAATTGCTAATTATAATATCTGGATACTCTTAACGAATTCTCATATCCTTTGTAATCAATTTAAAAAATTCCATTTGAAAAGCTGTAATTTAAAACTACGGTAGAACCTTACAAACAAAACTTTTTGAATAATGGTAAAAACGTAATTAAATCCTCCAACAATAGGATGAAGCCAGTCAAGCATAAGCTTCAAAATCAAAATAAAAGAGCTACGATTCTTAGAGAAGCTATGAAATTTCACAGGGGCGCAGTGGCTTAGTCTGGTAATACGAGTCGTACTTTTCTTGCTTGTTGCATCGACTGGCAGTCGACTACTGCTGAGCTCTTAATTAATTATTGGAAGATAATTAGCAATATATATATATATATATATATATATATATATATATATGTGTGTGTGTGTGTGTGTGTGTGTGTGTGCATGTACATCGAGTGAAGACAAGGCCAATAGATGATATCGTTCTCTAAGTTCCGACATGCATAAGAACAAAGGATTCCGATTTCGTCGATAAACAAACGTTAATTATTAGGTGAGTTCCACGAGGATCGCGCACATGCCAAAGTCACTGCAGTTCTTTATCATTTCGCGTGCGTTGACTGTATTACGTGACAAAACAACGGCAGCTTTATCACATTTAGCTGGAAGCTAAAAATAATATCAAAATAGCGATTGGTGATTGAAATCGTCGATCGATCCATCGGAGGCTCGGTCGTGAATGATCGTTTGCCATTTATAAGATATTTTCTTCTGAAGTAAACAATTAACTAACTGAAAATAATTAAATTAAAATTTTACCAACTCAAATGAAATTCTACGTTTATTATTATAAAGTCTTTATAAGCTACAAATTAGGTCATGAATCAGGTTTCACAGATTTTTTTATTTATAGACAAAAGAATGCCGAACCTATAGCCACTGTATAGTACTTACAGCACTATTGAACCGTATCCTGTATTATTTCCAACTAATTAACATATGTATTAACTGTAGTCCAAAAAATGTACGAGAACATTGATAAAATATATCGAAAAACTTTGCATTTAAATATATCGCTTGGGACGAAAATTAGAAATCATAATAATTTTTCCCCTTCTTTGACATAATTAATTTAAATATTTTCGTTAATTTTTATAATCTACATCTATTCGTTGTGTCTATTTAATAATAATAATTTATACTTTAATCGTTAAAACTATTCTCACGTACAACGAAATATTATTACATTTATAAATATTGCCAGATTTGTTTATTTTTTTCCTTTTGATTTATACATTAGATCCTATTATTATTGCCAGTCCAGTCGTTATCTCGTAATTTAATTTCAATGGCTGGTCATGTTATTTATAAATTCTTCTCACTTTGTGTAACCACGTGCCTATAGATATTTACCAAATCCAAGTACATCTAATCTTCTCTGTTCCTCTTTCTTTATCTTTCTGGCTTTCAGCTAGATCCTTTAATGCACGAGCAGGAAATTAATAAGCAGCTGGCAAATATGAAAACGATTTGATTTACGAGTAATTCCGGTTGTCATATGAGCGCAAGCTTTAACGCTTATTTGGCCTACTTTCAACGATTAATTGACTTTCTGGTAACGTTTACGAGGCGTCAAAAATATGTGCGGCTTGAGATCCCATTTTCTTCTTTCTAATTACAATTAAATTCCATTAATGCATAATTTAATTATGACGTTTCCACTTAAGTGTTCTGTTAATGTAACTGTTAGTATTCATTAATACGTATTAATTATATTTATCCAGAAAATTGCAGTTAATACTTTTTGAAAAGTATACGAGAAATATTTTCTTCGATTCCTAATTTAAGGAACACAATTCTATACTAGTTTTTGTATTAATTTTGTGAATTCTACGTTTACAAATGCAAACAATTGGCTATAATGCCGTATAATTAAAAATATATTATAGTGGCAGAATCTGGAAGTTTCGATAGAAAGATCGTTTTCATTTATCGTAGTCATGATTATCCACGTTGACTGAAAAAAATTCCCTAATGATAAAATATTGATTGTATGATCTTTTAAGCGAGCAGTTTTTGAAGCTTGAAATTAACAGACTAACGACTGAAAATAATAAAAGTATCATTATATATGTACATAAGAAAATTACGGTCGCTAACTTTGTAACTTCAATAATTAATACGTTTACTATATCGCCTATGTACGTACTGCAGACGAAATTAATACACTGCTAATTGTACTGACATAATTATATAAGAGCCTACCATAGACGATTATGTCATTTATTTGTCAAGAATTTAAAATTACTTAAAGCTTTGACAAAATATGTAAATGGTAACTTTAAATGACATTTCTACGATGTAAACATAACGTGAAAAATTACCAAATCCTACTGATAAAAAAATTTTAAGTTAATTTTACATATTCATAGTCACAACTGAAAAATTATCTGTAAGTCAAAAAGAATAAATAATAATCTTCGTATTGCTTTTCAAATGCAATAAAATATTTAATTTGTGTGCCCAATGATACTTACGCACTGTTAAGTCATGATTTTAAATTTCAATTTTCAATTTTCAATTTTCAATTTTCAATAATACTACGAAGTATTAATCGTTTCCACTTTAATATTATAAACACATTCGCATAATTGATTTGAATCTGTTGAATATGTTTAAATAATACTTCAAAAATAGGTTTAAGTTTTGCCTGTTTTTAATACTATTTATGTATTAACAGTTATCTTAGTCATAAGCAGTTAATACACGCAAATAATGCGACGATGAAATGTAACCTAATGCCTGTTAATTATAATCCATATTTGTATACTAATCATAAAATTGATGAAACGCAGAACGTCTCTTCATAATTTCTCAAAATTTCCTAATTAGAGAATTTTCCTAATAATTTTCGGTCTCTTCTGTTGTTTACAAACACAATTTATTATTGAATAAAGTTATTTAGCAATATAATTCTGGAAACCAATATAAATGAGTTATTAGCTTAAATCGTAGGGAAATATCTTATAAACAGTTAAATGCAGTTGATTATCTGGTAGAAGTAAATAACGAGGACAAAAACAGTACCCATTCATCTAAAAACTGACCATTTGCATGAAGATCAAACGAGACCGATCAACTGTGCTCCCGTACTCATTTACTCGTTAATTTTATCGTTTTAGCCTTTACGACTGTACCTTTCACCATCTGTATAGCATTACTTCATTTATCGCAAACTCTATTTCCTTCGTATTTACTCGAAAATTTATTCAAATCCTGTAAGCTCTGAATTTTCAATTGCCATTATTACGTATTATTGTATGAAATTATTTTTATAATAACTTTATGTTCTAATTTTCATTACAATAACTTAAAACAAGAACAGCCTTCAAAAAATATACATAATAAAATAAATTATCATAATTGATTACAGTAAAATAAATATTATTACGTAGATACTTATCTAAACATTGAATTCAGAAAAACAGAGATGTACAGTTTTATTAAAAAGCTATAAATAATTTTGTACGGATCTTTTCAATATGAATGTAAACTCTGTTAAAATTATTTTGCAATTCTGTCAAATAAATCACCTATTGACGTGTACGTGTAGAGAAGAAAGATAAATGTAGCAAGCGTAGTTAAATAATGTATATTTTGTTCTAATGCAAAACTTGCACATAATAAAGGAATATAAGAATGCTTTAGAGAATGCACATGGAGCAGTTTTTTCGAGTTCTCGAAATTATCCAACATAATGCTAAAAAGTTGGTGCAGAAATCATTCTGTGGTATGAAACTGACTATATTTACATACAGTCGGAGTACTTAATCTTGTGACACGCTAATAACTTAATAATAGTATCTACACGTAAAGACGATTTCGTAAGTTCGTGTAATTCTACTAATTTCGAAACAACAGGTATGTACAAAAAAGCCAACTTATCTATGAAAAAATTTCTAATTTGTAACATACTTTCAGTTACAAACTATTGATAATTACGATGTTTCACGTGCCAAAATATAAAAAGAGCAAAAACCGATATAGCAATTCCAATGATATAGAATGCATTTGATGTATATACCAAAGTTTTTCTATATCATATGGCTCTGGCTGAAAAAATAGGTGATTACATTTTCATTCGCATGATCAATGTCCATACACTTTATTACTTAAACTATTATATAAACTCATTACTTTTAAATGCATCATTTAAACATTGAAAAAATTTTAAACCCATAGTTTCTTAACTTATTTTACTATTCTAAAGTGTGTATGTTATAATTTATTAATATTATTTTATAATTTATTAATAATTTATTTATAATTTATAATTTATTTATAATTTATTAATATTATCAGCAGCATTATTATATATAAAAATATCATACTACTGAAAAAATTAGTCATTGATTGATGTAACGAATTGCGAATTGCCGTGGTCAAATCCTTGTACAAAGATATCACATTTACATTTCAGATTGTTTTAATAACAATATATTATCGCAGTTTTCTATGAAAATAAACAATACATGCACATTAATAATTGCAACTTTAAAAAAAATAAAAGTGGTAAAATAATTAATCTAAAATTTTATTTTTATGCCTGTGTTATCTTATTATTATAAGGCTTTTAATATAAATAACACCATTGAATAATAATAATATAAAAGATGATAAAAAAAGAAAGTAAAAATCATAATTTTAAACTAATTTTAATTGCATCTCTCGATATAGGATATACGTTTATATCGAACATTTAATTATTCCGAATAAAAAAAAAAGTTGTGATCCAATTTCAAATCTTTTTCGAGTACAATTAAACCTTTCAAACCTGATACATCGCCTTCGTTAAAACTTACTTTTTGCTTTAATCATAATTTCTGCTTTTTAGGAGCAAAATAATTAAAACTGTTTATTTTACCATAAGAAAATGAGATATACCAGCTTTTATAATTTAATAATTTTGACAATATTAAGTAAGATATGAAATTCCTCGGTCCCGCGATTAAATGATGACCCATATTCTTTCGGTATCTTTTATTTTGCTCCAAATACTTTTCTCCTCGGTCTATTTATCAATTATGCTGAATTTGTATTATCAAATTTAGAATAGTTCGTAGTTCAAAATTATGAACAATATTATTATAATAATAAACCTTCATTTCTTAATTACGAAACATTAAACGGATTTTTATCGACATATTTGTAGTGTGGAAACATGCATTTTTTCTGCGCAGTATTTCGCTTCTACTATTAAATGCATAAAACTTCTTACAATTTATTAGCTTAATAAGATACTTAAATTACAAATATTATTAGCCATTAACTTAGTAGCCTTTCGAATCTAATGTTAATTTGACAATGACTAGATGTACATTTTTGAGCAATATGTACGTATTACTCAAATATCATAACACGTCTTTTAACAGAATCAAACATCCTTCAAGCTGGTTCAAAATTCTCTAATACACTTTAACGCACATAATCATCTAATTATGTGTAAACTAAAGTACCATATTGGAAACTTCATTATTAATTCCTAACATCTGTCGTACTTAATACTGAACATTATTTATTAAACCGTACTAATAATTGCTTGTAAGAATAAAATTTTGCAATAATCCATTTTATTAGTGTCTTTAATGTACTGATAATTATTATGAAATTTGATACATTGATACTTAATAAGTTAAGCATTGTTCCAATCTAAGATTCTCATAACAAACAGAGTATGGATAATTTAAACATTAAATCATTATTCCTGGACATTTAATTATAATCAGAATACGATTAGAATTCAGCATATACTGTCTTATATATCACCACCTACGACTAAGCGAAATGCTTATCATGTATCTTTAAAGCTTCGTTGAATTCTATAAATAGAACAATGGTAGAACTTGATATTTCGAAGCTGAAAATTCAGCCCAACGGTTTCAATATACTTGTCTAATTACACTCTCGGCTATAAAAATTCTCATTCCGTCATTAAGGTTCGTGAATCGTGCCCATGAATTTTTAAAGGAATTCCTCTCGCGGTTCAACCCTTCCAGAACTTCGAAGCCAATGCCTGCCTACGTATTCCAACGCGAATAATCGTCGAGCGCTGCTGCGTCTTATTCGTAAAAAAGGCTGTTGCGCGCGAGCTTTGAATATTCGCGAATTGTGCGCGCGTATGCGTACGCGCATCCGTGTGCGCGCGCGCCTGCATCCCTGAAGCAAAAAAGCAGAGAAATCCCCATAGAAAAAAGAAAGAGTAAAGGAGGAAAAAAGAGCGCGGGGCTAGAGGGAGGGGTGGGGAAGTCCGCGTCCTTCGCCCGAGGCGCGACACGACCCGTTTCAAAGACACGTAGAGAGCTGGCCAAAACGAAAGGATGCCCGCACGCGGAAAGAGAATGAGACGAGGTCGAGCAAGATGCGCTACACGGAATCGAGAATAAACGGATGGAGGTTCAGCGAAGAAACGGTATGCAGAGATGCAGGCTCTTTAATTTTTTGCGGCGAATTTAGCAGCATCGCGTAATCGATGAAACGCCTGAACTATTCCGCTGACTTTCACGAGCGTATTTCGATTTCGTCGCTATATGTTTCGGGAAGAATTACTCGGCTAATTCAATTTCGACTGAAAAGCATATTGCTTTTCTTTTGTTGTTCTTTTGTTTTTCTGTTGTTGTTCTTTTGTTTCTCTTTTGTTGTTCTTTTGTTTCTCTTTTGTTTCTCTTTTGTTTCTCTTTCGATTTTCTTCTGTTTTTCTTCTGTTTTTCTTCGGTTTTACCGCTTTGAAAGGAATCGAATGACTTAAGTTGCAAAATTAATTTAAGCGACGCATGTCATTGCGTCGTATGGATCCGATCGAAAAACATCGATTAACGCAGAAACTAACTCACCAACGAGTTGAAATAAATTATGTTTTCAGCAAATTACCGTTACGCGTCCCTTTAAAAAATGTACCCCGTAACCCCGTGAAAAAAAATAATACATTGGACTGAGAGTCTTGCTTAAAAATAATTACAAAACGAGTAAAACAACGTGAATTCTTCCAAGTACATTTCTTTTAATGCTATGCGCGGGTTGCGTCTGGGTAACTTTCAACCGTAACGCGGATCCTTTGCCTTTGTTATTTTTCCCATCCAAGAGTCCAAATACAGCGCAACGAAATTCTGGACAGCGCTAAATAAACATTCGAAGAAGCGATACGCTTTCAAGAGAAAAGAGACGAAAACTTTACCTTCGTAAAAAAATTCAGAGCAAAAGTAAGAGAAAGGGAAGACGCTAAGGGAATGAAGGGAAAGGTGCGCCCTAAAATATGTAGAGCTCAAGGGCATTTCTTTCTGTCTTCCTCTCTTGGACTCTCCTCGTTACATCGCGCTGCCAACGTGCCTAAGGCGAATCGGTTCGGACCGATGCTCGCTCTCTCTCGCCCCCCGTGTATATCGTATGATACAAAAACATCGCATTATTTTCTCGTTTTCTCTCATTCTTACTCTGAGAGTACGAGGGGACGAAAGGTGGAGAAACAGAGAGAGAGAGAGAGAGAGAGAGAGAGAGTCACTGATGTTGGAAAAGGAAGGAAAAGAGCCTGAAGGCCATGTGACCATCGTTATACTTCTCTCTAATACTTTCATGCACGGGCACACGATAAAAATTTTTAGTAATAACATTTACACCAACAATCTTAGTCAAGAGACCCGTTTAGAAAAAGGTTTCAGGAGCTTACATTACACTGAAATAATTCGAAAAATTTTTAATTTTCTATCGAGTTTTTCATGTGATTAACCAGAATAGAGTGTACAGTGATTCTCGATAAATTGAAAGGTCTGCCTCGATCGTATTAATCCAATATTTTAACGTTAAATCGTTGATAATTTCTAATATAGAATCAATATCAAATATCAATTCAAGCAGCTCGTACGAGTAATGACTACATTAAACTCATCTGTTCAAACCTCAATACACCTCGTACATTACTCACTGAAAACTATTAAAAGCGTATCTATTAACTATTTCTGAATATCATTTTACCGTTTTATTACGCAAATATTAAGACTATCTTAAATCTATATTGGGTACGTTTACTTATTTGTACAGCACCATGTACTTTATAATTAATATTACAAACAGTAATACATGAAAACAATTAAAATTTAAATGTCTGATATAAACTTGTTTCTACGATAGGAATAACGGAAATAATAAGAAAATAGCGAAAATTTACCGAACGCAATGTTTCCCTGCAACGCGTTAATCATCTCGTATACGCTACATTAAGCAGTCTTGCGACTCGGAAAAAAGTATTTTTAATCATAATGCCTGCTTTATTACTTTCAAATTCATTAAATTATGAAATAATTTAATCGGCTAAAGTACATTTTTTATACTAATTTTTTAAAAGGCCAGCTTGTTAACATTTTTTTAATGCGCAATTCGAAACTTTTACTCTCCTTTAAGAAGGTCCCCGACTCTTAACCTAAGCTAAATATAAAATTGAAGAAAATACCAGATATTGCACAGAGGAAACAAATAAAGAAACAATAAAGAAATGCGAGTTCCATAGAAACAGAATATTTTGCAGTTATAATGTAAATAATTTTATCGGTGCCTCAAAATTTTCACACCGTTGAACGATATGAAGGTGAGCGATAAACGTAAAAACATGAACTTCTAGAAATTAATAAGAGTGAACGTAAATCTCAAGAAATATCCGTCGTAACGGGGATGCCTTTTTATTAAATTTGCATCTTCTTGAACAACGCACAGCTTCCACTGAAGTTCCGCTTTCCACTATATCCGAAACACAAAATTGGAGCACTCGAAATGCGGCCCTCGTCGTCTCCGTAGGCACGACACCGGTGCACGTATTGTATGTGTGTAAAAAAAATATCGTACTCGCGGAGGCGATAGTATCCGTAGAAATGTGTATTTATTAGAGAACTAAACGTTGAGGAAAAATGGAATAATCATCAAGATTGCCTAAGTAAGTTAAGCCTAGCAACGGAATCTGATTGTTCGAAAATCGAATAAGCAATTTATTCGAATGAAAATTAAGAAATAAACAACGATCGATCCGAAATTACAATATAACTAATATAAACGATTGACGCGATGTGTACGTAATATGTACAATATTACGGAAAAAAAAATTACGCGAGATCAACGCCAATTTTAAGTAACAAAATCGATTTCACGAAATAATAATAAATAAACGCACGCTTACTTGCCTATTGTTATGTTAAATATCTCAAGCTCGCTTCGATTATACGAGGATTTGCTATCCTCTCCTTGAATGTTTCGAGCCCGTGCCAATAAATAATTGCACCAGACAAAATGGCACTCACATCGAAATACAATGAAAATTATTATTGTGCTCTTTCTATGTGCTACTTTAACCGTGTGAAGATCGAGCGTCTTATCGCTGGGACCTGCGATAAAACGACTCAAACTTTGAAGACGAACTGATAATAATAATAAGTAAATATAAGAAGCTTTGATAAGCACAAAAATTATTTTGTAGTAACGATTAAACGTCCACCCTCGTATTCTTAAGTTTCATTATTTTTCCCGCTAGCGAACTCGATCTGTCAACGATGTAAGTTTAAAAAATGAAACTTTACGCAAATAATTACACCGTTAAAGCCAAAATTGGTATTATAGAACAATTACAGGTTTCTTTTATTTTGAATTTAGTCCCGTCCAACTACATTAAAGCACCTAAACGTTTTCAGCACTTAAATGATTATAAAACACAGTTAATCCCAACGAATGGATTTTCAACAAATGAAAATCTTATCGAAATAAGTGGAAATAATGTCGTATTCCTGAATGCTTTATGCATGCATATACGCAGACCTTTTAGAACACTCTATTATCCGTACTTCGTGTTCTATACTTTCCCCCGGGAGCCTAGAGCTCGTGTTCGCAGCCTCACGCATCCATAATGTTCGCATCCTTCTCTGTACCGCTATTTTTTGCTACACCTTTAAGGGTACAACGCGCATAAGCTCAGTTCAAACAATTCAGATTGTCGGTGTATCGATCCGGCGTGCGTTTCGCGAGCGTTTCCCTCCGCGGCGATCCCGATCGATCGGTTTCCCAGGCCTTCGGTGCCGCGCTCACGACTTACCCCCTCGCGAGAATAAGTCAAGTGATCTCGCGGACGACTAGCGGTGAATGTTGCTCAAGCTTTATTTATCTTCGGATCGCTCTCGATCGCTGCGTTTGCCGATTTTCTTGCGTGCGCTTGCTGCCGCTTAATGTTAGATAAACATCGTAGCGAATATATCTTCGAAGATACCGCTATCTTTATGTCGATAAATCGGCCGGAGTACTTTCAAGTTAAACAGTCGTATTTTGGTAATTGTATTTTTACAGCCCCTATGAACAATGATTAATGTACTTCGGTGATGATGATACGATAGACCGGTGCAATATTTTAGTTAGCTGAGAAAGGGATTGCAACGAATGAATATTCCGTCGAAAGTCACGGGAATTAGATTTATTATAATTTTAAGTTTCACGTCTAAATTTTTGCTTTAGTTGGTATCGCTGAGCTTCAGCTTCGAAATAACATTCTCTACGAAAATGTAATATTTATAGCCTATCACTTGTCTTTATATCTAGATCATGATTCTCCAGTTATTATTCAATAGAATATAATGTTAAATTAAATTATTAAAAAATAAATTAATTGAAACTGCTACTGCTTAACGAAGCTCATTATGTGGTACATTATTCAATTGTAATGTAATGACCAAATGGATAAATAAAGCGGCGCCTAACGTAAAACGAAATCGACTTTATAAATAAGTCCACGATTCTGATGTTGCTGGCTTCTCTCATCTTTCTAACGGGAATACAGTAGCAATGTATTCAATGATAACATTGTAAACTCGTTAAAAAAAACATATTATATCACATTTAACAATACTCAACCCTGCGTATTCTTGTAAGTGTAATAAGTGGGAATTTTTTTAATATCTCGGAAATTATTTCTCGACAACGGAATATATATTTGCATTACTAAAAAAAGTTCCTCGTTCGAATGGCGAACATAAATACGTACAATTAAGTGACACTGCTCAAGCAGTTTTTACAGCCAAAATCTCTTTTTACGTCCAATGGTGATTCTTATTATTTAATTTAAACTCGATCAAAGGATTTACAATAACAGCATAATCATCATAATTTTATCTCGCAATAATCGAAATAAAAAAACATCGTAGAGTTTATAAGAAAACGGTAATTCGAGTGGTAGCTTGAATTGATTCAAGCTACAAATTGATTCGTAAAGCGCTTAAAAGTTACTTGAATTGAAATATTTTTATGAACAAAAACCATAAATTATGAAAGAAATACGCTGAATTTAAGGGAAATGTGTTTGATATTTTCAGAATAATAATGCTAAAATATTGTACGCGTGTACAATACTCGTTATTATTTTTATATTCTTGCTATTTATTAAAAATGAAAGTCAACTGCAAAATAATTTTATATTTATGAAATTTGAGATATGTAACTGTACTTAACAACTGCTTTCGCGGGGAAAATGCAATTAGAGTCCAATTGCAGTTTTGCTCCTGTATTTTATTTGGAACAACGAAGAAATGGCTTCGTCAATAAGCAATTAGTAAAAATGACAAAAATGTTGAAATATATAAAATATTTAAAAATGCGGCAAGCAATTTACATTAAAATTATTTGCTTATTGCGTAGAGCGTTAGCTTGAAATTTAAATATCACTCGTTAGACTATCGTTAAAAACAGATCAAACGAGCGCACGTGTGAGCGCAATAAAGAAAACCACTTGTCATAAGTGCGTCGTTTAAACGGCGAGCGCGCCAACGAAACCATGATTCTTAGTGACGGAGAAAAAACGCAAAAGGACAAAGGAAGCGAAAAAGTGGGAGTAACAAAAGCAGAGATAGGGAAGAAGGAGGAGTACGAGAAAACTAGTTACCTCGAGTGTACATTTACGCGCCAGGTAGAAGATAGTATTCGGTGCGCGACGGCCTCCTCGTAAAGTGACGCCGTACTCTGACCATCGGCCATCGGGAATAATGGGGTAGTTGCCCGTATGACGCCGAGAGCGCTTCAAGAAATATATGTATAAAGAGGAGAGAGAAAGAGAGAGAGAGAGAGAGAGAGAGAGAGACGTGGGGAAGATGAGAGATGAATATAAAAGATGTATAGATAGACGCGAGAGCTTTAAGGAATGAGAGGGCTCAAGAGCATTGAAGAAAAGAAAACGAGAGATTCGACAAACTCGGTAAAGATTAAAAAATTCTTGTTTCTCAGAAATTGACTTTACAAAATTATCCGCAAGATCCAACGCATCTTTCAGAAAGTTCTTTCTCTTTATGCCCTATCAGTCTTTTAAAATTGAACTCCTATCTTCGCAATTATTTTGTGGAAACTACTGTACATCTAAATCTATATTATGAATCAGTGTTAAGAATTGAAATGCTTCCGTTCGCTAGTCGCGGATACTTTTCTTTCACTTTATCCTTTGCTTTATTCTTCTTATTATTCTTACGTAAATGCATTCATTTTGAATCTATTACTTAAAATCCTAATAAAACGTCATTATATTTACGAATATTTTTTGTCGCTTTCATATTATTTGTATTTTCATATCTTGCACAAATGTTACGAATATAAAGTGACATTTTTTTCTTAAAAATTTATTCGCGAATTCTCTGCATATCTTTTAATTTTATATTTATATTCATAAAGGTAACTTTTAAAAATAAATTTCGCGATAAAAAGACTTTTAAGAATTGTTCTTATAAACAGTATGGCAGAGATCCAGAAACTGAAATACAATAAAAGGTCGAGTCCTGTTTTTGGTATCTGAAAAAAAAACTCAGCGTTCCTACGCTGAAAAAAAATTTTAGACAAAATTAATAAAATACGATACATTATTTATTTCTGTTATTACTTAGTTATACGTTATAAATACAATTGCGAAAAACCAAGTAGAATCATTTAACAAAAAAATTTGCAAGAAATTTTTTACTATTGTTTATCATTGAAACATATAACTGAATTTAAAACGCAAGATTTTATAAGAATTTATTTTCAATGTATTTTTAAGTGATTACAATAAGTTTTATTATATTGGTATTCTTGTACTTTCAAAATAAAAGCTTTATAATAGATTTCTGTGTGACAATTCAGTGCATAAGGTTAATTGAAATAGCACATACTTCGTTTAAATGCACAAATGCATAGAAAAAAAATTATATCCAAATGGTTACTATTACAATTAAGTTAAAATATGTGAAGTATAAAAGTAAGAATTTAATAAAGTATATGTCGTCTGTAGTAATAATTCTTATTGACCTCTCTCTCTCTCTCTCTCTCTCTTTCTCTCTCTCTCTCTCTCTATCTATCTCCCTCGGAGGCTCTTTTAATTGTCCCGTTACGTATGTATTATTATTTTTCAATGATATAGTAAACTTTATAGTTCATTAAAATCCCAATTTACACACGATGACCTACTGAAATTGTCGACTCGAAGAAACAAATTCCCTACGCTAACAGATAAATGAACATATTCTAAGCGCTGCATTTTATCGAGGTTTTAACAAGATCCAGTAAAAAGTCGAAATGTAGAAAATGGAAAAGGGAAACTTAAGAAAAAATGAAGAGGAAATATCGCGTGTTTGTCGTACGTACATAGAGCGAAGAGTTGTAAAGCTCGAGGATAAAAACGTCCACGGCCAACTACATCGTTTAATGGTGCTCAGGGTGTTTCCAAAGCCACTGTGTCCGTAGGTCAGTTCTACCGCACTCGATACTCGAAGATATAAAAAATAATACAGTTACGTATCGAGAGAAGTACATAATCATAGTTGACAAATAGTTAGATTATTGATATGAAATTTTCATTTCAATTTTCGAAATGAATCTTTAAATTTTTTGCATTAGAATTATTTTCATTTCCTCCCGCTGCTATTTAGAAAAATACGGCTATTCTAATATTGAATCAGTATCTACTTTGTTGCGAATTTTTACGAGCAAACATTTATTATATACTTGCATGAATATGGAAACAAAAACTCAGTTAAGAGAGGAAGAGGCTGACAAAACAACAGTGTTGATATAATTGACCCTGTTAACTCTGTATTATGATTTCCAAAAATTTTAATTTTCAAATTAATTATTTACACACTTATTTTATATTTAAAACTAATTTGATATTACTTATGAAAAGTAATATATGAAATTTTTATTTTTATTATATCAAACTTCGAGTGCGTAACGTTAAAATAGAAATAATCAAGTTACGTCGCAATTTCCAATAAAACGAAAAATTTAAATTCGACATGGAATTGCAAAAATCGTTAAGAAGTCGATAGCTATCAAGTCTACTGTCTGTTCTGGTCAATATTTGCATCGACTTGACGGCCGATAACGATGTCCTCGAAAGACAACTTATTCATGTTCCTCAAGATCACCGTAATGCTACGGTCAACGGAAAAAAGTATAGCTTATCCTCTAAAATGAGTACCTCTTCTTTCTTTCTTTTCTTTTTTTTTTTCGTTTTTTTTTTTCTTCTTTTTATACAATGACTTTTCTTTGAAGAGTTTCGTAACGAAGATGTAAAACGAAACTACGATAAATAATAACCGCAATTATTGCACTTTGATCTATAGATTGCTTCTCATTTTATTACATGGATCTACTTATTTATTTACTTATAAGTTTAAATTTCTAAATTACGTTAAATTTTGAAAAGCACGATCTAGTATTTTCTTCGAAAGAAATTAATTTTTTAAATTGTCATTATTATTCTTATCGTTTCCACAAATGAATCATAAATTCAGTGTTTCGACATTTCTTTTAAAAATTGTAAATGGCCTTCAACATTAATTGCGCTTTTATCCGCTCGTTATTTAATTATTAAATAATTCATTTAATTATATAATTTTTCATTTCAGAATTATAGCCATTATAAAATTAATCTCTAGAATGTTTTGGTTTGCTTTAATTAATTCGTGTTAAAGATAAAATATAATTAAAAGGCCTAAAGGAAGTAATTATTCGGCGATTTGTACTATGCAGTATATAACATTAATTCAACTTCTATGTTAAAATGTATTTTCATATTAATCTCTACCTATTTCTAAAATTATGCGTTTGATGCTACGTAAATAAATGAGCATATTTGTCTGAAATGCGTTTTCTTCCAACGTCGACAAGAGCATATTACTAAACAAGTATCGGTAATTAATATAGAGCTAATCATGGCTCGAAATGCTTTACTCGTAAGTCGACGTTCGACGCCACTTCAATAATAATTCATTAATTTTAAGCATTTTTTCAATTCATTGCCTACATTTCCTAATTCCATGGCAATCTTTCATAAGGTAAAACACGAATATAATAACTTAATAATGTTCGCGATGATTATATCTTTATTTTGTTTGCAATTATTTAATTCTGTCATTATCAACAAGCCCATAACATATAAATTGTTTAGAAAGTTGGTAAAAATTTTTTTTATTCCTAAATATTGATGTATAATGAAATATAAGTCTTAATCGCACAATGCAATGTTTAAGTAAATAGTTTTCCGTTTACTTATGCATCAATATGCTGAATATCATCGTACGAAATTAGGTAAATAGTAGGCGTTACTTTTAAGCTTGTATTAGCGGATAAATTATATCTTAAAAGTACCAGGAGTCATTGAGCTTACGACGCCCTCATTATCCAAAATAATATAATACAATGTAATTGAAACATGAATGAACTTTTAAAGCAAGCTCAATATATCGTTCTGAAATATTTCTAAAGACTTTTTGTAATTTTAATAAATAATAAGTGACATATAAATAAATAAATAAATGAAAATAGAATAAATAGTAACTACTTTCTGGTGGATCATATGTAACTGATCGTGTTTCAACATACGGTCGATTATTAAGGAAGTAACAATAGATAGAAATCAATTTAGTTGTAAGAAAGTTTGTAAGAAACGGTGGGTTTGGAAAATCTCCGTATAACAGCTTCTGCAGAAGCTGTAGCAATCTCAGGCTTCTTTTCCGTATGCGTCTAATCATACAAAACTGTTACTACGTTTGATTCCCGGTTGCTCGTAAATTGAAACCGTTTGATTGCTTTGTAAAAATGACTTTGCAAGATTGAATACGAAGTAGACCTGTATAAGATGCTACTGACATAGAAACCCGTATCTCATCGAAACACGCTGTAGGGAGACCATAACTCGGAAAATTAATCCAAAAAGGGAATAAAATAATTAGGTAAACAATCACAGTTTTTATAGTAGTACCTAAAGCTTATGATGGATTAATGTTAATTATTGTAGCGCTAAAAATGTAAAATGTAATTCGATAAAGTGAAAAACGAGGACTCATTTCTATAATTAATATAAGAAATTAAATCAAAACACTAACGAGGTAATAGTTACGAGCAAATTTTCTAGCATTGGTGAAAAAATTATTACAGTATTGAAAGGCAAAAAAATAAAATCTGAAAAAATATAATTTTCGATGTGTAGTAGTGCATGAATAACATTCGAAAAGCCTGCATAACGTCCATCTAAATTAAGAAACGTTGGAAGGTTACAACGAAGCTAATACATATCAACGAGTACAAGAACTTGGTGTTATTGAACTGTTGATATTACTATTTATTCTGCACAAATGTCGTGTAAGATTAAATTAAGCATCCAAGATTCAATTTAACGGATCTCATTCTAAAAATTCTATTAATTAGGTATTCATCAAACTTTCATCAATAAATTACGAAGAGGTATATCTGTACAAACGAAAGGAAAAGTACTCGCTTATGAAATCTATAAACTCATTTACACAGAATAGAGTAGAAAAAATGTCAATGAAAAGAAAAGAATACTGTGTGATTTAAATTTCATAATAAATAGATTTAATAAGTTGTATCTATTACGGAGGTATGTTGCATCAAGTCAAAAAGCAGTAACTTGTTGATGGTTAAAAATTATTACGATTGACGTCATATATTGTACATTAAGTATATTGTACTTTAATTAATATAAATGTGTGTCTATTAGTCACGTACGCTACAAATTCAACATTACTAATTATATCCGTTTCAGACGCACGAATGAAAACAGTGCAAGGTATTGTCATTTTTAAAATCAATTTAGCTTTCAAATTATTAATTCGTGTATAAAATTTAAAAAGGTATTCCTTAAATAGCATGACCTAATTAAATGAATACAGATCATTTATTTTGGTTGAACTTTGGACGAAAATAATAATTAGCTCGTTACTGGATTTTAAAAATATTACGAGCAGTACAAAAAGAAATGGCTGAACAGAAAATTAATTACGGATACCAGTACATACGTTTGAAATACGAACCTTTAATTGTTATATGAAATTACGTTCCCAACAATACGCATATTCTAAATTAAAAAAGCGAAAATAACGAAAACAGAAATAATAGTGCTTGCTAGGCATAAAACATTTCTTTCTGAGGAGATGCATTACATAGTTTGAAAAATTTTAAATTGTGAAAGACATTGTTATGAAATGTAATTAATATTGTAGAATAACAAATAAAGATTATGATATGTTCAAATTAATAATACTGTTAAAAAATGAATATTACAAGGCTACCAAAACGTAAAAGAACATTATATATTATAAATTATATTTTACAAATAATTATATCTTATTATATTACAAATGGTAGTGATTATAAAATGAAGTCAAGTGGCACTTAATATTCGAAACAACACACATTCAATGGTACTATTGTATTAAAATAAATTATTTTCTTTGTAAAGCTGCGTATATATTTTTAAAGCTACATATATATTTTCTGTAAAATCTTAATCACAGTCTTTCATTACGTTTATTACTGTTTTCAGCTAATCGTTTGAATAGAATACAAAGAGTAGACTATTTCTCTTCGCTTTTAAGAGTACACAGTTTACTGCAGCGTAACTTGCGGCAAACTAATTAAATGACAAAGATTCTGTATTATTAATAATTTTATCGAATTGATGTTTACATTAAAGCGTGTACGCGATCATTATGAGTTTGTAGCAAATCAATAAAATATGACATACCTGAAAATAATTGCAATAAGGATTTTATCCGTCGCGTAAGTCTAGAACTGAAATAAAGAGATGTTTAAGTGAGCCCGAATAGTACGTTAAAAAAGTTTTAACAAACATCATAATATTATTTTCACGAGATTTTTTCTTCTTTTTTGTAGTTTTAAAATAACATCATACGCATATATATACATACGCGCTATAAAAGTTGTCTAAGTGAGAATTTGAGATACAAATTATAAAGATAAGATTTTCTATATAATCTGATTTTCAAATTTTCTTTGAGGAATAGATAAAACGAAATTGGTAAATTCAAATGTTGCAATTTAACAAATCTGAGGTATTCGAAGTACCAAACAGTAAATGGATTGTCAGGAAATTGCGTTTTTATAGACTAAAAATTTCTATTTCATTAGTTGAGAAATAAGCTATTTAAAAAAGTTATTATAACTCGTTGGATAATAAAAATAATAAAATAACCAACTACTTCTGCAGGTACGATCGTGATATTTTAGAAAATTAGAAATTAAACAATATCATTAAAAATTCTCGTTACAACGATGTTCTGGATAAACGAAATTGCGAATAACAAATCTGTTGGGAATAGCAGGTGCAGATTAGATGCAAAACGAACAGCCGAATAATTGTTCTAAATTACGAGGCTCTAACGAAAACACTACCTCTAGCCATTGAAATAAAACGAAACAGAACCTTCGAACTAAATTTAATTATAATGATTCACTGACAACGATAACAGATACTCGTACGTAACCCGCACGTGATAAATTGTAGGATAATTTATTATATTTTCGAAATGTAAACATTTTGAAAAGTCCAAAATCTCCGGCGAATGGGGATATCCGTTAAACTGCGCGAGTCTACAAACTGGATCGCCGCTCGGCTATTTCAAAGCGCGCACCGGCGCAAACAAGCCTTATTACGCACCCCTGGTCTCCCAAGGGGTGCAACGCGCACGTGCTCGACGCCACCGACCAAGGCGCTAGGCGCTCTCGGGTTGCTCGTAGCCGCGTAAAGCGTGGGGCAGGGGCCAATTGGCGCGCTTGCGCCAGGACGAGAGGGAGCGAAGGCGCTCGCGGCTCGTCGCCTCCTCGGCCGCGACTCCGATTTCCTTTCGCGGTCAGTCCGTGTCGGGCCGCCGCGTCTCGCGTATCCCGAGTGGAGCAGCTCCCGCCCGCCCCGCGCGCGCCATCCCAGCCACGTGGCCGCGACGCCCTCGACCCGAAAGAGCCCAAGCCGTCGAATGTGTGCGTTGTGAGAGCCCGCGGTGCACCGGACGAGGAGCCTGGTCCTGCGCACCAGGTGCCGCGAGGAGGAGAGGAGCCCGTAAGACAGCACCGTGGACCCATACACAACCGACAACCTGGAGCCCACGTGCTACAAGCGGTGAGTGGCGCGTTGGTTTCGCTTGCGCGTTCAGTTATATCCATTCGATCGTATTAAGAGCCTTCCCCTCTTATCTTCTATAATGCGACGAGTACGTTCCTTGTTTTGCAGTGAGATCCGAAGAAGCGTTCCTTGAAATTTGAGAATTTGAGAATTTGAGAATTTGAGAATTTGAGACTTTGAGAATTTGAGAATTTGAAAAGTCGAAATTCGCTGGGCGATTGAGGAAATCTAATTGCCGATCCAACTACATATAACATATTGATATTATTCAGCATTTTTTGAACCTCTTTTCTTCTTTCTTTCTTCTACGAAGGTGCATTCTAAAGGATTTTACCAATGATGCAATATGGAGAAACATATATAGTACGCGTACTCGAGTACGCGTTTTAGCTCGAAATATTGTTTTCAAAGCCTAACGACAAATCTACGTCAACATATGAGTTGGAAAATGTATTGAAATCGTATTCTAATTTGAGTTGTACATTACATTAGCAAATTGGCATCTCGACTTTCATTTCGATTCTGGATACACTGAGCTTTGGCTGCCGATCGTTGCATTTTCGTACTTAAATGTAATATTACTCGTGAAATTACATCGTGAATCATCGTATTCTTTCATTTTAGTCTTTTGTATTAGCGTAATTATATTTTCTTGATGACCGTTGTCGTTAATGTTCGCCAATAAATTTGTTTAATTCGTCGGAAAGCCCAATGTACGATAAATCATTTTTCAACGAACGTTAATAAAAAAATTATTGAAAAAGAAAAACAGGTTAAACGAGCAAAAGCTTTTGTGCGATTGATATATTAATAACAAACCTTCGTAATATTCGAAAGTCTTGCATTCCAGGTTCAAAGATTTTTACCAGTATTTATTGGCAGCATAAATTTTACTACAATTATATGATAACAACATCGGCAAACCTTTAGTGCGGGTAATTTTATCGCTGCCGCGACACCCATCTACATAACTACAGGCTACATAACAGACAGTTTTTCGAAAAGCGTCATCGTAATTCTTCTAATCGACAAAATATTTAGAAGTGAGTTTAAAGTTTCATTAGAGAATGTAATAATGAGGATAAAAATGAGAATCGGTCGTAAATATAAAAATTTGGCGAGTATCGCTAAAGTGCCCGAAGAAAATATACTCCCAAGTAATCTTTAAAGCTGTGTAATTTCGACGGCGTATTATTCATCGTGCGCAATTGGACCCCTTCGGCCAACTCATCGGAAGCTCTCCTTCGCCAGGCTCCGTCAATGAGAATTTTCTTAAGAGGTCACGAGCCCAACTGCGACCGGATGTTGCTCGAATTCTGTTTCTGAAATTGACGAGAACTCGAATTGTATAGGTGCACGCACGCGCAAAGGTGCAACGGAGGCTTTCGCAACGCGGGACGTCGCCCCCGGACAATTGGACGACAAAGAGAAGGACGGAGCACGCGGCGAGTGAAGAAATAGAGGAAAAACCAGTGAAGGAGGCACGTAAATAAAGAAAAGAAATATAGTTTAGATTTGCGCGCGGTAAATAAGCCTGTGTGCGATGGATTGATATTTCGTCAACGTACTAGATATGACTTCGTGCTTAGTGGTCAAGCGTTTGCACGAGCGACTAAAATCACTATTCAATCGGAGCATGTTCTTTATTAGCTTTGGAAGAACGAAGCTACTGGAAATTTAATGCCGTTGCGTTAAAAGACGAAAGATTTATTAATTGATATAGTGGGACAAAGCCAATACCAGTACAATAAACCTAATTGCTAAAACAATGAAACTTTATAATATTCAGCATGATATTAACAAAATTAATCGAATTATTTAATAATTAGAATCTCCGTACAATAACAACTGAGCTGATAAAATAAACAAGTTTATAATTAAACCGACGATTTCTTTACAGTAAAATCACATACTATGCGATCAGAAATTATTAAAAAAGCTCTACAACTGGCAAAATTATTCTCGTAATACATACTGAAATTAGTATTTAACCTACTATCGGTTACAGTAACGTTGATTAATAATTAATAATTGATAATTGACATTAATAATTAATAATGAAAAACATAATTAATAATTAATAATGAAAAAAGTTTAGTTTACTTTTTTAAAATTTGTAAAAAAAAACTTAATTACCATTAATCTTGTCAACGTATTTGTTATTTAGAATGGTGCATTTGCGATACCGTCATCAAGTTTTTGACTCATATTTTGATCATAACCTGCCTAAAATAACTTTGTACAGTTATTCCTAATTACTAAACGTTTTTTTGTACTAAATTTATGTACTCCTCAGCATAACGCGTGTTTAAATCTGAATAATAATTTTTAAATCCCCTTGGTTTATTAATTTATAACATATTTATTAAATGTACTATATATATGGGCGAACAAAAGAACAGTTTTGAGAATTTTCATTTTTCACCGATAGACTTCTTCCTCCATTCAGTTATTTTACGAAAAATAATTTGATTCGAATTGATTAATTGTTTAATTATATAAAATTAACACAAGTTTCATTAATGATGAAAGAAAAATAGCAATCACCAATGACCTTACCTTTTTCTTAATAAATTCGAAATGATTCCAACTTGATGGCATTCGGTGCAACGGATGTTACATGTTGCATTCTTGTGGCTGAATCAAGTTTCTTAAATCTTGACCTTGATTTTGTACAGTCCCTTAACCGATCGGATTTTCTTGTACAAGACTCCCGGAATATCTTCTTTTCTGCATTTGAAAACAAGAGAATTAATTTGTTTACAGTTCAGACTTGGGCACAATTACACTATAATCGAGATATTAATATCTCACGATATTTAGTTTACATCAAATTAAACATACGTATTTTACACAGTCTATTAGCCTGTCGTAAGATACAAGATATCAAAAAACTAGTGTTACAAACATTGCAATCACTTTCAAATACGAATTCTTAAAAATGTCCTTCGTAAGAGTCTCAAGAAACTACATCTGTTTAAAGGAGACTTGTCGAATAAAATTGGAATAAATGTGGACCAATTGTATTTCTGATTGGTCCTCTGAATTACAAAGGCATATTATGTCTTTTGCCTCGTTAATGACAGATCTATCATTATCCTCACGACCGTGCACGTCTTTGTTTAAGCGCTCGTGCCGATGCGATTGCACGATCGTCGATCATACACACGAGTTGAGCATCATACGTATTCATCAGCATAAGCGCATGTTCGAGGAATCTCTTTTGAATAACCCGCCTTATGAGCCCACGCGCTCTCCCGGATCCTCTCCCTTTCAAGTTTTGTTCATCGTGAACTTTGAGTTATGATTATAAACGCGATTCTATCCCACATAAAAAGAGAGAGAGCTCGATTTATTCAAAATAACGTTTTTTTGAATAACCTTCCTATTTGAATGTTAAAAACAAGTTGGGGGTACTTTAAGAATCTGAAATATTATATTATAACTTATACTTGATACTAAATTGCACTTTAATGTGTTAAACATATTAAAATTTATTTTTCAATAATTTTTTGTAACGATCATTTGACGTAGCAACATTTATTCAGAATATATACAGATATTCACAACGTTGTAGTAAATTTATTATTTATGATAAATAGTTGCTACTTTCAAATATAGAGTTATTGAAATTACTAATGGTCAAACCTATTAAACGCTTATAAATAATATTCGATTGTTAGTACAAATAGAAGTATGATATAACCGTTCTATTACTTAAACACGCAGGCTTGAAACCTACTTATTGTAAGCTAATGAATACCGTCTGTATAAACTTCTTCATTTTTAATTGCAATAATTTTTAATTTTTAATAAATTTCTTAATTGCGAACAATTGCATTTTCATGATTAGATTTTTTAATCATACTTGACTGCAGATAAACCGATGGAAATTATTAATTTGCGCCAACTATTTAGAGAAAGGTGAGTCATCAATTGCATAGTAATCGTTAAACTACCAATGTGTTTTTATAAATATTACGAATATTAGAAATATTAAGAAAAAAATTGTTCCTTTCATCCATTTACAAGAATGACGATTAATAAATTCTTTTATAAAAGTGTTTAACGCGTAGTTAAACAAGAGAACATTAATTATTTTAATATTCGTTTGAATTTAAAATGGACAAGCGATCTATTTTGTTGAAAAAAATAATCTTAATTTTCACCGATAGCAACAATAATAATAAAGGATAAATCTAAAAATAAAATCGTTCTACAATCCTACCAATCGATAATAAAATGCTAAAAAAATTGGAAAAGCTATCTCATTAAGCATAAATGTAAGAGAAGCTAAGTTATTTATCTAAAAACACTGCGTTTAATATTTAATATAAAATCATGTCCATTAAAAAATGTGTATTTTTAATATTCTAGAAATTCAATAAGTTGATAATTTTTAAGCCCAAATTAATAGTCCGATTGAAAATTTGAGAAAAACAGTCATTTTTCTTTAGATTGGTGAATATATTAATTATACTCAAAGCTTTGAGATAACGCTACTACCGGGAGTTCATTGCATCCAACAGAAATTTCTTTAAACGGCTTGCATGCACGGAAGGCTAGGAGTACCAGGCCTTTATCGGATCGATTTTCAAAAGGAGAATCGTTAATTGAATTAGAAATCGAGGCTTTACTTGGAAATTAATAAATCTCGAGCGCACGCATGCGTACTTTTGTGGCACTTTATGCTGAGAATGTTTTACGGGTATTCGTGAAAGTATCGAGATATTCGGGATAACTATATACTTCGGACTAATGAAGAAGGATTGTAAATAAAATGCGGAAGAGGACGTTTTATTTATTGCATTTTATATATATATATATATATGCAGTTAATCGTATTTGACTCTAAGTGAGTAGATTTTAAAAATATATGTTTATACGACTTGGAAAGGATAAATCTATTACAGATTTGTACACTTCCATATAGATGCCTTTATACTCTTAACTACTAGTAGCTAATTATTAATTTGTACACATGAATGTACAGTGGAACAAGATATAATAAATTACTTCCCTATCAACGTATTTAATCATAATGAAAGAACTTCCTTTAAAATTTTTAAAACCATCTAATTCGCCTTGTGAGGTAATAAATCCACGAGTTAAAATCCCTGTGTTGACTTTAGACTACAGCTTTTCGATTAAGTATTAACCGCAATAACTGAAAACGTAACTAGGATATTTCAGAAAGACTGCATTACGTATAATAGAAAAATCTGAATTATAATAGCCATATTTAAAGCGCTCATTTGAAAAAGGTCATTCGCTAAAACTCCTGAAATACTCATTTTTATAAAAGTCAATCGTCTTAAAAATAATAAAAGAAATTTCAATTTAACCGTAATACATACATATATGTATATGTATATATAATGCAAGGTGAAGGTAAAAAATTTGGTAAGCTATACATTCGATTTGATTTGGCGAAAAGCGATGAAACTTATAATTCAATTATCCATTTCTTCTTTCACGTGAAATTACTACTTATAAAATTTACATTACTACGACTTACTAACTCCCATAAACATGAATAATTTTATTATATTGGGAAAAACATTGAAATTCTACAATTTATAATTATTATTATAAATGGATAATTATTATAACACATATAAGCTATTTTTAAATTATTGATAGAAAAATAATAAAAATGAAAAATAGATTAACAAGTTTCAAAGATAAGTAATTTTGAGTTTCAGGTTTATTTTACAGTTATCAAGTATTTGTTGTTGTAAATATTCCACGAATAATTGTAATATCGCACTTCAATTTCACTTCAATCGCTTCGAACATCCATTCAAATTTGTCGAAAATACTTTTATCCAAACGTACAGCAGCCTAATTTATATTTCTAAGCATATAATTTTCCCTATTTCGAATATCGGTCAGAAGCGCACACCGTGATTACGAAGGAGGTTACTTTCAAGAATAATATTGAAATTTACGTTTAGGTTATTGTACGAAACAAAGTGTTTCGTGTAAAAAATAATTTTAAATATACCGCATCAAGTAGGCAGTTTTCATATAAGCTACAATACAAATCAGAAGAAAGAATTAGTAATAAGTACGAAGAAGGGAAAGAGTGCAGTCATCGTGCTCGTAACAACGTAAGAGATTATTTGTCATGATAAACAACGATGAGGCCAAGACTCGCTGTTTCCGCAAAAATTTCCGTCGCAGCAGCAGCCGCTTTATACACACTTTATACACAAATGCATAAGCGTATACAATGCGTATCATATGCGCACATATGTATGCGTGCATGCACGTATGCACGCATACACAATAGAGAAAGAAGGCTAAGAGAGGCAAAAAATGCCCAGAGGCTACTGATTGCCAGCGGAGAGCAGAGAGAAGGAAATGCTGCGCAAAAGGCCCGAAGGTTATCCTGGCCCGCGGGGGCAGCGCAGCTTGCGTTCGTCGAAGCAACAGTCGAGTCGCTCGGCTCTTCTCTCTCTTTCTCTCGCACTTAAGCGCGGAGCAGTTCCGCGCCGTAATTAGAACCGAGCGCTCGAGGACTCCTGCGTAGGAAGAGCTGCTGTCCCTCGGGCTGACGAGACTCTCCTCCTTCTCTCCCTCTCTCGCTCTCTTCCGCTGGACCGAAATTATTCATGAAGAGGAACGTGCAAGAGAAGCAAAATTTACCCACAAATATTTCATTTCCACGAGGAGGCGCGGGTTGCGCGTAGCGAAAGGTGAATTTAAAAGAATTTTTATGTTCAGGAAATTATATATATATATATAGAGAGAGAGATAGAGAGAGAGAGAGAGAGAGAATGTAAAATAGACGTTTCAGTCAGAATTTTAAGAAACTAGGATGCTCTGGAGTAGTTTTGATGCTTTGGTGGTGGTGGGTTTCTAAAGCTGACTCAAAATAGTTTCCCAAAGAAATTTAATATTTTTTCTCATTTTAACTTTCATTATAAAAATTTTAATTTAATCTTTTCTAATTTTCAGTTATGACACGTCAAATATGTTACACCTTTCTATAATATTCAACTAACACATTCGTCGAGTAAAATGGAATTCGAAGATCGAAATTTCACTCGACAAATAAGTGGATATTGAGAATTTGTGGAGAAAAAGAAACAAAAAATACTGGTCTTCAATAGTATTTAATTAACATGGTCTTGGTAATGGAGAATAATCCAAAGTATACTCGTTGCACGCGACAATATTCACGTAGAGTTAGGTACATCACTTTTGAAATAAGCTCGTGTAAGAACAAATGTAAGGTGATGCTAGCAGACACATTTGGTAGTTTTTTAAATTTAAGTATTGAAATGAATTTCTACGTGACAAATGCATTTAAACGCACTGAAACTTTAGTGAAAATTGATCGTGAAAATATTTTTGAATCTTTCTCCTCCTAATACTCGTATTGTTATATTCCACAAATATACGTTTAAGATATTTAAGCTCAAGACCAAATCAAATGGAATCTCGCGAGTCCTTATCAACCGTACATTCAAAGTAGCAATGGAGATGCGAATCCCTTGTAACTCAAACGAATATTACTTTCTCCAACATATAACGTACATCAAGTTTAGCGTGCTAACTTAAGACTTAATGCACGTAATGTCCGATGGGCGCGAATGCCATTGAAAAACACGGTAATCTCTTCGGGGGTGTACTGATTTCGTAGGAAAAATATGCCGCGACGCGTCCTCCGACTCCTTCCAAGAAGCTGTTTGTAAAAAAGAGAAAAATAGAATAGTCTTCCACGTAGCCGATCCCTCTTTATCCCGGGATCTCCGGATAACGAATGCCTGATAGCGACCAACGAAAAAATGGAAGGGTCGGCTTTCCCCTTCCCCCTCGCACAAAGGTTGCGCGGCGGCTTTGTTGGAGGCGCGCGCGTAATCCCATCAACGGGAGTCACGGGTGGAAGCTAATCGCCGGGAGGCGTACGACGGCGGATCCTGCGGACACCGCCGAGGTTCGTAGCGACGCGAGAATACGAGGCCGAGCCAAGTAGGCGAGAAAGCGTGTGCGGACTCGGAGGTGGTGGCCACCAGGGCAACGCGGCAGCGAAATGGAGCAAGACGCGCACTGGCGCGTGTCGGGAGTGTCTCGAACTCGGCGCCCGGTCACTTTTGCTCGCTGCATAAGGAAGACAAAGTACGTACGCGCGAGCGCAGAGAGGACGAGAGCAGTCGAGCGGCGTGAATATCAAAGTGTGTTCGGTCAGCGGACTCTCCTTTCTTTACTTTATTTTTGAAATTTGCCCACTACTGATGCAACTTCTGGGATAAAATTTTACGCGTACTTTATTTGGTTTGCAATGGGAAACTGGTTCCGCCCATGAAGTATGCAGTGGCATTTCATCCGTTGGCAAGTGATAGAACGAGCATTTAAAATCTACCGTTTATTCAATTGCGTTTGATTCGAATAGTTTTCATTATTCGGATATAAATATTGTTGACTTCATTTGTATGCTTAACGTTAATTTACTCATAATTCGGGTACTTTACAATATTGTACATTACTATTAAGAGATTATTACATTATTATTATTACATTATTATTACATTATTATTATTACATTATTATTACATTGCTATTATTGTACATCGTATTGTGCATCATATAGTACAAGTACTACATTACTATTACATTACATTACTGTTACTATTATTATATTCATTACTATTATAATATTTCTTCTCGAGATAAATTCTACTATTTATACCTTTATTTTTCTTCTACGCCCAGAAAATATACTCCTGGAACGCGTAACGAAGTAGCTAGAATATTTAGAAGAGTTATTAAAATATTTGCAATGCTATACGTATATTAATTGCGTGCGTTTCGGCAGTAAAATAAGCTGGATGCGACAATCAAGAATTATAAAATATAAAAAGAAAATGATAAATGATGATGAATATTTGGCGAAAATCTAAATCAATCACATACCAATGAATAATCTTATGACGATCGTAGTAGTTAGTGATCAGCTCTCGTGAATTGTTCAATGGCAATATTCATTTGTTTATTTATCATCAAATTAATTATAAAACTTTGAGTTATTCAGTGCTCAACGATATTTCACCCACGTTCAAGTTTGATCGTCGGACAAAATAAGAATCAATAGAGAGAGAGAGAGAGAGAGAGAGCATTCTTATAAAGGTTCAAAATATTCTATTCGCTATTTTCCACTGATGAGAAAAACAATTGTAAAGTAATGGTGAAACTTTCGCAACACCGTCAACGGTAAATTATATTTAATTAAAGAAAAACAGAGAAAGTCGGAAGACTTGGGTGAAGACAAATTGTTTAGCAACGATAGCAAGGAGAAATCAAACCATTAAATCTAACAACAACTTGAATAAAGAATGTTTCGATTTTAATTATTTATTATATAATTATATTTACATTCTTTGTATTATTTTTCAAAATGTTCTATTAATATATATATATATATATATATATACATGTGCATTAATTACTGTAAAATTAAAACTAAAATAATATTGAAGATATATTTCAAGAAAATCATATCAATTAAAAAAGAATTTATATAATTTTTTCAAGTCTTCTTATTGGTAAAATTCATTCTAGAATTTCCCTTGTTGTTTCATTATATTCGCTTCATTTGAAACTGAAAAATATCACGAAATCATTTTCCTTTTCCATAATTCAAGCTTTATTCTAAAATTACTAGCCTGGGCTAATGTAGAATAATACTTCATTTCCTTTAATATCATCAACAGTCAAATATATCTAACTAAATGATTAATTGGAAAATAAAATTATACTTACAAACCAAGTGAAAATAGTTGTAAAAGAAAATACTAGTCATTGTTATCATAGCTAATAATTGTAAGAAAACTTCTTCGATAAAGTTTTCATTATTTCGAAATAAAAAAGATTTTAATTTTAGTACTTTAATACTTCATTTTAATCTTATTTCTCTAAAGACGAAGATTATATTAAAAATGCGTACATTTTTAAGCGAACGATATGTAGTTTTAAAATATTATAATCGCTTAGATATGCATTTATTTAAGTCTTATATAAAGTTTAAAATATTTATATGATTCTTATTAATGTAACGTAAGGTACACAATTTGCATTTAAATAATGGGAGCGTGTCGTGCATCCCAGTAAAAAAAGTCGATCTTGGGTATGCAGTTGAATAGGACCAATACGATATCATTATTTTATTATTTTAAATCAATACTTCGTATAAGATATTTTGTTAAAAATCCGATGATACAGCCAAACGAAATTTGCATCAAATTAATATTCTGGTATATTTACATATGAACTAATAATTACCATATACACTAGAATCAACATACCTATTTCATATTTTGTACTAATAAATATTTCGAAATATCTTATCGAATCAATAAAATATTCTTTTACTAAATATGTCAAGAGTAATATTAAAAGAACAAACCTCGTCAAGCTTGCCTCGTTAGCGATATAAAAGCTAAGAAGTCAATATAATTGAACAATATCAAAAACTACGATAAAAATTTTTAGTTTATTCAAAATACCGACATTTCTGTACTTTACAATGCCTGCGCATTAACTGTAGAGAATGTAGAGAAAATAATAGTAACTTATAGTTGAATAATACTTCGATGGACCATACAAATTTTTAAAATATTTATAAACCTATTTATAGAAAAATACCATTATTTACAACACTACGTATATATGAAGTTTAATATTTTATTATTAATTATTTATTATTCGATAATAATATCATCATTTCTTAATTATCATGCCATACAATATTTTTTACTACGTGTTCAATTCAATTAATGATTCTCGTGTTACTTAAGTGTGGAAAAAAATTCTAATCTACTCAAATCTCATGTTTATTAACAATAAGCACGTTACATTAACATATTAAATGTTTAATGTTTTTAACACTTTCATTGCATGCTTATACACATACATACATAAATATTTATAATAATCAAGTTTTACAGCAATATATTTTAAATACTTGTCTAGCGTTCGGTTAAATTTCTTCGATAAAGAGTCACTGAGTAACTTTGGTAAATCATCGATATTTACCATTTATTTAATAATAGTTGTCCTTAATTTTTTGTAATGTTTCTTCCTTTCTGTAGGTCAAATATAAATTCTTTAAAAATCGGTATTGTGTCATTTAAACGTACAGTAAGTGATTTAATTTAATTAATCACCCTTTCCTCTAGAAACGTAAAGATATTCGCTAAAAAATGTGAAGAAGAAATTCCAGCGCGTACGAACTACCAAACGTACAATAAATTTCCAGCTTATTTCAATAATGAAATTTCACATTACTCCGCACTGTAGTATTAAAGATTGCGAATCATCTCTTTGATATTTACACGATGCAACAACAAGCTACTATTACACGGTAGTACTTCCTCCATTAAATGCGCATCGAAGGAGTCTAAATTCGACCGTCTATATAACGCGAATCTTGTCCAAAAGCATTTGGACATCGGTGCGTTACCGAAGTAAATCAACGAATGAATTCACTTTGACGTTCTCGAAGTATCAGCCATCAATGTCATCGAATGCATCGATCAACACGAAGGCCAATGCAAACGTTGATCTGACATGAATTTACGGTGTGAAAACGTATTCCGTATTCTCGAGCTGTATGCTTGGAAATGCAAAAACGTAGAAATACAAAAACAAGTGTCGAATAACGAGGAGAACCTTAAAAAATACAACACGAGATCAAAGGACAACGAGAGATTTGCGCATTGTGCAGCATCTCGTAAGCGGATCGAGGGATTGCGCATAGATACATCGTGTGTACGTACGAAACATCGTAAGCACAATCCCTGGATGCGGCTAAACGCAGCGTAGTTCAAAGTAAATACGCATATCCCGTGACCAGCTTCCCCAACATTACGATGTCGTGGATCAGCTTGAATATGCAACGCGACTGAGGTAAAGCCTGATGGACTGAAAGGTTCGCAAAGTGAAATTGGGAAAATTACCCGGTCGAACCAGCTAGCGAACGTTGGAAGAGTCGTGGGCGTAGATCAGCCATTGTGTTTATATCGCGATAATTGGACGTTAACGGGATGTTATTGAGATGGGACAATGATATACGCGTTGTAATTAATGTTACATGAAAATAGAAGGAGAGGGCACGTAGTTCACGTGACCTGGTGGTTCGTGCTTGTAGTATTCGTTTCAAAAGTTTTCGCCCGTCGACAATTTACATCGTCTCGAAGGTGTATTCCTGACGCGCATACGTACCCAATCATAATGAAGATTACGAAAATACTTCTAAGCTGTATGTCAGTCGTAAAATCATAACGATATTTTCACAATATTCGGAATTTCACTTAGTTTTACTAGGTTGCGTGTTTAATGTAACGACGTATAGAACGTGTTCGTCGTCCAAAGTTTGCGACTCTTCGAATAACAAAATTTCCTTGTTTACAAAGAAATCCATGAAATTGATTAAGATTCTATCAGAATTGACGAATCTTTAGATCGTCCGTTTTTATTTCATAAATTCTTAATCCCTAATTCGTAATCCCTGTTATACTAAAATTAATAGTAATGTAAGTACCGGCAGCCTCGGTATCGATACATTAAAATGGTTTCTCGATTAATTTACATTTCTTTCTTGAAATAAGAGAACCTGACTAAGAGAACTTTTTGAAATATTAAGTAACCTTACTTTGAAATGCTTTGCGTAAAAATGAAAAAATAAATAATCCGCTGGTATTAGAAAGTCACCACCGACTTCCATTTCAGAATCCATAAATTTATTTTTAACATTCGAACAAATGCTTTGGGCACCAAAAATCATTCTCCCTACATGTAACAATGTTAGAATATTATATAAATGTTCAAATCATTCCTCAGGCACAAGAGACGTGAGAAAGTCGTTATTATGCTTGCTATTGCGTAGAATCACAGGCTCTTTACCGAAATAAGATTTCTAAGCCATTAGCCCTTCCGACCAAATTACTACATTTGTGAGTACGAGAAAAAGTGCTTTGTAAAAAATGCTCCGAAGAAAATTCTCGATGAAACATGACGAGGCTGTAGGCGAGATGCAGATTGTATAAGAAAAACAGCTGAGCAGGAGTGCACTCGTTTTTATAAACGCGGCCGCCGTGTTAAAAAAAAAAGTGCGGAACAATGCCGCAGAAATTTGCCGCACTGGCCTGCACAAACTCGGCTGAGTATTTCCTACGACGCCACATTCCGGTCATTCGGTATACGTCGGAGCGATCGCAACTACTGCTCGCCCAGGGCAAGGTGTCCGCCGATCTCCCCCCAGAGCGTCGAAACCTGCGCGGCCGTTTCCTCCGCGCGATCATCGCTGATGTCCGAAGCGACTCGCGTGATTACCCCGACTCGCTCGCTTTTTTAGCCCCTTTTCGCATACGTGCACACGAGTTTCACCGTTAGACGGATCGGCACGCAATGTACACGTTCGTCCGCTTTTCCCTTTCTGCGCGAGCCTGCGGTCGACTTTTCTCGCTCGTGCATTGTCCGCCGGTTCTGCATGGCTTTCCTCTCAATGGAGATACGGACTTTCAATCGCTCCCTAACGAAAGCACACGCAAACACGTGTTACTTTGCAGAAATTTTCCGCGTTTCATCGCCACTCGAGCCGAGCGGAATTTCTATAATTTTATTACAGTTGACACACTTCTTTCGGCTGCCGTATGATGCAAAGTAAGAGAAATAAATTCACGTTTTCCTATGAAAAACAGTCGTTCACTCGATCAACTGATAACGAATGAACATTTATGTATTCGTATGATGCTCTCGTAAATCTATAATGAATTCGGATAAATTGTCGTCTCAGAATCAGAAATAGATGTTTATAAAGTAAATCAAGGAAAAACCATATCTTATACTAGAAATGATACTGCAACGTTGATAATTACTTGTTTACCTTCTGCAGTATTTGTCCAGTTTATGCACATAAATTCCCCATTTAAAACACACCTATAAATGTAACTATTGATATACTAATTCAAAATTAAGCGTGAATGTCGGATAAGATAACAGGTGACTTTAACTAATTAAAACTATATTGTAACATTTAGAACCTTTGCTGAAAAGACAATAAATATTAATATATAATATATAAACTTTTAATATGTGTGTGTGTGTGTGTGTGTATATATATATATTATTAATATATTTTATATTTATTTAGAATGTAAAAAAGACTATGTAATGAAATTTTAAACCTATGCGAGTAATTTGGTTGGGTAATAGAATACAACAATGATTTATGACTCAATTACTATCGTTCGCCTACTTTCGTTCTTTGTTCCCTTCTGCTTCGTACACTAGGAATATTAATCACTTGAGCGTATTTATAATTTTCCAAACGTTCATTGTTCAATTTTTACTCAATAACTTTAAACAATATTAAATATTTAACTAATAATATGTAAAATTTATTTATTACGTTGAATTAACATGATTAAAAAGTTAAGTAATAATCGTAATTATGCTAAATAATAAGGTTTACTTAATAATTTCTATTATGTAATTTAATTTCAAAATCTTTAGTAAGAAATTCTGTAGTGTGAAAAAATCATTTAAGAAGTAAATCAAATAGAAATACTTAGAAATTTTTAAAGATCCTTAAAATAACTAGACGTACCGAACGACTGACGTAACCAAATCTGTATCATAGAAATCAAATTCACCAACTGTCCATATGATTTCCTCCGATACCGATATTCGGTGAACAAATATTGAAACAATTTTTTTCAATTTAGAGAGGATATATATTGACAATCCACTATTTATATCAATAGCTTTTGCGACTAACTTTTACAATTTATGAAAAAATATATAGCGTTAACTCTTGCACGCAGATAATAAATAAATGTAATTAATCGATATTGTAAATAAAGTTTCTCCAGAGTAAATTATACGCAAAAATAAAGCAATGATTGCTACCGTAAGTTTAAATATTTTTAATTTAAATACATTTAATCATTGCACTGCAAAATGCTAAATTGGATATTCCAGGTGAGAATATTTGTAAAATTATTACAGCTTAAATTTCAATTAAAATATTTTTTTTTATAATAAATTATAAGTTTATTAGAATCTTGAAAACGATGGTTGTTTAGAATAAATTGTCATATGACCATAAAAAATATGTTTGAAATATCTTTGCATATTCTAATAAAACTCATTATTTCATAATGATGTATAATTTTGAGATTGTTGATTGCACATTCTGCTACCAGATTTATTATTACCAGTTTTCATTTGCGGATACAAAATGCCGATCAAATACATTAATTCTAAGCTAAGAGATATCAGTCTCTGTTTATAAAAGCCGTCCTTTTTAAGTTTCTGAGACGGCTAAAGCGATACCAAAGATCAAAATGTAAATTGCCGTGATTTTATAGGGAGAATTCAAAGCTGAAATTGAACTTAATCATGGATAGTAATTCAACCGGAATGTCTTTCGATAAGAAAGTTTTTAACCTGCGATCCGAATACAATCAATAGATTTTCAACAATGTTTTTAATATACAAATAAAATAATACACGCCACTGATTTAAATCCAACATTTTACTCATAGTATAAGCAACTGATTTTTACAAACTTATTTCAATAATTTCAATAGTGCGTTAATCAAAATATGTGATCTCTGAAAGCGAATAACGTAATAATCACATTTATTTACATATGTATTGCACGTTATTTAAATTCTACGGCTTGTCCAAATTCTGTCCGAATTCGCTATGACAGATGATTCTCTGAAAGTTTTACGAACTCTGTGCGCATTTAATTTATTAACAGCCGCTTCATAAAAGAAACAATCGAAGAATTTTTTATGAGTAATTCAGGTAGAAAAATAAATACAAATCAAAGATAGTTTAGTGTACGAAAAAGGACATATGAACAATTTCAAGGTGCAAGGAAAACATTTTATGCAAATAAACAAAGTTGCATATAAACAAAGTGCAAGGAATAAATTTTATGCAAAAGAAAATCTAAATAAAAAACCTGATAAAATACTTATTAACAGCTTCTGTTAATGTTAGATTGCTGAAACAATAATAATAAATACACGCGCTTTGTACAATCGATTATCTCTTTTGTGCAGCGCATATCAAGGATATTTATACAAATACTACATCTCGAACGAAAAAGTAATTTAGTTTTATTGCATAATTGTAAAAATATAATATATTATCAGGCAATCTTTACACTTAAGAAAATTACACAGCAATTTACATACAAAATAAACAGCTAAAGACCTATTAGCTTGTAAAATGTATTTACTATCCTCTGCATTAGTTGTTGCTTCATTTACATTTCCACAGCAAATAACGTGTTCGGCTGCATCTCAATAACGCAATACATATGAAGAAAAAAACTGATTATTTAATGCACTCTCCACCTTTGTCCCTTAGAAACGCACTTGAATGCGTCGGAGAATGTTAACGTGTCCTGGAAAAGCAAACAAATGCATAAATCCCGGTAAAGTACCCGGAGTTAAGCGCGAGACAAGAGCGTGACCGTCGTGTGCAACGCGCGATCGCTTTCGCCGATAAACCACAGCAGCGGTTCTCAGTGCAAATGGAATCCGCAGCAGACGAGGAACAGCGACGAGGGCAAAGAAAATAAGAATAAAGAGACCGTGGCGAAATCCGACAGCCGGCGTGCGCTATAAATCATGCGCGGACTATTTCCGAAGACGACAGGGGAGCAGAAGAAGATGACGATGAAGGAGGAGGAGCGGAATATTACGTATCGCGCAAGTATCGAGGCCTCGTTTTCTCGCGGCAGCGACGGCCTCCGGAGGACGCGCGCTTTCATGCCGGGCGATTTTGCGCGCCGCCGCCCTCCGGGGATCTGTCACCCCCTGGCGTTGGGCCTCACGGATAAGCCGCGTGGCACTCATGGGCGTAAGCTGCCCCGGGCGGTGAGAATATTAATGCAGCGGATCCGCCGCCGGCGAACCATCGCTTTCTGAAAATTATATTCGAGCAGGGAATCTTTCATCTTCGACTCGCCATCGTCGCGCGCCTTTCCTCGTCGTACGTTCAATGGTAATTTATGAGCGATTCTCCGTGTCGCGATCCCTCCAGCTCCAGCTCCAGCTCCAGCTCCAGCTCCAGCTCCCCCCCCCAACCGTGTCGCTACCTCGCTCGTTAGCAAACGAAAGGCGGAGAAATTGCGAGTCGTTACTCGAGAGCACGATAACCGAAGACATCGTTAAAAATAGATATTGAGGAAGTGCGTCGATTGTAGGGTAATATGTTCGTATCTAAAGCAAGATTACGCTTCATTCGATCTTTATTTTACTTCGGTTATGCAGATTCTGTGATAACATCGATCTCTCTTAATTATCCGAACTTCGAATGAGAGCACTTTTGGAGGTTCAAATAAACTTACCACAGACTTAAAATGGCTATTGTTCACCGCTGGTTTACGAAACCAAGGCTCGTGAATAATTACCATGAGGCTGAAAGAGATTGTTAAAAAATTACTCTTTATATGAAACTAAAAACACTCCTTTTAGAAATCACTGTTTTTGTATCTCTGGGTCGTATTTAATAAAATAACCAGCCTTTTCCAAAACAAATGGTTAGCCTTGAGCTGCTAATTCATTTGAATGCACGTATAACGTATAAACTATATCAGACGCTAGATTTCAATAATGTATTACGCAAACGGAAGAATCGTCCTCAAAATCAATCAAGCAAGAGCACGATTGCATGCTCGATCCCGGCGTTTGCAACGCATCTTCAAAACCGAAGACGACAAAATAATAGGTTATTCCCTCGTGCCCGTTTATTTCAGATTAAAATAGAATAGCGCGTCCGTTGAAGAGTTAATACCAGCGATCGATAAATTTGCAACTACCACCCACGTACCGAGTACAGTATGACGGATATGTAGAAAGAAGCGAAACCGGTCGACGACACGGGCACACGTTCATGGCCTCTGCATCTGCGCGAATAACGTCGATGTTGGGAACGTCGGCGCGGCAATTCTCCTCTACGAGGATACTTTCAATTTTCAACTCAATATATCCGCCTTTGAATTCTGTACTCCTTTTTTATAGAGTACATTCAGTTCGTGTTGGAGTGCTCGATTTTATAACGTCTTTAGGTTACATCGCAACTTCGTTGTAAATGTCATTATCATCGTTATCTAGATATTTAATTGAATAAAATATGTAGAATATTATACCGCGAAGTTAATTTTTTGAAGATGTAATAGCGATCGAGGAATCGTTAAAAGCAGAGCGCCAAATACTTCTGTTAGTGCTTATTAAACGTAATTAGTCCTTTTCCGAGAAGTCAGATTTTTATATCATATAACTAAATATCACAACGCGTATAATTTCATTTTGTTTACAACGATGAAGAAGTTTCGCACTTATAATTACAATTTTTCTTTAAGAACTCATCAACTCGCTTCGAAATATTACGTAAAACGTAAAAATGCTCTTTGTCATCAGAGATTATAATAATTTGAGTTTCTTCCAATAATTTTTTATTCCGACTGAGCTTTCTCTAGTGCATAGAAGTTTGAAAATTCTCAATTTCCACTTACTTCAATTTATAAAACTTGCACCCATTTGTCGCCGGCAATATTTAACTTTTAATTAAAGAAGTATACAAATTTATATATATATTATTTATTTATTTATTTATTTATTTATTTATTTATTTATTTATTATTTATTTATTTATTTATTTATTTATTATTTATTTATTATTACTTATTTACGTATTTATTTATTTATTTATTTATCCATTTATTTATTTATTTATTTATTTATCCATTTATTTACTTTACTTTACTTTACTCTCTGGTGTTGGATCAACTTTTACTAATTATTTTAATAAAAAAGCCTTTTACCTAATTTTCTCAATGCAGAGTACAAATATATACTTGCTTAGAGTTATATAAAATATTATCCAACTTCAAATGAACTATATTTTCCTTTTGAGAATCAGGTCATCTAAAGCAGATTGAATTTTAACTTTGAAGTCTTACTTATTAGTTTTACACAAGTTTTATCTTAAATCAGAACACAGTATAAATATGTTCCCTATTTTATTGCAAAACGTACATATAAATGCAAATAAAATTAGAGCACTATTATCGAAATTTAATTTAATATGCCAAATACTAATTTAATAAAAATAAATAATGATGTCAAGCATTAAATTTATGAATTAAAAGAAAACGTTAAACGGAAGAAGTTCTTCTATTTGAAAATTTGAAAATTACAGTTGCATTGACAGGAATAAATGTAAAGTTGCTAATATTGGTGTGTCTAAAGTAGGTTTTCCCTAAACTCGATGCGAATATAGGAAAAACTTAGCCTGAGTTTCTAACCGGACAACGCATTCTCACGGGCCACTACTAATTGTAAGTCAGAAATAATTGAATCGTCGAATCACCGCCGACAAAAGTAGCGAATAGAAGGAGCAAGGAAGAAACAATTAACGAGACAGACACGACAAATCACGAATGCAATAAAGCAGATCAAGATACTGTTAAACGATCACCATGCCAGATACAACTATCCTATAAAGCACGAACATCCGAGCGATCAAGTTTTAACAATTTCCAGATTTTACCCCCGGACGCATTGGTGGTAAAATGAAAAGGATCGTATCTGCGAACCGCTTTAAAGAACCGTTCTATCAGCACCGTTAAAGCACGCGCAGGCGCTTTACAGGAGCGATTGCACACGTAACGGATTGAGACAAGGAGCTTAAAGCTCGCCAATTTCGATCGCTGGTGTAAGCACAAGACGAACTAATACTTATTGGACATAACGAAGTAACAAGCTGCTATTATAATAGTGTTTAGATAACGAGAGAACTCGACACGATTGACCAAATGAATCATGTACGACTTTGAAATTTCTTTATTTTATCGTTGTCGTTGTTCCTATCTCGATTTTCTCATTATTTTCTTATCCGATGAAAATTCATGAAAGAAGGCTTATCATAAATACATACCGAGTGCGAGTGAATTATTAACGCGTATAATTTGTTATAGATATAAAAATTTAGCAATTTATCAAAATCCTTTGTATACAGTTTGTATACACTTCGTATACGTGTATATTTCATCCTACCGTGCAATCGACTTTATTTACAATACGTAATAGTCAGTCAAAACCTCAAAATCAACTTTTTAAATAAAATTTAGTTTAAACTGAAATTTAGATATGATAAAAACAAATTAAAAGGTATATAGTAACATACATATTGAGGAAAGCGTAAAATGTGGCACGTATGTGATAAAAAATCAAACCACGTATGTAAAATATCGACCCGCCTTAAGCGAATAAAAACGCATCATAAAAGTAATATTGTAAAAGATTAAAAGCAAGAAATGAACAGTAGTAATAAAAGAGAAATAAAAAAGAACGTTAAACAAATTAACGAAATGAAGAAACAGAAACGAGCAAAGTGGAAAGCGCTGAGGAACAGAAATGAGTCTACTAAGTCTTTAACGAGTACGAGAGTCATTTGGAATTGTCAAAGGGACGAGAAAAGGGCTTTCACGCGTATGAGTTGAAACCGGAAAACAGATGCATAATTAGTTGCGACTGACTTTGTGAACAATTTACTATCCACTTGCAAAACTCGCTTTTCTATGTCCGATAAACTTGCGAAAAGGAAACATTAAAGCGTAAGCGTTCTGTATTTGTGGGTAACGGTTTATTGTAGTGCGCGTAAGTAAGTCTGTACTATAAAATACATATTTCTGTTTCAATAGAAAAACAATTTTTTTCCTTTCTAATAGACTCTCTTTTGATTATTTTCATTGATTACATTGCTTGTGCATCCTTAATTACTTCCAACAATTCATAGTTAACGTGCTATTGAAATACTAAGTTTTATTAATATGCATAGGCTTTTCCATTATAAAATAAAATAAGAACTACTCTAAAGTATTTATCGAAATATATATTGTCGCTTTCACTCAAACTGGGAAAAAAACAAAGAAATAGAGTTATTTGAAAAATCGTGCAATCTTTGCGAAAATAAAGTACTACATAATCAAAAAATACCATCCAATTCTTATCAATAATAATTCAAAAGCTAACACTGATACTATAATAAGCAAATTATCTTACTTTACTCGATAATCATGATTAATGTAACTTTATTCCTTAAAATATTATTACTAAAATTGGAACACATTATTAACGAGGAATTTTAAACATCATAATTACAACTCACTGTCGTTTTTTATTTTATATCTAATATTTTGTATTAATCTTATGTTAAAAATTTTATTCTAAGCTTTAAACGAAGACAAAAGTTGTTGTATAAAATACAAAAACTAGTTGGTCAAATACATCGTATAATGGTACTTTCTGTCATCTACGCGACTACGTCAGATCTGTTAAAAACCACACGAGGAAAATTTATGTTGCGACATTTCGAAAAAATCTCTATAACTGCATCATTTATTCGGTACGTAATCGAAGTAATAAATGTTGTAATAAAGCACTTGTAGCTTGACTTATACGACTTTACTACATTATTCCTCGATTAACCATTATATTTCAAAATACGTGTACTTTACAGGATAAGATAACTTTTACGTTCTACTAAAATAATAAATATTTTACAATATTAATTACTTTTTAATTTAGGATATAAAATATCTTTCTTTGCAGAAATGTACATAATATTATAAACGAGTCGCACGTCTATTACAATCGAATATGATAAATGCGCCATTAAATGGCAGTCTTCGAGCATTGTATCAATGCTGTTAACATTGCAATAATAATAACCAACTACAAACTATAAGCATGAAAACAGGAAGTATGTACAATATGCGATGTAAACGCATGTAACTGGACCCTGTCAATTTGATTGAGACTGATAAGACTCAGCGAGGCTTTAATGAGTCTTCAGACGTGTATCTTACGAGTAGAAGTGATTAAGTGAATTTTAAATCTGTGTTAAAAGTAACTACTTCCGGTAGCGTTTCTTATCAATAATCGACTGATCAATATAAAAATTATTCAACCACAAGAGTGTATTTTTCAAAGGTAAATTAAAGAAACTAATTAATGTACCACTGACATTCTATTGTACTGCGTATTAAATGACTTTATAATGTGAAAAAGTACATAATTTTTCTTGATTTCTAAAACATATTGGATACGTGTGTTTGGTCTACTAATCAAATTGTTACATATTTTGCTTTAAGGATCTTTGAGTTTGCAATCCTCTATTGATTCACCGAAATTCTTTATTGGCTTAAGATTAAAAAAATGAGAATTTAAAATGATTAAATATAATAGTACATGTGGATTATTTATCGTTGTTACCTTGTGAATTACAGATTGGAATTTCAGATTAGAATTTAATTACCACAAAATTTACGCGTTGTAAATGTTGTAAACATAGAAATACTTTGCTGAGTGGTATTTTAATCTCGAGTCAAGTAGACGGTAAGTCTAGTTTAAACTATCCCTGCAGTAAGTACAGGTTTACTTTATTTAACTAATTAAAAATAAAAGTAAAATTAGATATACATTATAACGGACTTGATATTTTCTTCATGAATTACCAGTTCTTGTAGACGTTATAATAAATTAAGTTATTTTATAAGCGTTCGTAATGCAGTCATCGCAACTAAGCTTCCTGTACCATCATCTATGATAATTATTACATAAAACTATTTAATTTCTATTGAAACATTGATAAAGAAATATCAGACGTATCATGAATTATATATTAAAATGACTCGTCCGAAGTTACATCAAGGAAAATTATTTTCTTCGGATTTACTTGTCAATTTTGACTCCTACGTTAAAATCTTTAAAAATTGTTTATGACAAAACCATAAGAGTTATCATTTAAAATTATCTAATGCCGGATGTAAATGCATTTACCAGTATGCAAAAACAATGAGTTTCGATGCTGATATTCACATTTCTCAGTGATCAAAGAAGCTCTATAAGATTGCCAAAGGTAGAAATAACGTCTTAGATTCGTTGAGACTGTAAAAAAGCGCGAAGGCCAGACAAAACGACGTTTAAAGTTGCATATCCATTTCTCGAAACTTTTTTTCGACGACACAGGAAGAAAAGGTGCGCACGAGTCTCTCTCTCTTTTTGTCAAAGCCGTCGGCGGTGTATTTATAATCGGAGCACGGACTTCGTCCACTGTTACTTACATACGAAGTCGGAAGGCGAAAAATACATAAACGGGAAACGCACTATTCACCCACTCGCGCAACGTCTTATCTTTTTTCCTTACACCTACGCGTACTGTGCTTTACAGGCGCTTTATTATCGCCAGGGAGGTGCAACAACGCTCGGATGGCGTTTCCCTTTTGACTCGCGCTCCGATAAATTTTGTTCAGCGTAAATTGTTTTATCGAGACATGCGATTTCCATGAAAATCATTGTGCACGTCAATAATTTTCATTGTGACCTTGTTTCTTATACTATAAAACACATTTAAAAGAAAATTTAAATGTGTTTTGTAGTACACAATATTGATGTTGCAATTTGCACATTAAGTGTATCCCTTTAAAATACATAAAATCTGTTTACAATTACAGAATTGTAAGTATTATGAATGAGAATAATGAAATTATAAAGAGCTCTTAGATATCATTTTCATCCTAAAAATACTACCATTATTATAAATAATAGAAAGTAACCAGCAATTCATTATTCATGCATTAATATAATACATTTAAATATTAGATAATTTGATATTAAATGTAAATTCAATAAACGTTACTCAAAAATTATTACGACATTATTCATGAAATAAAATGGATAGATAAAGAGTAACCAAAAGAAATCATTATTAATACTATTTCCAGCTACTCGATGAATTTCCAAAGACAGTTTTAAAGTTATCGTTTCCTCTTTTCAATATATTCTCAAATCTTTTTAATTACTTTTTAATTACTGAATTTAATCTCTTTTCGAATTTAAGAAAATTTCTTCTGAAATTTATATTTATTTATAAAGAAAAAGAAGTAAAGGAACTAATAGTAAAAGAGAAGTATTTATTATTACATAAGAGAATAAAACGTATTTATAATCGTATAGAATATGAATTTTTAGCTAACTTAATATACCATGTTAATTACATTTTGAGAAGTTTAAATTTGATAAAAGATCGATCGAAAATAACAAGAAACTCACTTTTCTTTGAATTTAATTATTCTTTTACACTTTTTTTACGCTCTGATTTAGTGACGGTTAATCTGTCAAAACATTATGTTCTATAAAGGTCCGTAAATGCTTAACAACTATATAATTTATCCAAAGTAGATAATGATAAAATTATATCGTAGTCACGAAGTCAAGAAAAATTGCATATGCTCTTTTTTCAAAAGAAAAGCTTTTATATTTTCTTTATTTTTATTACAAAATTAAAAAAACGGTTTTCTAAATAATATTTTATTCTTTAAATATCAGAATATTAGGTAGCAAATACACTAAATCATGTTAAAAATTATTTATATGATTTACTCAAGAAGATTTATAAGCAAATGTACATCGAATACATACATTGAACAAAAGGAAAAATTGAGGTTGTAGGTTCGAATCAAGTAAATAGGTTTGAATTAATATTGTGTTTTAATTTAATTTTACAATATGTTAATTCATACAAAATAATTACAAAACTATTAAAGAAATTTCATTTACTATTCCTTTTATAAATACATTTTATAAATACAATCAAAAAATATATTGGATTTTTATTTAATTCATATTTGTTATAATTACAATTACGTATATTGTTCTTAAAGATCACATATATGTATAAAACAAAAATACGATACAACAAATAATGCACATTTGAATAAATATTACCTAATTAAAATATTTTTTGAAACTAATGAATAAATATTGCTTTAAGTGCGTACTTGCTGAATATTGTGCATTAATAACTAAGTGCACTTTTTAAAGTTTTTATTATTTTGCAATTTCAAAGCCTTGAAAGATATATGTAAGTTATTACCACAAGCGAAATAGTATAAAGCATGACAAAACATTGCGCTATATATAGCACAATAGGATAAAGCATGACCAAAGTAAAACTTCAACATTAATTTATTCATTTTTCCATGTACAAATATGATGCTCCAGCCGCGACACAAGCGTATAAAGTCAGAAAAACGCGCGAATAAAAGTTCTCAAAGGCAGGCAAATTAAACGAATTTTTATGGAAAACTAACAAGCGAATACTACCTAGGGTACCTTTTCAAACCACATTCGAGTGATTTCAGGCATCACTATGTACACAACAGCGAACCTTAAATTTGGGCAAGAGTTGCATACGCACCCCAACGCTTATATACGCCAGTGCATCTGCAAGTAACTGCATTCACATTGACGCGTTACAATAATGATCTTATATTTCTTATATGTACATACATGCATGCATACATACATATATATATATATATATATATATATATATCTCAAAACTGACGAATCGGTCCGTCGCTTGGGCTTCTAGAGCGTATTACTCGTGCATAAGTGTTGGAATGTACATGTATGCACGTGCAATTACACATTGGAGCTGTTTTTATTTTATGAAAGACTTACCTACTGATATATTATATAATATGCAAACAGAAATTTTTTATTAATTTATTTTTTAACATATTGGCTTTTTGGTTTTCACTTTCCTAAATGGTATAAAAAATTAAACTGAATACACTAAAACTCAACAAATTAAAATATTCGATTTTACAAAAATTCTTTACACCTAAAAGAATTTTGCAGACTTCAAATTCCTAATCTGAATATTATATTCAGTTAATTTAAAAAATAACTTACTTACCCTGGCTTAAAATTTATTTTATTAAACAAGATGAAAAATCTCTCTTCGATATTAATAAGATGTGCAGTAGTCCTACGTGGGCTTAGTCAGGCATACTTTCATTAGAGCAAAGAAAGAAACTTAATTATTAAATTTAAAAAAAAAATTTTTATTAAATATAAATTTCGATTTGTAAGAAATGACTCCTTATTTCTATTCATAGTGTAATAACTTAAAATTATATGTTCTTGTAATTTGTAAATTTTTTTATAAAATCTAAAGAAGGAATACATAGTATCGGCATCATTAGTATTAGAATAAATCATCGGTTCGTGAATAACGATCATATTAAATAAAATAAATAAATATTATTAAATGTATTAAATATATTAAAAAAATAAATATCTGTATATATTTAATGGCAAGAGTAATGATTAAAAGAATGGTTTTCACGAGTTTTTCATGGGAAATATTATTTGCATATCGTTTTGAAATTAAGGGAATAAATTTTATATTTTAAAAATGTATTGAATTTTAATATTGAATTAAAATAGATCTTCAATTAAAATATTATTATTATTATTATTATTATTATTATTATTATTATTATTATTAACAAAATAATATTTATTAATATAATATTATTATTATTATTATTAATAACTAAAACTAAACAACCAAATACAAGTAAAAGAGTTACTTTTTCTTCTAGTGCTTAGATCATTATATTCAAATTAATAATTAGATATTTCATATTTCAGTTTCCGAAATTAACAAAAAGATTAAATGTTGTTTGCGAGATTTTTCAACGTTGATTTTAGAGTAACATTTCAATGCAAGTAATATATTCATGTAAAAAGATTAAAGTAAGGAAGTACATATAATCTCTAACGTTACTCACGGTGTACAAAACAGAAGCAAATTAATGAAATATGGTTGTATTTAACGTTATCTAATTTCGAATGCTATTGCTATAAATCTTTATCATTAGAGAAATATACGTCTATATAATAATTGAATAGACAATCATTTTAATTTATTATATTGCATTATAGATAACTGATATTAAGATTATCGTCGAATAATACATGGTTTGAAGATTCAAATCATTTCTACTATTTGATATTAAGTTAAATCTATGTAAAATAAAAAATACTTAAAATTTTGGATAAAGTTAAAATTTTAATAAAGAAACAAAGTTTAAAGAAAAAATGAAACTTATTGATGTTTTACTGAGATTTTACTTATATAATTTCAAAATTATTCTTTGTAAAATTAATATATTATAAAATTAATATAAAATTTATAATCCTTATAAATCAAAACATATCACTGTAATAAACCACACACAGATGCATAGAAGTGCAATCTTTAAAGATCGCGTTTATTTGAATATATACTTTAGAATATCAACATCGATATAAAAAAGCCTTGACCCTTTTAATCAAATGCAATGGAAAAAACTGCACTAAAAAAAGTATAGCAAAAATACACGCAAAAGAAAAAGTTGAAACTCACTTGGTCGACTGCATCCGTATACACAACCTTACTGTCTAGTGTTTCGTTTTTTCGAAACACTTATATGTTTATAGTGCTTTATCGCCTCTGTACACGCCTATAAATCTAAATACATGGCCAACCTAAATACAGGAAAAGGTATTCTCTCTCTCTCTCTCTCTCTTTCTCTTTCTCTTTCTCTCGCTGTCTCCGTGTTCTCGCTTAGTCGCAGTGTATGCACACGTACGAGCGCACGTCTATCTGCACATCTATCGCACTCGCACACGTACAGAGTTTCAAGGTATATGTGCACGGACCGTGAATCGTTCGTGGTGCAACAGAGCCTCGAGGCCTTGAAGCAGACAAGCACTTCTACAGGCGTAAAGATTCACCGCCGCCACTACGACGCCACGGGCAAAACTCACGAGGACGCATCCGCTATCGTAAGGAGACCTTCGCTATGCTTTACTCTTTCTCTCTTTCTCTTTCCCGCTCTTTCTATCTGTATCTTCCTCCATACCTCATTCTTTCCCTCATACATCTTTTCTTTATATCATTATTCTATCATTCCATAGATGCATCACCCTTTTCACATTGTCCTATTCACTTTTCATTTCTCCTCTCTCCGCCTCTCTCTGTCTCCTTCATTGTGTTTTTTCCTTACTTTTTCTGTCATTTCTTCTTTGGCGTCATACATTCCTCTTTGTTCACTGTTTGTACCACTGAAGAAAACTAAATTACATTAGCGAAAATTTCAATGTATTCAAGTTCAACTTATGCTATTTTATTTATTTCATTTATATATTTAATCAGTTATATATTACTGCTTGTTTTATTCGTTACGTGAGGCTCTAGTATCGTATAAAAGGATAAAAGAATCCATCAAATCCTCTAATTCAGTTCGAGTCCACCACCCCGTGAAAAAGTGTAATCATAAATTTAAGCTACGGATAGGAATTCTATTACCTAGGCTTTCTTATTTTTTAAAATTCAAAGGAAAATTTTACGAACGCCTTTAAGTCAAGTAAATAAGTTGAGTAAAACTCGACTTATGTTATTTTCTTTTATGTATTCGTCTTTGAAGCATTTCTCTTGTATTTGCAATTTTTTAATAATTTTATGAAATACGAGATTATGTGGCATAAATAATTGAAAATTGAAGGTAACGATAGCTGCTTTTAATGCTTTAGCAGTTTCAATTTTATTGTATTACTGAATATGAAACCAGTCTGTTATTTCATCAAATTTATTTACTTCTTAATAAAATTAGTAAGTTTCTCAATAAGAAAGTTGTAAAAAATCATGACCGACGTGTGGTAAGTACCCCGACTGAGTCATTGGTTTAACAAAGACAACGGATTTTATTCTCGATAATTATTTATAAAGCCTCGATCTAATTGATAACTCTAATCTAGATATGTCTTTATGTCAAACTTACAAATAAGTTTGATATTTAAGGATTAGAGGCAAATTTTAAAACCTTTTTGTTTCTATTAGAGTAGTCGCGGACTTACACTCGTGAACGTAGTGATTCTCTAAAAGCCGTGTCAATAAACTACGTCTATAAAAATCACCAAATTCAACTGTAGTTTTTTTTATATGCAATTTTAATAATTTTTGTGTGGGATTATTACGTTTAATATAATGTGCAAAAGAAGTGTTTAAGCTGCACCCGCGATTTCGTATACAAAAAGATTGCATATTAATTAATAAAAAATTAAGTAAATTGTTTATTCTATCTGTGTATAAAATTTATAAGATTTGAGGTTAAAATATGTGTGCGTACATCGATCGGTGAGACCGAAAGAAATTCCCGAGAAAACACCGCTGCAAGCGAGTGAGTACTCACGCATTCACAGATATGGCGCACACATATGTATCCTGACAAACGATCTTCGCATTCGATGAAGTTCAAACTCGACTCTTGAATTTTGACGATTACATAACAAGCTGTAATAAAAAGCACTGGAATAAGGACTGGACTAGGCAAATTTCTTTATAAATAGTTCTTTATAATCTCATTTAGATTGTGTGTAGATGCACAAAATATTCCTCAATTTCTCCGATTTTCCAACTCGTTCGATTTTTTTTATAAAAACTTGCTTCAAAGTCGCTTATCCGTAATATTCGAAGTCTTCTCTTGTAAATCTGTTTTTAACAATTACGTCGTTTTGATGAGTATTGTAGAATTATACAAAAGAACTTCCCTGATTATCATTTCGAGATATATAAAAATTTAATTTTTTAGTAAATAAAAATTATTATTTTCTATCCTAAAACGTTGTACATATACGACTTAGTCCGCCATTACGTGTATAAGACTGCATGTGTTTTAATCAGACGGAACATCAATTTCCGATGCGATATTCATATCAAACTATTTCTTGGGTATTAATATTATTAAAGTACGCTATATTAAAAGAAAATTTCACGGAATGTCTCAGGGAAATTTGTTATTAACAATCTTATGTGGCCCGTATGCGTGTACCCATATGAGTGCTTATGCATTCAATGACGGGCGACGACAGTTCTTCGTGAAATTTTTTACGGATTATATTGCGTATTATATTTGTCCTCGCATCCTGCTAAGATACTTGTGCGAGTAATAAAATTATTCGCGTTTTAACGATTTTTGTGCAATAGTATACCGTTTGCTCCTACGCGAATTTACGGAAAACGCACGAAAAGTAATGTTCCGCCGAGTTTCTTTTGCAATTTCTTTTTGGGAATAGTTTTCTACTGAAACAATTATCCTCGTGGATTATACTTAGTTTAACAATAAAATTGACGACTTTTTTACGACTTTACGAAATTTTCACCCCTCTATGAGGGTGGAAGTAACTTTAAACCTATTTTTTATCTTTTGGGTCATGGTTGATAATGAATTATAGTTTTAAAAAAAATTGATTTTGGAAATTTTCAAATTTCATTGCAACTCTAATGTTGGAGAGTTGATATTCCTTGTATAATTTATAGAAATGTAAAAAGTTATTAAAGTTTTACATTATGTTTGATATTAAAATATTGAAACATTAATTGTGTATAAAAATATCCTATTTAGGTGTGCTGATGATTTTATTATTTTTTCAAAACTCTAAAAGAAATAAAAGTAAAAATTAACTTTAATACTTATGAAACTTTCGAAAAATTAGTAAATTCATATAGTTGATTTAAACAAAATTTGTGCGTGGCTTTAATATTGTAGCTTTAAGGAAACAAAAGAAAACAAAACAAAATGAAAAGTTGGAAAAAGTTGGAAGATTATTCGTTAGAAAAATTGCTTTTAAAATTCTATTTTTTTATCCTTTTTTTTTTATACAAAATTATACAGTGATAAAATTTTGTGAAATATGAAATAATACATTTTTTTCTAAAAGATTCAATAGCTTTATTCGTGAAATTTAATATTATAAATTCTTTTCAGTATTATTTGTATTTAACCAGTAACAAAGAAATTCAGACATTTATTAAAGGAATTATACAAGATGCATGAAACTTATTAGTAATTTAGAACTTTGTTACAAGTTCTTTTTCAAATCAACTTAATACAAAAGAATACAATTTTATTATATTTATTAAAATATAAGCTCAAGTTCATGTATTAGTATTTTCATTTTATTTATGAGAATTAAATTACTTATAATTTATTTTTGAAAGAGTGAAATATCGAAAACTAAGTAATTTGCAGAGGTTATAAGTTTTTAGAAATAGTCATTCAAGTACAAAAAAAAAACTATAATCATAATTAATAACTAAATTTGTTATCCAAAAAATTAATGAATTAATCTTAAAACTAAGAAATGAGCATGTACTGAATGTAAAGTCACGAACGGTGAGCAAAAATTGCTCTACCTGACCGTAAATGATGCTGTTCTGACGTAATGATCAACTAAATAAGAAATATAGAAAATATCTGTTTTCAAAAACATCAAATTATAACTATTTTTACAACGATAAAATCAATAATTTTATTTACAAGGAACTAATGTATCTGTGTATGCATTCCTCTTATTATATAATATTCAAATATTTCATTTTATATGAAAAACGGATTTGGTTAGTAATATCTAACTTGTTTAAATAATGCTAATATTTAATTAGTTTTGAAATTCTTATAATTTAAAACTAAAAGGTATTATTTTACAATATCTGCAACTAATATCTGTAAGCCCTACATAACAGTACTATCAGGCTAATGTATTAAACAAGCAAGCTGAAAACCATCCTTATAATTAATAGTTTGACTTTTTAAAGCGGTAAGAGATAATTAAGAGCCAACTTATCTAACTTCAATTTCATAATTTACTACATTTTCATTATAAAAAACTTCTCTTTATCGCCCAATCTCATTTTTTGCCTATTTTATCTTTGTCCTTTCCTCACTCCTGTACCCACCAACTCGTCCATTAGGGAGTTTGCAACTCCCTAATTTGCCGATCTACATTCACGAGCTGCAATTCTACTGCGTTATTCCGATCAAATACACGAGCGACAGCGACCGTTAAATATTATTTCAGTACTAATTGCCTTATTAATACATGCGAATATTGCACGATACCGACATTATAATAATCTCTAAATTCTGAATAAGTTCCTAGAAAATCAATTTCACGTATTATTAATGTGTAAATAACCAGAAGCAGCACTCTTTAAAATATTTTTAAATGCGAGCTTAACATTCTTATTATGATTGGAAATAATAAAAATTAAAAACAATACGTAATGTGCGAGGTTTTATTTAACTCTTCATTACAAATAAGAAAATTTCAAGTAAAACTTACTTGTTGTCGATTAGAAACGTATGATACGTAAATGATCTCGTCCCAATTCTACTATTGTATAATTCGAAATACATGTAAGGCTATTATAATTTAAAGATCTCGTAGTAGTGTTAGTCTTTCAACTTGTTGGATATTGCAAATGCGAAGAAAATTTATAATCTTCTATAAAACATAACACATCCCACAAATCTCTTAGATAATCATAAATATCATTAATTTTAGGAAGAAATAGTTATTTAAAATTTTTAATTTTTTTCAATTTGTCTAGAAAGTGTAACTTTAAATTAGGTTATAATCAATACAAGCTTCAAGTGCAAAAAAGCATATCTTATCTGAGATCAAATGAAATTCGTCATTAAGTAGAGTTGCACCGAAGTCCTACTAGTAATTATCGAGACTATGTGGTGAACTACGAAGGAACAAAATTTACGCACTTTGTACACGATTTTACATTTGCTAATTTACGTATGTATCTAAGGTAAATCGTTATTTATTAAATTTATTTCGAAGCGAATATATTTAATGTACATTTGAATTTTAATTTTTTATCAAACACAAATTTAATAATATCGTTATTTCAACGTAGCGGAATATATCGCAACATTGTAATATAATATTTTCTCGTGAGCGAAATATATTTGATGTGAGTTTATTAAATGTAGAAAGACGAACGTGTCGAATTAATAAATTAGTTCAGAAGTTCGTTAGTTCAAAATTAGCTCAGAAGAGACATGCGGGTTAGCTAATCCAGCATCGATAGAAAATAGCTTCAATTCGTGATAAGACCTCCTTGTCATATTTTTCCCATATTCTTGAACTCGAATAGTCACGCGTTGTCTTTCCTTCATTATCGTGATCCTATCGGTTAACGTTTGGGAATCTTTGGGAATCTTTGGTGTTCTTTTTTCTTCTTCTAGTTCCTGCAGCCTTAGCCTAATAATATCTACCTCACATGACTTCTAGTAAGTACTCACCTCTTTCTCTCTCTCGCGTACACATATGCACACGCGCTCAACTAGTTTCTATTTATTCACGCCTTAATGAAATATGTGCAACTCGTAACATTTCGCTTATGAATGTACTCACATTTATACGAAGAAAAAGACGATATACTCATGCGCTTCCTTTACTCTTACAATGTTTACTGAAAATCAACTTAGAACGTGTAATTTTGAATATTGCGGTCCAACTATAATATATTCTGTAAAATAAAATTTTTTTAACTATATGCACAATTTGAAATATTTACATATTGCTAATTTTATTACTCATAATCATTTAGTATCCTAAGAAAATATGCCATAAAAAATACTTTTAAATTATTTCAAACTGTATGTAAAAGCATTATTTCAAAACAATCTTATTAGGTTTCATTTTAATGATATAAGCAATGGCAATACGCAAATATAAGTATTAAATTATTTAGATTCTGTGTTTAATAAATGGATTAAATAAGTTGTAGATACGGTTATGAAATAGTGCATATATCCGTTTTACATTTTACCGTTTTTATTAAATCACGTAGAGGGAAAAATGAGCATCAAATTAGAGTTTACTAGTTACTCAATTAATCACATCGCTATAAAGGATTATATAGGATTCTGATGCTTTTTACAGAAATTTAAATAATATTGTGACCGTGATCTATTATATACACGAAACCTTAATAAACATTTTAAATATTCTAGCTTTTGTAAGAATTATCATTATTCTGAAAGTAAATATGTATTTTATTAATACAATTTAGTAAGTCGCGTCTACGAAAAGAATAAAAACTTTTATCGAGATGCAAATTCCAAAGGCTTGCTTTATCACTTTATTTCAATGTCTTTCATCGATAAAACAAAATACTTTTTTCAAAATTTTCATTTTAAAAATAATACGAAGAATACCTCTGATCATTATTAATCCTCTAATTAATTATAAAATATTTAAATAATTACTCTGAACATTGGCATAATCCTGTAAAGCTAAAATATATTATAGTAAAGCTAAAGTATATTATAGGAAAGCGGACTCGAGATCTCTCTTATACTCCGATATGAAAGGTGGAACATCTTAAGTGTATGTTCAATGTACGATAAAATTATTCAACTTTCTTTTCTTATTTAAATAATTCAAATAATTCGAATAAGACACCGAAATAAGACACGGATCAACCACGGATCTAATAAGCCCTCGTTCTATAGAAAAGCCATTGCAATTTTTTCAATATTTCAATTTGCGCAATGATAAAAAATTTGTAATACTAGCGCCAACAATGACGTGAAAAACGCGAAATAAACGCCTGAATGTCAAACAGGAAAATACAAGAGAATTAATAGAAAATAGTGAAGGAACGTTGTTAATTATGCACAGACATAATATTATGATTTACAAACATCAACTTTGATTACAGGCGGAAATGTGAGGCCGACGGGAAGGACGCGAAAGCAGAGCTGACGGCCCAACGCAATATGTTCCCTAGCGCCCAAATTAAAATGAGGTAGGTGCAGCTCGTCGACAAATGTTTACAGGAGTCTATTAAACTTATTCGTAATTCATTCCCCCTCCCTCTCTCCCGCGCCGCTCATCTGTATATCCGTCTGTCTATTTACTTATTAGCAAAATCGCATTAATTTTGCGTCAATATCGGATGAAATTATTATACCGGCTATCTTTCAATTCTATTACATTTTATATAAGACGTACGTAAGAAACGACTGGTACGCACTGTTATAATTAACATACAATTGTTAAATGAAAACATGTGAAATTTAATTTCTATTACTACTATTATAGAATATTAGAGAAATCCGTAAGTAGCGAAGAATTGTATCCTTTTTGTGACATTTACGTTTAAACATTCTCAAGTGTAGTCGTAATTAGCAATTGTAATAATTAATTGGGATAAGTTAACGATACTTCTTTGCGTCTCAAGTTTGACATTTGATATTCATATTGCGTGTTTCGAAGACTGATAAGACAATTTTGTAATTTCTTGAAAGTCCGTACATCTTAATTACTTGGTCCATATTTTTCATGGGATGGCGATTGAATATGAATTACATGAAATGTAATATAGAAATGTAATAAAGAAAAATATTATTCGCGAACGTTATTCTATTACGTTAGATTTAATACGAGAATCGTTCATACAGAATAGTTAATATTTTTATTCTATTGAAAAATTATACGAGAATTAAAATCTACTTGACATCACGCGATTGGTATAAATAGAATCAGTGGTAAAGGAACGCTTAATACTTCCTCTTGTGAAGATTCTGATAAAAAATTAGGTAAAAATGTAAGATATCTACGGTGGCACCGATTCAGTTTATGTCAAGAATCTCAAGCAGCTCCAAAATCATAAAAAAAAAAAGAAACAAATTATGAATTTTTTCCAAATATCGTAAAGATTTACAAAATTTACGTAACATGCAAAACATAAGACAAGCATGCCTTCGCAACATTTTACTCGAACAGTAAAGCCGTTGCAAAGGATAGATATAGGAATACGCCCAAAGCGAAGCTCATTCCCACATTCCACTCCTCGTAATTCCTTACGAGTAACATCCTTTTAGAACTCCGATCCGGCTCGTCGCTCGCTTGCGGGAGCTCAGTGACGATAATGAACAAAGGATACAGAAGCGGCAAAAGTTGAGAGTTAAGCACGTGCCCCTTACACTTGTTGAAAATAAAGTCAATCTAATGGCGCCTAACGTCCAAAGTATTTCTGTTAGATTGATGTCGCCAAGCAGCTCGCCGGCAACGTCACCCACGATGTCGAACTCGTCATCGCCGACGCCTCCGACGCCCGCCGCCTCTGCCTACAATCCGAAGATGACGGGCATCCCCTGCGTCGCCGCGGCATCACGCTACACCGCCCCGGTGCACATTGACGTCGGCGGCACCATCTACACATCGTCCCTCGAAACCCTTACCAAGTGAGTCTCGCGTGCTCTTGGTATTTTGAATTATGACGTGTTTCGTTTACACTTGATTGAGATGCCACTTTGGTGTTTTGCACTTATCCACAGCTCTTAAATCCATGTTATCAAAGCAGCGCATACCACCAAATTAGCTCTTAACGATTAGTGATAACAAACCAAATTAACTAAATCAAAGGAAACCATCAAAGTTTATAGATAATTATTAGTGTTACTAATAATTCTCTATATTATTATATAATTTCTCCACGTCATAACTTCCGAATATAAAAATGCAGCGATACCATAGTACAAAAATCTTTTCTTAAATTGGTCGTCTCCCTTGTTCTCATTATAATTAAATTGATAATTAAAGGCTCATCATAATATAACATAATGTAATCTAATATAATATAATATAATTGGCTTTTAAAACGTCCGAAAATCATTGAAAAATATTTGTCTTCAAAATTATCTCAATTTTATATAAATCTGTATCCAACTGTACAAAACTATTACGTGGTCTATAATGATAAAACGGATTTTGATAAAACGGCAATTAACCGTTGATTATCGCAGTCAGTATTGAGAAAATTAGAGTGAAATTAACTTGAATAAATAATCTCATTTGATATTCTATAGCGTAATACTACTCGTTATGCTGGTGCAAAGAAAGCAATCGAATAACTTGCATTAGTTCACCTTTACCGTTACAAATTGACAACGATTATTTCTTAGTCTAAAAATCGCCCATCCAATCGTAAAGACGAAACAAAACTATTCATGCGAAGTAAAAACCGCCCACGACACGGAGTTAACCATCCACTTAACTGAATCGCCTATAAAACTTAACGACTCGCAAAGAATCGCGCGTGTCTCGTGCGCATTTTCCCTTCTTCGCTATGCGACTTCGTTTTCTTTGTCGATCGAACAACCACACGCGAAACGAAAAACACAAGCATTAAGCTCCCAAATAGTCGTGCAATTACCGAATTAAAACAAGTGTTCTCAATTTGAATTCGTTAAAAAGGATAAATTCTAACATTTTTTAAAGAATACGAAAAGCAAGATCAGTAACGTAGTATAAATAACAGTACATACGGATAACTGTACATACAGCAAGCATAAGCGGTAAAAAAAATTTTCTAAGATATACAAGAATCGTTTAAATAACTACTTGCAACGCAAAGCATTTCTAAAAATAAGAAGTAGTGCAATTATATAATAATGCAATAGAACGCGAACAAATTTTCATAACTGCAATGTCAAACCGACATCTGTTTTATACGGATACGTTCATAACTTTTAACCAATACGAATTGCAGAATTTAAATTTTTATGCAAAAATAAGCTCGCCCTTTGGTATGTTTTTATGTTTCATACGGCAGCACGATGATAAAGTATAGGAAATAAAAATAGCATAACCTCTAACTGTGCTCGGCTACAATTTAAAAATTTGACAAAAACTTAAAAATATAAAAAGTACAGGTATTAAAATTATGATTAGGTAAATCTGATAAAAAGAGATTTAATATATTTTATGCTTCGCGTTCCTGTATATACAAATCAATTTTCACATTTTTTCACATTTACGTGCATGGCTACATATATGTCAATAAAAATTAAAAATATACACTTGCATTCGGCGGTATACAGCGTCTCATCATTTCTTTATTTAAAAAATATTTAACATTAGTACTACGATCTTCTTCGCGCGCATTATTAATATGGTAATATGCACGTGCGTATTACCAGCTTACCGAAGTAAGGACCAAATTTGAAATCGGGATAAATGTTGACCTCTGCATATAAAGAAATAAGGAAAAATATATTTAAACAAATATGTCGCCCACATATCACGGAAACTGAGTATCCGAAAAAATCTGTCTCGTATAATCGTCCCGAAAAGAGAATAAATTCAATAATTTATAACCTTGTAATCATTCATCGCGCCTTTTTATTTTTAATCAAATTCCTCTCGATCAAGAATTGAAGTCAGACTCTCTTGTTTCCTTATTGGATATTGTTCATACTGAACTATCCACATATGTACATAATTGTTATTCATAATTGTTATTCAACTCGTTCTTATATTTCAATTGTAACGCGACACAAGACATTTTAATTGTCCAACTCTTATTAAAGTTTATTTCATTAAATATATAAATTTTACTAACCTTCATACTGATGGATGTTTAATTCATTATATTCAAGTAAAATATTAATTATAAAATATATTTAGTACGCATTTGTAATGCAATGCACATAATTCGTTTTGTATATTTATAAATTTGCTAAAAAGGATTTCTCAATGACATTTAGTTCGATGCGAATGAATAATTTTTGCAAGTAATATAATACATTTTATATAAAATTTATTGCGTACATTATGACCAATTTTTTATACATTCACGCCGTTATCATCCCCATGTATGCACGAATATGTTGCGCATTGGTTAATAAATATTACAACGGGAACTATAGTTGGTAAACGCGACCTGTTCCCAACGATATTATAACGCATTCTCACATCGATGGTAATCGTTCTCTTTTTTCTTTTTTTTTTTCCTTTATTTAACATTTGAAAAACGACTTGACAATCGAGTGAACTTAGCGAATTACATATTTTGGAAGTGGTTAAAACGTATTGATCCAAATCTGTTCTAAAGCTGTTATTTAAAAAAGGAAAGAAAGAAAGAGAGAAAGAAAAAATTAAATTTCCAAAAGAAAAATGTTTTCAATTTCTAATCTTACACATTTAATTACACATTTAATTATCCATGTATCCATTACATAATATATTAGTTTTAATAGTATGCACATAATGGTATTCGTTTAACTATTAAAATAAATGCATAACACTAAATTTAAATTATTAAATTTGGGAAATTTAAAAAATTTCTTTTTAAAAGTTCCTGAATTTTGCAAGCTCAGCTAGAACAAACCGATACTCCCACAGCAGCGTTAATCGGCTCGCATAAGTTATCTTAAAAGAGTGAAAAAGCGCGTCAGCCTCGTTAACTCGTCTCAGTTTTGTATGACTTCCCTACACGCTCGCTCTATTAGCAGATGCATGTACGAATTGAGCGTGCGATATATTTATGCAAACTTCATTTTCCTGCGTGCATGTGTTAGCCATCCCCGTGAGCCAGTACAAGAAGGAGAGAAAGAAAAATATTCGCGTAGAAAGTTGTTAAAGGCGCAGAAAAGCAGCTACACGCACTTCCAAGACTTTTCACAACGGATGCTTTGCTAACGAACAAAGTATAGTTTCACGAAGCTAGACACGAACGGATATCTCGCAATTTATGGGTTACTGGCATGGGTTTGAAGGACGACATCGTGACGTATGTAAAGTCGGCAATCATGCACATGTATTATATTATGTTATTTTTAAAAATAGCTTCTTGCATTAGAAATTCCATAGTCACTTTTTTTCTCCGAAGAGATACTCAACGTTCCGGGCACATGATAAACAATAATACACGTCCCGTTACAATTTCAAGCTTACGATTTAAGTCCTGGATACAAACATTTTTCTATTATATATAAAAATTATAATTTTTAATTTTCCATTCATTACAAAAGAATAATATTTATTAATTTCGTTATTTTTTATGCACAATTAAGAAATCAAAAATTTGCCATTAACAACTTGTTACTTTCTACGAGTTAAATCAAAATTTTAAATACTGTAAAATTCTCGAAACAAAGAAAGAGAGTATCCAACAAGAACCAAGCAATTTTTACCAAACATTGTTATTATTATTAGTGGACTGGTACCCGCCTAAAATCTTTACCATGTAATTCTCTTATATACTTTAATGTAATATTTATTTTTACAATAATGTCCATATTTAAAGCGTAGTTTTATTAAATAAAAATGACGACACGGAATTTTTTGTACTGAATGTTTGTTAGCTTCCGTACGCTAATTAACTCAATTATTAAAGTCTGTACATGATTATCTTAAACTTTAATTTTCTAAAGGAAAACTAGATTTCTCGTGTGAGATTTTATTAATTTGAGTTTCTTTTTAAGATGATCAAATCAATATACTAATGGATACGTCTTAGGCAAAACTGTACGTTTGAATTCTACTCCAATATTCAATACTTTTTAATTTGTACATATTGCTGCTTTTATTCAGAAATATTTTATTAAAAATCTATTTCACACTAAAAGTATATGAAAGGCATTACTAAATTCTATTACTGCGTGTAGTCATTTTCATTATGCTTAACTTCTTTTTATCAGAATATTTCATAACCAACAATATAAAATCACGCTATTTTTAATCACTGTACCTTTTAAATAAACAAAGCAGAGTTTAAACTTAATTAAATGCACTCTACGTCGCTTTATCTGATGTTGAAATAACAATAATATTAATTAGATAAATGTGTATTACATCGTATGCACTGTTCAGTGATGCAATAGTGAGCACACTACGTACACGATGCAATACCGAGTACATTACTTACAAAAAATTTCTTCCTTTGATAATAGATATAAAGCTAAATTTTAATACGTAAAAGTTTGAATTAGCTTAGTTATTAGAAAACACATACATATTATTGATACTTACGAAGGTGATATTCCCAAGAAGAAAAGTAATTATTAAATATTGTCTGTTGATATTAAATATTATTAAAATTTAAATACTAAAAGGAGCGAATAAGAAAAAGTACTTTTGTTGTTATATCTACCGATTGATTATATAAGTTCGATGTATCTCACGGTTTTCTTAAAAAATGAACTGACTCAAAACCTTGTAAACTTCATTTATCAATAATTATATTGATATTATATCGCACATACGCATATATACTACAGATTCGTAAACTGCATAAAGGAAGATACAAGTCTCGTTAATCTCTTTATCGAATATACTACTCTTACAAACGCTGCACGCACAATATATTAAACAGCGAGGTATTCAGTGAGAAAGTACGTTGATCTAATTAATCAGATAAAATGGGCGAAGTTATCGCGAATGTTTTAGGGATTCTATGTAGAAGGGAAACATGCGGTGTTCCGCGTCCTTGCATCGCAGATAAATATCAAACTCGCACTAGTAGTGGCCTTTTATCGAGATTGAAATTGTTGGCCTCGAAAATATTCGAAGAATTTGCTTAATATCGTTTAAAAAAGAGCTTCTTTTGGCTCATTGTACGGATACATGTTCTATACATATATATTACGCTCAACAATAGATCGTTTATGCACTGACTAATGGATTCGAAACGCTTTCTTTCTTTGCTTTCAATTATCAACGGAGGATGATAACAAGATGCAGCATCGATTCAATTACTATCTTGAAAGTCCATTTACTTAGCTTAACATATACACATAAAAATATCGTTGCAAATTAAGAATCATGACGTTGAAACGTGGGTAAATATTACAGAAAACTCTATGATATTTACCTGCGAGACATTATATACCTTACATTGACATATTTTCTCGCATCGCAAATTCAAGAATGTAAAAAATACAAATTTTTTAAAATTTTTGTGAAAACTTCAAGGCAAGTAAGTCTATAATGAGTGATTCTACACCTTTAGTGTTTTAAAAAAATTACTGCATTATCATTTTCATTACCTCGTAGATTTTATGATCTTCAATATATTACTTATGAAATTCATTTAAAAAATATACAAATAACTTTCGAAATAAAAGAATGAAAAGCATATAATTTAATGGAATAACAACCAAGATAAAATTTAGTAATATTATAGAGATTTGCGATCAAAATCACAATTTATTTCTTATTTCATATTTGTTATACTTAATTACTATTTCAAAGTGATATATGTGCAACTAATAGAATTTCTTTATATGGATAGAAACGATAAATTTTAAATCTGAATGTTTTTGTATCAAACTTCAAAAGATACAGTAAAGATATATTTTTATACTGACGAGCGATCACCAGTAGTCCTTTATTACAGAAAATCAAGTCACTAAAGCAAATACTTTTCTGTTTATAAGTTAGAGAGGTATATCTGCTTATTATAAAACAATTTCCCAACGACACGTACGAACCTGATTAAACCTGAACATGCAGAGAAGGTACTTAAACTACTTAATCAGTGAAGCATAACCGCGAGATCTCCATTTTGAATTTCTGTTCGAACCACATGATCTAGTATATACTGACATGTATCAGTCCTCTTTTGCTCTCTCTCTTTCTCGCTCCCGCGTAACCGCGTGTATGAGTACTAGAAAACGAATAAATTTCAGTCGTTAACGCATGAAACCACATTTCAGTCGCTTACCTTTTTACAAAAGACTGATCGTTTTATCGATTTCTCTTTTCGGATCTTAACTAAACGATGGAATTAATGTTAGTTACGTGTATCGAGCATTTATTAGTCGAAACTTAACATGTAAAATATTTCCGTGCATTGGTTTTAAAAAGAGATTTAAGCCGATGTATTATGTAAGCAAACTTGTAATCGTTATCGAATTCATACTCTATTGCCTTCAACTTTATTCCAAACAAGTGCACAATAGATAACCTAGTATTTTTTCTATAATTCAAAAGTCAATTTGTAAACACAAATTCTTTAAAGGCCTTTTTTAATAAGAATTCCAATTTGAACTCTTTAAGTTATTAATTACAATATATTCAAGGAATACGTATTTTAAAAACTATATTGAAACTATTTTTATCTTATAAACCAACAACAACATTTAAGAAATAATAAGAAATTTTTGTGATATTATTTTTATTAGTACAAATAAGAAAAAGAATTTTTATATAATTTTCTAATTCTATGATATAACTAATAGAGGTATTTTTAATTCATATATTCGATAAAAATGTTCAAAGTGCTTACATAAAAACTTTAATAATTGTATCTGCTTATTATAAATCTATAATTATATAAATATGAAGTGCAAATTATAAATCTGTAATAAAGAACAAAATACTATGTTTATCGTAAATAAAAATTTTGACAAACTATTACTAATCTACGACAATCAAACTGAAAATTACTTTATAATTAATATCTAATAAATTTAACATTTTCAATTAAAATATAAGATAATTCCACAGAGCAATATTTTAAAAATATTTTAAGAAATGTTATAAGACTGGAAAAATTAACATAACCTATTAATTATAAAACTGCAGTCAGTCATATAATTGTGCAATCAATATTTTTTATAAGCAATTAATACCAATAAGTCTGAAGAATCCAACGTTGGAACTCCGACAAAAAATCAAATTTTTCAAAACTTGAAATTTCTTCAAAAAAACAATGTAAACCATAAAACTATGATACAATATTAACAAAAAAACGATATAACCCAGAAAACTCCACGATAAACAACCCTTATTAGGAGATGAAAAATTGAAAAATTTTAAATTTTTACTAACTATCATAAACAACAATCGTTATCAACCACCAAAAGAATAAAAAGAAATTTTTATTGCACATAGAAACTTATAAACAAATAGAAATTGCACCGCGTAAGAGTACCTGGAGAAAACCCTTTCTTACAATAGACTACAAATACAAAAATTAATAATATTTTAACAAAAAAAATTTGCATAATTCAAATTCCCAAGAACAAAAGATAGGAATAATAAAAAAAAATCACATAAAATATTTAGCAATATTGTCAAAAACATCCGCAAATAAACACATCCAATATGCTACCGATAAGAACATACGTCTATCACATGATTGTTTAACAAAATCATCATATTAGGATTCAACAACTTTTCATAGATGAGTTACGTTACAGATATAATAATCAACAAATAAACGGATTTTCTAGAAAAAATCAGATTCTCGTCACAGTCAAAACATTCTTTAAATGACTCGGTACGTCTACGTGTACCGCATAACTCAGCAGTTTACTGTTAATACAAATGTGTTTCAGAGGCATTCAACAACTTTTTATTAAAGAATATCGTTTAGAATATCAAAATTAACTAATACTCCGAATAGTAACAAAATCTATAGATCTCATTGTTGTTTACTAAACGTTACGTTGTTTCAACTTAACCGTTGAAATTAGTGCACTACGTACATACGGCATATGTATACCCCATAACGCGTCAGATTATTGTTAATTAATTAATTATTTCTAAGTATTATTTGACAGTTATTATATCTTTTGGAATTCATTTTGTCCGATGTAATTAGAACTCGTACATTGCAATACTTATAGTTGAAACTTTTTATCTGTTAGTAATTTGATTGAATAATTTTTAGAATATTTATTTTTATTATAATTTTTATTATCAACTGACATGTATTTTAAGTTACAATTTCAAAGTCGTATCCAGAGAAAATTTGATCATTTGAGTAAATGCGAATGCGAAAGAGGGAAAAATTTATCGACAGAGTGAGAGAGAGAGAGAGTCGGTAAAAACGTTTATTTTGAATATTTACATTGTTTACTCTAATCTTTCACATTTTTCGTAGGCTAGTAGACTCTAGGCGAATTAGAAACGCGTATATTTTAAACACAATGCGGTGTTGCCGCGTCGCAAAAACATGGAATTGCGTTTCGACTCGTCAAAATCGTAAAACTAAGGTCTTCACTGAATTCGGACGTCGCACGTACAACTGCAGATACGCAAATGCGTGAATACACGAGTTCTCGCTCGCTTGCAGTGTTTGACTCGGAAATATCTTTGGAGCTGACCATCAATATATATATCAATTTTTTTCAACTATTAATTATGTTTTATCTTAATATTTTTTAGAAATATTTTGAAAATAGATATATATATATAAGAAATATTAAGAACTGATTTTTTTTATTTTTTTTTTGGTTTTTCTCTTAGTTATTAAATTTTTCTATTAACATCGTTCTATTTATGAATATCGTTGAACATATGAAATAATACAAATTACTCGACAACATCAGAGATTTTCGTCATAGAACCTTCTAAAATATTCGGTATTTTGTAAGAGGATGATTTTTCTCTTAGCAGACTACCGATAATTTTTACATGAAATGGTTAGATTTTTAAGAAATTTAAATTGCTATATCTATATGCACATGTTGATTTTCAAATGGTACCACAATTATAGGCATTTAATTTTTCTGTTTCTCGTTAAGTGAGCTAAACTTCGCAAAGTTTTTAAAAATATTTTGCTCTATTTAATAATATGTTCTCATTATCGATCAAAATATTTTTATTTAAGTAATTGATATTAAATGTAATATCTCATATTTATAAAAAAATTCGAATAAGTAAGGGAGTGAGTGCAGTTAGAAAGAGATCTGTATTTTGATGCGAGTATATTTTGAACTCGAATGCTGTGCTATATAATACTTAAAAACCTAACGATTCTTGGGCTTAGAAAATACAATTGCGTTTTAATTACCACTGTGAAATTATTTTGGTTGTTACATTGTTATTAATTTGGAAATCTTTTGGGATACTATATATGTAAATATATAAATATAATAAGAAGGTTTTTTGAATATTATAAAACAGAAATTGAATATTTAGTAGTTTATTTAGTTTACAACTAAACTCGCCGATCAGATCGAAAATGCACGTTCACGTACCTCCTGAGAGATTTGTTGTTTTACCGCGTCCGTCTCTTCACCGATGCCTCTTACACCTCGATGTGCCATCATATTTTCGTCCGAATGACTTCAGGAATATAGCAAATCTTTCCTCAAAAATGTCAACTAACGACTTCAGCACATTTGTGGAAAAGTCGAACTAACTGTACTGCTTAAAATTGTCCACCGTTGGCGTCTCTTTGATTTTCAAATATTTTCATAAAACATTAATATACCATCAAATAAAGTTTTTCCATTGAACAATTAATAATATAAATCGTAAATTGTTATAAATTAGCGGCTTGTACAATGTACTTATTTAGTGATTTTATACAGAAAAACTTATTTAAAACAAAAAAAAAAATATAATAAATAAATACTAATGTTAAAGTATTAATTATAATTATATTAATTATTTTAAAAAAGTAGCATTTAGAACTACGAATGACTGTAGTCACAAATTAACTCGGTGAACTGAGCGAAATCGCTACGCGTGAATCTTATGTTTTCCTTACGTATATATGTGTAAACAAATAACTTTGTGTGCACTAACTCGTGTAAATACTGTATAAGCCAGTTTCAGTTCTAAAAAGACATTTTTTGAAAGACTTAAATCGAATGTACAAATACCAATTCCTAATTAATAATTTATCTTATATATTAATTTGAAACATGAAATATTTCTGTATGTAAGGATAAGAGTATGAAATCAATAATATTCTTATTACATTATTAAAACAAGTTCATAGTAAAAGAATAAAATAGTAGTAAAATCAAAATCTGTTGAAAGATCGTGTATTATGAATGTAGACGTTTAACCCTTAAAACTTGTATTTATACTTAACAAAATTTCTCTTCAGATATTATCAATTGTCAATAAGATTTATAAAAATATTCATTTATAATACTAATAATAAAAAATATATAACAAGTTAAGCTCACAGTAGGTAAATTCAAAATTTTCAATTATTTACATGTTTGTGGGCCTTCAAGATTTCGGCCTGACACTACTTTAGGTGCTCACACACACAAGCATTCACACGTATTAAGCACACATAGAAAGACCTTACAGTTGGCCTACGAACTTCTCAAGGTCCGTCGAATCTAGGCCTTACTCAACGAATAAAAGTGCGTCAATGGCGTCTTTTGTTTTTAAAACACGCACATCAAATTCACGATGAGCCATTATCCCATGAAAAAGCGTAATCGCTAAATAACTCAAATACTGATGTTAATATAACTATCTATACTCTCTAATATTTTGTTACTCAAAAAATTGAAAATTTTACGAATTTCTTTTTGCAATAGACTGTGTAATGTACAAATGTAAGAATCGTAACATCACCTTTTTATCGTCATATTCTTTTTCTCTTATTCGCTCTACCTGTCTCTATATCATTTTACTCTCTCTTATCAGGTCACTCGCAAATTATAAAAATTTCCTCGTATGACCTGTTCTTACAATATAACAATTAGTATTTCATTATTAACAAACTTTATAAATATGTTCATAATATCTTAAAGCGTTAATTTCCACACTAATCTCGTATGAATTATTAAAGAAAATTTTTTATTTAGCTAGAAAACCTAGGTTTCATAAGAAAGATGTTCTATAAGAAATTGATTTGTATGGATTTTATGCTTTACAAATAACTACGTATATATATTATATAAACAACTACGTAATTGATACGATTATATAAATAGAAATTTTCAATAACCAAGAGAAAAACAAAAAATTCAAGTCTTAATGTTTTTTTATGAATCTATTTTCAAAATATTTTTTAAATTATTAAGATAAAATTACAAAAGAAAAGTTTCTATTTTCAATTAATTATTCATTAATTTCATGTATTATGGGTTGCGTAGCATAAGCATAAAAGCAGAATGTAATGGTAACTCATTTTATTGTTTTAAATGTAGCGTTAATGATTCAAATTCGAATGCATTGCTTTCATATCTAATTATGTGGTTACTTTATGAAATTTATTTATTTTTTTTATAAATTTCCAGTAGGAAAAAGGTAAGAAATGAAAGAATTATGACCGAGATAAGTTCATATTCCAATTAAGAATCATTCATTTAACAAAATTAAAATTTCATTATTGATAATTATTCATCAAGCGTCAATCTAATTCATCTCCTTAATCTAGATATCAAAATATTTTAAGATAAAAACATAATTCATTATTAAAGAATCTATATGTACTGATCACGTGGTCAGTTGGAAGTTTTTGACTCGGAAGAAATTTCAAAGTCAAAAGCTGTAGCAAGCGAGCAAGTTCACACGTATTCACACGTGCTGCCTACGTACGCATAAGCAGTTTTATACCTATGAAGGGCGTATTCGGTCAAGATCGTAGTTTTACGATTTTGTCGAGTCGAAAACGCAACTCCACGACTTTGCGACGCGGCAACACCGCATTGTGTTTAAAATATACGCGTTTCTAATTCGCCTAGAGTCTACTAGCCTACGAAAAATGTGAAAGATTAGAGTAAACAATGTAAATATTCAAAATAAACGTTTTTTACCGACTCTCTCTCTCTCTCTCTCACTCTGTCGATAAATTTTTCCCTGTTTCGCATTCGCATTTACTCAAATGATCAAATTTTCTCTGGATACGACTTTGAAATTGTAACTTAAAATACATGTCAGTTGATAATAAAAATTGTAATAAAAATAAATATTATAAAAATTATTCAATTAAATTACTAACAGATAAAGTGCTTAAACCATAATTATTGCAGTGTATCAGTTCTATTCCAGTAGTCAAAATCAGTTCCCAAAGATATAATAATTTTCAATGCATCTGACATAAGCCAACCTTGTACATTTATTTCCGTTAACTGTTGCTAACTATGTCGGGAATCTCCGATTTTGTTGCTTTTCGGGTTATCTGTTCATTTTGATATGACCAACGATATTCAATGCAGAAGAATTGTAGAATACATCTGCAACGCATTCTTATTCAAATAAACCGCCGCGGTACATGAATACGCATATTGCGTAGGCATACGAGGTGGATTTGTTTAACGTTTTTGATAACTATGACGAGAATCTCTGATTTTGATGATTCTCTGGTTATTCATTCGTTCTATATGACCAACGATTTCCAATAATAAGAAGGTGTGGAATGACTCGGGAACTCAATTTTATTAACAATAAACTTCTGCGCTATACGGTATACGTATATACGTACTGAGTGATTTAAACAAGGTTTCGACTATGACGAGTAACTCATTTTTTTGAAAATTTCTACATTTTTTGATTATTCTATCAGTAATGCAATTCATCGATAAAGAGCTGTGGAATCTTAGTAGCATGATTTTGTTAAACAATTATGTGGGATACGCATGTGCTTATGGGTATCGCATTGGACATGTTTATTTGCGGATGCATTCTCCATTATTCCTAAATATTGTTTTTCATTTTTTTATTCTTACTCCTATACTTTGTTCTTGGACACTAAAAGTTTGTAATTTTATTGTTGAAATATTAATAATTATTGTATTTATAAAGTATTGTACAAAACGGTCTACTGCCTGGACTCATACGCGCTGCTACTTGATTTGTTTATAATAAGTTTCTATGTGTCATAAAATTTTTTGTAATTATTTTATTACTCGATAATGATTGTTGTTTCTAATAGTTAGTGACTATTTCAAACTCTTCTATTTCTTAATTTTTCAATCTTTCATCATTTAAAAGAGTTGTTATTGGGGGTATTTTGAGGGTTCTATCGTGGTTGTGTTAATATTACGTAATAGTAATGTGTTTACGTAGTTTTCTTAAAGGAATTTCAAGTTTTAGAAAATTCGATTTTTTGTCGGAGTTCCAACGTTGGAAACTTCAGACTCATTAATACTAACCTTTTTTTATAAGAATTTTATATAATTTTTTTATTGCAATTCTTAAAATGAGTTGTGCGTATACGTGAAAAAATTTATTCTTTTCAAAATTTAGATTTAAAATTATATTTAACCTAAATTAAAGGAAAATTGGTAAATATATATAAATTTATTAAAATTATATTCTAAATTAAGAGTTGAAAATATTTACAATTAATGAAATTTTTTTTTAATAATGTTGATAATGTATTTCTAGTTATTTAACAAAAATTGATCTCATATATTATACAGATTTTGTCCAATTATACCATACATTAATGTTCAGGTAAATACATTGTTTATAGAAAAATAGCGCAACTTATTAATATTCTGTATATTTATGCACTGTTATATGTCAACGTTACGCACTTCTAAAACTGCGTAATACGCTGTAATTTTTGTCAGATGAATTTAGATATAAAAATATTACAATAATTTAAAATTCAGAATCACTCTTACAATTTATTACAACTGTAAATAAAAATTATTCTATAAAATATGTGAAAATCGCGCTGATGTACGTTACCTTATAGATTAGCTAGTTAAATACATGAATATTATAATATAAAATTGCATTAATATGGTTTACTTCTATTCGTTGTTTAAGACGTTTGTGATTCGAAGAATAAATATTGCGTATCTGAAAACAGTAGTAAAAGATATCGCTTAGTAAAGTATTTCGTATAACGTAAAAGATGATTAGAAGACGATATTAATTATAAACATTAGCGATGTACCAAGCAATATTTTAGACTCATGAGAAATATTTAGTATTATACCCTCTTCTTATAAATGTAAAGTAGATTGTCTAACGTAAATTTAGAATAGCTGGATTAATCTCTGAAAGATGGTTATAACTTTACGTTTCTCTTGCAAACAATTATTTAATAAAATACGTGTAATAGCAGCTTGCAGTAGAACTAAAACTTAATGCAATACGATCCTTTTCATACAACGTGCATTACTGTATAAAACTTACAAAGTTCACGGTGGGTGCGTAAATTTACAGATTTAGTGACCCAGTCTTTCTAAAGTATCGTTGTACCTCTAGATGCAAATATAAATATGTTCCTTGCAAACTTACAAATGCTCACACGTGTAATTGATAAACACGAAGGTGCGTCCCTCGTACGAAAGCAGAGCAAGGGATCTGACTGATGTGAGCCGATCGCTTAACATTTTCCCATAGCGAACCGAGTCGAGTTGAGCGAGTCGGATCTGACCTGGGGATCGGCCACCTCGGCTACAGCTCGTGGTGCACCGCGGAGTCTCAGAAATAGCCTGAGGTAATCACGGCTCTCTCTCTCTCTCTCTCTCTCTCTCTCTCTCTCTCTCTCTCTCTTCTGACAGTCTTTCTCTCTTCGTCCTGCGCCGCCGGTCCTGTTTTTTCCTCCTTCATTTTAAGCCCTCTTACTCCAGCCATTCCCAGCATCATCCTCCTCCACCTCGTCCACCGTTTCGTCCTTCGGCCCTTTTCTCTGGCTCTCTCCTTCTTTTAACTTCTTCAAGAGAACTCTTCCTCATACGTTATTCTTCTCCGTTTTCACTAGACACGTCTCTTTAAATTACCACCCACTTTATCTATTCAACCCGAGTCAAGCAACGCCAAGTATTAAACTTTTATACATATGTTGTACACATTTTTCGAGCATTCGAGATTGCATTTACCATTTATATGTGAAAAAAGAATAATATAAAAACTCACTGGTGTGTGAAATTAAAATAGATAAGATGTAATTATATTCGTCTTGATAAAGCTTATTAGAGCCTAGCTAATATTCGAGCCACAGAGTGATACTTTTCTTTCTTTTGCAAGAACTCATGACAAAATTATTTTCATGAAAAATCAAATTTGCAACGCATCGCATAAATGTCAAAAACGAAAGTTTAAAGAACCCCCAAATTTACCAACAATTTTCAATTACATAACGTATATTGGATATACATTATAATACTTCACGAACGTGAAACATGAAGAAGTAAACACACAAAGAAATGCTGATGTTTGTAAATAATCATATTATTCAATCAACCTTCAGTTATATTTTTCTTAATTTTTTGTATGAAGAAGGCAGGAAATTCTAAATTTCCAAGTAAATGAGTAAGAAAGAGGTGAGCTCTTGATGCAAATTTAGTTCGTTTTAAGTTAGGGTTATCAAGTAATAAATATCTCAATCAATCTTCCCTCGTGGTTTAACCTCGTCTTTCTTTATTTTTCTGTGCATATCCATTGTGGTTTATCTCATCGTAAACTCTTTGTAGTGTATGTAGAACCTTCAAGACTTCAGATTCACGTTCACCTTTCCTTAAATGGTAGAACGATAAATTCTCTTCGTTCCTTTTAATGCGACAATCGACGTGCTCTTTCATTACAAGATCTTTATTTCAGTTTTTACAGACGTTTACTTTGTGTAAGTTGATACGAGATGCGTTCCAAGATTGCCGTATCTTTCACACTAAATGTGCAGGTGAAATGCGTTATAGCAGTGTTATTGTAGTAGGACAGATAATTATACGATTAATAGTCGTATCGTTAGTTTTTACTTTTAATTTTATATCATATGGATGATCTGGATTATTCACTCGAAGGATTTTGTAAATTTGTGTAAATACTGCAACGTGAACGTTGTGCTTTTAGTATTATATTTCCATAACTAGTTGTAATATTGGTACGTATATAATTTCGAAGCGTATATATTTTTTTGTTGTAAAAAAATGCATCGTCGTTTCTACCAATTGAATGTACAATGAGCCCCAACCTTAATATTTCGAGGTATACATTTCTGAGAGGGGCCACTTACTCTACGCAAAATTTTATTTATCTATTCTTCCAGCGTGTCAATACATAGTTTTTCAGTTTTTTTCGCAGTATGATTACTTCATAACAAAACAATATAATTCAAATACAGTTTTAAATATCGCATCTCGATCGTAACACTCTTGATGGAGCACAATAGAAACTCAACGAAGTCAGAATAATTTCTATCTTCGTATAAACAAATTTCACATCTTGATAGCTACAGTTGAAAACTAGAAAGCATACTAATTTTCAACCGCTACAAATAACGCACGTACTTGCATCTCAATATATATATATATATATATATATATACCATATCTTTCCCGCACGCGTACGATGTATCTTCTCTTTCTTCTCTTCGTTAGATCACGATATTTCGCCCTCTCACCCTTACATCTCCTTATCTCTCTTATATTCTTCCACCCCCCTCACTCTCTCGCTCTCTTTCTTTTTGCACGCGATTTCTTTTCTTAGCGTCGCAAGTTGGCCTCTCTTCTAAAGGAGAGGAAAGAGGCACCACCTTATATTCGTTCTCGTCGTGCGTTATGGAACGACGAGAGAGAAGGCATAAGGGTATGAGCCCCGGGGCCGGTTCCCATACCCTCCTCCTCGACGCGATAGCGTATAATAATGACGGGCTCGTGCGTCCCGGGGCGCGCTCTCTCTCTCTCTCTCTCTCTCTCTCTCTCCCTCTCCCTCTCTCATACACACACACACACTCGTGAAGCAACCCCAGAGTTACCTCAGGCATTATATAGAGCCAGAGCGAAGGCTCTCGCTCTTTCTCCTTTCCTTCGTTTTTATTTTTTAGCTTACGGCAGTCCAGGCTCTGCCTTTGCTCTCCCGCGGATTTCGAAAGACGACGAAATGCGCGAACACAGGGTAAGAGAACTTGAGTCGTGGGACGATTTTTTCTGCGCATGTCAGATTAAAAAGATATATATATGTTGAGTGGAGGCATGACTCTGACTAGGAGACCGCGGGCTAAGTTGCGTCGGTCTGCATTTTCGGTATGCACTCTCATTTTTTTAAAAATACTTATCGTCTTATTTTTAACTGAGCTCGTTACTTGAGAACAATTTACTATATACTTTATCGTTACGACTCCTTTTCGATGAAAGACATTCACTTTTCCCAATGACTTTAAGCTTCTTCAGATTAATTAGTTATTCGATAAATCGTAAATTATAAATTAAAATTTACAGTATTTATTAACATCTATATGTTAATGTATGCTTGAAATATTTTTTAAAAGTAATATTTTTAATTAATTACCACCTTGTTAAATCACACTCTTTTAATTAGTACTATGTACTAATTTACTCGTTTAATCGTCTATTGTCAATAATTATCCATTGTCAATAATTGTCATAATTATCCATTATCGTTTCTGTGAATATCTCTGTATCTGATATAAACAGATAATGTTAAGGAATACAACGTTACAAGATTTTATAATCAATTGAACACGACTGATTAGAAATAGGCATTATTTTATCACACTCAACTATTTTTGTGGTTCATATAAAATAATCTGAAAAATATTAATTATTTATCTACTTTTTTACTCCTTTTGAAACTTGTCAGTTCCAACGTAATCCAAAGATAATTAAAGAAGACATTAAAAACTGCGTCATTTATTTTTATTTAAATATTCCTTTAAGCTATATTGAATTTAACTTTAAATACAAATCCTTGAACTCGTTTTTATATTTTAGTACATTATGCATAAAAACTGTTTTCGCAAACATTTTTATATCATTAATTCCCGAATGACAAGATATTTTGTATAATTTTTTTCTCGTTAAATGTCAATAAATTCGTTACAAAAAAAATACTAGTGAAATATTGAAAATATTTATTACAGCTTGTATAATAATTAAGATGAAATATTAAATAAATATTAACAGATAGCAAACAATATTCATAAATAATACACAAATAAGTATATATTAGAACTTATTTCGAAAATTCACATCAATCCCTTTCTTTATAACCATTACCATCCAAGCCTATGAATCGATCATTGTAAGTTCTAAAACTTATTAAGATATATGCAAATATAACAAATAGAAAGCATTGACAAAATAGTAGTCAGTATCTGTTATTACTGTAAAATAGGCCGACAATTGCTGCAACTAAGCAAAGAATTGAAATGATTGCCAAAGTGAATTCACGTACTTTCGATCCATTGTTTTCAATTATCTCTGTGTACATTAACTTGCTTATATTTATATGAATAAAATCTTATTTTATACTTAATCATTTAAATATAATTGATTTCAATTTTCAGAAGATGACATAATTCAGTATTTTCTTTTGAACGATGTGTTTTATAAAATAATATTTTTTTATCATTGAAAAAAAAAGATGTTAATTTTGGTTTAAAAAGAGTATTGAAAGAATAGATTTGGCATATTATTGGTGAAAATTATTCTTAAATCAAAGCAAATTATTTGTATCTGTCCTTTGTTTTCATTTTGTTTTACCATTTCACCTATCGACCTTCATAATAATCCGTAACAAAAATTGTGCATGCAATTGATTACATCATCAAATTATACAAATCAAATGTAAATTATACAAAACTATGAACGTAAGCTTCAAGATCGAGTTCAGCATTCAAAGTATTGCTTACAACAGTTACCGAGCTGTAATCGCACACAAGTACGAAAGTTGTCTTGATGCATAACTTAAGGTCGAAATTTGACAAATTTGCCCAAATATTCATAATGTTAATGTATTTTCTCTTTTATATTTTTTCATATTTGTAAAAAATGAAAAATTTTCAAATTGATAAAACATTCTTAAAAAAAAACTCTCACAATACGTAAAAAATATTAGCATAAAAAAACTATTTTAATAATCAAGTCGACGTTAATCAATTTTCCTTTTAAACATGATCTATTTTCATTAAAATCAAAGAAATTTTATAGTTCCTATTTACAACTCCTATATACATATCAAAATACCGTGACCCAACTAAAATTTATAAATTTTGTTTGTTACTTAGTGATTTAACATGTATTATAAGCTAATAATTTGCAAGTGCAAAGTATTATTCTCGTAAGAAAAAAACAAACTTAATTAAATGTAATTTTTAAGCTTAATTTAAATACATGAAAATGTTATGTAATACGTGATTTTGCATAACAGATATAATTTCATAGTATGCTTATAATTTAAATTTGACTTTGCTAAATATTTATTCAACGCTTAACCGTACAATTAAAATTTGTAATGCAATTCTGTATAATATGAGATCACGTAAATCACAAATTAATTTTCATCCAATATATTAATTAATAATGTTGAAATATTTGAAGTTTAACGAAGTCCAATATTATTTATTATAAGGACTATTTTCTAATGATAAGTTTGACAAAATTGCAGGATAAAAACATTTACATTTTTTCTTACTGTACAAGAGAAAACTTATTGACTTTGCATCTGTGATAAGTATAAGAATAAATTAAAAAGTTCTTTTTATCTTCAAATAATAAATAAGATTTGAATAAGATCCGAAGAACTTTAAAAGTTTATCAAGTTTTTTAGCGAATTTAAATTTACCGTTAATTAAATACTGTACTGCTTATTGATTATTAAAGCATAAACCCAATTGTTCGATTTTTTTGTCATTATAGACTACTGAATCTTTCTATTTATAAAATAATAAAAAATTTTTCTACAATTTATTTAATTCAAGTTTGAATTCACTTTGGAATGAAATAATTAGCGTTTGCTTAACAGAAATTCATCACATATTTTATAACAAAATTTATAGCTCTTCCTCATATTACACAATTACGTGTAGCAATTACAAAAATTGCTTTAAAATGTACAATATAACAAGATCGCGTTCATTTTCATGACAAGATACTAGTGAACAAGCTCAATAGCATTAATGAAACGTGTATTTGTTATAAACTAAGTAACTTATCACTACTCTAAAATATGTATCTAAGCATTTTAATTAATTACCATTGGAACCAATAAACACAAAATGATGTTTATAATTATTTTTCTAGCTAAACGTTAATTAGCTTACCGCATTTATAATGATTAAAATAACTTAATTTTAGTACCAACGAACCTTATACATCCCAAATAAACTTGCGTCTCAACGAAATGACTCGTAGCGGTAAAGTAAGGAAATGCTTCGTAAAGAAGCGTTAATTCTATATTTCAATATCCGATTCCGAGAGTTTAGCGAAAAATTTGATAACCGTAATATAAAGCACAGATCTGTCGACGTAGCACGTCCTTAATTATAGAAATGGTAGGTTTGCCGTAAACTTCAACGAGAGCAGCTGCCACTGCCGTTAATTTCAATTGCTCCGATTCGTTTATGTCTCGAGGATATTTTCGAAGCAGGTGCCGATACAGAAGCGGTCACCTGCCCCACCAAAATGTATAATCACGATCTCGAAGACTTCCTCGGTGTTTTGAAACGTTAAGCGTCTTCAAAGAATGACAACCTTGTCATTTTCTCCTAACCGCGTTGTTAAAAGTCCAAAAGCATTTAGTACAGGTTTAATTTCTACTTGTGTCAGTTGCTGTACCACATGGTTCCGAATAAAATATCTTAATGCATGTATTTTAACAGCCGTAAATAAGTGTTTGCACTTATTAAAAGCAAAGCCACTTGATTCAAATCGTTGAAAACCGCGTGCTTGTAAAAAACTGTGAATAATATAACTATTTCAAGATTGATACGATGTCACTTGATCCCAAGGGGGTGTATCTCCGCTTGTGCGGATGTTAATATATTCCTAATTATAAAACGTAATTAAATCTCAATCAAATGTTCTTTTATAAGCAACTCAAGAAATATTTATAATTATTATTTATTTAAATCTATGCTTTTAATTTACAGATATCCCGAATCAAGACTAGCCAAATTATTCAACGGTAGCATCCCCATAGTTTTGGACTCATTAAAGCAACACTATTTTATTGACAGGGATGGTGGAATGTTCAGACATATATTGAACTTTATGCGAAATTCGCGATTATTGATACCTGAAAAATTTGCTGACATCGATTTATTACTTGAAGAAGCACGATACTTCGATATTGCTCGTAAGTAAATAGTAACGATTATCAATTTTAGAGAGATTTTAATTTTTAGTACGGGCGAAGATATAAATACTAAAGTTAATACTATTTACTACTATTAGAAAAATAGGAACGTATTGAAATAAATTGTTTTTTCTGAATAAATTGTAATTTTCTGAAAGTAAAGGCACGTACGTCTAAAGTAACTACACGCTGACGTATAGTTATAATGTTTAACGATTTTCATTTTGTTTTTTAATTTTAATAATTTTGCATAAGTGAACTAAAATTTAAAGCCAATACTATTATTAATGTGCTCAAGCAATATGAATCACGTGAAGGTACGTCCAATCCTCTTTATTTCGTAATAAAAATCATCAATTAAAAATAAAATACGTCCAAAGAGGCATCGGTAATCGTATAAAGTAGAATATAGGTAATCATTTTCTACTAATGCCCTTTCTTCGATCCATCAGCTATGATCCGGCAACTAGAGCAGATGAAGAAGGAGCACATCAAGAACGGCGGAGCTCCTTCGTCGAGCACCCCGAGCCCGCCACCGGAGCAGACGCTCCAGTGTGGAGTCGGTGGTAGCTCGAATAACGTCGGCAGCTCGGCACCGGCGACACCCCAACGCGAGCACGACTCCAAACTACGCACCGAATCGTACGAGTGCGTCGCCCTCCACGTGAGTCCGGACTTGGGCGAGCGAGTGATGCTATCGGGCGGCCGCGTCCTCCTCGACGAGGTCTTTCCCGAGACGACGCAGGCGGTGCTGGAAGCGCGCTCCGGTGTCGCCTGGCAGCAGCAGGATGCCCGCCACGTCATCCGCTTCCCCCTCAACGGCTACTGCAAACTCAACAGCGTACAGGCGATCACGAGGCTGCTGAACGCGGGCTTTCGCGTGGCCGCAAGCAACGGCGGCGGCGTCGAGAGCCAACAGTTCTCCGAGTACCTCTTCGTTAGACACTCGCTTCTGAACAACACCTGACGTAGCGGGATCCTCGACTTATTCGGTCAGCCGCAGAGGAAGGTCGCAGCAGTGGAAGCGCACTGAGGGTACGCAGGGATGGCGAGGTCGAGTGACCTGACTTCCGATCGAACAGGCGCTTCAACCTTCATCTAGAAGATGATCATGAAGAGACGGGCTTATTGAACATCGTCTCTTAGTTTTAGCTTCTGCGGTACAGGCGTTCCATGATTTCCTAGTTCTATAGATGCGGCTGTTATCTTCAGCACTTCTGGTACCCGGATGTTTTTCGAGATTAAAAGAAAAGGAGGGGGAGAACGAGAGAGAGTGTCAGGAATTGTTACTTTAAATAACTTACGGTTTTTATTACTTATATCTGTAAATACTTATACTTATTATTTTTGTAACGTAAAAGGGGTGCCGTCGAAAAGTCGTTTCGACATCCGTAACTTTACTTTTATAGTAACTTTAATTTTATAAAATCGATTATACCGGTTAGCGTCATACAATCTACAACCAAGGAAATTATCCTCAAGTTATTTTAGCTTTTTTAAATACAATTCTAAAGGTTTTAATTGATTCTGCGACTATAAATTATATTTTATAGACTCGTTTATTCTGTTGATAAATAGTGTATCTTTTATTTTTTTTTTTAATTTATGCGAAGAAATTAAAGTTTATTTTCTAATACCACGTTGATATCGTTTAAAAGGTGCCAATGATGATAGCAAGAAAAATCCGATTATAGCCTTATATTATTCTTGATTATCTATCCATTTACACAGTCATAAAATTATACAAAGATGTTATGACACTGTTAAAAACATTATTTACATCGTGAGATATCATTTTTTATAGACTTTAAAGCATAATATTAGTACAAGAAAGTAAAATCAAGTAACTTGAAAGTTTCTTCAGTACTAAATTAACTAGCAAATATTTTACATGATTTCTGGTAGACTTATTTACAAATTATCTACCCTTAATGTTTGCCATCGTAAAAGACAACGTCTACATTTCATAATTATATATATATAAACATTTAAAAAAGAACGCAATGAAAAGTAATAAAAAATGATATATCACAACGGAAAAATCATATAAAAGGATCTATCAGCAATCAAATTATTTTTAAAAGCACGATTTACCTAATAATATACATGTTACTTAAAAAATGAAATTTAACTACATATTAAAAATCACTTCTATTATCAACAATGTCTAAAACATTTAAAGTTATTGCAAATCTTAAACAATTTCATAACATTACATTTTATATCTTTCAAGTCTAATTGACTGATTGCTAAATGGATTTTTATATCTGTTACTTTTATGTACATTTGGTTAGATTTGTTGATTTTTATCTTAAATGTTTTACGTTTATTATTATTGAAGTATATTCTTAATTTAATTTATTCCTTTCAAAAATAATTTTTAACGAAAACATACATTTGAAAATATGCAGAAAATTAGTCGCGAGATTTTAAATAACAAAAGCTCATTCGAAAGTAACAAAATTAATTAGCATTCCTTCTTCTATATTTATATATTATCCATTTTTTTTTAATACATTTGTTTTAAAAATATGTAAGCTTTATTTCTGACTACAAATACGATTAAAAATAAGTTGCAACGGAACGAAATTGTAATATAGATAGAATTGCTTTCGAATCAAATAATTTTTATCCCATTGAAAATGCACTAAAAATCAGGTATATATATATTAGTTTGAACCAGTGTTGAACCAGTGTATTTTTCTTAGAAATTATTTAATTTTTATAAATTATATTATTAACTTTTCCTGTTTAGCACATTGATAAAGATTAAAATATCATATGTGATTGTGGGATTCTGTACAAGGATGGAGAGGGAATAATTAATTGATGATTAGCGATAAAGAAAAACCGTTTATTTATTGTCTCGGGTTATATTCTTCTTTTCACCTCGTTGCGTTGTCGCGCACTTATACTCACAAATACACTATCGATAGGGGATCGCACAAGGGAGTACTTCCCTTATACGCCAACCCATACTCCCTCTCTTGATGTGCACACACTCATCCCGCACCCATTAGATAGCACTGCATTTGTTTATAGATATGAAAGTATAAATGTTTACATTGGCGCTGTTTGTTTAATGTGTCGAATTTAATGTCGAACAGTATTTACTCTATTTTCAAGAGAAAAAACGTGTATTTTCTGCTGTAAAATATGATGTATAAGTGAAACTTCAAGGAAATCGAAATATTTCATTCTTTTTTCAAAAAATTATATAATCAAAAAGATTCTGCCAATATCGAAGTTTTCGTACCTCTTATCTACGTAATGCTCAAACGATAAATAAATACGACATTTACAATAAGATATAAAATTCATATGAAAATACGCTCGTATTATTTATAATCATAAATATTACGTTATCAATAAAAATTTTAAATCACCCACTGATATTGGCAAATTTATAAAATTCGAAATATATATGAATTCATAATAATATTCGTTTGAACATCACGTACCTCACAAATCAAACATGTACATCTATGTATTAAACTGATCGTACTAATTATTTTGTAAATATTATTCTTTCATATTTGTGAGTATTACGAAAACTAAAGCAAATAAATTAAAGAGAATTATTTATTCGTAAAGAATATTTGGATTTACTTCTCTGTTAAAATAATAATGAAACAACGAAATAAAATAATTCTCATTAATAAGAATATTGATCTCATGAAGTCGCTTAAATATTTAAAAAATATAAGGATACATTTGACAAAATAAATAAAACAGGATAAAGTTTCAGAAGGCATTTAATTTATGTTTCTATATTAAGTATACACAGTCGAGAAAACGCTTTGCTTCGAAAGCGATTCGCTAGTGAATTTAGCGGTTAGGGTAACGTGATAGATATAAATATTAAGAACAAACTGAAGTGTCAGTAAGATACTTCAGAGATGTATCTATCATTATAAGTACGATCAAGATTGATGATAATAAAAACATTTATTACTGTACGTAATACTTGTTTATTCACCTTATCCTTAGCTCTTTTACATTAGGTAACGTTAAATATAATTTAAAATATTTCAATTATTCTTAATAATAACGCTAAAATAATCCTAACATAGATTTCAAAATAAAATATTCGAGTGAAACAAAAATCGAAAAAAAAGTAAAGATAAATAGAAATCAAGTAGTGTTTACTTGATCAACAAAACGTTTCTAAAACATTCGTAAATAAAGGAAGGAAAAACGATGGAAATCCTTAGGAGTGCACATTGATATAAGTAAACTATAATGTTATGTTTTAATATGAAAAATAATTGCGTGTGATGTTTTCGGTTAATTTTGGAGCAATCTCCGTTAAAGTCAGAAAAAAGTAAAGAGAGCCGAGTGAAACACGCGGGTAAATGCAAAGCAAATCCCAAAAATCTTTCCTTCCTCTTTGTAGCATTTGGAATGGGCGCTCGACCAATAAAACTCGCGATCGAGCAAACATTCCGCGAAGCCCTCTTTCGTACTCCTAAAAACACACGACAAAAAGGCGACGAATCCTCCCATATAGGCACATTAGTTGGTTGTCCGAGGAAACAGAAGTGAACGCAAAGGCAAAAGAACGTACAACGAAAGGGAGAGAGAGTGCGTGAGAGGGAAAAGGAGGACCATCTCGAGCAGTTGGTAGATGTGCACCGAGGGCAACGTTACCGCGGATAACGCAACCGCGCGGGAATAAAGGTCGTCCGCTCTCGGCGCAGGAACGTCGTCGCCGCGGGGCCAGTTTCCATGGTTACCTGGGCTGAACTCAATATCCGCGTCGCATCGCGTAGAGGCCCCGCGGGTGGCCTTTCGCCCCGAGCTGTCATCCCTCGAACCTGCCGAGCGAAGCGCTTGCCTGATTATATTCCATTTCTGGATCGGCCCCGCGGCAATTCGCCTCTACCGCGAGAGACGGGATCCGGGGAGGCCACGCGAGACAGAAAAAGACTGAAAGCGAGAGAGAGAGAGAGAGAGAGAGAGACAGAGAGAGAGAGAGAGGTAAGCTTTTGTTAATATTTATTGTTCCGCAATGTAAGAATGGGTGGAATAGAGCATTATTCGGATAAATAATCACATGTATACGTACATCGGTGCATTCTTAAACGAGAAAATGCCATTGTTGTGATAGCATTAGCAGTGGTAACGATATATTAAAATATGTAACTCAATCTGATTTGTCGATTTTGTAAATGACTTTATAGGTGAATTATTTGCACGTCGAATGAACCAAACGATTTATTTATTTATAAGCAGGTTTTTGTACAGCTTTACCATTGTTTTATACCACGGTGAACATACAACATTCATCTCTTAATTTATTCAATAAAAATATTAATCGAATAAAATTCCTTATAATTAAATTTTCAATTCACCTTGGAATGATTTTTCAAATGTTTATAGAAAATATACGAACTTGAAAATTCATTTTTAATGAATTTTCAAGTTTTAAAAAGTTAAATTTTTTCTATTGTTAATTAACACATTGTTTAATTTTTTCACTTAAACTTTGTGATAATCCCATTGTATATTATAATTATGACAAAAATCATCCAAAATTTAATCTTATATTCAATATTATTCAGAATATATTACAGATTACTAATATACTAATACAGAAATAATACATTATCATAGAATTCTTTTATTATTAAATCCTCTGTTTACCTGGGAATTATGAATTTACAAAAGAGCATTTTAAAACTTATAAAAACGAAATTAATATAATTTTTAAAAGAATGTAAACATTCAACTATTTATTTCTAAATAACAAGTTTTAACTTTTTTAGCACGTAAATAAAGCGATAAATTGTTATTTTCTAAATAAAAACCGAAATAACATTTTACCTAACTCGAGTTAAATTTTCCCAATGTAATTAAAATTAAAGCCAATTTGTATTATACGTCCTCGCTATCGGTAAATCTTACAATATTCTGGTTATATTTTTTAGAGCAAACTAAATTTTTCAGGTATCAAAGCTATATATGCACATGTATATCTTACACAAACACGTTTCTAAAATACACCTTAATATACCTTTTTACATCACGTGTATAGTTGTGCTAAATGTACTATAAGTTGGTACTGCATACTTATAGTTCTTAAAGCATATTCCAGAGTTTATACATTTTTTCCACGTTGAACTAGATAATTTAAAGTTAAAGATATTTTATGCACTGTACAAAATAATTTAAAATTGAAGGTTATTATTAGAAACAGCATTTTTATTAGATACTAATTTGCACTAAAAAATTGTATTCGAGCACTTTTTAAATGCTATGCGATAAACAAGTTGAAATAAGAAAATATCTAAAAATTAATTATTTTATCAAAACGAGGGTAAAATTCTTCCTTAATACGATATGCCAATTTATGCTTTTGCATCACTATTCAAATTCCTTGGATACTGTCTTACTACCTTTAATTTATGTTGTGGTTTCAATTGTTATTTTACAGTTAGGTATAATATATTCCTCTTCTATTTGATTTATTCGAAATATTTTTCTTATTTCCTTACTCTCTCCTGGCTTAAATAAATTTCTTCTTATTTATTAAGAATCCAATTTACATATTCATATATTGAAATAAAAAAGAAAAAATCATTTTGAAGCCACAACGAAAAGTCTCAAAAACTGTCTCAAATTTTACTTAGTGAGAGGTTTACTTTTCAAAGGAATTTAATTTTCCAAAATTAAAAAAAGGCATAATTTATCTTAACAAGCAATTAATAACTAAACAAAAAGAGACATTAATTAATACAATATTCCTTGATTTTCTTAGAGTTAAACGTTATATCGATAAAATTAATAATTGAAATAAAATAAAATATTCTGTAATAGAAAAGGAATAGAAAGGAATTTCTACGCGCCAAATACAATTAAGTAAGAGAAAATTCCATAAAAATAGATATTTTGATTTCAGGTAAAAATGTCCTCGAATGTATGTTAACTTGAACTTTGAGAAAAAGAGGCAACGAAAGAAGCTATATGAAAAAAAGGATTGAATAAAGAGGTTAGCTATTGCAAAGGTCGCCTTCGGCGCTGGAAGAAAGTTCGAAATTCGAGGAACCGACCAACGGGATTTCCTCTCTCTCTCTCTCTCTCTCTCTCTCTGCCATTATCTGTCATACACGCACACTTGTACGTGCATACTCGCTATGCGCGTTGCACAAGGAACCGCGTTTAGCAAAAGAACGGAGAAAAATATGCGCGCATCTTCCAAAGCGCATCTCGAAGTTGCTCAACCAAAAAGACAGTCACGAGTAAGAAATGCCTTCTTATGACGCTCTGCGCCAATACTCTTTCTTTCATTTTATTGCGTAATAAGCTTCTTCGGAAACGTGAAGCGGTGCGAACAACAACAAGAAAAAATTGTGTGAAAACGTAGCCACGCGCTTTCTTATGAATTATCAATATTTTGTATATATCAATTTTTCTTAAATATTTTTTATTTTAGCATTTGTATAAATAGCAATGCATTACATAAAATGGTTAAATGTATACCTATATACCTATCACTTACAAACAATAATATTGTGAAGTTCTACTGAACCATAAAAAACATTAATTTAAACGAAGAAGTATAATTTGTTTCGGTATTGGAATTAAAGTATTATATTATCCAACGCAACGAAAGAAATGGCCATGGAAATCTAATTAAAATAATTTTAAAAAATATTCATAACCTTGGACTAGAATTATCTTTTCTTTAATTCATACATTTATTTTATCAAATAACTTAATAAAAATAACCAAAAATTGCATGCCAAACAAAAATCCCGTTTCTAATAATAAAATTATTTATCGTGAAAAACATAATTCGTTGCTATGTATTAACTATAGGCTTAACTTTGCTGCACAATTTTTTATTACACAATATTGCATTACTGCAATAAAACAGATCAATGTTTTTAATATATAATTAAATGAACGTATTTGTACATATAAGATGATCTAGTTTAAATGATTCTACTGTTCCAATAAACATTTTTCAAAACACGTGGCAATTTTGAACGATATTATAACTAGCACAAATAATATACGATTGATTATAATAGAACTAACCAATCGATAAGATTGTACAATTTCAAAGTCTTACTTTTAAAAACGAATTACTAAATATTACGATATTGTGCTCATCCCATTATCATTTTGTGAATTCTATACAATATTAGAATATCTAGCAAATGCAACTTCATTGTTAATAGGAATACAAAAATACATTTTAATCAGTTAACAATTATTTGATTTCTGTAAAAAAGATACAATTTTTTGGAATTACTGGTTACTGATAAATAAAATTTAAAAGGAACGACGATAATAAACATAATAATGTTCATGAGACAATCTTTATTTCCAAATAGGATTGATCCGTTTTTTTTTTCATTTTGTATTAAGTTGTAAAGGAACGTGGATTAGAATTAAATGTTACTTTTTTTGAAAAGTATTTGCCTATAATTAACATCGAGAATTTTAAAATGGCATAATTTTTATAATCTTGAGATCTGAAAATGCCTACGTTACTGTACCTTTCCAAATATGCAAAAGTACAGTACCTGACACTGAGATTTCATCAACTGTTTCGAAAATTGCTTTTGAAATAAAATAATTTTTGATCGAAGTTTAATAATATATCTAAAAAAATTAATATTTATTTGCTTGAAACATTTTTTTAACATTATTAATTTACAAACTTTAATACCACAATAATGCTACAATACGAGAGCAATATTCCCATATAGTTTCACAAAAAATTATACCCGCAAGAACTTTTTAATAATTGATATTATCGTTATAATTTTTATACACATTTCAACGTAAATCTATATTATCCTTAAGTGAATAACAATCGTAACGCAATCGTTAATTAAAAATGCGGATTTTTTAATTATTTTTTTTAACAATTTTTAACAATGTTTTAAACAATTACTTTATCGGATCATAATACCAGTATATAATTACAAATATTATAATTGTAAGCTTAACATTAAATGAAGAATATAACTAAATAATATAATATCTATTATTTGCATTGATTGAATCTACACATACGCAAAATATAACATTGTTATATATCGCTTAAACAAAATATTTATAAATGTATAAAAAACCGATGATTACTTGTGCATTGATTCATATAATTGACAAATTCAGAAGTTGAATTTGTACGTAATTTGAAATAAAACTATGTGGGATGTAGCATCTTCTTTATTAGTATTTCAAATGTCAATAAATTCGTTTAGAAAATTATTTACAATACCTTAAATTTATATTTTAATGTACAATTTACTAATAAAATAGTTTCAATTAATGGTCGCTATTAAACTTGAAATCATAAAAAGTTTCATTTTTATTAAAAATGTATTATATAATTATTATTAAATAATGTATAAAGAGAACAAACTGTTACGGTAAGAATTTAATATTATAAATAACCAGTAATTTAACGATCATTTATAATTTGTTTGTATCGAAATTTGTAGAACAGTTCTTAAGATGTTCAGCGCGTTTAAAAACTGAATCCCACAAGCGACCGAACGTATCTCAGTTTGTATATAAGAAGCGTAACAACACGTGAACAGCGTGTTGTATGAAAGGAGAGAAGTTTAGCACTCCCCTAGACAAGGATGGAACACACATAATCGTAAGGCACTTGTCGCATTGCGCGGCGCTTACGACAATTTTTTTACGTACTCATTATATTGGAGTCGTTTTAATTTTACGATTTACAAATTTACAACTTAAATTAGCCTTGTGAATTTTATTCTTTTCAAATAATTCGGAGTCAGATCAAAAGAAAAATATTGAATATTGTGAAAGAGGTTAAGTTTTTATCTCGTTTTGTAAATGTTAGGTTAATCATAAAATTCCGGGAAGATTTAAAGTTGAATTAATAAAATATTAATTAAATAAACAAAGTTTACTGAATGCTATCAATTATTCATAAATAATTCACACTCTTATAATACTTCTGAAGAACATTATTAGTATAAAAAAAATAAAATAATTAGTTTAAACGAATATTTCTACAAACATAAAATAAATATTACTTATAATAACAAATATTGATATTAAAAGTATCTTACATTAGTTCTTTTTTCCATATTCTTGGCAATAATGTATTATAAGCGACTGAAATAACACTTGCGAACAACAACTTCACAGAAATCCAATTTTTTTATATAATACAAACTACACTTTACAATTAAATAACGTGTAAGATCTCTGGGAGAGAAAAGCTAGATAGATGAATTTTTGTTTTGCTGACAATTTAATTCTGGTAATTTCAAGAAACTACGTATTCTTATTTATTATCTTATTTGAGTTAAAAAATTAGAAAATTGCTTAAATACACGTGCACTGTTAACAATATCACAATTAGTTTTCACTGTCGCGAGTATTGTACTGAGTTCATAAGAATTATACCAGAAGACATTTATTTGGTAAAACCTAATAAAAAAATGAAAAGGTATATAATGAGTAACGCTCTATGCGTATGCATTTCATTTTTAATCCCAAGTGCTCGATGACTATGTACTCGTTTGTTAACTGATGACATTCCCACAAACGTCAGGAAATGACAATAGATTGGTCTGCGCCATTTGTCTACTTGAATACAAGAGTGGTTTGGAAAATTGTACGCCAGTAGTTTCTTATTTATACCACTTGTGGCGTTAGTTTCAATATAAAAGCATTAAGAATATTCTCATGAAAAACTGCACTGAAAGGGTTAGTTTATTATTCGATAAAAAATTCAACTTACACAGTCATTTTCTCTATTTTTCTATTCGAATCTTTGAAACAGTCAAAATTTTCATATGCGTATTGTAAATTACATGATTAACAAACAAATATAATAATAACAACAGCAACAACAACAACAACAACACAATGATACATAAAAAACAATAAATTAGCTAAATCTAACCACAAAAGATATACGTAATTACTTTAAATTAAAAAAAAAAAATAGTTGTTTAACTTATCTAGTTGGATTTTTCCGATTTATCCTTGTGGAATAATTGAGATTAAGTTAAAATAATATAAAATTCATTCCCTTTAGAAAAGTTTCATTTTATATCTTAAGATTTAATGTACAATAATAAATTGAGATTTCGTTGTAACTTTAATGTGATTAAATCTCATGCTTATTTCTATTACAAATAAATTTAATTTACGATTGATTATGATTTAAAATGTCTAATACTATCTGACGAGTATAAAAGACTCAAATTAAATTGTCAATAATATACTATTTTTAAAATTAATATACTTAAATCAAAACAGAATTCAAAACGGTTTTTACGGTTAATCGCATATTCAAATACCGTAAAAGTTCGTTGGTGACGTTTTATCCGTTAAGCGATATAAAATAAAACATTTTGAGCAATGGTTAATTTTTGTTTTTGCAATTTTATTATTAATTAAATCATGATAATAGCTTAAAATTTAAAGTCAAAACCCACCACAGAAATATTATCACGAATTTTACTAAACTCTCAACAGATTATAAATAAATTTAATTTATTTATACATGTAAAAATACGTAATAAACATCCTGTTCATTTGAGCATAAATCCAGTATATTTCTATCTTAAATAATACTTCTTTTTATCTTTAATTTTCATCCTTATTATAATTAAAATTCAATTTTTTAAAATGATTTTATACTTTATTATACATCATAGTTTTTTTAATTTAAGCTTTTTCAAAAATAATACTTAGATAATATCAAAAATTAATCATTTAATTTTGATACATACATATATATATATATATATATATATATATATATATATATGTATATAGTGTGTCATTAGCATTGATATATTGTTCTAATCCACATTCAACAAATGTAATTGTCAAAGCCCTTGTAATCCATGAAATATTTAGGTGTCAAATTAGGTGTCAGATATTTTAACGTTCAATTTTGTATATATTACTACACTAATGTATACAAGATCATAATGTAATTTACTAAAAATACTATCTTTCATAAAAAAAAAAAATAAAATAATTAAATTTGAAATTTATATACCATGCATTAAAATCTACAAACCAAAAAATAAATTTCGAACACAAGTATTATTTGTTTGAATTAATTATGAGTATTAAAAAGTTTAATTGTAAATCAATTATTAATTACGTAATATATTACATGTATGTCTATAAATTATTTCTTCATTCACTGCTTAGATTTTATTATTATTTTTGTTATTACAATCTTCTTTGATTTTTAAATAATAAATATTAAGAAAAATTAATTAGCTTAATAATGCAATTTAACAATAGCAGATATATTCTAAGCGACAATTCGTTGTCACTTCCCTTCTCTTTTAATCTTTTTAAAACAATTTATAAGTAAAACGTAATGTCATATGTTTTATAGAATTTTATTACGAAAAAAACAACTTTGAATATCAAAGAAAATTTACATAAAGAGCTAACGAAACAAAAATGTATATGTACAAAGAGCACAGAGACCTTTATATATATATATATATATATATAAAAAGAAAAGAATAAAATACATGACCACAGAAGTGATCTTCACTGTTGGAACTTTTTCGTGTTTATTAATTTTCTCTGAGCTACTACTTAATCGATACACTTTGTAAAAATAGCATACAGTACCAAAACTGCTATACCGTAACTTTATACATTTTTTTAAATCCTTTTTATATACTTGACGAAATTCCACTATAGTGGTAGTTTTAGGAGACAATTTTTATTACATCTCGTGATATACACGAGACAATATTCGACGAAAACGATAAAACGATAAAAACGCAAACGAGGTTTGTGACTGCAGAAAAAAGAAAACAAAAAAAAATGGAAAAAAATAGATCACCTCTTTCTCACGCAGCAAAAGAAAACAAGAAAGACAAGGTAAAATCCGTGTTACATGTGTCCTTATGATACAAGCAGTCCTCATTTTTCTGTTCAATGACGCAATTCTTAAAGTCAAAAGTAGATATGAATTATGTACAAAAAATCGTTTGTATGAAGAAAAAAAAGAAACGTTTCTCTCTATTTAACATTGCAGTATTCCTTACAATTTATGCACAAAATAATTTACAGCAAAAATCTCCGATTTATTTACAATACGTCTGGATACAGAACGAAACTTTTATTCGTTAATGTGAATTTACGAATCAGTCGAGATTCACATATTAAAAAATGTCTCTTGTTACGGATAGTTATAATATTCTGCTGTGCCGACCCTCAACTTTCCTATTATAAATACAATTATGCGCAATGTCGTCATAATCAAACTGTGTCAATTATCTCATTTAAAAAAAAAGTACTAAAGAATGCTTGCCAATAAGACGTGCGCGAGGAAGCATAAACGTCTCTTCCTAATCCTACATAATATGAATATCGCTGAATTAGCGACACTTACGTACAGGCTTCTTTTTCTTACTTTTAAACATATTTCTATCTGTCTCTCATTTACAGTTACATTGGACAATAATTTTCCCTTATACTGTCAAGTAGTCAATCTACTAGTAAATAAAAATTCACATCAACGAGAATCCTCCCATTATTTTACTATTCTTCTTAATTTTTTGTATTTTGCATTTTTTATTTTTGTTTCTGTACATGTAAAAAATTTCATCGCTGTACAATATATTACAAAGATCATGTACGCTTGCGCGAAGTGGGTAAATGAGCCAATGAATTTTTTTAGGATCCAGGTATTTAATACATATTGAAATTAATTTTACAATTTTTATAAAGAAAACCAGTTTATCTCTGAATCGTAATTACTGTTTCTTTTTAAAAAATATTCATACAGAAAATCTTGTTTTAAACATAATATATACTTTCATAAATACCCATAAAATTATTATAAAAAAAATAGTTATATAATTTTTTTCTTTCAAAAGTTTATTTCTATTGTTATTTGGGTTTCCTTCAAGCTCCTTCATAAAAAATTTTGTAAATCAATAGAGAGAATCATAATGTAATCAACTGTTAAATTGTTTAATACATTGTTGAACTGAAAGTAATTAATCTTTTCAACATTTATAATAAACAATAATAATGTATAATAAATGAAATTATTCAGTTTCAGTTATACAGTATATTTCAATTTAAAAAATAATCTTGTTTTATTATGAATGAAATGCTTAAAAATTTAGAATCAGTATTTACAACTTAGAAAAATACGAATTCTCTTTTTACAAAATAATTATGTTTATTTCGATTTCGTTTTATGATTTTGTGAATCATTGTTCTCTCATTTTTCGTACTTTCTGCACTTTGATTTACAATTGTAAAAATGGACACTAAGAAATGACATCGATTGAGATTTATGTGGAAAAAATAGAAGGGAAGAGAAACGAGAAGTCTAATGAATCATATTTTTTTCCAATCGACTATACAATCTATCAAATCTTTTTAATCAACTGTGCGACATTAGGCACCAGCATTACATTTCTATAGCGACTTCATTGTTATACACAAATCAGGTACACGCTTTCTTCATCGGTTCACTTCTGTTGATCTTATAATTCTTTCTTGTCTTGTCTGCTAAGCATGAAATTACAAGTCTGCACATTTTCTTGTAAAATCCACAAATTATGCCCCATGATCACTAGTAATCAACCTAAATTATTCTATTGAATTATTAAAAATAAGAATCTTGCTGTTACTTGTAAATTAATTTTTTTCTCAATTTGTAAAAAAAGAGACATAACAATGCATTTTTTCATTTATGAATAGTAATAATGAATAAATACAACACGATATAATAATAACAATAGTCCTATGGACTGAAAATTCTTTGATAGCGACTAAAACAATCAATGATTCTTAACTAATTAAATTATCAAATAAAATAGTACAAATAATATATTTATACTTTTCGGACAATGTGCTCCTGACTCTTTCATACAAGTGAAAAATATATTGTTTTCCTGAAAAGATAACTAAAGCTGGCACTAGTGTCCAAAAGTACAGGTCAAATAATGAAGACACAGAGTTTCAAAACACTTAAGTTACCGAAGAAAAATGAAAGAAAAAGAGAACATGCACGTGTGACTGGACGTGGACCGCTTACATCGCTTTTGTGGAGACATACATGCACTACTCATGGTATTCTATATCAATGACTTGCGAAGTATTCATTCATCTCGTGAACATTTTCATATTTCCCGATAGGATAAATAAGACTGTGTTGATATAAATGTTCAACGAATGCCTTGCTTTTCGCCCCATTCAAAACATTTCATTGAAAATGAATAAACAATAATTTATAATAAAGCTTTTGTTAATTACTTTCCGTTGAGATAAAAGCATTTGTTTAATTATTAGAAATGAAAAAATTGTATCCGCGTAGAATTTGAAATTAAATACAATATATTTATTTATGTCTTTATTTTTTCTTGTAAGATCTTTACTGAAAAATCACAGTTAATAATTAAAAGATCATATTTTTTAATCATAATAATTATTAATAAATTATAGCCTAAATTTTTTTTACTCCATGAATCATGTACATCAAACTAAAATAAAATATTAATGTCATAACTATAGAATAGTAGGTCTTATTAATTATGTAACTCTGTATTTTCAACGATCTCTATAAAATCATAATTTTTTTCAATAAACAGAGGTATTAATATTACTAATGACTACGAAAATAATGTGAATTAAGCATGAGTGCATCTTATTTTTTTTAAATTTATGAAACATATGTGATAGAACGATTTTTTCTTGAGACAACACAAAAGTAGTCTTTATAGTAAATGAACTACTCTAATTATCTGAATAAAAATACGTTATCTCAACTAAGGAAGTACTTTTCAAAATACTATCAATGCTTACAGCCTCAATGAAATATTTCAACTAGGATACTACTTTGTCCCTCGACTCTTCGATGACGTAACATCGCGACTCAAGAAAATCAAAAGTAGAAAATGATGAAAAAAAAATAAAGAAACTCTCTTTTTATCTTATATTACACACCTCGAAAGTTTCTCTTCTATTCTCAGTCAATATACAAATATAAATGGGAAGCTTAGTATCGACAGTTGGTTGTACAAGGTACACGAACGTCCTTTCATTTTATTGCTCGCCTAAGAAACCTCCGACCACTGGTGTCGACGACTTCGGCTCTTACAAATGAAAAAAACAGAATGAGAACACAAACTACACCCGGATTGAAAGTCTTCTCGCTTGCTTCTAGCGTGTATGTTGATTCATCATCGTCGAGCAATCATTACTCGAGAGGCCAGCTGCTCACGTAGGCTTCGGCGGCGATAATATCGACGGTGGCGACAACAACAGGATCACTTCAAATAGGATTTATAAAGGGTAACGCTCCGACACGTCTCCTTTTCCTGCTCAAGAAGAAACAAGAGATCCCGAAAGTTGACCCGTTTGAGACGGGGTCGCAATGGAATCTGACGATTAAGACCAGCTGTACCGGAGTTTAGACCTGCATTGCCACCACTGTTGTTCGACGACAGACAGCCAAGATCAAGCTTGGGCTTCTTACGAGGTCCAATTGCCTGTAGAGCCGTTTGATTAGCTTCACGCTGACGTGCTTCTTCCATTTCCGCCCGTTGCATCTAAGAAGAGTTTACATAAAATTATATAAAATTTATATAGAATTGTATGAAGTTATCGATTTTAGCACTTGTTTTTACAAGTTTTCATTAAAGAAAATAACGATTAAATATCGACTCATAAAACCTTAGTTGAATCCAAATTTGAATTACATATACTCTACTTTATTTTTAATACGATTTTCAATGATTTCGAAAAATAATTTTAAAATTATTTTGTAACAAAGAGTCGTTTCTTTATTTTTTTTAAATTACACAATATGTATAAATAAATTGTTATTGCATTTAAGCATAACACTCAAGTCTAAATATGGTCAAATATACTAGAAATTCATTAAATAATCTCATCTTAAATTGGCAATTTCGTTTATTGATGTTTATTTTTAAAAAAAGTTTCAGTTTTTATTTAACATTGTACTTTTTTAAAAGCATTAATTACATTAAATACATTAAAAATTAATTTTTTTAACTAAATTTAAAGACATTTCAATAAAAAAATAACTACAACAGGAGATTCAATTATGGTGCTTATAACTGAAAATATTTTAAAATAAATATATATTGTCATCAAATTTTGTTAATTTTACACTAAGAATACCATTATTTATACTCTCTTCTACTTTTCTTAAGATTCTTTTTAAAGCTAATATATTAGGAAAAAAACAAGTTACATACTAATATTACATAACTTTTTTAAATCTAATACATACATTTATGTTCAATCAAATTTTAAAGATTATTTAAAAATATAAACATATATTCGTCTCATTTTTTCCTTAAGCTATGGGTGTAAAAAGTGTTTGTAATTATTTTTAAATTTGATTACATATAACCCAAAAGAATTAAGTATATATATAAACAACACCACAGTATATATTAAAAAAATTAGATAGTATTAAAAACATCTGATTTTTTTATATAATCTTCTAAAATAGTAAATACAAACAAAACTTACCTCTTTTGCTTTAGCTTTTAGTTTGGCCTGTTCTGGATCTTCCGTTTTCGCTCGACTTTTCGCTGCCTTTAACAACATTTCCCTCTCGTGCTCTTCATGCCTTTTACGTTCTACCCTATCTAATTCCTCTAAAAACTTTAACTGTGCTCTTACATCTTGCGTGACCTCATATCTAGGATCAATCTATACAGTAGAGCACGTAATAAACATTATTTAAAGTAAGGAAATTAATTTTTAAGTTATAATACACCACCCAGAAAGTTTTAAGCAAATTAGATTAGATATTAGATATCTAAGATATCTAGATTTTCTGCTTCTAACTCATTGATACTCGCTAACGAGTTTCAAATAAACATTCATTTCAATTTTTAAAACAATTATTTATTCAGACAATATGAAAAGTATAAAATGAATGCATTTGTTTATAGAAAAAATAGAAATTAATCTCTTATTATTCTAATATTCTAATAAATCGTTTACTTCACTGATATATTCAGTTAACTATCCTCAAATTTTCTGCTTCTTAAACACATTTGAATAGAAAAAATGTTGTAATATAAAAATATTTGTTATTAAATCAATTAATTTTATTTTTAAATCTTATTAATTTTATTAATTTTATAGTTTTCTTATTACCCTCAAGTACTATTTATTATTATGTATATTCAAATGAATATCTATATAAGCTTATTTGCGAGTAGCAATTAAAAATAAAAAATACAGTATTTAAGACGTTTACTATCTGGATGGAAATATTAAATACTACAGATGATACTTTTGTTATCGATTTCTCTTAAAGTTATGTCACAATACACGATAAAGATTACTCAGGCTAACTTCAAAAACAAGGATTGAGATGTAGTGGCAAAGAATTAACTGCATATTAATAAAAATGGATAAATCTTACTTTTACAAGGTCTATCCTATGTTCGGCTATAATAGCCAATTTTTCTACCAAATTTTTCAGCCTTTCTTGCGCTGCATGAGAAATTAATGATGCTACTTCTTGATTTGGTTCTTCTAAGCCATAACTAGTTACTGTGGATAAATATAAGTAAAATTGATTACAAAATTGTAATAGAATAGAAAAATCTATTTTAATAAACTAACCTATTTTATTAATTTTTTGTTGCAGAGGTGTCATATGTAGGAATATTTCATCTTTACACGATCTTATTTGCGTTCCAACGAATTTCGTTGACCCAAGGATTCGCTGAGATTCTTCCGCAAGATTGACTCCCCCCATCGCTGCCACATCGTTAATATCATCGTCACCACTGTATAAATTTCATTTTTATTTGTAAAGTAGAGACATATTTATTTGTAATATCTAGTAACATGTGCATAACAATAATTATTCTCCAAAATTAAGTACATTATCTATTTTTCAATAATTTCACTACATTATTGAATAACAAATTTTAAATAAAGAAAAAAATTAAAATAATAAATTCTTCTTTCATAAAATAATATTATATAAAGTTATTAAAATAGAATTGTAAGATTAAACATAATACAAGACAAAGAAAGCTGTTGCATAATAAAAAAACATAATTTTATTTTTATTAATACTTTTTTCGAAAATTAAAGGATTGTAAGCAGTTTCTTTAAGTATACATATTTTCCATACAAAAATATGAGAAATTTGTATCCTTTCTTCGCTTTATCGATTTAGTATTTTATTCTTTCTTGAAACAATTGAATATTCGGATTTCGTTTGTCAATGTATTTAATATGAACTTCCGGTAAAAAATACCAAAATTACATATGACTTACGTGTAACCCGCTGATGAGAAAGTTTTCTTCTCTTTTTCTTTGGACACGGGCTTCGGTTGTACGGAAGGCACTGTGGCTTTGTTCAATGTGGTAATCGTAGTAATAGTCTTATTCTGCGTCATCGTAACCATTGTTTTTGCTAGTGTCGTTACTGGCAAAGTCTTCTGCACGACGATCGGTCCCGGTTGTCGAATTGTACTCGTCCCGGTGCTTGCACAACTGACGGTAGTACTCACAGGGGACTGCTGTTGCTGCTGCTGATGATGATGATGCTGTTGTTGTTGTATCGAGCTAGTAGGAACCGTCGCCGATTTTACAGCATACGTTGTTGGAGGACGCACCACTGTTGTCACCGGGCGTACCTGAAAGCGCAAATTGTTTAAATATTTGTAACTAAAAATTGAAATAAAACACTTATAGAAAATTATTCTTCTAATTAATAGTAATATCGGACATCAAATTACAGTTTTATAAGAACAGTATCTTTTGCAACCCTTGCATCTTTTACTGTATCAAAACAAATTTAAAAAAACATGTTGCTTTATTATCCTAAATTTATATATAGAATACTTTCTAGAGTTGGTAATCAATGAGATAAAATTCTTTCAATATTATTAAAATATAATATTCTAATATTATCTAAGAATTAATTTTGGCTTTATTTATACATTTATATTAAATAATTGAATCAAACGAAAAGATTTTTTTTAATTATCTATAATCTTTATTATTTTATGCATTTCGTTATTTTTAGACATAAAAGAATACGAATAAAAGTAACAAACGTTTACAAATCATAAATATTTGATAGTGAATGTAATAATAATAATAATGAACCGTTATAAAAAAAACATAACTATGTTATTTAAGAAATTAAAAAGAGATCAAAACTTAATACAATAAAAAATATTTTATTAAAAGATAAATGATAATTACAAATGAAATTAAAAGCAGCTAGAATGTGAATGTCTCTTTTTGACGTATTCTCAAATTCAAAAAGAAGTTTTTTATAGTCCCTTCTCTAGCTATTGTATCATTAATTTACATTTCACAATAGCAGAATCATTCTTAATAAAGCACAAGCAACATTTTAGCTAAATTTCAAGGACAAAAAATAACAACTCTACAATTATACTGAACTATATTTTAAAACATTTAAAACAGTTATTTTTCCTCAAAACTCTTTTGATTTTTTAAAACAATTAAATAATTACTGCAAATAAATGAGAAAATTATTATATACAATAAAAAGTTGTTTTTTTAAATTACTGTTCAAATATATTTATTATTTTACTTATCAAATCAAAAACATGTTCTTTAACAAACTATCATTAATTATAGTAATTTTTTTTTAACATTTTAAATATATACTTCGTGTTAGCAACAACTTAAATGTTGTATGTCAATTAAACTACTTTCAATAAACCTTTTATCATTAAATTAATAAAAAATATATATGTATATATATAATTTTCTTAAAGCGTATTATTTAAGTTTTCTTTAAAAAGGAATATTACTCTTAAACAGTACAATCCTAAATTTCATCTAAAAAGATAATCATAAATATAGGAAATACGTATATTTTGAAATTTTATTTTATTTAGGAGTACTTTTTAAGGTGAATAAGTGAATATGACTTTTAAGTGACTAAATACATAAATATCGCATACAATTTATGCCATTTGTACTGTATTTGAACTAATATAAATAATCGTTACGTTTATTTTGTTTTTCAAAAGTCAGCATATATTTTACGTAATAAAATGTAAGGAGCAAATTTCGAAAAATTAATAAGAGCATGAATTAAATGCAGAAAAAGATAAACATTTTTATCAATTGAATATTCATATAAATTAGAAAACTTATTGGTAGATCGTGGTATTAAAGCAAAGTAGTTGAAAAGATATGTGCATCAACAAATAAATGCTATAATATAACAAACTCGATGGGAAAATAAATATTCAGACACCAAAGTGCTGATGGTCTACATACATTTTTATCAAATTTTATTGATAAAACAAAAAAAAATACAGTAACCAATAAATGTTGTGTAATTATGAAAATAGTGTATGAAATACTTTTTGACAATGTATTTTAATTGAAGTTTTTGTTACAATTCCTTTGTAAAATAAGCACTTATAAATAATTTTCTTTAAAATTACAGTGTTTCAAAAACATGTTCATCTACATCAATTAATTACTTTTTGTTTCATTGCAATTGTTAATTAATTTTTTTTATTGTACATAAGATATTTTAACTCATGTTTTCTATAACCTATTTTTTAAAATCCAATTTTTTCTTAATTCTTAATTTTATCTTTAGTACAATATCTAATATTTTAAAAATTAATACTATATATAACATATACTTTATTCAAAACCTCTTTTTTGCAAAACATTCTACATAAAAACAAAAATACATGCATAAAATATTAATATTTTGTATTACTAAAATTTTTCCTGTTAAAATAAAGGATGAAACCATTATATACATAATGTTTTAAAATAAATATTTCAATTATATTGTGTTACGGAATATTTCAAAAATTTTATCCCACTTTTAATCAAATTATAATCGAACACGCTTGTAATGAAAAAAAGTGAAAAAGCAACAATATTTATCATTTTGAAAAGTGAGTAAGCTTCTGTACTTTAAACATGAATAACAAGTATAAGATAATTATGTTATTTTCGTTTACTTTTGTACTTTATACATTTTTTTTATTTTTATATAAGGTATTTAAAAAAGTGTTTGTAAAAAGAAGTATTTAAGAAGTTATAGAAGCACTCTTTATAATCGAATACTTGTAAAAAAAATTCAATTAAAAAATAATCCTCTTACTTTTTAAAATAAACTTTAAAAATTCTCATTGTTTGAGTATTTTATAACTAATAATAAATTTAATTTTTTTGAATGTCGAAATAACTGTCAATATGAGTAGTATTTTTTATAAACTTGAATGAACGTGCAACACAAAACAATGACATATGATGGTTTAAATATTTACTTTCTTGTTAAAGAGAGACGTCACTGGTTTTTCCAAATTCTTTAAAAACACAAAGAGGTATTTTATACATACAATGTAAATGTGAATTATTAATTATAAAGTTACATTTAGGGAAAATAGCAAACAAATTCACTTAAATTTATAAATTTTAAGAGAATAAATTGAAGGCTTTTTACTACTTTTTATCTATTCTAAGAGAAATGAATCAAATTTTGGATACACGTATATTAGGTTTCAAACACCTACCACAGTGAATGATGAAAGTGTTTAAATAATTCTTCAATGAGTCAAATTACTTCCTTCAATTCAAATTAAATATATGAATTGCTCATAAATTAGAAAAAAACAAATTCATTTTTAAATATAGTTTATAATTAACTAATAATACAATAATTTGTGTAAAAACAAAATATTACATTTAAAAAAACTTTATTGAACAATATATAAATATTTTTTAGATATTCTCTAGTAAAAATCACTTGTCATAATTTGAGATTATTAAAATTAATCGTTTTACTTATTACATCATTACAAAATAAAATTATTTGAAAGTGAATTAGCAATATAAAATTAGGAAAATTATTACTAGAAAAATATTTAAGTTCTTGATAATTTTTTATGCAAGTGTTTTTTTGAATATTTGTAAATTATAAAAGTATTTTTAAAATCTTACCAGCCTCTGTTGAACCATAGGTTGTGAAGGCCGTGGAACATTCGTGACACCTGTAAGAGGTGCCATTGCTCGAACTTGGGTAGTTGCTGCTGGTGTCACAGCAATAGTTGTTGCAGATGCAACAACTTGTGTAGGTGTCGGTGTAGCAGCTGCTGCTGCAGGTGCTACAGCTACTGTTGGCCTAATTTGGTTTTGCTATAGAAACAATTTTCGATTAAAATATGGAATACAATCGTCTAATCAAATTTATACATAATTTACTTATTGTATTACTAATTTGTAATTAAAATAAACATACTATATATCTTCAGAAACACTTTTCAAAACTTATAAGCTAACATCAATAACTTTTCTGATTTATAAAATTGTAAGAAAAATTTTGTTAACATTTTTTTCTTAAAAATGTAATTTTAACCGATTTGAAATAAATTAGATTAACTACAGGAATATAAATTATAAAATATTAACGTATTCTTTACTAATTTCTCAAAATTAAATATTACTTTTATAAAATCATTTTAAATGTATAAAAGGTATTTAACCTGTGTGACGACTGGTGTTCCTGAAGCTATTGAAAAAACAACATTAGCTGGTGGTGGTCGTATCCCTTCAATAACCAATTCTTTAGTGACGAGTGATTGACGCAAAAGAGGTAAACTTTTTCTAAGGAATCCAATCAAACAAGGTTGTGGAGATGCATTTAACAATTTTTCTAATCTAACACAGAACTCTTCTGGCTCAACTTTAACATCAATTAATTCTTGTATTAACGTCCGAACATTTCGTTCCACATGTTTAGGTTCTCGACTAGACAACTCTAATAAGTTTGCTAAGAATTTACGGCACTTTTCTTTGGTATTATCTGTGGTTTGACGCTGAAATTTTATAACAATAAAATTCAAGTTACAGTTTGCTAAAAATAAAATACTATAAAACCCAAGTTAAATATTAGTGTCTAAATTAAAGAAATGCAGCTTTGTCTAAATTAGTAAACAAATAAAATACTACACATAAAAACATAGGTTTCAATTTCGGAAAGCTTTAACTTTTCTTTTAATGTAGTACTTTTTATTAACATATTGAAAATTAAAAATACTTAATAACTATAAATAACTTTATAAAATCATTTAAAATGTTTTTTAATATTCAATAGTTTTCTAAAAATATCTAATATGAATATTTTTATCTGATTAATACATATTTTAATTTTATAATTCTTAATCCTATTGTTTATATAAATTTCCTTTTGAAAACTTGACATTAATTTATTTTAAATTTAATATTATACCTGGGTTTTATTTTGTAAAAAGATTTTTATTACTTTTACCTGGGTTGAAGCCGGAGTCGTTTGTGCAGGTGTAGCAACTGGTGTTGGTGCTGCAGTAGTTGCAGCAACAATAGTTGAAGTTACAGGAGTAACAGTCGTGGTAGTTACAGTGGGAGCTACAGTCTATTAAAATGAAAATGTAGAAATTATTTTAACATGGTAATAAACAATCTTTAGTAATAGTTAGAATATTTCATAAAAAATAAAATAAAAGGATTGAAACATACTTATAAATGATAGTTAAGCTTGCACAATTTTTCTCTTATACTATAAGATATAAAGCATCTTCTCAATGAACTCATTTTTATTGAAATATTCTAACCTTAAATTTTAATTATTAAATATCATTTGTAAATTTAAACATTCAATCAACTACAAAGAGTTATACTTAACAATTTTTGCATGCGTGTTGCACATGTTTTTTAAAACTTTTTTTTACAACTGAAGAAAAATAATTATTTTATTTCATTACTTCTTTTTTAATTAATGCACTTATACCTTGTAAAGACTCGTAGTTTTATAAATGTAATAGGCTATGTATAGAGTTTAGTTTCAATTTTTTTATTGGTCAATACTAAATAACTACAATATTGGAGAAATTGTTTTAAATCAATATCATATACTCTATATATTATATTTCAATTCATTTCAAATAATTTATTATGTGCTGATATTAATATTGTAGCGTGAATTATTTTGTAACTAATTTTCCAATTGTATGGTATTGTGCATTACTAAGTACATGCAAACAATAATTTATATTGTATATTGTATCTGTAGTCTTTAATAGATTCATTTTCGACAATAATTAAAGAACAGAAGCTGTTACAAACATAGGAAGTAATACCATGCAAAATAATAAAATATCACAAGAAAAGTAATTATTTTATCATTCTACAATATTTAACTACTTTATTTAACTAAATCAATCAATATACAAATAATTTTGAATATAAAAGAACTGAAGTATAAATTTTCAAATTTTTCCATGCATACTTTTATAAAAAGTATAATACATTATGCAATACATGAGACTTCATATTATTGCAAATTTCTTTTTTATTGCTAATTTAAAAAGTTGTTACTGTAATATATACTTTTTAATCATATAATGTTCTGTTCAATTAAATATTTCTCATTTTTCTTTTTTTTTTTTTTTTTTTTGCTAATACTCACATGTCGACCAAGGCCCAGCTGTTAATGGACAATTTTTAAAAAATTGATATTTCATTCTAATACTTAATTTAGATTCAGTTTGATATAACTAATACAATTAACACATAAAAAAGCATATTCAAACTTCTGACCTCCAATAAGACAAATAAAAAGTAATGTGGTGGTCACTATTTATTTATTTACTTATTCATAAAATTTAAATATTGTTAAAAATCATATACAATTATTTAAATATTTTGTCAATATATACATGATATAAGTCATCAATAGATATTTTAATTATATAAATAATGGTCTTATGGATTTTTATTAGAAATTTATATAATTTATGTTTATGAACAGTTATAGTTGAAAAAATAATTTAATTTGAAATTTATCGAAAAAGGAAAATTATCAAAATATTGATAAAGAGTATGTATTTTTAGATACACTTTATTACATGATTTATTAAATATTAATATACTTTATACTATGTACAAGGTATTTCTTTCTTTTTTAATTTAAATTTCATTTATCAATATTAAAGAAAAAATTATTTAAAATAATTTTTAATTCTATATTTTACATTTTATAAAGATTTTTCACAGATTTTATATAGAAATTTATAAATATCTGCTTTTATATTAGCCCTTTTTAAATTATGAGTTTTTCCTATTCAAGACTAATGACCACCAGATAATAAACTAAGTCTACTTAGTTACAGCATTCCAACATAAAATTTCTGAACAGAGACCAATAAAACGTCTATAAAGAAGCTACTTCGAGTCTCATAGAAGGTTTGAGTGTGCATCACCTGAATGGGCTTTCTTATTGTGGCGAGTGGTGGACCAGTGAACTGTGCGTTTAGCCTACTTACAGCTGGCAATGAGGCTAGGCGATACGTTGTGCCCGTGGCACTCGGCGAAGCCACCACTGCATTTCCTGCAATACTGTTGGGTGTCACTGTTCCTGCAGGAGTGCCAGGTGTTGGTGCTGGTCCTACCCTTAGCAGTTGAAACTGACCATTTTCTGTCTTGAGCAATAAATGCCCTTGAGTACCAGCTTGTAAACCCTGGAGCGCTTGTAGCGTGATCTAGGAATAGCAAATTATTATTGAAAACAGTATAAAATGTATAAAAATATTAAGATAAAAGTATAACTTATTAAGTAAGAAATATTTAGTAAATAAGAAATGAATAGTAAATACATAATTTACTAAATAAAACAAAAAAGAGTTTTAAAAAGTAATTCCTCAATTAATTTCCTTTAACTCATAAGAGTAATATCATAAAATAAATTCTAATTATTAAATATTTGTTTGCTTAAAAAATGTTTGGTTTCAATATAAAAATTATCTATTTATTGATTATAATTAACACATAAATAATAGATTTTAGCAATATTATTTTAAAAATCCCAAAACATATTGAATAAAATACTTGAAACACTTCTTAATAAATTAAGTCATAATTTTATTGATCAAAGTTTAATTAATTTTTAGAAGTAAAAATATATACTTACAAAAATGAATAAAAAATAAAGTCATAAATAACTTTAGTTTCATATATTTGAAAACTATTTTAATGTATATATATATATATATATTACTTGGCTTCATTTTCCTAAGAACTTAAAATTTCACCCATAATTAAAATTATTCATTATGCTCACATGTTTAGGATTGAATAAAAAAAATGTTAAACAAGTATGATATTAGTAAAGTTATCCCAATTAAAAACTCTGTGGATTATGTTTGCAATATTACTAGCATTAATGAACATTATAAATAAATAAGAATAATTAACGTAACCTAAAATTATTATTTTTTACAGTCTAAACACAAATGATTTAAGTTTAAAACCATCTTTCTTCAACACCCAAAGAACACAGCACCTTATTTGAATTATTTTCACAACTTAAGATAGTTTTACCACTTTTATACATGCATACACACATATATATATATATATATATATATATATATATATATTAAAGTAACTTATGGATACTTATCCATATTAAACTGTATCATATATTTTCAAATGAATAAAAAAGTTCTATTTAGTAAAATTTTATACAAAATTAATTAATGTATGTAAATTATTTTTCATCAAATGGAATTGATTTGTTTATCAATTATAAATTCATATAATAAAATCTTATTTTTATTCTATAATTTCTTTTAATATTAAGTTTTAATTTCTATAAAATTACCATGAGTCCTCAGCTAAAAATTTTAATTAATACACGAAATTGCACAATTATATGTAAAATAATGATTAAAGTAAAATGTTAATATAAATAAATGATGACAAATAAATAAATTGCCTCAAACTTTTTACTTATGAAGGATCTATCATCGAATGATTTGAATTTCATTAGATATCTACAATTTATAGTTTTTATGGATGAAACAAATTGTAGTCTTGTATGAAATAAAATGTCATAATGATAAAAAAAGAAGTTTAGATTTTGAAGAAATATCAAGCTGTATAGTGAATTTTTAAAAATATTAAATTCCAAAATATTAAAAACTAATTTACATATTTTCAAATTTAATTATTTTGCTATAAAGATATACACACTATACTGTTTATTGTTGCTTAAAATTTCAATAATATAAGTTTTATAGACATATGAAATATAAATTTTTCAGTTTAACTAGACAAGCAGCCAAACAACACCAGACGAAGAACATGTTAATTTGTTATTAAAAACAAAAGCTTGTCGAACAGGACGTACCCCAGGAGTTCCCGCTCGTCCTCCCATCATATGTTGGCCGATGACGACCCTAGAAGCAACTTGTTTACCTGCCTGCTGACCAGTCACAGGTGTGCCCGGCCGCATGGCATTAACATTGAGTATCTGTACGTTACTGGGCACTATTGCAGAAGTGACACTAGCTTTCCCCTGCTGGGCTGTGTTAGTCATATTGGCGGCCACCGTAACTGGGACTGACATAGGTACAGAAACCATGCCACCGGGCGCCACGCTAGTCTTAATAACCAAAGCAGTCTGTTTATTCACGTTCAACGTGGCCTGATTAGTAGTCTGTGTACCCGAAACATTGCTCACTGCATTAGATGTGCTCTGAAGCACTGTCTGGGTGGTAACAACACCTAGAGTACCATTGGCCAATTGGGCAACGTTCTGCGCCGGAAACGTTAGTTTATTATTAGCATTGACAATGCCCGTGGTTGCAATGACCTGGCCGCTACAGGGATAAACAATCTTCACATGCTCTCCTTGAACCTTAGCCAATGCCGTAAGTTGGTTGGTTTGATTACTGGTAACCTGATTGCTCGTCACTTGATTGATGAACGTAGGTTGCTGCTGCTGCTGCTGCTGCTGTGGCTGTGCACTCTGTTGCTGCTGCTGCTGCTGCTGCATTGCTTGGACCTGGATCTGGCTCCCTTGCTGCTGCTGTGTACTGCTGCAGGTGACGACATTGACGTTGGAGAGGGCAACTTGGCCACTGCTACTCGTCGGGGTTGGTGTCGCCTTGGAGAGTTCCTGGGCCGTGGCTGCAGTCATGTTGTTGACCATCTGACTCTGACCGCTGTTACTCGTGCCGTTGCCGTTACCGCTGCCGCTGTTGTTGCTGCTGTTATTATTGTTGTTGTTGTTGCTACTACTGTTATTATTGTTATTATTTGTGCCATTAGCGACATGCTGCTGCTGCTTTTGCGCTTGCTGGGCAACAGCGGCGGCAGGTACTACCGTGGCCGCGGCGGCCGCTACCGCGGAGGAGCCGTTACTCCGGTGATTTTGCTGCTGCTGGGCCGACGTTGGGGTCTGCTGCAGATTGGCTATCGTCGGCTGGGTCGTCGCGGTCGTCACGAGTTGTGTCTCGAGGGAGCCGACGATGGCGCTCACCGCGGATTCGTCGACGTCCGTGCTGAGGGCTTCCTCAAGGAACTTAGCTGACGCCATTTTCGTCCGAGCTCCAACTGTAAACTGAGCCGCGCATGCGCGAGGAGCTGCGGAGGAGCATGCCGCCGCGCGCCGCTGCCGCTCCACTCGCTCACTGGCTGCCGCTGCCGCTGTGGCGGAGACTTGCCGCGACGAAAGGCACTACGACGAGGATCGCCTCGCTCTCGGGCGGCACGGCGCAGTGGACGATGCTGCCCCCCTTACCCATGGTGCATTGCCCCTCTGCCGCCGACGCCGCCAGCCGCTATCGCCATCTTTGTCACGCTTTTAAAACTCTTCAGAACCGTAGACCCACTGTGGAAGACGAAGTCACGGGGCACGACGACGCATGTGGCGTGCGAGCGAGAGCCACTGGATGTGTTATAATCTGCTTCTACACACACTCTCTCTCTCTCTCACTCACTCTCTCGCTCTCTCTCTCTCTCTCTCTCTCTCTCTCTCTCTCCCACTAGGTCGCTCACTAATCTCTCTCTTGCACGCGCGCGTTTACCACGAACCTTACTTTTGCCTCTCGACCGTTCGACAGCTTTTTTTATTCTTTAGAGATCCCGATGAATTCAAACATAACCTTGATCACGACTATAGTGCATGTGCCCGCACGTAGTAAGTTTGGCACAAATCCGCAACGCGATTAGCTTAGTGCATTTTGTGTCGGAATATTATGCGCGACCAGGCTGTTGTACGATTGCTGACCTGGTGAGCCGTATGCTCGAATGCCGTATGCAGCGCGGACAACGATTTGCCGCGCTCGAACGAAAGTGAGACCATGATGGTCTTGATTAGATTTGACAGTCAGTTACGGTCAATTATTGCTGATAACTGACCATTTCGAGCGTTCCTAGCTTACGCGTTACGCTAAACGTGTTATTTATAAAATTATATTTTTATTTTAAGAAGTAATTTCATTCTTGAACCATGATTAACTTGTTTCTTTTATAATTTTTATTAAACATTTTATAACGTTGCACGGTACAATGCCAGTATCCATACATTGACTTTGTATTGGGATAAACGCATTTGAGAACGCACGTCTTACAATCGTAATTTTTTCTATTCATAAAAGTAGAAAAACTAATTTTTAATTATAAAATAAGTATTTCACTGTAACTCTTGATAAATTGTTACAAACTTTACTCATTACTAAAGATTATTGGAGTATTGCACACGGTAAATAAAACAATATTTTAACAGTTGAATGAAATTCATTGCTGTGAATGCATCATATTGTATCCAGTACCAAAATAATTAGGCTATTTTTTAATATTTTATGATTTGAGAATTTAAGCTCCTCAAAGAAAATACATTTTTAATACGAGATATCTGTATTTTTTCATGACCCATTATATTAACTGTATAATATGTGATTATTTTTATTTTCTAGTTTTTTATTCATTTACATATTCATTGAACATATTTCACAAACGGAAGTTGTTTTTTATGCAGAAAAATTACATCTTTTCTAATAATAGAAAATTGTCTTCCAAATTCTAATTGAACATAGGTTGTTTCGTTCTATCTAAATTTTTCTCTTTTTTAAATCATGCACATGAAGTAAGTTAATGTTAATCTATACAAATAATAATTTAAATTAATGCTTTTTCAGCAGTCGACTATAACCAAACAAAACAAACTTAACTTAAAATTTTAAAACTTAACATAATAAGATAAAATACTCGAAACAACCTTCTAAAAGTTAATTAAAAAAAGTTCATATTTTTAATACTTAATTTATCACTTTATACTAATTATGTTAACTTGCCTTTTAAATAACGTGTTAACATGTTAATTATGTTTTAATATTTTATATTCATTTTTTCAATACAAGCAAGTATATAAATAACTAAACAACTGTAATTTTATGAAAAAATCGTCTTTCGAATTTTTTTTTTGTTTCTAAACACAAAAAAGCAGTAGCATAGCGTTTGTCCACTCTTAACATCGTCCAATCAATATCTAACATCTTGAACTCAAACCATACCATCTCAACTCAGCCATAACCAAACTCAAATCATAAGTTCAAGTGTCTCGGGAAAAGCGAGATCATAACATAGAAATTTTTATTTCTCGCAGAATATTTAAGTTTATTCGAGTTCCTATAAAAGGAAACTAAGTCAATAAAATTCAATGGCTTGATCGACAAGAGAAAATCTTCTTTGAGCTATTTGTGAATTGGATAATTTGGACGTGCGGTATTCGCCGAACGGCAAAGGAACGAACGGTTCGTCCAATCGCAACTCGAGAGCAGCTGTTATGTTACATCAACTACACGAAGACAAAATGTTACGAATCCCTTCTTTCATCGGTCTTCATCGATATTTTTTATTGCATGCGTAAAATTTCTTTTTAGCTTTCATAAAAACTTAACGCGTGATTACAAAATATCTGTAAATTAATTTTTATTAAGAGTTAGTAGAAACTAACTATTCTGTTAGTAATGTAATACTTCTTGCACAATACTGTTCTATTAATCCCCTGTTATTTATCCAAGTTTTTATCATTTTAAATTTCAGTTTTTGCAAAATCAATAGATCAACAAAATAACTAAAATCAATTTGTAAATTCAATTTGCAGTCTATTAAATTCCATTGTTAGTAAAAACGTGAATTCAAATAGAATTTTATTACTACATTACTGATATTTAGTTATTATTTAATTCTTATAAGGGAAGAAGAAATCGTAGTTAGAATAAAACATCACTTTTTAACTATATTTTTATTAACAGTAGCCATTTCAGACTTAAACTAGAAAAGTGGATGGCGGTACTACAGTCGGATACTCAAGCATGAATTCAAATATAAATATAATTAAAAAAATGATCTCAACTAGCTGGATGCTGTACACGAAGATCAACATTAATATCTGCCATAATCGACGACACATCGTTTACCAACTATTTCTTACTTTAATTTGAGAAAGGCCAGGGGAGGTCGTGGAAATGTCGTTCTCCCCCGGGTCTCAGTTCTACAGTCCTTGTCTCGCCGTCTACGTACCGGCGGAACGAGTATCGACTATCGTCCTGATAAAAGCGAATCTGGCAGCCATAGCCTGTCGTGGGGCTGGCGCGAGCCTATGTTTGAATTTACGTGGTTGTCTTAAAAAGGGTGGATCAATGTCCATCGGATCCCCTCCGGCAACTGCCTAAGGGAACGTAGTCAAAGAATCCTCGCGTGGTTGCTCATATTCCTCCTTGCTGGAAGGTCCGATCGTCTCTTCTTCTTGTGAGGGCACATCGCTCCCTTACTTATACTTCACGATGACACCTCTCCAAGTAATTCTCGCTTCCCCAAGATTTTTTCCTTGGACGAAAACGCCGCCACTACAAGCGCATCGAGCAACTTAGCGGCAGCGTTTCTCCCCCTTCTAAGCACGAGACGAGGGAGAAAGCAGACGAGCGTTCACATAAATATCCCGGCGCACGTACACAGAATTAATCTAATCGCTCGCAACCAAAATGTACATTAAGATACGCAGACTTAACCTGAAACACGTGGTTCGTCGGGAAAATCGTATCCCGTCGCCGGCTTCCTGGTACAGCGAGCGCGGTTCACCTGGTAAAGCCAGTATACGAACGCGGTACAAGTATCCATGCGCTACGGTCGGCGGTTTCCTGGAGAGGCGACGTTATCGGCGGTGAGACCCGGTGCGGAGTGAAACTGTGGCACGAGGCGGACTCGGTGCGCCTAGGGCTGTGGTCGGGAAGGCGACGAGGTGCGACAGAAACCGTTTCTCCGGAAGAGGAATGGGCGCAGCGAAAACTGTTGCCCAGGGCAGGGGAGGACTGGTTCGGAGCGAAACGACGGCGAATCGAGGCGTGCGCGCCCTTATATTCCCTTAAGGGGAGGACTCGTGCATGTCCACCAATAAACCATCCAATGAAGATGTACAAAGTAGTTTCTATAAAATTCCGTCTGTAGCCCTACAAAATTATAGTTTACTAGTAATAATAACTTGAGCGATATCTAATTTTAACTATACTCTGCACAACTTGAAAAGATAGATGAAATATGCTGGATCATTTAAAAATAAACGTATAAATGACATTTCAAGTATTCCATGTGGAAACTGCTTTATATTATTCAAGGATAGAATCATTTCAATTAGATTTTCATTTTCATACTTTTAGAATTCAATGCTGCGATTAAAGCAAAATATTGTAAAATTTAAAACTAACATTGATGGCCCTCGTAAAATACAGCGCGACATTGTGCATAAATATTATGCACAATATATGCACTGTATATTATTATGAAAGCAGAGTTTAATGACAAGATACGTCCCTCTATTGATGAGATATATAATTCCATAATTTTCCTTTTCCTTATGTTTTTATTTTATTTCTTATTTTATTTCCAAAGAATTGAAAAAGTGAAAAATTAAAATAGGTAAACATTATTACAATACATTTGTACGTTAAGCCTGAAAATTATGAAATAATTTAATATAATTAATAAATGAAAATCGTGGTAATTTATCAAATTACCTTAATGCGGCAGGAAACACGTAAAGTTACTTTACGAGAGATTATTGTCAACCCTGACAGAAAGTTCATCTTTTGGACTTCACTCACTATTGCATACGTAATGTGATATTATGATTTTACTTGGTATCGCAGAGCAGATTACTCGAAGTAAGAGAATGGGTATCCGAAAAGTTCGTGCATTACTCGTCGATCGATTATTGTTCCGAATATAAAATGTTGCGCATGTACGACATTTACTATTACTTTACATTGTCAGCATCAGGTATGCGACAATGTGTCACGTGTTTCAATAAAGAACATCAGCTGCAATTATAATCGTATACATACAATTCCTTAATAGGAGACACATTAATTAACAACGAATTAATTAACAACCATTTAAAAACTTGAATACCAGTTATGTAGAAGATCGCATTTCTCAAAACTCATAATTCCACACCAATAAACTCGTTCCCTTAAAAATCCTTTGAAACCAACGCTACATCACATCACTATTACTGTTTATTTCTTCTTACTCTCTTACCATATATTTGACTGAATAAAAGTAATTTTTTGTTAAAATGATCGTAAATAATAATTAAATAATTATATCGATGTATGGACAATTTCATGCATGCAAATACAACATACACGTCTATTTATTTCACAGAAATTAGCAGATTGATTTTTCAAATGCTGTAATTTAAAATATTATTGACTGTAGCTAAAAATTATGTTCTATGTCAACAAAATTTCAATACCATTACTTTGAAGTATTATATTCCATAAATGTTGACAAATTACGCAAATCAATTAAAATTAGTATCATATTGGATTTTTGCGTATAAATAGAAAGTATTAGTGTTGGTTACTAAAAATGCCTGGAGAATGTAAAGAATTATTAAGCTATAATATCAAACTGACAAATTTGGCTGATTATTTTTTCTTAAGACGGAAAATTTACTATTAGAATAGCTGAATATAACAGCATGAAAACTAAAAATAAAATAATAATGTTAAAGAAAGAAATATTTTCTCTCATAAACGAAAAAGTTTGCTTAGAAATAAATAATAAAGATAACTTTGAAAATTTATTTTGATTTTTATCATAAATCGCACAAGTTATGAATTTTACTCGACTAGGATTTACAATTTATTTATCAAATTTTCCATTTTTCTTAAATACGTTATACTCAAATCTTCATCCTTTAAAAATCTCAATATTTCATTATTCTAATATTAAATTGTATTTTTTTTTCAATTTTCAATATAAAAATAATACGCGTTTATTTCACTTTTTATTTAAAATAATAAAAATTTATTTTTTAAAAAAATAAATTAATAAATAATTTTTAAAGGAAAATAAGTTATGAGCTCATAGACTGATTCTATTGTGCTTATGTTATTGAATTAATATTCGAATTGATATTGATATTTTTAATTCTCTTGAAGTGATTTAGAGAAATTCCATATTAAAGTTAAAATATTTAACTTATTCTACGTACTAGATTCATTATGCATATATGTAAATAAAATATATCCTATTTTGTCTGTATATTATTATTTTTATGCATACTTATTGATGAAACGATTTTTATTACGATAATTCTTGAATTCAGTATAATAATAGAAGATAGATCACAAAAAGTTTGAAGTAAATAATAGTTATAAATACACATACACACACACACACACACGTGTATATATATATATATATATATATATATATATATATATATATATATGCTTTATTGACTTAGTCTAAAAGGTATAGTCCTATGCTTGAGTTGATCTAAATGATCATTAAAATGAAAAGATGCTCAAGTATAATAAATTATTATTTTTCATGTGCACATCCATTCTTATTAGTTCGAAAAGATTTAAATATATTTATCGAAATTTGAAAGAAAATCAAGTTGAGTACAAAAAAAGACTAAATGTATGTTTCCAGTAAAATAAACCTTTTTCCATATTAATCAATTTAACTTGATTTTATTATAGCGACAAATATATAAATAAAAAACAAATAGAAATAATAGAAATTATCTCTAAATAGTAGAATATTTAAAAGAAGAGACAATATAATTAGATACCATCAATTTACAATATATAATCAATAATAAATTTACTCGCTTGCTTTGATCATCTAAATACCTTTGCATAATTATGAACTATACTACTGACAACTGTTCTTCTTCCTCTTTGAGGTTATTATAATTCTCCGTGCAATTTAGAGTCCCTTCAGACATAATTTAATTGGGCTGACATGAGAGAGATGAAAATAGGATCTCTGATTGTGAGAGACAAGACTAGGTATATGGAAAACGCTTATGTAATATCCGAATAGCCTCTTGTTACTTTATTTTAAGTATCGTCCATTGCGGTTAGACCCAGAATAAGAAAATCGAATTATATACCCCTCGTCGATCCAACAATCATTTACTACGTTTTTTCAAAATTTTTTTATGAAGCATTAAAATTCCTCGGGTAGATGTTCAAAAAAGAAACATTTAATAAACATTTTTTATTATTTCATTTCTAATTTTTCACGGTTAATAAAGATGTTATCTGATAGCTTAATTTTGTAATTAAATTTAAAGTTTAATACAAATATTTACAACCTCTATATTCTAAATGATAATGTATATTGACTTTTTCTAAAGTTAAAAATCGATTGTTAAATATTTACTGCTAGTTGTCAGGTTTTATAAATCATTACGCTTTTTTTTATGATAACTTGTTTTAAAAGAACTGAAAAATCTGAGAAAGTTAATTGTTTCCTCAATTAATAGCGACATACAAGATATTTGGAAAATAATATAAAAACATGTTTTGATATCATAAGACTCAAAAAATGCTAATTTGATGTTCAATTTTTTGACCTTGTATATTAAAACATGTTTTTATATTATTTTCAAAATATGTTATTAATTAAAAGTTTATTGTTTGCTTAAAAAATTGTTTCTCGACAGTTTATTTGTTACAACAGCGTTACAACGTAACATTATAAAATTAAACAAATTCATATTCCAGACAATTATGAATGAATTTTATAATTCATTAGCAAATTAGCGAGTTAGGATAAAATTATGTGTCTATATATACACACATAATTTGGGAATTTGAAAATTGCACCTGTTTCTACATTAAATAATAATACAATCAGATTGAGAAGCGCAAAGAGAAATCTCGGTACATCCTACGTAGAGTATAAGGTCTAATCGCGATAACGAGAGAAGCATATTAAAAATGGACGAATCGGCAAATCATGGATTATTGGTCCAATGCTCCCACGTTCTGATGATATTATACAGCTTGTCACCAGGACTTTGAGTGTGTGCCACCTGTCTCTGGCCAATGAGCTTATAATCCTTAGCGAGTTTGTTGGCCTTTACCCCATATTCCAGTAGTTTAACCGCGGTGGCGATCTGTTCCTTGGGGGGACTCTTGTAACTGAAGTCTCCAACGAACGCGATGCCGATGCTCCGGTTATTATAATTGTGAGTGTGAGCTCCCGCCAGGCCCCATCCGCGACCCTCGTACACGTTGCCGTCGCCACCGACGAGGAAGTTATAACCGACGTCAACCCAGCCCTTGGCCTCGATATGGAAGGTTTGGATGACGCGCACATTGAGGATGCACTTGGCTTCGTTGTAGCAGGACTGCGTGGCAGTGTGGCTGATTATTGCATACATTGCTGGCTGGACTTTGAGGGGTCGGGGCAAATCCATTGATGGTTGAGCGCCCCAGTCGACACGGGAAATTATCCGCATGTCTTTCGGCATTTTCATGAACTCGTTCGCGGCTGTAAATTCATTCGCGGAAAGCCTAATTTTAATCGTACTGCAAGTATTGTCCTTTCTTCTCGCTTTAATCAATACTTTTAAAAACTGAATAAACTAAGTTACAAAATTGTTATCTAACATGGGAATAAAAAGAGTAATGATTGGACCTGTTTTTGTGCTAAGAATTTTCTCGAAAATCAATGTTGAAAAAATATATATTTGAAATTTTATAAAATATAAATTAAAAATTTCCTTTTTATTTGAATGTGTACAATTATAAATAACACAGTTTTGGTGAACGAGTAAATATTCTACAAGTTTAAACTTCTGATTGTATACAAAACGAATGCTCTCTTTCACATAATTAAATAGACATTTTTCACAATTATTTACTGAAAAATCTCGTTTATTTCGTCAACTATTCCGTCTATAGTAGATAAATGAACGTTCACGATCTATATTTGTGAATTAACACTACCACTACGTATCGTATAATCTAATTTATTGAAATAGATCAAATTTAATTAGCGTTTCTCAAAACTAAAATATTTTCATAAAATCAAAATGATTTTAAAGTTTTTAATTAAAATATATCTAAGATATGTTTTAACATACAGGCCCACCCACTTACAAAATAATGAAATACATACTGTTGATAATATATGAAATTTATATAACAAGACTTTATTTGTTAATTCAATTCGTGTTAAATGTGTAATAAATTGAATAAACCAGCACAACTTACCAAAAATTACGTGAATTCAAATTTTATCGATAAGAATGTTGCAAGCTGCATTACAAAAATGATTACTGTTTATTGGGTCATTTTTTTTCAAGCCTATTAATTCAAGCATATTAATGTATTTATGTAAGTTGCTTGAATTATAAAGAGAAAATTAACTGCTCAAACATTACCTTCGCAGAGAATAGAAAAGACTCAAAAATTTCTCAATATAATTTTAATTTAAGTTATATTATTTAAAAGTTTAAATGAAATAAAATGTTAAAAATTAAGAAAAGATTTTAAAAACTATTTCAAACTTATGTATTTATTGATAAATAAAAATTCCTATAGGAGAATAAAATTTGTTAAAAATATATGTTACAATAAAATAATAATAACGTACACAATTTGTCAAAAAATAATACTTTAATTTCCATTTCTCTTTATGAACTATGTATCACTTGCATTAATAAAAAATTATTATAACTGATAACGAACTGATATAAATTACTTTTTAATTACTATTGTATGGAAATAAAATCAAAGTAATAAACTGTTATGGATTTATACGTTTTTAAAATCTGATAGAGTAAAAACAAGTACATGCTATACGTTTGCATGTTCACATTTATCTTATAACACACTATTTTGACTCAATTAATAATGTATTTTGATTTCTGGTACCTCTTTATAAGATTCTATTATATTATTAATTATATAAAAAATGAATATAGAATATTTAATATAAAAGCTTATACGTTTTATAAATAAGAAAATTCTAGGACGTTAATAGAATAATTTGCGTGTAGGTTAATAATTTTACACATACTTTATTACTCAATACTAAAGGAACCGAACAAATCCATCTCGTTAAAAAACAATTAATTTAATATTCTTTCATTTAAAAAGTGCTCTTTAAAAAATTTATATTTGTATAAAAATCATGTTATTTTACAATGACTTTGGTAATTATAGAAATTTTAATTTATCTACTATCAATGTTGATCTAATAAAAGAGCTAATTTTCAATCGAAAAAAATAACACCGAAAGTTACAGCATAGGCTTACCTACTGAATCTTCGTTAGCGGTTGTCAAAAATATTCCAATTAATGAAACGCCAATTGTTAATAAAAAACACCGTAACATTACATATTCCATTTCTGCACAGATAAATTAAAAAATTTATAAATATTTTTTATTATTTTATATGTGTTTAATCATGCACAATTATTTTATTGAATATTTCATCGTGATTGATTAGAATTAAATGAATTTTAATCATTAAATGTATTAAATTATATTTAACTATTATAAGTCATGAACTAAATGGGTCTTCAACTCAAGTACGCATTGATGTTCGTTGTGTGACTGACGCTAGTTTCTCTTATCAGTATTTTTTTAATAACTTGGGAGGGGAACCCCACTTACTATTTAATTTTGCGGTTTGGTTCGTGATTCTATCGATAGGAAACTGCAGAAAATTTGCTTACAGAGGCAGAATTTTATATTATTAAATTCATATTTTCCAAAAAAGTAGAATGCCTTACAATCGATAGAACTTTCATTATACACAAACTTTTCTTAAAATTTAACTTACTTAAAATTAATTTACGAAAAAATTTTTCCAAATAGTTTATTAATTTATTGAAAATTTATTTTAAAACTATTCTCTATTGCTGAATTTATAAAATGATCTCATTGTTAAAATCTAGTTAAATCTTAAGTTTGCTTTCACTGATTCTACTCAGAATATTTTTGTATTTTAATGTGAAATTTTCAAATTATGTTTCATTGTTTTTCTAAAAAAGATCGATCTATCTCTGAGTTATTTACATTTTGATTTTAATGAAATAGCGTATATAAAAATGAGTCACGCATTGAAAGGCGAATTTGAAAAATCTAACAAATATGCATCGCGTAGAGACTTATTTTTTATTAAGGAGTTAGACGTAGTCAAGAGGCCAGAAAAACGCTTTTTTTAAATTTTTTTCCAAAATTTACTTTACTACGTTTCTCATACAATTATAATCACAATGTATCATGCTACATTTAAACTATAGGTAGTAAAACCTACAAATAAAAATTTTTCCAACTGACTTTTCAAGTCACATCACCTAAGATAGATTGAACAAAAAATCTAAGTTTTATATAAAATTATCCATTTTCGTATTAAAAAACGTGTATCTTTTACAGATAAAATTAAAGTTTGTTGAAAATAAAGTATTCTTATATAAAATAAATTTATAAAATTTTTAGTTAATTAGTTGAGTTGCTCTTGAGTTTTTTTCACCGGATTTTTAACATACAACATTGAGATAATTACGTTTAAAGGTTCAAGTATTATTTAAATTCAAATCAAAAGTATATTTTTTAAATCGTAAAATCTCATCAGATTAAAGCCCATACAACAAGCCTTTGTACTTTATTTTCGCTTCTAAAGTATTAATTTGTTATTGGCGACGAAACATTGATCCCTCCCTCGATACCTGTTGCGTGCACTTGTCCATCCTACTTTTCGACGTACAGAGATTCAAACTGCAGTTTATCTCCGTGGCTTACCAAATATTTAATACCGACCGTCTATCCTTAATTCAAACGTAGTCAAATAAGTTTTGTTCAGTTAAGTTCAATAATATTTCTTCATATTTGAAGAATATGAAATAATTCATCAAGCTATAATATTTGAATTAACTTGCCAAAGAACCTTCAGCTTTAACCACAATTTTAATTAAAGTGCATATTTTTACCAAATTATCATTACTTAAGCATTCATATATGTACTGCAAAAATATACAAACATGCAAATTGCACTATCTCCTTAGCAGATTAATACGTTATTCTGCATACGCGTCATCGATACAAAAAATACTCTAAATCCTACAGAGAAAATGTAATGTAATGTATGTGAATATGCTAAAATGATATATACACTCAGTGACATGAAAGTAATATTTAGATAAAGTATGTAGTTTTGCTATAAAAGCGAAAAAAGAATTAGATTTTTTTTTTATAAATTACAGCGAGATCAAGTTCAGTTAATTATTTAAATCATTTATCTAAAAGTGTAAACATCAACTGATTTTACACAGTATCAAAATGTAAAAGTTTCTCGATTCAGTATTATTATTGCAACGGATGAACTGTATTATAACCAAACGCTTAAATATTTTATTAATATTATCTGCGTAATATGTAACACGACACTAAATAATATGCGTGTGTATATGCGCATATTTCAGATTTAGTTATAACGTTATGGCTTGTTTTATAAGTGGACAAATTATGTAGTATTGTACATTGATCATATTTGGCCCTTCGCAAACTAATCAAATTGATTCAAATTAGCCATATTAGAATAATATTAATTATATTTATAGCGCAAAACTTCACAATTATCAGGGCTGAATGAAATTGAATTAAATTCGTGCAAAATTTATATTGATTTCAAACAACTACAAAGAATTTCAAACATAAGTTGACCAATTATGTGATAACGATATTGAATTCTAGATAAACAGAATTTTATATACCACAATTTATAAAAAATTGTAAACGTGTACTGTAAAAATTAATAGTTAATTTTTAAAATTAAAATTATTTAAAATTAAAAAAGAATTTTAAATTTTTAAAATAAAAAATAAAATTAATACTGTAAAAACAAAATATTAATAGTAAAAATGTAATAGATTAGCTCTGGTAGACTTGAACTTATTCATTAAGCGTCAAATTATTAGAAAACTTGTAACACTTATAGAAATGCAGAAGATTTAAATAATGTGATGTATTCTTATATTGTGTGTCTTTACGTATACATCATGTACTTTTCTGAAAACGCAGTATATCCGTATTCTAAAAAAGAAATTAACTATTTTTTTAATCTTCAACAACAACGTATCGTTAAATGCGTTTTCATTGATGATTTTTTCAGACTTTTGTTTTAGTAAAAAGAAACTTCACCTTGTCCAGACACTTCTCGTTTATCCTACCAATAATATATTTTTCTCACCAATGGGATAAGGAGAACATTCTCATGCTCTCAAGATGATGAAGATAAATTTCGTAAGTAGATTTAGATAGGAAGTCCTTAAAAAATGTCTCCAAAACACGAGTAATAGCCTGTACTCTCTCTAATTCTTCAATACTTCTCATCCAATTTCGTTCTCTATTAAAGTTCAATAATTCAAAGATAACAATCTCGGAACTGCATTTGAGGAATAGACTAAGTTAATTATTAAATAATAAATATTATTTCTAAAATTTTCTTGCGTTACTTTACAATAATAAAACCTAAAGGATTTATAAATTATTCTATTATAGTACGGAAAATTCCATTGTAAATATTTAAATATAAAAAAACGATTGAATTAAATAAAATTAAATAGCTTTAATATTTTAAATTTTTGGAATTTTTTAAATTTGTTGTAAAAATTATAAGAAATATTTAGATTTTTTAGCAAATCAAAGATATGTTGGTATTGTAACTAAATTTATTAAATAAACTAAAAGTTATATGAATTTACATTAAAAATCCTCGAATCTGGTGTTCATTAAAATTCAAATTTATAGCTCTAAAATAATATTCTTTTATTAGAAATTTAACTCGATCAAATATAAGTAGCTCCCCAAAAATTTATTTGCTTCACAAAAATTTTTAGCGTATTATAATATTAATTTTAATTTCCAATGATGTTAATACTTTTATTTATATTTGAATATCTTCTTTTATTAATAAATAATTTCTTACCTTTCAATTCCATCAAACTATTTTCTTTATTACGTAGAAATATAATCAAAATAATAATGATAATAATAATAACAATAATAATGATAATAATGATAATAATAATAATAATAGTAGTAATATGATAATATAGTCAAAATAATTATTTCTATCAAAAGGAAAGAAAAGATATATTACAAACGATTTTATTTTTCAATTCACATTTCAAGGGTCGTAAACCCAATGCTTCCATGTCTTGATAATTGCATACACTTGATCACCAGGATTCAAAGTATAAGACACCTGTCGATGTGCCAAAAGCTTATAATTTTCCGTAAGTTTGTATTTCTTCATGCCATATTCCAAAAGCTTCTGGGTTGCGTCTAATTGTTGCTGCGTAGGTTTTGTTTTAGAATAATTCCCAATGAATGCCACAGAGATGCTTTTGTAGTTATAATTCTTCGTGTGAGCACCTTCGATATCCCATCCACGACCCTCGTAGACGTTGCCGTCGCCACCCACGAGGAAGTTATCGGCAATGTCATTCCAACCGAACTGCTTCATGTGCATGTATTGGATTCCTCTTAGAAGTTTGAAGCATTCATTCTGATTCCAGCAGTGCTGCGTAAGTGTCTGGGTAATTATGACGTAAAAAGGTGGAAATATTTTCATTTTTATGGGCGGCAGTTTAGGTGGCTCAGCACCCCATTCTTCACGCGATATAATTTTGAAAGTACCTCAAACACAGATAATAATAACAACTTATTAATGACATTCTTGAAGATTTTTTGCCCATTGATTAATTTACAGTACGTCAAACTCTTAATATGAAAGTTATTTATTTATCTAAGAATTGTAATCTTTTAATATTATATATTCCTACTGATCAAATTCTTTTACTGCACAGTAATTTCGAAAATTATATCGCGAGCTCATAGACGTAAAGAAAAATGCAAATTTTTATTTAAATCGAATTTAAATAAGTTATATTCTTAATGAATTTTTTCTTATATAAGACAATTGAACTTTTTAAGCTTAAAATACGTTAGAAAAATTTCACATATATAATTTGTTACAACTAAAAAATAAAAAACTTTATATCTACTTTATTGGAAAACATTATTATATGTTGCATGTAAACTATAAGTATAATATAAAAAGAAAAAATTTCATACAATTACTGCTACTTTCCATTGCATCAGTAAATATGCCGCCGAGAACGACGGCGACCATTAATAGACGTCTTATATCCATGGTGAAATGTTTTTCGATAAATAAGGCTTATAGGTTCTAATATTTTTGAAAAACATTCGCTTTCAATATTATTCCGTTTGCTTACTATGAACAGCTAAAATATAAATATAATATAAGTATAATAAGATCAGTAACAGATTTATATTTAATAGTAAAATTAATTTAAAAATATTTTTCTGTTTTGATAAATATAAGTCTTTATTGACAAGCGTTTATAAACCTTATGTACATATTAGTATTTAATTTAAATACATGATTTTCGCGCGTGTATGCGTTTGTGTGTGATAAATATCAGATATTAGATTATTAAAGTTTCATTTTTAAATATTATTATTTAATTATTCGGTGAGTTATTCTGAAGTATTTTTTTTGTGCTTCAAAATTTTCGTTTAACAGTACTGTTTACTAAATTTTTTTTTTTTGTAATGAAAAATTTAATACTTTAGTCAGTCCTTTTTTATGATAGTATTTAAAATGAAAAAAAAAATTTATATTCTTGCGTAAAAAATATGATTTACAGAATGAAAAACTGGAGTTTAGTTGCTTTATTGACTTATAAAACTAATTATATGAGTACAAAATTTATTTCTTCGATTATAAATTTTTAAATATATCGTGCTTTTTGTTTAGAGATAATAAATCGTCATAAAATTAAATGAATAATTATATACATAATAATATTTTAAACAAAGTTAATAGTTAAGTTAGAATTTCAATTTATATGAATCAACTTCAATTTAAGCAAATTTTGTATTTCTGTTATACCGTTTCATTTATGTAAGTATTGAAGTGATTGTAATCTCAGAACTAATTGCTCAATTATACGATAATTTTATCGATAATATTTATAAAAAATAAAATCAGATTATTAATTGGATTAGTCATACGCACTTTATCAAACGGAGACTGGCGAAAAATTCATGTTTCGCAAACTCTCGTGTCAAAACTTTTGATCTTTCGAAGCGAATTCTGTAGAACTAAAGGGTATTGACATGATTTTTCGAATGAATTGAAATTGTTTAATCTAAATAAAGCTTTAAATATTTAATAAATTGAAAAACAGTTATAGAGTGGAGTTTATTAAAATCATGAGAAGATGCAATGGAACTGTAAAGAAAACTGTGTTTCAAAGAATTACGCAATAAACAATGCGCCAAATTTCAACGAAGATTCATCGTCAATTGGCATATGTTTCAATTAGCATATATTTTATTTATTAACACAGGAGAGAAGCGAAGTTGTGTCAATCCTCTACTTTATCAGATACACGCAACTGTTATTGTTACGCGTTTCATTTCGTATGATTTTTACGCAGTACAAGTTAGTTACTAGTTATTATCATTTAATATAATTATAATTATAGGTCTTCTGTAAAATAAAGCGATTTGGTTTACTGGATATTAAGAATTAGGCACATTTTTTGATTGCTTTATCCCTTCCGCAACCAAGTTTTGGCCTACCCGTGTTATCCAGATTTGTTATGGAACAACGGGGAGCAAGCCATCGCCAGCAGAAAAATACAAAAGGAGAGGATCGTTGCGACTTAGTCACATTCGCAGCAAAACCAATCGTTCCCATCACAGGTGGTTCCCGTTATATCCGTCTGTCCATTTGCCGTTATAAAACTATTCATTCAATTATTTCAAAAGTAGATACACTTTTGGTAAGAGAATGGAAAAAGATGATTATAAGCTCTGAAATTCGAAAGTTAAAAGACCTCGTAAGCTTTTTGGAAGATCAATGTCATATCTTGCAAATATTACAGCATTACAATCCGCATGAAATTAGTATTAAATTCGAATTATAACAATAGTTGAAACGCATCAATAATGATTAAAGTAATGAGCATAAAGCTCTGACGATTACTCGTAATACTAATTCGTGTTTAATCTGATTTGATTCAGGAAAATACTTGCGTCCAAACGATTCTGAAAATTGTGCGTATCCAAATGTACCAACATGATGAAATTACGCAAATTATGTTTTAAATGTTTTTAAAAATGGGCACCGTAGCGATGACTGTAAATATCAAGGACGCAAGAAATGCAGTAAGAGACACAATTCTTTACTTCTTTACGAAAATAAGGAATCAAAATTAAATGAAAACAGTTAAATCACCAATCAATTAGATTTGCGAACGCTTCCAATAACTACACTTAAAGCAACCTTAAGCTCTAAACTTTAATATCTACAGCTACAATTAGCATCAAAAATACGAACGTGGATAAAATTCCTGCTCGTGTCATAATAAACGCAGTGGCTCGCAGTCAAATTTTATGACTCTCGAAATTCCATATAGAAATATTAATTTACTGGTAAAGAAGCCTAAACGGAAAACGGCAATAAATTATTACCAGGTTGTCTGTGTGTGCATGTACTGCAAACATCACCTAAATGTTCAGGCAGATCAAAGTTTACGACGACGACTTGCGCTGGCGGTACTTCTTCTCGAAAGCCCTTCCGAAGTAGAACCTTAAGAACTTTCAACAGCACCCGATCTTTATGTAATGATCGCCTCTGGTATCTCTTGAGCATCACATGTATCAAGGAAAGTTCTCCGACCACTTGCAGATAGTAAGGAGAGTCAATTTTCTCAGGGAACGCGTATCCTGCGCGAGAATCAACGTCACACTTTACGTCACACGTCGCCACTGCAAGCTCATCCTTCTGTCAATCAACGAGCCGGACTGTATTATGGATCTTGGATAAATGAAAGTTCTAAGAATATAACAAATGAGCAAGCAAACAAAAAACAGGAACCAACAGGAACCAACTTAATATCATCGAGCGAGTACAGCTACTCTTGTTGGGCGGCAAAAATTAGATCAAGTACATTGTATAGGTAGTACGTATGTATTATCCAACTTAAATTCAATTTATAAAGGCGATAATTCGATAAGAGATTTATTCTAACTATGTATTATTTTAATTATTTCGTCACGGAGGAAACAGGCCGTCCGTCTATCACATTAGAATACAAAACATAAAATTACTTGTCCATATTCACATTGATTTATCGCGAGTCAGTGAATTCTTAATAGTCCGCATGCTATGGAAGAGGCTTTTGTCATTTAAACAAATAAATTGAGGTATCTGTTGAAAGATAAAACTTGTTGATCTTTTCTTATATTATACAACGCTTTTTCGTTTTCTTTTTCTTTTTAAGCATATTTTCTTCTTATCGAATAATATATAATTAGGGGCTCAATTTAATTCGAATTTTACGGAATGATTGTATAAATCACGTGCCTAGTATAGGAACAAACGGAAACTTCCGACGATAAACTTTATATACGTGGCAAAGCTAGTGCCATTATTATTAAATTCATCACTATTATGGCTTTTTATAATATATTTAAAAAACAATTTAAGCTTTTTATGCGCACACATACCACCTTTATTTATTTATTTATTCAGACTATTTCCGACCACGTGTATCTCGTTCGAGTTAAGTTTATGCGTCGCGAACGAGTATAACGCAACTATAGTTTATACTTTTTATCAAGAGGAAATAACACAAAATTTAAATCTATTTTATTTTGAATAGAAATTGAAGATTACTTAGAAGAAATCCAGTCTCTACGTTAAAAATATCAAAAATTTAACCGTATTCGAAGCCGACATTTTGACGATTGCTACGATATAAAATGTGTAATAGATCGTTAAACTTCATGATACAAAACAATAACTGTAATTTCGCCAATGGATGAAATAATATAATGAAAGAGTTTGATTTAGCTACAAAAAACAAAATTAGTTTAAAATCAAATAACTAATTGCTAAATAAACTAATAGACGTAGCCCACCAATTGTTAGTTGCCTGCTAAAAGCACTTACCAATGACCAAATATTAATAGTATGTACAAAATCTGCAGTCACAAGTAATATCTACAAATTATCGGATAAAAAATTTGAATTGAATTACAATAAAGACTAAAAAGCTTATTTTAAAAAGTATTCATGAACTTGATAAGATATAAAAATATAACGATATAAATTCAATAACAACTCTATTAAATTACAAAATAATAATACATTATTATTTATGTGACATAACTAGTTATCCGAGTAAAGTACATTATTTTTCATTAAAAGCACTACGAAAACCAATTAAAATGAAATATTTGTCCATACATTTTATTATAGTCTTACTTTAATAAGTAACTCTTTTAAAACTTATAGAATGTACAATCGTGTCAAAGCTATTAGAAATCAAAGTAGTGAATAAAAATCTTTAATAAAACCTCTTAAACGCGTAAACGATATTGCTTGCTATAAAAGAGTACAAAGCCGCTGCAATATCTATAATTTCATTTACACAAAATTTAAGAAAAATAAATTCAATCGTAATTTACAATTATAATTGCAGACAGCAAAACAAAGGTAAAAAGAAAACTTACTGAAAACGTGTGAAAGCGTGCTGCGGAATTTTTTTAAAATAAAATTAACGTTACTCAAGGTCATAACCTTATATTTTTAATATATAATTCAATTTCGAATTTTTTCTTATAAAACTGACATGTTAATTTTGTTACAAACTCGTAAAAATATAAAGAAATACATAAAAGTAGTTTTATCAATTTTACAATATCCAATATTTTAATCGCTAACGATATGAGAAAAATAATGTTCGATTATACGCCATTATCGTCATAGTTCTCTACTTACGAATTTTCAATTCGTATACAAACAAATCGAATTGATTTTGGCATAAAAATAATGTCGATTCGGGTCATCAATTGTCGTTAATACCAAAATTATATTTTAACTCAGGTTCAATATTTAGAAGTAACTGCGGACGGTATACTTAAATGTTGCTTAAAAGTTAAAAGACTAGCTACAAGAATAGCAGCAAAATTAATGACGTTAGTGGAAAATCACTCTGCTATAAACAATAAGAACGATTCATTCATTTATAAATTCTTTATTTGTATACTTATAAACTATTTAAATACGTTAGTTACAAATAAAAATAATAGATATAAGAACACGGTTAAAAAGTAATGAGAGCTTCAAAGACTTCTACATCGACAGTCTACTTGTAATTGCATACTGAATACATAAATTACACAACATTTACGGTAAATGAATTTTAGTCATGAACCAAAGCTTTTAAAAACAAACTCATGCAAATCTAGAATATTATTATGGATATTATTATTGCAAACTCAAAACTAAACATATATGACTAAATGACTTTTTTAATGAAAATAAAAAATAATAATAATAATGTGCTATCGTGAATACGTATCTACATCACGAGAAAGCACAGAAAACAAAAAAGACAAGAAAAATATTATTCAAGAGCTTACGTAATTTATACTAATAACTTCACTTGTCAAATAAAATAATATATTCTGATCGTTCCGCGCGTTAAATTGAAAGACAATTTTGCATTGGCTCTTCGAAAAACTAAATTAATTTTCCGAATTTGAACCAACCCTAATAAAAACGCACATTCAACTGTGTCATGTTTCAAAAATACGAATCCACTTGAAATCGATGTATACCATCATTAAACTTAATTTAAACCTCATCACGCATTTTTTATATTCATTCATTTTCCATAAACCGGATCAAAGATGCACTTCATATTTTACATTTCAACAGATTTCAGAAAAACTTACAATTACGAATATTTATTAAATTTGTAGATATATAGGATTTCAAAATTGTTATATTGAAAATTAAAAAACGGCGATTTTTAAGTAATCAAATTTTATGCATATTTATAATTATTTTCATAAAATTGTTGATAATCTAAAAGAAATGTAGATTTTTCAATGAACGCAATGAAAATTTAAATTTTTTCAAATTGGCGTAATAGTAAAATATTTTTTAATGTAAATTTCTATGAATAATCTATATTTTTACCTTTTCTTTAGCTCGATTGTGATAACTGTTCATATTTTCACTTTTATTTAGAAAAATTTAAACAATTTTTCGTTTTGTTTCGTGGTTATTAGAATAGTCTCAAAACTTGTCGATAAGCAGAAATTCTTTGACCTTAGTTTGTATGAAGTTAACTTAATAATACAAAATCTATAAGTAGGTGTCGAAGAATCTATCCTAAGCCCTAATTCTGAGTCTTTTGTGAAATATAATCGAATGAAAATTATATGCCAGAACAAGAAGAAAATTCTTAGACGTGTCTTTTGGCGAGTAATTCAATGATAAATAAAATAATGAAAATGTTGTATTTATCGAAATTAAACAAGTACTTTTACATAAAAATTACCATAAATAATGCTATCACATGACGATAAAGTTCTAAAATTAGATTTATTTTTGTATGGAAATAAATTTGAAGATAAATATACTTGAATTGTTTATTGAAAGACTTTACGGATTTTTAAGTTTTCAATAAAATTAATAATACATTTAAAAAGTATGAACGGTACATTTAATAATAATAATATTAATGATGATAATGATAATGATAAGTAAATTCCTTCGTGAATTTTCTTTTAGTGAATTGAAATCTTCTTAGTTTTTAATTTTGCTACTTTAATGTTACTAGGTTAACAGGATTTTTCTTACAACTGAAGAATTGCAACTGATCCTTTAACTTGACTTATAAATCCAAGCTGATATTTGTTATGATTTTTAATCACTATTTTATTTACATTACGTGGAGTAAATTTTTTTGCGTAAAGAAATCCTGAAAAAATATGATGTGCCATTATTCATCGTCAGAGTATGTGCGCACGCATTACAGACTCAAGTAAGAAATCCTTTGAAATAAAAGCTCGTGCGTCTTAATCTCCGATAAACTGCTTGACTAAATCAAGCATAAATATGTTAACGATATTTTTTCTATTTGCACACAATTGACAAGAAATAATTGGAGGTAGACTACTTTTGGCATCATCCAGTCAGAGAGAACATTATAGAGATCATCAGAAAGAGCATCAGAGAGAGCATCAGAGAGAGCATCAGAGAGAACAATAAAGAGTGCCTTCGATGCCTATAATTTGCGCAACGCACGAGCACATACGCCATGTACGCCATGGAAAAAATTAATTTGAATGCATTGCAAGGCAATAGAGGGAGCGAAATGCTTTAAGAAGCGCAAGAGGGGATAGTGGATGGTATGGCAACACTGGGCGAATTTCAAGTGCGCGGGCAAACTGATATTTTTTCTAGATTCGTCGCTGCGCGCGGTTTCAAGATCAGACTTTATAAGTTCAGACGCCACCAACGAGTAGCGACACGCGCTCTGTTTCCGTACCGAGAGCTGGAAGAACCGTTGCACGCATTAATAGATACACATCGTTTGTAAACGATTCGCGCGTTTGCTAAAGGGGAAGAAAGGGAAGAAGAAAATAAAGTGAGTGACTTTTTACGTAGGAAAAAACAAAACTTAATAATTGGTTGAAGCTCGCCAGTGACAAGAGAACTAGACGGAGGTGAGTTATGAAAAATAATCTATGGTGTACGCTCTTGCAAATAAATACGCCGGTCTTCACCGCCACGGCTTTGCCGCCATTTTACCTCTCCCTTATTGGCGGCTATACACTTCGCGTTGTATCTACATAGGCACGCGCCACCGATATCTTGTGTTTTGTCAACGGATACGCATCGTTTTTTAATTGATTTTGCAATTTCACACTCTGCAAGTAATTTTGCCTCTCTCAGACCAGTAATTATCAGTTTCGGAAGTATTTCGCGAGCGAACTATTGGCCAACTAATCACGCGGCATTTTCCCGCTTCCCCGATTTGCCTATTTTTTGTCTTATTCCCCGCGCGTCCTCACTTTACTGCGTGAGACTTTCTTTTTCGCGACGATTCAATTAATCTTGCGAAGAGAGACTCGTTGATCGAATTGATTTATTAACAGTGAAGCACTTTTAAAGTCCATAAACTTTTTGCCAACGATTTTATCAGCCTTTCGCACATAACCGCTTAACAGTTTTACAGAAAACACTAATAAAAGGTCGTACAAACATGAGTAAGTCTAAGGATTCGCCGTCAACCGAAGGAGAAACCGAAGAGGAATACAGTGTAGAAAAAGTCCTTGATAGACGAGTCGTCAAGGGAAAAGTAAATATTATTTCCTTTTAATGTTTTTTCAATTAGTCTGCTAATTCGACTCCATATTTTCTTCGCTATTGATATTGAGATGATTTTAATAATTTATTTATTTATTATTATGAGAATACTTGATTGCTTGTACTTTTGTAACATATTCTTTTTTAATGCGAATATTATAGGTTGAGTATTATTTAAAATGGAAAGGATATTCAAATGATGAAAACACATGGGAACCTGAGGAAAATTTAGATTGTCCAGACTTGATTGCTCAATTTGAAGATGCTCGCAGGAAAAAAGAAGCAGCTGTTGTTAGTAAACGAAGAGAAGAAAAAGAGCAAAAGAAGCGAAACAGTTCGAGCACACCTACTCCAACCCAGGTTAAGAAAAAGACTGTTGAAGAAAAAAAAGCAGAAGGTACAGCTATTTATGATTAAAAAGAAATTATTATTTTTTTTTCTTGTATTCTACTTCATTTATGACCAAACTCCAATGTTTTCTTATTATTCAGAGAACAACTATTTTCATGATATTTTAACAAAAGCATTGAATAATAACTTTTTTTATTAAATTGTCTATTTAAAATATTGCATTACAATCTTCATTTTTAATTAGTTCCGTTACGAAGCAAAATATTAAAATCAATAAACTTTAATTGTATTACTAAATTTAAATTAATGTAAGTTCTCTGGAAATATAATTTTTTTTAATATTTAATAATAAAAATTAGCAATTATGTTTTAGTTAAGTTTTGCATTATCTTTTGAAATGTAATTTAATATATTGATAAAATGTTTCTCGTGAGTTTTAGGCTTTGATAGAAATTTGGAACCAGAACGTATTATTGGAGCAACTGATTCAAGCGGAGAATTAATGTTCCTTATGAAATGGAAAGGAACAGATGATGCGGATCTTGTACCTGCAAGAATTGCAAATGATAAATGCCCACAAATTGTAATCAAATTTTACGAAGAGAGATTAACGTGGCATAGTCCAGCTCGTGATGAAGAAGGATCTGCAAAGCCAGACCCTGAGTAGCCTCGTATTCTTTAATACGATTATACAGTCTTCAAACTATGTCATGTTTAAAAAATTGTATTTGCGCGTGCATACCATTTTTTTTCTACTATTGACATAACATAACTAATCGTGCCGCTGATTAATTATTTTTTAAATGATAAAACAATTTTGAAAATATTACGTATTCAATCTAATACAAAACATAACTTTAAGTCACTTTGGTTGTGTTTTTATCTTTTATTTTTGCATTAAAAAAGTATACAAATAATAGAAGCACTTTTATATATAAATACATATATATCTCAAGCAATTGTATGTTAAGCATTAGTAGTTATGTTAAGTAAATAGGTAATTTAATGGTAATATTTTAATGTAATTCAAAATTTATTGTGTAATGTAATCTTAATGTAATGGTCAAAGATCCACAAGGGTATTTGGAAAAATGGATATGTGATCTGCAAGTGAAAATTTTTCATTTACTGGACGAATATACAGTGCATATAGAAGTATTTTAATTTTGTAAGTTATGACTGCGATGGAAACCTGATCAAAGAACATGTGTATCTTTAAATTATGTTGCATAAAAATCTAAAATTTTGTTTCCTCTATTATTTAACATTGATTATATAATGCACACTGTAAAATGAACATTGGTACATATATACTATTAAAGTGTCTCATCACTTAAAATTATTCCTTATCAAACATTTTTCAGTTGAAATTTGCTTTATCTGACTATTCTAGTATTTTAGATAATTCCAGTATTTATGTTACATATAATAATTATAAATTTTTTAAAAAAGTAAATTATAATGAAATTTTTTTATTGTATAAATATTAATCAGTATAAAATTTCTTACTTTTTAGGTATTAGAAATAAAATTAATAAGAATTAGATATTTATGAGGCATTCTCTAGATAATTATTTCAATACATTTGCCACTTGATTATTTTTATTAAAAAATATTTAAAGAAATTTATTTTTAAATTATAAATCATTTTTCCTTTTTTGAAATTTTGAAATGTTTCTTTCGTTTTTTAATTTAATCGATGATTTCTTCCCAATTTTTGCGCCACGAAAATTCAAAATCCGTTGATTACGCTCAGTTTCCCAATCTAATTGTTTTGCAGAGGCGCCGTCGCGATCACTGTATGTAGTACTTGTACTATGTTTAAATTTTGAACACCCTTGCTGTTCTAACATTTCTGCAAATTCTTCTGCAGATACAAAAGTTTTCTCGTCTAACCCTTTAAGTTTTTTGCTTATATTTTGAACAGTTTTATTAATTTTTCGTTTTCCTAAACGTGACTCTTCAACATTTTCATAATCATTAAATTCTATATCACTTTCATCATCATCAGTATTATCTAAATCGCTCAAGTCTTCAATTTCTTCATCTAAATCATCTTCTGAATCATTATCTAATTAGAAAAATATTTAATTAGTTTTTAATAAGACCAAAACATTAACTTAGTTCTATAAAATTAAAATTTGTAATTATAAAGTATGAACACTTCGAATTTTAATATTTTAGTATAAAACAATTTAATTAATAAACAAATTATAAATTTTTTTTTAAATAATTTGAAAACGATATTTTTTCTTATATTTGATCAAAATATAACTAAAGAAAAATTTATAGTTTATTTGAAACAAATTTGATATAAATTCATTTGTTTCTTAATTTTAATATTTAAAATTATTATTTTGAAAACTTACCCTTTAATATTTTTTGTGGAATAAAATCACTTGCTATGTCTAAATCATCAAGGTGTTTCTTTTTACTTAATTTATCTAGCATATCATTAAAATCTTCACTATTGACGCTTTCATTATCGTCTTCGTTATTTTCTTCTCTTTTTAAACCTTTAAGTTCTCTTTGTTTATGCATATATTGGTAAAGAAATAATTCATCAACAGGTATACGGTCTTCTCTTTCATTAATATATGTTAAACTGTTAACTGGAATTTTACGAATTCCTTGAGGTCTGTACGCTGCTCTTTGAGCCAGAGGATCATTCTTTTTTACAATTTTTTTACTTTCCATTTTTTTTGGATTTTTAAACACATAACGATCTAAAAATCGAATTAAAGTCAAATCCTCCAGAGGATCCCCTGTATATTCAATACGTTTTCCTGTTAAGCAAAATAAACACTATAATTTTATTTTTATCATGAATGTTGTAAATTACAATGTTAAAAATAATTTTATTTATAGTATGGAAAGTAACATGAAAACATTATCATATTTTTATATTTAAAATGAAAAAAAAATATATATATATGAATATAATGCCAAAACAATTAAATCAATATTTACAAGTTTACAATACTATTAGATTTCTTATATACATTCAAAGGTATCAGAATGTTTTTTGAAATTAGGTTTGTAAATTTTTATTTACCTTTTACATACCTTCTATAATTGTTTTAGCAAATAAAGAAACACTTGGATGAAAATGGTTTGAAAGAGCTTCTAATTCACAATAAAAACTGAAAGCTGCTCCACAATGCAGTGGATTTCGTATAAAAGGATCATAAACTGTAGTTTTTAATTCCATTTTAATTTCCATATCTTCAGACTTTATATCATTATCTGAATTTTTGGAAGCTTCAGTTATTACATTTGATAAAATTATAGTATTTTCTTTTTCTTTAGGCACAAATTCTGTTTTCTCAATAGGTTCATCTGATGTATCATTCAAATTTATTTCTGTTTCATATTTTGTAGTTTTTGTAGATTTTATCAAAATTTTTTTAGTACATTTTTTTAAATATAATACTTGAGATATTACGTATAAAATAGCACAAGTCATATTAGCTGGAAAATAAGTAGATATTTGAAGAACTCTTTTAATAAATGCATGCATTCGCAGTATACTTTGATCGCTACGTAAAACTTTGAATAATAAATTTAAGAAAATTGCCCTTTTATTTGATAGTCCAATTTGTAAATCCAGAAGTTTGCGGTAAAAAGTTGAATAAAATCTATCTGAATGTTTTGGATTTTTACTAACAACCTAAAAATAATAATTAAGATTTTTTTATAAGGATAGTATTTTTTAATGCTATACGATATTGTCTTACTTGAAATAATAAGCTCAGTGCATTAAGAGATACATTGAAAGAGCCAACGTGTACAACTTTATAAACGGAATCTATGTGTTGATTAACTTTTGTAGAATTTATATTAGCAAAGGGATATGCTCTATTCACACCAGTTAATATACCAGCCATCATTCTGCTGTCAGGTTCTCCTTTCTTCAAACATGCATTGAAAAATGCAAAATATATATTAATGAGATTTGTTGCAGTTTCAGAATCTTCTTTTGATAAAACAAATTGTGTTAACAAGCAAATTGCAAAATATTGAGTTCTTGAAGAAATATTATTTCTAAATAATAATTTTTCTACTTCCTTAAGAACGACCAATTTCATATTAGAATGTTCATATAAGAGTTTAGTAAGAGAAAATATAGCTTTAGAAGCTACTTTGCTACTAGGATCACCAATTTTATTTATTATAAGGTCAAGAAGTCTGTATTCTTGTTCTGCATTCTTCATCAACAATTCATTCATCACTGCAATAGCCTTTTCTCGATTTGTATCAACCGTATCATTAGCAATACTTGACAATGAAGTAATAAAACGATCATAAATTTCCTTTAATTGATCTTCAAAATACCAAATACCTAAAAGTTTATTTTTTGGCAAAGTTTTTTTACTTGTTGAAGTCACTTTGTCATTTTCAGAATATTTACTAAGATTATCTAGTTTATTAAAATCTTGTTCTTCAAATTTTAAAAGTTTATATTTTGGGTGAAGTAAATCAGTCAAAAAAAGATCTTTTAATGCATCAATAATCATACTGCATTGATTGTGTTTAGCAATTTTTACTTGAGATATTAAGAATGCAAGATGATTTAAATTATGCTTAGGGCTATTTTGTACCAAAATAATCCCAGCAGCTACTTTATCAGATATTGTTCCTTTTGACAATGCTGTCTTTAACCAAGAATATTCTGAATTTTGAGATTTGTTTTGTTTTAAATGGTATGCTGTGCTTTCTGAATCAAGGCATTTTTTGGCTTCAGTTTTGAAATCCAAAACTTCCATTTCACTTTTTCCATGTTTAGTTGGAAATTCTGCTTTTTGATAATCTTCATACCATTTTTTAGTAGTTTCATTATCGTCAAATGATGATATTTTCTTCATCTGTAATTAATACAAACATTAAATTGACAATAGATAAAAAAATTCAATGGCAACTACAATCAAATAATTGCTAAATATTTCTAATTTACAACGTAATGAGCGTAGTAAAATTTTAAAAATTATTATTGTCGTACTTTTATTCTATAAGCAATGATAATTAATTTGTAATGCTGATAATACTCGTTGCTCTATGAATTCTTTAAATAAACTTTTTTTTTTTTATTAAATAAAGGATATGAGCAAACATTTTAATATAGGTTAATTGCGCACCGTGTGATCAGATTCTCAAACTTTACATTATACTTTAACCGATTGGTCTGTTTTCATTGTATATTAGGAACATGTGCCTCTCAATGCATGCACGCATGCGCTTCATTGTCACTTCAGATGTGCGGTGATATTAAGAAATCTCTACTTATCTGCGGTACACGGATTAAATTTTTAATTAATCAACTTCTAGGATAACAAGTACAATAATAGACTATTTCATAATTTGTAATCACCGATACTCTGTTTATGCTACGTATTTATTACAACATAATTATTTAATTTCTTTAATAATAATATTGTTAAGAATTGGATTATTATAGCTTCTCATTATTAATAAATTTAGTTATTTAATAAAGGAATAATTTTTAGTTTCTCTTGCAAAAAAATATATTGAAAAAAATAGTAATTGATATGAAACTTCTCTCCATCTAGTACTATCTTCTTCGATCTTTGTATACAAGTAATACATAAAAGTGGAAAAAATTACATACATATTTACATATGAAAATTTAAAAAAGAATAAACTTGACATTAAAAATGTCATTTTTCTATTAAATAATATTATTTGAACATAAATTATAACTCTCATTTTTGTGAATTTTATCTATATGTTTGGAAAAAATTGTTTAAATACATACGTAAAAGAAATCCTAATCATTTTCAAATCCATACATTTTATTATTAAACAGAGTAGCAATTGATGTTTATTTTCATGTATTATGTACATATATAATTGATACATAAATTTATATAAAAAATAACAGACAAAGTTTCACTTCTAGTTCATTTTTATCAATATAAACTTTGTATAATATCTTTAATGATCTAGTCCCCATTTTGCACAGCTTTTTTTTTCTTTTTACTAGGAATATCTGATGTGTTTAAGTTGGTCCTTTTATTTTTAATTTTTTCCACATCTTCTATTTCATTCAAATTTTCATTTTTCATAGAATCATCACAAACTCCATTAGGTACGTTAAAACTACTAAAATTTAGAGACTCTAAACCTTCTGACATAAGCTTCTCTCGTATCTCCTGTGCTTCTTTTTTCAGTTTTTGTTTTTCTTTTGTTTTACTGTTACTCTTCTTCCTTTTTTTATCACTTTTCTTTAAGGATTTATCAAATGTGTTTGACTCGTTATAATTAAGGATTTCATTATTATCTGATGAATCTTTATCTAATTTAGAATTTTTATTTCCATTGCTAACTCTAGTTATTTCAGGACTTTTTTGTTTCTTTTGAGAACTGAAATAAAAATATTTTTTTTAAGTATAATATAATATTTATGAACTAATTCATTGATTTATAAATTAATTTTCTCTAAAGTATTTCTACGTAGTTATATATTTCAGCTTAGTCTTATTATTTAATCAAAATATGAATTTAATTTATTTTGCAGTAGTAATTGTACGTAAATAAAATGACCATCATTTTTTCTTTACTTTTTTATGCTGATACTATGCTCATTTTAATAAATAATATAGTTTATTAAACTGATATATAATTCTATTACATAAAGAAAACTTAAAAAGTAATATTCTTAACTTTCTTTAATGTTATGCTATTTGAATACAACTGCAATTAGTTCATTTAACAATAATTAACAAAAAGAAAGTACTTGCCCAATATAATAATAATAAATATGTTGTAATAATATAAATTAAAATGTGTTATTTAAAATTGTAATTATATTTTAAACTTAAAATTGTACTTACACATTGGGAGCACCAATACGGTTAGCTAATCTATTGTAAGCACTTTTAGCATCTTTTGCTAACGAAACTGTCAACCTATAGTTTACAATACTTTCGCCTATTTTCTTCCAGTTCCACGATTCAGGTATGTGATGAACATGTATTGTTGACAGTAATGTGAAAAGGTAACAAACATATTTTTGTTTAATTTCTTTTCCTACATTAGTGGCTGATTTACCATTTTCATTGTCTTGAGTAGTACTCATTTGGAGAAGTACATTTATGCTTGATCTATATAGATTATTTTCTATTATACGTCTTTGTTCTTTGTAATCATCAGAACTAATCATTCTAATGTTATTATAGAAAACTTTTAAGAACTCAAGAGCTTGTCCTTTTCTATAAGATCTAATAGTAGTATCGAAAGCAAAATCTACCTGCAAGTAAAATAAATAGAAGATAAAAATTTAAAAAATTATTATTCATTGATTTCTTTGTTTAAAATTCTTTTAATATTACCAAAAGTGGTACAAGATTCCAATTGCCAATCCAACAAAGTTGCAATAAACTTTTGAATAAAACGGATGGAAGAATACAATCTCTTTTTTTGAAGAAGGCTATTAGATTATCAACAAAAATTTGAATAAATGATTCAGTAGAAACATTCGTTTGTTGTGAACACCGAACAAGAAATACACAACATTCTGCTAATTTATCTCCCATTTCTTGACAAATAGATGCTGAGCGTTCTCCTTTTTCTATGAGTGCCTGTTACAATTTTAGGAAAAGAAATATAATATTTATACCTGTATCAGTACTTGACAAAAGTAAATTAAAAAATATCAAAGCAGATTAATAGCAAAAAAATATTACAAAAGGAATAATAAAAATAAAAAAAGGTTTTAATGTGCAAAAGAATTATATAACGCATTTTGTAAAATTATTTTCCTTTCATAAGTATATATGCAAATGTAGATATTATTGACAAATCCAAAGTAATAAAAATAAATAGCAGTTCAATTTTTTGAAATTGATTCGTGAATTATAATTTGTTTTGTAGTTTTTAAAGTAATAAACATGTATTCTCTCTGTTTATTTGAGTAATGCAGGTTATTATAACTTCACTTATTGTAAAATTTTAATTAATATTATTTGCAAAAATAATTCATGAAACATTCAATTATGTTTAATCTTTTCAATTTAAATATATTTTCCAATTAAATATAATTACAAATATATTTTTTCTATTAGTTTTTATCTTTAATGTTGTTTATCATTATTAGTTTCTACTTATTTTATAAAACAAGTAGAAAGTCTTCTTCGTTTTATATAATGTGAAGAAATACATAACCATTAATTAAATTAATTTCTTTCTCAAATACATTAGTACATACAGTGTCTACAATGTTTACTTTTAAAATAATTTTCATCAATTACTTATTTAAATATTAGAATTAGATAATTAAATAAGTTCTTAACATGCAACATAGAAGAAAGTTATTAATTTTAATTAATCTTATACCAAAAGAAAACATATATGTAACCCGATATAAAACAATTATATTGAAAACTAAAAATGTTCATATCCATGAAATACAAATTGATCAAATTTACATAAAGTTTGTTAAGAAAAAATACCTTTAAAAGAGTGGTTAAGAGTTCCTCATTAACATCTTCAATACTCTTGAACTTCTTAACAGCTGAGAGTTTCTTTAAACAGGTCCTAACTTTATTTTCAAGGGGTTTTTGATGCGGATCCTTTATTGTGAACTCGAGTAACGCGAACAAAGGCATTAGCATACCTAAAGCCAATGCCATTGAAGGACTCATCTCCAAATAAGTTTCCAAAAGGTCAATCACCCTGATTCGAAAATGCGTAAGAGTTTCAGCGCTCTTCCTTTGTTTCTTCGTTTGCGACTTCCTATTCTCTTTTAAGATTTTAAAGGCGGCTGCCAAGGATTCATCCAGGCGTTTGCCTTCTTCCTCGTCAATATTATCGACGTCAATATCCTCAGTATCTGTCTGCATCGTAGCATCTCCCAAAGCCTGCCTTACAGCAAGACGTACTCTATCCGTCATTGTCTCATCTTCGACCTCTGATTCTTCAATATCCGAATCACTTTCCTCGGCTATGATCTCGCTTTCTTCTTCATCGCTATTCTCATCCTCCTCTTCGTTTTCATCTTCATCATTAAACTCTAATTCAGAATTTGAGTCTTCGCCTTCTATCAACGAAGTCAAAGGATTCTTACCGCTCTTAACGTCTAGAATAGATAAGATTTGATGGATCGCAGAGGGCGTTAAGTGAGGACAAATGTGTGAAAAAACGCATCCCACAAGCGAGCGCAATAAGTGACTTTTTCTTGAAAGTAAAGATAAAAATAAATCTACAACGACCTCAACCCATTCTGGCTCTGTGTTCTCCATAACAATATTATTCTTTTTATTAAGCTTTCTTTGTGCCTTCAAATGTTCAAAACAGCTGTGAAGCTCATTTATGGAAGATATAGCCATTTCTGGATCAGCGAATAGTTGCAAGCCCATATGAAGATCCATCGTGTGAAAAACTGCACACATGTTTTCATATCCCTTAGAATCTTTTTCTAATTTTTTAACAAGCTTTATCATTTTATTCCATGCTTCAATCGCCTTATCGTTTAGAGGATCCCTTAATTTAAGTTTTGAATTTTGAAATACAGTGTCATTGATATAAGTAATCAAAGAACCAAGTACAGCTCTCAAATCATCAAGTTTTGGAAGTTTGTTATCCAAAGCCCGATAAAAACTTTCTTTAAAATGAGCTTGAAAAATTATTTGAAATAAAAAACCTAAGTTTTAGTTTTGTAATAAAGAATAAATAATATATTTATAGATACTTACGAATTAATTCTGTACCAACATTAGACACTTCACATAGTCCAAGATTAAATAAAAATTTTAATTGCTCTATTCTCCATTCGTGATCTTGTATCATTTCTGGATGATTCATTAATCTGTAAAAAATGTTAGTTACTATTTAAATTCAAATCTTTTCAGGAAGGTGTGTAATAATGTTGAAAACTTACTTTGTGCTAAGCAATTGTATGGCATAAATTCTTTCCATATTTGTCCAAGGTTCTTGTATAGAATTACATTTCTCTTTGAATTTTGTATTTGCTGCTATTTCTCGATATAACTTAGATAACTTTTTTATTCCATCAGCATTAAGATTACTTGTTATCATTTGAAGAACTTTAGTGCCAGTTATTTTTTCTATCATAAGATCGCCGGGATATAGAATCAATTTCTTCAACACCGAAAACTGTAATTTAGTTTTTACCTCTTTTGTTCCAAGCAATTTTACTATTTGAGACAAACCTTTTTTAAAACTAACTGCAACATCATCAACTTTATGTCTTGCATTATTTGTGAATCTTTTTAGTATATATTTCAAAAAATTAGGAGATAACAAGGTATAAATAGTAGATTTATTTTCTATAGTTTCGAGCATTAAATTAAATAATTCTACACCTACGTATTCATCAGTCTTTGATGGCTTAATAAAACGTTGATCTATACCCGTCCAAAATTGTTCAACATATTCAGTTGCTTTTAATTTTTCACAAAATATTTTATATACTGGATGTTTATAGCACATTATTCTTGGTATATACTGCAAAAATAAAAAGGTTAATTGTAATAAAAAAATTATTTGATTGTTTTAATAAGCTTTGTATCATAATTATAAATATTCTTTATATTGAGAATTTGTAGTTGTAAAATGCAAAAAACTTACTATTAATATTTTTAATATATCTTGCATAGATTCTTCATTTATTATGTTTTCATTTTCAAAGCATTTTTTTAGAGATTTTTTAGAGATTATTCCAGGAAATTTATCTTGAACTATTAATAATGCATAAAATGTATCCAAAGTTTGTTCAGAAAATGGTTTGCAAATTTGTTGTTCAATTAACTCCCAAATAGGAATCAATGAATCATTACTATCAAGCTGATTTAAAAAGTCTATTATAAAAGATATAGATTCAAAACTGAGGTAACTTCTCTGCTTTCCACAATGTATTAAACATTCCAAAACTTTTCTTTGGTCTTCGATCGAACTAGTTTTTAAAATTTTGGATCTTATCATAGATCCACATGCTAAAATTCGGCCATTATTAATATCAGCAAATTCCTAAATTATAACAGAACATTTGTAATTAAAAGTATTTACAAATTATATAATTTATTGAAAAAATAATACTAATAATACTCACACTTTTACTGTTACTAGCAGTTGTTTTTAATTCATTATCCATAATACTAAAAATTTTGTTGACTTTTATACTTGGATTCAATGTCAAGTATACAGTTAAAGTAGAATAAAAACCTTTTCTTGATGAAATTTTAGATGATCCTAAACTTCGAATCAATCTCTTCAGAGCATAATTAAGTTCGTTGCTCTCTCCATTTTCCTAAAATAAATAAAATTTTTTATTTGAATATATTTACAAAATCATAATATTCTTAATAAATAAATATATATATAGTATATATAATATGTTATTATGATATTATAATATTATAATAAAATAAAATGGTGTCAAATTATGCAGTTTGTATATTAATATTTATATAATATAATATTAATTAATATTTCTATATTAATATGTAAACTGCATAATTTGATACCATTTCATTTTTATTTTTAGCTGATTACGGACACTTAACTGTGAATAGCGCAAAATAAATATTATAATAAGGTAAATCAATATTTCTAATAATTTTATGAATGTTCTTGAATATAATAATTAAACTTTTTCTAAATAAAAGTTGTGCATCATTTAGAGGTTATAGTTGCAATAACTAATTACCTGTGTTTCTGTCGATAGATGCTGTAGCATTTGCAATCCACCATCTAATCTTTCGTTTGTATTGTCTTTCAACAAGTTTGAAAAACATTCGAGCAATGTCAACCTCATTATAGATGTTTAAAATTTTTAATTGAACGACAGAGGTCTTTTAAAAACTAAGCCGAACTGGCTCTCATGTGCTCGAATCTTGCAGTGCAGAATTGTCTCACATTCGGATCTCGACGACATTTATTTAAGAACCTGTCAACGCTATTTTGACTCTTTCCGCTTAAAGACTACGTTATTCAAAACAAGATTTTAAAATATCTTATTTACGAAGAATACATTTATTTAAAATAATTATTAGTAGTTAATATTAAGTTTTGAAGCTTTTTTTAAATAAAATATTTAGTTAAAAATAAGAGAAGTCCATATTCCTTGTTGTAAGCATATTGTCGACAGTTGAAATATTTTATTTGTCATTTCTTGACGTAATGACAATAATAGTTCAATTTCCATTATTTTGATGCACAGTATAAAATGAAAATGTTCAACAATGATAGTTTGTGAAAATGCACTATGTAAATCTTTAATATGTATCAGTAGGCGTGAATGGTGTGATAGTTTAATGTGATTAGTTTGACTAAACGGCTACGGTTCCAATTATAGTTTGACTGTTTTGACAGTTAATGATAATATGTTGGATTTTCAAATAATTGTTGATACACATGAGCATTGATTATAGCAAGAACTTTAAGTTTAGAACTGACAAATAATTATTAACTTTTTTATTTAAAACTATAGTACTAAAATAAGCATGCAGCATGATCAATCAAAAATGGATCATGGATCATCGATTAAAAATACTGGATTGCGAAAAATAGACAGGTTAGATAATTTTTAGTTAAATTATTAATTTAAAAGCATGAAAATAAATTCATTACACTCTTATATATAATTATAAAAACACATATCGGTTCAAAGATCTGATATTTTAATCAAAATATATGGTAAAATATATTTATTTGTAGAACTCGTAGTGCTCGTACACCAGATAGATCAGACATTTGTCACATAGACTCAAGCATTATGAATAGTAAGTTATTTCAACACAAATATATTTTTGTTTCAAAACTAAAATGTATTTCATTAAAAAATTTTAATCTCTTATAGCTTTCTCTCCAAAAAGAAAATTACATACATCTAGGCAATCCACAATGCCTTTAACATTAAGTACAAGTACCATTAATTTAAGAAAATTAGAATTGGAAAATAATAACTTGGAATTAGATCTTGCATATAGTGAGTACATTGCATCACATGCTGAATTAATTCTTGAGAAGAAAATTTTTAAAGATACAGAAATAAGTCTTATTAATTCAATAAAAAATCTTTACAAAGAAACAAAGTATTTACAAGAGAAATTCAAATTATTAGAGGCAAGAATAAAGGATATTAAAGCACTATCGTGGTTAAATGATTATGTAGATATTGTTCAATCTAATACAAAAGATTTCATAGGCAAGTTTTTAATGTACAAATATTTAAATTATTATTTCTCTTTTATCATTAATCTATATTACATTTTTAGATAAACAGCAAAACTATGAAATTAAAAATATACTGTTTCAATTAGATAAATTATTAGAACGATTTAATATTCTACAATGTGAAAATATTGTATTACCAGATACAATAGAAGATGTACAACACTTTAAACAAATATTAAAAGACTGTTATTCTGTATTACAACTGATTAGTGATCCAATTGAATCCAATATTTTAGAAGATCTTACAGCAAATTATGAAGAGTTTATAGCAATGTATAATGAAATTTCAAATATAAAAAAAGTGTAAGTTATTTTATATTTTAATTTAAAATATTATTCATCATTATTAATTTAAAATTAATATTTGTATTTTTCAGAGTTGAAGAAAAGATATATAATCTTCAAGTAGAAACATTAAAAACATGCTCTCATGCCTTATCACAAAATGATGTATAATGTAAATAAATATTATATTTAATAAAAAATTAAAAAATTTTAATAGTTCAAAAATAAATTTGTACTTCCAAATAAACAAAAATTGTAATTAAAATTTTTAGTCTTTAAAACAATTGAGTGAATAAATTTTTTAAAAATTTTATTCTAATTAAAATATTAAAGCAGAGCTTTAATTTGAAATTATTAATTCAGAACATTATTTCAAAAAGTATTGATTGAGACTTAACATCACACATATATTGATATATAGAATATTTTCTTTATTAAAAATTTTTCAACTTTATAAAGTAGACATTTTTATTATTTTCTACTTTAATGACATTTATACACATTTTTAATTTTAGTAAATATTGTAATTAAAAGTATTATAATCCAATAAAACATTTATCATAATATTTGTATTTTAAAGGTTTTATCAATAAATCTCATTGTACAATTTCAAAAGCGGATATTTTCAATAAATATGAAAAACATTACATTGTAAGAATTATATTTTATTAATCATTAGAAGAAATTGCTCGAGCTGCATTAAATAGAGTATTATAAATATCACGAATATATTGCACTTGTGTTCGAACAGTCATTAAATATTGAGGATAATTTAAAGCTTCTTGAATGCCAATATTTTCTGTTCTAATTGGTATTACAGATACTGGCATATATCTAACGGAACTAGAATTTTGACCAAGGCATTCAATAGATGTTCTTAAATGTAACTCTATTTGATCACAAACTGAGTAAAATTCTTCCATATTCTTGTTAAAGCGATGATCTGGAGGGTCTATGCCTTTTGATGTATCTACTAAGCTATTTTGGTGCAGTGTTTGAGCAGCAGTTTTCAGTGCTAGTGAAAGAGAATCACGAAGAGGGCCAATCAATGACTTAACCTTAGAAATATTATCCACTTTTTCTTGAGATTGTTGAATTGGTGTTTGAGAAGGATGCATTCCATGTTGAGTAGTTGCAAGCTGAACAGCATTTGCTTGAACCATTGGGTTCATGCCCATAGGACCTGGTTGCTGCATTGGAATATTCATTTCTACTTAAAATATAAAACTTTATTATTTTATAAGGTTATAAAATTTATTATTTCTACTTATAAAATCAAGTCTACTTGTATTTGAATATGTTATGTATGGCATTATACTTTAATTTATTAAAACTATTTTTTATAATTGTATATTTATTTCATATTACACAATCAGAAAAAATTTAATATTTTGTTTTAATATGATATACAAATATGTTAAATGTCTTCTAAATTTGTAAAGCAAATAACTCGACCAAGTTTATTTATTGTAATACAATTTTCGTCTTAGTTGAGTTTACATTTTTATATCAGTAATTTAATTGAAATTTAATTTTCTACAATTTATTTAGCTGAATGATGTTGTGAAAATGATGTAATTGTTTTTTAATAATTTAATATTAAAAAAAAAATAAGCAACAAAATTAATTAAAATTTGCAATGTTCTTGCTCAAAATATACGGTTTTAGAAATAGACATCGAGCTAATTTAACATAAATTTAAATTTGTTCATCGAACTTATTTATTCTAAACTTCATTGAAACTAATTCATACTTTTATGCAGTTATATACTTTTATAAAACGTATATAGATGATATTGTTTTCAAAACTAAAAATGCAAATTTACAATACTATTTGAAGTGTAATCGTAGTAATATACACAACTCCTTGGTGCATTTCGTAAACGAAAGTTAGAGAATTTTAAAGCCAAGCCAATAGATAATCGACAAATTCCTTCAAAATAAACCTAAGTCTAGCAGTTTCTAGTAGTTGCAATGTATACTTAAATTGTAGTACTAGTATGAATCAAGAGATCGGAAATAAAAGTAATTTTATTTCAATCATAGCAATTAGTAGAAACGTAACAGTCTGAAATACAACTGTGATTAAGTCAGTAACGTTAATTATATATTATTGTATAAATATAGGATTCTTCTCTATAGAGCGTTTATATATAAGCGTTGCAGATTTTTACAAATAAATTCAATAGTTATCTGCTTTCAAGACCAAATTAATACTGAAATTTAGTTTTTTCATGCACTTATTGTTAATATCTTAAGAAAATCTATTTACTATTTGTTTTACAATAATAAATTAATGATATACTGACCTTAATCAATATATAATGCAACCGGTTAATCTGAGCTTTACAGATCTTTATGACGAAAAACACTCCCACGCGCCATCTACAATTAACAGTTATACTACCAACTATATAAGGGGATGGAGAATTGACGAGTACTGTATGCGCACAAGTGCATTATAGTAGCCTGTACAGAGCGACATTTTAATTTTCCGTTCGTAAGAATGTCAGTGTACTACCAACCGATCGCGCAAGTGCATAGGTGCGTACGTTGAACCAATTCCTCGGGTGCGCGACTTTTTAATATACAAATTTTTGTGCTTGTATATTAGCAGCAGCTAAAAGTGCAGAGAGGTAAAAAGAGAGAAAGAGTTAGACAAGTAGTCAGATAGATGGGGAGAGAGAATGAAAAAGGGAAGGGGTGAAAACTTCACTGCTGTGAGTGCAATGACGCGATATGGGAAGCCTTTTTGTCGAATGTACAGTAACGGTCTTATTCTCGTTTGTCCGCGCTAAGCGCGCGGTATGAACAATAAGTTGCATATATAAGTATAGCAACCACGTATACCGCCATGTACGATGTTACACGAAGTAACAGTCAAATTAAACCAATAAATCTTACGAGAAATTTCTTTTTTAATACTTTACTGAGCTTACAGTATAAAATACCAAGAATAAAATTAATAAAAGAAAAATAGACAAATATTTTAATAAATAGAATACCTATATAATTCTAGAATAAAAATGTTTAATAAAGCAATGATTTTTCATAACAGCTTTCAAACAAATTCGATTAAGATATATATATATATATTAAAAAAATAATACGAATATAATATCTGAGAAGAAAACCATTTTTGCACACAAATGAATAAATAATATATCATTCATAGATAAAAAAATAATAAGGTGTTCAAAAAGTTAAAAATATTATGATTGAGTAGCATGAGAAGAAAGATTACACTAATCCAAGTAATCTTTTCGGTAGCTTACACTATCTATATAAATATAATACTTTATATAAATTGATCGACGTAAAACGGCTGTACGTAAGTTTAATTCTTAATAGATTATTATTGTTGTTGTGTTGTTAAATTAGTCTAGCATAAAAAAGCACTGTGTATCATCAGTACCAAGGATACTTGTGTTTACAATCCCTTTATTTTTTAAGCGTAACTGATGAAACACGATATCCATTTTTTTTTGTTCAAATTATAAATTAAAAATATGACAGTAGATACAGAAATTTTAAAACTTATTTATTGACTAAACATACAAATTAAAGTATAAAATACAAAATACGAGCTTAACAAATATACATAAGTAAAAATAATATAGTGGTGGACTCAAGTGAAAAAATTACTTCATTTTTTATAATTTATAGTTATAATAAAAAACACGCAATTAGCATCATTTTCCAAATGAAACGGAACAGTTGTTATAAATAATTTTTACTCAAAAATATTTGTAAACTTCATTAAAAATTGAAAGATATGAAATTATTCGAACTTTGTCATATAATAATTTGCTATTTATGTTAAATTTTTAATTTTTCAATTTTTTTCTTATTTCTCTTGCAAATATTCTAAATTTGCATTCATTTTAAATAATTTTCAATATTCTAATAATTAAAAATTTTTTTTGCAGAATCGTCCTTTGCTATTTATAAGCAAAAAAACTTATCCATGCCTTAAAATGAATAGCCATTGTTTGTTGGAATTTAATGAGTAAGTAACGTGTACCTAATCTTTGGGCTAAAATATAATTGATTACAATTCCTGCAAATCTTAAATTATTTATTTCTATATTATATATATATTTATTCATCTACAGGTGAAAGCAAATTTAAAGAAACGTTCTTATTTCTGAGAGTTTCCTATTCCAATTTTTTATACATTAATTTTTATAATTGATTAAGTTCTGACAGGTTGAGTCAGTTTTATTCAGACTATTGTTGTTTTAATAAATATTTTCGTGCTAGTGTCGCATCATTATATTTGTGATTAAAATATTCATATCAATAATAATAAAACACAGTTTGAATAATATTGTAATGTATTTGATTTTATAATTAGTTTAATACATCGAAAGCAAATGTTTCCTTGGGAAACAATATTGCACTTTTGGTGCTCCTTGAAACATTCAGCATTTAATATAATTCGATATACTCATATCGCGCGGGATTGCGAGTTTCAATTAAGTTGAGACCTCTACTGCGCATGCGATATAAAGGTGTCTCATATCGTATCGCTGTGTGGGGGATACTTTTGCATTAGAATAAAGGGAGAGTAAAAGACCAGCTGCAGCCACTGTGAAAGTCGCAAGATATATCCTCCATCGGTACCTGTGGGATCGGAGTAATCTCTAATCACGTATAAAGTGAAGAAAAATAAGATGGATCTTCGAATACTTTTTCTATTTCGTTAGACGAAAATCCCATAGCCATTACCTTTTCCTGAAATTACACGTACGTATAATGCCATATATATATATATAATATGCGCGTTACAGAAGTACATTTTTCTATGTGTTCATTTTTTTTTACGCTTTTAAGGTCTTCGTGGACGTATATAATTGAATATAATTTTTTTAATTGTTTATATATAAATTGACTTGTATATTATCTAAATTTATTGTTAAAAAATTTTCAACAAATTAATTGCTAAATTAGTAATCGTTAGTTTCTAGTATATCCTCTTTTCTTTACATTTTCTTTTTACTATGTACTTTATACTTTGTTATATCTCATTTATTTTATAATATAATTTTAAAGATCTACTTTGTAGCAGAGTTTTCAACATGTTCAATCTGTTATACTAAGGTTTTGATATTAAACAAAATTTGCATTACTTGTTATAATCCTTCGTTTAATATATATGATTCAATTAATTTTTAGATAAATTTAAAGTGAAAATTAGATTTCTTTAGTTCTTTTCAATGTATTATTTGTAAAGATATAACTCATTTTTAATTTTAATTACATGTGATATTGGCATTGAAGTAAATTAAATACTTATAATTTTTCTGTCAAATGTTAGAGATTCTTTAATTATCAACTTTTATATAACTTTGTATTATTCTTAATGGTATATTAAGAAAAAATAAACTAATTGTAAATATAATCGTGTAAGTATAATTTTATTTTTAATGCTCATTTAAAACTTTATTTTGAATTATTAAACAAATAAATGGTATTTATATTTTTAATATATTCTATGACATTTTTTTTATATTTTAATTGATATAATTTCCAAAATATATAATTAATTTTCGTTATTTTGTAAATAGATGTTTAAGGATGAATGATTATTGTATAAATTTTTATCATTATAATTTAAATTTTATAAAATATATTTCAAATATTAATAGTACAATTCAGTAACTTAAAATATATAATTATTTTATTTAAAAATTTTAGAAATTACTTAGTAATGAAATAAAAATCAATAGTCCTTGGACCTAAAAAATGGTTTTAAGTCGAAATGACAAAAGAAAAAGAAAAGAAGGAGATCTTGTGGATCTCATGGACCCACTGGCAGAACCACCAAAAAGGTTTGGTAAACAAACTGAATCTATAAATTAATTGAATTTAAAATTTCTAATATTGATAACTCTTACACAGGACTAAAATACATGCACAAAGAAAATTTGCACAAGGAGCAACTACTCCAATATTTAGTCCTACAAGTACACCTATCAAGGAAAAGGAAAAAGTAAAACCTACTGTATTCAGAGAATTAATAACGCACAAAAGACCAAATACAGAAGACTTTTTAACATTTCTTTGCTTTAGAGGTATATTTTATTATACGTTTGTTATAATTGAATTATAAATGATAACATTTAAAGCAACGTACCAATAAATTAATTGTTTTTAAATGAAGGATAATTACAACGGAAGTTCAAAGAAATGTTATTATGAATTATTACATTGATTGATCAAATTTTTCAAACAAAATTTGTAATCTAAAAACTGAAATGTTTCAATAGATTATTACATGATAATTAAAATAAATCGTATAAAATAGTAGCTTACAAAACAAAATCTTACTAGTATTATATTTTATTTATTAGTAATTATTTTTATTGTTCGTAGGTACCTCAATACTACCATCGAACCTCAACTTCTTTAGTGCCACATCTAAAAAAGACAAGCCACAAAATACTTCTAAGACGTCAATATCCACAAATCATTTCTCTAAAACGAATGGCATGTGTGGCAGACTTGCGACGACTTCGAAAGCTGAAGAGAATACCACTACTATCATACTTCAGAAACCAGCCTCAATCAAGGAGAAGTCTGCTAGTGTCCTCAAGAAACAAGTCCCTACAGACATTCCCAAAACAATTAAACTCAAAACCACAAGTTCGGCAATCCAAGCCCTTAAGAAAAAATATCAAGAGCAAAGACTTGCCAAGCAGCGTCTCAAGAAGTTTAAGCCCACTTGTATGAAAACGCGCTCGTGTGCAGAAGTAGTCGAGCATGTACCCGATAAATCAACCGCTAAGCTCGCGACGCCTAAGAAGATTTTTTCTCGAATGGAGAATAAGAGGCACGGGCTCAGGAGTACGGGTCTGGCCGACAACGATATGAAAATCCTGCTACCTCTTAAGCCTTTGAAGAAAGTGATTCCTGTAAAAGTTAAGAAAAAGAGCACGATCACAGCAGAAGGCACGTCGAGCGTTGACTCGATAACGACGAGGAACGGCCCAAGAAAGATCACAACAAAGCTGACGACGGCCAAACCGATACAAAAAAAGCTTTTCGCCAAAAGCAAAAAGTTTGAGGCGAGGCGCGTGACACGATCGCGTACCGATACGCCGACCAGTGCTTCACCGATGCCGACGATTTTGCCCCGACGCCCAACGAGAAAAACGAAGGAAGCCGCGGCTGTCTACATGGAAATATTAGGCAGGAAACTCGTCAGCCCAGAATTCGAAAACGAAGACAATATGTCATTGGATAGCTTCCCGGAGCTGCCCAATGCGAGAAAGATCGCTCAAACGGAAAATGAGATCAAGGCTAAGGTTAAATCGTTGAAAGCCGCTGCAAGCATTAGTGCTGCCGCCAGTGCATCTACCGTCAAGGAGAAAGAGAAGGAGAAGAAAATAGGGAATAGTACCAGGTACAAAATTTTTCAAACAAAATTTTCAATATTTATAATGTGGATAAATAAAAATAATCTTTTCGTCTTCAAATAAAATATGTACATATGTACACTAGCTTTGAAAATAATCCTATACGCATTTAAGAAGTCAGATTACATGAGAGCATAGTATTTAATTTTTTATTGATTATAATATTTTTCTTTGTTAGTTTTTTAAATATTACATTTATAGTTTCTTCGTAGTTTTCTATATTTTTAAGAGATTTTTTTTTTAGATTTATAGACGAGTTTTTTCTGATGAAATTTAATTTAATTCAATGTAACACTTTTTCATGCGTATGTGCTATGCACATCAGCGATATCAAATCTGTGAAACGAAAAATCGTAAAGCCAATGCTACCACTGAAGAATAAACGGTTGGTGAAGGTACAGAAGTACTGTGAAATGAACAGCGACGAAGAGTCCGTGAGTTCGAAGGAGATGAGAAAAGGAGTAACTAACAAACCAACTGCGGCCTCAAGGCAATCGGCTCCATCGAATTTCCTCAAGGATAAGAAATTTAATAATCGTAGTCTAAGATCCAGTCGTAGTTTAGCTGCATCTAGGAAAAACTTTTCAAAATTAAACGAAACACAGCGAATCATCACTGAGTCTACAAAAGCATCAAAAAATACGGAATCTCAGGTTCCTGTGAAGAATGACAAAGAAACTAGCAGTGCAAGGGAAATATTAAAGGAGAAAATTACGACAACAATTAAACGCAAGCGCGACTCCACTGTCACTGACAAAAATAAAGACAAAGATAATCCTTTAAAGCAAAAATTCGAGACTACGAAGAACAAGAGCAAAGCGACCAATGCCGCGGCTGATTCCGAAGAGGAAAGCCTCGACGTGATTTTAAATAAGATGAAGAAGAAAAAAGAGAACGAAAAGGAGGAAGATACCGGCGAAACACCCGTGAAAAAGTCGGCAGAATCGAAATCTACAAAGTTAACGACGACTGCAGCAACTACGATTACAGCAACAACAACAATACCGAAATCGGCGACATCGAACGCGACCATTAGATCCACAACAGTGGAGCTATTAAAGGGTCATGCTGCGTCCGAGGCGACAACAACGAAAATCTCCGATGACGAGGAGTCCTTCCGTGGCTTCACGAAGAAAGCCATCTCTAAGGTTGTCAGCACTTGTCAGTCCCACGTGAAAGCGAATAAACTGATAGAGGAAATCGATAGTAAAGCAAATATATTTAAAACACACGGATTAATGTTGAACACGTCACCTGCTTTGAAGGATATGAGAAATGTGGATGTCAAAGTCTCGACTACAACATTCCCGTGTATTAAACCAATGCAGGATAAGTTGATGTCCATTGGAATAACCAATGCTATAACCAATGCTTCTGTCAAGCAGGAACCAGACTTCGATGATTTGAAGGTACATTTTAGAATTAATTAATTAATATTTAGAATTACGTTTTTTTTTTAATTACCTTTATCTGTTACTATTTTATGAACGCTCTTTACTAATAACATTATTTTACGGTGCGATTAATTATTTGAGATTACTGACTTCTCATATTTTCATTTATAATCTTATTAACTGTGATTTAGTATTTTAAACAAGGTATGAAAAAGCAGTAAATTGATTAGTTTTATGTTATTCGCTATTATTATAAAATAATAATGAAATAAAAATTAAATAATATAGAGTAAAACAATACTTTTATTTTCAAATAAAATATCTTTCATGGTAATTCATCAGCTACTTTTAACGTTTTTTGTGCTCATCTTATGTCATCACGAACATATGAATTTTTATCAAAATTGTATTACACAATCATATTTATCAAATATTTTTATGTTTCTAATTTATATAATTTAAGAATTTCATTATGTACATTGATTGATTGATCGAAAAAAATAAAAAATATGAAAGAAGTTATTTATTATAATATGTGTTGTTATATACATGCATATATGCTGTATTACTACACACTTAATATGAAAATGGATTTAGTTCATACTCTTTATGAAGATGATGTGGTATATCATGTCAGCTCCCTTTAAAAATAAATTATCAAAACAGTGGTTATAAAAATTTAAAAAGGCAAAAAAATGTCTAGTCATTTAAATAAAAATTCCTTCGGTTAAGATTGCAAAGAAATGAAAAAGCTAGAAATATATTTTCCTCGATATAAATTACGTTGTCACTTTATACTACTCATCAGATTCAGCACACAAGTAAAACAATAAATAAACATTCAAAGATATCATGTACTCCGACGGTGCCCCTTAACATCATCGACATGCCGAAGACGTTGGGACATGGACGCAAGGAACGTGTAAACATGTCGACCGAACAGATCGAGAAGTGGCTGAATGAAAGCTCTCTCGCCAAGGAGGAGAGCAAGGTCGAAATGGAGAGCGTAACGAATTTCAAGTACGACCTGGGCTTGGACAAGCCGAAGAGCGATACGTCGATACCGACAACGCCAAGCCATGGACATCTTTCCATATCGCCCAAGATCCAGCACCTCGTCAGGCCGGTCAATGTCACCCTCTCCAAGCTGTCGGACAGGTTGAAGAAAGCTTCGAGTACGATGATTATCAACAAGATGCCCTCGGTCTTCCTTACGAGCAGTCAGATATCATCGGTGAAGCCGCAGACGCCTATCACCACCAAATCCAAGTCATCGGGGGACGGCACTGTCAAAAACAAGAAAGATTTCCCGATCACACCGTCAAGCAGAAAAATGAGCAAGGACTCATCCTACGGGGACGATGTCGGTCAGTCTTTTTTTATGTCATTTTACTATTTTTACGCGTAATATTTTTGGTAATTAATATTGCGATTCGTGATAAATTTCTGTTACATAGAATATTATAAAAGTGAGCGATTTTATCAAATCTACCGAAACATTTTTTCCTACGACAATTCTAAAATTGAAAAGACGAACTTAATAAAAACATCTATTTCTAATGTATTACTTTCATTTCCTGAATGTCTCTTTCATAATTTGGAATCCTTGAGAAAATCGTTTTTAAGAAAATGTTCGCTAAATATCTACAAACGTCTTTATTTTACACTTTCGTCAGATTTACTTTTCAAGTAACTATAGAAATCGTCATGAAATTTAATTTCACCAATACTTTACTAAAAACAAATTTGAATTTAAATGAGAATATCAATCAATGGTATAGTTATTAGTCTCTTTGAAAGTGTATAAAAATGATTGATATTTAACACGCACATATACATTGTATAAATTTAAAATGTACATTGTCCTGACATAATGGAAAATTTATTTTCAATTTATTTCGAAATAGCACATCTGTATCTTATATTTAGATTATACATTGGAAAATATTGAAATAACCTAATACTAAAATGTGATTTGTAATACTTTTCTTATTTTAGTAGTATTCAAAATATAAGTAAACTCAATTAAAGCGATAATAAGTTACCGCTGACTTGTACAAAAATCTAGTATAAAATCTATTTATACTTTAAATTAATCTTATATTTGTATGCAAAAATCTAGTATAAAATCTATTTATACTTTAAATTAATCTTATATTTGTATGCAAAACTAGATTGAAGTAAATTTTGAAGTTTTCTCATTCAAGCAAATTTTTTTATCATCAGACGTATTTATTAATTAAATTTTATATTTTAGTCTTTCGCTCACAATCGACTTATTTCGGAAAAATTAATTTCTTCTAAAAAATACTAAATGATTACAAAGCAAATTCAATAAGTTTTATGTGCGATGAAATACATATTGTATTAAAGACTCAGTATCCAATCAAAGAAATAATGATTATAATTTAATAAAATCTGTATGTTACAGATAGTTTAAAGTAGTTAGATACTCTTATCAGATTTAATTATAAGGAAACTAATTAATTGCATGTAGGCATTAAAAAAATAGACGTAGAATAAAACATCTATTACTTACTCTTGTAAAGTTGAATTGAAAATACTTGTATTGTAAATTCAAATAAAATGAAAAAATTGATACAATTAATTATGTACAAATTATTTAATATTAATTTAATTCTGAGGTATCGTAGAAAACAATATTTTATTATTTTAATAAAATATGTCACCACTTCTAAGCGTAATTTAAAGCAAAAAAGTGCATTGCAAATAATGTTTATAAGCTGTCAGGAAGTTCGTCGATTGCAGGACAACGTATTTTATCGTATGTTGCTTACAGTCGATAACGATGCGATATCAAAATCAGATGGAAATTCCATAGGCGACTCTTTGGAAAGGAAGTCATTGAGCAGTCCCGAGAAAAAGGTTTTTTTTCATCAGCGAAAGCCCTTTCTGCCCAAAGTAAAGGAACGAAAAATTGCCAGCAGTTCATCGGCCTTCTCACCTGAAAACGAAAGCAGTGTATACGCGTTTGAAAGCGAAGCCGAGGCACCGGTCAGTACACCATTTCGTAGGAAGGCAAAAGAAGTTACCATTAAAGACAGTCAGGGTTCGTTGACACTATTTTCTACATGCTTTCTACCTCGGGGATTAGCTAACATTTACATGTGCTTTCTGTTTGACTGACGTACGTGTATTTAATAATAATTTACCGCTTTTAACGAGTGCATCGGGTGAATAAGGTGTCATAATTCAAAATAAAACTAAATTATTCTAATCATTAAAGAAAATTATTGTTAGTTTACGTTATCTTAATTTCAAGTTCAGTAGCTAGCAATTTCTTATAAATTCTTAATTCTTTTATACAATTATGGCAGAAACTTGATCAAGAGTATTAATACAATGACAATATTTGTAGTAATAAGACTTTAATAATAGAAAAATATAATGCATACAACATTTTTTAATAACAGCCTTTGTGTAAGCTTTTCTACATTCTATAAGTGGTTGTAAAGTTCGAAATAATATAAGGTTAATTTATGATAATTTCTACGATATTACTGTAAATATAAACCAAATTAAAATCAGAAGAACGAAATTTTAAGCTTTACTGTATTAGAATAAACAGTTAAGTCAATTTTATAAAACATGCAGGTTCAGTTAATTGCTTATATGTGAATTAAATCTTATTAGCAGCATAAAATAGGATAATTATACATAATTATATTTCAGGGACTGCCGAAAAGAGCAAGTCGGCAAATAGTGAAGCGAAGGGTAAGAGTGGCGAGGAAACAAAAGTGACCGAGCCTTTAAACTCGCCAGAGGAAGCTCGGAAGGGCGAAGAAAAATCGCCTCCGCTGTTAGGAAAAACAACTCCAAAAAACTTCGAGCTTCCGAAAAACTTCGCAGATTTAACAAATATACAGGTGATAAACTTTTGTTATATCTTTCTTTTTGTAGAGTTGGTGATCTCCAATTATTATAAGTAATTATGAAAGTAATGTGTTAAATTTGAAATGTTAAACCCCTATAGGTACATGAAAATCTGTGTATGTTTTAATTGTAAGTATTGTTAGAATTGTATAGCGTTTATTAATTTTTTACTCTTAAAAAATGTTAGAAAACTGTTAATATTTTCGAAGTATTAATTGGAAGAATTAATTCGTAGTATAAAAAGACAAAAAATCATGCTAAAATATGAAAAACTCAGGCAAATATTTTTTAAATTTTTACAGGTGCTACCACTCGACAAGTTAACAACAAGTTGGAGTAGTGTAAATTGTAGTGCTTCTATAGCCGTGCAAGTAAACCTGGATGACCAAAAGCAACAACAAAAGAAACAGCAAAAGGAACAATCAACAACAGCGGAGAGCAAAAATGAATCTAACGTTACTCAAAAAAGTACCGAGATCTCAACTCAGACGGATACCAACACAGACAACGACGATGACAACGACAGCGGTCAGCTGTTCTACATACCCCTTCAAGCGGTGACGCGCAATACCTCGGCCCAAGGGGGCCAGCAACTCATTCAAGGCGTGGCCGTAAAACTCGGTACCGAGGGACCTACGGGTCCCAATCAGCGAGTTCTTTTGAAAGCAAAACTCGTGACGAAACCACCGATATCGGTAGCAAGATGCCCGCCCATCGGAACCGTGCAGCCGACTGCCAGATTGCCTCAGAATGTCACTGCCGAGCAAACTGATATACCATCGACTTCGGCCTACAACATCTCGGATACGGCTTTTAAATTTCCAGAAGAAAAAACAACTAAAACTACTGCCATCGCATCGAAAATTGTATGTAATATATCAGGTCAAATTATTTGAAAACTCATTATTTATTAAATTATTACTGTTTTTAATAATAACTTTATGAGACTATTTCGTTAATTTGACTAACTATATATATATATATATATATTTTAAATCCTTTTTTTAGTATTCTAATTAAGAAACTGTAATGAGCTTATCTTTCATCACTATATTGAGACAAATATGAAAAGACTAAAAATATTAATTCTGAGATCAAATAAAGATTTTTTTTAATTGACAAGGAATTACTTTTTATCAAAGATTTTTCAATTTTTTTGTAATGAATAAAGAATCATATTCATTAACTTAATTAATTGCGAAATTAAATGGAATATATATTTCGAAATCTAATAATTAATTGATTTGTTAAAATATGTATGGTACTTATTTACAATTAACTCAGTTAATAAAAAAAACATATAGGCGATTTCAGCCCCCTATTGTTAGTTAAATATAGATTAATAGAAAAAATTCACCAAATTATTTTGAAAACGTATTTGAAAACAAATGTTAAATAATATTATATGTAATTTTTTGATAATATAATAATACTGTAAATTATTTTATGGTTTACTTGCTTGAATTTAGTAAAATATCTGAATGTTTAAAATTTAATAATATTGTATTTATCTATTTAGCATAAATCACCAAAGAACAAAGAAAGGAAAGTATTGGTTGATGTATCAAAAGGAAGGAAAAAAACAAAAACAAAAAATCTTAGTATTTACTCACCCATAAACAAGACTGCATTTCCAAAAACAAAGGAATCAAAGGAAGAGGCACGTCTCGTAGAAGCTCCAACTTTTCGTCCTTCGGAAAAAGATTTTCAAGATCCGCTGGAGTACATTGAAAAAATACGTCCGGTTGCCGAACAATTTGGTATTTGTAAAGTCATTCCTCCATCAAATTTTAAGGTTAGTTTTCGTTGTTCAAAACAATTCTATTACAACAAAGATAATAAAATATTGAATATATAATTAATTGTAACTGCTAATTCAATTACTTTTATATAATCTGTAATTTTACATCCATTTTTAAAATTAAACAAACAGTCATCATTACATATATATAGAAGTAGAATTAATCGAATTATCACTTTTGAATTTTAGCCAGAATGTAAAGTTTCGGATGATATGCGATTCACAGCTTATAATCATTACGTTCATCGAATGCTTCATCGCTGGGGTCCAAACGTAAAAGAAATGATGGCCATAAAAAAATATTTAGCTACACAAAGTATAACATTAACTCAGGCACCATGGGTATTTATCTAAGTTTTTAATTGTTTGTAATTTTTTGCTTTACGTAGAATTTTGCTGAGTAAATAAGCTATTTTTAGGTAGGTGGCATGGAAGTTGATCTCCCACATTTATATCAAACTGTACAAAACTTAGGTGGCTTAAAAGAAGTAATTGAAAAGAAAAAATGGCAAAAAGTAGCAGATGGTATGAAAATACCTAGATCAGCTCAAGATCGTGTTACTAAATTGGATGACATCTACTGCAAATACCTACTTCCTTACGATACCTTGTCGCAGGGTCTGGTTATTTTTTTTTATATTATGAAGCTTAATTTCTTCTCAATATTTCATTAAATGAATTTTATTGGCTTAAAATACACTTATAATTATTTTCTTTCAACGATATTTTTTACAAAAACATTTGATTATTGGTTAATAATTAAATATGTACTTCATCTTCTCACTTTAAACAATGGAGATGAAGTTTATTTTAAAAAATACTTTTTAAAATTTTTATTTACTTTTGAAACGTTAGATAATAACTTATAATTTTTGTCATGTTTCTTTTATAGATGAAAGAGATAAATTATTTAATGATGTTGAGAATGATTGGGCAAAAAGAGAAAAACAAGAAAGGCAGGAAACGCAATCTAATGAAAATGAGGATGATGATGAAGAAGACAGCGTGGAAGAAATAGAAGAATGTATCGTTAAAGTAATTAATTTTAATTTTTCCTAAAAGCACACAGAAAAAGTATACATATATATTGATAAAAATATTTAGTATATTATATTTGTTGATTACATTCAAAATGAATTAAATTATTTATATTATAGATATAAAATGAAGCAATTGTAATTTAAACCCTTAGATATATATATTTCTTACTTCTTTATATTAACAATTCGATGAAATATTTTATGTGGCAATTTAGGCATAAAACTTTAAAATTATTTTCTAAGTTTCCCTTACATTTTTATTATACACAGATTAAATACATAAGTTCTATCTTATATGTCGCGTATACACATGTCTCAAGGTCTCAAGAAATACTTTTTTTGTTTTGTAAATCCAGTAAATTCAGTGAATTATGTACAAGTATTTATTTTTTCCAATCCAATTTGTTTATTATATAATTCTTTCAGTTTTTGTAACACATAATTTATTACTTTCGGATATAATTACTAATTTCATAGTAAATATGTTGAAATTTTACAAAGTTAGAAAAGTAAATTAGCAATTGCTTAAATTGTAAAATATTTGTAAAATATGTAAAAGATATTTGTTCGTTTATCGTATAGTCATACATTCAAATATGCTAATATTATTAATTTATTATCTTTCATGAAGCAGAAATAATTTTTAGCTTCTATATTTGCTTAATTCCAGGGTCGCAACATGCCGCTGAATGCCTTTTACAGAATTGCCCGAAACACGCAGCGTATGTGGTTTGGCGAATCGCAGCGAACAGCGAACGAAACTGACGGACCTTCGGCGGAGGAAGTAGAGACTGCGTTTTGGCGGCACGTTGTCGAGAAGAAGCGCCACGTTTGCGTGCATGCAGCGAGCATTGATTCCAGCGGTCGCGGCTTTGGCTTTTCCGTCGCTAAGAACAGCCCATTTGCCCGTCATGCTTGGAATCTCAAAGTTCTTACAAACAACGCTGGTTCGATTCTCAGAGCCCTTGGACCACAAATGGGTGAGCGTTTTCAATTTCGATTTCTTCATCGCTTCAATAAAGGATGCACACTTAAGTATTTTAAAAAACTTTACAATAAAAGTATAGAAGTCTGAAGTCTGCAACGTGGGAGTTGCAACGAAATTGGATAATTTTCAAAATCGATTCTTTTTTTAAAAAAAAACTATATATCGTTATCACTCATAATACGAAACGATAAAATAATAGGTTTAAAATTAATTCCACCCTCAAAAACCACCTTCATAGGGGGGTGAAAATTTCGTAAAGTCGTAACAAAGTCGTCAATTTTATTATTCCACTAAGTATAATCCATCATAATAATTGTTTATATAGAAAACTATTCCCAAAAAGAAATTACAAAAGAAACTTGGCGGAACATTACTTTTCGTGCGTTTTCAGTAGATACGCGTAGGAGCAAACGGTATACTATTGCACAAAAATCGTTAAAACGCGAATAATTTTATTACTCGCACAAGTATCTTAGCAGGATGCGAGGACAAATATAATACGCAATATAATCCGTAAAAAATTTCACGAAGAACTGTCGTCGCCCGTCATTGAATGCATAAGCACTCATATGGGTACACGCATACGGGCCACATAAGATTGTTAATAACAAATTTCCCTGAGACATTCCGTGAAATTTTCTTTTAATATAGCGTACTTTAATAATATTAATAACAAAAAATAGTTTGATATGAATATCGCGCTGGAAATTGATGTTGCGTCTGTTTAAATACACAAGCAATACATACACGTGATCATGCGAGCTGCCTTGATAGTTAATAACTTAGCACATTAGCACAAGAGATTCCACTAAATTTTTTTTTCAGAACATCGTTTATTTTAAGATTATTAATCCATTCGAAAATATTCTTATATCAAGATCGCGCTGGAAATAGGTGTTACGTATATTTGAATATACATGCAGTCTTTTACCCGCGAGAATAGGAGCGGATTCTACAGTAGGAGAGGGTGGAATTAATTTTGAGCCTATTTTTTATCGTTTTGAGTCATATGTAATAACAATTTATAGTTTTTTCAAAAAAAAAGAATCGATTTTAAACATTTTCAAATTTCATTGCAACTTCAACGCTTTAGAATTCTGACAGCCAAAAATATATGTAAATTAATAAACATACATTTTATTTCAAGCTAATTAATTTCAAATTTCGTTGTCTTTACACTGCACTTGCTTCTATTTAAATTTACTAGTATACATTTATTCAAATAAGTTGTCGATATTGTTTAATGAATAAATGTAAATTACATTTATTGAATCAAGTTAATTAAATTGCAGTTATTGTATTTAGTAGCTTAGTCAGGGTGAATTTTTGCATCAAATGTGATAAAACGAATGAAATGAATTGACATAAAAAGTATGTACTAACAAAATATTGAATGAAATGTTTGACTAATTATTAAAAAAGATTTGAATTTGAATCACAAGAACTTATAACTTAGTAAAAATATTAATTCTAACAAAAATAAAAATAAATATTACTTCTGTTTGTAATACTCAATGGTAAAGGTGAATCAAATTATTATTGTTGTTGCGGCTGTTGTTGTTATTATTATTATTATTATTATTATTATTATTATTATTATTATTATTATTATTATTATCATAGAAATATCAATAAAAATAAAAGATAGTAGACTAATAAAAAAACAATACACGTACAATATTAAAGATACATTCGAATATTTTTTTCTGTAATATTAATAATTTGCCAATAATAGCAAATTATGCACTAAATAAAAATATTAGAAATGGGTTAATGAGCTTTTCATAGATTATTAAAATTTTTATTAAGAAACATTTCATAGATTTTAAATTTTGAGTTAAAAAGATTATGCGATTACCGTTGCGTTTTACCTGTGATTACATTATGTTAAGAAATGTTACGTAGCTTTATGAGTATTGCAAAGAGTATTTTTTAACCAATAATAAATAAGTATTTATAAATAATTCATAAGCGATAAAATTTAATTCATAGAAGATAGGATCACAAACGTCATCTTTTTTAAATTTCCTATAATTAATTTCTTTCGTCATTTATTTTAGCTGAGAACATTTGAGAAGTAATAACGATTTTTAATAATATTTTATTAAAATATCAAAGGTAAAATAATAGTAGCTAAAATTTGTCGATAAAAAGGACAAAAATATAATTTTAAACGTATAATATTGTTCGAAAGTTCCAAGCCCATATTAAATAGCTGATCAACCTTGTGCAACTCAACGCATACGAATAAATATGATTTTAAAAGGTGTGACCGTACCAACGCTGCACGTGGGGATGCTGTTCAGCGCTTGCTGCTGGTATCGCGATCCTCACGGTCTGCCGTGGATCGAGTATTTGCATACGGGGGCGAAAAAAATCTGGTACGGAATTCCCGATGAGCAGAACAACGCGTTTCGCAAGGCCCTGACAACCATGTTCCCGCGCTACTGCAAAAACAAGACAATTTGGCTGCCTTCGGATACAGCGATGGTGCCACCGGATATGCTCGTGAGTAATGGCGTGCCGCTCTGCCAGACGGTACAAGAACCCGGTCAGTTCATTGTCGTCTTTCCCAAAGCCTTCACCTCGAGCATCTGCACGGGTTATGTCGTATCTGAGAGCGTCTACTTTGCTCAGCAATCATGGCTGGAGACCGCTGAACAAGTCTTTCAAGTAGGTATCAATTTATTTTAATCAGTTTATATATATTCTGAAGCAATGTCTAATCAATATACAATTTGAATAATCTTAATTTTCCATGTTTAGCCGGTGAATTTATTCATTTAAAGTAAATTTATGATTTCACAACTTTAGTAGCTTCCATTATAAAAATGTATAACTATGGAATTCTTATAACTTGTTAATGCTTATCAGCTTGTTATAAATTCTTTTACATTAAAGACAATTTTTCGGAAAATCATCAAAATGATGATAACCAATATTAAACGAAAATTGAATTATTTCTTTACAACTTTTTAAACATATTTTTTCACATTTTTAAAATAAAAATACTTTAAAGTATATTAAAAATGAACGAAATAAATGTTCATAAAATTAAAATATTACAAAATATTTCCTCAAACTTAAGGGCATTTTCTTTAATTTGCATCATCTACTAAGTTAAAATATGTTCTTAATATGGTATAAATTAAGAAAATGGCTTGTACTTCCTCGGATTTTCAACTCGTCTTTACTTCTGTTGTTTATTTATCGCAGGGAACAGTGTTGAACAACCTTAATTAAATTTATATTTCATAAATAATTTTAATACGTAAACTTTAAGAATTTAAGTTATTATTGAATGAATGATGGGAAAAATTGAAAGTTTTAATTAGAATTAATATATGTTTCTGTTTACAATCGGTGTGTATTAATTTATTAAAAAGTAATTTTTAGTCTAATCCGATTTGTGTAAAGTAACTTACGTAAACCAAACATATTCGTTAAAATGTATTTACCTTTATTTTGTTATTGCATTTCAGTACATGTTATGTAATATATAATATATAATATTTCTCATATGCAAATTAAAATAAATTATTATTTTTAAAAATAGAAAAACTGATAGTATATTATGTATTATAATACAATATTTCATTATGCATGAACAAATTAATTGTTAAAGTAACTCTTATCATGTTTTCATTTAGAAAATTTTTTTATGATACCCTTTTCGAAAAGAGTAGAAAATATGGAAAAGAAAAGAAAACATGGAAGCCCCTTTAAAATTCTATAATTATACAATACAACGTTATAATATAAAGTTCATTTCAACGTCTAAAACTATATCCATATAATATATTACATACATAAAAATGCAATATTTTTCTAATAATAAATTTTAAAATTTAAAACTTTTTTTCATTTACACCTTTTTTATACTGTTCTTTTATTTCAGGATATTCATAATAGCTGTGAACCTTCAATATTTTCATTTGAAAGGTTATTATTCAGCATTATTAATGACTCCAGATCTCATATCGAGGTACTTAAGCAGGTAAACATTACAACAATACACATCATTATCATGTGTGAAAAATGCTTATAAAAAATTAACTACAACTTGCTTGTATTTAGATTTTATCAAGTGTTATCAACGTTTGTGATAAGGAAATAAAAAATCGACAAAAATTAAAAGAGTTAGGTCTTACAAATACTGAAAAGCTACCACTGCCGGAAACTGAAAAGAAGCGAAAAGGAAAACAAGTTAAAAAAGAAGAAGGCGATTATGAGTGTGATACTTGTCGAGCAAACTTATTTGTTTCTGTTGTAAGTAATCCCACGACTGAAAGTATTTTCTGCCTCACACACGCCATACAATATATAGAAAAAAAGAAACAAGTATTGAAAAATTACACACTAATGTATACGTATAGCGAGGTTAGTAAACTTATATTTTTTCTTTATTAATGATATAAAACTTTTTTTATTTTACATTTTGAATTATTATTTCACAGAGTGAATTGAATGATCTTATTCACAAACTAAAAGAGAGGATCGAAGCCAAATCTAAAAAGACTAATCAAATTAAACAAGCTAAATAAAAAAAAATAAATTATTTATTTGATAGATGATTATTAATACCAATAAGATTGCCTCTTTGAGCGTTGGTAAATGCAAGTCCCATTCCAGCGTCCTGTGCGTCTCTGCTTTAAATCAAATAACCCAACATTGCACTGGAATGATCCTAGAGAAATCAGAGACTTCTTTGTAGAAGATAGAGCGGAGATCCTGCCGTCCGCTTCCGTCATTGGGCCGCCGTCAACATGATCCACCTCATTCCATCATCTAAGAGCAGAATTAGATCCAGGTGTAGTGCGGTCTGTATATATTTTGAATCTCTTGAATTATTGAATAAGCAATCAGATATTCATTCTGTAAGCTCTGGTGATCATCATAATCGGCTTTGAATATCTTGGTCGTTAGGAAAATAAATTTCTACAAGAGCTTTTGGCTTTTCAGTGTTTAGTTGTTCTAATTCAGGGTAATATCCAAGCAAGTTGGTGGTATAAATACCGCCTTTTAAGGTCATGACTTCTGGAGAGAGAAGAGAAGAACGAAACTTAGCGATGCTTTTGATTCGATTCAACAGTTGCCTAAAGAAGAAACAAAATTTGTAAATATTGTGACCTTCGGCATTACATGGGGCCAAGGCAAGCCGCTGGTTAAACTTGTTCGGTATCTACAATCTCATCCTCTATTGCAGCATATGTGTGAGATACTGTTTACCTTAATTTTTTGGGATTGGGTTAACGAAGCTTTCGTCATCCGCATATCCATCTTTCGCGTTAGCTCTGCCAACTTGGTTAATTAGTGTTGGATTACCAACACTAGTGCATAAATGTTAAAAAACACGGTAGGGCATTTTTTTAGACAAGACGACTATCAACTGACCAAAGCCCTGGATAGACTATTTCCATAAATGTGAAAAATTTGAGATTATCGCTATAATCAGTCGTCATTATACAGACCGTATAGCTACATCGGTTCATCACGAAGTGTTTCCGTTTTTGTTTTAGCAATGACATGTTCTCTAAGAGACATTGTCAGCTCCTTCTTTTTTTAGGTCCTTAACCTTTTATTAGGACTTGTTAGGGGTGTCGGTGAGACCAAAAGTCCTCTCGTCATCAGTTCAGCTTAACACTCGCTCATTGAACTATTTCTTGGTATTAATCATCCGGCGTTGATTAAGCGAGTTTTACGGGTTTGATTTTAATCTTAGCCATCTGACTCAATCATCCTCTTTACAAAAAGATTACACTACTCAGTCTATCAAAAAGACTAAAAATATTTCAATTCGTTTCTATCAGATTGTTTTTGATAATATCACCAGGAAATCGTAGATTTGTCAAAAGACATTATTTGAGAAAATTTTTATAACTATTTAAAAGTAGTGGGCACTTTTAATGTCACAGTGATAAAATAAATCAACTAGGGTTATTAGAAAATGAAATAACTTTTTAGAAAAAAGACTTAAAGCGAGTGTTTCACTTGCTATATAAAACATAGTCATTCTATGCATTAGTCAATTTATCGTAAGTTTCTTAAATATTTCTTAACGTAAAAGGAAAATCATGAACTGCCTATTAGTTGTATGATTGAAACTTACAATGTTATAGCTGCCGCTTAATTTAATACGTTTGTATGCAACGCCTACTCTGTCATTATACGGGCACGTAACGCAGCTAGACGCATGTGATGATTCGTATATGTGCAGTAAAACGACCAACCGAGTGATCTAAGATCAGTACGGATGTCGGGTGGATATGCGCGAGTTCTCCTTTAACACTCATGGATTCATCGAACATGCGCGACTTTCGTTGTTCAGCCCATAAAAGGTAGCGCACGTGAAGATTTAGGGTCGATTGTCCTGATCGGCCGAACCGCTCGGGTCTTTGCACAACGGCTTTATACGCGCCTATTCGCCAAATTACACGGAACTGAGTCGTTGATTCCGTACATTACCCGACTATCGAGCGACCATGTTTAATAATCATTCGACTTTATTCGAAAAACAGAGGATAAGCAAAGCACCGATCAGAAAGAAGACGCATATCCAGCCCTGAGATACTTCCAGCACCTGCTCTGTTGTCGGATCGTTCCCGCAGCATAGATTAATTTTAATAACGCGACAATTTAATACTCTTCCATCTCATAATGTATCTTAGTTTCGTTTAATTTAGATTAGTGCGTAATTATACTTTGTAAATTGGTAGTTTTTCTTGTAAGTTAGGTTTAGTGTTAAGTCCTGCTTGAATAAATCTTAAATTGTTATTTTACATAAATTTCGCTTTTAATATTTATATTAATATTCTTTTAAATGATCTATCCTCCCCACAACCGATCCCTGGTCAACTCAAGCTAATTGAGCTGACAACGAAGAGCGTCGGAATCTGGCCGAAGTAGGCAAAAAGTGATTCACACATGGTGTAAAGGAATCGCCTTGACGTTCTCGCTAAAATAAGTATCTAGTGAATTGCAAAGATTCAAGCGACACAAACTTTTATTCTTAAGATATTTTAAGTATTTATATATGAATAGTACGCATATTTTTTATTAGATTATTATTTATATGATGGATAGTATGTTACGCATTATAAAACCTTTTAAAATTTAAATAAAATTTACAAGGATCTCATTTCGTATAAAATTTTACGAAAGTCAAATGCTTGGAATTCATATATTAATATATATTATTCATTATTTCTTTCGTTTGTAATTTTAAATATTTTACAATACATAATTTCTTATAACTGGGTATTAATAAAATGATTTTTAATAAATAAATCGACTGTTTTATTACATTAATAGTAATATATATATATATATATATATATATATATATATATTCAAATTTAATTTTCATTGAGTTTTTAATATACCATTAAGAACTGTTAAAATAAAATGTTTAAACATTTTATAATTGTATATTATATGTATAAAACCATAAATGCGATATATATTTATACTTTTAAGTTTATCGAGAAACGTATTTTCCAAGATATATTTCAACTAAGTTTTGCAAAAATCTACTTTTATATATTTAAGTAGTAGAACATATTTTCAAGGAGAAAGATAAAGATTTTATAATCATATGTATTACATTATTTTGTATAATGTTGAAAGTAGTGGTTTATCTTAAATCGATTCCTGGATTTTTTATTGGATAAAGGTATTTTGAATCAATATCTGTAATAATACATGGGGTAATGAATTATTTAAAGTTTAAAAATATTGTTGATTATTTAATTTTAAATGAGCTACAGCAACATTTTTATTCGTTCATAATCAACGGTACTTTTTATTGATATACTTTTTATTTAAATTTTCTTAAATTTTATATTATTTAAAGTAAATTTAAACACTGTGAATCTATATAATTTGTTTAGTTAAAGCAAAATCCTGTAAAAATTTATTTTATGAGTTAGTTTAATCGGTATGTTCTTGTGATTAATTTACTAAATATATACAAATTGAGTATTTTATAATAGAAAAGTTACTCATAATAAAAAAGATTATATTAACTAGTATTTATTAAAATATGTTACATAGGAATCCCGAGGGACAAATAATGAGGAAGAATAATAATCACAGATAATATTAAAAATAAATGGACAATAATAAAAGTAATTTTGAAAAGAAAATACAGTTATATAGAACGTATTCAAAAGTTTACATGTATTTAGATATAAAATTAAAAATATAACTGTATTTTTATTTATGAAAAAAATAATAAAAATATAAGTATCGATTCTTTCACTAAGTATAAACAAATTCATGTCTTTGTACATTTTTACTGTGCCCATTGTTTTAAATGTTAATATGGCAGCTTTGACACTAGAACGAGAAGACGTTGAAAAACAATGCTTTCAACTTTGGTAAAATGAACTTTTACGCAATCTTAGCCATTAAATATAGATATCCTACATAAAATTGTAGAATACTGCATAATATGCAACTTAGTGAATTGTTAGTACATATGCGCCCATAGGGGTGCATGTAAATGTGTGTAAAAATAATCATTGGTAATAATTTGCATTTACAGTCAACTAAAAAGAACGCTTTCATTGTATTCAATAACTTTAAATATTTATATCTTATTACCTAATGACTAAACATATTAATAATTATGTAGATTTTTACATAATAAAAACTCTGAGAAAGTTAGCTTATTCGTTAACATATGAAAAACAATGAAAACGTTATTTCTCATAGGAATGTCAATATTATAAAAATGATCATCTTTCAATATATAAGAAGAATCAGCAAAATCGTCTTTACTCTCTTCTTTGTAAAATATTGGATAATAATTCTTTTGAGTTTTCTATTCTAAACTCGTCTTCTTCATCTGAACTAAAATTGGCATTAAGTAAATTTGTTAATGAACTTGATTTTTGCATTATAAGCGGAAGATTGGTGTCAATAGCTTCATCAGACTTAGAACAATTCGTAGTTAATGAATTTGACTGTAGTTCTAATTCATTGATTGATTCCTTTTTATGCATCATTACTTTCTGTATTACGTGTAAAATTATCCCACCAAGGCACATAAGTAAACCTACAAAATTAAGGCCACTCATTTGATCTCCTTTCCATTCGTATGCTATGACCAGAATACATATTTCCTGAAAAAAGTTATTTCTTCAAAATACAGTTTTTCAAATTAGAATAACAATATTTTATATAATAAAGATAAAGTTTACATAAAATTAATGTACATATAAAAATTTGTTTCTAAATTAATGGTGTTAATTCCGTATATATTTTTAATTGACAAATCAATAATTTTATAATAAATAGTTCAGTATATAATAGTAAAAATAAAATTTAGTTGGTTTTAAATTTTATTAACATAAAAAATATATATTACTCTTATTATTACTAAAATTAATATAACTAAATTTTTAATTATGTATGAACAAATAAGCAAACAATTTTACCTTAAATATTCCAGATACAGATAGAGTTAGACTAGAACCATAAGTAACAACCAAGAACTCTAAAACTTCCATGCTAAATGCTAATACAGCTCCTCCAATAACAACAAATATTGTTGTTATTAAAAGTGAGTAATTGTTCCAGTCAACATTTATAAGCCCATTGTATGCATCAGTCCCTTCCACCACTATAGCTATGGGAAAAATTGACATTAGCATCCATGGTTGCATATAGTATATCATGTCAACTGGATTTTTTAATCCTAGTTTCGATTTTTGCATTATCAATTGTGCCATTGTCCAGCGAATTCCACTGGTAAATGATGCGAAAAGACATAATACAAATCCTATTAAATTGAAGTCTGTTGATTTGTATGTAAACATCACCAATCCACTAGATATCATAAATACTATTCCTCCCAATACCCATGACTAAAAAATAAATTCTAATATAAATGATTATTTTAAAAAATGTAACATCAAAATTTTAGGAGTTTAATCATTTAATCATTCAATTAATTATTAATGCTTAAATTAGTGACAACTTCTTAAATATTGGATAAAAAGAATGAAGGATATTTACTTTTTTTTCAAGTTTGAAAAGAAGAGCAAATCCAAGAATAAAAATAATTGTGGTTGATTTTGTCATAGTGTACCTAAAGAGATAAAATATTTATGAATATTTTTTTCAATATATGTGTTATTAGATTTACAAGAATATGAAAAATAAATTGATATTAAGTAAGTAAAACTTAAGAAACTTATTTTTAATCATAATTATATACTTTCTTATTTACGTATAATAATAAACAAAAAGTGAAACATTTTCTATTTCTAATTTATTACATTTTTATTTATTAATTTGAATTTTTTATAAATTATAGAAAAAATGAAATCTTCAGAATATTTTATAAATCATTATTTACTTGTATGACTCCTTTTCTTTTATTGATTTTCTCTATAAAAATGAACTCTTTTTGTTAATATGTACTGAACTTGCCTGAATTTGTTATTATACTTACAGAGACATTGTGATAAGAGACATAGCCCAATTTGAAAATCCAATGTCTAAACCGCTAGCAATACCAGGTGGGCTTAAGGTCCACACTATATTTTGCCAAGCTAAGCGACAGATCTGTTGTTGAGTTTTGCAACATTTTCTTATGTATCTCATAAAACTTGATAATAAATATTTTAAAACCAGATGACAGCTTACCACAAATAATGGATAATTTAATTTCTTAAACAAATTTTTATTTTTATTTATAAATTAATTCACATAATAATTATATTCAAGATTTTCTGTTACATTTTTTATTATTTGTTAACTTACATAAGTTCCATAAAGCCATTTCTGATAAAAGGTAAGTCCAATAGAAAGAACAAAGTATAAAGATATTAAAATAATGCTTTGTATCATCTTGCACCAAAAAATGGCCTTCTTTGAAATATTTTGATGTTCCTGTACATGTTGTACAAAATAATTATTTTTATCTTCGTCATCTCCTGCAAGTTCATATTTAATATTCGATCTTGGCATATTTTTCTTAGAACAATGCCTATAAGCAACACATAATAAATCAATTGCTTATGTATAACTAAGTATCAGTTACATGTTTATATATTTTAATAGTGTATACATCATTGAACTAATTTATAATAATTTTTATATTAATAAAATATTTTTTGTTACAATAGATAATGAAATTAATTAAAATTGAATGTATAAAAAGAATATCAATGTATACATATATGTAGAATAATCAGTAAGAAATTAACCACCTTTAGTCCATTTAATTAATATGGAAAGTAATGGATTAGCAATTATTAGCACAGATAAAGTGCGATGCAGTTGATTTTTATCACCTGCAATACCTTCGCCATATCAAAAGAGATATCATGATGTTGCAGCCCTTCACTGGAAGTTGAAGAAATTTATGCATATTCAGTTGGAATTTATCAAAAGTTTTTCATTTAAACTTTAAATAATAAAAACAACATTAATTATCAAAATATAAGATTTATCGAATTTAATTAATTTCAAGCGAAAGCTTAATGTAGATAAATTTAAGGAATTATACAAATTAAAAAAAGATATTTTCTCACATATGTTCTTTTAATATAAAAATGTTATACATCTATCTGTTCTCCTTTATTGTAATGCATATAATGTTATAAAAATTATAAAATCTCATTTTTAAGATTATATTAATTTAATGTTATGTGATTAGTAACCATAAATATAAACGATCTCGAATACGTTTAAACATTTCTATTTCATCGTTAAAATTTGAGCATACAAATATGTATGCAATAAAGGTAAATATAACCTCAAGAATAAAAGACAGTTGATGTCAACGCGTAGATCAAATCTTTCACAAGTTATGATATCTGTCGTGATCAACCTGAGTATCTTTAATATTTTGCGGGTCCAATGCCCATTCTTTGATGTCATCGACTCTTCCGCAGACGACTTTTATAAAAAAAACAGCTGTATTATCCTAATGGTTATCGATAGACTGAATTCTGAAGTTCCTGGCCCGTGCGCGTGGCATTGTACAGGAATGTGGTTGAGCTAGTATGGCGTTTAAGTGTTTTCAATGTATATGCATACAAAAATCTACATGAATATATTAGCATTAATGCAAGATAAATTGAAAAACTTTATTTTAATATAAATGAATTATACATCTAAACTAACATATTGCTTATACATTATGAATTCAAATACTGTGCGAAATAACAGATAAAAATCGAAACATGTATTACGACTTATGAATTGTAAATGACAATAATTTATACAATTCAATGGTACTTTTATTATAGTAAGAAGAGGCATAAAAATTGCGCTATTACAGAAATTGAATACAGCCGTAAAAACTTTTAGCAAACAATTCGTATATTAAATAGTGCAACTGTAATAATTAACTATAAAACAAGTACTTATTTTGTGCTCTTGATAATTTTTATGTTCTAAATGATTTAAAGCTTTCCATACAATGCTTGAAAAAAAACACGTACACAAATGTAGAATATACCAAAAAAGTATCCTAACAATATTCTATGACTTTTGATAAAACTTTGACTATTAGTTTGAATTTCCAAACAAGAAAAGAAAAACCCTTCTATTGTCTTATCGTTTTAGTTACTCTATTAAATGTTTGCATTTTACAAGCTCGATGAAAATTTTTTTTGTACTTTTTAAAAAATTTCGTACGTAATATAAATAATATAGCAGTATCTGTAAAAAGTATTTATATTTTACTTATAAAGAACTTTTAATACATCGAATATACTACTTATCGTGATTTAAATGAATAAGCTTATTCAAAAGAATAGGTAGTTATTTTCCTCTAAGAAATTTAAAAAATAATTGAACGGTATTAAAACGTTAAGAATATTCTTTGGTTTACTTTTTTAGAATTCTTAGGTAAAAAATTCCTTTTCATTTTTTCATCTAAATACCATTTCATTTGCCCGTTAGACAAGCTAATCTTTTCATTTTCATTGAATAAACTTCGAAAATATCTTTTACTTTTATGGATTTCCTATAAAGCTCCAACCTATTTAAATCGACGTATCATGATTAATTTCAAATAACTTTTAGTTAAATTTTAGTTAAAGCTCTTTTATCTCACGATTACCTAATTTCGTAACTTTGTTATAACTTTTTGGGGCAAATATTTTTCTAAGGTTATATTTCGAATTACACCAATTACAAGAGCTCGACTTTTGGCATCGTAAAGGCAATATTGTTTTTTTTATAAATTAAAAATGTAAATTATACAATAATAGTAAAGAGCATTGCACTATTCCGCACTGTTTATTTTCCGTAAATACTATTATCGTCACTCGTGCTTAACCGCTACGCTTATGTGTTTACCTACGTATATGTAGGTAAACGTATATATATATATATATATATATATATATATATATATATATATATATATAAAGGGAGCCACTCACCTTATGTAGGTAGCGTCGATTCGTCGAAATCGTCGCCATCCTTCTATTCCTCAGGTGTCACCTCACGCTACAGCAGAACTTCTTCGCAAGCTCGGCTATTCTCACCGAGGAATAGGATAAATGATCATGCGATAAACGCGCAGCTCGTTTTTATCAACGCTGCATTTTTCTCATAATCCGTTGAAAGAAACAAGTTCGAAACTCGCGCTGTACGCGTTTGCCCTGCACACGTCCAAAGCCGATTTGATTAGATAAGCGACACTCCCACGCGTCCTTACGGTAAGTCGCTGAGCCACGATCACCGATTGGTCGATCGCACTACATTTAACTTCATATATTTGCATCAGGATTTATAATCAATATTTACAATATGCCTCGTCACTTACGTTATATTCGCCTCTGGATTTACGCTACGAGCATTAGGTACGTACGCGTTCGCGCTCGTGCACGCACGCACACACACACACAGAGTATATACATTTTATTATATACCAGATTGTTCGGCACTCAGAACTAACGCCTTAACAATTTATTAATGAAGTAAAACTGCGTTTCTTCATTTCCATCGTTATTCGACTATTATTAAACCAAAATACGTAAATTTTGGTTTAATTACATTATTACAATGCTTGATGATTGGATTTTCAGCAGTGATGCCTATACGGATATTTGTTCAAGGGAGAAAGCGATCTAGAATTAACATTTCTGATGCTTCTAAAGTAAAAATATCAAGGCACATAGAGAAATATTCGGGGATCTCAATCTATTTTCACACTTGGGAATTGTATGAATATCCTTTACTTCCCACTACATTAAAGCCTGCTGTATAGTAAAAACATCAACGCAAAGCCATGCTTTGTCATTCTAGGATTCTGAATTAATGTAAAAAGACAAAGAATTAATACTAGTCTCTGTTCATAAAATTATATCTCAAGCTAAAACTATATGTATCAATACTACATTGCTCATAATCAATATGCTTTATTGTACAACATATAGACTGACTTCCAAAATGCTTACAGCGGTGAAGATTCTGAGCCATTCTGAGAAATAACGAATATATATCGAGTATTCGCCGCTTATCTTGATTAATTCCTCTAAGCGAAATGAGTCATCGAAAAGTGCACTCGTTGATGTTCCCTTGGATTTTGAAGCTTTTTAGTTGTAGCTTCTTCTTTCAGTATAATATTATGCAAATTTTGTAAAATAAAAAATAGATAAAATATTATTTAAATGAAGGGGTGGTAATGGAGTAGAATTTAAAAAATTGACTGTTGAATCCTGTGCTTGGCCAAATGAAAACTTTCGACGTAGATACGCGCTAACGTTTGCGCAGTGCTCGACAAGGGGAAGGAGCGGGACTCCTTCGCTTACCAATGACAACTCGTAATGGTAGGACCTTCTTAACTGATTACAATCAAAGCTCTGCAGATTCTTATTTCCTTCCTTCATGAGCCAGAACTCGCATAACTTATCCATTAGTACAAGTAGAAACGTTAATATTAATTAGCATACTCATGATAGTCTATCGGTGATTTTAAGTTTGTTTAAAATTTTATTTTATTACCGATAAGCTTTTTATACGTTTTAATAGTGATTATCTTATAAATTTTACTAGATCTAAATAATTTAAGGAAGCTGTCGTTTAAATTATATAATTGCGTAATACCTTTTTTATCGTCTTTTATAGATTTAATTGTTTCTTCTAAGACTAAATTAAATAAAAGAGATGTCGACCGATTCCGATAAATTATATCTTATATTTTACTGCGACTATCATGAATTTATTGAAGACATTTAGCTAACTTTTGTAACGTTTCTGTTTAAAAAGAAAGTATTGTGAAATCTATAATTAGCTAACATACTATTCTGAAAAATTTTCTTGTTTCCCGAAAGTTTCTGTCTAATTATAAATAATATTTAATTTCTTGCTTGTTCATTGCATTAAAATTTCTGTGTAAGATTCAATAATATTAGATACATACCTGGTGGATATTAAATATAAAGATCGACTTTTATACGTAACATTTTATAACACGTATTATAGAAAAGCTTATGATTTTAAGGAACTAAGGGGGTTCCTTCACATCGTTTTAATACATCTTTTAATAAGCCAAAGAACTTACAGTTCTTATATATTTTTTTATATTTTGTTGCGTCAAATTTAAATGATAACAAAATTATTTTTATTTTAATTTAAAATTTAATTTAAGAATTTAAATATAAAAAATTGTTAGATTTCGCAATTAAAACAAATATTTTTTGTGAATTAATTAATTTGAAAATGTAATTTGTAAATTACACTAAATAATTAATTTAAATAGAAAGGAAATATTAATTTATAGGAAAAATATTTTTAATTTTCAAAATTCTACTAATTATTTTGAAATATTATTTGCAAATAATATTACTTAACGATAATTAACATAATTTTATATAAATGTTGTAAAATATTTTAGAAATTCTACTTTTTAGTCTGTCAAATAGTCAAATCAATATTAGTTTATAAAATAATTAAATATATTCATAATATAATAATTCAATAAGTTAATTAAAACAAATAAGGAGAGATTTAAAATATGATCTATTGTATTCCAACACTATTTAACCAGAAAAATGTTATTCAATTACAAGGTAATCAACTGCTTATAAATTAAAGCAGTTGATTACCGTTAGTTTTTAAAGGTGTTTATTTTTATACACATACTTTTACAGACATTAAAATTTTTTCTTCAAGAATAAATATTATTCTGTATAAATTTTGAAATATGATAATCACCGTTTTTTTTACATAATCTGTAAATGACATATTTATTACATTTTACAATACGAAAAATTGAAGTAAAACCAGATTTTTAATTAATGACTTACAAGTGAAATATTATTTTATAAATAATGATTATCATCCTTAACATATTTTAGAAAAATTATGTTAATTCTGGCAAAATCTATACAATTTTCATCTTCATTACATTTGTATAAAACATGAGTATTCGAGTTTTGCAGTTGTATCTATATTAAACCACAAAATTATGACAGATATTTCTTTTTTGCATAACTTCTTTTTCAATTAAATTATTTAATGCATTTTTGTTAAGAAAACACAAGCTCAAATGAGATTGTGATTTTGAATATCAAATGATATTCAAATCCTGTAACAAAAATTACACGTGTTTTTTTAAGTACCTATATTCCTTTTTATATTAAAATTTTTATGGATTAGATTTTTGATAAATGCTTAAAGAATGTAAAATCATTTATTTGTTATTAGCTTTTTCATACAAATTAAAAATTGAAAATTTATATATCTCAGAATCAGTATTTACATTATTTATGTATACCACATTCACATATTAAATATCAGTAATATCATTAGACATTTTATTTTTCATTTAATTTCAAATTTATCTGTATAAAATTTCTTTTTCATGTATAGTACAATACGTTTACACAATTGCAACAGTGTTTATTGTTTTTTTCATGCAAATTTTTTAAGAATTTCACATATACGATTAATTATTAAAAACAACACAATTATTGATTTAATTATAAGAATAATTATAAAAATAATAATTCATTAATAAAATTTGACACTACAAAAGACATTATTTAGAGTATAAATTTCCTTGGAAGAAAAGTTGATATCATGTTCTTATATTATAATTTTTTGCAATACAACTTGTTTATATAATTATTTTGGTATTCTATATTTTGTCTTTCCATTGATATAAATTAAGAACGACATTTTCTTTGATAGCAAAATCATGATATTATTTTACATCATAATATTACTATAAATTAAACATTAATTATTTTGTACTAATGTGTCGGACAGGCATAGCTTCTAGTTTTAATCAAATAAAAAATTGTGAAAAAAATCATGAACTTATTTACATTCTTCTTTAAAAATATTTTATTCAACCAGAGAAGAAAAATATGTAATTATATGTGCATTAAATATAGCAGAATAAAATTTTACTAAACTTGATAAGAATTCATTTTAAATTAATTAACATATCAATTTGATGTATTCTAAATATTATATAACATTATTGTTTTTGAATAAATTGTATTTTAAATTATAATGATCTATATTTTCTACATTTTATTTTTGTTATCAATACTTTATCAGCAATTCCTTGAATTTCATTTTTATATCATGAATATTTTAATTACTTACAGAACTTATAAAAAAATTTAAAGAAAATTGTATAAAATCACCTAAATTTATTCAAAAAACCTGGAGCTGTACAGAAATATTTAAAGTAATAGCAACTCAAGTGTACTTAAAATAAAAACAATTTAAAACATGATTGCAAAGTAAATATCGAAGTATGTATGGTTAACGTATTTGATTATGTCTTTATTTAAAATTGAGCATAACCCGTTTAAACTGTTAGAACTCAAATATTTGCGCATTTGTAATTAGATTATAAAACTGTGAATCTCATATCAATATGTTATAAAATATAAATTAAAACTATTTAACGCTTTCATTAAAATGTATTATTACAGTAAGCTACTAATAAAAGATGTTTACTTTATAAATATAAATTGACATGTATAAATAAACTTAAAAATGTAGGCAAATATACTAAATATTATTTATAATTATTGCAAAAAACGTCGTCCGCATTATGTATTTTAAAAATAATTTTTAATGTATAATAAATAATTAATATTTCGATTATAAAGCTGAGATGTTACTTGTTTTAGATTTTTTCGTGATGAATATTAATAAATGTAATTTTCTTATTCTGCAATGTAGAAATAATGTTTCATAATTTATATTATTATTGTTACTTGAATACTAAAGTAACTATTCTAACAAGTTACAAGCAACTACTGATTTTGTCTATATTGAAGGAACGTGTTTGATATTCCACATCAATTTAAAAATATATAAAGTAATATTGAAATTTAAATTTCACAGCGACTTAATTAAATTAAAAGAAGCGTTTTCAAATCCGAGCTCTTAGAAATACAGTGGTTATCGCTCCCATTCTTGATTTCGCAATACCATCACACCAGTTCCTTGTACATTGATAATTACATAAAATTCTTACCCCGAATGAGACATATAAATATACTTCTCTATCAGACAACGTAATATACGTTTTGCATACGACCATATCGTCTGCAACAATTACTATTGTTATCTTTATATAAAAAATTAATTAAGTAAGAGCAGCATAGGGAAGGGGGCAGAGGGAGGGAGAGAGAGCTATTAAACAAAGCCGTAGTATATTACAAAAAGAGGAAACGCTGACCGAAATTTTACTTCGATTATTGATAAGTGCAATCGCGTTTCACGAGGCATGTTCCATCTTTTAATCATCGGCTGACATCATGGAAGAAGTCGAAGAAGACGAAGCTTTTCCCGTGTGTTATCTGCGTTCACTGCGGCTGCCATTTCTGCTGTAGTTGCCCCGGCCTCTAGGACCACTTTTCGTGCTCGTCGAGGATTTTCCACTCGATGAGGTTGTTGTCGATGGGTTAGAACTGCTCGTCGTAGTCTAAAGGAGATAAATTGTTAAATTCATATTCGTTAAAGGTGAAAATTACAAAAATATTTTTAAAAACTTGCTGGTACCTATATTTTGAATATTGTATATATGGTGATGATGATAATGATAATGATAATGATAATGATAATGATGATGGTGATGATGATTATGATGATGATGATGATGATGATTATGATGATGATGATGATGATGATGATGATGATGATGATGATGATGTATTATAAATACTTAGGTTTCAGCTCTAATATCAGTGTATCTTGACTATATGAATAATCACAAGCAGTAAAAGATATTTGATACCAATATCTGCATGAAGTTTAAATTTAATCAGTTTAACAAACCCTAAGTTGTAAGAAAATATGTAAGATTGGGCAGGCATTTTGAAGGGAAAGTTTTTTAAAATCTATTGATACACATCAAATGAAAAAATCGTAAGCTTTTAACTAAGTTTCCGAAGATTTAAAATTAGGTGAATATACAACTACCATCTCTAACTTGTAAGCTCATGATTTATTTTTACAGCTTGTAATTTTTACAGCTATTAATCTATTATAATTATATAGTAACATCAGACATTAAGTTGCAGTTTTTAGAGTTACGTGCTATTTTTCTTCTCATACGATACATACCCATTTAATCAATCGCAATATGTACCGTCTTTTTTAAATCTAAATAAAATGTTTTTGCTTTAGAGATGAAATATAATTTACTTATATCTATAAATTTATTTAAATTTTTAATATTATTCAGTAAACACTTGCATGATAAATGAAAAAAAAAATGAAAAATTAAATTAAATAAATGAATTTTTTAATGAACATAATTCAATTTTATGTAATACATAACATGTATTATAACATGTATTATAACATGTATTATAACATAACATGCATTTATAAATAGTGGTAGATTCGATTAATCTGAATTATATATATAATTTTTACTCGGGAAGCTTTCATCTGAATATTATCTACTATATAATATTATCTACTAATAGTCAGATAATGGTTTGTTAAATGCTTTTAAAGGTGCAAATTTGGAACTTTATCTTCATAATTTTACAATTCGAAATGTGCCTTTTTTAATACGTTTTTTAATATTGAAATAAGATTATGAATTTACAAAAAATAACTTCGTTGTCATCCGGTAAAAATTTGATAAAAATGTAGGTTGTGTTTTACAGGAAGATAATGACTTTAAATGTCAAACGTGACATTTTGATTTTTGTCCCTTAAAATTACGGTTTTATGATCTGATATTAATTGCATCAAAAATATCCAGATACATATGAAAACTAATTTCATTTCAATTATAAAAACACTTTCTACATCGAAATGTGTCACAGCATAAAATATATGCTTTGAAAATTTTAATAAATGACTAATATCATTACTTTCTAGTTTTAAACAATACTATGTATATTAAATGTTTGTTAAACATATATTCTTTCTATAAATCAAACTGAATTTGATGTTATATGACAGATTACGTGTATAAATATTGAATTTATTTATTATAAAATCCCGAACACCTTAAAATTACATTGTTTATACATTAATTGCAATTATGAAGTGATTGAAACGTAATTCTTAATGTTAAAATTATATTTTCAGTGAATGAATTCAATTTTTTTAGAAAAAAATAATAACTAAAATATAATTTTATTTATAATTATCTATTTATCAATATTTTTGGAAAACTTCATAATAATCGTTGTATTTCGTTTTAAAATGGAAACAGCATTGATGTAAGTTTTTTTAGTAAAATATGTTTCTTACTATATTAAGAAATAGTTTTTTCAGAGATATTCTTAGTAATGTTAATTAAATATGTAATTTAAGAAATAACTGAGTTTTAATATTAAATGTTGGGACGAAAAGAACTTTTATTTAATAGTTAAATTTCTTTTACTATTATTTTATATGTATTTATATATATATTAATTTTGTGCAAAATACGAACATCTTTGTTTTCATAAATAGTTAATTAATATTTCAAATTGATTATCTATATTTCAAGATGTTTAGTCACACGTATTTAGGACAAGCAACATTTTTCCACATTTTTTTCACGATTTGGTAGTAAATAAGGATACATAAGTATCATAATGATTCACTACTACAATTATGAGAAATTGTAAACTTTTTAAAATTCGTTTCAAGTACATTTTTTTCTACAGTAATATTATTGAGTTTTGAAAATAAAATGCTTACTTGTGACGAATTATTACCGCTGGCGGCAGTCCCATTGCCGCTTTTACCAGATGATGCTGAGCTATTCGTTGTCGTGGAAGTTGTTGGAACTGTTGCATTACTCTGAGTTGTCTGGACGTAGTTGTAACACAGAAAAGTAGAGGAATAGATCATATTAACATTGACGTATGATTGAGTTATAAATAGTAACAAAAAACTGTTATGTATATATTCTATTGTTTCACCTTTTCAGTTTGTTTTATTGTTATATTTTATATGCACAATTAAACAGTATACGACTTATATGAAAATGAGAGTTACTGGGCTATTAAGTGGCATGATGGCTAGTTGTTTTTTTTATTTTTATTTTTATTTTATATTGATTTACTTTTCGTTTAACAATTAACTGAATTCCGATGTATACTGATATATTTCCTAAGTTAGAATTATTTAAACGTTTTAATTGAAATTAATTGTATAATTATTAAAAATAGCTTCAAAAGAAACATTTCAAGGTTCTTCTTGTTAAGGAATATTTATAAAAATTGGTCAATTGATTAAGTATAAGTAATTATTAGAGGAAAAAAATAAATAAATGAACATCGAATTTTATTTAAAAAAAAAATTGTATGAAAAAGAAATTAATTTATTACCATATTTTAAAATAAATATAAATAAATTTTATTCATTTTTTCCAAATTGATATCATGTAAAAGTTCAATACTTTACATATCTAAAATATACTTGTATATAAAACATATTACTTTAAATTGATATTCAATTGTTTTATTTAAGAAAAATATGTAAAATAAATAAATAAAATTTGTTTCTGGTTTATAGTTTCATGCTATTAAAAAGTAAAATTGTACAATTTTTTAAATGAGTTCGTGTACAGTATCATATAGAGTGATAAAAATATTTAGTTATAACCGGCTGAATAAGACATACTGATTCATTATTATTATATTTATGTAAGTTTGTAAGTATAACTATACAAAACTTTCAAACGCAGTTTAAAAAATAGGGCTTTTACGATATTGTTTAAGTTAATTTTTTTAATTCGGTTTGTTTGGATTTAAGTTAAAGTATTTTAATAAATTTAATAAAGTACTTTAATAAATAATTATTTTCATAATTATTTTTATTCAGACTTAATGTCGTAAATAATAAAGCTATAATTTATCAAAAATTTCTATTATTTAGTATAATTCATATAAATTTACTAGAATTATAAATTAATTATTAAAAGATATATAGTATATAAAAAATGAAGAAATAAAATTAATAATATTCTTTAATTAAATCATTCCAGATGAATGTATCAGTGATTCATTAGTATTAAAATATGTTTTTGAATAAGAATGGCTTTTAAGATATTAATTATATTTTTCATCACGGATTATTCAATTGAATTATTAAGTATTAAAATATAGAAAATTTTCTTATTTATAATCTCTCATTAAATTTTGTATAAATTACAACAAGTCAAACTTACATGAGCTATTGAAGATAAGCTAGTATATACATAAAAATAAAATATGATTTATAAATTAAAATTATATTTAATACAGAATTAAATTCATTGTAACATTCTATATTCAATTAAATTTAATTTTTATGTGGAATATTTAAATTTATACGATAAAAAACAAAAAGATTTATTAATGCGTTAAGCAATTATCAATGGATGTAAGAAAACTGAAGAATTTTTTCCATTATTATAATTACTTACCTAAATAAATTTTAAGTAGAAATTTTATAAACATTTTTAGTTCTAGAATTATTTTTTTAAATCTAGATTTTTAGATTATCATGTTTTTTAACATTAAGTTATTTTATTTTATATCTTCTACTTTAAATCAAAGATACTAACTCTGCTTCAGGATTGAATACAGGCATCTTTTAATTTCTAAATGACATAATTTGTAACAATTGATTCGGAAAATTAATATTATAGGTATCAACTTTTTATAAATTATGTATAAATTGTGCTTAATGCAAAATGTATTAATTAAATAAAAATGAAAATAAATCCTTTTAAAAGAAAATACATGATAGTACTGTAATCGCATTTTTAAAATAGAAGCAAAATCTTTTGCGATTTATTGATAATTCAACAGATCCAATATGATAGAATTATCTGTTAAGCTTTAATCCAAAGTACATTTTATTAACAATCTTCAATTTTGCCTTGTGAAGATAATTTACGAAAAAACCTATCAGTTAATATCCCAAAATATAAAAAGTTTTTTTACTTGTATTTAAAATAGTAAAAATAGTAATATTTTTATCATAAAGATTTGTAATTAAATATCAATAAACATAAACTAACAATATAAACATAATGACAATTTGAAATTCAATCATTAATGCCAAAATAAAAAAATAAAAATAAAAAACGTTTTTCCTATTTTACCAGTAAAGATCTTACTGGGGATCCAGCTATATTGTTGGCACTGCCATTGTTGGTTACAATATTGTTGGTAGAAGATCCTGAACTTTGATTCACTAATTGTACAGCTAATGCAGGATTAGGTTCACTCATATTTAGTTGCTCGTTGATAACCATGCAAAATTCTCCGATTTTCTGTATGTCTCCATTTTTACCAGAATACAATGTCAAGCATTGTCTCCAAACAGATGCATAACCTTTGGTCAATTTAACAATATCTCCAGGTACTAGTAGCGTTCCTGGCTCATCCCAAATTGATACATTCATACATGCTGTGCTATCGGCGACTGAAATAAATAATGCAAAGAATATAGCATTCTTTAACGAATACTTACTGCAATTACTGTAATTTATTAATTAAGTCTAATAATAAATAATATTGGCTTACTATATGGAAAAGTAATGAAATGTTTTTAATAAGCTAATAATTGGTATTTGTCGACATATTTTATTTATTTATTTAACAATTACCTTTTTTATCTACATCCAATTAGATTTATTGTAATGAAAAAATAAGGATATAAGTTCTATTTTGGTATATTAATGAAATTTATAATATGAAAATTTAATAAAAGAGATTTATCAATAGTGTTTTAGTATTTATCAATAGTATTTCTAGTATTTAGAATAGTGTTTCCATCATTGTTATGTAACTGTGTAAAAATTAAACTTCAGAAAAAGATGAGATAATATCTTCTTAATTATTACAGTAGAATATTTAAAAGTCTTTATAAGCTATCGAAAGATAACAAATACGCAGACTATTAAATATTCGTATTAAAAGAATTTTAGCATTAGGTACTGTAAGAAAGTACCCGAATGAAAAGTTATTAAAAATTAAAATAATTTACAAGTATAATAATAAGTATGCGTAATAAGAATGCATCAACCTTGGTAGGTAAATAACAAATGACTAGTATCCTACACATTTATTTAAAACGATAATAACGTACCCATTAATATTAAAAAACAAGCTTTAGTTTTAAAAAATTAACAAAGACTCCAACATTGTTTATTGATTTAATTTACTACCTTTGAAAGTTCGAACTTCGCGGTTTTCTTTGGTGATGGTGGGATGACCAACCTCGAGAACGATAAACACCACGTTGATATTCTTTTGGCCGGGGCGTATATCTTTAATAAGCATATACTCCATAACGCCGTTATTCTCTTCTTTTCCGCTTTAAAAATTTCCAATTGACTTAACTCAAAAACAAGCGAAACGATATGCGTCCACGAAGATGACTACTTTGTTCTGATCTCTTGATCTCCACTTGCAAGTCACTATCTCTTTAAAGCCGTTTGTCTATCTCTCTCTTACTCGTTTTTTACTAACCCGATGAAATGTGTGTGTATTATAAATAGGTAATTACGCGATAAAGGAGAGCGCGAAAACAGAATACGTGAGATCTCAACGGGGTGACTTCGTGTTGAGGAGCTACAATTGCAATAACTACAAAGTGCTGCGTTTAGCGGTACGTACAAGTTTCGTGAGTTTCTAGCCGCCTCATCGATACAGCAAAGAGCAATTTATATATATATATATGGATACGTGTATTTAGAAAGCTACGGCTCTCCGTTGCGTAAAACGAAGTCTATTTAGAACCAACTGCTGATGAATATCGTCCATATTCCCACCGCACTCAGATTTTATATACTTACCACCACCACTTATTTGCTTCAGATGACGTTTCGTGTATCATGTCGAAGCACTCGTTATAAGTGCAATAGTTTTCTTTTATAATGGAAGGGGAATACACACACCTGTACATTTTATTACTCTTAAATCCCGCTCTTTTTGACATCTCTTGACATCTTATGTACGCTAATTGATTATAAAATATAACAATTTTTATATTATTTTGTATCAAATTTAAAAATATTACATTGGTATAAATATATAGACGTAAAGTTGAAAGTCGAAATCAGACATTGTTATACTTTGGTAAAGCTAGTATAATCATATTGATATTAATAAAATATTTTTATTGATAATAAAATACCAACATTTTGTATGTGTGTGTATGTGTGTGCGCGCGCGTATGAATGTGTAAATCAATAAATTTAAATGTTAAATTAGGTAGCTAATGCTATTATATTATCCGTTGCAAAGAATATATTATTTGATATCTTTGCTAAGATGAGTGTAGTGGTATGAAAAATCTACGAGATTATTAAGTATAATGCTTCTGTTCCAGCGTTTCATTTCTTATTTCCAATACGAATTTTCCATTTCTAGGAGAAGCTGCGTAAGTTTTATGCGCGATACATTTTAATACATGTATATAGATATATTTGGTAAGAGTCAGGACAGGAGTGAGTAAATGTCAACATTTTACGATTGAATCATGGATGAGGATTCTTTAGATCCAAAAAAATTAAGGCCAACATTAGAAACCTATAAAAAGTTATCGAAAGATATATCTAATCATGATACAATTTTAAAGGTATTTAATACGTTAATATTTTACAGCTTAAATTTCAACTTTGTCGTATTATTTTTAACCGATCATTGTTACAGGATAAAACGGTACTTTCCTATGTTGCTGTTGTATTAGAATATCCTGATCCAGAAATCGTGATTCTGGCATTAGAGATTTTAGAAACCTTTGTGAAAAATGTAGAAAACTATAACCACATAACCTCGACTTTTGGTGTTAGGGAAGCCCTCGATTCCGTTATTAATAAATATACTATAGATGATCCGAAATTGGCTAAACGAGCACAAAAAATTAAGGATGACATAGAACGAATGAAGCCACCGATTTATAATTTACGTAGTCGCTGCAGACGAGTCATAGAACCCAAAAAGCTTAAAACACATGTTATAATTCTACATGTTCATGGTTTGCTCCCTGTGAGTTCAATCAATAATTAAAAAAAAAATCATGCCCTTTCTCCATCAGATTATTTTAATATAAATATTTAGAATCTGAACTGTTATCTAAAAATATCTGTTAAATTATTAAATTTCAATTACATCATAGCTTCAAGCTCTTATAAAAATTAAAAATTAACATTCATTATTAATGTTTAATTTCTTTTACTAGGAAACAAGAACAGAATTAGAATATACCTTAATTCGAATTGAAGGTCTAATTTCTCTAGTTGTCGATGTAGAACATCAACGTGTGACAATGAGAGCATTAGTAAGTGTAACAGCCAAACAAATAGCTGAGGCCATTAGGGATAATAATCCAAATATGGAAGCAAGATTAGTTACTAGGAATAAATATAATCAAGAATTTTTAGTTAAATTGGTAAGTTATAAAATATTTGTACAGAGTTATAAAACAAATCTATGATCTACTTATACGTTAAATGTTAATAGAATTTAAAAAACAAATATATTATAAAGAAATATATATTTTTTGGTTACTAGAGTAATTCATTTAATTTATTAATTTTAAACAATTAGTTTTTAAATTTATAATTTAATTGAAATATTATAAATAAATATTATTAATATTTTGATAAATACAAATAAATTTCATAAAATGTAATTTTTAAAATATTAATTTTTATTTCAGATAAATACAGAGATGCAGGACTGTGATGATTTGCCAGAATATTTAATGGATAATGAAGAACAAGACAAAGAGAAAGAAGGTGTTATATCTCTATTTACTGGTTTGAGGCAAAGTGCATCCACATTTTATAAATCAACAACTGAATTCCTACACAATTCCTTTTACTGGTGAAGAAAAATGTGTTATTAAAAACTATATGTATTTCCTAAGCACATTCGTAAAAGTTGTTACGATTTGCGCATTTGCCTAAATAAGTTAATGCTCTAAGAGATTTTTTTGACTGTAGAAAAATAGTTACGAGTATTGACTTTTATGACACGTTATACGGAAAAAGGTGATCTGTAGACAGCGTTATCAGTTGAAGTTTTTTGTACATTTTTGTTTTATTATCCATAAATTATTGTTCAATCAGCTACCTAATATTATTCAGTACGATTGCTTATTTATAAGAATTTATTTGTAATTTTTAATCAGATTGTAATGAAACATCGTAATTGCATGATAAGAATATTCATAATAATATTTTAATTGCAAACATAATTAACGCAAATTAATTTAAAGTTATTGCATTGACTTCCATTGAACTTGAACATTATGAAGATTAAAGGACCTATGATGTCTCGTATGTAAGCAAATTCTACTACATATGTACATATATACATCTGTCACTTTTACTTAATTGAAAATAAAGTGCTTTCAGCATTTTAATTTCACGCGAATTGATTTATAAAATAAAACTAAACCGTCTTTGAATGCGGAGAGCTTAAGCATTTCGTTATACTCATCAATCACGAGGCTGTGCGAAAAAATATTTTATATACACGTTATCTTTTACATTTCTTAAAATGAAATGACAAACGTTTACTTAGTGCTATTAAAAAAATATAAAAATATGTTACATTATAACAATGAAAATAATAAATGTTCACTTAGTACTATTAAAAAAATGATTAGAAGAAGATGTTAAATATCTTGGTAAAATAATTGTGAGTATATCATGCGTGGTTCCGTAATTTAGTCAGGCACAATGTTATGTGTTATAAAAAGTCAATGAAATTGTAAGCAACAAATGAGAAAAAGTTATAATTAATTTTGCCAATATAATAAAATATGCGATGCAAATATTTTTATGTTTTATTGGATTCTAAAAACGTAATTAATAAACGTGTACAGATTATAATTTCAATGTGAGTAATATGATCACTTTAATCTGATGAAAAAAAGTTGAAGTTGTTTATTCTATGCCTAGAAAATTATTCATAGTTCATCAAACTTTCACATGACATTTTAGAAATATGTATTATAGTTAATAAGTAATAACATAATACGATTTTAAAAATTAATATAAAAAAATGTTATGTATACTGTATAAAAATAAAACAATAAATAATACACATAAAAAACAAATACATTTTAAAGTATTCACTACTTTTTTTTTTAAATACATAAATGTATTTTTATTTAAATTAAGTTACAAGTAAAGTTTTCGAAAATATTATAATTTAGCATGGTAATGACTGAATTTATCGACAATTTTTTTTCATTGTTGTTTTTACATAGTTAATGGAAGGAAGTACATTTGATACTTTTATGCTTTGGCTCAAGCATTAGATTTAATATCTTATCAATAATAATTACGAGTATTTCAAAAGTATTTCATTTCATAAAAATATTCATAAAAATACTACTTATTAAAAATTGGCTATATTTCGGCAATAAAAGATAATTCTGATGGAATTGAGAAGCGTGAATATTTGTAGACAAGTGAATTTATATAGAGATTTTATTATATACTAATAAGTTATATAAGTAACACAAAAGTTATGTAGATCTTCTATAATTAACTACAGAACCAGTTGGTTAAGGAGTCACTGCGTGCATAGTAGAACTGACTACTATTTTGCATCGTTACAATGGATACAGTATGTATGAATTATTTTTTTAAGGTATGCCTCTTAGAAAGAAACTTAATTTTGTTGTTGATAATTGTTGTCGGAGCTCATAGACAGGCGGGCTTAACTTTACGCTTCGTTCATAAATTCAATCAGTTTGTGATTGTATTGTCTATATGTACAAATATATAATTGTCATTAAGGCAATCTGAGTTTTTTCCAAGCAGGTACAACAATGTTTGACTATATTTATTTCATAGAAATAGGGAAAAAATTTGAGTACACCGCATTATTTATAAGTATAAATTCGTAACAATATTTATTTTTTTATTTCGTTAATACCGTTACTTTGTCAATGAAAAAACTAGTGTTTTCTTCAAAAATAGTTAATACATGCTTGAAATTGAGTATTAAGAAAAAGTAATGTCTTAATAACTATTATTTGTTATAAATGTCAGATTGCGCATTACAGTAGTTTTTCTGTTTTATAAGTACTTTAATAATTTATTTAACTTTTGTCTCAAGAACACAATCTACCGTATTACATATTGCCGCAAGGCACACACGTATATAAATCTCGTATATAACAGCATTTTTTGTATTACATTTATCGCATATATTGCGCATTGATTACTAAATTTATGAAGCTTTTATTTTTATTACGTTCCTTCGATCGTCGACCTTATTAGAGTAACGCTTAGAAGGAATTTACTTTTGTTTTTCTTTTATTTTACCAATCCGAATATATCTGTATTTGTACGACTTGATACAAGTGCACCGAAAAATAATTGCCATTGTTGTAAATTTTCAATATTGAAAAATATTGCATTGCCGTACATCGAACATGTTTAGGCACTCAGAATAATATACTTTATACTTAATTTATATATATGATACACAGAAAAGCTTATGTAAAATATTCTTTTAGTGCCACGTCTATACGCTGCTTTACAATCAACAGTTAAAGCCTAAATTTGCATTAAATTATTAATACGGTACAACTTTCTTATCTCTTTGTAAGTCGTCAATTGATTTTTTCTTCTTCTAATCGTTTTACATTGGACAAGATTCACAATTTGGCGAATAAATATTTTTAATTTAATACTTTTTCATTTAAACATCGAAAAACCCTCAACAGATATTGTATAATTACTTTCTTTCTAATATTCAATATAAAATTTTCAAAATCATTTTTTTTTCTTGTACTGATTTGGACTTGCCTTATTTTACGATCTTTATGTTCTTAATCTACACATTACACGTTTACAGTAAAAAAAATTATACATTATTCTATCCACATTGTGGATACTACATGGAATGATATATCATATGACAGTAATATCTATCTAGCATATTTACTAAGAGGAACTGTACAAAATTAATCAAAATTTATCGAAGTTTTATACAACATTTTTCTTTGTAAAAAAAGTGAGTATAAATATATATATGTACAAAATGCTTACAGGCCTTACGAAAATCGCACGATAGATTCGTTTTGAACAATAATAGATGCACCCTAACTGAAAATAATAGCAGTTGATTTGTCAAATGGCAATTTTTCCATTAACGTATGTATAAGTATCTTTTTTATGCATAAACTAGCACGAGTCTTAATTATGAGAGTATAAAGGATATATTCTACTTTCTATCACTTGCGACTTAATAATAATTTTCTATACGAAACCGACTTGGTTTATTTGCACTATAATGTATCTTCATATACCTTATAATTATATCAAAACGTGGCTCTTGTCTTTAAATTTGAAATAAAAGAAAAGAGACATTTTGAACAAAATATTCCAGTGCGACTTCACTTCACAAGATAAATAAATCACATTTTGCCGAAACTAAAATAAGATCACTCTTCAATCTACTAATTCATATATAAATACCATTAACGTTGATCACGTAATTTGTACACACACACAAATAATTATTTACAAAATACTTAAAGTAAATTCACTAAGTAACTTTCTGAATGCGACACATACATCCTCATTATTCTATACGTGAGATACAAATTCGCGTTTTGTATTAGTTAATAAATTCCAACGATAATAATCCAGTAGTTAATCATTAAAATGAAACATTAATAAAATTATAATTATTTAAAATATAATATGAACGATAATATACAACAATTGACACAATTAATCATATATATTTTATATATTTTATTTATGTTTCATAATTATACCCTTGTAATTTTTACTAATGTAAACAAAATAACTTAGTAAAATTAAATTATAATAACCATTATGTATAGGTCTTATACGTAATTATTCCAACAATATTTGTAGCTTTCATATACTGTTTTTGAAACGTTAACTTTATAGCGATTTTTTTTAATATCAAGTATTCCATACTCATAATTTAAAGTGAATTTTTTAAAATCACATTTATACGTATTCTGGTCATTATTATACAAACAAGGAACCATCAACTTTATGAAACTTAAATTTAAAAAAGTTTTCAGGACATGCTTATCTGTAACAATATGAATGTGGGTAATAAATTGAAATTACATGTTGTTTTTGAAATTATTATATAAAGTACATGAAATATTATAGAATATTATAAAGTTTAATAATTATGTAATTGAATACTCTAGGAAGTAGACAAGATAAAGTAAAAGTTTAACCTTGAAATTGCTTTGTATCATAAGTTAAAGATTTAATTTGTTTTCAGTAATTACTCAAAACAAGCAATCCAACTAAAAGTGAGCGAGATTTTGCTAATAATGAATATTTTCATTTGTAGTACATTCTAATTTTAATTAAAGAAATTAATTTACTTTTTTGATATACTAGGATGGTTCACTAAATAGTTGTAATAATCTATACAAAAACTTAAGTATTTCACATATTTTACTTTAATAATTATAATTCCAAGGACCACATATAATTAGAGTAAACCATGAAGATTAATAATCATTTTGGGTATCGGAAAATAATTCCAAGATCTCATTTAAAAGTATGCTTCAAAAAGTTCCTATTCATTTTGTAATCGATATATTTAGAGTAAATTTAAACTTGTTAAACTTGTTAGTCTTATTTAATTTTTAATTTAATTTAATAAAAATATTTAATTCAGAAAAATATAAATTTCATGTGCTTCAAATTCATTCTTTTAATTCTAATTCACAAGGATCAATTAAATCATTACATGTAAGAATAGGCTTGATTCAAATTTATCGTTCTTTGAAACCATGCATCAAGGGCTGATTTTGGTAATGAAGATAATTTAAAACTTTGTAGACAAGAGATTTGTCAATTGTAATTAATGAAATCGTAAAGTTGCATTTAATTCGAAATTACGCTTAAGTAATTTTGGCTGTGTTCGACTCCTCCTCCGTAATGTTCGACAATTGTCAATAATTGACAATACACAGAGGAACGCCAATCGACAATTCGATCTGTAGATTCTTCGGACAATAATGAAAGAGTTATTAGATTTGTTTCTCTAAACATCAAACAATTATGCTCATTGAAATCGAACTCAATTGAAATAATTTCAAAACGCTAATAAACGCCCAAAAATAAAGTATTCAAATGAAGAAGCAAAAGAAAAACGAAAATAATGTGGATTTTTATCGATGGAATATTCAGCGAAGGAAACACTGTTCCCGCCGTCCCAATCTAAACTCGGCTCTCACAGTTGAGTGTCGTATTTGTTAGTTGCGAGGTGATCGTGATCTCACTAACCTCGTCGGTCTCAGATTGGCTCGCCGACGAGGATGACGAACCGCCGCTCGTATCTTCGACGGCCCTCCTTATTCCGAGGCTATTGCACGTAGAGAGTGTGCGTTTGCGCGATGTGTATTTGGGATGTCCAGCTGGTGTGGACTCGCATGATCCGACTCTGCGAAAGGCACGTTGCACTTCAGGATTACTTTCGAGGGTGGACGACTGGCTAGACGGCGGGTGCGAGTACTCCGAAGTATTCTCCTCGTCAGAGGCAAGGACGCGTTTGATATTGATGACGCTAGGTAAAGATGGCTTCGAACGTCGATGCCTACAGCCTGGACCAATTGGCCTCCTTGCGATACTGGAAGAAAAGATAGGCAGTTCGTAATCGGTGAACTTTCATGCGTGTATGTCGCTAATCCCGAACGAAAAATCATAGTACGAAAATACAAGAAATTGATTAACTTGTGGAAAGAAAATTATTTTAGTTTGAAATATTATAAGAAAGAAACTGTCTTCCCTTCATAATAAGTTTTTCTCAACAAAATTAGATTGATTTGCAGTAGGCAGTCATATTACAATGATTACATTGAAGTTTTACTATGGTATGAACACAATTAATTTGTTTCAAATGATTTAAGAAGAAAATAATTTTCCTTGGATGAGTAATATTATTCAGCTTCATAAAGCAATGTTTTTATGTAATAACAATGGACATTATTTTATTAAATTCGATGCTTTGAAAATTAAATAACTAAATTAGTGCATGTTTAGTAAATTATTATTAATTCTTTAACGCGTATGAAAAAATCGAAATTGAAATTACTTTAAAAAGTAACATTTTTTATTGTTTGAAGTATGCTTACAATATTACTAAAGGAATATTAAATGAATGTCTTTCAATTCCTAAACTTAAAATAACTTTTGTTGTGTTCTACGCAGCTGAAGTTTTGTGCTGAATATTTATGAACATTATGATTTAATTTTTTATAAATTATTAAGTAATGAATATTACTTAATATTAATGAATATTTAACTAAAAAGCCAACATTAATTTGATAATAGTTCAGGTAAGTCTTACTTTGTAAATAATATTAAATAATTTTTGTAATAATAGATACATTATTACACATGGAATATCCACTTATAATTTGATAATAATACATGAAATGTGGATGTAATCAAATAGAATAATTCATTCGATATACCTTAAACATAAATTATAAACAATTATACTATAAAAAAATACCTTCTTCTTCTAAGTGAGTAGTTGTAAGTGTAATTTGGATCTTCTCCTTCCTCATCAGACCAGCTTTCTTCCTCACCTACATCACCATCTTCATTACATAAAGCGTCAATCACATCGGTATTAGGTCTCAAATCACCTTCTGAACATTTTTCCGATGTCTGAGCTGGCAATTTCTGCAAGTCTTCTTTTATTCGTCTAATTAAATAAAACAATTAACATTAGTTTTCAATATTTATAAACTAATCTACCATTTAATGTAAAAACATGTATTTGAACATTTATAGAATAAATTTTAAAAATAATGTATGAAATAATGCAACATTCGTAGAAGCAACTTTCAATCAATTTCGTGGAAAATTGGAAGTTTTAAATTTGTGCTAATGCACGTTTCAATAAATTTCACGAATAAACTTTTAAAATTAATTCTTAGACTTGAAATATTTACATTTTGCTTTAAAATAAAAAAAAGCTATCCACTTATAAATAAGCCAATAATTAAAAAACTTAAAGTCTTGTATTATGCAAATGTGGATCTTCATTGAAACGACAACATAAATCGATGCTAAACTCTAATCTGTTTGAAAAAGTTACCCATGTGTGACGACGTTACAGCGATTTCCGTTATCCATGGGTGACATGAGCCTATTCGCATTCAGTATTTCATTAACCTTTCTTCCTAGCGTTTCCAAATGATCATCGTCACTACAGTCTCTCAGTCTCTCACTATTACCGTTTAGCCGATTATCATTTAGTGGCTCAGGACTCGAACAAGGACTGTTAACAGATTGCCTACGATGGTACTGCTGAGACTCTGTGTTGTTACCGTTGTTCTGGCAGTCAAGGGCTGATTTTGGATAAAGTCGGTTCGAGGATACCTCGAAAATGTATCTATCTTGAATGGAGGCTCGTCGATGCTGTTGTGGCAGTTGGTGGTCTTTAGTTAGAGAAACAGATTCAGTTAAGCCTGGAACTTCCGTCTGCGTTTGATTATCCACTAACCGGCTAGCAGAATTCTCCGCAGCCTGTAAACATGACATCAAGTTGTTAATTCTTTCTCCTGAATGTTACACGGTATTTATTTATTTTTTAATTATACGTGTACATATGTGAGTTTTAAAATGATTTGCTCCGACAACAGGTGTGTAAAATAAAGATTAAAGCTGTTAATTTTCTTTGAGAAATATTGTCACAGTTTAAATTTTTAAGGTAAATAATGAATAAAAAATATTAGAATTGACTCTGAGACTTTTTAAATAAAATTTTTTCTTTTAGTTTTACTAGAATCTGCTGATAAAAGAGATTGATTTTCACAAAGTTTCAAAGTACGTAATTTCTTTTTTATATGTAATTTAATAAAGCAAGAAGTTATTTATAAACGTAGAGGACTTCTTGAGATTATAAATTCATATAAATTGAGTTTATAAATTGAAATTTACAACAGCGACAAGAAACACAAAAACAACAAAATTAAATTAAAACTCACTTTTCTTTCTCGCTGCGGACTGGATCTTGGACTAGAACTAATACCACAGCCAGAGCCCACACGTCGATGTCGAAATTTCCGCTGTTTAAAACCACTGGGCAATACGATAGACTCAGGCTTATTGGAGTCATTAAGTTGAGTACAGAGAGTTGCTTTCATTGGGCTTTGTGGCGAATTCGTTGGCGAAAGCAGCGATGTAGGACTTGAAGAAAACTGTATGGTCGCATTTCGTCGTCGATTCAACCGCTCTTGGCATTTTAGTAGGGGGTGTACTATTCGCTTTTTACCCTGTTTGTGTCCAGACTGTTGTTCTCTCCTTTAAATAAAATATTTATGGTTGAATATTACTTTTTATACATTTGTACTCAATTAATTACGAGTTTCAAATTAAATTTTAACTAATACAGTCAGTATTATAACTTGGCTAATATTATCAAGCATTATATTAATAATCACAAGATAAAGAAATTCATATACAAATAATGTGACATAAGCTTTAATTATGTTTTTTTAACAAAATTATGTTTCTGTTAAACACAAGCTACGTAAAAACCGAATACAATTTATTATTGTAAATTCATAGAAAATATGCTTACTTCATCACATCTCTTTCGCGTTGTTCTAGTTGCAGTAAGACTGCACTTAACTCCATATAGAGATTGTTGGTACGCTCTAATTTACGCTCGTAATGCTCTCTAATGTCTTGAGCGTGTCGCAATTCGTCCTCACGTCGACGTATCAAATCAGCCTCGAAACGAGGACTACTCGAGTTGTCGCTCTGTATTTGTTTCATATGTTCTCTAATTTCTTCTTTCCATGTTTGCTGAAAGTGGATACTCTAAATATATTTTTTATTCTTGGGTTTGTTAATTTTTAATTTTAGTTGATTACACTTGAATAATTCATTTAAGATATTATTCAAATTGAGTGTCATTTAATAATAAAATTCAAACCTATGCAAAATTAAATTACATTGATCTGGGTAGTGTAGTTTAAGTTTTAATAGATAAATGTGCACCTTATTAATTATAATTTAATATTAAAAATAACTGTATTCGTGGTACTGAATATTAATTTTTCTAAAATTTCATTTAGAATTTAATTTTGAGTTCTTAAACAATGAGCATAATATCATCCTTTTATTTAGATTGTGAATAAAACAATTTGTACCAATTTGTATATTGTAATGAATAAACAGTTAAAAAAATTAGATATTAATAAAATATTTTAAAAAGTGCTTTAAATTAATCATAATACAAACTCTTGTCAAATAAATTTAAAAAAGAAGCTGTTTTATTTCTTAATAATTTGAACACGAATCATCAAACATTTACCAAATTAATTACTGTGCAATAATTACCATCGCATATCATTGGGTGCAATGTACAACTTTAAGAAACTTATTACGTGAATACTTATAAATGCGATTGTCACCTGAGCTTTAAAATATTCATCTTGCGTAGTACTCTCAAGCTCAACAGCAGCAATTTGCAAATGCATTTCAATGTGTTTGAACGATGGCCTGTTTCGTGGTTTTGCCGCCCAGCACTGTTCAACCAAAATTCTATAACCATCTGGGCAAGTAGTAGGGATCGGTAATCGAAGTGAATTGTTGCCAACTCCGTACATTATTGCTGATGAATCCACATCTTTGTACGGTATTTCACCACTAAGAAGTTCCCACAACACTACTCCGTATGACCTTTTCATATCGTTAAGATATAATGGTAGCTGATAAATTGCAAAAATATAAAGATTTATAAAAAAAATAGGCTTTACCAAATATCCACTTTCTCAGAACACGGTTCATTTCTAATGATTTCAGGTGCCATCCATGCAACGGTTCCGGCAAAGGTCATTCTTGTACTTTTTTCGTTCCATTCTCGACTCGTGCCAAAATCACTTATTTTCACAACTTCCTCACGTCCAATTAAAACACTAAAATCGTCGAGGAAAAATATTAATTTTAAATTAATGTTTAATAAATTGATGATTAATAGAAGATTTATTGAATGTACTTAGGACTTTTCAGATCTCTATGGATTATTTTGTGGTCATGTAAGTATCTCATGCCAGCCGCTATTTGTTTTGACCAAGATGACAATCGGGGAGGTGGAACTGATTCCCCTGCTCTCAGTAAATCGTACAGTGGCCCTGAAGGGCAGAACTCCATTATAATACAATAACATGGAGCTTGAGTACATACACCTCTGTAGAAAAATAATACATACGAAATTATAAAATCTTCATTAAATTATATAGTTGAATTTATCAATTATGAAAATACTTTTGATAATATTAATTTTTTCCTTTGATAAAAACAAATAAAGTTTATTGGTAAAATTAAGTAAAGAAAGAAGTATTGAATGTCTTATACTTACTTGAATTGCACAATATTTGGATGGTTAAGTTTACGAAGATGCCGAATATCAGTCTCGCGAGGTTCCCTCACTTTTTTAACAGCTACAATTTCTTTTTTTAATTTTCCACTGAAAACTGCTCCTTGAGCACCAGATCCCAACCATTGCAGTTCACTAATATATTCAAACGGTATCTCCCAATCATCAGCTAAAAAATAATAATATTCTTATAATTCTCCTTAATTTTGTAGAATAATAAGACCATTAAAAATTACACTACTGTATAAATAATTATTATTAATTATTTTTCAAATTACTGAAATATATGCAAATTTAACTTTATTAAAGTGAAAATTAGTTAAAGTTATTGAAATAGAAATATCTTTTATGATCTTACTTTGGCTTCCCTTAATTTTTTCACTAAAAGTGACTTTATTAATCAGATTAAAAACTGGTTGCATGCATCCTGCTATCCAAGCAAAAGGTCTTTGAGAATATATAGTTTCGGGTGCTACAGTTGGTTTATTTGTTGATTCACTAGAATCTGTATTACTTTCTGAATTAATGTTACTACAGTTTGGAATTTGAACTATATGTGATACACTGAGCACTGGATCTCCGGCTATGGTACTAAGTTGTCCCAGTTCATCTTGAATGCACATCATACTGAAAGTAAAATAGTGATATATTTTAATATTAAGTTATTAATTTAATAAATTAGATATTTTTACTTTTTTAAATGTACTTAAAATTACAGATTTATTATACGATTCTTATATATTATGTAACTCCTGATGTACTTTTTTTTTAAAACAAAATTTCAGATATTTAATACCGAATTCACATTAAATTTATCAAGAATGTATTAAACACTATTTTTAATTAAATAATTGCTACCCAAAAGGTTAGCAATTATTGGTCAAAGTTTTGAAAGATTTTTATAAATATCATTTTTAATAATGATTATCAAAATATTATTAAAAATTTTATGTATTTTGTTGCATAGTTCAAATAAAATAAAATATTATTTAAGATGAATTAAATAATATGCTCTCATTTAAATTAATTAAATTAAATTAATTCATTAGCATTGAAATTTTATTTTAAATACAAAATAATATAAATTTTAGAACTACTTAATTCAGATTCTACCTTCTATTTGATTATATTGAAATGAATTATACCAAAACTGTTATTACAGATTAGAGTTTTTGTTTTGAATAATTTTGCATCATAAAAATGGCGTTACTTAATAATAAATTTATCTTGTTTATATAAAAATTAAAAGCAAAATTATAAGAAAATGAAATATCTTACCAATTATGTATTATTTCAATTTTTTGTAAATATTTATTAATTAACAAAGGGTAATGAAAAGATATTTCTTATGCAATGTAATATCCTAATATTGTACAAATTGAAGAACAATGTTTAACAAAAAGAACAAGAAAACAGTAAATATAAACTAACATCTTACACGATAAGCAATTAATTGAATACAATTTTTCATTATTTTGATCTGCAGTGAAGCATTTATACGAATATATTTAAATAAAAATATTATCATAATTCCTTATCCTGTTATACACAGCAATAACAATCAATTACCTATTTGTGGTCCTAACCAAACCAGTAGCACTGATCACTGTACCTTCATTGCTGTTATCAAGAAACAGAATATTAGAGCAAGTTTGCTCGTGCAAAAAAATGAGAGCTGAAATTGATGAAAAAAGAAAGCGCGAAGGCAAATTTTGCGCTCACCTAGTGGCAACGTTGCCATTGGCGAGGACGCTGCGATGATGCTCCTCTTCTTGGTCCTCAGATTTCCTGAGGAAAAAGCGCGTGAGCACCATCTTACCGCGCTTAACATATGGGCAGAACAAACAGGAGAACGTGGTAAACGCACAGCGAGAAAACGACGACGCCACTGTTGCTGCTGTTGCTTTGTCGAGCGCGTCGTCGTCGTCGTCGTGGTCGCTTCCTCGGTCGATTAACGCGTTAAAAAAGTACGGAATCTTAGAGCGACCCAAACGAGAAATAAGAGCTGAAGAGGCGCCGCAAGCGCTCGACGGACTGGTTCTTTCTCTGTTTCTCTCTTTAGGTACTTTGTGCCAGCAATATAACGTTATACATATATCTCACATTTCCTCTGTCTCTTTTCACTTTATGAAGGTTATACACATGCAACGGACAAATAAGCACAGTAGAAACGCGTGTAAATTGTGATTATCCACATTCTCGTTAAGTGTTTGATAATTTTTAAAAGAAAAGTCATTTCTATTTCATAAAAAATAAAAAGTTACATTCGTGCAGATATTCTATTTAAGGTTATGTTAGGGTATTCTGTTTAATTTAAAAAAGTGACAATAATAAATGCTAGTATTATATAATGCAAAAATATGATTGTACGTACATACTAGAATTTTCAAAAGATTAAGTGTTTTATATAAATTAACTTATTTTTGGTGTCATTAAAATAAAATTAGAGGTAAAGGTAATGACGCAAATGAATGCACTGTTGAAAATTAGATAATAGTAGACAAATATTTCACTTTAAAACAGAAGTAAACTAAAAAGGATTATTATATATGTTTAATAACTTTACTTAGATAATAATAAATATGTATTTTAGATTGTTTAATGATCATTTTCTATATTATAAAATGCACTCATGCATATATATATGCATGCATATAACTACTTTATTCGTGCGATATTTGCATATACATATAATGTAAATATGTGGTGTAAAGTCTTTGACCTAGGCATTCTATGCTACATCATAAAATTAGATTTAACGTAGAAAAGGTTAGGATTGGATGATGAAATAATCGAAATTAAAAAGCTAATATTAAAATGTGTTTCTGTATGTACTTCATTCGTATAGTTAAACGAATAAATTTAAGTAAACTACTAAACAATTAAATGTAAGCTAATAAATTCTTTAATCATTTTTACATTTATTAGAAATTTTTCAAAGACGATTTTCAGTTAATGTCAAAATATTTTTTAAAAGCAAAGAAACTGTATTTTTGAACATTCTGAAAAGAGAAAAATTTAAGCCAAACAAATAAAAAATGTTGTGGCACAAAATTATAAATATGTATTTCAAAATTTTTCAAAAATTATAAGTTTAAAATTTCATTATTAAAAAATTTTTTAAATATAAAATTAATCCAAAGTAAATGTTACTATTTTATAAAAGTAAGCAACGGCGTCCTCAGTACGATTACTTACTAGATAATACGATTAAAATTTGTTTAAAGAGCTAAAGATTGTACAATAAAAATGAAAAAATCATCTACATTTTCTTAATTTTCTTAAATTAACTTGTGCCTTCCAAACTTTTGAAGAATCAAGTAGGAAAAAAATGTTTAAATGAATAATTTAAAGCGAGTGTTTAGATATATTTATACATTTTATGGGTTAAATCAATTCTTGAAATAATTACAGTATTTATCGCACTTAAAATATTCATAAAAAGAATCACGTGTGATTTTGCGCGACAAAATAAAACCTTAAATCCAATTCACATGATTTATGTAGCTTCAAACATGTTGACCTTCGCTATATATGCGTTCCAATTTTGCTTAAAAACGAATTGCTTTTTGCGAATTATTGTAGTCACTAAATGAAAAATGGTCACAATTTTAAAAATTTAAAACTTTTCATAAATTTTTATTTACACGGTTAGAAAAGAGATCAGAGTTTACCTCGGCCAATAAAAAAAAAGTACTAACAAACCAAAGAAAACAAGTACCTACGCATTTTCAACTTTAACTCACGTTACTTATTACTGTTAGTAGAAGCGTATTATACGGTTTAAATTTAAACAAAGTTTCAGATTAATACTTTAATTTTATAATGACTTTAAATAAGCAACATTATTTTTAATAATCTATTGTAATTATACTTATGAACGACATTGTACGCAAAAAGAATTTTCAGCTATACTATTATATAAGTACCAGTGATAAGATATGAGAGAAAGAGTGCATTAGATCGAATAGAAAAATATTAACATTATGTTAAGTAATGTTGATTGCCATAATTATAAACAATGAAATGAAAAATATTATTTTTTCATGTAAATACTCAGGTAGCATCGGATGATTAATTCGTAAAATATAATAATGTATCAATGTATTTAATTTTTGTAATTCGAATTTTGTATAATCTAAATTTCTCACTATTTATTCTCATGTTGACTCCGATGTTTATTGATTTAAAGATCATTTGGACTACAAAAACTTGTAAAAATAAGTATTGAAATAAAAATTTGCAAGACATCACAATAGCCAATTATCGTTTAATTCGGTAATGACAGAGGTATTTTTGTCTACGATCGATAACTATTTGAAAGTTTAGAGATTAAGTTTTGAAGAGATGCGATCAAAGACATGAACAATAAACAATTTATATCACAAACGTTCGTTGTCAAAATATTTTTTAATTTTTTCCTTACTTTTATATTCATATATTTATATTTGTGTAAAAAATTAGATTTTACATTTATATAGAGAAGGTCAGCTTGAAAAATTCAATGATTCAATATTTGTGATTTTAAATTTATGGGCTACTTATACACAGATATTTGTTATCATCTGCCACACTTCGGCTATACCGCGTATTGTACGGAATCATGATTAACCATTATTACAAAACAATTTTTCGAAAACATTGTTTAATCGAATGAGGATTGTAAATATATATCTTAACATATTTTCTTACTGATAATCAGTATTAATATATAATTTTTTAATGATAGTTTCTGACTGCTGCATTATAATGTACTTCAAATGTTTATACTCGTTGGCAATATTGCTTATTAAACTGATTAATTTACAAATTAATTATGTTAAATAAGAATGAGCTGATTTTAATTTTAATATAAATTAAATAAAAAATGTTTTTTTTTTTTTTTCAAACATTCTTTTCACGAATCGCAAAAATTTAATTCCTACTGATTCATGACTTAGCATATTTACGTAAATAAAATATGTAAAAAGAAACGTTATAAAAGTATCGTAAATATAAGAAGTTCGTGCCAGCTTCCATCGCGCCGATTCTTGCTATCAAACTTAAATACAGGCTTCTTGTTATAAAATAATTCTATTATCAATTATACAATTGTCCGCAAATAAATTGTTTTAAATACATATCGATATTCCGTTCGTATATTAAAACTAATATTATGTACGCATTCGAGGGACGGATATAAGGACGAGGGACCAACTTTATAATTGTGCAGCCCAAAACTTTGGCGTCTCGTACAAAAATTTATCGTGTACCCGTGCCCTGTACGCAAGTCACACCCGTTATAAAATAGCAGACGATGAAGAAAGACGAAAATGTGAAGGAAAAAAGGGGGAACACGGAGGTCCTTGAACGCCTAAGAGCTTGTTATTCAGCGCATCCTTCCACCTAACGCTCGGACAGGTGTATGTGCACACAAAAGTGTTGTTAAACCTTTCTTTCGCTACGTGGTTCACGAATCCTTTTATAAAATTTCTAACTGAATCTCTACTCTCGTTCTCTTTTCTTTTGCTTTTGATTATGTTTGACTGTGATTACGTCACCTCACACCCTAGTTTATCAAAATAAAATGTTTTTAATGATAAGCGTATTTTTGCAGTTAATTAATTTGTCCCCTCACAACGATTATAAGCATTTTAAATAGTATATTTTTTGCTAATAGTTAGCAACGATCCCATTTGTAAAAGAAAATTAAAAATTAACAATTGCATACAGAGCATTATAAACTACAGAGTCATATTGTTTCCGATTGTAATTATAAATGTTCATTTCATTCGGATTGTAAAAGTATACATATTTTCAGGTCATTTTCAGAATAATAGTTTTATGCACTCAGATCTATAATAATAATTATATCAAACAAGATTCTTTGAATCAACGGAATAGAACAAAAGAAAATACCTATGTCTCCATTCTTATTTTTCTCTTTTTCTCTCTTTTTTTTTTTTTTTTTTTCTATTTTCTTTTTTTTAATAGAGCGATCGATATTTTACGATCGTCGCTCACGAGCAATATTTATGAAAACATTTTCAGTATTGGATATGATATCAATTTATGCGTACATTATTTACTACGACTGCCTATTGAGCAATCAAAAAAATTACGATGTTATTACATTTTCTTTTTATGAGCGACTTCGATTTTTTAAATTTAGGAAAAAGTCTTTGCTTATAACTCGAATGATTAGTCAGTTGAAAAAAAATGAATGCAACATTGTCAATTTTTCGCCAGTGAAATATCAATGTATAACAACCACCTTCTCTTAGAATAAAAAAGTGGCACATTGTTTTGTATCGTAGAACTTCTTTTATTTTCCCCTTTCTTCTCTTCTGTTCCTCACGCGCTTTTTCTTACTTCTCTTTTTCGTCTGGCTTCTTTCGTTTCCACTCACAGCGACGCTTCGTCGAATTTCCAGAGAAGGGATCAAGGACACGGGCGTTGTCGTTATGGCAGCACGGCGGCTATGGTTTTCGGTACCTTCTGCGTTTCTCACAGATTTCTCGTTACCTTGAAAATTTCATCCACTCCAAAATAACAATTAAGTACACGCCAACTCCGTTTATTTTTCTCGTCGTCTCTTTTATCGTCGACATTTATTTAGCATCTACCTATAACGAAGCACTCTGTCGAATGAACTTGTAGTTTTTCGGGAACGAGGATTCACATTGCGATGTTTGTCAAATACTTCATTGAATACGTTTTCATTATCATATTATATAAGCTTTAAATAAGTCAACAAAAAGTACGATATGGAAACTCTCAATGGAATTTTTAGTGTACTTATTTCAAGACTGCTCCAGGGTAAGTGTCTTTAATTCATCAATCACGACAAACAAAGCCGATCTTTTGATGAAAATATTGATTGTTATTTCAATTAAAGCTTTTAATATTACATAACTGACAAGCCTTTTAAACTTCAAAGTTTCATATTGCCGATTCTTTTAATTTTATGTGTAATAAGTATTAATCAAATTATTACTTCATAACATATAATGTCATGAAGAATTAATGTCATAAAAGCTGTATACATTAAATTAATTATGATTATTTTAAATAAATTCACCAATAAAAGAAATAACGTAGCCGCTTTCTTACCGACTGAACGCTTTAATGATGATAATAATAATAATGATGATAATGATAATGATAATGATAATGATAATGATAATGATAATGATAATGATAATGATAAAAATTGACGTTCGCGTTAAAAAATGAATACTCACGAAAACTAGAATATTTTAAAATTTTTTATCCAAAAGAAAGAATTTAACCCGATCAGTTAAGTGAGCTGAATAACATTCTCTTTCGATATTTCTAAACATTTAACAAATATCAATTTTTTAGAGTCAATTTAATCATTATCACAGAGTTTAAAAATGAAAACGATTATCTCAATCGCATATTAAAAACAAAGAAATAAAATATATTTTGCACTCTCCGCGCAAGTCAAGCCAACCCAATGCAAACACTTATAAAGGAAATGTATCAGTCAGACAAAGGCCTGTAACAGCTGCATTGACACACTTTCGCACGTGCGTATGCGCTCAAAAGAAGGAGAGATATCCGAATGCCCAAAAATACACGCGGCCCATCGTGGCATTAGCGCAGTCGTGCAAAGGTCAAGCTTGAGCCGGAGAGAAGAATCACGGCTCTACGGTTAAGGACGCGGATGCACCGCGTAAATGCGCGAGAAGCACGGCTCACCCGTTGGGGAAGGTTTCAGGCTGCGAGGCTGTTTGCAGAACGACCTGGCCGACAGGAGTGGTCGTCGCTTCCTCCTGCGGCTCGAACTTGCCGACCCCGGTTCCGTAGTTCTCGGGTTGCCCGAGCGCCTCGGTCTCGGCTGGTGTGCGCATCGTCACCTCGTCTGCGTCCTGCCAAGCCAACGCCGACAGCTCTGAAAGCAAAACCAATGCACGCGATTAAATTCAGGATCACGTTCACGACCGCATCGAGCCTCTCGTAAGAGATATCCTTTCGTAAAATCTCCTACAAATCTCATTTCACTTTCGTTGCGTGAAATAATGTTCGCTTTCCGGCATTATTTGCTTTTGCTTTGGCGAAGGGCTGCTTTCATGACCAAAGTATTCGATTCGAGAGCGCAACATGAATGCGCTAAGCGTACTAATTTTATTGCATTATTAGAGTAACATTAGTTTTAAATTTCGCTAGGGTTCATTCCAATTATTAAATTAATATTAAATTAAATTAATACTGCCGTTTTCGTCTAAAAAGGAACAGAAAGTGTTGGGTACGCTACACCCCCAAGTTTTTGTCGCAAATAATGATATTACATAGATCGTCATCTTTATTATTATTATTCTTATTATTAAAATAACTATTCGCTATAAGCAACAATTTGCCTTCTAATGCTTGAGATCCCTTTAAAATGTTCTGGATTTGACATAATTTGAAGCATCTGTTTTCCTCGTTTAATCTCTGCCCGGTGCATCAGGATGCATAATGAAGATCAGCATGATAGATTCGCTGAACTCGCCAAGATTATAAAATGCTAAAGTCAGTATTTATTCTCTGAAGGTAATATATGTTACATTTAACAAGCCATGAAAGCCGAATTAGTTAAATTAGTTAAATTTCGAGTTAGTTGAAAATTAACAGGAATAAAATGCAACTTGTTTTCTTATTATAATATGGAAATTGTCCGCCATCGGGAGACGTATAATGAGAAAAGAGGTATCGACTCGACCCAGATTATACGGAGCAGAAAAACCGCGTAGGAGGAAAATAGCATTCAAGAGAGGATATTAATTTCTGGCGCAAGGCATTCCAGATGCGTGCAATGTCGTTGAGAAAAAAAACACCTAAAGTCTAATATCTTGAGATCGCTGCGAAGATGTACATTTATGTGCGAAAGCCATTTCGTTCAAGTGCAAGTATTATGAAAAAGCAAATCGCGTTGGTATAGATCAACGGATGGAAAACGCGAAATCGACATTGATTCAACGATTATAATCTGCGGTGTATGATCTTCCAAATTATGAATCTCAAAGAAGTGCTTGCGTGCTTGTGATATTTTCATATAATTTTTAGAATTCACAACATAAACGTGCAACTAAAACAATGTATCTTATATTGCGAATTACTTGCGAATAGAGTTTTCAAACTCCTATTTAATAGATAATTAATCACAATGACGTAGCATTACACTTAATACTCGAGTAATCTTAGATTTTAGCTGTTTCGTTATGTTTTACTATGTTTTGCTTAAAAAATCTCTATACTTTGATCTTCGTATTCGGTTAATTCAAATTTGGCGGGTGTACATGTTCCCAATTGTATTCCCGGCGAAAAACTTCTTTTTGGCACAGTGTATAAGAGAACTTTTTTAAGAGCGTTAATACCTAAGATACTGAAACATTTTCGAAAAATTTCCAACATATGTTTCGCAATGTTAATATGTACTTTTTGTGCGTTAGAGAGATGGTAGATTCAGCAAAAAAATTTATTTTTAGAAAAATGATAAGGATCTTTGAAAAGAGTGAAAGAGGGTGGTGGGGGGGGGAGGGAGGGGAGAGTGAGAGAGAGAGAGAGAGAGAGAGAGAACTGTACAATCCCGTGTCTATCTGCGGTAAAAATAACCTCGATTCGCCAGCATTTTTACGATGTGAAAGTCTGCACAGTCGAGTCGACACGCGAAACGGTGCAACGCACACGCTTCAGGGTCGGAAACGAATGTAAAGAAGTATTGCAAATAATAGATGAAATTTATCTTTAGATTTACTCTACAATTTTATAGAGATTATCGGTACGAGCTAGAGTGCTGCAACAGATAAATAAAGGATAATATAATCTTTAACGCAGTTACTTCTTCGATTTACATTCTTTTCAATAAGCTCTCTTAAATATTTATCACACTACGAATGCGCTAAAATTCATTTAACTTAATGATATTCTTAAATAAATTCACCCGCATTGCAATAAAAATAATGTTTGCATAATTTCTATAATTTCCATAATTTTTAAATAAAATTTATTTACATCTGCATTCTACTTATAATACTTCAAAATAAAATACACATAAATACACATGCATACGCATAAACAAAAACAACTTACATCGTAATGCTATTAAAAGTACATTTACGATTTTTGCAAAAGTACATTTTCTGTTTTACTGTTATTTTAATTGTCGTTATTAGTAATAACACCAACACTCTTAGATGTAAGAGAACTTCACTTTAATAAAATCCCATAATAACTAACAGAATTTTTACCTTAATTATGCTAAGTATTAAATCGATCGTTAAGTTAATTATTGCAAAATTTATTTGATGCTATAGATGTAATAAATAACTAAGCTTGAATTCAACGGTAAATGGTGCATTCGTAAAGTTCTTTTATGTTTCTACAAGAAGAATTGATGGACGTAACATTTAATTATTTACTTTCTAGTTATCATTTTTGTTGTTAGTTTATCAATTGAATTGTTTTTAATACTTTTAAATAAATATAATTACATTTAAATTGTACAGTTATGTGCTACTTCATTTTTAACGTAATTATTATCAGTGCAATAAATATAACTTATATATTGCATTTATTGATTTTTAGTTCAATTGTTCTTAAAATGAAAATATATAGGGAATAAAATATTTATAAGGAATATTTCAGCCGGAATATTTTCTAAGTATTTTGCATCAGTGACATAAAATATAGCATACATTCGAATTCCTCATTTATACGTATGGCGCGCTATACGTGCACGACATTAAGATGAAAACAAACCCAAAGGGATTTCAGGTGTCGCATGAAGTACAATAAACGGTACGGTGTGCAAGCCTCGCGCACCAGAAATTCTTGGTTATTAATGAACTTCTTGCATTTGATTTACAATGCATCTAAAGAAATTTGTTTGTACCTTACAAGCAGATGCACGTGCTTACATTTTATATACGTATATTAAGGTACAATGATAACGACTATTTTCATCATCATCATCATCATCATCATCATCATCATCATCATCATCATCATCATCATCATCAGATGATGATGATGATGATGATGATGATAATTCAATTGTTTTAAAGTCTAATTAGCTCCAGTATCTTTGTTTTTGTAATTGCCGTTTCATCGACTTCGGCAGTAAAAAATTGAAAACTTATTCATAAAGTTAAATCGAATACATTTGGTCCAATAATCATACTTGAACAAAGAAATTGGTTCACAATTACAAATAAAAAATACATCCAGAGGAAAGAATATAATTTATCGATATAATGATGGAATTAATAACTTCATATTTGAAAATTCATCGAGTAACAAATAATAAATAATGACTACGACTCTCCTATTATTATGATTGAAATATGATGAAAATATTACATATGTGTACGTGAACACGTGTACGGGTATGCTTAAAAAGAAAATACAACTTTTTGTCAAATTCTTTCGCGAAAAGAGTAGTTAAAGTACATTAAAAATACATTGCTATAACGATATCTAAATTAATTTAAGATTTTTTAAGCAGTATTTAAGTAATAAAATATATAAAAGCTGAGATGGTATATGATAAAAAATGTTGTCAAAGTCTCATTGGGAAACGTGCTTTTTCGTACTCCTTATTAATTATAAAATAACGAGCCATTAACAACTTATAAACTTCTCCGAAGGAAATACTGAACCTGTTTAAAATACGTTTAAACAGAAAAAATGAAAGTAATATAATACTATTACTTTTGTAAACGAATGCAAGCCAATTGAACGTAAATCTTTTGAAGCTTTTACATTTAAGCAATCTTTACAATTTCTCTTTATAAGCATTCGCTTGAGATTTTATTGCCGTTGACAAAAGCTTACTCGTAAATGCTTGGAAGCCGCCAGGGGTAACCACGGCTCACAAAGGCACGCACCGTCACCCTTGAAGTCTGTTCTCGAGTTTACTAATGCAGACGTTAGTATACTTGCTAACGCGCGGTAAGTTCACGGACGAAAGAAGCGCATGCAAAACGACATAATGTAAGCTCTTCGTGCAGTTTCCCGCTTTCGGATTCACTCGGGCAAAAAACGCGTGTACCTTACCCGGACGATCACGCGATCACGTTATGCCCGAGGAAGCGCCCATTTTTTTAACCGCTGATAATGTTCGCTGTTTTGAATACTTATTGCCTTGAGGTAATAACGAGAAAATGCTTTCTGATAACGAAATAACGAGCTTATTGATTTTTTCAATAGCTTGTAACACTCGAGCGTTAGCGTATTTTGCTCATTTTTCACCGAATTTAGTAAACTATTCTCAATAAAACAAGAATTCGGATAAGTTAAATCATCATTCATCTTCAGAATTATTTCTTTGAAAATTCAATTTATCTAAGGTAAATGTGAAGTATGTAAGATAATTGTTTTCGTCTTAGCCAATCGTGATTGTAAAATTAATTTAAAAAAGACGTTGTGGATACATATAGATTCTTTCTTGATGCAGTATTAATTTAAAATATTATAAAATAATGTATTCAATAATTTTCGCTTTACACTAATGTGAATTTTTGCATGTTAAATGAATCTTATTGTATAGTAATATAAAGACGAGACATTCCAGAATATTACTATTTTAATACCAATCTGACCTTAAAAGTTCTCCATAAAATACTTTAGTACTTTTATATGATTAATTTATTTGTTATGATTTACATTTTACGTTACATTTTATATACGTATTTATGGCTTGAACACTTGATTATCATCCCCTTTCAAAATAAAATGGATTCTTATTTATTTACTTCATTTGATTATTTATTAAAAAAGACGAACGATACGAGTATCACTGAAAATCTAGAATGTGAAAAAGAGTCGATTGCAATATATTCATGCAATATATTCAGTTAATGACCATCTGGAGACGGATTTTTCACCATGGAAAATATATTGAATTTTTAACGATTCTGTGAATTGCCTTTTGCTTATTAGAGGATGAATACGCTGACCATCGAATTTACGTTGGATTCGATTTTTTGTAAATTACATGGTACAAGTATTTTTATAATGACAAAACTTGTTGAAAATGATACTTTTAAGTAAATATTTTCCTAAATCATTTTTTTACATTTGTACTAACACACAAATAAAAGTCAATAATATTATACAAAATCAGTCAATAAAAGCATAAGATTTTTGTAATGTTTAACTTTTGTGTAAAAAGCTAAATGAAAGCCGATGAGAAAAAGTAGAAGTATTCATAAAATATATATATATGTGTGTGTGTGTGTGTGTGTGTGTGTGTGTGTGTGTAGAATGTACTAATGTTCTTTATATCTTAAAATGCAAATGTCGTGACAACCAAATAAAATAATACTAACACGAAATAATTTTCGTTTATGAAAGTATTATATTTTTTCATGGTAAAAAATCATCCATCCATATCTTTTTCAGTATAAACAGAAACTATTTACGGACCTCTTGCAAGTTTGTATTCGCCAACTTCTCACATTTATATAAAATTCATCCTTGAATCAGTCATAAAACTATATACTTTTGCGTTCCCGCGATTCATATACAAAAGTCTTAGGTCATAAAGAATAATTTAAACTTTTCTCCTCTCTGCCATTGTATTCTGCATAACTTGAACGATCACCTCCTGCGTTAATAAAAAATATGGGCGCGCACACACACATACACATCGAACATCTCCGCGCTTATAGATGGGAAAATTTTCTCCCGCGTATTGTATCCTCCCGATGTATAATTTTCTCTGACATTTAAGGGGTTCAAAGAGGGGACACTGTAATACGTGGGGTCGAAGAAGTAGACTGGATGACTAGTGAAAAACGTCTCTGCGTCGCTTCCGATACATATTCTCTCGCACGAGTACACCCTCTTTTCGTACTTCGTAAAGTGGTGAGGTACAGCAGATGAAAGCATCCCCGTGAATACGTAAGGGTGCAGATATTATTGCGCGTGCATGTTGTTTTTATTACTTTTTTCTACCTTATACTTTTTCCAGTGCATTTCATAAGTTGGTTCAATTTATTTTAATTGTTATGCTTTGCTCTATAAATGCAAGGAAAACTTAAATCGCTATTACACTAGTTGGGCTAAAATTAACGGATTACGATGAAACTTCTAGTATTAATATTATGTTTAAAAAATTTATTTATAAAAGTGTGATAGCATACTGACTTTTTAATAGTCGTAGTTAGAAGTTATAATATAAAAATTTAACAAAAAGTGCTATTAAAATATATTTAATATAATGAAGTGAGAAAATATCTTATTTAATGATAAAAGAAAAAACTGGTAAAAATATTATAAGCGAGATCGTCTATAATAATAACATAGATACATTTTTTTTAATCAAATAAAACTTATAGTAAACGTATTTGGTTTCTCCTTTGCGTGCGCGCGTGCGAATAAAAAATGATAATCAATTCACTCGAAATATCGATCATTCTTGCAAGCCTTCTCTCTTACAAACCTTACAAACCTCAAACAATTTTCTTTGTTAATAATATACTGACTTTTTCGCTAGAGGAGTAAATAAATTCTTGATTCCACTGAATCATAATAATAGAATGCATTGCAGAATTGAAAATACGCATATACTTTTAGATAACTAAGTAACAACAGAAAATATAATCAACATCCATAATAATTTTTCCGCCTACTTTTCACCCTTTCGTTCGAATTATGTTTGCCTTTCGTCGACGCGCGTCTAGTCTGCACGACACAGTTGGATCGTCCGGGAAAAATATTCGTCCATCTGCATCAGTACGAGATCTCGAAATTCCCCTCGGCTTCGTTGAATGTACACGTGGAGTCCCCCTTCCTTTTTCCTATCCTCCCAGAACTATCAATCTCAACGAATATAGCTCGTGGATTTCGCCCGATCGACGACACGGGAAATTCTGTACGACGGAGAAAGACATTTGCTCGTTTCTCCGTCGTACGACGACGCGAGCTTTGGCTTATTGTTCAAAAGCGATTCGAGTGACCATGCGGAAGTCTTTTATTATGAGTTCGTTCTTTTTATACCAAGCGCAATTGGATAATATTATTTTTTTTAATTCGGTGGAGCTTTGTTTGGAATAACATTAATTTTTACTTGTTTGTGTACAATGGTGTACGAGTATACAAGGACGAGAGCTTTTATTTTTAACTTATTCACGAGAAATCGATTAATTAATTACTTAATTACTTAATCGCTGTGCAGAAATAAAAAAGAGAAGTAGAATTGTTGGCAATAGAGAATTAAAATATTTTCTTTTGAGAACAGCAACGTGAACTTTATGTATTAGCAAATATTTTAAAACTTGAAGTAAAAAACACGAGTGCTTGATAAAAAAAAATTAACTAAAGTCATTGAAACCCATAAATCATTTTTAAGTACTAGTACAGCAATTTCTTGTTAATTTCTTCATCGGTTACTTATCAGTAAAAAAATTACAAAATAACGATATGTAGAAATGATGTATTCAAGTGCCAATTTACCGAACCTATTTGGATCTCTCGTAATAACGCGTAGAAACGATGATTAAATTAAATAAAACGTTTACAATTTTTCTAATCCAGGCATTTAAATGTAGTAGTAGTAGTAGTAGTAGTAGTAGTAGTAGTAGTAGTAGTAGTAGTAGTAGTAGTAGTAGTAGTAGTAGTAGTAGTAGTAGTAGTAGTAGTAGTAGTAGTAGTAGTAGTAGTAGTAGTAGTAGTAGTAGTAGTAGTAGTAGTAGCAGTAGTAGTAGTAGTAGCAGTAGTAGTAGTAGTAGTAGTATTAGAAATAATAACAACAAAAACAACAACAACTTTTTAATTTAACTTAAACAATTAAATTTGTGTTTATTAAAGTAAGTTTTTAATTGTACATGATATTCATAATTTTCTACGATAAGGATTAAGTATAATATTATATAAGGTGAGTGATTAGTAAATATTTATCTACAATAAAATAAAAGAATTTGAAATTTAGATCAAAAGTGTCACCGAGTATAAAAAAATAAATAAATATTTATCGATAAATTTATTATGAATACTTTTTAGGCACAATCTGTTCTGTGAAGGCGTTAATTAATTCTGGCCAAGTTTTGCGCGTGTTAGTCATATAATTTATAGAAATCTGGACACATTGTCATTAGCGAAGGGTGGCACTATGACTTTACCCACTTCCAGTCTGAATCTAAACCGTTTCCTCGCTTGCAATATGAAGAGCTTCAGTTGCTTCGTGTACATAAAAATATATTTAGACAATATTTTTTTCCTATTGTCTTGCTGAAAAACAGTCTTTGTTTATTGTTGTACGTTGTACAGTATTGTGTGCGTATGCACTCATGTCCCGTGCACACTTACGTCGTTAATGCACGTACAACAACGAGCGAATTCTTTACATTCTTCGATACTAATTTTTGCAATTCATAATATCATTAAATTATACAAATGCACGTTTAGAACTGAAAGCTGTACATATTTAAGGTCCAGATTATATTTTATATACTTAGCAACCAATACTAGTACTCATGACAATTAAGTTAATGGTTCGAAGTAATTATTCACTTTGTTATTAAAAGTTTAATGGCAAGACATTTTTTATAATGCGCGATTTCGTTTGAGTTCTTTTTGTGCACGCGCGCACGCGCTCGCACATAAACAAAACAAGTAAAAGTATAATACTTTAACAGTACTTATAGCAATGTTAAGATAGATTTTTATATTATAACGAGTAACAAATAATTTCATAATTTCCTTGATCGGTACAATAGTCTACAGAACTATAATTCCTTAGCAGAAGTCTAGTAAACGTGTCTATGACATTACAAATATTTTCGCATGAATATGTGTCTTGCATGCGTAAGCTAGAAGATTGTTTGTATCTGGTATCACGTAAATATAATTTCAGGTAACTCGAGAAACTTCAAAATAATATTTAAAAGAAAATTTATTTTTAGCGCGGATATCATTCAACGTTTAATCACAATATAGTCATTCGTTAATCTGAAATGCGTTAACTTTTATATTAACTTTATACTAACCACCACAAACAAGTTTGCCACGACATTTTCAAAGTGATATTGTCCCCTCTACGCATCGATTAAGAATCCGCGTCACAAGAATTGTAATAGCATACCGCATAGTTCATCAGCCACCCTTCGGAAATTTGCATCGACTTGAATATTCTTGTTGATCGATGCGAGGGTGTAGCAAAAATTACAGAAGTTATTGCTAAATCTAAAGGTTTGTACGTGTTCCGTCGCATCTACTCGTGCACATACGTATACAACCATTTACGCACGTAACCAACTATACATAGGCATATAGACGTAACCTTCTGGAATCCATCTAGAAGAGGTTCAGACAACTAGGGGTAGTTATATGGTGTAAACGTGGTGGAAGAGTGGGGGGGAGTTAGTTGTATTAGGGCGCCACGATCGATTGGCAACTTAATGTAGGAGGTCTACTACTCTCTCTAGCTTTCGCTTTCTTTCTCTCTTTCCCTCCCTTTCGCCCATGTCTGTGATTTTAAATGCACGGAGGGTTACCATTTCTTTATCTCATATATGTGCACCTTCGTTGTTGTAACTTTCTTTCTTTTATATTCCATTTTTGTGCGCGATGCAATACATTATAGTTTCATGGGTTACAGTATTATTAAGTTAGTGTTATTTATTTAATAGTTCATTAAACATATCGTTAACATGGATTTTTGCACGTATCGGTCAAAAAAGTAGAGGAGTATCTTGTCATATTTTACTTAAAAATTTAAAACTACATGTAGTTGAAAATAAAAGTAAAGTACAGTGAATTTGTAATTCTGCATTTTATATTGTGATCGAAGTATAGGTTTGAATATTGAACCATTTACAATATTATTGTAAATCGATAAAATGAGCAACAGATATTATCAAACAGTTATAAATGAAAAATGCTAAAAATTGCATTATATATTTAATGGGATTTTTCTTCGATTCATTCATACTCATAAATTTATAGAAAAATGTAAGTAGACGATCTAATTAATTATATATATTAATAATCATGCAAGATGCAAGAATGATACAATCGATTGGCAAAATGATGTAGGAGGCTTTTACTTTTTTAGCATGTATGTACTGTAATCTGATGCAAGAAGTTTATTTCTCGTTTTTCCACTTTTTCTGCTACCTCGTCTATAATATTGTTGTACATACACTTCTCGTTTATTTGCAATCATCTTTTCTAAACGAAAACTTGGTTTGCGTTCCATTCGAATAAATTTCCGAATAAATCGAAGAAATAAATTTTAATTAAGAAACAGAAACTCATATTTTATGTTCACCTTAAATATATGTATTATTCAAATATTTTTATTTACCGGAATATTATATAAATTTAATTTTGTGTTTAACAGACCTGCCTAATCCTGTTACAATAAAATAATAAATATCTTACCGTATTTTCATCTTTAAAAATTCGTTGATTTCTTATTTTATTAATAAAAATTATTTTTATTTTTACTTTATTTCTTACATACATTTATATATTCAAAGAATAAAGTTTATGAATTCTTTTACTATCGTATTTTATCGATAGAATATTAAAAAAATAAAGCCTTCTAAATTTTAGCGCTATTTTTATTTTTATATTTATTTTAAGGATTATTTTCCTTAACTTTAATTTAGATAGGTAGCAATAAATTTACTTGAATCTTGTTAGGCTTGGATCCTCTTTTATAAGGGTGTTTTTTTTATTTTATCCTACACTGCCCTTAGCGAGAAAATGTAATTGTGATATTAATGTGCTTATCAGGCCCAGCGAATGTTGAATATTAGTTTATTTGTAGAAAGTACGTCTGGAGGTTCCGAAAATTTGTCGTGGTTGTTCGAATAAATCTGCTCGTAGCGAACGCTGCGCATATATATCACAATTAAATTGAACTCATATACGATATTTCGGTTGCTGATTTGCACGTGACCTTATCGTATTTCAGGGATCTACAAGCGGAGATTTCGTTATCTTCAGGGAGTGTTATTTTTTACTTTGGTAGTTTCTAATTCTTCATTTTATAATTTCACTACGTTCATTTCACTTCATCGGAAGAATGTTTCATTTGGATTATTTTTAGTGTTTAATATAATATATAATATAATATAATATAATATAATATAATATAATATAATATAATATAATATAATATAATATAATATAATAATATAATATATAATATATTATACTTCAACAACAATCTCTTAGCATAATATAATTTACATTAAACGATAATTTCTCTGTTTGAGAAATTATTATTATTGAAATTGAAAAAGTATTATTATTAAGTATATTCATTGCTACAATTTTAAATATACATATTTTTATAAAATTATGTTCATTTGTAATGAAATATTGTAATATTTATCAATATACTTCTACACTTTTTTTATATATATTTGTTCTTGTACGAAAAAAGGATTAATTACTCTTATGTTAATTTTAATTGTAGCATATATTATAAAAAACCAATTAAAAAAACTGATACAAGATCAGCTTTGGTACAATTTTCTGCTTTAATGAAAACTGTACCAGAAAATGAATTTATATAAAAGTGGTTTCGACAAAAATACTTAAAATGTATTAGTATTTAAGGCTTATTATCAAATATATAGCGTTATATGAAAATTTATCGTAGTAAATATATTATTTATAAGCTAACGAAACTTGTAATTCTTTTCATATGTTTGTAACGAATGTAATAGCAAGGAGATACATGTAAACGAAATGATAAAGAGATCAAATATACTTTTTGTTCTCTGTGTAATATCCAATGTGGAATAATTCTGGAAAATTATATAAAAGAATCTGTCATCAAATAAACTTTTAGTGTAATTATTATTTTGCTAAAAATGATTTAGACGTTCGCACCGCTCAATCATTTTTACCATAAAAATAGGACACAGTAGTAAGATGACTTATTTAAGGACAAACAATCGGATGTGGCTATGTGGCTCTTTCGCCAAAAGTAAACTCAAGTGAACCTTAATAATGGTTATTAGTCAGCTAAGTAAAGCTTCAATTCCGTAGAATTTTGAATTAACCTTCCTTCCCGTAAATCTCTTACCCTCGATAGAAGTTTTGCTGCATAGGGAAATCGAAGTACCACAACGCTTGTGTATCCCCATTTTTCCCATGAATTTTAATACACCAAAGTAATTACAAGACTCTTTATGTATCTATAGTAATAAAGTTCAATAATAGCATTTAATTGGCATAAATGCGATACCACTCAAACTGTTTATAAGATTGATGCAAGCAAATTTTGAGGAAAAATTTTAATTTAATATTATACATTTTTTATCGCTTACATGTAATCGTTTCTCTGCGATGAATACAAACTGAAATTACTAACGCGAACTTATTATTACAATTAGAACTAAGAATTTGTGCTTAACTGTCTAGATAAATAAAGATAATTCGCTATTAAAATGTTACAAGAATAAAAGCAAAAATCCAATTAAGTTTAATTTCACGTATACCAAGCAAGTGTAGATTTGTCAGCGAAACCAGTAACAGTTAATTGAGAAAAAAGTTGTAGCGTTTAAAAACGCTCTGAATCGATAAGTGACCCAAGAATTACAATATTGACAGAATTAAAATATTAAAAATGGCTGTCTCATTGACTGTATCGATTTCATCATCCCTTTTCATAGTTCATATTGGAAGTGAGCGCGTGTGTTGCCTTCTCTGGTTTCCCTTGACTTCCTGGGCGCGACGCAAGCTCGAATCGTTCTCGTTGCATGTCGCCCTGCGGCTGCACGCGATCTCTATTTTATCACTGTTGGAAAGGCTTTTATTATCATAGTTTTTTATTTATTCATTATTTAGAAATTGCATGCATGCAGACGCACATACACGCACGTAATGCAGTAATGTAGAAGGAAATTCTTTTCGTCGAGACAGGGAAGAAAGTGTGCTGCTCAAAAAGTATCCGAATGCGTCACTTTAGCGGAACTCCTACAGGAATTGGCAATGATTTTCGAAGGTTCACGTTATCGTTAAAAAAAGTAAGAACGCGATAAGTGTATATTAATTCTATATCTGTTCTGAATTCTAGGGATCAAGACAAATTTATAAAATGCATGTTCAATTTATAAAAAAGAATTATATTACGAAGATAAGTGGTTGGTAAGTACTGTCCTAATATATATATATAAATTGTAAGTAGCAATAATTGAGAAAATTATCGTGAGATTCTAATAAGTTTCAATTTATGCGTTTACGGTAAGAAATATGTATGCACTGCGTTCGCGTTTTGATCGTTAATCTTAAGCCGATGATGTGTCATTATTATTAGTCCTACTTACAAAAGTCGAAGAAAATTTTTAAAAATATTTCTGACTTTGTGGGATACTCAATTTCCTAAATCTAACCTTAAATAATTAATAATTTGATTAAGAATGTTAAAAATTACGGGTGCACATATTTTGCAATACTAATAATACTTAAAAATACTTTGCCATTTACCTACATTTATCTCTAGAAACTTTTTATCGCTCACTTAAAGTGCTAAATTATATTTATAGAAAATATTATATTTTATGTAATGTGCAGCTTGGTAATAAAATTTAGTTGATAAGTATAATCTCTAAAAATTAATAATTGTTATTTCAATTACTTTCATCGCGAAGTAATATAATCCTTTTCTATAAAATGAATACATCTGGAGTCAAGTCTACATTCATCGCGATCACGTGTGAAAGCCGAACTATCCAAGATAATATATATATATATATATATATATATATATATATATCTGATGCAATAGTGACCATAAGTTCATTATTTTTTATTCTTTCTTTTACGTAAATATTACATTTTTATAGAATTTATATTTATTTGAATTATACAGCTACAACACTTCAAAATGTATATATGTAAAAGGCGTTACTAGAATCAGTAGCAAATATTTATCGTAATAAATATAAATCATTCGATATAATTAATAAAGTGATCTATCCAAATGGTAAATAAAAATATGTAACTTATTAAAAAGACGATGGTAGTGTTGAAACAACAATTTTGTTACGTACTTATCCTCATGTTCAAAGAGTTTATTCAGATGCACTTGTTTTATTTTTAATATTGAAAATACATTTTATCGTATATCTAATTTACCGTACTGCAAAAAAATGGGTTCAATTTGTCATTCTCAAACTATTATCTATATTTCTTTACGCCACTCGTTTACTTATTACATACACATGTATAAGAAAATTAAGTGGTTTATGCGGAAATTATTTTTCTCCCTAAATTTTAACGATAGTTATTTCACAAATTCAAAAAATAATGTAGATAAATTTCTTAATACTCTCGGATATTGTACATTGTAAATTTGAAAATTTAGAGAGTAGTTTAGATATATAAATATATTAAGTGATATGTTGGTGAATTTTAAATTTTAAAGTAATTTTTAAAGTAATTTTTAAAGTGAATATCCACTGCGTACACCTTAACGTTGATTAACTAATAACGGTACGCCTCTAGTAATAATTTGTCTCATTTTCATAATCGTCTTCAACTCAAAATTAATATACCGGAAAGCAAGACTAAGGTCTGTAATTTGAATTTGATCTTGTAACGGAACCCAAACGTTATCTACTAATCATCCACGTGATTTAATTATTTCTTTCTACAAACTCCGCGGTCCAAGGATGGACAATCTACACTAATAAAACTACATGATAAAAAAGTTGCGACCAGCGCAAACAACTGGATAAAAAAACGTTATGTGTAACCACCATCGTCATTATTTTCCTCCTCATCGTCATCGTCGTCGTGTCGCGTCCGTTCGAACGCGCTTCTCTCGCGCTCTTCTCGACTCGCCGCAAGTCTCGCTTATGTTGGCATTCGAATCACCGAGAACATTTGGATCAACGTCGGCACGTTCGCGCACGCGCTCACGGACGTATTCACGCCGAAGCGAACGCTCCTATATATTGATCTAGCGAGTCAACGGAGAGGAAAACGAGTAAGATACGAGTCAACGAGGTGTATTACAATCGTTCAAGTTTGATTTCGCGCGCTTCATTTCGTAACTCGCAAGTGTACTTACTCGCCGTGATCGCTGCGACTAAGGTCAATGACACACGCCACCTCGTCGTTCCTCTCTCTCTCTCTCTCTCTCTCTCTCTCTCTCTCTCTCTATGCCATTTACACCTTTTGATAGCTCTTACCGCTGTTGCATCTGCTTCTTGTAAGGTAAAGGCAGTGTACTTATATATCGAACGCTTTAAATCGGGGGTACAATACTGGAAGTTTGTCTTAGGAGGCGTCGTTCGCCAAGGCATCTTTATCGGATAATGTCCGATCGTAGATGACATAACATCGGCAACGGCTTTTCGGCTTCTCTTCTGAAGCTATTAGTTCCATCGCGAGACGGAATCTAGATCATATTTTTAACGCATAAACACCCATTCGTTTCAACTTGTTTCTGCCTGGAAGAAAATCGGTGGATCGATAAAGTTATTTACAGATAAAAGCAAATTAAAAGGCGATAAATTTATTACAATATTGAACCTTTTCAAATTTCAAGGATGTTTTAAAGAAGTAAAACCAATAAATCCGAAATTGAAGGACGCGTCACCTTGAAATACCGGTAAATATAAAATGCATACATAACTGATTGTAGACATTGGCGTGCAGTCAAATACTTGTCTTTATCATTTATCATCAAAAAAAAAAATAAATAAATAACGTCATTCGTAACATTGCGAGGACCTTTAAATGTTACTAGTACTATACACGGGAATGGCAATGGGTTCCTAAAATGTACTCAAGCTAGGTAACGCAATGTACAACCATAAGCCATATACTTACGGAAAAATTTAAGGTCATTCACTCAGGCATTTTTATAGCTGTATTTTCTATTGTTTATTTTACTGCTCTGTCCAACAACGAATTTACTTAATTGAGATAGCGATAGATTGCTTTTGTTGTTAAATGTAATTGAGTTACAAATATAATTGGATCTCTTGAAACGAGAGTAACCTTGTAAGGTAATTTTATTTTAAAAATTTGAATAGGCTGAATAAAATATTATGTTGTAAATGACTTCAGTATTTGGTAAAATGTATGTACATTTATTAAAAGAAAAGTCGATCTTATAATTCTTACAGTTGTTGCGCATTATGTACTAAAGATTATTCAGAAGTTAAAGCTTTTCAATTATCTTGTTTCAACTATATTGTTCTAATTAAGATTGAAATGTATTTATGAAAATATATTTAAAGGATGGCTTTAAAATATCTTTAAAAAAACTCTTAACTTTATGAGATTGGCAAGAAAAATGTCTTTGGACTTACGAGGAAAAGGACGAAGCGAAGCGTATCCAACATGGCACCTGTGTATTTTTCAGCGGACACTCACCTTCCTAGCGAGAGAAATCATCATTGCATCGTCGCGGATTTATTATGCCTTAGTTTAACTCTACTCTCCGTATTCTTTTATTCTTATCGAGAAGCAGGTTTCAAGAGTATCCTGAGTTAGTTAAGCTAAAAAGAATTTCTTTACCTGTCCGGGGACCTGAGAAAAGCGTTTGCCATTTCTCATTTGGTCGGCGCCCTTATACAATTTATATTATTCCCATTCGAAGGAAGACCGTAGCAAGATTACCTTTATTTTAGAGTAAATTAGGCCTGCGAAAATATTCACGGAAGCGCATTTTGGTGTAGCTTTGTATTTATGTTAAGAATTTCATTTCGCGAAAGGATGCTTAAGTTAAGTGAGTTTCTGATGCTTTCGACTGAAAACTAGTCAAAGAGCGCACAATATATTGAATAATATCATTATATTGAAATATATATATTAGCATCGGTTTAAATATTACCTAATCAACAATATGTATATTTCATGTTTATTTCAAATAGATTTTGTGTTTTATTGAAGAACTGTGCGAATGGATTTTAAGTTAATCACAAAGATAAATAGTAAAAGAAAAATTCTCATATTAATCAAATTATGAAGCACATTTTAAATTAAAATCCAAAAAGATTTTTAAATTTACTGAAAAAAAAATTAATACTGAAATTTTAGAATTCAAACGCACTATACAAAGTCGCTTTATAAATTTTTTTTATTTGAAATGCGTATTTAGTCATCGAAAATTTAACGTGCAGCTGAAAAATTGTTTTTCATAATGAATTCAACAATTTTTTAAGTAACTTTTCATTTAATTATCCAGCAACAGCTTTGAAAAGGAAAATGTTATTATTCGCTCCATTCGTTTACAAGTTTTTTCACTACTTATTTCAAATTCGCAAAGCATTAGTTTTTATAAAATATTTCATCCGTTGTAATGCTCACAGACTACTGATATATATCGAATGGTGTACGAGGCTTTCATTTTTCCTCTGTAGTTCTTTGCGTCTTAAGAATTTTTAATAGTCGATAAATGATAAAGATTTAAAAGAAGACAGAAGTTAGGACAATTTATGTTCATACGGTAATTCATAACAGCATAGTTTTATTTTGGATATTATTGGTAGTTGGGGAAAGAATGAAATACACATTTTATGCGATATATTTTATAAGAGTATGCATTATAAATAATTTTAGTGTTATTTTATGTCAAATTTACTGAAAATTAATTTGAACAAGAACGTTAATTTAAAAAGTAGTTTCAACATAATTAAGCATTACTCAAACGTAAAATATTATTTTTATTGGTTGGTAACATGATTATTAAAAATTATGTGTACGATGTACACATTCACATATATGTATTAAAAAAACATTGTTCGTTTTAGTAAAAGTTGCATGCAATTTTTTGTTAACAAAAAAGGTGTAGCGTCTCGTTTTTTGTTTCTCGCTTAATCCCTTTTTATTTGCGTTATTAATGTAATACCAAACAGGATTTTATACATATTATCGACAATACACGTTTCGTAATATGTAATACTATCGAACAGATTTTTAAACTTTTTTATTGATATAATATTTCTTTTAATGACTATTATGAAGTTATTTTCATTTTTTTTTAACTACTGGCAATTTATCGTGGATTTGATTCATGAGAAGATCCTATACCGCGTGATAAGTTTTTATTGTAATTTTGAGGCGTTTCTATTAACTTCAAAACGATCTTTCGGAGCAATAATTAATATAAAATCGAAGCACACGGATCACTCGGTCTTAATTTTAACGATATAGAATTTATTAAATATACATTTTAACGACATAAAGTACACCTTAACAACGGATGAAATAATTCACTTTATCGTAGTTTTCTTTTACACTTTTAATATTTTGCCTAAAAATTAACTATTTTTATATGTTTTTGTGGATAAATTTATGTATAAAATTGGATTTCTTTATTAATCTTAACGTTGCAATAATCTAAAAATATTAAATATTAAAATATTCAAGAAAACTAAAAGTGGACACTAATTTATATGTAATTAGTTTATTAAATCTTGAGAAAACTTTTAAATAATATTTCTGCGAGTTAACTGCTTTTAGTGCATTCGTATAATATTGTTGCACTACTAAAAATATTACTTTCATTGTATTTTTATTCGCTACGTTGTACATATAAGTATATATTATTATTGCATTTTAAATGAAATTTTTTTTTCATTGATAATATTTATTAAGTACTTATCTTATATCGACAACAATATTCATGTTTGTAATTGTTAAAATCAACAAATATACGATACATACATTTGATAAATAATATTACTTGAGCATTAGATATTTCAATACGTTGCTCTTTATCATCAAATATTTCATTTAATCAACAATCGTTTAATAAACAAACGAGTCGCATATTTCATTAGGTGAAAAAATAGTTCGTTTTAATAAATAAAATTATTCAATGTTTTAAAGCCTTAACTCGTTCTAATAACGTAAAGACACGTATTTCGAGTAATTCGAATCGGTCACACGAATTTTCAATGGAGTTTGAACGGTCTTTTCAAATTCATAAGTTTTCACGAGTGAAATTAAGCTTTTTATTTACAAGGAGAAAGAACATCTTTTCCTTTCCCTACGCCTTTCCTTCGATCTATTCAAACAAACAGAGTATAGGACTCTTAATTAAAGCGGTCAAACGTAAATTGTTCGACATCTAGTGACGATATTATATGCTACCATTTAAAGAATAATTTGTTTCTTTTTTCCGTAAAATCGAGTTGGACAGGTGCCGCTCTTAGGGCAACTGTAACGTAGTAAAATTTAGTTCGCTTTTCTATGAATAGAGCATCGTATCGCATTGTATTACAATACAATTGTTCACGGAACGTTATATTTTTTTATTACGATTGCATCTATTCGAAATCGTTTACATAAAACGTCGATAAACTTAAAAAACGCATAAGAGTTGAGCGGTAAACAGACATGAGAGGACATCGGATGTGGTCTAACAACGCGTTGACTCGAAAGAGTGAATTTTCAAATAATATTGAAGAATTCAGTCAATTTTCCCCACTGCTGATTTCCCCACTGATAATCAGCGCATTATCCAACTGGAAAATCGCGCAGAAGCAAATCGTAAGAAGCAACGTCGATTTCGCGAGTTGCACACAAGCGCATACGCGAAATATCGATCGGCGCCTAAACGCAGCCCTACATAGGCACTACGACGTCCGTCCGTCCTTACTTCCTTAATTCCTTCCTTCCGCCCTACCTGTCTGTCCCTGTATCCGAGCGTCCGTGTACTAGGAGCGTTGGGCCTCGGGGTCCTTGAGTGCGGGCGTCGGTGACGACTCCGTTCCCTTCCACATCGATGCCATGCGTCTGCCAGATCGCTTACCCTCGTCAAGAAGCGAATCGTGAACCTCGCTCCTGGCGGCGATGACAATGCACTCGCGCAATAATAACGACCGCACTGGCGTCCGGCGTACGCACGCTCAAACGACACAATCACACGTCAAAGTTCGAGCGCCGACTGCGGGGACCCGGGGACGACGGACCCGTCAATCTCGAGTGCGTGTGTACGGCGGCGACGGCGCGCTACTCCGAACCCGTCTATGTACGTCGGTCAGTGGCACAAAATGGCGGCGGCCAAGTAGAGCTGGCTTCTCACTTTCCCTCCCGCTCTTTCGCTCTTTATCTCTATCCGAAAGTACTACCTCGGCTCCGGTTCTCGAATCACTCGGGCCACGGTGGAGGCGCTCGCACTGCTCGTGAGGTGGACCTCCGGATGTGCAGAACAACGTGCACGTAGACGCGATCTCGTGCGAGGGATTAGAAGGATACGCGACGGTAGAGAGGGACCCTACGTCTCTCTCTCTCTCTCTCTCTCTCTCTCTCTCTCTCTCTCTCTCTCTCTCTTCTCGCTGGCCGCTTTTCGCTTGCGACGGGGCGGATTCAACATTTTCATTTTCGTTTCGTTTATTTTTCTCTTAGGATAAGAGCGCCCGACGTATAAACGCCTCTTTCGACACGGTTGTATGCGACCGGCAGTTAACGCTACTCCGTCTTTTACAAACTATAAATTCAACTCTCTTTACACACGATGTTTCTTTTGCTTTCGCTTCATTTTCTTCTCACGCTTCGACTCCCGATATACCGTATTTCGAGGAAGTCAAGCAGCTTTAAGCAAATTCTTAAGATGCGCTATTCTTCACAAATTCTCTATTGTCTGCTCTAAGCAGGTAAATCATTTATTTACTTTACTTCTTTTAATTTACAACATATAACTTAGTACATATGTGTGTCTACACTTGCATTGTATACCATCTTTAAGTTCTTATTATTATATATCTCTATTCCAGCAGAGAATACATTTTTATTTTTTATATGTATTCCAACAAGTCTATAATTGATCATTTTCTCTATCATCTATTATCACTTAAAGTTTTAAATATTTCAAATAATATGCGAAAGGGTATAAGAATCTCTAGTTATGTATTTCCTATGCTTTCAAACGTCAGTTTTACTAATGTAATACTAATAAAACTCGAAACTCCGATTAAAACAACGTGTATAGTCGATTACTTAATTCGTTACAAGGATAAATCTATTTGATCAATATTTCAATGGAGAGCAATTACGGAAAAATGATACACGTCAATCGCTTTTAAACAATAGGTTTTGCAACTTAATTTTCAGACTTCTTGATAACGTGCGAGTTCAGAAATAAAACACCAACTTAATAAACATCTATAATTAATATTCTTAATTTCAACTTATGTTTGATTCGTTAAAAGAGACTCGCTGATACATTTTAGTCTTAAGATATTTCTAACAAACGAAATATCGCTAAGAATACTTATAATAAAAAATAAATATTATTTAGAGAAGCTTTGTAATTCCTTACAACTTTTTCAAATATTTTCCTCTATATATTTTTAATGTTCATGAAGCGACAATTATATGTCAAAAACAGGTCGATCAAATATTCTGATATTCTGGTAAATATATTTAAATCAATTATACGCACTAAATAGCGATTATAAAACTTACACATGATACATATATTACAGATCATGTGGCGATTAAATTTCAATTAAAGTACATGTATTTTTAAAGATCTAGCTAGGAAGCAAGCTACGTACATTGCTTTGTCAAATAAATTGCATGTATTAATTTTTCGAAATAAGATATTTATTACATGTACATTTTCATAAAATTAAATTTAATCGATACGCTTTTTGGTTTTAAACGAGTATGTACTTCGCTCGTTCTTGTATTTGGTTTTCTTTCATGTTCTCGTATATGGCTCTTCCTATTATTTATTGTATTTAATTGTATCCTTTATTTATCAAACATTATCAAAATTTTTGAATTTTTGTACATGAAAGAACGTGACACTATACTTTATACTATTATTGAAATTTAGACAAATGAATTTGGTTGAACATTTTAAAGCATATTTTTGAAGCAAAAAATATGTTAGAATACGTGTTTGTTAGTCAATCTGTACCGTTAATTATAAAATATAATGAATATGTAATTTTATTGGGCGTATTTTAATTATAATAAAAGTCTAGAATAATTATTGATACATTTAAAATGATTTCATAATATTGTTAATAGTATTTAATTCTCTAGATTTATGTACGTTTGTAATCTAACATTATTAAAGTAATTTTTCTGTCAGTAGTAAGATGTTATTTTATTAGAATATTACAAGAAGGTTTATTAAAATTTTCATTATTCATGCAATTTTTGTTATATTTTAGAGTAAAAACATACTTTTGTTATTATAAAATAAGATATAAATAACACAACTCTTATACGATTTTATATATTTATACTTGCTGTAAAACATTAATTTTATCCATGGATCATTATCTTTTAAATATATAACATTCATCATTTAAAGTAAAATTAATACAGATTATTAAATGTGTTATCTCATAATTTCGAATGTTTATCATTTTAAATTGGAGTAAAAATAATGATTAGTAAACAAATATTTCTGATCAAAATTCACAATCATAAAATTATAGTACAAATATCATTTTTAATAACTTATCATCGTTGTCAGAAATAATGTATACAAATCATTACTTTTCTATATTTAACAATAATACAGAAAATCTGTATTCAATTGATATTAAATGAAATATTTAATTTTAAAAAATAGTCAATTAAAAAAGTGTTTATTATATCATTTCTGTTATATATATATATAAGTATAATTTGTAATTAAGTTTATAGAATTAAAGTAAAATAAGAATTTATGAAAGCTATTTAATAGTTCAACAGATTTCTTTTAAGATAAAGCGCAAAAAGTGGTCAGTATAGCGCTACAATTTTCCTAAAATCATACAGACATCGTAGTTCTATTGAACGATAGAGTTACTAAGAACACTCTATATGCTAATTATGTTCGATCAGCGATGTCAAGAGTAACCAATGTAGAAAGAACCGGTAATATTGCTGAAATTTAATTACTCTTCTTCAATCAAGGAATCAAATATTAATATCAATTTAATCGTGGTTTGTAGTATACTTAATTATTTTAGATAGGTTTTAAATGTTATATTTGAAGTTAATTTTAATTAGAAAGGAAGTTAATTTTAATAACCAATTAAAGTAATACAGAAAAAGCTTTTCCATAATTGTCACGCTGCTAGCGTATACATTTATTTTGCATGAGAAAACAAACCGTAATGGAATGTATTTAACTGTGATGGATCAATATTTAATAATTAAGAAAGTTAAACGGACAGAATAACAAAACGAAGGTAAATTTAGACTTGGCGTTAAATAAAAATTTAGACTTTACAAAATGTATTAATAAAAAAGTACAAATTTATTTCGACTTCATTATATTCGATTAATGGAACAAGATAATAAACTCTATAGTTCGTAAAAGTATTTTGTTCAGTTCCGATAAAGTTTCGAGTTCCAAAAGTCAACGAGGGATCTTTCTGATTTCTCATAATTCATAAAGGAAATACGTAGAAAGATTTAGCATCTCTTACACATTTTTTATCTTCAATCGTTATTCTTGTGTGGTCTTACGATGTTGCCTTCTGCTGTAGTATGTATTAAAAATATTAGAAACATATTTTTTGGCTTTATTTTTATATGTAATTTGTTTAAAATAGCTATCTATTTTATTTATAATGAATTTAAAAAATTAATAATTTTATTTTATTTATTTTATTTTATTTATAATTATAATGTTTAAATATACTTACATATAATTTGGCTGCAAATTATAAACATGGGTTTTCAGTCTTCTCAATAAGAACTCAAGTAATAAAATGAAATTATAATTCACATTAAAGAAATCACTAAATTACATATTTTGAGATGTCGATATTCTACCAGTACGGACAATTAATGTGATTTTTTTAAACCAAAAATTAATATTAAGCTATAATGCAATTATTATTTTTAAAAAATATTTAGTTTTAAAATACAAAATACAATATATTTTTTTTGTTATGCTGTTATTATAAATAAAAAAGATTTTAAAATTTAAAAAACGTATCACCCTCGGAACTCAAATTATAAAATATATAAGCTTTATTTATAACGGTGTTTAAAAATTAATTTTTCTTTAATTTATAAAATCTATTATAAATGGATTGCAAACAAAAATAATATCAAAGTATTTCCAAAGTGCAAAGGGCATGAACATGATATTAATCAGTGTTAAGTGAACCAATGATACAAACATTAAGGTAAACAATTCAATGAAATTCATTTAGTATCACATATACACAGCTCTTGTATTTAAGCATACATTTATTATTAATGTATGTATTAATATGCATTGATTTTATTTATTAATATGCATTTCAATAAAACCATAAGAACTAGTTAGGATTTATAAATATTTTCTTTTTAGATGAAAACTAAATATATAAATAAATTTAAAGTATAAATATATTTGAGTTTATAAGAATTATAATTTAAATAAGGGTAGATTTAAACATACTAAAATTAGCAGGGTGAAATTATAGGGAATTTGTAATTGGGTTGGTCGAAGCAAGAAGCTGATAACAAATTCATGTATAAAGATGATATGCATTTGCTGACCAAACAAGGTGATTCTAAATAAAACATAAGATAGTGCGCGAAACGGCGATTGTGAAAAGTCGACTTAGTTTTAATATTATAAATGCGTTTGCCTGGATGTAATAAAAATACAAGCTATTTTATGAAATAATATTATCGCATTGAGAACACCTACACAAATTAAATGTAATTTAATCATAAAACATTGGGTTAGCAGAAGTTTGGCATTAATTTGATAAATTGAATCTTTAAATTTTGTAGATGTTTATAAAAACTACTGCAATATTCATAATATAGGTTGTGTTTAGTTTTAATTAACTTTTAATTTTTTAACGGTGTTCCCTTTCGTACATGCGTATTATAAAACGTAAAATATAACGCATTATAAAATCGTATTTGGTATTAATACATGCATATTTAATCAATTAATTGATATATTATGAATCTTACATAAAATTTGTGTTTAAAATTAGTTTAAAATATTTTCTGAGATATTATTGGTTTTTTGCCGAGGGAGCTCCTGTGACCAGCTCAGAGTAGAATGCACATTTCTTTTGTCCTCAAAATCTTTTGTTATACTACTAAATCTACTTTACGGAGCTTTATATTTACTTTGTCAAAGTCCTTTTTAATGATTCATCAAATTTCTCCGTAAGGACTTTTGAACGTCTTAGTCTCAAAGGAAAGATTATCCTGTTTAGAAAGCTCTCTCTCTCTCTCTCTCTCTCTCTCTCTCTCTCTCTCTCTCTCTCTGTGTGTGTGTGTGTGTAATTTTGGCCTTAATTTTAAATAATATTTCTGTTCTTATTTTGAAGAAAAAGTATTTAGTAATAATCCAAGTATGTATCGAGATGATGATGATTCTTTTCTCATGAATTAAAAATCTCTAACACGACTATAAATATAAAGTTATAAGTAAGACCTATATTGATTTAAACTTATGAATGTATACGTATTCTAATAATTTTATTTGCACCACACCTTTTCTTTTATTAGCAATTTTCTAAGTTACAAAAATTTGAAATGTCAAATTAGCGAAAGTACTATTTATTTTTGTTTTTCAAATCTAACTTTCTAAAATCCACATAATTGAGAAAAGAGTCATATTATGTAAGAATCATAACATAACCATCGTAACAGAACAAAACCACTATACCGTATGCGAAAGAAAGAAAAATTGGAAAAAAATAATACTGCATGTCGTACGCAGTGCGATTTTATATGCTTACATTAGCGAAAGGAGAACCAACCGTCATATTTTCAGTAATTCATCTAATTTTTATATACAATTTTCTTCCCGAGTCCTCGCAAAGGGCTAAAACTACCTTAGACGCATTATATGCAAGTGAATATCTTTATCCTATAACTTTCTCTCTGCTGCTTTTACTTGTTTTCTTTCTTCTTCGTACGATTTCTTTGTGCCTGATCCCCACCTCTTTCTGACGTCATTGGCTGATAGGAAAGCATCCCTTCCTTCAACACGCGCACCCTGCAAAGTACTATATCATCTGGGGAGAGGAAATATAGCGTTCTTCTACGTTCTTATACAGTTCTTACTGACATTGAAGACGTGTCATGTTACAACTGAAATATCATCGAGACCCGGTGCCAAAATATAATTTACTAATTTTACTCATTGAAAATTGTACATTAATTCTTTTTAAACGTAACTTGTACAAAGTAAAATAAACATTTGAAAAATAAGTCACAATATCATGATCTTTTCCTCTGTGTTACTTTTGGAGTAATGGTAATCTATAATTATTGTTATTGACTAAATAAAATGTAGAAATAAAATGTATAATCTTCGGATTAGACATTTCAAGAAACAAGACATTAAGTTATATTATATAATATTTGCATGGCATTTGATTCTCCTTTTTACGTATTCTTATTGTAAGTTTCTGCTCTTTAAAAGGATTTAAAATAAATATAAAACATGTATTTTTTAAAAAATTTTCTGATTTTAATAAAATTTTGAACCTCTGTCATTTGTGATTAAAGAGATTATGCTTTGACATAATATGTAAAAGCCAAAATTCTAGTCTTTTCAGAACTTTAATTGTTAATTATAAAATTGTCACTTCTAACATAATATCTATAATATGTAATATATATATAAAATGAAATAATTAATATAAGTTTGAAAATATAACACTTTTTAAAGCATACAAGACAGAAATTACTGCTAAATTAGCAGTAATATCAGTTCAAATTTAAATTTGTAAGTTGTAAGTTGTAGGTTGTAGGTTGTAGTTAAAGTTGTAAGGTTGTTTTTCCTTATCAATTATTGAACCTAAACATTTATTATAAACATTTAAATTATAATTTAAAATATCATAATTTGTAAATTTTAATAAAATAAAGTTTACATGTTAAACATTAGTCTAAATGAAATAAATGCACAAATTTCTCAACTTGTCTCTGAAGGAAAATAAAGTTAAACAAAAAATAAAATAAAAAGAATAAAGCATCTATTCAACTGTGTACGTATAAATTGCTTATGTAGGCGAACGTTGCAAGTACTCACGTGAAGTAACTTTAATGATCTTCCAACCCTCGTGTTACTGCTTTATTACGTACACTGTCTTTTCTTTTATATAATTGGTAGTAATCCGCCAGTGAACTATGGAGTCCATATCTTCAAATTTCGGATAGAGGAAAGATTGAACGTCGAGTCGAGTTCTATCTTAATGTCTCTTGCTATACGTATACAAATGTATTAATCTACGCTGAGAATGAAATTGCGAGTGTAGGGTATACAGGAAGATTGCAAATTTTATCTTCCGCATTTGTGGATCGTTAAACTTGCTGCTACTTTGAAATTTCCTCTTCTTAAAGGGCTCGAATACTGTACACGTTTCTCGTCGATTCGGATATATTTTTCTTAAATTTCTTTAAAGACTTTTGTAGATGAGAATGACACGTTGTCACAGAATTCTTAATATTAAATAATGCTTTAAAGGACAGGCGATGAAACATTATTTCCAGAGCTATAGAATAAAATTAATAATCTGAAGATCATGAATTTTTATTCTCTACTCAAAATCTATTTTCAATCCTAATTTAAAATCATTTACACTATTACTCAGTATCCATATGAACGTAATATCTAAAGTATATTAGTGCTGGTATTTAATTTACAATGAATAACTTAGAAGATTTATACTTAAGTAATAGTTCTTATATAATAGTTATAGTGTTTAAATTTTTAATTGTATTTAGCTTAAAAAAGTTCATCCGTGGAAATACCTAATATTTAATCCGATAGTGTACGATAAAAACTTATTTATATAACTTATTTTATATAATAATATTTAATATAATAATATTAAAGATTTTAGAATTTTTTATTCTTATGACATATTTTTTTCGATAAATATTAATTATGTATCCGTATATTTTATATCGTAGTATTCAAATATTAACAAATGATCATTGCCCGTTACGTTTTCTTACGAACGGTGTGCGTAATTATTTTTTAATTACTATTGTATTTAAAATCCACGTAAAAACTCTATGAAATAATTACACTTACGTTTACACCAAGCCATTTTTTCCCTGTTTTAACAACTATGAACAGTTTTGATTAACTTCGACCTTACAATATCTTTCCTCTCAAGGTGCAAATATATTTTATAAGTACGTCTGTATATATACCTGTATATATTTTGTAATCGATGTCTGTTTATAAATAGTATTTTTAACAAGTTCTATGATATTAAACACTTATAGACTGTATATAAATAATACAATTGATACACTTAAAAATTTAGATTATCCTTATGTACGAATATCTTCTAAATTTAACTAAATTAACTCTAATTTTTCAATCATTTTATAAAGTTATTCCCAATCAAATAAATTTTGTAATACAATCTAAGAACTTCTAATATACGTACATTCTATGAAATTTCATATCACTTATGCAATATAAATTTATTAATCGAAATGATTGAAATCTATAATACTTAAAAAATACAAATCTTATAATAATAATCAAAACATTTTGCATCATATTTATTTTATGGACTGGACATAATAAATACGACTTTTTACGTTACAATGATTCGTTACAAGTGTTTAAAATTCTTTTTTCAGGATTATAATTTTGCAAACATTTTTCACGAATTAAATTTGTTTATCAATCAAATTATTGATAAAATATGAGCAAATGAAACAATATCTAATTATTTATTTTTTATTTATGTGTTTGTAGAATCTAAAAACTAATTACTATAGTAAAATTTTAGTAGATTATGTTAATAAGAAATATTTTTATTACTGTTCTCTTTATATTTTATTGCTTTAGCTATTATGTTTTCTAAACAAAGTTTCATTATATTTAGAATACACTTACATATATTACATTTCCTTGTGTCGGTGAAGGTGTTACCATAAGTATCGATTTACGATTATTGTAAGCGTAAGCATTTAATTGTTAAATTGTGAATTAAAAACGAGATGTTCAATTTGCCTCTTCGTTTTTATCTTACACCTACATCGTCTACAAGAACATAAACAATTTTCTGAATTTTAGATTCCATATAAAATATCATAACTACTCAGCTTTTATGAAGAAATGTTTAGAATATAATTCGTAGAGTTTTTTTTTCAAAGATGAATGCTAGTATAGGCCAATTTACCACAAACAAATTCTAAATAAATTTAATTTTATGTATTTCAAATACAAATGTCAAATCAATAACTAAATATTTTAAATTCTACTTTAGAAACGTATTACCTATTGTATGTAATTAAATTTGGGAAAAGTTTGTTTAATTAAATATATTTATCTCTTTCTATAAACATATTATCTGTGTATTGTGCGTTTAACTTAAATACTAATTCATGTTTCATTTCTCAAAATAATTTCCTGACAAGTGTAAATAAAGAATCAAATAAAAATTTGATTAATTTTATTTCATTATTAGAAATTAGCGCGTAAAATCAACTTTAATTAGAATAAGTGTTTATTCCGTTATCGTTTTAGTTATTTTTATAAAAGAATACTTGAAATAAATGTTACACGTTTGTTATTATTTTATTAAATATAGATAATATTTCATAATATTTAAGATAAATAAATTATCTAGCTATTGCTTTATTAAGACAATAAATTTTAGATGTAGATCTTTCAAATTTTTTCAATAAATAAGGTTTATAGAAATATAAATTCTTAATAAATTTTTAATAAGCTTGCTTGATAATTTACGAAGCAGGAAGAAGATTGTGAAAAAGTTGGAATAAATAATTTACAGTACACTTTTTAATAAATAAATTTTAATTTATAATCATTATTGCGATTTCATAATATTGTTTAAAGTTTTTATGAGCATGTTGAGAATTTTTACAAAGCGAAGTTTGAATAAAATATAAAGATGGTAGGTAAATACAATTACTTTTGAATTAATTTTTCTTTATACATAAATTTCTATACAGTTATAAAAAGTTAATAAAAATAAATTAGAGCAGCCTACATATATATACATGTATATGTATATTCTCTACTGTAATAATTTACAAAAACTTTTTGCTCTTTACTTACGAGAAAAAACATACTCATATTATTTACAGTTTATAATAGAAAAATTTATTCCAAAAATATATTATCCAAGTAATAATAATGAATTACTTTGCAATTATAACTATACTAATTTTTGTATACGATTAACGTTCATAATTTTATTTTACTGTTGCTTTTATCAATATGCATTCAAAAATATTGACAATCTGTACAATATTTAAGATCATAATATATATATGTTAAAAATCCTATTTCATTTAAAATACCTGAAACGTACAAGTCAGCCATATATTTAACTTGTAACATACATTTTTAATTTGAAATTGAATAAATGTTCAGAAAATATAGTATCTCTTTAAGATACTTATAGTTATTTACAATCCCAAATTGTAATATATATATATATATAAAATATACATTTATAACAAAAAAATACGAAATATCAAAAAACATTTATTTGCATATAAGTTAATCTCATTTCTTTCTGTATTTGAAAAATATTGTTTAAAAATATACAATATACAATATTTATTATAATTGAATTACTACTTAATTTTTTTATTTTGATTTTGATTTTTCATATGATTTTCTTTTTTTAGTAGATAATCTATACACAAATTTTAAGTAAACTTAATTTCAAAATGAAAATAATATTTACCTTTTTATTTTACATTTAAATAATATTTTTTTCGACTAACATGATTAAATTTAAATCGATAACTTTTATTGTGACTTGAAATATCATTACAGAGTCATCTTACGGAAATCCTGTTTAATAACGTCTAAATCTTCTTTATCAACAATTTCCAAAGTGACTAGAAAACTATATTGGCTAAATCATATCTTTTTCAGATGTCTTATATATATTAAAATAATGCAAAACTTTGATATGTAATTATAATTTTAATGACAGTTAATGGCACTGTTTTAGTATTATATACTTTTTTCTGATATAATTTCTTAGAAGAACACTATTGTGGAAGATCATAAACTTTTATAGTCTTTAATTACATTTTCAATCTTTGCGAATGCTTCTAAAAAATCATCCTCTTCTAAACCAAATTTCTTATATTGATGAAGGAAAGCTGAATGAGTGTAAAGATTCCATGCTTTTCCAACTATGCCATCTAAAGTTTGATGTATTTGTGAATTATTCGTAACAAGTGCTAAGAATTTCTCTTGATTTAAAAGTCTTCGTTCTTGATTTAAATAAGTTAATTGATCAGAAGATGAATTCCAATTAACATACAAATCTTTATTTTGAAAATCATTAAACGTCATTGGATCATTTTCACTAATCTTACCTCGAGATAGAAGAAGATTTGATATAGATTTATAATATAAATGAGATGATTTTGGATTAAAGGAAATAGACGGAGTTTTTGTTTCTGGATCAACTAATGCAGAAATTTGTAACGTTTGCTTTAAATGTTGTATATATATTCTCCAGCTGTAAAATGATTCATACTGACTTATTAAAGGCGATACATAAGGTGTACTTTTAATGGTTGCTAATTTGTAACTAGGATGACTGGCTATTGTTGAAGTTAAAAAATTAGCATTACACCAAGGATTGTTTACTGGCTGAAAAATGGCGCACAATTTCTTTGATATAATGTCATTTATGTTAATTAATTTGGTTTCAACATTCTTTAAAATACTAGTGCACATAGCATGAATTTGCTCATTTTTAAATAAAAGATTTAAATCTACCGTTTCAGATAATCTTGCTAATGTTAACATAGTATTATAATTTTGTACACTAATTTCACCAGATTCAAATGGTAATATAATTGAAGCTATAACACTTTTATTAGGAAATTCATTGCGCAGTAATTCAGCAGTAAAGCTGCCAACTCCAGACCCTGTTCCTCCAGCTGAACTAAGTAAAAGTAAAATACCGTCAAAACAATCAGTTTTTTCTATTTCCTTTCTCGTAATATCTAAAATTTCTTCTTTCAACTGAGGCCCTTTAATCAATGAACCATAAGCCCAATTATTAGCAGATCCACCCCCAGCTTGACAAATTAAATTTTGTGACCGATAAGTCCAATCATTTGACGATTTGCTACAAATTTTATTAACAACCTTGTGCTCGGTGTCAACTAAAATTGCTCTGGCTAAACGTTTTCCATCTCTGTTTATATTTGAAAACCATTTTTCAAAACTCTTTTCAGTATATATACTGTTATCTCGTTTTGAAATACTTGTATCTTTGATATTTAAATCATTAGATAGCTGTTGAAATAAAGAGTGCCCTACTTGATTTCCACATTGACCAAATTGAATTGTGAGCATACTTTTAATGTTGATAGATACTGCTGCTCAAATACATCAGAAAACTCCATACAATTCTGTAAGCTATAAAACTATTATTTAAAATATAAAATTGTTAAATACTCAAATTATAGTATTGAAAGATGGTTAATAAGATTATAATTCATCTGTTGAACTAATTAATTATTATTGAAACAATTACATTATATGGATTTCAATATATATATATTTTTATCACTTTCAGTTACATGGAATAAATATGTTATATTTTTAATATACTTGTAAACTCTAGATGAAAAAGCGCTTTTAAATATATAGTTAAGAATAAAATGTAAGAAAAAGATCAATTTATATTAATAAAAGTTATTTAAACAATCAAACAGTTAAAATGAACTACACATTAAAATTGGTTAACCCTAAAACCATGCATTTATAAAATTATTAAAGAAACAAATTATACATCAATTCTGTGTTATTAAATATTTTAGTTTTTTAATATCAGATCTGGAAAATCATTTATATACTTACTATGCTTTAATTCTTAGTGTTATTAACAGCACATCATATATTTTTTAAATTTTTATTCTTTAACATCGTGTTTATCTAAAACAAGAAGAAGAACAATCCTTTTATATTTTAAGCTTAATAGTTACTTTATATAAAATAGTATGAAATAGAAAAACTGAGGTTATACAAGTATAATAAGAGATCTACTTTTTTAAAAAATATCTCTTTACCTTGGATAACGTATTAAATTAGCTAAAGCGTCAACTTGGCAATATATATTTTATTAGACAAAGAGATAGAAGGTGAGAGAGGAGGGGGAGAGAGAGAAAGAGAGAGCGAATCTTAACTTAGCTAATCGACACCTTTTCCAGAATAGGTTATATTTTTCCAATTGTAAGCATTACACATTAGACCGCCTTCTCGTAACCACTCTACGGCGACGTACACGCACACCAAAGAAATCTAAAAGAGAAGTGAACACGAAGTTTCTAACGTACAATACGAGAAAAGCATATAAAGTAATGAGTTGAGCCACTGCAAGGTAAGTTAAATAGTCCGAAGGGACTATTAAGTAATGCTAAACGGTTAATACTTATATAATTCTAAGATTTTCAATTATCAAACGAAAAGAAACACTTTTAAAGCGTTAAAAATTTTAATTAATTTGTTTATTCAATTAAATTTACCGATGATAAATATGAAAAATACAATTAATAACTGCTTTTATAATAAATGCAAACATAAGAATATACGTGTGTTCAAAATTATGATTAATCAATTATCAAATATAGTACGAATAAATAGATATTTGGTGTATCGATAAGTAAATGTAGTAAATTGAGAATAATGCACTACTCTAGAAATATATTTAACTTATTAAAAATTAAAAAGTGAAGACCCGTAGAAAAAGGATGAGGTTTATTATAATGTGCCATTAAGGTAATATAGTTTATAACAGTAATATTGCCATTGATTTTAGATATATTGCAAAAATTATTATACAATATATACAAATCTATACAAATATGATACATATTATGTATATTGTAAAGTGAATAAATGCGAGCAAGTTTCATATAGTTTTTACATTTTTCGCACACATTTTTTGAATGCGCATATATACAAATATCCTCTTTTCAATTGTATATTATTTTCTTAAACTAGAATACGACGGATTATTATTCGACAAATCATGATTTAATTAACGAACATTGTTTGATTTCTACTGTACTTTAAATTAATGAAAGATGATATGATTATAATATGATGATACGATAACACGAATTTATTACACTTAAACAATTGGTTAAATACGATTCGGTCGTGTGATATTGCGCAGTGATTCCCGCGTTTACGATTACCGGTTCTCGTTTTTGCAGATTCATTCCAAGTTTTATGGTCGCGCTTGAATTTTTAAAAGCTGTATGGATGTGGAGGAAAAATCTATCATGGTTGTCAGTTTGAATAATTGCCATGTGTCTTGGTCCACGTATTATTAAATTACAAATGTATATGTCTTTTGTTCGACATTTTTATTTAATATGTTAAATGAGTTAGGTGCTTATTTAAATCATGTTGGTGTTTTCGTACGACATTCACGTTTATCATCAAATGGAAATGCCACCACATAACTCTCAATCTCACACGCGTTGTATGTTCTTTAAAATGTTCTGCGTATAACATTTCTTCCTTTGAGAGGTATTTATTCTTCGTTGTTCTTTCATTTTCCAATAGCGTCTCATTTCGCTATTAAAATTATATACTCACGATCATAAACTAATTGTAACGATGTCTTTTGGCGCACTCGTGATGTTAATTAAAGTGCCAATGAGAACGTATTTTCTCTTTTGAAATTTCGAAACCGTTGCAAAATTCTCAGTGATTAAAAGTACTTTACAGTGAAACAGATAATATTTACTAATAAAAAAAAAAAAAAATTACAATTGCAATTGTAATCAGAGAATCAGATGCTAAAGATGCGGTCAATCTTCTCTAGACTCATTTGCGTGGAATAGAAAATTATGCGACTTGTCACAAATTGTACGCATGCTAAATCTCCAACCTTTTTCTTTCTGTTTTCTCAAGCAATTCAAGCAAAATGACGCTTGTTTAACGATCTCACTACACGTCGCGAAAGGTAATTTGCGAAACTTTTTTCTACATCGGAACAAAAGATTATTATTACCGCAACGAGATAAAGAAGCTCGAATCTGTGGCTACTTTCTTGCATAAGAAATAAATTTTCTATAAAAGAGAAATTTTCTCGAGTTTTGGGAAAACGTCTCGTTCTAACGTTGTGTTACATTTTGCCGTTGTCCACTTAGACAACTCCTCGAAAATTGTACGTCGGGCTTCAAAGGGCGCGTCTGTCATTGACACACACTAGTGTAGATGTACGACGAAAGTGAATCAGAGCAAGAGAGAGTGAGAGAAGAGTTGCGAGGACAAGCACGGAAGAGGGAAAGAAATTATCGTCTATTTCTTCGGTGCGGGAAATAGACTTCGTCCGCGACTCATCGTACTCCATCCACCTCGAAACGCAGCAGCATGAACAAGATACGTACGGATCGTGTTAAAGTCCTTAGCAGCCGCGGTGGATGCCCAAGTCCTTCTCCCGTCTCGATAAAAAAATGGCTGTATGTTAACATTCAAGCCAAGATTTCTCGTCGTTTACCCCAGAACCCACGAGAAAAACGATCTCTTTCCTGGGAAACTGTCGTTGTTCCATCAACTCTGCTCTCATCCGGTTGTAGGTTGCTTTTAAATGTATTATCCTATTTTTTTGTAAGCCGCGATAATATTTACGATAAATTGTCCGTTTAGGCTTAAGTTTTTGAATTTTTTCGCGTGCGTGGCCCTAACATCAATATACATTAACGTAATCATTAAACTTTTTTCTTAAAATAAGAACTTGGACGCCGCCCTGGTTCCATTCACTAACCTACGTCGATCAGGCGTTAGCAATGATAATGCAAAGAGTTCGGAAAATGTTCGGCTGTTACAACTATTACTATGATTTTTTTTATTAATAATTACATCTAGTGCAGCCAACGATTCCTTGTGCTGTCGCATCATCTCTCTCTCTCTCTCTCTCTCTCTCTCTCTCTCTCTCTCTCTCTCTGTCTTTTATGATAAATTTATCATGAATAATTGTTAAAGATTCGAAGCGGCGCTTCTGAAAGCTTTATATCTCGAAATTGAGACAATTTTAATGCATTCGGTATTATTTCTGGATTTGAAAATTCAATCGAGATCCTTAAGCTCCGATTTGTATTATTTCCACAAGTTTTTGACGTGATTAATAGGCGTTCTGCTTTAGAAAAATAGAAAAAAAATCGTCCTGAACTACGAACGCTCTTCTAATTACTCTGACCTGTCGTCGAAAATTTACTTCCATCTTGAATGCCGTTGAATTTAAAAAAATCCGCTTTAAATGTTTCCAGTCCGATTTTTAATTCGATATCATCGAGCATTTCATTTTCATATTCCTGGCTTATGTCAACTAATTGTTTTGAAATATAAAAATTCTCTATAAATTATTAATTGTATTTTTACGCTAAATTAGTATTTATATAAAACTGAAGGGCTTTATGAGAAATTTTAATAGAGGTAAACAAGTACTTCAACCTGCTTATTTTGCACACTTTGTTCCATTAAATTACAACGTATTCGTAATAAACGAACAAGTAAGCAAGCAAATCCATAAATGTTTGTTTTCCCATCGGTGACCGTTTTATCCTTGGACCTCTGACTACTTGTTCGAATCACACTCAGTCGTCACTCTTTATAATAGATAGATGTAAATATTTTTTGAACGATTTTTACTGTCTGAAAACAAGTGATTCGTTAAAAAATAATTAGGCTGCTCCTACATTATCGAAGGAGAAATAATCCGTCTACTGCAATTATCAACGTAAGTACAATTTTTACTTAAGCAGAAATATATTTAATCAATTATTTCATTACTTTTTATTTTATTACTCTCGATTTTACTAAAAATGAGTAAATTATTTTTAACAAAAGTCTTTTAAGGTTACTATTTTTTTACAATCAAACTAAAAGAAATAAATTTTATAAATCAAATTCATAAGTAGATGTCAAGTGAATTAAATAAATTATGTTAATTTTGAATTGGATGCAGCAAAGTTTGAATTAGTTTCTTAAAAGATTTAAAAATTTTTTTTTTTTTTTTATAAAACTTATTAAAATAATGTTAGAATATAATCTTAAAAATTATCTACTTATTTCTTTTAAAGTAGTTGTGTAGAATATGTAATCCATTTGTTGACGGTTATTTCTACGGACGTTATTGGACATCATTGCTTCGTATTTTATGCTTAATATTTTAAGAAGATTTTCTTAGAATATAGCGCGCGTACAATACTTCGCGTACAATATTATTAACGCAAACATTTCATTTGATTTGCGTTGAAAATAGCGTATACCTTAACCATAAGCGATCCTAAAAGTACGTAGATTTTTTAAACAACAGATTTTGTCATTAATTTATATTATCTCAACATAGTAGCGGGATTAACCTTTTAAAGTTCATCATTAACTCATAGTATAGATTTTCTTTGGGAAATGTATGTCGTCATCTGTTTAGCATGATAGATCTGTAATTGAAAGAAACGTAATATTGCGAATGAGAATGAGAATTCAATGTGCATATTGTTAAAGAGAAGGGAGACCGAGTGGGGATGAGGTCTTCAGTTGCTCAGTAGTCGCGATATAAGAACTATTGGATTGGCAGCTGTAGACAAGATATATGTTAAAAAAGTTAATTAATTTGAATACTAAATAGATTAAAAACACCTTTCTATTCTTATAATGTTTTATAATTTACAATTTCAATATGATCATTAGAAAATTTTAATGGCCAATGGAAAATCGCCAACTTTCAATAAAAATACAATCTTAGTGATGTAATCTCTTCCTATTGGAAAGAGATGAACGCAACCGAGGAAGATACGGAAAACAAGGAAAAGACTTGACGGCTTTGCAGAGAAGCAATTACTGGAAAGACCCAGCTGTGAAACGTTATTTGGAGTGTCTTCTAGTGCAACGGTCTATTATTTGATTAATCCACGTGTAGAAGTAGCAACGTTGATTTTTAGTACTTAGGTACCGATCTGAAGTAGTGATAAATAAAGAAAAGAGATCGTTATAATAACTGAGCAATTAATGAGCCATTTGACGTGATTTCTTCCCTTGAAAAATATAGAAAATAAACAGAAGAAATAAAAAAACAGGTTGCCATTGTAATAGAAAAATGCATACATTTAATTTGATCTGAGTCATGCGATAACATACGGTAATGAAATAGTAAGGAACTGGTGAAGCATAAAAATCGTCAATCCTGCAATAGACACGAAAATGTTTTAACAGATAAAAATATAAATAGCGATAGAGTTGCCACTGAAATGTAAGTCATTTCAAGGATAAAAAAACTAGAAACATGTTTTTTGAATGTGAAAAAAAGGCGATCGAATGCTTATGTATTTCTGCAACGCTGAAATATCCATAATGCACCATCAAGATCAAGACGATTATTGGTTAAATTTAATTGAAAATTCCACGAATGTTGAGCACGAAGATGGCTCATCCTCCAATAGTTCATTAACATCAACAAGCGACGATAATGAGGACGAGTCAGCAGATGCATTAAAAGAGAAGGGTTGGGTCGATAAGATTCCAGTACCTCAATCGCAATTACAACATGAGATGAATGGTCAAATATTACCGTCTAATAATCCTTCCGACTTTGGGGATGTATGTATAAAAAATTCATCGAATGTGCATCTCGGGAGTAGAGTCTTTTATAAAGGGCCCGTGACTATTAAGCAATTTGTTTACACGAATTCTGCGGCGGTACCTGACCACACAACTAATGTGGAATTGCAATACAAAAGAGAAGATCACAAAGAAAAAAATACTGACAATGAAAGAAAATTATCTGATAATCCATCGTTGTCTAAAAGTTGTTCAGATTCGCTCTTTGTTGTTTCGAATTATAAAGGTAGGTATGCTCAAAAAAGGCTTTATCGTAATTTTTTGTATCTTCTTTCGAATTTTCTACTCATGGACTGATTTTAATAATTAATAAAGTTATGAATAAACTCATAATTAACAATGCTTGCGTATACTTTAATAAATGGACAGGCTAAGACAAAAGTCGCAGAAAAATCTTTGTAAAATTTTTGTTCTATACAATACACAAAGTTTATTCATTTAAAAATATGCTCGTATTATTGGCAAAAATATGCTTCCTGAATAACGTAATTTTACATTATTGTAGGAAGCATCCTCGATTATTAATCGTTGATATCACTCCTATGCGAGTCGTAGAAAGATTGTAAATCTCCTGTGGCTCGGTGTCCCCGTGAGCTAAAACAACCAACACCAATCATGCAATATTTTTCGATTAATTTATAATTCCATTTTAGATTATATTAAATTAAACAATATTAAAAATTAAATTTTACGCAATATAATTTCTCAAACAATAATATAATTTTGTTGTGCTATTGAATACCTTTTCTTTCGTTTTTCGTGACACGATAATCTAACATTTTTCTTTATAAACTTTCGACACGATGTAGATTTAACATTTTTCATCTATCTACGAATGTATGTATTTACTCGGCTCTTTATTATATAACTAGATTAAAAAACGATGATGTCAGTTTCTGGATGATTTTAAAACATTGCTGTTTACTTAAGTACTTGCCAATTGCATCGAGCATCTACATATCGAAACTTTAACTTGTGCATAACATAATGTACATAACAGTATAACTTCATAAATATTGGCCGCATTGTAATATAATTATAAAAATTTATGTTTGTTTCTGATTTTGACTACAAATCCAAAAATATTAGAGTAATCTATGAAGCTTCCTTTCTTTGGCAACCGATATATTAATAAATATAAAATTTTATTAGTTTTACTAGTTGATATGTTTGTATTTTTATACAAATTTGGAATACTCCTATTAATGAATCCCATGTATGAACATCAAAATTGATTTAATTCTTCATTTTCAGAAGCTTATATTTTGTGTTTTTATCGTACTTTTAGTAATATTATTATTTTCAGAAATTAACTGTTTAAATTACGCAATAAAAACTAAGGTTTTAAGTTATTACCAAAGAAAAAATATGTGTTTTCTTAATTTTCTTTTATATTATATCAAGTCATTGGCATTAATTTGTTTTTCTTAACGAAAGATCTCATTGACAATATTTAAAGTAGCAGGTTCAGGATTTTATTTTAATGCTCTATATGATCTGTAAGAATTATCGATAAGACGTTTAGTAGAATTTAATATTACATGGAAGTTGGCAAAACGACTCCGTACAAGTTAAAAGATATTTAATTCGTATTACAATAGAATAAAATAAAAATTTCCTTTCCATTTCTTCAATATTACTTTCTTGTTTCATGTAGTACCGATAAGTTGTTCAATTAATATGAAATAAAAATTTTTTGAAACTTCATTCTTCGGTAAAGAATGTAATTATGTAGATTTAATTACACGTTTTTTCGGTTTAATTTTCATGTATACTTATAAAAAGATTTTTTGAGCAACGTACAATTAGTAAATCATTTGTTTCTGTTACCAAGCCAATTTTCTTATAATATTCTCACAACAGCAGATTCGAGCTCATTTGAATACTTTTCATCATCGATTTGATACCCTATGTGAACTGGAAAATGTTACTTTTTATTATGCTTATTATATCTAAGGGCTTTTCAATTTGTATTAAATTAAGTGAAACCATATATAAGGCTAAATAATTTTTTTTCTCATATCTAAGATTTTGTTTCAATTATAAACTTAAACTTTTTCATTTGCAGTCATGCAATGGTTTTGTACGAGAAAATGTATATTTACCATTTCCATAGTAACTTCGGTTCTGGTATCAGTCACTATACTCAGTATTTGGTTATCAGGTATGACTTATTCATCGAAACAACCGTATGTTCCAGCTTCATTTAATGATTCGTCCATCAGTTATGGTATTGTATTGGAAAGTTATTGAAAAGTTTAATATATTATCCATATTATGACAACTCATATAAATATATTGCCCGAAGAATTTTTTAAACATTAATATTTTTTATACAATTAATAACAATATATATTCGTGAGGCACTATATTATTCTTCTTGTTAAAAAAATAACAAGTAGATGGGTCAGATGAAATATTTATCAACCTTTAATGATTATGAAATAAGAATAATAAGAAATTTAACAATCTGATTTATTTAATGACTGACACTTGCGATATTACGTAGTTGAACATTTTTTGTGTATTTTTCGACGACGCGAGCCAAGTAGTACGAACCACTCCGATTCCTTGCAGAGTTTACGATGCATTTTATGTATCCCTTACAATTTAATAATTGGCAACTGAGTTTAAAAGTTGTTTGATAAACAACCTTTAAACTTGACATGCCTCAAAGCAATTTACGCTCCGCAATTACACTCTGCAGTACAAATCTTTGTGAAATTAGACAGACATTTATATCTAAATTTTCATTTGCTATATATGTAAGGTTCTTTTCTAAAAATTTGTACTACTTAAAGGAACTCGGTAAGAGAGTGAAATTGCCATTGCTCCATGGGTCATTCCTATGCTTTTCTATGTTTTTAGATAGTTTTACGGCAGTTCTCGTCAGTCACATGATAGTCACATCGGGATAATCGCGCATCCTGAGTTCGAATTGTAAAACATACCCCCGAAAACTCATTTGATATCTAAATTCTCAATACCTCCTTCTAGTATGAATGTATTCTTTTTCTGCAAGAATTACGTTTTTTGTGTTTTCAATTTAATATTGTAATTTTTCACTACTGCATCGTAAATAATTACTCAAATCTCAAAAATATAACAGGCGTCCTTCATATTCTAAATCTAAAATCAACTCTAAATATTTAAAACAATTGAACCCGTTCGAATGTCCATTTTTCGCTTTTATCTGAATTATGATTTAATTTAAATTTATATAAACCATTAATTCAATGTAATTAATTATTATCTAATTAATTACTATCATGCGCGCCTTCCCTTCATAAACTTCATCTTATGACCATTTTATTTTATTATTTCCTTCTTCCTATAATTGAAAACCATTTACACGACAAAACAATGTTAATATTAGAATAATATTAGTTCCTTAGAATAATATTAGCCTAAATAAGTTCAATCATAAATATTAATTCTACTGACATAATTTATAAACTGAAATGTTTTATTTCATTGTGAAACTTTCATGAACATCATATATATTAACAGTTCTTATTATTTTTTATATTATTTTAATTTTATTAAAGTATCAAGTAAGTATCAAGAAAATTCATAAATTTAGTTGAAAAACTTATTGGAGTGTATTGTTGAGATTTTAAGAAGTTGATTAAAATCCGCTTTAGAAGCTCGATGCTATCAGTTCATTGCACCAAGTATTGTGCAGTTATAATATTAAATAAATAAAATGAAATAGATTTTATTTAAGAGTTAACGTGGCACTGTTAGAAATGGTTCGTATTCTGCTTTTGATACGCTTCTTCGCTACTAATATATTATGCAGATAAAATTACTCTCGCTTACACAAATTTCCGCTTCCGATCGAAGTAGTTCAATGATTTTTTATGGCTTTATAATATCTGATTTTACGTGGGTACAGGCAAACAGACTGAATTGAAAATTTACAAAAGCGAAATTAAATTCTAACCAACAATGCATTTTTCTAATTACTCTCAAAATTCTCTCATTATTACGATCGGGAAGCACTGCTTAAATGAACAGCATAGAAATTGCGCTTATTTACATATTCTATATTATGAAATGGTATTTACCATTTGTGCAGTTGCACAACTGATACTTTAAAAGATTAAATAAAGAATCATTTTACTACGTACATGGTACTTTTTAATATGAGTAATAGCCCAACTATAACAGATTAAATGATTTGAAACTTTATTAGAAATTGTTATACTAAAACTGATCTAAAACTAATTTCTATTTGAATGCTGTCAGAACCTCATAAGTTTATCGAGAACATAGATATAGTTACAATTATATTAGTTAACACATCAGAATAAACGTAACTATCTGCTGTAGTAACTGTATACTATTAAGATTCAGAGAAGTAGTGTGTAAGAGGCTATGATGAAATATTTAATTTTACAGATCCAACGATCGCTGGAGTATGTATAGTACCGCGAGTTGAGTGGGGCGCACAACCTCCATCAAAACCTCCAACATCCTTGCGCATTCTTCCAGCACCTTACGTAATTATAAGTCACACGGCTTCGGTATTTTGTTATACTCAAGCCCAATGTGTACTGAATGTTCGAGTCGCTCAAACATTTCATATTGAATCCAAGGGCTGGAACGACATTGGGTATAATTTTCTCGTGGGCGGTGATGGATTGGTTTACGAAGGTCGAGGTTGGAATGTCGAAGGAGCTCACACGTTCAACTATAATTACAAGAGTATTGGCATATCGTTTATTGGGACTTTTAATGATGTGGAGCCGACTAAAGCACAACTTCATGCTGCCAAGAAGCTGATAGAATTTGGCGTACAACATAACGGTATCAGCATGGATTATAAGTTGTTGGGACACAGACAGTGCATTAAGACTGAAAGTCCTGGCGAAGCGTTATACAATATTATAAAAACTTGGGATCACTGGGTACCGAAACCTTGATAGTTCAAATAATTCTTCAAATTATTTGATACTTTAATAAAAATGAATAATTTAAAGTACGGTAACCGATAAACAAAGGATTTTTTAAAGAATCGCTTACTGTTATTAATATAAAAATAATTTAATATTTTAAATACTTAAAAAGCTAGAAAAAATGCTATTCTTGAGTTGTTGCATTATCTATGTATATACTTAAATAATAACATATTATTTATTGTATTTGCGAATTTTAGACTCTTCAAAAGTTCTTATGAATATAAAACAAACTAATATCGATTTTGCGATCAATTTTTACGAAATTATCTTCAAAGTTTTAAATATTGCATAAATAGTCTCTTGAAATTTTAAATGCAACATAAATGTTTTAAAAATATTTTTAAGACCCTGTTAATAATGTTCAAAATGCAAATTTCTATGCTTTCTAAGTGCTTAATTGATGTTACTTTTAAATCGTACCGTACTGAATATGAGTGAGAGGTAAGAACGATGTATTCATGCTCGTATAGGTATATAAAAATTATATTATATCAGCATGCGCATATAATTTTGGTATATCGTAATTTCGATAATAAATATTAAATATCGCATTTTACTTATACATCAATTAGCATTATAAATATAAAATATGTAAATAAGTTATGACAAGTTATTATAAGCCTTTTATTGAAGCAAGTTATTCATTAATACCGTGTGTTAGATGTTATTCTGTATTTAAATTATTTTAAAAAATAATCAAAAGAACTCATAAATAATCGTAATGTTACCTATTTTAAAACACTTTCATGAAAAATAATGTTATTTATAGTATTTTACTTTGATTCTTGTCTTTTTTTTTTTAATTATAATTTTGTATTCTTTGTTTTATTTATAATTCTCATATTTTTCTTTAAAAATTTGATCCAATTTGAAATGTTTTTTGTATTAGGGAAGCAATTTTTTCTTATTCATAAAATTATAAAATATATTGTATACAGAAAGATATTTTATAATTTCTATTTCAGAGTTAAATTCATAATTTAATGAGTTTAATGAAAAACATCACTGTATCGTTAATTTTTATTCATCTACAGAATTTAGGACTGTTTATAAGACTAACTGATTAAAATAATTTAATTACATAATATACAATAAATAATTAAACATTGTACGTGTCAAAAGTACAATTAAAAACTCTATGTTGTTTAAGTGATACAAAGTGATATTGACAACTGCAATAAACGTGCTCGTAATTATCAATTATTTATAATCATATCTTTATAATAGTAGTTTTAATTACATTTATATCAATAGTTCATGACAATTATGCAACAAAGGTAAATATCATTTGACATTCGAAATTTAAAGTCATCGTATTTAACAAATTATAATTATCAATTTGATCACAAAATTTTGATCTAAGAACAAACAATTTTTACTTCATTAGAGATATAGAGTATAAAGTACTTATAACTACGTAATTGGAGATTTATGTTGAGATAAGGTATTCAAACGCTGATTTGTGACGGATATAAGTCTCCAGTACAAAAATAAGGGTTGAGAAATAACATTTTTGCTTTTGAATGTTCAAAGACGTTTGTTCTTGCTCATCGTTGGAGAGACCGATGCATGTGTGTATATCGCGTATATTCTAGTCCTGAGCAGTAGTAATTCTACATAAGAAGAAGAAAGATTCTGAAGTAGACGGTGGAAGAGTAATCCGAGAAATGATTCCTAACTGCTCCGTATCTCCTTTCTTAAAACGCTGGTTTGATTTCTTCGAATTTGCTTAACGTATTGGTTCATTCAAGATTGGTGGTTCTGCTCTCGAAGTTCATTAAAGAGCAGAACTCTGTTAACTTTGACTTAAGCCTACTTCGCTGATCCGTTAATTGCGCTGATTTTATTTGAGCCGCTTTTAGATTTACATTCCGTGTTTGAATCCTGTGCTACGTCATCTCCTTTACTAAAACTCTGTGTCCGCGTTCTACTTCGAGGTGGATTATTATATATGTTGAAACTCGTTACGTTATAATTACCTAATCGTCTTATCTGATATTATTAATAAACTTGAAAAATTAATTTCTATGTTTTAATGAATATATAAATAAATAAGCATGTAAGTCATGAGATATAAACGCCTCACGAGTGCCTATACGAAGGGCAGATATGATCGTATGTATGACGGTTTGCGTCGGGGTCGAACTCGAAAACTCGAAGAGCGGTACTCGACAGGAAAAATAATTTTTATAGGCGGTTATTCTTCGGAACACAGAATATCAAATCCGTGATCGTCCCCGGCGCAAAGCATTCGGAAAGGCGACGAATCGATATTCGTCCTTCCAGCGGATCATATGTTCATAACTACTTTACTTAAAAGATCTCTTTACCAAAATTCTTTTACCTCATACCTGATGAATTTAAGATCTTTGCTACAGTGTCCTTAAATATAAACTGGAGAAGTCTTGGTGCGCTTGCACTATCACGTGCTATTCCAATAATAATAATAAAGAAGATATTTATTAACCAAAGATTTATGCTTTATATCGCTATTTGCACACATGTTTGACAAGACTTGCAGGCGATATTGTTTCAATTTGTGTTTTTAGCTCGGCATCGTTCGAATTAGAGAAATATATGGAAATATTCATTCGATATTCGTAATAGTTATTTGGATCTAAAATTTTATCCTTTTTACAGAGGTAAGAGCTTGTTCAATTATTTCTAGAAAGAGCTGATTGAACTCCCAAGTTATTCATCTACTTCTGTATACGTTCGGTAATCTTGTGAGGCTCTGATGGTTTAGTTTCAACAGTTTTTATATCATTTTCATGTTACCAACACTAGTGTTTTGTTGATAAACGAAACAATTTTTGTGATTAACAATTAGTTACACTCCGTATATTTCAAGTGACTATCATCTCTCTGATAATAATTAGTCTTTTTTTTTTAAAGAAAATATTAAACCTATCGTAAAGACTCACACAAGGCTCTCCCTAAACTACCCACTAAAAATTTTTTTAACGTTCTTCGCCAAAAAAATTAGAATCCATTCTAGCTCTGTTCTTACATAATTTCAAGGTAGATTTTTTCCGTTTTGAAAGCCGATACATGTGTTTCTTTAAATAAGAATTGGTACCAAATTTCTTGAATAATCTGGATATTCCCAAAATGGGTGATTCTTAGAAATTTACGTGTTGAACATTAATTGTTCAAAGAATAAAAAATAAAAACATTTTTATAAGTAATTATAGAACGTTCTTAAGAAATAGTAGATATAAATTGAAAAAAAATTAATTAAAAGAACTTTAGTGAAAGAGAAATTACATACGTATTATTTTGCAACATGTTTAGAAGTTATGCCGTCTCAACCTAAATTTCTAACCATCATCTCCAATTGTAAGCCTATCAGCTCTAATTGTAACTGTTCCCGAAGCGACTAAAAAATTTTTCACAGGGTAACAAAAATTGCATACGAATCAGAATGCAAGCGAGGCAATGAGTTATAATCTACTCGATGTGCATGGTATCATTTCTGTAAAATTTTCATTTCGTAAATTAATTATCTAGTTGTAGATTGAGTACTATTAGTTGAATTTTTTTGCTACAGCGATCAGCGTAATTATTTTAGTTTGTAATAGTGTTACGTTTTACTAATATGTTTTGAATTTGGGTTATTTATTTTATTTGTTTTATTCGTAATTTCTTTTGTGGATAAAAAGGATAATTTTTTTCGAGCTGCCGGGGCTCTTAAATTAAGGGATAAATTAATCAATGTTTTTATAAATTTTTTACTACATTATTGTAATTCTTATTAACATTACGTTTTTCAATCCCAAGACTTATGTATTTGCTCATTTTTTTCATTCTAGTTGTTATTTAAAAAGACGATCGCTGGTAATCCTTTATTTTTATATATTATACGATACGTTTGAAAAACGTTTTCTAATAATATTTGATGTATTCGTGTCTTAATAAATTTTTCTAATGATCTATATTAAATGCACGTGATAACTATAATAAAGATAATGTTTTTCAATCACGAGCTATATTTAGAGTATTTCAATTCTATTGAAACTAATTTATTCATGCACATATTAATTATTTATTTTCTAAATTTGTTTAACATTCTATGAACAAGCTTGCATATGTTGCTAAAATAACGTGAAATATATTATTAGTAATTATGTAGTGTTAAAATATATGAAATTGTGCACAGAAATAAATCACTTGTAGTATATTGTGTAATTTAAAAAGTAAGTGAAATATTGTCTATAAATTCTGAAACTCAATTATAAGTAGTGAATAATCGTTATTTTATATATTTATGAAATATCTTAGTGTGTCATTAGGCTATAAATAATTCTTTTAAGTAACCATTTCAGTAGAGTATTTATTTTTTATCGAGTCAAGTTTTATACTTTTTGCTCATTAAAAGCGTCAATTCGAGATAATACTTAATACCCAATTTATATTTATAAATTTGAAATATGCACTTTTGACATATCTTTTATTAATTTTTTCAAACTTATCTAATTTTACCTAGTACATTTTATTTATTCATTTATACATTATGCTAAAAATAAATTACTTTATAAGTAATTCATTTCAAATATTTAGTATGCTTATCCAATCTTTAATATAGTGAAGTAAATGAATTGAACAAACGTACAAATACTAGAACACTAAAATATTGAATTTTAGGTTTTATCATTTTCGCTAATTAATTGCCAGCCATAAAGATGAGTAATACAATAATTATCTTCCATGTTTTCTACATCATGTACATAAGTTTGTCTGTTATATTAACTGAAAATAGCAGTGGTATATTAATTTTATTTTATTTTTTATGATTTTCGGTATTATTTAGTCTCGCGTTATCGAAAATTATGAGTATATTCTTTTGTAAATAATACAAATTAAAGAAATTTTTTAGATAAGTTGATAGTTTAAGAAAAATATATATTTTTGAAAAACTATTAAATAAAAAAACGAGTAATAATAGTTAAAAATTTTTATGATTTGATAAAATACTGATTAAAATATGTAGTATATTATTTCAAAATTCTGAACGTTTATATAATTTAACAACGTGAAAAGGTAATGCATCACAAAAAAGAAAGATAAATATTCATTAAATATCCAAGTTAATTTAATAATTAAAATAATAATTGTATTTAATATATTTAAAAAAGAAATGCTCAAAAGATTTCTTCAAAGAATATTTTTTTTTAGAATATTTTTTCTTAAAGAAAAAAGGTATACGTTATAATAATAAGATTTAAGTTTTAAGTCAATTGAGCATAAATTATTGATTTAATGTACAGCTGGTAATCCGAATATTATAAAACGAGCCGATTGGGGTGCAGTAGTTCCTACCAGTGCACCCATTCCATTAAATAGACTACCAGCTGATTACGTTATAATTACCCAAACGATTTCGGAAACATGCAAAAATAGGACGACATGCATCGAGTTAATTCGTAAAATGCAATATTTGCAAATGAAGCAGCTTAACAAAAATGACATCATTGACAACTTTATCGTTGGTGGTGATGGCAACATGTACGAAGGTCGTGGCTGGGATGTCCAACCTGAAGAATTTAGATCTTTTGATCAAAAGAGCATCTTTATATCTTTTGTAGGAGATTATAGTAAGATTACACCCGTAAATAATCAAATTGCTGTTACTTTGGATCTTTTGAAATTCGGAGTCGATAAAAAGAAACTGAATAAAAAATATAAACTCTTAAGTTTTAGGCAGATAGCTCATAATGTAAATCCTGGTGTCCATTTGTACGAAATTATCAAAAAGTGGAAACACTGGGTAGCAGTCCCTTATTAACTTATTAAATGCAGTTTAAGCAAATATAAGTAAATTTAATAATCTTTTCAAAATTATTCTTTAATATACATTATTTTGCTTGTGTTGCTTTATTATTGTGATATTTTATTGATATATCTTATAAAAAGGGATAAAAGAAAATTATTATGCAAAGAGAAATATTTTTATAGATGATCTTATATGTGATTTTAACAACTATCAATTTAAAAAAAAAACACAAATACATTATTTGTTATAAGCTATTTTAACCGTTAATTAAAATTGAATTTATAATGAAAAATTATGACTTCTTAATTTAAAAGGAATATTTCATTATTAAATAAGCAATCAAATTTTAGAAAAATATGTGAAGCTCTTATTATTATGGTTAACGTTTTTTAAATTTGATCATATTTTAGTAGCTTATCGCTACGTCTCTTTTAGTTAAAGTCTTTTTGAATATTAATTTATACCATTAGACTTCACAATAAATTGGTTGTATTCAATAAGATTAAATAAAGTATACAGATAAAGAAAAATAAACTATCATTTACTTTCTCCCTCGATTTTTCTTACTCTTTGTTGGTTACGCTCTTCTGAAAGTACATTTATATCTTAAAGTTTTTATTCAAATATTTTCTAATGTCTCTTAGTTATTTCAGCAATACTGAATTGAAATCTATAATTGTAAGTATTTACCTATGAAAGTTATTTTGCAGAGAAGGTTTCATCGCGTTTAGAGAAGACACATACACTCGTAAAGCAATGTAAAAAAAGTGTATTTACCAGTATTATATTGTTTATGCGCATAAAAATAATAAGTAAACTGGACGAAGACGGGCTAAAAAAACTGAGAATTCATCGGTATTGTAAGTTTTATTTTCATATTGATTATTAGCGTCGACCAGCGCCTGCTAATATGAAATGCATTTGTGTCCAGGGAAATAGGGGAAGGACAAAATTTCAGGACCGCATACCTATGGAACGCCCTGTTTCAGCGGCTTTCAAAAAGCGTAAATGAACGAATAGCAATCTAAAAAAGTAAAGTGTTGCTTCTTTTATTTTCAATGCGTTTATTCGTATTAATATAATTAAATATTATAAAATTATTTATACGTGGATATAATCGTAATTGCATCACAACTACCAAACCAGTTTAGTTGCAGGTGTGAATAACAAAATTGGAATTAAAAAAATTAAAAATATTCTAAACTCTTCGCTTTTGAAAGTACTAAATACATTTGAAGATTGAAAGTAAAATCTGCGATAAAAAAAGTTTAGCTGCGCGTGCACACACACACACACACGCCGCACAGAGAGAGAGAGAGAGAGAGAGAGAGAGAGGGAAAGTTATAATTTTTCAACGAGTTATTAAACTAGTATAGATAGTATTACATGTTGCGTTATTTTATTTACATAACGGCGTTCGTATTCTCACAGATTTCTTGCGTAATCGTGTGCTACATTGCCTCTTGTGAAACAAGTTGAATACATTATTGAATATAATATTGATGCTAGTGTTTAAACATAAATATGATCACTGATATAAAAAGCATTATATAACATTAGAGGTGTCCTATAAATGCATTTAAAGCTTAAATTTCCAATTAAATTTGGCGCCCTATAAAATCTCTTGGGTCGATCAGAATCACTAATAATCTGCTATATTCACTACATTCATTACAATCTATCCTTCGCTGAAAGGTTGGTTTAAGAAAGTGTGTGCTGTATTATTGATGGGGTAACTTGTCTGATTGTATGTAGCGTATAAAAAAGTTTTCCGTGTTCATATATACCGACTGTAGAATTGTGCTGATATTTTATTGTATTTACAAGCCTGAGAAAAAGCTGATATTACAAAATAGAAATTAAAACATGAAATCAACTGTCACTGATCCATGGTCGAGCACAGATTTATGCGTGAATAACAACGAACTCGGAGAATCGTGCAATAGTTTCGAAGACTCCTTCGTCCCATGTGTTTCGAATTCGGAAACGTTCACCAAATTACCTGATTCCAATCAATATTTGGCACGGCTTCGCAAGTGTCTCTTATTCATCATTACATATTTTTCTAAATCTTTCGAATTAAAGTAGTTTTTATTAATTCATTTGCTCACCGGATAATTAAATGACTACATAATCAAATATTTAGTTATATTCGTTTATGTATATTTTTAATAGACTTTTTAGTTCAAAGTGCAACTGTGATTCTTTTACTCTTAATATTGATGAAGAATGAAACCACTTTAAGTAAATTTCATTAATAAAGAATATATAAATCTCTCTAACCCAATAGAACATTTACATTTCTTGATGGAAAGAAACAGAAAATAAATGCTTTTTATTTTACATTGGATTTTCTATAAATGTTATATATGTGAACAAATACAATAAATGCTCTGGTATAATGACTAATAATAAATTTTGTTGGATATTAGAGGTCTAATTAACATCTACCATATTATAATATAATTTTATAATTATTTATTGTAACATGATTATTAACATATTTTATTTTATTTCTATTTTATGATTCTTATAAGTTTTGAAAAATATATTATTTTTAAATACAAACCACTATATTTAAATGAAAACAAAAATATTCAATAATTATTTAAAGGCTAAGAATCTAAAATAGTTCAATATTATATTAATGTATTTTATTCAATAGCTATGCTATAAACAAATTTTAACGAATAAATTATAAATGCCTTAAATCTAAATTAATGGAATAATTTAAATTTAATTTAAATAATTTAAATAATAAACTTAAAACATTTGTTTATGAAAATTATTACCTGAAATAAGTAATATATTAAGTTTTTAAACTATGGTTAAAAGAAATTTATACTTTTTGTTACCATCTGCTGGATTTAAAATCTACAAATTTTAAGAATATCAAAAAATAATGAAAATATTATTAACAATGTTATTAACAGTACATAAACTTTTCAGATTATAGATTGAAGAATATTCAAGGTGGTACTTCAAAACGAGATCTTATTAATTCATTATGTAATGCAAAGGAAGATTGTATTGCAAGATTAATCACTGATAGTCAAAGTCTTGAAAAAGCTGAAGAAACAGAACTGGCTACTAATCCTCTTATTAGACATATTGCTCCACATTTACAAGTAAAATATTTCATAAATTTCAAAGTTGTGACAATATTTACATGCATATTTTTTAGGCTCTAACTGCAAATGAATTAGTTCACTTGTTAAAAGCTGATGTATTACAAGCAGTAATAGATGAACAAGATAAAGAAAACGAAGATATAGAAAATAAATTAATAGATAATCTATCAAATATCAATAATAAAAATAGTAATAGATTATAATTTAAAAAATGTCTAATAAATTATTTTTTGGAAAAGTCTTTCTTTTGGTAACTGGAGCAAGTAAAGGTATTGGTAGAAAAATTGCTCAAGTTCTTGGTTCATTTTTAGAGGATGGCTCACATATTCTTCTATTAGCTAGACATTTTGAAAATTTAAGGGATACAGCTAATACATTACCAAAACATGTAGCTGTTAATTTTGAAAGCGTAGATTTAAGTAAAGCTACAGGAAAAGAATTGCAAGGTATGTTTTGTAATTAAATAATTAAATCTTTAATTATATTTTAGTGAGTAATTATATTTTAGATATTATTGTCAAATATTTGGGTGACAATGGCACAAATCAGTTTAGTGAAGTGGTAATTGTACACAATGTAGGATCTGTAGGAGATATTTCCCATTCTACAATTGACATGACTAACTTTGATATTTGGAGAGAGTATTATAATTTAAATGTTTTCTCTCCAGCTATATTAAATGGAGTTTTTATGGAATTATTTAAAGAAGAAAATATTAAAAAACATGTTATTAATATCACTTCTCTTTGTGGAATACAGCCAAAGAAATCTCTTGGGTATTATTGCAGTGGAAAAGCAGCTAGGGAAATGTTTTTTAAAGTAAGCAATAATTAAATTTTTAAAAAATATTACAATTATTTATTAATCATCGAGTGTTATAAAATAGTTTTAACAATTCTTATACAAATAACATTATTATTATTATTATTATTACTATTATTATTATTATTATTATTATTATTATGCAAATATTTACGCGCGCGTGTGTGTGTAAACTCAACCTATAAATTTATTTTAAAAATTCTATCCACATTATCTATTCAAAATTATTAAAGACATTATTGTCAATATAAAATTATTATTACAGACTTCAATTGATATGAATATTATTTTGAAGTTTACTTTTCTAATTTAAATATTCTTTATCAAGGTTTTTGCAGAAGAAAATCAAAGTGTAAATGTTTTGAATTATTCACCTGGACCAGTTGAAACAGAAATGTTTCAAACACTTGAAAAAGCTGAAAATGCAGCTATAAGAACAGAATTTCAAAATATGAGAAAACATGGTCAAGTTTTAACGACAGATCAAACTGTAAAACGTCTCTCAGAAGTTCTTTCAAAAAGGAAATATAAATCTGGAGACCATGTGGATTATTATGATAAATTATAATTTAAAAATTTATACAAAAATTATAATTAAAATTTAATATTAAATAAATTTTTTCAAGATTGAACATCTGTAAATCATTTTTCATGGACCAATGTGTATACTTTTATATAACATGTTATACATACAATATAAAAAACACCGAATCATAAAAATCACAGATGCAAATTTATCTTTTTTATCACAGATATTATAAAGGCTTTTGATATAAAAATTGCTTTATGTGAATTGCAGAAATTTGTTCTAACATGTCAATGACAAGCAAAATTAAATGTTTGAAAATATCTACATATGATATGTATTATTCTTGTGAAATTAAAACAGTTTGTTGTAAATAGAAATGAGATTTTCTAAAATCTCGTTAGAATATAATTAAAAAACTTAATAGTAATTTAAATACGTAAAATAGTAAAAAAAATTCAAAATGCTTATTAATTTATACTGGCAATAAATGGAGTGTACTCTGTATTTTTTAGTCTTCTCCACCTTTGTTCAATAATAACTGCAAGTACTATAATAAAAAGTGGTAGTACTGCAGACAGAAACCATACTGGACAAGGATATTGATTTAATGTGTGCGTATAAATAAATATATACAATGGTGTACTTGCAAATGGGACTATCATCTCCATTGTTGTTGTTAACGAAAACGTTTTACCTATTTCAAAAGTATAAAATATATTAATTTGTATATCATGTAACAAAAGTCGGTATTGAAATTATTAAAGACCCTTAATGATATTATTTGTAACTTACCCACATCGCATTGGGGGACTGATTTTGAAATTATAGCTCTAATCATTGGAATAGCAGATGCACTAAACATTCCAATACCAGAAGAAAAATACATTTGCCATGGTTTCCAAACAAAAGCTTTTATTAGACAAGCTGTACTATTTGATAAACACGATAAAACAATAATTAAAGTATCAGGAAGATCTGAAAGTAATTTAAGATTAATTTGTATTAGTATACAATAAAATAAATTAAAATAAAATAATATAAAATTAAATAATAAAAGAATTACTTGTAATTGAGTTAATGAATTTTATAAGAAATATAATTCCAGCTATAGAGATAAAAATATGAGTTCCTGAATATATAGAAAAATCTGATATATTCCAACCTAATTTAGAACTTGCAAAAAGAAATGAAATAGAAGAATTTCCTTCCATTATTACAACATGTAAAGCAATAGCTGAAATACAGCTCCATACCAAATATCTATCAAATCCATCTCTTTTTTTAGTAACAGCACAAAATAATTCTTTCACTAAAGAACAATCAAATACACTTCTCAAAGTTCGCTAAAAAATTATTAAATTATCTTGTATAGTACAATTTATAAAAAATAACTTATAATATTAAAAATAACTTATAATATTAAAAAATAACACTTTTGAATTAAATAATATTATTTTTCTCTAATAAATCATATGAAAATATTTCCATCAAAATTAATAGAATTTTAGGTAACTATAAAAAACTTACTATATTTTCATTTTCAATCGTTTCCTTCACAAAGAAGATGGTATGAAATAGTGCTAACAAGCACAAAATTCCCGATAGTATAAACACAGCAGCATATCCGTATTCTTTAAATACAATAGGTCCCACAAATAATCCTGCTAGAAGTCCTGCAAATAACGTAGTATCCAAACAAGCTAAATGCCAAGCTCTGTTTTCATTATCCGATATATCAGTAGTGTAACAGAAAAATGTTAGTAAGATTGCAGGAAATCCACCCAACATTGAGAAAGGTATAGAAGGTATCAGGAACCAATATATATTAACATTGAAGCTACTAAGGCAAGCAAGTGTAGCATAGGATACTACCAAACCTTGAATAAACAATAATTTTTAGATTACAAAATATTCGTGTTATCAAAGTATACAAATAGTTTGATTATCTTCACATTTTGTACTAAAAAAAAGTAAAAAAAGAAATGATTAAAACAATATTTAAATATCAAATATTTAATATTTTTAAATAAATTTGAAATACCTGTGAATGGAAAGAGAAGTAAGGGTTTTCTACCATTTTTATCACTCCAGGGACCAAGAAAAAGAGACATTATTGTTGGAAATATTGTTTCAATGCAAGATTTTAACATTAAAAGAAGACCTGTGTGTGGTTGAACAAATTTTTCTACTCTTATTGCTTCTTTACTACTACTGTTTTCATGTAAAATATCACATTCACTACTATTTAAACTTGTCATCGTATTACATGTTCGAAATACAATTAAGTCAGTCATTACATTATCTATAAACAGACCAAACAAAATATATTCCAATTATTATAAAATAAATTTTTAAATTTTATTTTTTTAATACAACTTAAAAAGTTTAGTTTTCAATTGATTTAAAATATTAAAATATTTTGTACTACAAGAGCAATATATATTACTAAAAAAAAACTAAATATTATTAAAAACAATCAAAAAAGATTCTATGAATTTAATATATTTTAAATATATATATGATATAAATAATAAATATGTAATTCAAATTAAACAAGCAAAATTATTTTAAAATATTTTTAATACAGAATTAATTAAATATTAATTTTAATATCAACTTTTCTAAAAATAAAAAAGTAACTTTACACTATTCATGATACAAGGTAATGCATATTTATGACAAAGTTCAATACATTATAGCATTACTATTACACACAACATTTTCAAATAAGTCCTTATTTAATAAATTTTAAGTAAATCAAAATTATACCCTGTAAATCTGTAACCATCATTCACTAATAGATAATTACATAAAAGACATAAGTATTCAGACAATTAGAGAGGATATTTAAAAAGACACTACTTCTTTGTATATAAAATCAAGGTTAAAAACGAAGATTCATTTTTGTATTAATAAATAACAAAATTAATAATTTAATTGTACTTACCCGATACCGAAAATGCAAAAAACAAAGCAAATGCTAATGGTTCTATATAGGCGAATCGCTTCCATCCCATAACTGGTGTTTCCATTACGAATTATACTATAAAATCTTCCTAAAACACCTCGGCATAAGTACTCTACAAAAACATTGAAATTCCGATTCTAATATAAACTAATATATATCTTGACAGTTACTCTGATAATTTTTCAATGCTGTTGTTAAAGCTGTTGCTAAAAAATAATTTTATGGACATAATTACGTGGCTATCTAATCATGTTATCTTTGTTCACAAAACACTTTTGCATCATCAAGAAATTTGTGTTACTTCTACATATACAAACTATTGATGTTTCTACTTTTTAGCTTGTTGCACTAATTTATACATTTATAGATTAGATAGTACGATTATCGTTATTGCATTCTACAGCAATGTGAAATACGCTTCCTTCTTCCACTTTTCCTTTATGTCAACTACTCGTTGAATAAACTCGCATACGCGTGAAGTTAGTAAAATAATAAAAAAAAAACATGCTCAACAGCTTATAAAATACAAATTTGTAGAATGATTTTTCTACGTACAAGTTAAGAATTCAAAATTTTATTGCAATTTTATTGAATGCAAGTATAATCGATGTCATCAATTTTAATTAAATGGAGATGGATAAAGTAAAGTTTATTAACGTTTATTTTTTTAGATCTAAAGTTAAAAAATAATTCTTAAATTTATCAAGAAATAAAATAACCAATACAAAATATGTATTTGGTTATGATACATAATAGCTATTACCGTTTTCAATATATTCTCAAGAGGATCAATTTATAATGGAAATTTAACTATTAACATTACACGTATTTGAATATACTTTGTAGGAAATTTCTAATGCAATTACATAGAATCATTTTTGCTGCAGATGTAAAATATGCATGTATCACAAATATTAAGTCGTATAATTTGCTTAACTTATAGTTAAATGTTGAAGAAATATTTTAAAATTCTAACAAGGAATTAAGTAATACTTTTCTACCCAATTAATTATTTACTTTTATAAAATGTACAAAGATATTGACATTTACCAAGTAATTATGTAATTTTTAAGTCTTCAAGTTTTAATAGATATATATATACATTTCTTAGTATTTTTATATTTAAACTCCAAGATTAAAGTTTCTTTTAACTTTTCAGTTCTACGTATTAGTTAATTACATAATTATGATGTCTTGAAAAGTATGACAATATGGCCTCAAAATTATTTTTCTATGAATTGTCAATTTTATATTAATAGTATATAAAATTTATTACATCTATTTTTTAAGGCTATTATTCAATACATTTAAAAATATAAGTAATTTTTTTAGATTATATGTTATTTAAAATATGATATCATTGGATGATGATGAAAAGAGCGATCGTCCTGTAACTCCTTCAGAACAAGATTGTTGTGGAAATGCCTGTAATCCATGTATTTTTGACATTCATAAGAAATTGTTGAAAGAGTGGGAAAAAGAAAAATATAATAAATTAAAAAAAACTACTAATAATTATTTATCTCTTACTCGATATAATAAATTCATTATTAAAAATATTACACAAGGATCGGAAGACTGTGTTTTAATTGAACTTAATATTATACCAGGTTTTAATACTTTTTTAAGCTTTATGCTTTTTCTAGTTAATTCATTATCTTATCATTTAATTAAATTAATTATAATTTTGATAATTAAAAACAAATTTTTTTTAATGTGATACAAGTACAATACTTATTTTGACATATTTTTATAGAAAACAAAGATGATACAATTTTTTTATCACCAAGTCAGCATGTAATAGTAAAAATGGCTTCTATATCAAAACCATATACTCCAATATCTTGGAGTCAACAAAGTATGAAATTATTGATAAAACTTTATCGAAATGGTAAAACTAGTGTTTACATAAAACAATTAAAAATTGGTGATGAACTTTTTATCAGAGGACCTTATGGAGATTTTAAATACCAGAGAAATGGGTATCTATATTTCTATAAACAAAATATTATTCCTGCATAAAAATAACATATTCATTTCAATGCAAGAATATTTTGTTTCAGTTATAAAAATATTATTATGTTAAGTATTGGATCTGGAATTGCTGCCCTTTATCCATTAGCAGCTTCTATATTAGAAGATGCACTAGAAGATACAAGAATTAATATGATGTTAGGATTTCAAACTTTATCACATGTGCCTTTAAAAAATGAATTAAGACTATTAAGTGATTTCTGGAATTTCGAGTGTACATTATTTTTGTCTAAAAGTAGTAAGTGTTATTTGTCCAATACTATTTTAAACAATAATTTGGTCAAATTATTTATTTGACCACATTTGATAAATTGTTTATCAAACAGTTTAAATTATTGTTCTAGGTGCTGGAAACATTACTGGTATAAGTATTGTAAATGGACATCTTCATCAAAAAATAATTGATGAAATACTTAATACTTACTTACCTGACACTACTTTAATTTTAATTTGTGGAACTCCAGAATTTAATGAAATCATGGAGCAGCTTGTACAAGAGAAGCATTTTAATCATTATTTTATATTTAAACAATAATTAAAAGTTATGAATATTTATTTACTTGTGGATCTAGTCAAATTTAAAAATTCCATTTTAATTGATTGACATTAGCTAAATCGTATATTAAATTTTGTTTTAACAAATTAGTAATTACTTTATTATTACTTTGTGATTTAAATGAAATTAATTTTTTTTAATTTATGTTTATATTATTATAAAAGATTTTTATTATATATTTTATTAACAAGTATCATTTAAGATGATAAGATTTATAATAAAACTTTGATATAAATTAAGTAACACAAAATCATAAAAGTCACAGACAAATTTTGTTATCATGAGTATTTTAATAAGTTTCAAATATAAAATTGCTTTATATAAACTGTATAAATTAATTTAAATTATGTCATAGCAAGATTTTAGATATTTGATTTTTCATTAAATATTTTTTAATAAACTTAAAATGCAGAAAATATATTTCATTCAGATTGTAAATAAAAGTATAATTATTATATAGATTTTGTATTTGTATAGAAAATAATCGAAAGTTCTATGTACCATATATTTATGAAAATATTACATTTTATTGTAAACTTTACAATATTACATTTTATTGAAAACTAATATCGAATAAAATACCAAATAACATTAATAATAATCTGTAAATAAGATACTTAGTTATACAAGTATTTAGCAGCAACTTTAAAAGTAATTATATATATCTTTATAATTGAAACAAAGTTACCATCTAGCATATATGTCATGTTAGAATTGGTTTCAAGAGATCTCTGATATTAGAACTCTTATATCAGATGTTAATAAATAAGCAATCCTTGTTAGTAAAATTGTAATTATTAATAAGTATTTAAGTACACAAACAATACATTTAAAAAACTGTACTGTTTGTATAATAAGTATACGAAAACAATTTTCTCGAACGAATTCGTTAGTTCTAATCTGGTTAATGTGAATTTTGATTAAAGTTTAAAATAAAAAATTTTCATGTTATACATTGATTAACATGCGTAGTACAGAGAATATTCCAAAAATTATTTATTTTATAGATTTGTCAAACGCTTTGAAAAAAGTTTTATTTCCAATAAGAATCGTTCATGAAAAATTGTTTTAGCAAGAGACTGAAGAATTGTAAATACTTCTAATTGTAAAATAATATAACTTAACTTATACTTCTGAATTTTATTAAATTATTGCAAACCAATTTGAAAAATATTGTTGGCGGAAAACAAATTTCAAGTTTTAATTTATATTATACTCAAATAATTTTTCAAATTGTAACTTACAGCGAATTAATCTTAACGTGAATTAATATTGATACGGTATATCAATTTCTATGTAGGAAGGCAAGTAGTTTGAGGTACATTATTTTTCTTAAACTCAGCAGAATTTTCATAATATCATTTACAAGATCTATTAAAATTTTGAAGATTTTCTTGATGAAAAAACTTTTTATAGTTACTATTTTAAGTGAAGCTGCCTTTGCAATGATCGAATTTTTCATTATTACTTTATTTACCTTACATTGGTTTCTTTAAAAACACCTATCCAAAGAGCTGGTTCACATTTTCATTTAACTCAAGTATTTTCACTTTCTCCCATGAACAACTGTAAGCAACGGCCTTTATAATTCGTATATTAATAATTCATTAAAACATTACATTTTCTCTTCTACCGATATTTTCTGACTTTTTTTGTCTTTTTAAGACTACAGATTGCGATACTCATGCATTGTTGCATATTATAAATATACGCTTATTTGCTAGCTAAGATTTTTATGTAATTGTGCATCAAGAACTTCCAAAAATTGAATGTTTTACTGTTACCTTTGCTAAAATAATTGAGTTATCTGAAAGTAAATGCAAGAACGCAAGAATATAGGCAACGTTCTTTAGATTTACTAAAAAATATATTATTAAATAAAGCAATATTCGTTCTATATTTTTAATTGCAAGAGCATTTAAAAACATTATTTATTTTGTTTCATACTTATTGTTCATATATTTCGATATGAAAAGTACTTAAGGAGAAGAATTCCATCCCAGGATCTGGTTAAGAATTAATCAATATTATATTACAATTCATTTGTATTGAACCTTATATTTATTTTTATAAAATATTACAGAAACAATATAAGCATTGCGGTTGCCACGAAAAACTGTCGGCTCGCGTTTCTACTTCTACATTACGATCCATACTTACAACTTCTTTCTCACCTACATTTTACAGTGCGCAATTATTCGGATCATGACTTTGTTCTCTTGCCGATTTGTAAAATTTGGTATCCCAAGTCGATATGCAGATCGCTATATTATATCAACCACTAAATTATTACTTTAAGAAAGAAAGCCCGCAAAACATTAAGTATTTTTCTTTGATATTAATTTTGGCTTTAAAAGTTAATACAAATTCCCTTCCATAAATGATCGATGATTCCAAAATCTCGTAATTGTCTTTTGATCTTGCAAACAAATCAGGAGTCATCCTTTTCTTCATAAATTTTTAATTGTAATATAAGTAAATAATTATTAATAATATTAAAATGTTATGAATTATAATAACCCTAAAAAAGTATACATAGGCTTCTTAAACTGTATCCTTGTTATTTTGTCAAAAGTTCAAACAATTATTCATGAAAGTGTAACAAGCTATATTTATCTCAATACGTAGCTAAATTTAAGAAATGCTTTAAGGAATGCTTGAGGGATCAAATCCATACTTGTTCAGTTTTGTACAAACAACGTTATAATTTGATGTCTTATTTCTGTGCAAAAATAGGTTCGTGTTTTTTATATTTCAATTAAATGAACAATTTATTAAGAGTTTAAAAAATCCAAAACCTTATAAAATTATTCTCATTATTCTTAAAAGATATTCTTATTGTTACGTAAGATATTAAAGCCATACGTGAAATAAAATGAAATAAAAGAATAATTTGAAATATTAATTTTTTTTATTAAATATATGTTTAATTAAACATACATTTATGTACTAAACTAAAGTAAAATAGCCTGTAAAATTTATGTTTTTTCTTACATATGCCTTAAAATTTCTAGATATTATATTAAAAAAACATATAAATAGATCTTGTTTATTTCTCTTAATTCTAATATAATTCCCGCACAACTGAGGTCCGATTTCGAAAATGAACGTTTTTCAGAAAAATATATTAAGATTAATATGAGTAATTAGTCCTCTATACTCTGAATATTTTATTTATTAAGAGTGAATTTGTACGGAAATTTATATAAAAAAAGATTATAAAAGTAACGTTTAGTTTGGTAAACTATAAATACATATTAGTTTTTAATTTTTTTCGGTATTTATTTAAATTTTATTCTAAATTCATATGACTAAAAAATACAACGTTAAGTAGAAAATTTTATAAAAATTAAATTACTAATCTTCAATTATAATTTTATTTATACGTACATTAGATTTGCTTTATGAATAAGCTTTGTATTTTCGACAATTATTATGATACTCTTTTGTGAATTTCTTATTAATTGAACTATTTGAATAGTCTAATAGTTTAGCTTACTTTTACATTGACTTACGATCTATAAGATAACATTTAAAATTGAATGTTTAAAATAATCAATTTAAATGAAAATTTCTTGTTTTAGAAAAACATACATTTACGTACGTTTAGAAAAACGTACATCAAAGCTAAAAGATTATTATATAAACTTACATTGAAAAAAATTCTAAAAGAAAATAATATTTACAAGTTAAAACAGTAATTGCATGTGTGATTAAATAAATGTTTCTATAATTAAATAAATAATTCTGATCAAAATATAAAGAAATGTTTTTAAAATTTACTTTCATTAAAAAGACAATGTTTTACTTAATAAAATGATATCATATTATTTACATATTACATCACATTATTTACAAAATTAAAATAATACTTGTAGTTTATTTAATTTAAAACGTTGAATTGTGATTTTTTGTAGAAATCAGTTAATAGGAATATTGCAAGATACTTCCTCTCCACAATTAGGGCATGAACCAAAAATTTTATTAAATACTATTTTACTTGTAACTAATTCTTGCAACCACTAAAAACATCATTAAAACTTTCATCAAAATGAATGTTTTTATATAATAATTTGTTTGTATGCATAAGCACGTACTTGGAATAAGCAAATAGAATGAAAAAACCGCCTACATCTTTTATTATTACATATTTCATCGGGTAATGTACTACCTTCTAGTTCCAAGGAAAAACAAATACAGCATTCTTCGTCACTAACCATAACTTCTTCTGTTGGTTTACCAGTGTTTGATGCTTGAGGAAATTCATCAAGTTTGAATAAAGTTAGAACATTTTCGTAAACACTGTATTCTAGGTCCCAATTCTGTAATATCACGAATAAACAGAAATATATGTAACATTATAGAGGTGTAAATTAAGTTTTTAAAAAGCAAACATTGAAAACACACTTCAATAGCATCTTCGTCTTGTACCATATCTCTAAATTTTTCAACTTCACTTTTGGCTCCAAGAAATTTTATCATTGGATAACCAGTTGGATCCAAAGGGTTTAGCGTTAGCAAACACGATAGCAATGGTGATAAATAAATTCTGCGATAAAGGTGATATGGTTTTGGATGAATAGGATCTATAACACAACAGTAACTGAAAATAATTTAAAATACAAAATTCTATTTTCAAGTACCATAAACAATAATAATTAAATAATAAAAGTAAATTACTTATCAATTCTTCGTAATTGTTCCCAAACACTTTCCAATATATTAACCTGCTTTTGAAACATATTTCCAATTTCTTTCAATGTCAAAGATTTTTTTTCATTAATGATACAACCAGGTAATTCAGGTAAGTCGGAAGAAATTATTTTCCAAGAGTTTTTACCAACAGAATTTATCGTAGGCTCCACAATTATTGAAACATCATTCATAGTAAGTTTTATTGAACTAAGATTCTTAGTGGATGAAAAATCAATACACTGTAAGGTAATAAAATTTATTACAACCTTTTTTATATAAAACTAATATACAAATATATTTAATTATTACCGAGTATTCTGATAAGACAGTGTCGAGCTCTTTTAATAGTTTTTCTAAGGTACCTGGTTGAAAAAAAACACTTGAAATTTCTTTCTCTTGATTTTCATATATCATATTTTCCTTTTAAGAAAGGGTGGTTAGATATCTTTAAAATGAATACGCTTAAAAAGAATTTTAGAAATAATATATACATACAATGACCGATATTAATTCTTGGAAAAAGCATGGCACCGATTCCGATTTCTTAATTAACGATTCTACTTGATTCTTGAAGTTTACACCAAACAAATATGCAATTCTTCCTCCAAAATATATTAATGCATTATCTAGTTGTGGAAAAGAAGGAGTTACTAGCTTTACTTTAACTTTTATCTTACAGTTTGTATAATTATTAATGACTGTTAAGAGTCCTTTCCAAGAAGGTGGATGTTTCGACGTGAGAACCATTTCAGGATACAATCTAAACATTGTATCGATGTCATCCATAATCTATAAATCAAAATGCCAAAAAAGTAGTAAATTGTTTATCAATTAAATGAGAAAAAATATAAGCGATCACCTGTAATAGTAATTCATAGATCAAGTATGAACTGCGTTTAAATAAATTACAGTTATTTACAAAATAAAAATACGACGTGTGATTTTAAACGATAACAAATTTTTCGATTACGAAGGTGATTACACTGTTTAGTAGCCAACGATGGTGTAGGTCAAAATAATGAAACAACGAAATAATAAATCCTGAAACTTATTTGCAAAAATATGGACTCGGTATCGTAAAGATATTAAATAATCACATGATTTAATATCTTCCTATCACTATCAGAAATAATTGCTAGTATCACATATTTGAAAAAAGTACTCTCGAGTCTTACATACGCGCAAATAATCATATAATTAAGCCCTCATTCAACTTCTACATAACGATAAAATACACGCGAGCGTAGATTGAAATAAAAAGAATGAATTTTTAACACCAGCAACAAGTCGTTTAATCCTATCTAGAAAAATTCGAGCATGCGTGCATTGCGCACGCGCACTCTAATTGTCAATTTGCTTTCGAGCGTTGTTCGCGTGTTTTTACCCCCTCTTGTACTCCATCTCTTTCTTTTCTTCGGCAGCACACAACGTACCCCGGCGAACTGCTGCGTTATTTTGAACGCCTTCGTTGCGCTCGCACACAACCTCGGCATGCACACACGCGTGCGCGTGCACGCACGTATGTACACGCACGCACATATATAAGCGGTACAGATCGGCCGCTGCGGCAGGCGATCTCGATTATATCCAGGCGCAGCCATATTTGTGGGGCCCTCGCGCCAAGTCAAACATGGCGTCGGCAGGCGACATTAATATGGCGTCCTCGGACGTGATAACCGAGGTCGAGATTCAGCCGGACATCCAGGAAGTGGAGATCGAGGCGATACCCGTTGAAATACCGTGCGAGACGGTCGAGACGACGATCGTCGAGTCCGAGGAGGACGAGGCGCAACAGCAGCAGCAACAACAGCAGCAACAGCAGCAGCAGCAGCAACAGCAGCAGCATCATCACCAGCACCACCAGGCCATGATTACCTTGCAAGCGTTGCCCGAGGCGGGACGCGAGGAAGAGATTATCCTCCAGACGCAGGAGGAGATCGTCGGCGCGGATCCCCTCAGTGTCTACGATCAGATTCCGGTGCCCGATCAAAGTGACATCTACGTGGAATCGAGCCCAGGGCCTTCGAGGACGATAACGAAGAAGAAGGCGAGGAAGAGCGCGGGCTCGACGGCAACCCAGCGCTTCAGGCCGCAAGAACACGCGATTTTCACAGAAATGCCAAGTGAGACGAAGGCCAGGAAGTGGGAACAGAAACAGGTGCAAATAAAAACACTCGAAGGGGAATTCTCGGTTACGATGTGGGCATCTGGAACCGACGATGGTGAGTTCTTTCTCTTTGCTTCTTTCTGCCTCTTTCCTTTCTCAATCTTAATTCAAGCCTGCCTAACTTCCCTTCTGTTTGTCTGTATATCCGCCTGCCTGCCTCAAGGCTGTGTCTACGATTCGCAAGAAAATGATCAAGCAACACTTCGTGGATCGAGAGACACAGCCTGCCATTTAAACATCCCTTTTCATTCGAATTAGAAGAGAGTCCGATTTTCCAGTGACAGTCAGTGTTGAAAATCCTTCCCTAAATAACGACTCCAAGTTTTCCAAGCCCGTTATCCTAAGCAAAACATTTTGTATGCTAGCAGACGCAAATGTATTGGTGCGTCTGTTTGTTAAAAGTGTTTGGTTTTTCCGTGGAAGAAATAGCAGCTGTCAACCGAAAGCGACATCAACTAGCAGCTGATAGATTTTCACCGCTGAATGCCATAATGTGAGCGGTGTGAATTTTCAGGAGCCTTGCTAGTGCCCTTTTTCCTTCCCTTTTCTTCGGCTAAAAAATGTTTGCTACGTCACTGGATACATAGCAATTTGGAAATTCATTTGCTTTCGCAACGGGCAACGTACATGTGAATTAAGTGTGCATGTGTGCACGCACTTCCGGTTGACATCGATCGGCGCGCGCGCTTCCACGCTTTCATTCGAAGACGATGTTTTCCAATGCAAAAAAAGGGAGTCGGCCAGGTTGACTCGAGAGTTTCACCGTTGACAGTCGGCGTTTGTTTGTTTTGATCCGGTGGGCCCCGTGCGTTACGCGGGCGATCGCGGCCATTGCGCTATTTAGGGGGGCAGCCATATTTTGAAAATGGCTTCTCAACATCTCGTGGGGAGCTTTTGCACGGCATGATGTCGTCGCCATATTTTCTGTCGGGTGAATGTGTCATGGCGACGCGCCAGACTGATAAACCACGACTCGACCCTTTCACCCTTACCTTCACCTTATTTCAAAACATTATTCATCGATAGGAAAAAATTCGTATAATGTCATCGGTACAATAGCCAGTTTAAATAACACTTTTTATATGTATTCCGAAAAATTTTGCCCTAGAAATATTAAAAATGTATTCTTGTTCGAGTGACTATGTAAAAGGGGCATATAAAAGATAAAAGCGCGCTTGCGTAGAAATATACTAGAACCATGTACAAAATGCAACGTTGCCACTTCAAGCCTCTTCAAGGAGGCTTTCTATTATATATTTTTACTTTATTTTAAAATTAGTTTTGCAATCCAATATTTCTTTATTTTTTACTTTTTAAATTATTTTTATTCGATGTTCAACTTTTATACTTGTATATACCACTTTTTATGTTTTTATTACAGCAATTAAAATAATAGAAAAATTTATTCCCAATAGTAAAAGTATATTATTGCCTGAAAATATAAGAATACTCATGAATATTATAAATATGCTTTCCTATTTTGTGCGTGCGTGCGTGCGCATATGTAATAACATATAATCCATATTATTAATAACATAGTACTGTGTTTAACTAACTACCAGTTTTTAAATATATTTTTCAATTCATTTTTTTATACACAAATATTAAACCTACAGTTTAATATATGTTTAAAATAAATATGGTTTTTACTTAAACAACGTATAGTTTAATTTTTGTATAGATATGGATGATATAATTTGGTAATACTGCAAAGAAAACCAAAAGAGAAAGGAACCAGATATTGATATTTTCTTATTTAGGAAATTCAAAATATTAATGTTTTTCTGCATATCAATTTTTTTGGAATATAAACTGTTGAAAATGTGTGAAAAATTAAAGATTGTTTTTTATTTTATTTTGAATTTTCAAAAATTAATATACATTTTCTTTTTAAAAAAAGCTAATTATTAACATAAATACTTAACATAACAGACAATGAAAATTAAAGTGGTTTGATCATATTGTATAACTAATTTTTAATTAAAGATGTAACCTAATTCCTTTTATTTTTAAATAAATTTAAGTATATTTTCAATATACTTGTAAGTTTTTTATATTACACTTAATTATTACTGCGATTCATAAATGAATTATATTTTATAGTTTTATTTTAGAAATTTGTTGACCAAACTACCTTAAAACAAAAACTTGCTTACCAACCAAAATATATTTTTATATGAATTCAATATTAACAGTTACAAAAAATAGATTTGCATAAATGAAACTGCGGTAGTATTTGTTTTGGTTTGCTTGTTTGTTGCTGTTAAAGGGAGTGTCCTATTAGCGTCTCACCTGGTGGATGTTCCAGATGAGGGCTCTAATCCTGAGCCTGATCCAGACTACACAGAATATATGACTGGTAAAGCAACATCAAAGTTGAATCATTCTGGCAGTTCTGTTTCTGATGGTATGCCAGGATTGGATCTATCGGATCCTAAGCAATTAGCAGAATTTGCTAGACCTGGTCACAAACTGAAAGTTCGGAAACCACCAATACTCGATGGTGTGGAACGTACAATTGCCTGTCCACATAAGGGATGTACAAAAATGTTTCGAGATAATAGTGCGATGCGCAAACACTTGCATACTCATGGTCCAAGGTTTGTAGTCTTTTTACAAACTTTAATCGCATCTAATAATTCATTATGTAATTTTTATCTACAATTTAAACAATGATTGATTTTGTTAATCATATTTTTTCAGGAACTTTTGCAAAATATTTAATTATATTACCGAATATTTTAACTCATCAATAATTAAAAATTCGCAAATTGTACAACTTGCATTTTTGGTCATTAATTTATGTTATACAAATCTTATTTAGAACATTTGAATACAATTGTTAAAAATTTTATCATGATAAAAATTAATTTGTTCAAAATTTACAATATTCTTATTGTTTCTATTTATTAACAAAATAATGTCATTTAAGAATATAGTTAAATTCGTATCTTTGTGTTGTAAAATAAATCAATCCAAAATTTAATGGATTAATTTTCTATTAAATAACACCTTTTTCGTTAATTGATTATAGCCTGACATAACAAAATAACAAAATAACAAAATAATTTAAGACTTTCATTTATTAATACATTAGTACATTAATTAATTGAATACATTACCTATTAATAAAAAAATTCTTGGAAAAAAATTATAAGGTATATGTATTTAAATCGTCAATGTAAATGCAAATGTGTTGACACGAAATTTAATACTGACAGTCAGAGTGAGATCACAAAAAGATTAAAGAAGCATAAAATTATTAAGAAATATATAAAATCATTCATTGTTATTAAAAATAATATTTTCTTTATGATTTTGACTGAGCTCCAACTAATGCAACTAATCAATCGAACCAGTTTAAGATTTTTAAGCTAAAATTTATAATTGTAATAAATTTAAATTGTGTATTGACAGGGTTCATGTCTGTGCTGAATGTGGAAAAGCTTTTGTTGAAAGTTCTAAATTAAAAAGGCATCAATTGGTCCATACTGGAGAAAAACCATTTCAGTGTACATTTGAAGGTTGTGGAAAAAGATTCAGTTTGGACTTTAATTTACGAACTCATGTGAGGATTCATACTGGAGACAGACCTTATGTTTGCCCCTTTGATGGTTGCAGCAAAAAGTTTGCTCAGTCGACAAATTTGAAATCACACATATTAACACATGCAAAGGCCAAGTATGTTTCTATTGGATAATAATATAATGAAAGGGTTACTCATTACTCAATTTACTTACTTCAATGAACTTATGTATGTGCTTCTTTATTTTAGTTATTCTTGTGTAAACATTTTTGAATTAAAGATGTTAATTCGTAAACATTTAATAAAATATCAATAGCTTTTATGTATAAAGTTATAAAATAACATTGTTATTATATGCATTTATGTATATATTTATATTGTTTTTAAATAAAAATGTATAAAACAGACTTATATAATATTAATGATAAAATATAGAATCTATATTAATTTGAAACTCTAGCTTCACATTTTTCCTTTTTTTTTTTTGTTATCTTTAATTTACTTCTTAATATACAAGTTAATGGGTAGCCCTGAAATTAATGAATTTAAATAATTGTTTAATAATCGTTACTTTATTTTCAGAACACGAAACGCGATTGGCCGTCAAGTACAACAAATCCAGCTGCAGCAGCCACAATTTGTCCAAGTTGAGGTAGCTGATGTGGATAATCAGCAATTCATCGTTTATGCCGATTAGCCACCCTCACCAGCTCGATCTCCTTAATGTGCCCCAATATCAAATTTGGTAACCTTTGATTATCGAACCGAACAGTGTACATATTTAAAAACGATACCGAGTGACTAAAGGACAGGAGAATACTAAAACTAATTATTACTTTAAATGATTCGTTAATTAAATCGGGTATTAATCTCTACACTAGATAAAAGGTGAGACGAGATAAACAGCGGCAAAAACTAGAGTTATGCAAGATTTGAGATAAACGAAATGATATGCAGAATAGGAATCGAACTCTTATGTAAAATAAACGGAATAATGAACGATTATACACAAAAAGTTCAGATTTAAAAATTTAATACTTAAAAATACCTACTTTAATTTTTATAAATATTGAATTTTTAAAACTAAGCTTTTTATTATCTAAACGCTGGAGATCTATTATCCATTTACAATGGCAGACCATTTTTGTGCACTGCTTAGTTTTTCATGTCGAATTTTAAGGTGTGTCCAAGTGCGTGGCTCGTTATTCACGACTGTATATATTTATAAGTGAAGTAAAATATTATATACGGTATATTTTCGAAAGAAATTCAAATGAGGACTTGAACCATGAAAATGTTTGTCTCTACACAAATACATAAATACACGAACACATATGTATCATGTAAACACATTACGTAAAAAAAGATCGTACAAGATTTTACGATTTTTCACCAATTTGTTTATATAATTTTCGAGCTCGCTGTTACGAAAGGAAATAAGTGATGATCATTAATACTTAAGTGTATCAAATCTATGAGAAAAAAGTGTGAGAATCTGAACTGCGCATTGTTTTGTAATTTTTACAAATCGATCTTAAGTTAAAAGATTCATCAAAATTGTACATTAAAAAAAACACGCTAGCAAGTAAGCTCAATTGTAGTACCTTCAAACTTTGTGTTTATTAAACATTTTTTATTAGTTTATTATAAAAAGAACAAAAAAAAAACAATGTCATACTGATATTTGTATCACCAAAAAAAATGCTTGAAGCCATATTTTCTTAATGACTGTAAAGATTATTTGTATTTAAGGTAGGTTTTATTCTGTTTCATTCGGGAAATACATTAAGTATGTGATTTCTACATACATATATGTATGTAGAAATCAAATTACAAAATTATAATAAAAATATCCCGCAAGATACCTGTCAGAGTCAGAGTCAACCAATTATTTAAATAAATGTTTTCACACAGAGCAATACCACATAACGTCCGATAAAGAGAATAGCTTAAGCTCACAACTGTTAGTTTAACGAAAAAATAATGAAAGAAATATCGAAGGATAATTAATTAACACAATCCAGTAATCAATTTACTTTTTAGTTTTTACTACTTATAATGAATATTCAGACTTAATGTCTGGAACGTCATTGATTTTTCGACAAATTGAGACGACTATGCCCGTTTAAGAGCAGTAAATGTCTTGCAAAGAAAAAGTGGTTTTGTTGACGCATTGAGAGGAGTTATAAATAATAAAGAAGAAAAAAAAATTAAAGTATGTGGCAAACTTGGCCTATTGTTATAGCAGCGCGGAATTTTTCTAGAACTTCATAAATCGATAAGAGGACACTTTTTGTACATTGTCATGATTTTTTCTTATCATTTATATTTCTATTTACGAAATATCAAATAATAATTTTTAGTTATTGTATCGTTGCATTGCATTTATTACTTTTCATCCATCGGCTATACGAAATGCTGAATCCGGAAAGAAAACAAAGTCAAGATTTGTGCACTCTGTCCCAGTGTCTTGTCATACAATTACAACATTAATGGATATGCAAAATTGCGTTCGTGAAAGAAGAAAAATAAAATGTCTCGAACGACGATTTATTTATATTTAGTACATAAAAACATTATACTACTGTCGAAGCTGAATGGTAACTTTAAGTTAGTCAATTTATATGAAGAGAAACTGAAGAATGAAGTAAATACAGATATTCTATATTTTGGTGATTTTTCTTCGATTTTCCCACATTAATTGAATATAATTTATATTGTTTAATTTTCTGTTTTTTTTTTTAATTCGGTCATTTTAATGTTTTCTATGGTATGTATTTAAAATGTATTTGATTATTTTTAATTTATTAAAAAATTAGAGATTAACGCAAACATTAAGGCTGATTGTTAAGACATAAAATTAAATTAAAACGATATTTCTGTAACAACTTGTGAAAAAATGACAAAAATCAAATGTGTAATTTGATAAACAAAAATACATTTCGCGTTTCTTTGAAAATATCGAAAACATCGACAATACACTTATAAGTCCTGTTAGCATTTAGTTGATTATTAGTGGTAATCAATTAAAGAATTTTAAATAAATATAACTAACTGTAGAAAAAAAAATTTAGAAATGAAAAGAACTCAATTATTTTATTTCTAAATATAGATTCTTACTACTAATTAAAAAATGAAATTTGAAAATAACTTATAAAAAAGGTACTTTTTTTTATAAGTTCAATCTAATTTACATTTAAAAATATTTGAAAATGTTTTGAAAACATATTGTACTGTACATTATCTATATTAAGTTATTAATCTATAGCTTTAAAGAAACGATAATATAATTAATTACTGCAAAAACGAAAAGTACCCAATTTTGTTACAACAATTATAAATAAATTTTACTTTTCTAAAATAATGAAATTCATCATTAATTATGAATAGGAACTAAATTTTTAAAGTTTTGATTCTTACTGAAATCTAAAATTATAACTTTCTGTTTAGTGCGATAAACAACAACGTTCTTTATTTCTAATGTTTAATTAGTACGACATGTCTCGATAGGTTCTGCCAAAATTTAATTCTAAACAACACGTTGGTGTCGATGAATAAACGTTTTAATTGTATTAAGGTTTTAAAAAAATCTTATTGAATTTTTACAAATCAATTTTAAAGCGGAAAGCTGTGAACAAAGTTTTTTCTGACTGATATTTGCACAAATTTCATGCGTTTTATTCGAGTACAGGCTGAAGGATGACAATTAAAAATCGTCGATCGTTAACTTAATACAACCAAGGCAAATAAACGGTCCTTATTAGTTTTAATCTCTTTTTATATCTAATGACGACTATTCGTTATATATTTAAAGCGGTCAACGTGAATAATTCTTGTCACTACTTTCTCATCTCGATATTTCTCTTTATTTAACAATATGCGACGGAACAATAAGATTAACTGTATTTTGGCATAACAAATTGTTAAGTGAATAAAAAACAAAGCTTACTAAATTATAATAATCGTCTCACTGATCATTTATGTCATTCGGCCAAGGGCTCTGATCAAAGCGACTTATAGAAATAATTAATACAGAAAAAAGTATTTTTTGTAATTATTTTATACAGAAAAAAATTATTTTACTTGAATAATTTGTTCCAAGAACAACAGTATTTATAAAAGAACTATTAATAATTTACAATGAGAACTTTTTAAACAAATTTTGATATAATTAATGTTTTGACCTGGTCGTGTATATTATGTACAAAATAAATCGAGTCATTTTTTCACATGATTATTTAACTAATTAAAAAAGATTTGTTTTTTAAAATTGCATTAAATTAATGTCACATTTTTCTCTTTTACATTAAAACTATTCAGGATCCTTAGCATATTTTATTAAACCATAAGACTAATTGGATATTTGATTATTATCAGTTTTCTACATCTAAAAACTTTATTTTTTTCATTTATTTACATCCTTATTCGATTTTAATAAAAACGGATGAAGTCTGGAGTCAATTAAAAAAAATTTAATCGAAAATATTCTCAAATATATGTTGAAATATTTTACTTTCAAATTCTTTAACAGTTGCCTACAGATTACGTAAAATTAAATTTTTATTTTTGTATTCTTTATTGGCCGAATAATGCAAAGAATTTGAGTATTGATTATGTTTCTTCTTTTTTATGCAATTTTTAGAATTATTACATTTAGTGATAAATATAAATGGTAAAAGAAGAAAATCAATGTTTTCAATCTGTATTGAGCACTGGCATTATTATTATTTTTAATGAATATTATATTTTTATATTAATATAATTAAATATTATATTAATATTTTTTAATGAAAATTTGTATTAGATTTTAATATTGATCGAGCAAAATTTATTAATTCATTGCGAACGTATTTTTTATATTATATACATAAAATTGAGATTGTTATGTTTTTGTATATCGAAATCAAAGAAAAAAAATACAGCTGATATTTTATTTATAACTTAAAAAAATATACCCTTGGTGTTTAATTCTTATTTTTTATCGATTTATTAAAGACTTAATGAAATTATATAGAACTTTACTTTAAATCATTTATTATTCAATTTTCACACCAAAGTTTCAAAATACAATTGTTCACCGATATTAATTATATTTCAGTTGACGTAATTCATAAAGTGATATTGCATTATGTGCACTAAAAAGATGTAAATAAAACAAGAATTATTTTGAATTTCGAATGATTTAATTGAATATTTAAATATGCGATATAAGATTTAAAAAAAAATAACATTAAGATTTATATAAGTATAATTTTGTTTACTATTAAAAAATAAGTAAATGTGAATAAATTTACTTTTAAATTTGCTTAAAAATTTGTATAGTTTATTTTATTTTTAATATTTATTATGCATTAGAACGATTCAATCTTAGTTGTATCAAATTTCCTAATCACAGAATTTTGTATGTATAATTCGATATATCTCTGCAAGATTGTGTCTGTGTATGCCTGTCTGTTCGCCTGTGTATGATGCTACGATGATCACATCCATATTTACTGTATTATAGCTTGCAATATAAATGATTAAAGAACAAATGTTTTAATCTATGATTTCAGTTGTTAACCTCTTCTAGACACTGTTATGATTATTCGAAAATAAGAATTAAGCATTTCTTACAGCTTATTCGATATACATTCCACATTGGTTCCAATGGCAAATATGCGTTTAACGCAGCCTTATAGTAGAATAAGCCCATGCACGAGGCATCGACACTACGTGAAAGTACGTTGTATCAAGTGCTTAGTTTGTCGCACGCATTTATATATGTAGGTGTATCTAAAAAGTATGCGCTCTGGTCTTCGTACTGCTACATTGACAGTTTCGTGGTTGCCGAGCGTTACGTCTCTCAAATGCATATAATGTAAAAAGTTGCGACTTGTTTGACCATCGTAGCAGCTGTCAGCCACAACATCATGATGAAAGGGTGATCATTGCACTACCCTCGAATCAGCGTTCGATGTGGAACACTATGATAGGAAGAACCGGACGATTTCGTGTTGTCGTTATCATGAGGTAGTAAGCAGATTTTTGTTGTAAAGAGTAGTTTGTTTTTTGGATTTTAATGCGCGCCGAGGTAAAAGTAAGACGCTTTACGAGCACACGGACCAACAAGAGCTAGGGAATAAAAAAAGCTACACGTAGCTTTTGAAATCATGGATGAAACAACGATACTGTGGACCCTGTCACTTGTAATGCTGGGAGGCTCCTATCTGGCCGGTTCTTTACCACTTGTTATGAATTTATCCGAGGTAAGCCCAGGCATTATCTATTTTTATCGACATAACCTACATACGTTGCTTTTTCATATGTTTTCATATGTTTAATGCAAACAATATGTGTATCCTGCTACTTTTCTGACACAGCTTGTTTCTTTTTTTAAGTTCTTCCAAGAAGCAGAATCATGTCAATTATTTATTTTGCATAACTAAGCATACAAAAGTAAAATCAAAAAGTCATTTTAGAGTAATAAGCATCAATTTGGGTTGATTTTAAACATTATAGATATTTAATATTTCATTTATGCATCTTGTGATGTTTTCGCACAGAGACCATCTAACAAATAATTTTATAAAATAAAAAATAAAAGATTTAATAAATTCATGTAATAATTTCATTTTCAATAAAGTTTGAAATTTTAGTTATTCTATACCAAAGTTTCTACATTTAAATAGTATTGTGTATTTAATAAAATAGTAAAAGAATCGTTTAATTATTTATTTATTTTGTAGCTAAACATTTATGTTTAGCTACTTAATGAATTATCGATATTACATCCTTCTTAAAAAACGTTTTTTAAAGAAATCTTATTATTATAATCATTTCTTTAACATTTTATACTTTTTTTCCTCTGATTTTTAATATAAAATTGATTTACTTAAGAAAATTATAAATCTATTATTATCACAATTGTTTAAAAAAGAAATCATTAATAATTTAAGCTTTTGCGATTGGTTATTATTTTTATATTATCATAGGAAACGATGCACTGTTTTTATTTAGGATACAATTTAAACAATAGCCTTTATTTTATAGGACAAATTACAGTTAGTATCCGTTCTCGGTGCTGGACTTCTTGTTGGGACTGCACTGGCTGTGATCATTCCTGAAGGCGTTCGAGCGTTATTTAATGGTGCTGCAAATGCTGCAACTAGTGTACACGATGGCGTTAACAAAGTTCACGGTGATAAAAAATAAAATCTTGTATATTATTTTAACCGATAATATTAAAAATATGCAAAAAACATAAAACAATATCATATTACATGTTTTTAAATTAAAATTATATGTAGGTACATTACAAAATTAAATTAAAATACAATACAATACAAAATTAAAAATTTAGTAAAAAAGCATTAAAACTGTGTGTGTGCGTTTATAAATATTTTTAAAACATTCATTTTTTCGAAATACTTTTCAAAATGAGAAATGTTTAATTAAATTTAACCATTTTTATAAATGAACGTGGTATTTAATTTACGATAATATTTGATAAAAAAATTTATTCGTACGACTGTCAGTGCTAAGAAATGTTTTGCACAAGCCTTTTAACTTACTCGCCATTTTCTTCTATAGCTGATCTTCACAGTTTAATAGGACTGAGTCTGGTGCTGGGTTTTGTGTTCATGCTGTTGATTGATCAATGTTCAACAAAAAGAAGTGGCGGTAAGGAGAGAAGTATGACAGCTACCCTTGGCCTCGTAGTTCATGCAGCTGCCGATGGTGTTGCCCTGGGAGCCGCGGCAACGACGTCGCAGGCTGACGTCGAAGCCGTTGTATTTTTGGCGATTATGTTGCACAAAGTTAATACAAGATTTTTAATTTATAATGAATGTTTTAAAATAAGTCTTTAACTAAGACAACTTATTTGTTTCTTATCGAAAAAATACTAGAAAAAGTATTAAAAGAAATATTAGTTCAAACTTTGTATATTATTTGTTTTAAATAAAGACTTACAAATTATATAAAGTAATTAATTTTAATTAACTTTTAATCAAATACTTAAGCTTTTTATGGAAAATTATTGCATATAATATTATGTTTTTTATTAAAACACCTATTAGGCTCCTGCTGCATTTGGACTTGTATCTTTTCTCCTTCATGAAGGTGTAGAAAGAAAGAGAATCCAGAGGCACCTGTTGATATTTTCATTATCTGCTCCATGTTTGGCTCTTATTACATACTTTGGAATTGGAAAAGTATAATAATTCTTCTAAACGTTATAGCTATGCTTAAAGTAATTTTTAAAATATAAAATTAAATTATCAATATTTATTTTCAGGAGGGTAAAGAGACTCTTAGTAGTGTAAATGCAACAGGATTAGCAATGTTGTTTAGTGCTGGAACATTTTTATATGTAGCAACTGTGCATGTACTGCCTGAATTGATGACTAGAAGCAGTACAAATTATTCTCATTTACCAACGGACGCCGGTGTAGTACCTTCTTTTGGTTTGAAATTCAAAGAAATTATAGCTTTAGTTGTAGGTTCCTTTTTACCGGCACTTATTACTACAGGACATCATCATTAATCTGTTTTATTTATTTTTTTTTTAATATATACTAAGTAAAATCTTTTTTTATAATGTTTACCGTCTTTTCAAGAAATATTATTTTATTGAAAAAACGAAAAACAAAAAATGTTGTTTGTAAAATATTTTTTGATATAGAGTAGATAATGTTAAGAAAATTGTTAATTTATAACAATGCAAATTAAAAATCTAATTTTAATGTATTACCGAATAAACCAACATCAGAAAACATTCAGTGTCAAAAAAGGGTACATTACATATTTTAACTTTGTATATATTTTTAATTCAAAAACACTGTTTGTAAATTAAAGACTAATATAAAGTTTTAATAATATTTTTGGTAAACATTTATCTAAAAATTTAATATTAAAATCCTAATAGTTCATATTAGAATAGGCTGTTTTTTTATAAAATATTGTTATATATAAAAGTAAGAATTTAAAGTTATAACAAAATAAATCATAGGGTATTCTTATTTTTATAAAATATATAAACATGCACAATGAAATATCAAATGAATAAATGTATTAAATTGTAAAAATACAATAAAGCCAAAAGTACTTTAAGACTCACAAGTTAATTTACTATGAAAAACAAAAATGATACCTTTACTTATTATCATGCATTTTTTGTAAAATCTCATCAATAAATGTATTGACATATTTTCTGCAAATATTATTGTAGTACTTTTATATAGTACTTTTATATTATAGTATTTTACTGCATCAGTATTATTAAAGATAATTAAAGTTTACTTTTAAATTTATTAAAATAAATTATAGCTGAATTAAATTTATAATATTTTAACTTTTATTCATAATTTAAAAATTTTTTTAATTTTAACTTTTAGTTTATTGCACTTTGCATTTTATTGTACACTTAGTATTAATTCAATTAATTCATTTACAAACTCTTGTCAAATACTTTTCTATTAAAGAAACAAATTTATTAATCATTTGTGAAATAAGCATTTGCAATTATTTTTGTTATATTTTTTAACAACATAGGGGCATGATATAATCTCTCACTTTTGAGCTGATTGTGATTACGTACAAATATATTTGTTCAAAAGTATCTTACCGATTTTATACAATGATTTTATTTCAATATTTAAAAATTTCTATTTCATTATTAATCATGTATAGTTCAGAATTTTTTACAATAATGCAATTTAAATAAAGAATTTCTGAATAATAAATTTTATTTGAAGACATGTAAAAATTCATGTAAATCCTTTAAATTGCAAATGAAATTATACTTTTGCAAGAAGAATGATTTTCATTTAATCAGCTTTTTTTGAAAAGTCTATCTTATGCTTCAAAATACATTATTAATAACGAAGAATAAATGTTTAGACATTGTATAATCCGAAGAAAAGATAACAAACATCTGTAAAGGAGGTAATAAAACCTTTACTTGTATACAAATGAATGAGAAACATATTAATAAGTAAATAAACAAATTAAAGAGTGAGAATCTCCGTAGCTCGTGTTTCAAGAAGACTTTCCATTGAGTTGACGTCTTTACACCAGCCTTCTAAACGTTGAATCATTCCCAAAATCTGTGTACAATCCAGAACTCGTGGTTGAACCCACGTCATATTAACAGTACCTGCTACTTGATCAATAGCTCCACGTACAAGGCCTTGAGCGAGAGCTTTCATTACAAGAAGTTCTACTTCGCCAATAGGTAAATGAGTCTCTTGAGATATCTCATTAAAAGTCAATTGTCTAAATTAAAAGGTATTGAGTAGTCAAATTCAATAATATTCAATAATCAATAAAGAAAAGAAAATAACACTGAAAAATATATAAACAAAACGTTTCAATAATAACATATCAGTTTAAAAAATTTATTTTAAATTATATTTTAAAAAGTTACATAATAACTTTACTAAGCGGCTTAATTAACAAAATTATAATTATAAATTACTTCATTGAGCAAATTTTAAAAATGAAAAATTAAAATTACTAATAAATTTAATAACAACGTGACATTACAGTAAAATTACCAAAAACAGTTACCAAAATTAAAAGCTTTTTGTTGAATTAAAGGACAAATATGGAAACAAATAAATTTCTTACCGATTATTTGCTTGCCGTTTGAAAGTCATTTCCATCAGGCAAAGAAGAGAAATCTTTTGTCTGAGTTTTAGTTCTTGTGCAGCTAAATCAGCTACCTTACTCCATTGTGATTTTAACCTTTCTAGTGCTGCTATATCACCAGCATTAAATGCTTGTAATAAATCAACTAGCCAAGAGTTTGGTGTTCCTTTGAGTGATTCTAAAACGGAATGAGCTAAGAGTTCTCCAAGATTGTAAACACCTTCCCCAAGTAAGGCTGCTAAACCAAGAAAAAAAGCATGCTGTTCTTGTTCAGATTTACTTAAAGTATTTAAATCAATACAACCTAAGTATCTGTTAAATTAAATATAGAAATATTTTATATAAATATAAATTAATAATTTAAAAATATTATTTAACAAAATATTTACCGAAGTGCTGTTCTGTAATATTCAGCATGTTTTCCTTGCAATCGGTACAAACGACTAGCTAAGAGATAAAATCTACCATGAACAGTAGTAACACCATCAGTTGTATCAAGTAAAGTTTCAACATCTTCGATAATTTTCTTAGCTTCATCCTGTATATTTAACTCATCTAATAAAATTTGTCCTATTAAGACTTTACAAAGTGCAACTGCTTCCTTATTACTTTTGACCTTGGGTTCAGTTTTTTCAAGGAAATTGATTGCACTCCGTTTATCTTTGAATTGCTTTATCACATGAGCCAAAATTTCCACTAGAGATAATGGATTGATTCTAAATATAAAATTTTTTAAACATAATTTACTAAATTATTTAATAAATTTTTATAAAATGAATGTATAAAATCGTACATGAAAAATTAGAAAGTATTTCATTTGCTAAAAAACAATTTGTGTCTACGGATAAATTCTTTTCAATTTTTTTTATCATATCTGAATTCTTTAGAAATTATTTCTTCAAATATTTTTACGTAATTTCTATAATTTATAATGAAAGCTAAAGCTCTATATATTTAATATTAAAATAAAATCTTTTATAAAAATGTTAAAGGAATGAATACAATACAATAAGTTTATTTATTACTTTTGTAACGGTTAATTTTTAAATTATAAAATACTTAAACATCTTAAATAATTAGAGTAAAATAGCTAATAAATCGCCAAAGAATAAATCAGAAATAACACAAAAGAATTCATCAAACATGTTACTATTTGGAAAAGCTGTATCTGGATCTACAGAAGAAATAAGGTTATGTTCATATTTATATCATTAAAATGTGATATTTTGTCCTTACTTATTTTCGAAGGTAGATAAGAAGTTGTTATACAACTCCACCAGATTCTCATTCTCCTGTAGAGATGGATGAAGGACGAAAGTTTCCAATTTTAGGGTCAATTGATGCCACAGTCTGCAAGTCACCAAGTAACGAGATTACAAAACTACATTTCTCGCGTTATTTTTATTGGATTTTGATCGATTTTTTTGCTACCTACTTTTTGTTATAAAGCTCTTCGAGTTTCGCCCATTCTGCGACCAATTTTTTGTCAGGAGAATTTTGTTTTTGATTGAGAAATGTGTTAACATCCTTCGGTGCACTGGAAGCCGCCATTTTTTATGAAGACAAACGAAGCAACAAAGAAAAACGAAAATGTTTTCTTCGTTAATCAGGTTCCAATTTTAATTTTTGGAGGAAAATTTGCGTCAGCATTAATTATTTTTATTTTCTTTATGGATGATTTTAAAAATTTATATAAAATTATTTAAATATTCAAATATACAATTTGTTTAATTTTTAAAATTATATTATATTAATTATAAGAAAATTTAATTTTATGAGGATTGTACACGAAGTTAAGATGAAAAGTACATTCCGTACATAAAAATAATTAATAGGTATATATTTAATAGTATTAATTAACAAAATTACAAAATATACGTATTTTGTAATAGTATAATATGATTTCCACTGCAAAATAAAAATAATTATTTACAAATAAATTTATTACATAAATTAAAAAAAATTTTTTTTTAATTAATTTGATTTACATTCAACGACAAAGAACTGTCAGGTCAAATTTTATAATTCAAAAATAGTATTCGAAAAATATTTTTACAGTCATATAAACCACTATTCTTATATATTTCTTGGTATCTTACAAGCAAAGCAAAATATTGGTTTAAATTATATGTGCACATATATATTATATGTGTGTGCGTATGTGTGTATGTTATGTATGCGTGTGCGTTTAATATGTATAAAAATATTGTAAAACACAATTGATAAATATAATAAAACAGAAAATACTGAAGATTGATGGTGAAACGTAAAAATCAAATGCAGAAATATATTTTTGGATGTACTTAATTCAGTCGATGACGAAAAAAACAAATTTAAACGACACGCCATATTGAAAAATTTTCCACGTATAGCGATGAGGACATCAGCGCAGTTACAAATCGGAGGGGGAAATTATAGCTTTTATGAATTAAATAGTTTTAAAATTTCAGGTTAGGTTTTTTGTCAGATCTCTTCCCGGCTGCAGAACGTGCGTTATATGGGGATGATGAAATTAGGAACATCTCCATTGTCTTTTTGACAGCATGTGCCGGTGCTCAGCCTCGTTTCTTTATCGTCTAGAAATAGAGAATATAATAGGTATATCTTACATGAATAATGTTGTGTGAAAAATAAAAAATTACAAGCCACTGCACTCTGTGTGTAATCGTGTATACCAAGAACATATTTTTCCTTTCATCGAATTCTATAAGAATTTATCGATGTTTAAATACAATATAAACTCATTTTATACAGAGGTGAATGTTATTTAATCACTATATTATTTTTGAAAAAATATCGAATAACCTGAGCTATGCGGTGACCCGTTTATTCATTCTGCACGTAAATAACGTAACGGCCTAATATTAGTTTGATTTTCATATACATTTACTTGCTTTAGCTCCATTTTACCTTGTTTTTTTGAGTATAAAAATTATGATAATTTATGAATAGTGTATTTCGTTTTGTTTTATTTAATAATTTTAATATTTTTTAAATCAATGAATACTTTGACTGATTAGGTAACATTTTTATGCTAATCATTTGTAATTACTTTTTTAAAGTGTTATTTGGTATCTGTTCTATTCAATGTTGTTGTGCAAATATTAATCTTTTAGTTAATTCATGTTATGTTAAGAGTTACAGAAAACTTAGAAAATAATTTAAAAGCTTTCATTGTTGTAATATTCTTTTTAAGGTTATAACAGTTTTTGATAAGTTTTTGATTATTTATTTTTAATCTTACAAGCTTTCATTTAATTTAAAGTTTGTTTTATAAACAATGATAATCTTCTTAAATACTTTAAACAAGTTATTTAAGAATTTATTTGAGTTAGTGAGTCGTAAGATTAGATTTTCATTATTATTATAAAATAAATTCAACTTAAATTTAAAAAACGATATCTTATTTGTTTTTATTGTTGTAATTCATAAAAACTACAATTTTTGTGTAACTTATATAATTAATTCATAATATTATTAAATTTTAATATAGAATATTAAGTTTATTTTATTTCAAATCAACATAAAAGGTCATGTATGAAAACAAAATTTTTTTTTATAAATCTATTATTAATAATGATTTAAATGAAATTTAAAAATATCAGCATAATGATAAAACAAATCTTGGATTTTATTATAATTTTAAAAAATTCAAAGTTATATTCTAAATTTTTTAAAACTATACTCGTATATTTAATATTATTTTTATATATATATTATTGATACCACAGTTAAACAAGAGTTTATCGCAATGATACTAATTGTATAATATACATTACATTATACAATTATATCTTAGAACTATTAACAGTTTATTTCATAGAATTAGTAGGACCTTTGTACTACCGTAAATGTTTAATTTTACTTCTTGATAAGATAAATTAGGGTTGCAATAGAATTTCGTCTGGATTTGCAAACTTAAGCTCGCTGTATATGTAACTGTGTGTGTGTGTGTGTGTGCGCGCGCGCGCGCACACACACACGCTTATTTATTGTAATATATAAATATTATTTCTATCTAAAAAATTTATTTTCAATAAATTGTTGATTTATTTACATTAGAATTACAGTATACTTTTATTGAATGTTTAGCAACCTTGAATATTATAAAATTGCTGTATCGTACAAGATAACGCAATGAAAACCAAAACAAAAAATTTTGAAGATCAAAATGAAGTAAGTATAATTGTGAATATGATATAATTTGACAATAAGTAAATTATGATAATCAAATTAATTTTTGTACTTTTAGCCATTATTTAACGAGGAGAAATTTTTCCCAGAAAATCATACTAAAAGAAAAAAGCCTTCAGATTTTAAGAATATAAAAGTAAGATAAATTATTTTTCTATTGTTTTATTTTCAATATTTATAAAGACAGTATTGTTAATTATATTTATTTTATTTATTAGACTAGAGTAGAGAAAGTTCATATCGATGGAATTTCTCGTACAAAGCATGATATTCTTAAACCACAAGTGAATCAACTGTTTGAAGCTAAAACTTTTGAAGATGTTATTTTTAATTCATACACAGTTCTAGGAAAGTTAAAGTCACTTGGATGCTTTAAAGATGTTGAAGTATTTATTGATACTAGTCATGGAATAGATACTAAACCAGAAGGCGTTGAAGTAATTTCATTTATATTTTCTCTAAAATTTACCGTCGTATCTATAAAAAGAATATGTTATGTTTTTTCAAGAAATTTTCTAAATAACTATTAAACTTTTTTAGGTAACATTTACAGTTCATGAATTCAAACGTATAATGGGTAATATAAATTCATTGTTTGGTAATAACGAAGCATCACTTCACATTGGAGCAAAAGCTCCAAATTTATTTGGAAGAGGTGAAAGGTTTCAGGTAGATTATTCTTGTGGTCATAGAAATTCATCAAGCATAAATATTTCAGCGGTGAAGCCTTTTTTTACTAGTGGAATAAGCAAACTGTAAGTAGGAAATGAGAAGTAGATTTTAAAAAATTAGTTTGTCTTTTATTAGACATAAAAATCTTGGTTACAAATATCACTATGTAAAAATATAATAACGGATAAACTAAAGAAAACGTTATAATAATTAAATTTTTATATTTATACCTATTTACATTAGATTAACAGCAAGTGTCTATGACACATCAGCAGAGTATTCAAAGTCTGGTTATAAGGAAAATAACAAAGGATTTTTATTAGATTTTGGATTCAACATGAATGAATATGGTACTTTGAAACAAAATATTCAATATGAAGCAGTTGTGAGAAGCATAACAGCGGTAAAACAAGCATCTTTTAAAATTCGAGAGCAATGTGGTCCAACATTAAAATCGTGTCTTCGATACATTTGCAAAGTAGACAAGAGAGATCAAAGTATATTTCCATCTTATGGAAACCTCATTCAGTGGACAGCAGAAATAGCAGGAATAGGAGGAAATATAGGCTTTATTAAAAGTGAAGTAGCAGCACAAACTAATTGGTCACCTCAAGAAAGTATAGTGTGTATTATAAAAAATTTTTCATATTTAAATTAAATTTTACTTTGTATAAATGGTAGTTAAATAATAAGTTTCAGTAAAGTCTCAGCTTATTAGAATAAAATTTATAACAAAATTTATTATTGTCTTTTTGTAACTTCAAATTCAGTTATCATTGATAATTTAGAAAAATTGATTTAAGAATAAGTTCAAATATTTTTTTCAGACATTTCAATTTGCTGCTCAAGCTGGCTTACTAAGAGAAATTAGCAATGATTTAAGAATAAGCATTGTCGATCAATTTTTTCTGGGTGGGCCTTTGAATCTGAGAGGTTTTGATGTTAGAGGTTGCGGACCTAAAGAACAAGGATATTCCTTAGGTGGAAATTCTTACTGGGCAACCGCAATTCATGTATACACTAGGCTTCCATTTTTTCCTCGAAGCAGTAGCTTTTGTGATTTCTTCAGATTACATGGCTTTATAAATGGAGGAAATGTATATGATAGCCCAACAAAATTAGGTAAATCATCCAAAAGTTGTATGTGTAATATTTTTTATATCACAGTTATTGATGTTGATATTGATGAAGACTAGCACAACATTAATGTTTTAATATTATGACTATTTGATGAAAATAAATGAATATTTATTTTATATGAATAATTATTTTTAACAGGAGCTAGCTATGAAGAAAATTTAAAAATGCTAACAAAGGATATTCGTTGTACAACTGGTTGTGGTATTGCATTGAAATTGGGAAATGCAGCAAGAGCTGAATTGAACTTTTGTCTACCAATAAATTTCACTCATAATGATATACAGCAACAAATACAATTTGGCTTAGGTCTTCAATACTTATAAAATGGGATTTTGATCCAATGGAACAGAGATTTTTATCATTTTCATAAAAAAAAAAATAATTACTTAATTTTTTAAGCTATAAAAATTATGATTTTGCTCTAAATCTATTAGATTGAATATTCATTATATATATAGTAAATAGTCTTAGATTTTTGTCTTATTAAATAAATTAGATGTTTATCCTCTGCTTATTTTGAAAATTAAATTCGTAATATTTCAAAAGATGGATTTATAAATTAATTACTTCTTTTTATGCCCAATGTATAACATTTTATGATCATAAATATAAATCATGTTTAATTTCAATACATAGAAAACTGTTAAGATAATATCTCAATAAAAATTTACTGTTTCATAACGTGTGTAAAAATTATTATACAGAAAACTTTTTGATGAAGTATTGTACTGTAATACATAATGGAAAAGAAAATGTGTACAGGATAAATACATGATATATTTTAAAAGGTTTTTTGAAGTAATTACCATATTTCTGTAGAATGTAAAAAGTTGTATTTCGTATCCAATGCCAATAATTGCGTCATACTATACTATGTCAATGAGTGTGACCTATTTATTTGAGAAAAGTGAATGCTGTATGGAATTTGCATTACATTATACGTAATAGCTTGATTCATTCTCTAGCTCACATGTCGTTTAAAACTGACATTGCAGCTTGAAAAAAGAGTTGCATACGAGAGTAATTGTTATTTACATTTATAATTAACATAATTATATTTTCTGATTAAATTTAAGTACTAAGATTAAATGTTCGACATTCTTTTTCAAGGTATTTAATTTGTACAATGTTCTCAAATTGTTTATATATGTAATACACTTTTGCTTTTCATACACAGAGGCGGAAAATTCAAATTTCTGTTATTATATTCCAAATATCTATTTATATACTGATATATATGTAATTATGTAATATAATTTAAATATGTATTGTAATAATTTGATCTATTAAGAATATTTCGTTATCAAAAAATTAAATTAGTGTCATTCTATAACTTCTTTCAAATAAATTAAAAATAAATAGGATAAGAAATTATTTCTTTATTTTCATATAAATTTGCTTATTTGTATATGGTAAATAAATTATTTATTATAAATTTCAAAATAAAATTACGTTCGATTAATATTAGAATAGAATTACATAATCGTATAACTACAAAAATATAACGAATTGTATGTAGATTGTAATCGATTAAATTTTTTATTTAAAGGTACTAAATAGATTTTTCTTATTATTTAAATAATTATTATAGAAACTTTGAAATTTAGAAATTGATACGTATACAGATAGAATTCAATTAAAATCTATTCTATCATTTTTTTCATATTTCAATTGCAGTATTTATTATTTTATTTGTTGTAATTATTTGTTATATTATTTGAAAAGGTTAAAATATTTCAAAAATCATATTGATTTTATTAAATAACATATTGAAATAATTCATGTAATTGCAATAGTGCGACACAGTTGGATTCAACTATTAAAAGAAGGAATATTTTAAATAAAAATATTGATTAAACAGAATTTATTCAATTTATTGATATTTTAAAACTTTACATTTATATGTGAATATGATTTAGAATGTTGAAAGTAATTTTAATAAAATTAAACTACACAAGATGTACATCCTTATAAACTTTTAGCTAATTATAGAAATGCTAATTATAATACGTGCACTATGTGCGTGTGCGCATTAGAATGCATGTGCATTTAAAGACGCGCAACAATCAGTTTTAGGTCAGTTTTGAAAAGAAATCTTTTTCAATGAATTTCATCTTGTAAGAGACATTAATTAACGATATTTTGCAGAATATTAAAATTGTCAATTTTATTAGAATGTGTGGTTATCATTTATGCCTGATAGAGGATCAAAACGCTCTAAAAATAATGTTTTGTATCGATTTTTATTGCTAATGCTTTGCGTGGATAGTATTTTATATGAGAAATTATTCTGATAATAAAAATTTTTGCAATAATAAAAATCACCCTATTATGATTTTTCGAAGTCTTCGATCCCCTCTAAAGGTGATTTTTAACAGTGAAACTTTGGGGAAATTTAAAAGTTTATCATTTTGGATTGCAATTGGTCATTTGTTATAAAATTATTTGTTATGTTTTTTAAAGAAATTGGACTTAGTCAGTGTTTCAATTTTGTTGAAACTTCATCAATGCAAACCTCAACCTCATAAACATTAAAATATTTAAAGTATTTATTAATTAAATAAGTTAAAATCCATTTTTAATTAATTCTAAATTATTTATAGATGTCATCAAATTGTACAATGTCGACCGTAGTTTACGTACATGAAATTTTTTATATAAATTTGCATCTTATTAGAATTCTAAAATATTTAACGAGAGTCTTAATAAGTTTCTGCATTTTAATGTATATTTAAATTGTCAAATTATAATACAAGCAGTCAAAGTAACTTTAAAAATCAGATAAATATAGAATCTTTAGAATCTTGGTTTAGAATTAATATCGAATAAATTTCATTTATTACAATTTGAATTTTGAAATTCACTTTAATTAATAACGATTAAAAATAAGCCTTGCTCATTAATTAGAAAAAAATTGGTTCAAATAAAAAAAATTTATTCTTATTATTATTATCTAGAAAATTAATTAATGACTTAAAATTAAAATTAATATTATTTTTAATAATAATTAAATTAATAAATTATTGACTATAAATTAATATTTATAAAAACTGTTGCGAATTTAGTGAATGTTGCGGCAAAAAAACAGTAAGTCTCAATCAGGAAGAAATAATATATGCGGGGAATGTGTAATCAGGTAAATAAATTAAAAATGCAATATCAATAAAAAATCAAGATACATTTTAAATGAGCATAAAAAACCTCATATTAGAGCGAAAAAAGGAAAAAAGCCGATAAAACATATAATCTAAATATTTGACCGTCATGTTTAAGCTTACAACAATAGTTAGAATAACAAGTTAGTACTATATTAATAATACTAATATTGAAAGGTGCGTGTGTTTGTAATGGTACACTTACCACACTAAACATACGTGCACGACTTAAATCTCACATATCCAGGAATTAGGATGTCAGAATTTCCTGAAATTACCGGCAGTGAGTTGCGTCTTTACGTATTAAAGGATGGATGCACCTCAAAAATTAACGATTCCTATACCTCCGAATAGGAATTGCGCCAACAACACACAATTACATTGCAAACGGATATACCCTTAGAATATCGCCGTCATCGACCGCTACGGTGCTTAGATCTGTTACTCCCACTCACCCCCCCCCGCCACCCAATTTTTCCGAAGACTGGAGAGCGTTTCACTGATACCGGCAAAAACACTACATTATATATTAAGATAAATATCTACAGAGCATACAAAAAAATTTGAATAAAAAATTTGATTAAAAATTGATTATCAAAAGTTGTATTTATAACATAACTTTAATTCTAAGAACACGCCTTATCGATATAGACAATTTTATATATTTACTTATATTTTTTATATGTTGTTACGGTAATAATGTACGATTACTTCGATAGGACTTCCTTATTAAGATTTAGAGCTTTACTATAGTTACCGATAGCAAAACCGATAACAATAATATACTTATTTAAATTAGTAATGTCCAATTAACAGTAACTTTCTAGAATGGAAATTAATTAGAATTATAAAGTACTATTTCATATTTAAAACATAAATAAATCTCCGTTAGTTGTATGAGGCATGAAAAAATTTCGCCTATTGGGTCACGCAAGACTCAAAAGTTTGTCAATTTTATGAATTTGCATGCGCGTTTGTAGATAGGGTAGAATCTATACCATTTAGTGTCTTTCCTAAAATAACGTACTAAAATGTACGTAGATGTGAAGGAACATTCTTTAATTATGTCTGGTATTATTTAAAATACGGATAACCACTTTAATCCAGAACTTCAAGGTAGCGATGCTCTTCGTGTCTGAAAATGTTTCACATTTGACAGTTTTTTTCTTTTAAATTGTAATATTAAAATTTATATTACATCAATTGAAGAATTATTATTGTATAAGAATGATAACATTTTTAAATTTTCTTCACAGCTGCTTTCTGTTAAAAACAATTTGTTGAATTAAATGGTTTTCATATTCATATAATTTATGCCTTACATTTCTAGAAGAACGTTACAAAAACAATTTTAGGGCATTTCAAAAATTTTTAACATTATTTCTGCAATATTCTGCAAAAAAAGAATCTACTTAAATTAATCATTTATATCAGTATTTAGAACAAATTGAAGCTATTATTTGATAAAAAAAGAAAAACGAAAGAATAAGAGGTGAATTTTAAGTTTTTTAATTTTTTATTAATTGTTGTTATGGTCATTTCTATATTTCGGTTAAGCATTAAATCATCTAATGTGATTATCTCTCAGTGTTATCTCAACTAATATAGTAGATTCTTATTAAATAATTTTATAATATAGAACGGTCTTACGTTGCTTAGCTTTTGATTTATTATAATTTAATTCATAAAAATTATTAATATATATTATTTTTTAATTTAAATTTTTTTGTTAAAGCGTTTATATGCTCTTGCTCTTCTATTTGAAAAAAATCCATTTTGTCCTCTCAATGGCAATTTGAGAATCGCTTAATAAATCTGTTCTTGTTTATGTGCATTCCATCACTATAATTGGTCTTGAAACTTTATAAAGAATCAAATTCTTTATAAAATAATAAGGAATTGTTGAATGAATTAGCAAGGCCTATACTATATTATCTTTTTCTTTCAATTATTTTTTTGAGTTAAAGCGTAAAGAAATTAGTAATTCGACGAAATAATCTAAAATAAAAAAATAATATGTTTTAAATATATTAATGAGAGAGAGAGAGAGAGAGAGAGAGAGAGAGAGAAATAAATATTAAATATGTTAGTCGCGTTTCAATAATATTCTCGAATTGTATGCTTCACGCGTAAATAAAAAAGGTCGAGTAACAAGCTTTTTACCGTTGATTATGGATTTCAGGTTTTCATGCTGGTTACCTTATAGTTACTTACAGTGAATAGAACAAAATATGTTTGTTAAGAAGCCTTAAATAAACTTGAATTTTTAATATACTTGGATGCAGACACAAGAGTAAATTTGCAGTAAATATAAATAATATTTAACGGAATCCATGACTGCGGATATTAAAAATATTAAGAAAAGCTGCTGCTTAAATAGAAGAAAAATTTTTTAATTGTGTAATTATGAAATGTATAAAAAAAACCTAATATTTTTACCTCCTTGGCTTACCAAGAGAACGAGATGATGCCTTGTCGTCAGCATCGTAATAAAATGCCAATGTAGTCATCAACACCTTCAAACGTAGGCTTATTATTGAATACGTATACTAATCGATGATGTTGGAAGCTGATAAGAACAATAGGCCAATAATTTCCGAACGTTGCCGTTACTTGTACTTGGCAAAACATTTCACCGTATACACTTTGTATATGCACTGTATACAAATATAATTCTAAATTTAGAATGCTTGTACTTGAATTTAAAATATATGTTTTAAAATTATTTAAAATAAAATATATAGCGCAATAAGATGTTTATTATTTTCATTTAATTATCCTCAAATCCGAATAAAATATTTGTATTAGTTTAATAAGAAATGATTTCACTTGTCGTAATTCATATGATATTTTTATTTTCAAAATAATTTTAAAAAATGTATATGTGTATCTTTATCAAATATAATAAATTATTATCTCATACTGAATAAATTTACATTTATATTATTCCATTTATTAGTAAGAATTACAGCATTGACGAACATAGACAGAAGTATAGCCATTCAAGGTAAAAATCATTTCAGCATCGTTCTCTTCTTTAAAATTGAACAAATAATATATAAAAATATCATTTGTAAATTAAAACTAATTACAATGCTAATGTTTTGATGTTTTTTATTCTTTATGTACGTCTTGTGTATACTAAACATTTTGTTTGAATTTCGTATATTTAAGTGAAAGGGGTATTAAAAAACAGCATTTATGAGTGACGTCATTTTCAAGCTAACGTAATCTGATAAATAATGTATATTCGTAAAATTCATCACGAGTTAATTAAGTCTTTCAATCATTTTACAATTTAAAAGTTTGAAATATTTGATAAAGCTTCGTTATAGTTCTAAAACTTCCTCACGACGACTTTGCCGTACGAACGCGCGTTTAATCCGCCCTTTAAATAAATAGCGTTTTCTTTCACAATATCGAGCACAAGAGGGTTCACCAAGTTTCCAGCTGATCTGTAAGATTCCATGGTAAAGGTACGCATTTTCTGGTCGAAGTCGCACGAAACAGACGTAACACTCATGGATTGTATTTTCAAGCAGCCATTTTCATTATGATTAAGCGAAGCGCTCACGAAACCATCCATCCAATATTCTAGAGTGCGCTCGATGTCTCGTCCCCACCACGTTTCCTCACTCAACGACTTTGACGCTGTCCTCGTTTATCGCATACCCAAGCCCCTGACATCGCTCTCTCTCTCTCTCTCTCTCTCTCTCTCGCCTTCGGTCGCACTAGATCCGATACATGACGTCGAATTAACCAACCGAGGAAATCGACGTTGCCAAATCTTGTATATTCATTTCATCCGCACGTAGCACGTATTTTCCATTTGTTTGTTTATAATATTTTTGGACGTTTTATTTAAGATTTCTCGATACTTTAACGATTGCCACAGTGTTGGTGCCTTGAGTTTGCCTTCAAATATATACATCTTCATAGAGATGTTAATAATAATGTACTCATGGTGTACTAATTTTGGATGTCGCTATGCTTATTTTTAAAATATATTTTAAAATATACTATAGCTACGATACTGTTCTTTCCAACATTTTTTCGTTTTATTTGTTTTTTTTCTTTTACGTACAGTCTCACAAACAAAATTTTCGATAATTAAAGTAATGGATCGTTTCTTAATGTTTCTTTGAAAGTACATATTTGTAGGGATAAACAATTTGCCATAAATATATAACACGACGTCATGTTATGCTACTTATTTTGGCTTATAATTGTATAAATGAATTTCGTATAAAAATTATTGGCGCTTCTTGACGAATTCACGACATGCGCCAAGAGTTTGATAACACCGGCTATCTTGTTTTATTTCTTTATTCTTTTTCACGCATTTTTTCAAATATTAGTTAAAATGTTATTATTTTTCTAACTGATACAATAGAAATTACCTTCGGGATTAAAATAACGAGTTACACTATATTCTTCTATATATAGGAATATATAATATATTATATACATCTACTACGAAATTAATCAATTATGTATTATAGAAAAGGATTTACTAATGGAAAAAAGTAATGAAATTGAAATAATTGAATAATTACCGCCGATAGCAAATGATGTCAAGAATATTTTTCATATTGATCAATTTACTAATCGACTTATTCATTAATAATATAAAAATATTAAAATTGGTTTTTAGTGGTTTTATAACTTATCAGGAAAAAATACTAATTAAGCAACAAAAAATGTATTGGCAGTTGACTTAAAGTCATCTCATGATCAAATTATTGTCGATTTTTCACACCTTATATTATCATTACAATAATCTATTATGAATTTCATATTTACAAAAAAAGAACAATAACAATACTAAAATACTATTATAAAGTTTTTGGAGCGTTTTTCAGAACTAAATCAATACAAGGATTTAAAATATCTTTAAATAACAAATCTTATTTTGAATATTATCATATTAAAAAAGGGAACGTTAAATTCCATATAAAATATTCAAGTAAAATATTTTACTTACTTGCAAAAGAAAATGATTGAAAACGTTAATTGAAGAGAAGATAAAATAAAAGAAAACGAAACAAAATCTCGAAAAAATATCAACTTAAAAATGCAAAATTTTTTTTTGAATTTTTGAATTTTTGCAAAAAAAATGCGACCAGCTTCATATAAACAAAATGTGCACATTCTATTGAAGGCATGCGTAGCTTACTATATAAAATAAATACATTCAATAAAGCTACTGGTTTACTACAAGTTCGTAAACCTATTTGCAATTTTCATTGAAAAAGGTGTTAAGCTGTCAGATAGACAAGCACATTGGATGATTTGCAACACAATGCCTGTTGCAATCATAATGGGAATAATAACCAAGTTGTAATTTATTTTCCGTAGAAAAATCTTGTAAACCGATACTTACTTTTATACTTGTATTTATAACAAAGTGTTATTTGTCTAGCATCAAAATAATCAGATTTTAGAACTATAACGAAGCTTTATCAAATATTTCAAAACTTTTAAATTGTAAAATGATTGAAAGACTTAATTAACTCGTGATGAATTTTACGAATATACATTATTTATCAGATTACGTTAGCTTGAAAAGTGTGGCGGCACGAAGAAAGGAAAAGAAACAGTCAATGGGGAGGAGGGTGAGGTCAGGGTGAAGAGAAAACGGAAGGAAAGGAAATAGTTACGAATTGTAAAAAAAATGTGAGGGCGACACAAGACTGTACTAAGGCGTACGTACATAAGGAATAAAAATACCATCAAAACGTTAGCATTTCATGGTTCATTAGTTTTAATTTACTAAAATGATATTATTTATATATTTATTTGTTAATTTAAAGTGAAGGTCCCACGGCGACTCATATCTACACTTTAGCCCGGACTAACTTCTTAACTCGCGGCTATCCTATCTCGCGCCTCCTTTTCGTTCCACTCTAAGCTCTCCTTTTTCTCTTTTCCTTCCCTTTTTCTTCCCTTTCCCTCTTTCTCTTTTTTTCTCCGCTTCTTCTTTTCCCCCTTTTCCCTTTCTTCTTTTTCTTCCCTTCCTTCCTCCCTTCCTTTCCTCTCCCTCCCCCCGTCTCTCCCTCTGTCCATCCCATTGTCCTTGCTTGGCTAATGTGTTTTCTTTTTTTTTTTTTTTTTTTTTTTTTTTTTTTTTTTTTTTTTTTTTTTTTTTTTTTTTTTTTTTTTTTTTTTTTTTTTTTTTTTTTTTTTTTTTTTTTTTTTTTTTTTTTTTTTTTTTTTTTTTTTTTTTTTTTTTTTTTTTTTTTTTTTTTTTTTTTTTTTTTTTTTTTTTTTTTTTTTTTTTTTTTTTTTTTTTTTTTTTTTTTTTTTTTTTTTTTTTTTTTTTTTTTTTTTTTTTTTTTTTTTTTTTTTTTTTTTTTTTTTTTTTTTTTTTTTTTTTTTTTTTTTTTTTTTTTTTTTTTTTTTTTTTTTTTTTTTTTTTTTTTTTTTTTTTTTTTTTTTTTTTTTTTTTTTTTTTTTTTTTCTTTTTTTTTTTCTTTTTTTTTTTTTTTCTTTTTTTTTTTTCTTTTTTTTCTTTTTTTTCTTTTTTTTTGCTTTCTTATTTAAGTGAAAGGGGTATTAAAAAACAGCATTTATGAGTGACGTCATTTTCAAGCTAACGTAATCTGATAAATAATGTATATTCGTAAAATTCATCACGAGTTAATTAAGTCTTTCAATCATTTTACAATTTAAAAGTTTTGAAATATTTGATAAAGCTTCGTTATAGTTCTAAAATCTGATTATTTTGATGCTAGACAAATAACACTTTGTTATAAATACAAGTATAAAAGTAAGTATCGGTTTACAAGATTTTTCTACGGAAAATAAATTACAACTTGGTTATTATTCCCATTATGATTGCAACAGGCATTGTGTTGCAAATCATCCAATGTGCTTGTCTATCTGACAGCTTAACACCTTTTTCAATGAAAATTGCAAATAGGTTTACGAACTTGTAGTAAACCAGTAGCTTTATTGAATGTATTTATTTATATAGTAAGCTACGCATGCCTTCAATAGAATGTGCACATTTTGTTTATATGAAGCTGGTCGCATTTTTTTTGCAAAAATTCAAAAATTCAAAAAAAAATTTTGCATTTTTAAGTTGATATTTTTCGAGATTTTGTTTCGTTTTCTTTTATTTTATCTTCTCTTCAATTAACGTTTTCAATCATTTTCTTTTGCAAGTAAGTAAAATATTTTACTTGAATATTTTATATGGAATTTAACGTTCCCTTTTTTAATATGATAATATTCAAAATAAGATTTGTTATTTAAAGATATTTTAAATCCTTGTATTGATTTAGTTCTGAAAAACGCTCCAAAAACTTTATAATAGTATTTTAGTATTGTTATTGTTCTTTTTTTGTAAATATGAAATTCATAATAGATTATTGTAATGATAATATAAGGTGTGAAAAATCGACAATAATTTGATCATGAGATGACTTTAAGTCAACTGCCAATACATTTTTTGTTGCTTAATTAGTATTTTTTCCTGATAAGTTATAAAACCACTAAAAACCAATTTTAATATTTTTATATTATTAATGAATAAGTCGATTAGTAAATTGATCAATATGAAAAATATTCTTGACATCATTTGCTATCGGCGGTAATTATTCAATTATTTCAATTTCATTACTTTTTTCCATTAGTAAATCCTTTTCTATAATACATAATTGATTAATTTCGTAGTAGATGTATATAATATATTATATATATATATATATATATATATTGTAATCGTTATTTACCGAAGGTAATTTCTATTGTATCAGTTAGAAAAATAATAACATTTTAACTAATATTTGAAAAAATGCGTGAAAAAGAATAAAGAAATAAAACAAGATAGCCGGTGTTATCAAACTCTTGGCGCATGTCGTGAATTCGTCAAGAAGCGCCAATAATTTTTATACGAAATTCATTTATACAATTATAAGCCAAAATAAGTAGCATAACATGACGTCGTGTTATATATTTATGGCAAATTGTTTATCCCTACAAATATGTACTTTCAAAGAAACATTAAGAAACGATCCATTACTTTAATTATCGAAAATTTTGTTTGTGAGACTGTACGTAAAAGAAAAAAAACAAATAAAACGAAAAAATGTTGGAAAGAACAGTATCGTAGCTATAGTATATTTTAAAATATATTTTAAAAATAAGCATAGCGACATCCAAAATTAGTACACCATGAGTACATTATTATTAACATCTCTATGAAGATGTATATATTTGAAGGCAAACTCAAGGCACCAACACTGTGGCAATCGTTAAAGTATCGAGAAATCTTAAATAAAACGTCCAAAAATATTATAAACAAACAAATGGAAAATACGTGCTACGTGCGGATGAAATGAATATACAAGATTTGGCAACGTCGATTTCCTCGGTTGGTTAATTCGACGTCATGTATCGGATCTAGTGCGACCGAAGGCGAGAGAGAGAGAGAGAGAGAGAGAGAGAGCGATGTCAGGGGCTTGGGTATGCGATAAACGAGGACAGCGTCAAAGTCGTTGAGTGAGGAAACGTGGTGGGGACGAGACATCGAGCGCACTCTAGAATATTGGATGGATGGTTTCGTGAGCGCTTCGCTTAATCATAATGAAAATGGCTGCTTGAAAATACAATCCATGAGTGTTACGTCTGTTTCGTGCGACTTCGACCAGAAAATGCGTACCTTTACCATGGAATCTTACAGATCAGCTGGAAACTTGGTGAACCCTCTTGTGCTCGATATTGTGAAAGAAAACGCTATTTATTTAAAGGGCGGATTAAACGCGCGTTCGTACGGCAAAGTCGTCGTGAGGAAGTTGCGCGGAGTGAAGAACGTTGATCTCGTGAAACGAAGACATCGTTACGCCTGTAAAGGTCGTCCTTGTAAGTGCCTGCGCTAGGCTTCTTTATAGCGCATTGAAAAATGCTAATTCCTAGATTGAAAAAAAAATGCGTGTAACTCTTTATGTGCACGTGTATGTGAGCGCCTATACATATGGCACGTGCGTGAGCGTAGAAACAGCGCGAGAGAGAGAGAGAGAGAGAAACCGATATCCAGAGTGACGTGCAACTGTGATTTTTGGAACGAAGCTTCGGTAGTTGCTTTCGCGCTAAAATGATTCACGTTAGGAATTTAGTGATAAAACTATTCTTATATTTCCTTCGCTTCTTATAGCGAGACTGAATTTTTCGATTCTGCACGAAGATGTGTATATCGAGTATCGATTACTTTTTTTTGTTCCAGTTGAAGTTTGGTTTATCGAAAAACAACAATTCTTTTGTTCTTACGACGTATCAAATGATCATTGTCATTTTCTATTATCGATCTTTTCAATAATTTCAAAAAAGTTTTAGTTTTCCGGTCATAATAATTTCCGTTTCACAATAATTAATTGATTAAAATTCCTTAGTTTTGTTTACCGTTTATTAATTTAATTACTGATTTATTTATTCGCGCGAACAATGCTATAAAAATGAAATCTATATTTAATACGATGTACTTACGTCATAAACTGCTTCCGTATTTTTTTAAGCAATTAAATTTTATTTTAAAACAGTTTTTTCCCCCTTTTATTTGCTGACGCTTTCAATTAAATATATATTTGTTGGTACGTTGGAAACAAATATGTAAATGCAAAATAGCTGGTGATAAACTATGAATAAAATTAAAGGTACTGCCTTTGTGATTGAAATACGCCTTGAAAGTATTCATTTTATATAAATTTTAAAGCTCTTAGCCCAGTAACGATATTATTAAAAAAATTAAATAACAGAACAAATATTCATAGTTTTTAGTGCATTAAAATACATGGACATTAATGTTATTAAGAATTTCGGAAACAAACCTCTTAATTTTTAAATATCTTGTTTTTCGGATAATTGTGTATATACGTTTTTCTGATATTTGTACATATATCACATTTCATTAAAATAGCTATTCCTGTAATGTTCTGCTTTTTCCCAAACAAGTTGTCTATTTTATTTCAATTCACTTGATAAACGTAAATATTGCTTATTGATTTTGGAAAATTTTGCTTTACCAAAGTTGTAGGTGAAAGTAAAACAATTCAGCACACCTGTCGTTAAAACAATTGTGAAATTAGATAGTATAGTACTAGATAGTACTATACTACTCATTTTCGTGTTCATTATTTCTTTCGCTATTAATTATCTGTACCTCCCTCGATGTTCCGTGTATTATTACACCTGTTTATGTTTTTTGTTAGGATCATAATAATTTATTTTTTAAATATAGCCTTGGTTCTTTGGAATGGCTAAAATCAAAGAAAAGGTTTCGTAAAAATCATTCGTGTAGTAAAATTACTTCTAGTTCTACAAAAAATTTAAGCTGTGTTATTTCTTCACTATCAAAGATAAATAACAGTTTAATGAACTTTTTAAATTTAACGCTCTACAGTTCTATATTAACAATATTATAAAAAGTCATACATTTTTAACAAGAATGTTATTAAATTATAATCAAGCTATTTCAGCTTAATTATTAATGAATTTTTTCAAAAGACTCATTTAAATTATTTATGCTAATATTTAAAAATAATTTTTTTTTCTATAATATAACTTTTATACTTTGATACGAAGCCTACTTTTAAAAGATAAAAGAAATTGTTGTTTCTTTCTAAATTACTTCTTTACTATTCCGTGTATACTATTTATGCATTTATTTCAGAAGATAGGAAAACAGAAATGTGCATACAATACTTGGTTTATTATGTACTTTGTATATTATAGTTGTATTTGACATTCTTAATCATTCCAGCTTATTACTTTTTTTTAAAGAAAAATTTTATTGATAATGCCTTGAAGCAAAATTGCCCTATAAGTCACTTTTAGTCACATGCCTATAAATTATTGAAGGATAAAAAAAGTGTAATGTTCCACGTTTATTTGTTTAATTTTTTTAATTACAAATTTATCAACTTGCACTTGAAAAGTAATTATTTATAAATAATACAATAAAGAGTTTTATAACAGAGTATTATTTTTAGCTATAATAGTATTGTTTACTTAATTTGTTAGAAATATAAGAATTTTAAATTCATAAATCATACTAGTACTTATAATTATAATAATTATTAAATAAATTTATGATGTTTCATTATTTTGAAAATTAATTTTACTTATGTTTTGTAAATGAAAATTAAATTATATGAAAAAAAAAACTAAAAAATTAATTTTAACTTTTATTTAAATATAAAATTATATACTAGTACACGTATGTTTTCTACTTATGAAGAATACTTTCTAATGAAAAAAATATTCATATATATAGTTGTATAGAAGAATTTGTATAACATCACTAATTCTATTATAAAACGTAAAGAGTAAAAAATTATATCTTAAAAGGAATTATTGCTTTAAATATATACAAGAAGACTATTCGTTTAAATAGATCCTTCTAATAAGAAAAAGCTGGTAGACTAACAAAAGGTTCCTTATTATTACAGTGCCATATAGCAGTAGTGTTAAGTTTCGAAGAGGAGGTGGATGTACAAAGAGCTGCTGAATAGTGTTGTCCTGTAACAATGGACTACACATCGAGGTATTCGGCATGCTCAAACTCAGAATCCTTGGTAAATATTTGCACTGTCCCAATCGGATATCAACTCAATTTCAAGACTCACTGGCATAACAACATGTACTCAATGCAGAATCTTAATTCTCCCGGCAAAAAACAGCTTCTAAGAGAAAGCATTGATAAGAATAAAAAAAATTTTAGTTTTTGGTAAGCTTAATTAATTTTTTCTCTTTTATCTAAATAATTAATTTTTATACATAGCTAATTTTTTTTATAAGTTCATAAAGTGTTGAATGATGATAATTAAAAGTTTTAAATTAATATATTAAGAGAAAATTGTTATTTGTACAATTGAAATTTACATAAAATATTTGCTTAGTAATATTGTTGTTTATTGACATTTGTACTTAAAATTAGTAAAATTGATAAACAATAATTAAAAAAAAAAGCGTGAATGAGCAGGGGAATTTCAGATCAATAAGAAAATTGGATGATTAGAATTCAAACAAAAGCTAATTATTAAAAAATCTATATATTAAAATACCTAATCTCCTTGGTTAATCAGAAAATTGTTTGAAGCAATGACTTTTTTTGTATCAATTTTATATCGTTAATTATTAGAATTAAAATATTCGTGTAATTATATTAATTTTATTAAATGTATAAAATATAGATACCATTTATTATTTTAAATGCAACAAATTTATAAATCAAAGATAATAAAAAATCTTTATAATTTAGCAAAATGTACTCATCTAATCAGTTGCTGAACAACAACAATATGCCAAAGAAAGAAACCTTATGGCAGACCGTGTTCAGAAGTGCGACGAATCTCCTGGGCGAGCACTTGACCCGCGGTACCACTTCATTTATCAAGAACTGGTCAAACATGAACAATCCTCTTTCTGTGACAGTAGTCTCGCCGGACTTTTATAAATCAGTACAGCAAGAGAAGGAACATCAGGTAATCAATTCTTCCGAGGGCTTCATTGTCCCTAAAATGTACAGTACCGGCGAGACATTACCCAATGTTTTATATGATAACGAAATTGTAAGTGATAGTGCTAAGAAGAATAATAGTGATTCTAATGATAGCGACAAAAAGTGGAAGGAATATAAATTAATGTACGTTAATTTTAATAAATCGCAGAAAGACTTAATCCGGAATGAACAAATTATTAATAGTGTAAATACTAGCGATTACAAAGACGAAGATTTGGAAACGCATTTTAATATCGTCGTTATGGATGAAAAAGGTATTTTATAGTATTTTATGATCTTTCGAGAAAAGTTACATATACATCCTTTAAACCAAACATTTTTATAATTGAATGTAATGTTAAAAATTACTAATTTCTTAAAATTTATCATTACTTAATTGCTTTTAAGAAATAATTTACCAATGAAACAGTTGTATTTGACATTGTAAGTTTATCAATATTTGGTAAAAATTCCTAGTTAAAATAAAATAATAATAAAATAATATCAAACTATTATTCCAAGAGATTCTTAATAGATTATTTTTTAAGTACATTACTTTCAATTTTTAAATAAACTTAACAATTTTGTATTATTGCTTAATTGAGTAATGCTGGTGGAGTCGCATTCGTGTAAATAAAATTTAGAACGCGTACTAAAATTGTTATTTCAAATAAATACTGTTTCTTATTAAATAAAATAATAATAACAATTCTTGTTATGTATTTGGTAGCATGTACAGAAATTATTAAAAAACATTTAATTATGCTGCCTAACGACATTTAAACATCTGTATACTAGCCAAAAACTGACATATTAAAAAATTTAGACTTTACGTTAAAAACAGACGATGAGCCAGTTATGATAGAGAAACCTGAAGAATCGACACTAGAAATACGACAAGAGAAACCACAAGCTCCACAGAAATCGGCCAGTGTGACGACAATGTTGACGAACGCCTATAACAAAGTTGTGAGCGGCGTGGTGGACTATCTCCATTTGGGCTCTACAGTACCCGAACCAAAGCTCGATCCTGAACCCGATCTCGAATCCGACCACGAGTTTTCTTCTTTGTTCATGAAGCGTGGCTGCTCGCCGAAGACGTGGCCCAAAAGACTCCACGATGTATCGAGCGGTCGAGGTAGGGGCAGAGCAAAATCACAGCTTCGCAGGTCCGGGGTGAGCCAAACGCGACATCGCAAAGAGCGCAGTAGATACGACTGCACGGCGGACATCAAGAGCGATATCGACAGCTGGGAGAAGATTGAGTACTGCACCGATAACGTGGACGAGGTCGATCACGCATCGCAACCGTGTAACAAAAACGATGTACAACGGATGAACTTCACCTTTGCGGACGTCAAAGTCAAACGGCGTAAATCGAAGAAGAACAAGAGATGCACTTGGGAGCAGCTGGAGTTCAGCCACCAGGATCTGGACAATGTCGGCGGAACACTAAGGAGTGGCCGCCAGGAAAAGCCAGCATTTAGACCAAGATTACTGTCTGAAAGTTCCGATGATTCCGAGGATAGTTATTGCATCGTTTTCGAGAGCGACAATTGCAATGATAAATGCGATTTTGAGACTGACGTAGAGGGTTACGCGGAAACGGAGGAGATTGAGACAGACGACGAGGAAGTCTTGCCCAATGTGAATGTTGAAGTGAATCGAACGAAGGTACTTTATTTATTTATAAATTTAAGACCAAATTGTCTGGTCCAATAATTGAAAATACTTGCTTTTACATTGCCGGCGGGGTAAATAAAATTGTATTTTCCTAAACATTATTTTTCTAACAAGCAAGCAAATTTACAAAATTAACTATCAATGTAGACCAGATTAACTATGCTGCATTAACTGCACAACGGTCACTAATTAATTATCTTCATGTTTAATCACAGGTTCGCTTTAATCTGATGCCAATTGTTCATACGATGATTCAATGGAACTACGCTTACAGAGCGGCACGGTGCGGACCCTGGGAGGAAATGGCACGGGATCGAGAGCGATTTCGTAGCCGCATTAATTGCACCAGCTGTGTCCTCGAGCCCGTGCTTGCAAAGCAACACCGGATGCGCGTTTGGCGCGAACGCTTTGACGACAAAAACATTATTTTTTTAACATAAAATCGAAATACAGTCTTTTGTATATTACGTTATGATCGCAAATAGGAAGAAAATATAGATTAAAAAATTTTCTTTTCGAGTGAGTTTGATCAGAAAAATTTGAAACGCAGTGTCGACATTGTAAAGTATAAGAATGGCTGATGATGTTGATGGGATGTATAATTTATAGTAAAAGATACGTAAAAAGACTGGGATGTGAATATTAATAGCTAAAAATTGTAAAATGTGCAGATTGGAAATAAAATATATGTAAAAAGATTGAATTATGGAAGGCGAATGGGCGGTTTTTAAAAAGCACGTTTTTTTTTACATTTTCATGGCTTTATAAAGAGTACAAACGCATCTTTAATTAACCTTTGCACAAAGAGTTTATATAATAATATGTAGCGTGCACCAGTTTTCTTTCTAAGGGAATGCCGTACACCGATAGGATCGATGAACGACGTGATATTTTTACATTATTTTAGGCTTTAAATTGCAGGCACACAGATATTTTATTTTTATACTATACATTTAAGTATATTAGATAAATATCAAAGACTAAAGAACTTACAATGAAATATTTCGAAAATAAAAAAAAAATGATAAATTGTCTGAATGCACATACTAATTAAAAGCCAAAATTCTGTATAAATATTATATTATTAGTTTTAACATGAATGGTGATAAAGCAGCTATGATATCAGTATATCGTATGCCCTAAAAAAGATGTGGTATTTGGATTCAAGGTGCTACATATCGAAATTTTTATTTTGACAAGCTTAAAGCTTTTGAAACAATTGAAAAATCAATTTATATTACCCCAACTGGATATGAGAAAAATAATATATAAACAATCATTTTAAGCATGTGTGACTTAAAGCAGTCAGTTCAACAATTTGAACACATGGTTAAAAATATAATATGTGAATAATCTTGTATAATCTTGTTTACAGAGTATTTAAAAATTAACTAATTTCATGTTAATTAATATTGTTTAATTAAAAACTACAATCAAATCAGAAAATCTATGTACAAGAAGAAGTAAACACCAAAGTAAATGAAAATTAATCAATAGATTCATTCTTTCATGCATAGCGTACATAGGCACAACTTTTAATTTGTAATGAACCGAAAATTTCATCTTCTTTCAATAAACCTCGCGTAACAAATTCGCAATACTTTTCCGACATTAGTAGAATTTTCGACTTTGTAACACTTTGAATGTTTTAATCAACCTTTTATTTCATGCATATTTTATGCGGATTATTTTGTTTTTTCATGTTCGATTTCATCAAAATCGAAACACCTGCAAAATCATTCCTTAATTGATGTAGATTTGTAGCTTTGTTTCTTCTCTGCTTGAAAATTCGTTGACTCTGATATGTGCAGCAAGAAACAATAGATTACTGGTATCTTCAATTTTCAAAATAATGAAGTATGTAGATACATATACGAAAAGTTAATATTTATTATGCCAAAAAATTGGCTATAGAGACAAATGTATATTAGTAAATTTTATGTTTGTTTGTTAACCGATAAAAATAATAATTTTTCACAATTGCCAAAGTGTTCTTTTTTTAAAAAAGCAAATTTATTCAAATTACAATTTTGAGTACGAATCTTTCATTTTCTTTTAAATATGATCATATTTTCTAAAACAAATACAAAGTGTTTTTAAATATAAAAACTCAGTAGCTGTTATCCCTAGCTTAATACTACTTTTTCGTTATCAACAGTTCCAGTTATATTGTAGCCAAGATTTATTCGAATTGTACAATGTATAAATACTGATGTAATTAGATAAAATCCTAACTATCCATATTATGTATATAAGTAACGAATAAATGCAATATAATTACATATTTAAGCAGGAATCAACGTTTCGATAGCCATTTGGAAATTCACTTAGATTCAGTTTTAAATATTTTATGAACTCAAAGAGAAAAAACATAAATTTAAGAGTCTGTTAATTTTTTAATTCAAAGAATTACAATTAATTTTATTTTTTAATTCTTCACTATTCTCATGTGAGTATCTCCATAGACGTCGAATATAGGTAACACTGTTTTGTCTTTAGTAAATTAATAAATAATATAAATTAAAAAAATTAATTTTTTTTATTTTCCTTTATTAAGCAAAAGATGATAGTAATTCGTTATCGAAGCAATGAGATTATAAATTTTTATTGGTAAAATATGTATATAATAAATATATAAAATGTTTTTATGTAGTTCTTTTAAAATATATAGAATTCATTTGAAACACAGTCCTTCAGTAAGAATAAATTTTTATGACCTAATTAATTTTACCGTTTTTTAATTTACTTTTTAATTTTTTATGTAAATCAATAAGTATTGAATATAATTAAAAATATAAATGAAAAAATTTTTCAATTAAATATAGTAGTGAATTTATCCCGAAAAAAATGTAATTATTTTTAGTGATATTATTCTTACGTGGAAATAAAATATTTTTAATACAACTTCAACATCCTGACATGAAAACAATAAAAACATCATTATTTCAATTAATTATTTGACTTAAAAATGTACTTTTCATGTAAAATTATCATGAATACTTTTATATATTTTTAATCAAAGGTAAACATAAAGAAGAAAGCATAAAATTTTTGAAAAATTAATAAGATGAGCTGCTAATGTGAAAACGAAAACTTGTTAACGCAAAAACAAAATAAAGACAGCAACTAGGGCAGAATTTTATAAAATTTTAAAAATTTTTTTATCCTCTGTATTGTATAGTCTTATATATTATATTATAATTTTGAAAAAATGTTTACAAGCAATTTATCTGGCCGTAAAATTTATCCGATTTCATGTCAGTGTTACGTATATAGTATACTTTTAATCGACAGGAAGTTCAAGAACTTGTCTCACGTTTAATAAATTACTTACAAAATTCCATATCAACAGTATTACAATATTATGTACATCTTTTCTAAATTTTTTTATTTCCAATTTATTATATTTCCATTTAATATACATTTGATTGTACATATTTTAAAGATTAATAAAAAAATTCATAATTTACAGATTTTATATTAAATTCAGTTTTTTATAGAGACCAAACTTATTTAGTCTCGTGATGATTGTGAAATACTTTATTCGGCAAATGTTGTCCAGTTTCAATTTATTTACTTTTTTTAAAAGGAATATGGAATATTCCTATCGTAATATTTTGCAGTCCCCTTTTTAATTTATTATGATCAAATTTTGCATAGTTATTATCGAAATCAATCATCCTCTTATTCAAAAAAGTTATTGAGACAAACATCATAGTCTAATATTATGTTTCAGAAAACATATTGGATATTCCATTACTTTTTGGAAAATTCTGTCATTTAGTTCGGTAATTGCATCGCTGATCACAACAGAATATTTATAATTTTAATAACCTTTCGGCAGAAAAGAATTAAGATAATTGTTTCTTTGTTAGTGATTACTTAGTCTTTAACTAATGATAAAAATTCTTTTATAATTTACTCTATATCAGTTGTCTGATCACGTCCCTCTATCATGTTGTATTTAAAAACTTTAATTGTAAATAAATTTTATCTGACCTATGTAAGCCGAGTTAAATATTCGTTTATATGGGATTATCAATTCTATTTTATTGGCTAAGTTTAATTACTTATCAATATAAATGTAATTAAATAGAGTCAGAGTAATATCCTTTAAAATAGTCTTGAATTTTCCGTTTTTAAATTAGGCTGCCCGTATCATTGATCGTTTCTTAAGAAATCAAAGTTAAGTCAATATTAGCGGCTGTCAGTTAGTACATCTAACTTACAGTTATAATCATGACAGTACGTAGTGCGCAAAAGATCCTTTCAATTTTGTAATTATTTGTGTACTGTTATAATAATTAGATACTTTGCAATAACATAAGTCTGCTAACGTAAATTGTAATTGTTTTAGAATATAAAACTAAAACTACCGCAATTACGTACTTTTAAGTTGTTTTCGTTTTTGCTTTATTTTATTAGAATTTAATAATTTAATAATGCGTCTAAAATGATATTAGTACATCTATTATAGTTGAATATTAATTTTTAAAAATTCTTGGTATTAATTTTGGAGAAAAGTTTTATATTCTTGCAGATCGTCAAATAATGAGCCTTTTTAATTTTCATACTAGTTTAATTAGAATTTTTTAAAATTTACTTTCATTTTATTGAATTAAAATTTCAATTTGATTCAATAAAATCTTAAACTGAAATAACCGAGTCATATTATCGTTATTTCCTTCGCCCCTTCTCAAGGCTAAATTCTATTGTTCTGGAAATATTTGAGTTAAGATTTAAGTAACACAATTCTGTTCTTGCATCGATTCAAATATGATTTACAAAAATTGATTCAGTTTAATTAGATAAAACTTTTCTTTTTGTATAACTTTTTAAATCAGAAAAGCAATGTTTTTATGCTTCTTTTATGTATACTTAATTTTTTCATCGGATATTAAAATACTTCGAGTTTACTAATTTTAGAAAATACGACATAAAACATTCACCCAAACCTTAAAAATTTACAAAATGTAAAGGAAAAAATAACAATAAGACAATCACTAAAACTAGATTATAGAGAACTTGCAAGGATAGAAATAGATAAAATATTTACGTTAGATCATGATCGTTTTAAACAAACCTAACAAGTATGCACGGTAAAGAAATTAATTAAAGTAAACGTCAAGTATAGTCGAAGAATATTATAATATAATGAAATATAGATAATAAAAACTGCACCTACTGCACTACTAACTGGCTCAATATTGAGAAGACAATATGTTAATTCAGTAATATATAACATTTAATTTTCTTCTTTTCGAAACGAAATTATTTTAGTTTGAAAATTCAAAATTAAATTTTTCCCTTAAAATTAAGGAATGCTTCAAAGAATTTTAGATAAGTTAAGTTATAAGATATGTTATAAAGTAGTTCACAATGCTAGTTATAAAATATTTTTATAACTAGAAAAATAAAATCTAATTATTGGCAGTTAGACTTAAAGCTTAAATAATTTCAATATTGGTTGATTTAATCGACACAAGTAACTCTTAAAATGTAATATCATGTAAAAATAAACAAGGTTACCTTAGCATTATTTCATTGTTTACGAATAATTGCAAAAAATTGCAAAAATCAAAAATATTCTTTGAATTTGAAAATTGCCCTCGTATAAACTCCAATTTAAGTGATGTAGGATTTATATGTGGCTGCGTACAATAACGAGGTAACAACAAATGCGGGGGTTGAATTATGATTAAAACAAATGAACGCAATAACAAACATTGAATAAATAATAATAATAATAATAATAATAATAATAATAATAATAATAATAATAACTAAATATTTAATTACAATTAAAATAATAGAATCGTATCAGTTTCAAGAAGTAATAATTGCCGTTTAAATCCGAAGGAATCTAAACCGCTCCTCTGTCACTCAAACCCGAGTCAAAGCAGTTAATGCGAGCAAAACTCTGACTCAACACAAGTAAATGTTGAACACAAGTAAAAATACATCCAAACGCATTATCCTCCAACTCCAAGAACTAGCAGATAAAAGTTAATATTAAATTTCGTTATTCGCTATTTAATGTTATGCAATACTCCTCTTAAATATTGAAACAATTTAGCCACATTAGATTTTTGTGGATTGAATTCGAAGACACGAAAGTATTTCTCTTTATTATTTATTGCATATATTTAAATTCGAGCAATAAATGTTCGATCCTGCAAAACGAAAATAAGAGACAGATAAAACGACCAAGAACGCGTTCGAGCCCTTGTGCACACCACGAACGCAGATGCATCGATGCGTGGAGCTTTCGCTTTGCGTGGGAACATCGTGACGTTGTTTGCAAAGAGACGTTGATTCGTCTTTGTCTCTTGGAGAAGAAGGAAAAAATTGCAGTGTAATTAAATGCTCGTGCGGATCTCTTTCTCTCATCGCGGGTGGTGGCGACGACCAGATCGTATCGACATCGCTTCGCTCTTTTCGTAATCCGACGATGCACTTAATGACGTGTTTAAAATCGTGTCAAGGGCGCGACGCGTGTATCGACTCGGGTGTACGTGTACGTGTTTTTTATTATCTTCTCTTCTTTTTTTTTTCAACGCTATTTAGACGCGCCTTGCGTTGTCACTACGTGATAAAAATTTTTTTCTACTTTACTACAAACGTAAGCCGAGTAGTCAGGTGTCCTGCTCCATAAGGTTTTTGTTGGATTATTACGCGGAGAGGAGGAATAGAGTTGCGCAGCAACTTTTGCCTTCGGCTTTTCTTTTATTTCAGTTTTAGGAAACTCGATGCAATCGCTTTGTCGCGATCGAGCTTGTGGCAACGTTTGGAAAATTCTTAGGGTCCATCTATTTTTTATTTGATATACACTCGGTTTAACTGTGTGATTATTATTATTATTATTGTTGTTGTTGTTGTTGTTGTTGTTGTTGTTGTTGTTATTATTAAACTTAAGCTTACATACGGGTATTACGTTGATATTGAAGTCTTTATGTATTTTGTTGATGACTCTTGACGGTGAGAATATATTTTTAAGTAAACATACATTGTTTGCACTCAAATAACTTTTACCCACTCACCTACCTTAACCAAATCAGCATTTTTATTATATATAGTAAGTTTAGATTATACAGACTGCTTTTATCATTTCTTCATCGTGCAATTTTAAATTTTATGAAAACCTGACAAGAGAATACAGATAGTAATATTAACGTATTTTAAATGAAAATTAAAGTCCTTCTCTTTTCCTTTAATGAAACATGATAGTGAAAGTATACTTCTTTACTTCCCACTGATTCGCGTGCATGAAATTGCATTCTTTTTTTACATCTCATTTAACTGCACAAACATGTAAGTTGATACGATTTTTTTTTATCGTTTAAATCAATATCCCTAAATTTCTCTTACCTTTATTTTCATCAAATTGAACAGAAACAATATCAAGAGCAATATTATCAACAATTGTTACACGTTACTTCAAAAGATAAGTATTCTATGAAACAAGATTACCCTATGTAATGTACTTATTGACATTTATCTCGCTTACAATTAACCAATTATATTGCACTGTGTAATGTAACATTTTCAAGGTAAACCGATAAAAAAAAATATTTCAGGTACTTATCCAAGTTTACCATTAATTTACTTTCATTATATTTGTTACTTAACTTAATAAAATACTGTAATATTTACACGTTTCTGTTCGTAAACTCAAACGATTACATTCATTCTCAAATTTTATGAAGAGTACGAGCCCATTGTGTACACAATTTTGCACAATTCGAAGCTTACAAAAATTATATACAAGTTTGAATTCAATTATACACACATAGAAATTTTAAGCCTCAATTTTTCATAAAGTAGGTAAATTTCTACACAGGATATGCAATAATGACTTGCTTTTTCTCTATGAAACACTAATATTCATTCTTGTTTATGCAGCCATTGCTAAAATATTAACGAAATTATAAGTAATAAAATGAAAAAGAATACAATTTTTAGGGTTAAAACACAAATAAATATTACAGAAATACGTTTATTCTGTAATTTTTTTAATTTTTAATAATTGTTCCACTCTTTAAAATAATTATCTTATTAATTATATAAAAAGTACGTACAAGTGATTTAAACGATTCGAATTGGTTATTCGTACAACTGTGTCTTGTGTATCAATAATAACTAGTTTCGATTAAATAGTCTTTACAAACCCAGAATTTAAAATGATTATAATAATATTTAAATATTTCATAGTGTAATTATTTTAAATTGCAAGAAAAACTGGAAGGCATTTATTGAGAATGTAAAATTCAGATTTACTCAATGAATCTTTTGCGATAAAATTATTATTGCAGACGATCGTTATTGGATACGTAGAAAAGAAAATGACATCCACGGTAATCCGGTAATCCACACGCTAAATAAGTCGAGGACGAAGTTGAGGGCGTAGAAACTTAAACGAAGCATACCCTATTATTTTTTGTAAGTATTTAAAATTATTTTGCAAATATTTTTGCAATTATTTTTTGCAAATATTAAAATTATTTTTAAAAAACTCTATCTGCAAAATGACATTCAATTTGATCGCACAATAATCCTTCTCCGACAATCGCACACAGTCTACACGAATGAAAAGTCGGAAGTAAAAGTCCTCGCGTTTTATTTTTTGATACAAGCGATGAAAAAATGTACGACTCTTCTCGCAATTGTAAGGTGCACTCAAAGTGAACTCGGCGAAGCACTTGGCGAAAAAGGTCATTTGCTTCTGCGTGATGTCAACGTCGCAACACGGAGACACCGGAAGAGGATGGGCGTCGATGTCGCAATTGACAATGTTATGGGTCGTTGACTGGCGTATTGGTACGTTGCGTAAGCACCGATACGTAAATGACAGAAACAGTTGTTTTTTTTCTTTTGTTAACGTTACGACGCCCATCCACCTGCTTTCCTCGAAATATTTTAATTTTTATATTATTCAAAGTCAACGACATGCTTCAGCGGTCATTGTACGTTGTTTTTAACGAGTATGATGTAGTGCGACGCATTACAGGTTTTTTTATTTGTACGATTTATTTTTAACGAATTATATACTATGGCATTTGAATTAGCAGTTATATATATATGGACGATGTCATTTTAATAAAAATACAAAAAAAAAGTATCTTTACATTTTGTATTTTATATTATATATGACTATTTTTATAGAATGTTATTGATGAAAGCGTTATATTCCACATATTTTTAGTACAATTTAAAAGAAAATCATTTTTTTAAATTAAATAAAAATACAATCAAATCTTACTGTTACACGTTGATATTATTCCTCGACGAATATTTAGAAATTAATGACTTTTTCAATGAAAATAATTTAGTCTAAGGTTGTCAATGTACTTTTTTAAATAATGGCTTTTTACAAATTCGTTATAAAAATTATTAGAATTCGTGCAAAAATAAATAACATACAATTCTATTTTATATTTTATTGTGATATAATAAGATTATAAAATGATTATTTACGTTTTAATGTTGTTTGAAAACGAATGCTGTTATTTATTTGATTTTCATATACCTTAAGACTTGAAAAAACTTTGTAATTGTTCTGATAAAATAAATTCTTTTGGATTTTCTTCAAGTAAACAAGCTAATATTTTTGGAATGGATATTAGAGTTCCAGTTATAGCTGCTGGAAATTTTATTTTACGTGAATTTTGATAACCAATTAATAATCTCTTACTAAAATATTCACCATATATTGAAATGTATCCGACTTCGATATATTGATTTAAGAATACCGACCACATTTCAAAGGAAATTCTCATGCTCTCCGATGAATTAAGTTCTGAAATAGGTTTAATAACAACCTGATAATGGCATCCAATTTTATCATAAATTTCTGAAGTTATTTCAATTAAATTTTGCAATTCATTTTCATACATCTCACTATCTTTTTCTTTCACAAATGTCAATGTCTGTATAACTGATGCTTGACAGACAGAAAGCAATCCTTGAGTCATCAAATCACTTGTTACCGGAATATATTGTCTCCCGCTACTAAAAATTTTAATCGGAAATTTATTTGTATTAGCAACTTTTTTTGTGTATATGGCAAGTAGTGCAGGAACACTCGCACTTCCAGCTAAATGCAATTGATTGATGTTGTATTCTTTTTTTTCTTTATCAGGATTTTGTATAATAAAAGTATTTTGCGAATTTTCATGATCCATACCAGAACCTTCCATAACAATACTACGACAAAAGTCAGACCCTGATACTCGTATATAATTATTATCATTCAAAATTTTACCCGATAAAGATAAAACTATGCATTCAAAAAGTGCAGCTTCATTGTTTAGAAAGTATTGAACTGGATTTTTATAATCTATTAAACCTAATTTCTCGCCAATATTTAAGTGACTATCTTTTTTATTTTCAAGAATTTCTGGTTTTTGACCAATACTTTGTAATACAGTTGGAATTTTTACTGGTGTTCGTTGATCAAGTTTATTAGGCAGTTTCAAAAGTTGAGGAATAACAGTCTCTTCAATTTTCCAAATAATTTCATTTGTGTATTTGATAATTTCTTTTATAAGTTTACATTGCTGTAGTAAAAAATCTATTTCTTCTTTATCATTATCAGAATTCCTTTCTTGTAAAGTTTTTAATTTTTGTACATAATTCCTATGTTTATCTTCTAATGTATTTTTATTTGAACAAAAAATTTCATATGATTTCCACTTTTCTTGTAACTTTATTAGATCAATTTTGCAGCCTCGTAGGTCAAATTCATTTTGATATTTTTGAATATCGGTATAATCGTCAAAATTTATAACTGGTCTTAAATATGATAATTCTTTATTGGCTTTATTGCCAGGAATATATAATGCTGATACATACCATCTATGACAATTTAAAAATGTTTGCAAATTGATAGTTTTTATAAATTTAAGATTTACATTTAAGCTTCTTGCTACACATGTGTATCTTGTTATAAAAATCATTATTTTTCACATTTATTTAAAAATTCAAAAATATATATTTTTTTAAGCAAGCGCTATAATATTATTCAAATATTATTCATCTATTTTAACCGTTTTACATTCTTTGTTAATCTCACTTTTTGTTTCTATTGTTTCAATTTTTCGTTTTTCAGGTAATACAAAATTTCCTTTTCCTGCAGCTCTTTCGGAATCTGCAATAGTGTAAGGTTCTAATTCTAATGCTTTTAATCGTCTTTTATGAACTTTTGTTCTAAAATGATCTTGCAAAGCTCCTTGATTTATAAAATAACGTCTGAAAAATGTTATCAAACATTATAATAATCATTAACAAATATCAATATTTTCAAACATTTAATACATTAAACAAAAGGTCACTTGCAGTATTAACATGAGTAGATTAAAAAGCAATTATAATTTATCAACAATTAATTGGTATAAAATATTTTCATATAATCTAAATTAAATTAATAAACTACTAGATATTTCTTTGTTATTAAATTAAGAACATACGCGCAATGAATACAATAATGCTGAGCAGCCCCTGGTTTATCGAAGTCTATCTCCTGGTCTATTAATTGCTTAACATTTTCTTCTTTTAAATCTTCGTTAATCTTAAAAAGAAAATTACAATAATGAATCTAATAAAATGTAATACACCACATGATGTTAAAACGGAGGTTAGAAATGTTTACTTCATCAAGATCCTTAGTTCTTCTTTTTGTCCTCCAGCTTTTCTTTAAATGTAAGACACCCTTATGATGTTTTTTACGTTTATAAGGCATATCAAGCTAATAATAATAATAGCTGTGTAAAAGAAAAACTTTTTTACACGTTAATTTACTTTACAAACATTATAGGTTATCTACACATTATATTACTATATACTTGCAATCTTGCTTTGTATGTATGCTTCTATAGAAGTATGGCACATTTCAATTACTATATTTATATTAAAAGTAATGTTAAAATTTATTATTTAAACATAAATCACATAAAAATTAAACTACATAAAAATACAATACAGTACACGCTTTTAAACGTTGTAAAAATTTTTGTTTATAAGAAAACGATTAAAAAAATTGTTATTTTAAAAACATAATCTTATTTTCAACAATTATGTATAAAATTAATTTTTGTAAGTATAACCGATTCAATATATTATCATTACAATAACCATTAAAAACGGTATTCGAGAAGTAATTATGCATACGCGTTAAATTCATTTGTTATTAGGTATTGTTTCTTAATATATAAATCATTATAAAGAATTAAAATTATACAAAAATGAGAGAAAAAATAGCAGCAAACGTACATTGTTAGAACTCATTTTAACTAATGATTAGTTAATTTTAGTATATTTGAAAAATTCAAAATTTACAAAATTTTCAAATTTGAAAAGAAACAAGAAAAATGAAAACAAATTCAAATTCTTATTATTTTCACAAGTGTTCAAAATTTTTCGTGGCAATATCTTTTTAATTTTACATATTAATCTGCACATTTAAAGATGTAATTTAGATAACTTTTCATTGGTAGTATATATTTCTTAGTAAATCTCAAGAAGTTACGCATAATAATCGAATAGTGTAAATCTAATATTGAATTAAGTTGAGCATTCTAAAATTTTGATCCGGATATCTATAAATCTCTTATTCAATTATGTTTCTCTCATACGAATATAGGATATTTGTTTATAATCCATAAAAGATCCCGTTATAACTTTTGAAAATAAAATAATAATGTGATCTAAAAGAGATTATTTTAAGTCACTACTTTTTTATTAAATGTAACTCGTGCTTTTCAAGAAGTAAATTTTTTAATTTTTTTTTATTTAATATTATTGTTGCTTTAATTATAGTAAAGTTTATATTATTTATATTATATAAACAAATTTATATTATTATTTATAAAAGTTAGAGCGTAATATTTGTACTAATATAATCAATATGTTATTAATAAAATTGTACGATCTAAATTATCTTTTTTTTTAATGTTATTTTAAATGTATTTGTTTACATCTTTCATGGAAGTTAGTTTAATTATAGCACATTATACTACTACTGTATGTACATTACTGCATAAATAAATCTACGCAGTTTTGATTACGAAATTTATGAAAGAATTATAAATAGTTTTTTTTAATGTATATTAAAATATACCGTTAAAAACAAAATACGTCTAAAAAACCTATAAGATAAATTTTTATGACTTATAGCACAACAACGAAAATTGAATAAAAAATAAAAAAATAAAATAAAAAAAGTATTCATGTGGTTTGATCACTTGGATTTTTCGTTCTAAAATAATTTCTCCTTTTTTATACGAATTAAAAATAGTCAGACCATCTTAATCAGTATTCTCCTCTTCTTTACAGTAACATAGAAATTTATACAATTAGAAAGGAGGATCTTGATGACTGTTCTTTAAGGAAGATAAATGATCGATACCATTGTTTGGAACGTTCAAAGATATCTTCCGCTAACAGAAATTGTAATTTTCTGACGAATGAGAAAGTTGAAAAGTATAATTTCAAGTTCGTGATATGCTAATTATATAAAACTAGATTATATTCAATATTTAAATTTGAACAAATTTTTTCTAATATTCTCAAAACCTATTGAGATAAGCATTTCTTAATATTAAATATCTTTTGATATTTGATAGAATATGAATATGTTTTTCATCCCTTCATTTAATGAAATAGTTTGCGCCTTATACATAAATCTGTTTGATAAATAGAAGTTATATTTATAGTATTAATCATTTATTTTAAGTTAATATGTATTATTACCAAGTTAAAAACATTAGTAATATTTTATGTGAATATTCTTTTTGGTGTACTACTAATATTTAGAAATACATTTATTAATATTAGAACTTTGAAGACGTTGATTTATGTCATTTTATAAACTATAAAATATTATTTATTTAGTAAATTCCCATTCCTAATATTTACTATTAATTGAAGAAACAATTTTGAACGTAAATGTTTATTAAAGTCTCTGTAAAATAGTAAGGAACTAAAATGGACAAAAATGTTAAATGTACAAAAAGGATGATATACTCATTAAGTTTGAGTATGAATATCACCTTGCTATATACAAAATTTTATAGGTATCTATTTTCGTTTTCGATCTTTATTAAATGAAAAAATAATATCATTTTACAATGCATTTAATTATCTAAAAAAAATTATATATATACATATATGTGTATATATATATATATATATATATAGATTATAGATTGTAATTATTTAATTAAAACGTAATTAAAATGAAATAGCTCACGTATTATAAAATGAAATTGATTTTTTTACAAATAAATATATAAATTTATTAATTATTTATATAAAAGTTTTAATTAGTTTATCAAATTTGAAAAATATCACTAAATAAAAATACGTTACTTTAATCAACATTTATTGATAGGGTTGATAAATGATATTCGAGTCACAATGTTATTTTTTCAATGTAATTGAAATATATTGAAAAGTATATTCTGTTCATACTCGTAAGATTATTTGTGCTAGTATTTCAATAAGTACTATTTAATAAATATTTATAAATACAATTTAGCTAATATGGAAAATTTAAGTATAATTTATTTTCGTAGTTAATTTATATTTGGAATTAGCAAGAGTAAATTTTTGTGCTTGTATCAAAGTGTGCTTAATGTTAATGAAATGTACGTATTTTATTTTTTCTGCTGCAAAACGAAATATTAGATTCCCATTGAATTTATCCAGAAAAAGGCAAAGTAATGCAATTTATTTTAAAAAGTTGGTTTTAATATATGCTAATATGGGCACTAAACTTTAAGATAATTCAAAGAATTTTTTAAATGCATTTAATTTTAATTTTCACTGACCACGTGTCTAGCAAGGAAAAAAAAAGAAATAATAGAAAAGTTATATTTTGTGTATATTTTGCGTAAAATCCTAACAAAATATTTGTATACAAGTTTTATTAAATACGAATAAAATTTATGCTTAAAATATTCTGTGCGTAAAATGTAAAATGGATTTATTACTGTGATATATAATATTACTGGGAAGATGTACAAGGAACCGTATTACAAAACCCGCTTACTAAGATGACTCTTTGGAAATGCTAAGTGAAAGTGGTTTTCGGATATATATGCATGACGAAAAAGTTCGTAGAAAACTTATTACTCAAATCCAAATTTGATTACAATCTCGTAGAAAAATAAAATTAAAAGAATTCGAATTCGTATTAATTTAACATCACTTGTGTAACCTTGCAGGATTTCATTATTATCAAAAAGAAAAAATATCATTATTTATTTATTTAAACTCAAAAATTAATTAGATATTTTACCTGTTATTTATTATGATGATAGAATATCATACAAAATAATGCAATGTAGTTTCAATTAATTTAATCCCTCTTCAGACATGGAAATATTTTTTATCTGAAAGTAATTCATAATGTCATATATCAACGTTTTTATATAATTGAAATCTGTTGCTTACTTTTTACTGAAACAAAAAGAAAACAAAATAAAATACTCATAAAGAATCAGTATCTAATTTTTCACTCTACATTGTCAGTTTTTAATTCTTTAAAATATATTTATCGCATTCCACACCATCAAGGTAAAATTATAAAACTAAAAAAGTATCATTCATAATATAAGGATGTACTCCGTGGAAGAAATAGATTTGGAAACATGGATTTTGATCTTCGTAATCAATTTAGTTGAAATTTTTTGTACATGCTCGTCTGCTGTTTTGAAAATAAAAATGATTTTTTGACAGTTTTATGGCCACCTTTAAGTACTTTATTATTCAATGAGAAATACAGGCTCTGAAAAATAAACGGGACAAATTATATAATACATTTGTCACTAAATTATTCTATGTGAAAAAAATGCATCATTGCATAAAATGAATGATAGATTAGAATACGACAAATTAAACAAAAAACCGTAAGTTGTAGTCATAGCAAATGATAAGTGCACTAAAACTTTACCGAAAGTCATCTAAAAGCACGATTAGCATTATTTTATGATATTACATATTTAATCAGCTACAGGAAACACAGGTAAAATGTGTCCTGTTTTTATAAACAATAAATAATAAAAGTTAATGGACTCTTTTCTGTGACAAAAAATTGCTTCAAAAGCAAAATCAAACAATTTTGCAGATGCATATATATGAATTTTTGTTTGAAGTTAAGCGAAAAAAACTTCTTTGTCATCATCGTGTACATCACAAGTGAAACAACGAAAACTTCATCATGATTTAAGTCGTCTTTAACAAAGTGGACGTGCTTAAATCCACGCGAAGTATAAATCACGCGAGTGAGCATACTTCTTCGGAGCCCATAAACAACACAACTAATAAAGCGATAGCATTGCACACTAACCTCGAAAAGGATAAAAAGATAAGACGCGAAAAATCGAAGGCGCTCTCAACGACAGGTAACAAAGAAGATTCGACAGGGAAAAGTAGGCACCTTTCCAGCGTAACGGAGCACGCGAGTACGAAATGTATATCGAGTTCACCTTCTCCCCTCGTTTTAGTTGACGCCAATGTTGCTGCTTTCACCTTCAAGCCCATACGCCCCACACATCAAAAGCTGCGCGTGTTCTCCCTTTTTTCCTTTTCAGCCACAAACCAGTTTCCTTCTCGCGAGCGGGCATTTATTCGAGTGTATTTATGTATTACGAAAGCGAGATGAAGCTTCTTGAGCGATCGCGCGCTTGATACAACAGAAAAGAAGAAAGGAAGAAAGCCGAAAAGAACTTAATCGATTACTTTACCAGTGGCTGTAGATTCGTATTAAGCAGCGAGAAGCCGATTTTGTCGATACTCGTACTTTTTCTCATTTTCAATTACGTAGCATATTCAACATATCGAGCATCAATTTTAATAAAGAACAATAAGCCTTTCCCTTCTTTCTGCATTCAAACACTATAATTTTATTGTAACTTAATTTTCGGTTTACGACGATGTAACGAATTAAAATCGAGTTTCTAAGTCTTGTTTATTATTTTATAAAATTATTATTGTATAAAAAATAAATTATCAATTATTAAGTTGACGCATTAATTGGACTGTAATTTAAGGAAACTTCAAAGTACGTATTATAATCAAACAAAAGTTAATTGCATAAAATATTATTAACGTTATTAATATCATTATAACAAGAGGAAATCATTGCAAATTAAAATTTTACAATTACTCTTAAAAGGAATTTACGCTATCTATAATCGGAACTTTTAAACAATGCTTACATTTTTAACAATCGAATCATTTATTTTACGTTTCTCTAATTATAAGCAATTGATGGAACGTTAGGAATATTTGGTAATCTTCGATAAAGCAACGGGTGCATTATTCTGTAAATTTATATGAAAATATTTTTTACTCATTGGTATGTTAATACAATAACGTTAATACAATACCTATAAGTAATACATAAAATGTTGAGATGAAAAAAATAATATGCGATCGATTTGGCAAGTATTTTAACGATACAGAGAGCAATTTTTTTAATAAAACATCCGAAGATTACGAAAGTAATCGAGGTGCCATGGTAAAATTAATTGTTATTCCTTGATTATAACAATTTAGCTTGTGAAGTCTGGGTAAATTTTGCGATAGTAGTTTAGTTTAGGTTAAATAACATTTATAACGTAATAAAAACACGTTTTAATCTCAATTATTATTCCTCCTTACATTGAATGATAAAAAATTATTGTTTAAGCCAAGACTCGTGAATTTGGCTTAATTTGGCGCAGTTTAAAAACAGAAAAAAATTTCGAACATAGGAATTTTAGTTCTAGGTTCGAATTGAGATGAAAGTAGACGAATTTTACGGATTGCACATCTAACAAACAAAAATATGTATATTAGAAAGGTGGGATATGTTAGGACATAATTGTTAAAAACGTGCAAAAACTGAACAAATCGGAATGACTCATATATTGCGTGTATTATCAATGTAAACTTAAAAGAAGCGCTTTTGATTGCCACGCACGTCCTCTCCATCTTGTGTACCTTCTCGAACGTTCCTTTGCGCTGTGTACACTCAATTTACATGCGGACGACTCCTTCCACGTGGCTCTCGTTAAAAACATACGCACACAAGTAGCTTACATATTTTATTTTATTTTATTTTATTTTACATACATACAACTTTCGTTCCTTCGACAGTCCGACATGATCATTGATCTCGTTTTATCTTCTTTATTCTCCTGTGCTCGTAGACAATGGGCGGTGTACGATCCTCGGAAGGCTTCCATCCAAGGTGGCTGCTAATACCTTGTAGAAATATTTCGAAACAAAAGATGACGCAATGTCTTTTCGATATGTACACATATTTTTTGGGTCATAATTCCTCGACTACGTCGATTGCTATGACTTATACGCGCCTTTTGTCATTGTTTAGGTTTCAGCGTTTCACGTATCATCTAAGATCGGTTTTCCAATTTGATTAGCTGTTCAACTTTTCAATTGTAACCCGCAGAGATGGCGAATTCATAGCTGTTTTTCTCTTTTCGCAGATTTTCAGTTTACAAATATTTATTAAGCAGAGTTATTTTCATTTTTGGGTTAATTTGTTCACTGAAATAATGTAAATAAGAACTTGCATAAATACTTGCAGAAATAAATCTTACAATTAATAAAGGATGAAAAAACATTTAACAAGCAATATTTTTGTAACTTTTAATAAAAATTATGCACTTTCAAGAATCAACAATTTATTACAATTACAATTTGGTCTCACCGCTTACAGAAACCGGGCATTAGTATTAAGGCAAACTATAGTGCAAATTCATAAGTGCACTGAACTTACAAGACGTCGAAAACATTAAATCACATTTTCTACGTATTAGATGGAACATATGGTAATTTACATTTATTTGGAACATTGGTAGCTATGTAAAAAATCAATGCGAGAATGAATTTATAACACCGATTTTCTTCAAGTATTCATAGAATTATATAACGAGCTATTTAATAACGCGCGTAAATTTGTATTTATAAATCTGTAAAAGAAATTCATGGAAACGTTAGCAATCTGAAATTTACAGTATATTACAATACCTACAGTACTTTATGTGGATATCGAAGTAGGCCATTATTTATAGGTATGTATAACATTAAGTACAATATTATGTCATATGGGTCTTCGAATGAAAAAAAAAAATAGTAAAGTACATTCAATGGTACGATTAATTACGTTAATCATTTTGACACACTGAGGTATTTATTTGGATTTAAAGAAAAAAATTTTGCACACTCGTCAAACAATCTCTTCAAACAGTTTTCCTTATCTTTGCTGAATTCTGGTAGCAACAGCAGCTACATGAAGTAAGTTTCATTCAATTGGAATAAAAAGTTCTCTTTCGCGAGGAAGAGCGTGTATGTAACGTGTAATTCATTTTGCCGCATTGTAGCAAGCGATAATATGCAAATAATTTCTCCTGAAAAATGGTTTTCGCACTTAGTAAAATTAGCAAGCTGTTAGATTGCCGGTAACGCGGAAGGATGTATACGAATTATTGGATGCGTCGGAACAATAATTTCGGAAACTTATTCGGTGTGCGATGAAGGACACAAGGTCACCCAAGTATTTACATGCACATAGTTGTTCCCTACAGAAGTACAATTAAGATTGTAGCAATAAAACAGTCCACCAATTTTACGTTAACCAATATCTTAATTGCTTGTACTTAATCTAATAATGTAATAAAATACTTAATTTGAAATTAGCCAATTTTTGTTTCATTTAAAAAATTGATTAATATTTCAATGTAGAAATATCTAACGTTAATATTTATAAATAAGACTAAAATTTGAAGACTAATGATTGATCTGCCGAACTCGTACGATTTATTTATTAAGCTTAAACAAAAACATAAGAAAATTACGTATTCAAAGTCAAAACAGTTTCATTGCAAAGAAAAGTTTATAAATTTTTTCAAGTTTGAATTTTAATTAAACAAGCAGTGAATTACAAGTAAACGTTCATGAAAATTTTATACTAAATATTGAAAGGATTGTAAGCAAAGAGTGAAAACTTCGAAATAAAGATCAAGATAACGTTGAACAAATTTAACATTAAATTATACTTAAGCAGAGTAAGATTAATCCAAATAATCTGGATTAATTTTACATAAAATTCTTTGGAAGATTGGTGTTACCGTATCGATAAGGTGCTGTATATTCAAATTTTTAATGGCAGAAAAATTTTCTAATTGTAAATTCATTTAAAATTATGTCTACATTTCATTGCGCAAAATGTTGCTGTCCGTAATTGTACAAAGTTCTGATTGTGTATATCTTTTATCAGTATTTCAGAGCAAAGAATATTCATCATACGAGGATTTAAGTGACTCTTAATCGCGAAGAAGAAATAAGAATGTATATTATTTATAAGAATATGTTAATCTTATAATTAGAACGCACATTCATCGCGTGAGTATCAAGTATCAAAGAAACTTGAATTAATGCCAACACAAAAATATCGATAATAAATGACAATCAAACCTTTTCTAGCTCCCGTTATTATTTTACAATGAATTATGTAAATTTATAGAGAAGTCAAGATGCGTAACGCGTTGACAGTAACTTCAAAATGTGAAAACGTGAACATTGCATCGAAGAATCACCGACAAATTGTAACAAGAGTAGGTCAGGTTGACAACAATAGACGATCCTAATTACTGATCCCGTAGCTTCCATTAACTAAATTTATTAAAATAAGAATTACAAACGCTGCAGTGTGAATCTACCAGAAATTTCTAACAGTAAAATCTTTATATATTTTTAAATGAACTTTATGGCGAGCCTTAAATTACATATTTTAAATTTTCATTTTATAACAATTTGCTTTATTGAAGACTTTGTCAATGTTTTTTGAAAGTATTTAGAAACTGCTAAGAACCTTTAAGGTAACTATATTCCATGAAGTGTGTGTTTGCATTATTTATGTTTTGACCTCTCAATATCTAATCCGATTGTAAGATTTATTACTAATAAGATATCGGTATCATAAATTTCGTATACATAGCTTACAGCATCTTATGTGTTTTAACTTTAATAATTTTATCAAAATGAATGATTTTATCGAAATTTTCTTTAAATTAGATTAAAAAATGTGTTAAGCAAGCTTGTTAATCAAATTATTGATTACTGCCATAAATTCTTAGCTTTTGGAAATAGAATTAATATTAAGAAATAATAAAGCTAGAGAAAAAATGTCGCTTGAATATTTTTTTTGTTTTAAAACTAATATTTCGGAGATTCAATATCTCGTACGTTGTTTTGTCATAGCGTATTCCTGGAGCCAAGGTGTTTCTTCTGAGGCACGAAGAATAAGTACATGATAAAATAATTTTTCTAAATACATCTCATTCATAATTATTTCCTTTATCTAAATCATATCGATCTTCTTCGTACGTATTACGAAGTCCGTATATATTGACGTAGTAAAAGAAATGAACCATTTGGAGCAATAAGAATAATTTTATAGGACTTTATTAAAGAAAAATTATTTGTAAAAGAGCACTTTTTTATCTCTCTTAATTTAAAGAATACTCGTTAAATATGGAGAAAACTTTTACAATTTCAAGACTCCTTTATAAGCCTAATGAATATTATTATTGAAAAAGAAAATTTTTTAAGTTCATTTCTATCTAGTTTATGATAGTTCATGCGCAATAAAATAATTTATCGATAGCCTTAAAGTGAAATTTAATGCTTTCCGATTTTAAATCGATAAAATTACAAACTTTATATGAACTTTTCAATGAACTATTTAATAGCCAGAAACTTATTTAATACAGGCACTTGGATAAGATAATAATAAGAAGCAATCAAATTATCTTGATCGAAATAAAGTAAAACGTATTAAAGTGTGTTAAATATAGTTCAACGAGTTTAAATAGAAATTAAAGGCAAACTGCATTTGCTTTTACGAAACGGTTCCTTTTTTAAAATTCGTGAAATCTATTATAGATCAACATAATTATTTATATATTTTCAGATTGGTATTGTCGCAAAGTGTCTGTTTTTGACACTAGAAAAAAAAAATTAGAACATCATTTCTTTGTTATTTTCAAATTTTTAAAAAATGTATGTATATATATATATATAACGTAAATATTTTGTCGCTTCCCAAAATATAATCAAAGCTTTTTAAAATTGATCCGAATTCACTTCCAAAGGAGTTGAGATACGGAATGGTAACTCTTCGATTCACTGACGCATAATAGCGCTCAATTCAAGTAACGGTGTGAAGTCATGAAGTAATCAACGTAATCAACTACAAATCTTCTCGCTCCCTGTTTTTCATTGCTGTTTACTCTTTTGTAGTCTATTATTTATTACAAAAACATTCTTTTTGACACGAATCAATTTCCATTTTTTTTATATAAGTTAAGTATGCAAAATGTAGTTTTTTACGAAAATGAATGTATTTTAACTATTGGATTTTTTTTACCAAATTGTTGTAGATGATTAGTGAAAAAATCGAAGAAAATGTCTTTGAGAATTGAAAAGTATTTTTGAATGAAAAATTTCTAAGGAAAATTTTTGAGTTTTTCGAGTCTTATTACACAGGATTTTTAAAACACATAAAACACCAGAGAAAAACTTTCTTTTAATTATAACTATTTCAATAAAATAGAAAAGACTCCATTTCCCACGAAAAATATAATCATGTTTTTGCGAGTAATTTCTTTTTACATTCAATTTATTTAAAATAGATCAATAAAAATTTTATTTAAATGGATATACCTATTGAATAAATCTAATTTTTTATGCATTACATAATATTATAACATTTTTACAATTACTATATTTTTGCATTTTTACAGTTTATATTTACTATTCGGTAAATGCCAATTTGCACTCTGAATACACAAGTGATTTTCATAAAGAATCATAAAAATGATAATCTTGGTAAAAATTAATTTTGGTAAGTCTTCGCGTAAGCTAATGATAAGCGAAAAATACAGCGACGTTACAATCATCGGTTATCTATTAAAGCAACTTTATTACAATGAGAAAATAAAAGTAGTTCTCGTGACCATGGAGCGTGTAGCAATGAGTACCAGAGGCAAATTAAGATCCTTGCTTTGGCGGATAGTTAAATGAGTTAAATGAGGCGTGCGGCTCAATTTCTTTACTCCTTTCCGCAAACTCGCGAGAAAAACGCGACGAGCCCCGTTGACTCGAGGAGAAAAGAAGGACGACCTCCCGTTAGTCGGCGACGGGCTTGAATTTGCCTCGTTAGTCGTCTGGGTGGGCGGGTGCATCGGTAACAGGCGTTCGTTTCCCCGCGCGCGACGTCTCAAAGAAGCGAGGCTTGACTGCGCCATGGGAGGGTTGGTTGGCGGGGCGGGGCGGGGGGGGGGGGATGGGACAGGGGCCCGACAGTCACCGTGCCCGGGGATCGCCTATAAAAGCCGGCCAGGAGGCTGGGGCCCGGCCAGTCCTTTCCGGCGTCTCCGACACTCGTGCAGGCACGCACCCACCAATACTCCCAATAACCCACGCTGCAACCGCACGAGACGAGAAGATGAAGTTCGCCCTGTCGCTCGCAGCGATCATCGCCGTTGTGGCTGTACACGCGGCCGAGGTCTCCAATGACGACGAGCGTCCCAAGACCTTCCGCAGACTTATTCCTGCCGACGTTCTAAGAGGTGAGACTCTTCGATATTTTGTCGCTTGCCACTCGATCTCTGCCACCGGTATCCGCGTTTGGAAACGATAGCTTTTCTAATCGTTGCATGACACACTTGGTGTACATCCACTATCTAAGCATTGCACTCGCTGCGAAACAATTGCAAATTATGAAAATTGATCACGCTTTAAGATCCGTTCATGATTACATCCGATTTTAAAGCGCATTTGCAAAGAAAAAGCACGTAACGGCAATCGCTCCCTTCAAGCAAATACTAGCTTGACTAACCATTAAAATTGCGAAATTTTCTATTCAAAAGTTTACGAGCTATTATAAACGATTGTTTATTTATTGCGTGAATAAGCGTTTGAATATTTATGTGATTTGGTGTTGATCGGCGCGCGCTTACTAATGAATGCAACCATCGCGTGTAGGCAATTAATGACCCGGGATTACGTAAAATGGGCCGGTGAGCGGCCATGACTTGTAATAAAAATGGCCAGCTGAAGCGAAGAAAAACTGCGTCGACTCTAATTGTAAAACATCGTCGAGACCGAGAAGCAGGATCCCGATCAATTTGTATGGGCCACGAGTCGGAGAAAAACGCGCCACCACTTTCGCCCGGTAAACGAGAATGAAACCAACACGAGCCGGAAGTCGGTATCACCCAGGCGTGTCTGACCTCTGCATAGTTATTCGTTTCGGCCTATTGTACATCGCTGTGCACTGTCAAAGCTTTCGAGGAATCGACGGATGACAATCCATCCACGTTCCTAAAACTGCGAGGCAAAAATATAACTTCGCTATTGAATACGTTTGCTTGTTTTCTTGCATCGTTGGTTACGCGTTCTCTCTTTAAAGTCTAAATTACACGGCTTTTTACCGATTTCTCGTGGTTCGAACTTTCCAGCAGTCCCGTTTATTAAGTTTATTCTATGATTACGATAAAATAGATTGTATAGTATACTTTAACTACTGTTATCATTTCCTCCGGAAGAGAAATGCCTGTAAATACACATTGAATTTAACAAATGATACTCCAGTTCGAAGGCTTTCACAATTTTTCTCACATTAGTACCATCGCATGATTTTTCATAGGCCTGTAATTATTACAACTGTTTCCATAATTAAGTACTGTAGCTATAATTCGTGAACACATTGTTTACTCATCCTTTAGAACGATAAATTACGATTTGTTTTGCGTGACTTTATCATACGCACGAATTCACGCTTTCGCGAATTAATGTACTAATTCAATTCATTCAGTTGCAATTTCATTCTAATTAAAAGCAGCTTTTCAACAAAGCTTACTCTTTCCTACAACTTATGTAAAATAATTGCTTAGCTTTTACCGCGTATATTAATATAGCATATACTAAAATAATATACCTTAAATTTAATCAAATTTAATCAAATTTCAATAGCTTTTCTTTTCGAGTGCATTTTAGTCATTTTTAATACCCTCCAATCGAAGGATTTAATATTGTATGTATGATGAAAGAAAAGTGCATAAGTTACGATCTGTTATCTTCACATAGTGTGAAAATAATCGATTTTCATGGAATCGCTTTACCAAGCGATTCCTAAAAAATTCGATACTTATGCAAGAACATTTTCATAATGAAACCGCGGAATGATAACATTATTAGCGCAATTTTCTTACTTTTCATTAGCACCTAACGCATTTTCTTTTTGCAGTGATTCAGAAAAGCACAAGGGCACAACTTGTACATAGTTTACCTTGAAAATTATACAACTGTGATTTAATTGCGATAGCGCGAGATCTCGATCTTTTGTTGTCTACTCGAGTCAGTCTTTTTCTCTGTTTTTAACACATTCAGGCACATCATTTGTAATAAGTACAGGCATAAATCTTGATAATTTAAAAGATACATTGTATAACAAGTAGATACAGTGTACAGATAAATCTCTAATATTTGCTTTCTTCAAATAAATAAAAGTTATCGTTTCCTATTTAATTATAGTGGAGATGTATTACTTATAATTGATTGCGATTAATTACAAATAAATAATTATAATCAGTTTTTCTTTTATCAGTAAAATACATACTGCAGTTTAAAACATTTTTATTAGAACGATTTATCACATCTATTCAATACTTCAATTAATATAAGTTTATAATATACATATAATATACAATATTTATATTGTATTATAATTTATATTAGAGAAAGCTAATAGAAACTTGTTTACTTTTATTTAATCAAAAATTGTAGTAATCATTAATAATTCTTTTATTAAAATTTTTTTAATACAAATAGAGTAAAAGTAATTTATAAATTATTAAATCATGATAATTTTATAAAATGTATTAGACATACAATTCTTAAATAGTTCTTTTGTTATTACTTAAGAAAAATATATTAATTTTCAGCTTATAATATTTAAAATTTGCTCACTAAATCAGATAAAAAGTAATGACATTTAAAGTACATTATGCGAAAAAATGTTTATATGCATTTTATTTAATTCTGTCCCATTCCTGTTAAATATTAATTAAACATTGAATTAAACCAATTAATAACAAAACACCGTTTTTTATTCGAATAATTAAGTATTTATTATAATAATTATAAAGTTAATAGGAGATTTCCATTTCTACATTAATACAGATATCTACAGCAGGGACAAAATAATAAATTTAATTCTATACTTAAGCGGATCATGAACGTATTCAGTTCAATATCAGAATTTCAAATGAAGAATCGGTACCATTTCATGTTCTTCGCGCAATATTTATTATGGATTTCTTTATTGTTTCGTTACATAATATAATTTCATAATATAGAGCGCAGATTCCACACATAAACTATTTGCATCAATTTATTGCGAACGAAAAGAATTTATACAATACATATTACAGTATTTAATTTTTCACGATGAATCATCATTCAACTATAAAATTATAATATTCTTTTTTCAACTATATTAATAATAGAAAAAAATAATATTTCTAATAATGTTATAAAGAATTTCTTTGAAATTTTTTCCTATCCCACTTTTTTATTGAAAGTTTGAAACTACTTATATTTAGTAATAAATTATTATTACTTGTAATTCAATATTTGTTTTTATGATTGTTCTTAGAAACGCTTAAATAGAATTAAAAGGAGGATATACATTCGTTGCTTCTACGAAATCATGTAAATCAATCGATGAATTCGTGCGCGATAAGAAATTCCTTTACCGAGAAAGTTAAAAAAAATGAAATTTCTCTACATTTAATATATAAGAGATCACGTTTTTGCAAACTCATATGTATTTTATGTATCCGCTGTTGAAAATGGCATGAACTTTCAAATGCATCATGTGCAAAAAGCACGTATAAATGACCAAACCAGGTCGCGAACAATCCACTAGTTAAAAAATAAAGATGAAAGCATGAGCGAGAGCCACTAACATAGATCTAAGTGCGACTCCAAAATAAAAATCCCAAGCCTTTTTAAAAACAAATGTTAGCAAACGGAAAGGCCGATCGCGCGCGAAAAGGCGCTCGAAAGTTTGGACCATTGCGAGTGGCGCTTACTAACTGCATATCCTTGTCATTCTTCTCCTCGTCGCGGATCGCCCTGGCCTACTTGCAACTTCGCTCTAGAGCCTCTTTATCGATCAAGATCAAGCCGATCGGCTACAGCGGCCGGCCCTCGTTTATCCGCCCGTGAATTGATACTTTTGTTGCTCGATGTTAGCCGAGAATAGCTTTACCGGAGATTTACCAGATAATAGATCCCCGTTGTTATTATTGAATTACCAGGAATTCCTGGTAATTCAATTACTTTCTTCTGTTCTTTATGATTTTCAACGAACTTTTTAAACCTGATCGTTATTAGACTACGAGCTGCTGAATTTTCGTTTGGTATATCCGATCGGCCTCTCTCGGCGTCTATCCGACGCTTTGAATTCTGTTAATAGCACCTGCTTTTTGAAATATACTAAAAACAATGTCCACTTAGTTGAATTTGGATTAATTCAGATAATTTGGGAAAATTTCTTTCTCAAATTTGAATTTGAATTTGAAAAAATAGTTTCCAAATTATCGAATAGTATTACTATCTTTTTCTCTTCTTTTTCTTTTTCTATATACGATATTTACTCATCTATTAGGAAATTTAAGAAGCTTGATATTAAGCGCAACGAATGTCATTGGTTATCGATTATCGGTTAAAGATTATCGACCGGCATTATTAACGTATTAGAAAAGAATTTCTTTCCTTTTAGAAATAAGCCATCCTTCCATCGTTAAGCTACCCTCACTTTCTTCAAGGATCAATAAAATAAACTATGACAAGTGCCGTGAAAGCGTAAATGCAACGTAAAATTGCTTCTGCAAATATTCATTTGTCACATCTGCAAGTAATGATTGACTTCTTTCTTTTGTTCCTCTCTTCGGTTGAAATACGAATAAAATAAAATTCAACACAATTGCAATGGCGAATTTTAGTCAGGCAGACTTTGTGCACAAAAGTATCGTGGCATAAAACGAGAGAAAACAGACGAGGCGACGCGTTCGCATTGAATCTCCAAGGATGAGTTTCTCCTCGTTGTTCTTAATTAACCGAACGTGCTTCCGCTTTCGTGAATACGTGAGACCAAGTTAGTACACATTTTTAAATCTTATCGTTGCTTACGGAAGAAAACAAGGTTTCTTGAAGATCCAGAAGTTGCATTGTTTTAGAAGATGCGATGTGTTTCTTATTCGCTTGTTTCTCTTCCGGTAAAGTCATGTTTTTCATTTAAACATTATAAAAACAAATTAAATATCTTTACGTTTAACAGGATAATTCAAGTTTTTTATATTTAAAGTTTAAGCTCTCGATATTTTATTTATTAGGCTTTTTACCCCTTTCATTTGATTTATAAAGATGTACTAAAGATAAAACTATTATTTAAATGAAAATTTTTGATAAAAAACTCAAGTGACGATATTCAAATCACTTTGATTTTTTAAAAATGTTGCCAATAAACTTTGTTATTATGTATGTACACGATGCACTAATATAAAAAATTACATTATCGGAATACTTAAAAAGTATAAAAATTATCCTGTGTTGGATATTCTTTTGCTTACAGTACAGATTCCTTGACAAGTAATGGAAAATCTTATCGAGTGTTAATTTAATCTTACTTACAATTATTCGATGAAAAATTCAATAAAATATTCAATCTCAACGCTTCTTGCCCATATTGACTCCAATTTGTGCTTGGCGTGCGCAGCCGTAAACGTATCAATCGGGTTAAACTCATGGGTGTGAAAACAAGAATACTTAAAGTAATGTTATTTAATTTTGATAAGTCATCGTGGGTTGGCTCTTTTTATAACGGTTTCTCAATTACGATAATAACGAAATTCAGACGTGTGGCGATCACGAACAACGAATACGTCGGTCGACATATACGGTACTTTTTTCTTCGTCGGTTTTGCATTAGAATGAAAATGCACATTAGTACTGAAATGACAACTGCAACACTTTGATCATTGAAAGTGTATGTTACTTGGAACTCGCTTGTCAAGAAAAGCACGTTGAAATTTAAATGCACGCGTATTACAATGTATTACATTATTTAATTCAGTCACACAATTGCATTTCATTTAGACTTGTATTTTTAAAAATACTTTTTAACTATATTTGGCAAATAATGCACGCAATACATACAATAAATTTTCAAAAAATTCCACATAACATTATAGTCGATGTGATGTATTAAAGATACAAAAGGCTTTTTTCATTGTAAATTTTTCACTAAATTTTCATAAATATTAAACTTCACATATCTTATTATACATAATTCTATCAGCTGTAGGTATCGAAAGAACTAAATCTAGAGAGTGTTTAAATGTTATTTTTAAATGTACACTTAGATTTTAATTAGTTTGAGATTCCTTAAATTACTGAAAGAATTTTTTAAAGAATATACCTTTGGTAATGCTTGGGATGAAAAATAAATAAAAAATAAATAATGCATATTTCTATTACTAATATTAATAAAAATACTCACACTATTAGAATGGTATTCAATTGCTTTGAAAGACAATTATACTTTAGGCAATTCAGATAAAATATTTAATCAACTCCTGTTGTATATCCTAAGGTTAGGTTTTTAGCTTGGCTTTGTTGATCCACAGTACACCATCCCGTTATTACTGAATGATGGAACTCCATTTCTATGGAGAATCTCGTCAGTTTTACGAGCAAAACGGCAAGGGCTACTTTCGATCTTCGTGATTTGCTAAATTACATAAGAAGTACGAGTACAAAGAGACTCAATCGCCTCTAGCCTCGTAGCAGTGAAAGCGTCGTCAGATTGCCTCGAGGACACCGAGTCACGAGACCCTCTTTTTCTTTCGACGTTTTCAACGGCCCATTATACAATAAGACAGCTTTTCGATTTGTTCTATCGTTTTTCGTTTCTAAAGTGGAACAAACCGTCTCCTTGGAATTACACATTAAAGTGTTGGTCGCTCAATGTTGCTAATAGGAATTCGAGTTTTATTCCTAATGACTGTTTTTAAACAGGTTTTCATCGATAGTCGCACATAAAATTTATTTCATTTTATTTATTTATATGTACAAGGATCTCTTACTCGTCTAATTTAAAGCTAAATTAAATATTAATATTTATGCTGAAAAATCTTTGAGAAATGACTAACGCAATTGATAGGAATTGAAATTATAAAATAAAAGATAACGATTATTAACGAGATAACGAGTTCATTAGTTCGCCTAATATAAATAATTACCGAATAGGAAGAACTTTTCTACGATTTCAATTATTTGAATAATTGAAATCGTGTGTGGTTTTCATTATTTTGTACTATTCCAAATATTCTTTCTCGACATCACTTCACTACAATTTACTGATTTTTTATATAAATTTTATCTACCTCATGCTTATTCACACAATCGTGAATACAATTTAAAAATCAAGATCCCAATAAAATTAATTTTCAGATGCAAGATACCTACTAATGAAAAAAACTATGTTAACTTAGTAATTCAACTCGTAATTCTTTGCCCTTACTTTTAATAATACTTTATTCATAAGTACAATAATCTCATGATTATTTATAACATCGAGATTATACTTTACTCGCTGCGGAATGATGACTATTCCTTAAATGATGAGTATATGTCAAAACTCCTTGATGCTCATTATATTCACAACATGAATACGCCTTAAAAATTAAATAACCTATCACGCATGGAGTGTCGTCCCGTACTCTAAAAGTACGCGTAAGTCCCTTGTAAAATAGTCATATTGAGTTTATAAATTAGAACGTCCTTTTCAAATCCATCTATACAATAGAAGAATTGAATTGCATCCGTAAGCCATCAATAGTACAGATTTAAATAATAATAGCAAGTGAGAAATTTAGAAAGAATACCAAAAACAACAAGTTCTGTACGTAAAGGGCAGAACAGTAAAGAATGTGACGAATTAAATTTCATCAATATTTTTGACTTTTTTGTTAACGAATTACTTAAAAAGTGTATATATATACGAATTCTTATTTCTAATATTGAAGATTAGTGTAATGTATTTTCCAGTCATTTTAATATCATTGTTGCATAAATTTTTGATCTCTCTAAGGATACTGAGTAAATATTTGTGCATATTTAAACAAGATTTTTCTCGTTAAAGTAGTTCAATATATTATAATTTTTCATTCCACCAACTTAAATAAACAAAAATACATATACAAATACACTAGCGTTAGTTACGGAAATTTAAGAATTGAAATAATATGTACATAGTATTTTTCAATTCTTACTTCCTTGATGTGGTCATCTGAATTTTTTATTTTTGAAATCTCCTATATATATCATAATAGATATATGTTCATTTTATTATCTTTTTCTAAAATAACTTTATAGATATAATAGAAATGCATAAAAAGTTCTTTGCTGGAAAAATTGAAGAAACTTTTTTCTAAGTGGACTCTAGATTATGACAGATTATGACAGATTAACGATCTTCGAATTAATGTGAAAATAGTGACACATCGAATGCTTTAGAAGTGTTGTTCTATGAGATAATTTGTGGACAAAATAACTAGAGGCTTGTACGCTATTGTATAATAAAATAGTATTTATAATGAATTACATTGCCATCTCTTAAGTTCAGAATAAATTCTAAAAATGATTATAAAAGAAATTTTGTACATTCATAATTTTTATTTAATAATAACAAAAAATTTTCATTAATACTTCATGCAATGGTTCTTTTCCATAGTCTAACGTTTTATATTCTATTCATTTTGATATCAGTTATTAAATGTTTATTTAAGTCTGAAAATAATTAACAGATATTTATGAAGTTCTTTTTCTAGTTCTTTTTCTTTGTCTAGTATGAGACAAGTAGCTGCTTGATTTCCTACGATAATCAAAAAATAAATTTGTTCTAATGTTAAATTAATAACAGAATAAAGTTAAAAAAAAGAAACAGAAATCTATGTTTTTTTTTTCACTTTCATATTATATGTATAAACCGGTTTTTATTACGCTATAAAATTTATAACTCAGCCATAAATCTTAATGACCCTTCTAAAATTCTTATAAATAAGAAAAAGAGATAATATTTAATTTAAATTATTCTAATCGATTCATTATCATTGGTCAATGAGTAAAAGCGTAGGATTATATCATTGCACAACTCAAGTAAGGCACTGTCTTAAAATTAACGGAGTGTGATTATCTATTTTGACTCTCCAGTGATTAATCAAAGAAAACACAACAATAATTGTATACGATATCGAAATATCCGCATTTATCAAAGAATAGAAATTTATCAAAGCTTTCAATTGATGAACGAAAATTTCTATACCATTGAAACTATTTAGTAGTAGTAACTACTTCGGAGATATGCATTAGGTCGGATTAATATCCAATTCTAAGGATATTCAAGGTATCTGTTAATTGAGAATATAAAATCCTTAACGATGAAGCTGGAAGTTCAAGTTCAAGTTCCTCGAATGCTCGAAAGCACCAGAGTCTGATCTAACGAAAGCCCATTGAAAAAAAAAGAGATTCTCCGCTAATAAATGTCCCTCCTCTCTCCCTGTTTCAGATTTCCCGGGCATGTGCTTCGCCTCGACCAAGTGCGCAACCATCGAACCCAAGCAGTCCTGGGACTTGTCGCCGTTCTGCGGCCGCTCGACCTGTGTTCCAGCCGATGACAACAGCGGTCGTCTCTTCGAGCTCGTGGAGGACTGCGGACCCTTGCCCAAAGCCAACCCCAAGTGCAAGCTCTCCGACAAAACTAACAAGACCGCTCCCTTCCCCGACTGCTGCCCCCTATTCGAGTGCGAGGAGGGCGCGAAGCTCGAGTACCCGGAGATCCCGACACTGCCGCCACCTAGTGCCGAAGAGGCCGAGGCCATCGCCAAGGCCGCTGCCGCCAAATCCTCGGCGTAAGCGTCGAGGTGCGCGTCCTCGTCCTCCGAGGGCAAAGGAGAGGGAGAGCGCTTTCGTCGGCGGAAAGGTTGCATCGATGATTGAACGACGCTTTACCAACGTCCCTGTGGCGTCGACCAATCGCGCGTCATCGCGAAAGGCTAAAACAACGAAAATCCCCAAAATCCGAGATGCTAGCACTTGGATGAAATCGATAGGAGCCGAACTCCAAAGTTCACAGACGAATCTTTTTTTCACCTCTCCTTGGCCCTTTTGCAGCGTGTGCAACGCCGTTTCGTGATCAATTAGGATGGATGCGTCGGACAAATGGGAAGCGGGGGCGAAAAAGTACAGAGAACGCAAACGCGTTTACATCGTTGGCGCGATGAATTTGACAAATATCACGGGATCAAACCGTTCATCGAGATGTTTTATCTATGCGAAAGTAAATGGGGAAACTTCGTTCGTTCACGCCAAGGATGATAATTACATGTACACCTGTCTGGCTTTTCTATTATTATTTTTTTATTTTTATTTTTATGTTATTACTTATAATCGACGATTGTGGTCATTATTCGGTCATTAGTTATTGTCGTTCAAGTATAATCGAATAGCTGTGAATAATTTAAAAGACGCAAAGACGACAAATTAACTAAGTTTTATTCCAAATGTAATTGATATTCCTGTTCACCGATAAACGCTTAACATAATACGTATACATAATAAAATCTGTATGTTATTATAAAGATATTTGTTGTTTATGCAAGACGTTAATTCCTGTATTAAAAATGGAAATCGATTGTATAACAAAAAATTATAGCTTATGAATATACAGAAATATAAAAAAGAAAAACATGTGTGATTGTAATTTTAATTATTGTAATTTTAATTGAATTAAAATGCGTATTTAATTTGATCCAATTCTTATTTATTTCTTCTTGTGTTAACACCTATTCCAATATCATACACCATTATTATAAATTCTAATTTCAATTATAACTTTACAATATAGTAATAACTTTTACAAAGTCCTTTTTAATTTTCTTATGTAATATTCTGAAAAGATCATTTTTATCCAGTGCCGTAATTAAACGTAAAATATTTAAAATATTTTACTTCGAAACGTACTAATATTACTCTATAATCCATTTTACAAACTAGTTAAACTGAAAAATTTTCTTGTCAACATCTGTACACTTTTTGTTATTTCAACAAAAACGAACAGTTTTAAAGTTTTCAATGCAAGATTGTTAATTTTATTCGCTTAAATAATATATATCAAACACATTTTCCAAGACGTTATAATGATCGTAAAAGAACTGCACGGGTGAAGATAAAATATGAAACCATAAATTTATATGCTTCAAGTGCAGTATGTATTCCATTCTAAAATGTTTAACCCGTAATACCGTAAATAACTATTCTTAAAATGAATTTTATTAAATGTAAATTATTAACATTAAATATTTCATCTTTTAAAAGTTACTTATACTCTCGGTTACTTTTACACCACTAATGTTTTAGATTAGTTTTAATAGCCTACATGATTCCTTGAGCAGATTTCTCTTAAATTATTTTTCTACGCCAACGCATTCTATCTCAAAGATATCTTGAGCAACTGTAATAACGAAAATATAATAACGAAACAAATAACAAAAGCACAGTCGAAAAAAAATATATGATACTATCTTATAGTACTCTCCAAAAGAATTGTAAATAATCAAATGAGTCAATAACTAGTTCACAATTGCTTAAGAACGGTAAAAAGTTTTACCAAATTATTCTTCTTATTTATTAGTATATTTATTTTGCATGAAATAGCATCTGCTATAAGAATATTTTGTTGGGTTAATATTATTTATTTGAATATATCTATTATATTATATATTTATATTGTTTTTAATTTTGTTAAGATTTGCAATTAAACCAGGATATGCGTAAAATTTTTCGAATATTACCTTGATACAGTTAGTAGAAATATTAATTTGCATAAACAAGTAGATCAATAAGTAATTGGAATTAAAAACGATTAGTTTTATAGATTCAAAGCTTTTTTAAAAATTATTGAAATATTACTTTAATAATTTAGACTTCACTGATATGAAGATAATCATATATTATGAATTATAATTGGTTATTAATAATAAATGCATATTACAATATAATATAATATCACGCAATTTTCAAAAAAATCTTATTCTGTATTTATAAAAGTAGTGTGATAATAACAATGTAAAAGTAAAGTTTTAATAATTCTGTAAGTGAAGTTCTGTATTGTATGCTGAAATTACTTTATTTTATTTCAAGTAAAACTGCTCTACCAAGCAATGCGGCAGAAATTTATTTCATTTTAATTGATTTTTAAATTTTTTAATTTCCTTTTCACACTGATGATTTTAAAGCATTCATTTTAATATTCTATTTAAGATAAATCAGTTGTAAAAAAATAACACAAGTGGTAGATTTTTTATTGATATTTTTGATATTTTATATTATATCGGATATCGTATTAAGATCGGATGTTACTTATTTGAATTTTCCATTGACTTCAATTATAATTATTGTTATTATATTAAAATAAAAAATATACTAGAGTTATTTCATCTTTGTATTTATTTTTCAGATACAAATTTATACAAATATTTATATAAGTAAGTTCAGAAAAACATTCAGAACTTGGTGAATAGAAAAATAATTTTTATATGCCTTAATAGAATATCATTTCTCTTGAAAAATTATTACAGAGAATTTACACACACATATACATATACTGCATTAAAAAAAATTTAATTTAATTTGAGAAGAATAATATTACTAGCAGTGCTAAAAGGTACTTGTTTGTTTCACGATAAAAGAGATTTGCCGTAAATTTCTTTAAAGTTAAAATAAAAGATTAATTTTGCACATCGTCTTATTTTAAATTATTGCTTTTTAAAAAGAACCCTCTTGGATAAAATTATTTAGGTTATGCAATAATTTTAAATATAATATTAAAAATAAAAATACAATAATATTAGTATATAGATGAATATCGTGTACGTTTTATTATTACTAACTACTACTAATTCTTGGCTCTCCATTCATACAATTCATAATAAAGAACGAATCAAATTATATGTTATGCGTTTGCAGCTATTTATATTTGAAATACAATAATAATGTTTGTTCCTGCCATAATTCACTATTGGGAACCCCTATGCCTTCGGAACTATAGCATCTGGATGATGAAGCAACTCGTACGCAACGTCATTCTCTTTCATATCTTTATTATTATGCGCTTCAAGTTCGATCATAATTTCACTTTATATTTTCAGGGTTAACTCGTCGAAGCGTTCGCCCGACATTTGGTTTTATCGAGTCTTGGATAATGTACGCGATTGCCTTTCTAGGTGCTTATTACTCATTGCCTCGTTCATTTTAGCGATAATCCACTTTTAAAGAAGCCCAAAATAAGAGCAAATTTCACTCGTCTCAACTGCTCGGATTTTTATGCCAGCCTTGGTCCAACTTCGAAACACTTCGTGGTTCAACAAAAAAATACTTTATAAATATAAAGTGACTATGCGCCGGAACAAAAATAAGAACAGCGGAACACCCGCGTGCACTTGGCTTGAAAAGGGAGAGTCCAGTGAAAATCAACGGACGCTCTAAGTGGGAGTTAAATCTAAAGTTTAAACTGATTTGTGCCTGCGATACGGTATTGAAAGTAACGAACGTTCAATCACCTGACCTTTCATCTCTCTTAGAGAGTTTGTACCCAGGAAAGTACAGGTAAATCTGTAAACCCGGTGTTTGTTTTCTAAACAATACAACCAATCATTTTCTTTACATTTTTAGAATGTGTATACCTGCCAATAGCTATAAAAATATCTTACGTATATTACATTAATTATATTTTATATTAATAAAAGTTACATTTCCATGAAATATTCACCAAGCTAATGAACAATTAGACAGCCATATTACGTAAACTTAATATTCATACTCGGTTTAACTTAAGTTTACCTTTATATTAATCAAACTCATTCGTTCTATTAGTAATATTTAAAGTAATGTATTTTTAGGGAACTACGCTTAACGTTTAATCACAACACAAAACAGTTTTCAATACTTTTATTATATTGTAGTTTTATTGTACGTGTTTTTTAAACGTTGAAAATACATATGAAAACGAGGAAACACTTATTATCATAGCAATGTAAAGTAAATATTATTCGATAATAATGATATAAGCGTAAGTGTAAAAAACTTTGTACCAAAGATATTTAAAATTATATACCATAACATTATTTTTATTTCTAATAAGGAATTTCCAAAACTTTCAAAACAAATTTCTTAGAAAATCATTTTATCCGCTACTGTTATAAATAAGGAACAAATCTCTATTTGTCCCAGAAGAGAGTGAAATCGCCTTCACTTCGGTTCAAAAGGAATATTCCATTCCCTCGTGACAGAAATTTCTTCTTAGTGCATACCATACGGTTGATTTATGCTAATTTTAAGACCTATATCGATACGTATTGTGAACTCTCTTTTCCTTTTTTGATTGCACGAAGATAAAACAGGTCTTGAATCATTAAAAAATCTTATTTAATTAAAATTTTATTATTTTCTTAAAATTTTATTGTAACATTTTTTTTATAAGGTAACTTTTGCATAGTGTTAAGAAAACAGACCGTAAACTATGTTACAAAAAGTATGTGTCGAATGAAATTGATTTATAATTAATCGTGGAAAGGAAATTAAATACGTTTTCATTTAATTCACACTTATGAAAATGTAATAAACTTAACAATTGTAGAATTTTAATAAATGAGGTTTTTCTGAAATACTTTAAAAATTGTTTTTAAAAATAATAAAACATACAAAATATCAGATCGTTCTAGTATCAATAATACAAGAAATAAAATACATAATTTTATTATGTATTAGCGTTTTGCAATTAGTTGTCTAAATAAATGGTTAAATTAATTATGCGTTATTATAATAATTTACTATAATAATTTAATTAATTGTTGTCAATGTATCACATTTTTATCTCTACGCATTAATTGTCATCGATTAAAAGCCTATCATGGGTATTAAAATGAGAAGAACTTTATGAACTCTTAATGTAACTACCATTCTAATTTAGCTTTATAAGTATAATAATTACTTTTATAACGCACTACGATTTCAATAGAAAATGTTTAAACATTTCTTAATGATATTTTTAAAACTGTAACTGAATAATGTACAATAATATATTATACTTTCAAAAGTAAAATTAGAGAAATTAAAATATATATTCTAATGACCGCACTCGAAAGAATGCATTTAATTCTTTGATTATAAGTATGACTGCATCCTCATTCATATACTTCCATTACTTTCCATTTTTATGAATTTATCGTTTCGAATCTTTCGAACTTATGATTGTAGTTTCATTGTGATGCTCAACACCATTCAAAGCTTAAATCGTATTACAAAGCTAAAGTATACACAAATTTATGAATATTTTAGCTTTTAAACGAGTACACATGTTTAACATTACAATATAAACATTCTAAACTTTACATTGTTTAGTAAAAAATTATCAAATATTTCAAATGCAACCGAGTTGTTCCTTGCTGAAAATATAAATGAGTGAATCATAAAAATCTTCTGATATAAAAAACAATATACTTCAACTAAGCTTTCCATTTCATAATATCACCTGACTTATGGATGACCAAATACGTATTTTCGGCAAAAAGTCGGCTGCGGAATTTGCATCGTAATTGAATCATAATCATAGTCATCTATAAGATTTAGGATGAATGACAAGGTTGCAGTCCTCTGAAGGATCGATGTGTCTGCAACGTCAGCGAATCATATTATGCCGTTTTTTTTGCAGCCAAGAAACGTATAAATAATCCTTTCTTGACGATTTATTTGTATTCATTGCTTGGCATCGGAAAAGTGATTCCACTGCTTTCCTTCGATTGTTTTTGCTTTAAATTCCGCGAATCGCGTTTAGCCCGGAACTCCTAATCCGTCGCCAAACGTTTTCCACGTCACTTTTCCACAGGTTAACTCTGCATTATTCCAAACACTTTCATTAACGTTTTGATTGCGATATGATATTTCATTTTTTTTTTTTAAACACGAACGCCACAATGAGACGATAATACTTGTGTAATAGGACATGCTTAATTTTACATCATTCCTCTTTCATGACATTACAAGTGGTAACAATTCATTTGAGAAAGTACACGACTCATTGTTGGGAATCAACGTCAAGAAAAAGGATGCACGTATTTGAAATATTAAATAATAGTATGCAATTACTATTTGAGACAAATACTATGCAAATGCATGATTGTTAAAATATATGCTACTTATAAATATATCCTTTTCTCTGTGGTACAATTTCCTGAAAGCTAATAACGTTGAATAAATTGTGAGAAATGTTTTATTTTGAAGGTAAATTATGCACAGATGAATCATACATAATTTTCATGACCTTATTACTAAGGCACTGACATTTTTATTTCTCACAACAGCTCATTATAAAGTAATTATAGGATTTTCTTTTTTCAAGCAGATTGTTTAACACACCTAGTTATAAAATTTAAATAAACTTATCATGAAAAAACAAAAACATCCAATGTATACTAATCGATGGACACCACTGCTCAAACATTGGATTCCATTTTAGTGTACCTCTCAATACATGTGGAATGTATAACGTTTGAAAAAAGTTGCGAAATATCAATAGAAAATCATTAGGTGATTACTGTTTGATATTGACAAACTTTCTGAAAATATTAGGCACCCTAATAAAAAATAAAGCATATTATCCAATAGCGAATCATTTTTTTCTTTTATTAGTCACTACTACTTTACGTTACAATTCGAATGTAAATTAGTATTAAAATATGTGTGTATCGTGACTTTATGACAAATTGTTTAGTTAACGTTCTTTTTTATATTGTACTTCTATAAATGTAAAACCACTGCTTAGAAATTTCTGAAGTCAATATGTACATATGACAGATACTTCCATACTAATTCTGATTTCACTCTGAAAGGAAAACTTCAGTTATCTGGAAAACACAATTAGGAAAACATATTATCAAATTATATAAAATGAAATATAAACGGTATCATTATAATGAATCATAATTAAAACAAAAGTGTGTGTGTGTGTGTGCGTGTGATAAGAAGATAAGAAAAATTTTAATAATTTGGTAATTTAAGAGTGAAATTTCAGAAATAAAACGAAGAAAGTAAAAATTTAAGGTATGCTAAATTTATAGTATAAGCAGCAATAAATTATTTGAATAAAAAATTATTGTTTATAATTAATCAATAAAAAAAATTATAAAAAATCTAAAGAATTCAGTTTTCGAATTTCCCGGCCCTCTTTGATTATATCAACCTGTGTAATTTGACGGTCAAAATATCAGCCAATATATCAGAAAATATATCAGAAAATATATCGGAAAATATATCAGAAACTATATCAGCAATTATATCAGCAAATATATCAGTAAATATATCAGCAAGTATATCAGCAAATAAATCAGCAAATATATAAATTAAAATCCGACTCACCCACCCCCAACCCCCTGCAGACCAGTCAATTTACAATAGATATCATAACGTTTATATTATACTTTCGATTTGATTCATTAGTAAGCACACGAATACGTCTTCTCGTTCTTTTAACAAGACAACACTTAAGCTTAAATTATATATAATAAAAAATATTTTAAAAAGTTAAGAACAATATCGTTGGTAGGAAATGAAAATGTTAATCTGCCAGACATAAGCTTTCGTTTTTGAATGGTTATAAAGTATGTAAAAAATTTGCGCGGACTTCCATTTTTGGTCAGTGAATTTAAGTGTGCGCTTCGCATACAACGAGAAAACAAAGAGAAAAAATAACGTAAAAATAGAGTAAGAAAATGGGTGAATTAGTGTATTACCCTTTCATATGCTAATAATAAAAGAAAAGGAGAAAAGATTTATTTCACAAGCAAGAACGGAAAATAGATATAACCAATGCATCCAGCTAGGATATAATGACCGGAAGAGCGAAGGGGGGAAAATCCAATGGACGATAACATTTAGCAGTAGCGGTCTGCCTTAGTGTAAGAGAGACGTAAGAAAAACGCAAGTTGACTTGGCAGTTGGCGTTGGCGTATCTCTGAGAAAGCCTACACTGGAAGTCTTATTTGCAAATTTTAACGAGTAATTTAGCGGATAATAAATATGAGCGAGCTAGTTTGGGGAATTAAAAACGGTGATCTGGATCAGGTCCGCGATATTGTGGAGAACAAGGCAAGTGCTTTATTTTACACTTACATGCTTGTGACGTTTCTGTGAACCTTTAAATTCCATTACTCCCCCTTTTTATGATTTATAACCTCCTCGTTTGTTAGAGAGGATGTTGTATGTTGTCTATGCGCAGAAATGCACATGGAAATTATTTTGTTTGTTGTGAATTCCTGAAAAAACTGTTTGTACATAGGTTCCCTTACACTTGCAGATTGATTTTCTTTTAATGATAAAAATTCATAATGTTATACTGGGCTAAAAAATAACCACGGGGTTTGAATAAGAAACTATATATGATAATGTACAACATTGATATCAATAAGTTTTGATAAAAATTTTTCTAAATAAAATAATTCGTAAAAACACAAATTAAAAGAGTATTATTAAAGAAGTTTATTATATATAACTAATTGTATACTTTACAGAACATAGATGTTAATCAGATGATCGATGGCAGGACACCATTGCACTATGCAGCTGATTATGGTCAAAATGAAGTGGTTAGGTATCTTATTGATAAAGGAGCAGATGTCAATGTAAGCTTAATAAATTAATTACACTTTTTTACAATTTACCATTTTAATACAGAACTTTCAAATAATTGTTTGATTTGGAGTATCGAATGCTACTGCACATGAACTTGATAATATGCATAATTCAATTATATTTCTTTCTTATACAGATTTAAAAATTATCATTGTTATATTTTCCACAGGTTACAGATAAGCATGGAATAACAACGCTGTTAGCAGCTATTTGGGAAGGTCATACCAACTGTGTTAAGTTATTACTTGAAAAGGGAGCAAAACCTAATGGTTTGACTCCAGATGGCACGAGTTATTTAGATGCTGCAGAAAAAGAAGAAATCAAAGAACTTCTAAAGCTTCACTAGCGCTAAACCAAACGATGCCAAGAGATATATGAATTTTGTTATTTAAGAACTTCCAGGTTCCTTATAGGATATTTGCAGCTTCGTTATTAATTTTGTGCGTGTATGGCTAGAGCCACTGAGTTTATGTAAGTTGACATAAAAAGTAGTGTGCTAATTGTAGTTTTCTAAGAAAAAATTTTAAGAAAATTAAAAGAAAATAGAGTTTGAATTGAATGTATGATCAAAACAGTTCTACAGCTGTGAAAGAAAGATCTTTTTAGATATTTTTAAATTAGTCTTATAATTTTTTAACGATTTTTATAACTTGAAGTATTCAATAGTGTACATTACGTTTTACTTTTTATATCTTTTATTTATAATTTCATAAGTTTTTGAAAAAGTTTATTTTGAGCAGCGTAAAAATAATATTAATTTATTCCAGATGGAAAAATAACAAAATAGTTAATCATATTTTCCATAATGTAACAAGCATAGTTTTTATTCGTCTAAATGGACTATAAGCTCCTAAAAAGTTTTTAATGTTTTTCGTAAAGTATGTACGTTATACGTTTTGAACTTATATTTTTATGTGTACATCAGTGCATATTTGCACTAATATCGAAACTTACGATGTTGATCGCATATTTTGTTAGCAGTAAAATGAGAATAATAAGAGAACTCAATTTTCAAGATGAATACATTTAATAGATGTGCAAATGCACTAAAAAGAAAATAAATTAGAAAAATATAATACAATCAAAGTAAATACACTACATCTTGGATTGTTACTCATCTGTTGTACCAATCAAATAAAAACATCCTTTACTTGTCTTTATTACACCAATTATAGTTATAAATTATTTATTTTTAAATCAGAAAATTGTAAAATATACAGAATATAAAAGTTATAAAACATATTTTTAAATGCATAAATAAAAAATTTTTGCTAAGTTTTAGCTTCCAATTTAGATTACATTTTTATCAATTTATTTTTAAGTATCTTAATTATTTACAGACACTTATACTTAATATTTATTTGTAATAAAAAGTTAAGTTATGCAAAATATATAAAAAGGAAATTGAAATTTTACAATAACCGTCCTCTACAATTACTTGCTCCACATTTACAAATAATCACCTTTCCAGGAATACTTCCTACATCATAGCTATAATTCCAAGTTAATTCTTGACCTGCTCTTATGTAGCTCAGTGCAAAAAAGGCCACCCACGGAAATCGAACATCATGCGTATCCACAAAAACATTTTGAACAAATACATTTGGATCGCAGGAGTGCTAAAACAATAAATATTTTCAATTCAAAAATTATAGATTAAAAACATTTTATTCATTATTCTGTACATTCATTTGATATGCAAGCATATTTAAATTGATTGAGTTGTTTTATCATAGATTGAAGGTGGTTATAAATATTGCAATAATATTAAAAATAATACATGAAAGTACAAAAGTTGATCAAATAAAAAGGTGCATTTACACAACGTTATTTGCCAGATTTTCGGTAAGATTAAAATAAAGGCAAATTTTGAAAAATAACCACATTACTTTAAAATATTATTATAAGTTTTCGATTATTGTAAAGAAAGTAATAGATTTGATGAGAGACTAACATATCCGAAATATTAATTGCAATAAAAGTTTTGAAGATATAAAAGTACATAGTAAATTGAATACGAATAATATATATTAAAATTTAGTCATTATTTGAAATGTCTAGTTATGGTTTTCTTTAAATGCGTATACACACTGCAATCATTAACTCTTGAAACGTAATTACATTTAAATAACGTCCAATATTTCCCGTCGTTTTGGCATCCATTATATATACGGCCTCATCTTCCCCAAAAAAGTCTCTGACAGATTTGAATTTTTCTCTGTCAATTTGTGCTGTATCAACTGTGAGATCGAATTTGCTTGGTTCTCTCATGGCTTCGTCTTCGTCGCTGCCAGCCTTGTCCTGACCATCCTTCGAAACGCTTCCATCTTCCGATTTGTCAGATCCTAGATTTTCATCTCCCTTTTTGCGTTTTCTTAATCGACTTCTATGCAGATAAATTTAAATATTTAGTCGCAAATGTCCAAGTCATTTTAATAACATTTCAATACCTAGTTATGGTTGCAACATTTAATAATGTGAACAAAAAAAAAAACAACCATAAACATATGTACATGTGTAAATATATTTATAAAAGTTATTTTTGAATGCTTTGGAAATAAATTATTTCATGAAAAATAAAATGAAGTTTTATCAAAATGTTGCAGGATTAAACATTCAAGAAATTGATTGTTTTTTTTACTTTTTTCTCGAAAGAAAAACTGTTTCTGAATAATCAAATAAATCCTTGTTCTTCGTGTTTACAATTTAGCATTTGAACAGAGGCTTACATTAACGTAAAACGACTTTAAAATGTGTGGAAAATGCGACGTCAGCTAGCGAAGCTCTAAAAAATTTGTGTATAAATTCATATTTTTCTACACAAAATTTATAAGTCGCAAATCTCAATTTTTTTAAAGTCTATTTCATGGCTTTCCTTTCTTTTAGGCTTTGTTATTGACTCGATATCAACAGAAGAAAATGCCTTTAAAAAATGTTATCTGTACTTGTTTTAATTTCATTACAATTAAATTATCAATGAAATTATTTTTTCTTCCGAAATGACCGTCTTTTTCCACTGACAACTTCAAAATTTAAACAATAATTTTTCACGGAAATCGTTAAAATTCCCAAAGAGTTATCTTGAAATTTTACCTTATAGACGATGTTGAATCTTCATCATCGTCAACGTTTAGATGTCGTTGCAATTTCTTACTGATATTGAAATCGTCATCGGAATCGTTAGGAGTGATCTTTTGGTATTCGTGATCATCTTGAACTTTTTTCTCGTTCTTGTCTTTGTCAGAATCGGCTTCTTCAAGCGTCATTTCCGACTCGAGAACGTCGCTCTCGTAGCCTTCCTTAATTCCCTCAACAACCTCTACATAATCGAGCTCTGCCAAATACTCATCACCGTAATTCTTTCCGCCCTCGTTGGCTCCTTGTTCAGTGAGCAGTCGTCCAGCATAAATGCAAATGAATGAGCCTAAGGGGATATCGTTCAAGCACCTGATACCCCAACCCCTAGGCGCAGTTTTGAATACCTGCAGTTTCAAGTTCAAGGGATGCTGTACGACTCGGTTCAGACAAGTCTTTACCGAACACTTGCACCTGTTTTGAAAATCAGGATGACAATATTGCCCTGCTTTTTAAGACTTTTAAATTCGCTACAATTACAGTTAGTTATACGTATCTTTTCAATTAGCACAAATTATATTGTAACTTTTTTCGCTAACACTTTTGCTGATTACACTTATGAAATAAGAATTTATAAGTTAATATTGTTGATAATTATTTTAAAAGATACAAAAACGTATGTATATTGCGGAGAAAATTATTTGGTATTTGATTCCTATATATTTCATTTCTAAGAAAGTACATCTCAATTACTGTTTTTACTCAATTTTTAAGTGAATAAACTTACAGTTTTTAGCCTTGATTTTCTATAAATAATGATACACGTTTCACACTTTATCTCAGAAATTCAAATTTGTAAATTGTCAATAATGATCGAAAAGTTTCTTATTATATACTAGCTCTATACTATACTAGCTCTTTGAGTTGCAAAGCTTTTGTTACTTATTTATCATATGACACTTGAAGAAATAAAATTAGAAATATGTTTATAACAAAATGTAAATCCCACCTCGAATTACATTCATAAATTCCAGTAGTGACAGCTTCGGGCAGTCTCTTGTAGACATAACCGACTGCAGCATTCGGCACTCTACCACCAAGGGTCGCACCCTGGATTGTCAGTTGCCAACATTGACATTTATTCTTATCCTGGCAGTCGTCCTCGCAATTGCAACTGCACAGAAAATCTGGATCCAGATTCATGAACACATCCTCGGTTGGCTCTCGCTCCGTCGTATATTTTATCGTATCCGGGTACGCGTGATCTATCTCGTTCACGCATGGGATCGGTACGTTTTCTACGCCGTAGCTTAGATCCTATTGATATAATAACAATGAGAATGAGCGTTATGATATATATTCTATAGATATGCTAGAAAAATCAAATTGAGAAGATTATATTCTAACATATCTTTAAAATTTAACATACCAATAAGCGTAATTAATTTTTTGCCTACATCTTATTTCCTCACCTAGAAGACTTTAAGACTTTAAGGTTTTAAATAATACAGTTATTTAAATGTATTCTTATTAAATAACTTCAATTATTTAATAATTTTATCATTGTATTACAAAATGTAAAATATTAAACTTTAAATATGTATATTAAATAAGGTCAATCATCAACGTTGAAATGAGTAAGAAAATATCCATTTCTGCAAGCAAAATATTCCTATTATTACGTCCACTTATACGTCCTCATATTCTGCGATTAAATACAGTATGAAGAAAATATTTTAACTCTTACCATATTACTTAAAATATAATGAAAAAATATTGGGTTATTGCTTTTAAGAATTAATATTAGAACAGTAATATTAGCAATTTTTCATAATAACTGCAATGCTTCTATAAAAGAAGCAGTTTATTATAAATTTTAAAACACGTTGTTCTATTAAAAAATGATAAGTTAATTAGTGAACATTTCCTTTGGAAAAGGTTTTATTAATATTTTTTCTAATTTGTAATAATTAACAAAATTAAAGTCGAAATTACAATCATGATTCACGTATGTTTAAAAGTTTATTATTTGATTATGAATTTGGTATGAGATTAAAAAACTTAAAAATAAATATATTTATCTTTTATATAACTTCTACTTTATATTTGTAAGATTGTCTTGTGTCCGATTGATTTGAATGCATCATTAGTCAATCTATTTTCGAGAAGATGAAATACGAAAGTTTGATGGGCGATAACTCTCACCTTAATATTAACAAAACACTTGTCAAGTACGAACTCTGCCAAGCAATGAACCCAGAAATCAAACTCGAACAAATCAACAGACATTGGGCAATTGGTCACTCTCAAATAATGATGAAGTTCCTCCATATTTCGTAGACGAACTCCACATGGAGCTTGATACAGAATCACTTTTTTCGCCTTCGGAAATTTGCATAGTTGACGATTCCAACCACACAAAAGTGGAATCGACAATGGCGAATATCCTCGAAGGTCGTCTGGTGTGAAGGAGATGCTTTCGACACATTTGGCACCACACTTATGCGGCACGAACTTTTTCGTTTGGATTTTGTTTTGTGTCTGATAATACTATTTGAAAAGTCATTAATTTGAGCGTCGGTTTCGATTATAATTGAAAACACATATTTTTCTCAAAAAAATTAATTTTGAAATATTAATTTCTTAATATATATTATATAATTCTTATATATATTGTTTGTACATCGGTATGATTGCCAATCAAACGTCATATTAGATTTAGTAATTTATTGAAGTTGTGTTTAAATTTATATAAAATTTATATAAATTTATACAAAATTTATATAAGCTAATTATATATTGAATAAATTAAAAATAAAATATTAAAAATATAATTTTTTGAATTACATAATTTGGGAAGTTCTTTTAAAAGAATTAAAATTGTAATTTTTTATAATTTTAATAACGCTATATAATTTTAAATAGTTTGAAAACAAAATTGTATACTTACAACAATACTATGAGAAGACTTAGTTTCCATGTTGGCATTGTAAGTAGTAGTTGCTGATTCAGGTAAACTTGGTCTTTTTGTAGTACTCTTTTTAGCAACAGCTCTACTTTGCTGAGGAGCCACTGAAGTTTCTATCTGAATACCATCAGTCAATGAAATATGTTTTTCTTTATCAGATAAAAGAGCATCTCGTTCATCTGTTGCGGTTGACGTATATTCAACGTACGGGCCATTTTTCTGTAAATTATAATGTAGGTATCCTTAGAATTATTAATAATTTTTTTTCATTTAATTCATTTAATTATGACGATGAAACAATTTACATTCATAGCAGGTGCCCCGCGATGTCGAATTGGTGTGTTTATTGACGAATGGCAACCCTGCTGTCTTAAATTTGCCTTCATTAACTCTAAATAAAGAGGTCCTAATCTTGCAGATCCTCGGTATATCCATTCCGTTCTATTATCTGCATCGAAATGCATCTGCACCAAACTAGCATCCACTTCTCTAACTCTTGCAATCCACCACTTTCCATTCCATTCAGTTTTGACAACCTGACCTCGCTGTAATTTTACCATTGGCCTTTCAGGATACGATTCCATATATTTCTTAACAAAATCGCGAGATTCAAGAGGTATATCCTCCCATACACGGGATGAGCTTTCGCAAACTAAAAATATGTGCTTATGTTTAACATATTGTGCATATCCATCGTCAAAAAATACTAAGTATCTGCAAAAATTTAGAATTATATTTAACTTGCATCTAGGGAATCAAATTTGAAATTTAGAATGATCTTAGCTTTAATTCTTCTACAAAATTCAAGCATCTTATTATCTGAAGTTTAAATCTGTTTTCAATTTATAATACATCAGATTTTTACATTATTTCATTAACAATGATGGTGAGTGCAAATTAGTTAAATTTGGAGTTAAAAGATACATATCTTATCATTTTAAAGATTATATAAAAGATTAAGCATTTTTATTCAAATAATATTAAAGTAAATGTTAATACAACTAACTCATTCTTAAACACTTCACACATATATATTCATAATAAATGAATACATAAATTAATAAATTGTATATTCACCTGTATTTGTTGGTTGATTTGGGAGGCTCAGCAATTACACCACTATAATAATTACTAGAATATGTATCATGAAAAATAGCGACTACTCTTGTACCAACAGGAATAATAACAGAACTAGGTGAACTCGATGCCATTTGCTTGCCTGACAATGATTTCACTTGGCCAGCATATTTCTTTTGCAGTAGCTTAACGCGATATTGCATTGGATTTTTTGAAATGATGGTTTGCACCTATTTTAAAATAAATTAAAGTTTTCTTTTATCATTTTTAATTTTTAGATAATTATTTTTTAAAATCATTTTTTATAATAAGTTAGATAATTAAGTTAGAATTTATTTTATATACCTTCCCTTTAATCCATGGAAATAGGGGATGCTTCATTGTAAATACAAAATCATCTACTTCTGGTACTGGTTTAATTAATTGACCCAATGGTGGTAAATCCATAGACTGAATTAAACGATTATCTCTTTCAACTTCTCTTAAAATTTCTGGCTGGTTATCTTGATACTGCTGTTTAGGAGATACTCGAACTTGCGTGACTTTCTTTGTTGCTACTAGAGGATAGTTAAGACTTTCAATGGAATCTTCAATTTTTAAATCTTCCAGCATTTGAATTTTTGGTTTAAATTCATTGTACAATGATGCTCGTAATTTATCCAACTTTGACATCGTTGCCATTATTTCTTTATCTATGTCAATATTGCTTGCTAAAAGAAAATTCAAATTAAATTGTCAAAACGAACCTTTTCAAATTTTAAGAATTCATACCTTCTAGAGTATCCCACTGAGAGTTTAGCACCATATTGGCTTCTTTAATTTGATAATTAATATCGTATTTCTCAAGTACTTCGGTTAATGATTTATCTACTTTCTTTTCAAACTCAGCCAATACATCTTCTAATACATCTACCTCTGATTAGATTTACAAATAGTATTTATACAATTCATTCCATTAAAGTTTTTTTTATAATATAATACTGTATTAATTTCCCTACCATCTATAATTTTCGATTCGCTGTCTGATTCATCGCTATCGGAAATTTCGACTTCCATTGTGTGGTCTGGAAACTCGCATTGGAGCAATGGTTTATGTTCCAATAATGCGGTAACAAGTTGCTGAAATTGAAGTAATTAATATATTTTAAAAGAGTACAGTTGAACAATTACAATCATAAATAAAAAAAAATAGACGCATAATAGAAATTTATTAATTACTCCTTGATGATCCAAGGCAATATCCAAACAAATTTTACATATGTAACGTTTTTTTTTCTTCATCATGTTAACTCCATAAAATGAACATGTAAAGGATGGTGCAGATCTCATATCGACTCCAGAAGAACATTTAAAATTTATGCAATTTGCAATGCCTTTCCTTTTATCTTTATCTTTAACATTCACTGCTACGTCATCGTCAGAATCTAATTCAATAACTTCAGTTTGCTGTGATTTTGACATTATTAAAAATCTAAAAGAATTTCTATGATATACAATAATACTGACGCTAACAAGTAATATTTATAAATTAAGAAACAAACGTAACAAACTTACTTAAAAAGGTAGAATATTTTTCAACCAAAAAATAAGTTATATTATAAATAATATTAATTATTATTTATTATTATGTCTATTATTATTATTATTTCTATTATTATTATTATTATTATTATTTATTTATTTATTTATTTTTTTTTTTTTTTAAATTATTATAAGAAATGACCTAAAATCTACAGACGTTAAAACGTCATTGTAAATTGTCCTTTCGATTATCTTTTTTACTATACATACTTGTTGTCGTAAAAAGGTTATGAATAAGTGCGGCGTCGCGCGCCCACTCAGTGGACGAACACCGAAAAAATGGCTCTGTTAAATCGAAAGTACGGGAACTGACCACCAGGGTGCATTCGTAGTTGATTGTGTCTTCATAAGTTAAATTCCCTGCACTGTTGTAAGACAGAATTGCGGAGTTTTTTATTTTGTCACCAAGAATTTAATTTTAATATTAAATAAGTTGCGCGACATACCCATTTTTAATTGAGTCCTTGATAAAACATTCAATGGAGTTTTACCCTTATAAAGGTAAGATATCAAATCGTACAGAAAAGCAAGTCGTACCGATCGATCAATAAAAAATATTTGAGAAAAAGTAAAAGTAAAAAGTAAAGAGCAAGTAAAGCAAGTAAATATAAAAACATAAGTTTCTTGAATCTTAATATTGTAAACGTCAAAGAACTTAATTATTTAATATTTAAGGGAAAAAGTGCAAATAATGAATTCTCCTGTAATTATAATTGCATTATAACTGTCTTTTTCTTATTTTATTAAATTTGTAGAAAAAGTACAGATACAAATATTTTTTATTTTTCGCTATGATACTTTATTTTCAATTGTCCTTCGTGTCTTTGATAAGTGTTAAATATATTAGTAACGAAAGTACATTACACATAACAGTATCCACTGAATGTTAAATACGTATATGTACAATATGAGTATCTCCTAATTAGACAATGAGAATTATATTTCTGGTGTAATTTTAACATAATTCTAAGTAGTACAATATATTTATTATACAGTTTTAATATTATCACCGAAGATTATGTTACAAAAGAAAATATAGTTAATATATTTTTGCACGCAATTTTGTATATTCTTGACTTTCGGTATATTAATAAATGAAGATATTTCTTGTTATATTATAAATTAAAATGTGAATTGACAAACTGAAGCTGAAATGAATTTTTGATTAAATTATAACTGCATCTTTATATTCATAATGATAATCTCAGTGTTAATGTTAATTGTAATAACACATTTTCTCGGATTAATCAAATATCGTGTTATCACACATTTGTTTCCTTTTTATCTTAATCTCATTCAATTTGTCTCCCTGCGTCATTATTCTATTAATATTTTCGACTTTGAATTGTTGATTTTCTGTAACCTTGCGAGTGAGGGTTTCATATATAAGAGATTGGGCTTTCCAATCCTCTGGAGTTGTATTATTTTGTACTTTTAACTTATCTGAAAGTTTTTATCATGATAAATTTGTATATACCTTAATCATATTTGAAATATTATTTACGCTACTTTTGGTTATATTTTCGCTTTCCCTTCTAACGTAGTTTTTCGACTGAATTTGTTTCTCGCATTTTGCAGCTTTCGAGTAGATTCCTGTTTTATGATGCAGGATAAAATTTTCATCCCCGTAACACTTATATCTGATGAACGTAACTCATTTAGTATATACATTCGTAATACATACTTTAGGCACATTACTTTTTACTTTTTTCTAGAAATACTGCAGATGTACATTCAACATTTCTGTCTGACAAATTTATCGTCATTTTCAATTTGCAGCTTAAAAACATCAATTTATATTTATATACCTATTTTATTTAAACGATTTTAAAAGTATTTGTCTTTTTCATTTAATTCAACAATAATACCTACGTTGCAATATTAATTATGCATTTTCATTATCACAGGCGTATTTTGTAATCTTTTCCCAAGTCTTTTTAAATTATTATGGCATCAAAGAAATATTTTCTAACTATGTAACCATTTGAGTCATTTTTTCAACAATATTCATTAGTACATATTCTTAGTACGTATTAGGAACAGCAAATGTAATAAAGTATTATTTGTACAAAATTTAATGTATAATAAATAAATATATAATAATACGATAATCGAAATTCATTGATTTAGAAAAAATTATCTCAGCACATGTAACAGATTTATTTAGAGAAAATGGACGTTTAATTAATTAATTTTTTACTCGGTAATTATATAAAAAATATGTATAATTGGTAAATGTCTTATATCATTATCATGACCCATCGCGTTCTACGAATCATATAAAAGGGTAAGCATTGACTTTGTTGGCAAGCCTCATCGCATCCTCGCGCGTGATATTCGTTCGCAATCAGGGATCAATTACCTGTATCGCTGTCCTTCGCGCCAGAGGCTATTCTCCATGTTCTCGAGCCAGGACTGCTGATGCCCGATCACCGATCCCGGCCTGCAGATCCTTAGCCAGGCGATGGCTTCTTTAGCCGATATCCTGTAATGCTTCATCAGGTACGCAGCGATCAACGTACCCGTTCTCCCGAGACCTGCCTGTTACACGTATTTCCTTTGTATTAGTGCTTTACAAGCACCTCGTAAAATTGAGTCTACTTTTAACGCGTTGCCATTTTTTTCTTCTCCCATCACGAATCGTGTCTAAATATTCGATTTTGGCAAGACAATCTGCCTGTGATAAGCTTTTAATTGTGTACTTACTGCTAGAGCTCAAGTGTTTTTTAGATTGTAAATTTTTTCAGAGTGTCTTTAATATCTAGAAATAAATGGTCGATGTGCGATCCTACATTTTAATTAATGTTGTTTTAGACATTATGATACTCGTAACGCGATTGTGCAAAACTTTCGTGTTTGATATCTTGTATGACGTCATCGGATAAAAATTTCAATTTGCAAAATTGGTAAATATATGAGATTATTAAACAAACGATAAAGCGGAGTAAATCCATTATTTTACTTTGCAATGTACAGCAATTGCTCCTTTTGTAGTTTCGGCAACGTGTAGAAATTGACTTAAAATTTTTTTCGGTGGAACAGTTCCGTCTGGAAAAAACATCTCGTAGTGCAATAATCCAGCATTTGTAAATCTAAAGTAAAATAAATAATAACTTAATCATATACTTATTTTCGTTTTTAAAATCTTGACGTACTAATGAATGTATTACAATTTTTAATTTAATTATAAATATTTTCAGCTATTCATTAGCAAGTTTTTCCGATCGTTCATTATTATTTAATATTACATTGAATTGATAAATAACTTAATTTATGCACCTGAAAGATTCATAAGATATTTTATTAAGTCTAATGACAGCAGCAACGTCATTTTTCATAAAATAATTTAAATATTTTTCAGGATAATGCGAAATGCTTCCATTTTCAGTATTTGGCCCAAGGAAAGCGAGGAATTTTTGCGGGACTATCCAGTTTAAGTCGCCATGTCTCATCTGTTCGTACTTCTCGTACTCGCATACATTAAAGTCCTCAAAATTAAAAAATCCTAATGATGCAGCTTTATTCAGAGCTTTTAAACAATCTATCCTTAGAGAAATAATGACGTCCTTATACTGTATATTCTTATAGTTTTTATATTCTAAAAGGTTTTCTATAAAATATTAGTTATCAAATATTTTTAAATAAAATATTTTGAATTAATAAAAATGATCGTTTTCAATGCTATAGTATACTTATATTGAACGTATGTTAAAGACTCACGATCAAAGGAAAATATCCGCTAAAATTATAATCTTCGACAAAAATATTTTCGAAAAATTTTTCTAGTAAAATGTATATAACGTTGAAAATACTTAGTATAACTAGCGTGGTAAGATTGCAATATTAATAATAATTGAAAATGGCATTTCGCGTAAGAAAATTTAATACTGTTACAATTATCCCATACAGATGATTAAAACCATTTTCAAATTAATATTTTTGAATGTCGCAATAAATGCTACATGTTTTATAATGTTCTCTTTTACAGTAAGAAATCTTATACATTAAGACCTTCTTCTTATTATTTTATAAGTTAAAAATAATTAACTTAGATGTAGAATTACCAATGAGTCTGATCTGATACAGTGAAAATCCAATAGACACATCTTGAAAAGATCTTAAGCTCGGTAGATTTTTTGTTACGATTGACTTATAAACTTCTTCTGGTGTTTTATTTAAGTATAATACAGCATAAGAGGCAATAAGATAAGCAGCATTTGCTCGTTTTTCCGCATTCATAGATGTGTAATGCACGACTTGATCATTAAAATTACAATCCAAAATTTCGTTAACACCGTGACAATATCTTGAAATTATTTTTATGTTTATATTTTTGCAAATTATTGATGACTTTATATTAAAAAAATTATTAAAATATATGTTTGATAATTAATAATTATAATAGTTAAAATGAAGAAATAACAAATTATTTATTACTTTTGAACACAAGGAATTCAGAAAAAGTGTTGTCAATTTATACTTTTAAAGAAAAATTAATTAATGAATAAAATTTTAATTTTGGTCGATTAATCACTATTCTTCAAATAAAACAGTATTCTAACTTGTACAAGCAGGCAATATTCAATGGTCCAAAGTCGTTGTAGAAGTTATTGTAGACTAATTCTTCATCGATATTAAACAAATACATGTTTGGAATATGTTTTGGTTCTTTTCTTCCAGGAATCAAAGTTGCAAAATAAAATTTATTCTTGATCATTTCAACTATAGCCATAAAATCCGGATGACTATATATGCTTGTTACTTTTTCTAAATTAGAAATATTTTAAATTCGTTGCGTTCAAAATATTTAATTTGTTACTTATAAATTGATAACTTACTCTTATTCGTGTAGTATACAGAATTTATGTGTTGCCTGGACATATTTAAATTCGGTTGCGGCGCTTTGAAATCATTTTCTATACATTCGTTATATTCTTAAAGTAAAAAAGAAGAATAAACTTATATACTAATATAAAATCAAGATGAAAAATAACTATTTCCTATTGTATTTTAATATCAAAAACGTCAACAATAACGAAATTAACCTTAAATTGAGAAAGCTCCCTACTCCAAGCTCACTAAATAAGTACATTACGCTGATTTTCTTTATAAATTATGCCATTAGCTTCACTAATTAATAAAAATAAATTGATTTACAAAAATTTAGCGTCCTTAAATTAAATAACCTTTTTTTCATTTTTATGTCACAATTTTAATGTTTATGTAGCTTTCTTTTTTTTAATTAGAAATTAAAACTTGATCTAATTAAGCAATTATTCATTAATTTTCATTCATTAAAATAGAGAAAAAATTCATATCAATATGACATTTAATAAATCTTCAAATTATTTTAAACTAAGATCGTTTAAAATTAATGAAAGTACACGTGTTGTAGCCATTAATTAACTTACCATTTTTTATTATCAAGTTACTTTTATATTAATGTTTTATGTGGATTCAACATTGCTGATTTCAATAGAATACTTTCTTTTTACTTTTATTCTTTCAACATTCTTGGATTGAAAAGTTGACAAAAAATATAATGTTAATCTTATATACAACGAAAATAAATTTATTTTTAGGGAAGGAATTAATGAAAGAACACATATTTTTCGTGATAATACATTATGTATTCTTATATTAATAGTTTCGAAGTTCAAACTTGTGACTTGAAAATATTTTTATCGTCAATACAAGTCACTGTACAAGTATAGAATGATGTCGATATACATACTCGGCTATAATGTATTCCTATTCCCATCGAAAATCCAAAATAGAAAATAAAAGAAGATAGCGAAGAAACGAAAAAAATAAAGTATCGAACAAACAGGAATGCACCGTAATTAACAAAAAAAAGTTTTTCTATTTTCTTTTAACAATGCACATGTTACGAATGATTAATTAAAAGGGTTCTCTCGTATGCCTGTTTAATACCTGATCTTCACTATTTAAAGATCTGAAATCTTACGATTTACTAAGTTATACAATGAGGTTTTTAAATGTAAATGACGTTTTTAAAATATAATTTTCCGCTTTATATATAATATTTAAGAAGAAACATATCGACAGAAGGAAAATAACAAAATATCATCAAAAAAATGTATCTCAATTATCAAAATGCATACCAAAAGAACATAGAAATGAACAATAAATATCAATAATATTAATAATAGTAATCATAATAATATATAATGTATCCAGGCGAAAGAACAAAATCGAACAGAGAAACATGTGAGCGACGAGGAGAAGAGCAGGAAGTATGAACGCCTCAATTTTTTTTTTGTTTTTTAAAGATTCAAGTCTCATTAAGAATTCTATTTATTTATTTACTTATTTATTTAAATTCATTATGGAAAAGGAAAATATGACAAACATTACGCTACTGAACATCTTCGCCTTGTATATGTATATATATAATTATAACTTGCGATCAATCGTCAGTTAATCGAAGACCTGGCCGACATTTGGCATAATTGCAGTTTAAATATCCATATGATAAGCCGCGTATAATTTTTTCGTAACTTGGTATTTTTCCAAATATACTCTGTACGTGCACAATTATTAATTACACTTTTAAACAAAAATTTTTTCTTTATTTTTTATATTGATTAAATACAGTAAACTCTCTCTCTCTCTCTCTCTTTGTCTCCCTCCCTCTCTCTCTCTCTCTCTCTCTTCTCTCTGTTACGTATTGCTCTTTATTTCCCTATCTTGATTTTTTTTTATTTTAATTATGAACGACCTTACTCGATAGAAAGGATCCACGATATACACGCTTGATTTCTCAAATAATTGCAGACTAATAAAGTGATTTTTTGGACGCAAGAAAACTCGAGTTCCTCATAGAGGGACATTTTTTAGTAATTTTCGCATTATATTAATTACTTGTTGACTGATAATTACATATTTTAACTTTACAAATTGGATTTTTTATATCCTTAAAAGCAACGTGAAGAAATTCGGAAGGAAAACACATTACAATAGATAAATCATTTTCGCTCTCGTTTACACTCGATTAATTTTTTAGAACAAATTGTATTTTACACACGTTTTTGCCAAATGGAAACAAAATAATTAAGAAACCCAAAAAGTATTCAGGCGTATGTATAATGTGTATGGCTATCCTGAATACGTTGTTATCTTTTTCCTTTCGCTTACTTTTCCTTAAAAAGATTTAATAATAATTAATTAATGGTGGTTCGTTTATGCAAACCTCTCTTTGGATTCAAACGAGCGACATCTTTGTTCGTATCAATCGCAACACAGCGTCGCTCATATTTTCTCTCTTTTTTTATAAATTACAATTATCTCTCATTAAATTTCACCTAAATATTAATAAGGCTCTTTTGGACTGCCTCTGCTTATTTGTTTTTTTATTGTTTATTTGCTTTCTTATTTTATTTTCCTTAAATATTAAACGGCACTACTACGCTCTAAATTCGACGTATAATTACAACTTAAGGGCTACTTGGTGACAACGCATATTTATAATCAAATAACATCGCTAAACCGCCGGCGACGAAGTCTATCGCCTCCTATTTACAAGTTAACACAATTACACACTCACAGAGAATATAGAGTTAACGGGGTGAGCTCCTTCGTACTTCTACAGACTTGTCCACATTTTTACAGACCTACATACGTACACGCAAAATACACGTCATTTATGTAATATATGTCGAGAAAGACTCACCCTACTTAAAGTAGGCACAAATTGCGAACTACCGCTGAGACAATCGCCTTAATAATATTATTAGTGTTTTCTTTTTCTTTTCTTAATTTTTTTACGGTAATCAAACGTGCATTGTCGATAAAGCGAGTAAAATTTCTCTCGGTCGACAAGCACCTCTGCATTTGCTTCTGGTGCTCCTAAGCTTTAAGGAAAAAATACATTGGACTCTTTCCAAGTGCACCAAAGTAAAACTTTTTATTTACGAGTGTAATATTTTGAGAATGGATATATATATATATATATATATATATATATATATATATATATAGAAGAAAGATAGTGAGAATACTTTTCTCAAACCCTATTAAGCCATTGGAGCTTCGTCGCATCTGTTTTTTGTGCTCGCAAACTTTTGCTTTCTCTAATTATTTACTTAACGTCAACTGACTGAGCACATCAAAAACGGAATAAATCATAAATTTTACAAATAAGTGATGTAAATAATTGGATGGCATATCTTTTCTTTATATATTATTTCAATAAATGCGTGCATTAAAGATCAACATCGATTTCTTTAATTTCAATAAAATGTCATCCCATCTACGCAAACGTTCATATTATTCTTTTACATCGATCAAATCATTGGTTATATTAGTTCAGCCTTATTCGTAATTCTCGGTCTTACTTTTATTTAAAAGAAATTAGAAATTTTCAGATTTTATTATTTATGTTAATTTTCAAGAAAATTACGATTACTTATAAGAATTCATATTATAAAGAACAATTATTTGCCGATATTGAAAGAATTTTGTAAAAAAAATATATTATAAATTGTTGCGTAAATAATTTCCGAAAATGCACGATGCATTACAACTGTTTTCCAAATTTAATAGTTATAGATTTTTTTGGATTTAGTTGTTCTCTACATATAAAACACACCAATGAAAGTTTGACCGATTCTTTTTGCAGTCCATCGATCAGTGACTTGCAACGAGCTAAAATAGCAGTGAGAAAACGAAAGACTTCAAAAAAGTTCAGAGAGCGAACATCACTCCAAGGATTCACACCCTGACGCTTATTCGTGATTGCCTTTGACGCCTAGAAGTTTGGCCGCGTCGTCGGCCGACGCTTGGAGCACACGGTCGATGATGCTCTTGTCCCTGATGCCCAGCAAATTGGAGATAAGATCGTTGTCAGTATTGTCGTTAGCATCAACTGCGAGGCTTGATGACACCCCCGCTGTCAGTTTTCCCGTGAGGGTGGTAAGTTTTTCGTAAGGGTTGAAACGCATGAGACCGCTCGGAGCGGCATCGCCAGTGGCCACACTCCCAACTTGGGGCAAGCATACGCTACCCATAGTACTTGTCGGCTGGTGCTGCGAGCGGGGTGTTATCGTCGGTGGCTGGGTCATGGATCCGACCGAGACGTTGTCCTCGTCGCCGCTCGTTCCAACGTACATCGTCGAGTCAACAGACTCGTGCTTCTTGCGGTGACGTAGCATACTGTGCTTGAGGGTGAAGCGCCGACAGCAGATATCGCAGGAAAAGGGTCGTTCGCCAGTGTGCGTGCGCATGTGGCGACGCAAATCCTCGGCCGACCAGAAACGACGCATACAGAAGGCACACACAACCTGGACAATCAAACGAATGAACAACAAATCAATTACTTTTCATTCTCGACTTTTCGCTAGTAGACTTGGCCCTTTTCTTGGCATTGGCCGATCGAATCATTAGCGTATTTTACGTCAAAATAAAAAATTGTAATATACCACAATCATACTCAAGTGCAGTGCAAAATTTTTTTACCTTTCTATTACTGTAGTCAGGAAATCGGCCGCGTTTCTCTTCGCCGTCGCTGGGATGTTGTGGTGTCGGTGGTACAGGTAGCATCTGTTCCTCGTGACCCTCGATATCCATATCGAGAGCACCCTTGGCTACGAGCATCTCGTAGGACCGCTCGTGGTTGTCCTTAATATGTTCAAGGCAGTCTTGTCTCTCGGCGAAACCGCTGTCACATAAATGGCACTTGAAAGGTGCCTCGGTGTTAGGACCAGGCGACGACCTTGGGGACGTTCGTCTCGATCTGGAAGTCTCGCTTGTTGCCAATAGTGTATTATTAATGATGGCAGGTGGTTTTGCTGTATTGAGGGCTCTCGAACTGCCGTTCTCTAAATTCTCGGAGATTCCTGACGACTGACTTTCGTATCCGCTTTGGTCGTTTTGTTTAGGACAGTCCTGTATAAGGTCTCGAGCGACTTCTCGAGGACTCTCTTGTGGGCACTCCTGTTGGCACTCCTGAATGCATTCGTTTGAACTCTGTTGAGGACTGTTGCGAGGCTCGCTAGCCGGCGATTCGGGCCTTGATTTAGTATTGCGTGCGTGCTTCGTCGATCTGTGCTTTTTTAGATTGCCGAGTGTAGAAAACGTCGAGCTTGGGCATTGATTGCACTTGTATGGCCGCTCTGGTACGTTCCTCATAGAGAACTGGCTGTTGTTATTGGTTGGCGCTTCCTGAGCCTCGGGCGATGATGTGCTACGTGCCCGTCGTATTTTGTTTGCATTTGCCTTGTGCTTCCTCAACAAATGACGATCGCAGTTGGACTTTGTCGTAAAAAGTAGAGAGCAGTGCATGCACTGGTAAGGCTTTTGTCCAGTGTGTGTCAGGATATGCCGTCGGAGCGAAGATGTCCAGGGGAATGGTCGCTCGCAGTAAGGGCAGATTACTCGATTCGGTGCCATCGAATAAGCGGACTTCTTCTTCTTCTTCTTCTTCTTTATCTTTTTCTTCTTTTTTGAAGTCGATGAATTGCCCGAATTAGCAGAATTTATCGAATCGGACTTCTCGTCACTGCCCGACTGATTACAATCGCTTGTTGAAGCGACCAAGCCTTCCTCGTCGCTCATATACTGAGACTGAAACTGTTGATAATGCTGAGATGCGTTATCCAAGATTTCAGAAACACTCGCCAAATCTTCGTTCTCGTTGCGTTCTTCTTTCATGTCCACTTTCACTTCCGATTTAATTGCTTTTTGTCGAAGTTCGTTCGTTGACTCTTCGTTATCTGACTCTGCGGATTCATCCACTTTTTTCGAAATTTTGTTCTCATTCCTTTTTGGCTCATCGTGACTTTCAACTTCTTCTTTAATTTGTATTTTTTGTTCATTTGAATGTTTTGCGTCTTTTAGTTCGCTGTTATCACGTCCTTTACAGTCAATATTAGTCTCCAATTTACCTCTTAAGAGACTGAGCGTTCTCTCCGACGGTTCTTTAGCACTACCTTCCCTGATCTCCTTTTCTAGATTAACTGATTCTTCGTCGATGATGAGTTCCTCGTCAGTATCGTTTTCTTCGTGCTTATTAGCCTTCAACTGCTGAGCTAAAATGGCGTACTTAACCTGATCAGAGATTGCATGCTTGCCATAATCCGATGCCAATGATTGACCAAGCTTTGGCAATAAATTAGAGTAAGATTGAGAAATCTGCTGATGAGAGGAAGCCTGTCCCAAATTTTGTATCAATGTGGGTGGATTTGTCGGTGGTCTTCCCCTGGTTGAGTGTCCTCCTCTAGGACGTTGACTCCAATGCTGTGGATGCTGCTGTTTAATGTGTCGTTCCATGTTACTCCGTAACGTGAATCTAGCAGAGCAGTGCTCGCAAGTGAATGGACGCTCGGTTCTGTATCGTCGCTGTTTCTGCTTCGGCATCAATACACCATTCTTGATTACCATCTTCACAGAATTTGCCGATGGCGAGGCATCAATTTTGTCACGTGGCGAAATACTTTTATTGACCAATTTGGAGGACATGATGTTTGCGTATTCGGCTTGCTCATTGACGTTGTGATTAGGTGGAGGATTTCGTACCGGAGGAAATGCCGCTGGGAATCCGGGAGCCGGAGGCTCTACAAGACTTCCGCCGCTGGTTTGAAGACCTCGGACCAATTCCTTCTGTAGTCGATCTTTCATCGCGAAATCTTGACTAAAAATATGTGGATTAAAGAGATATGGTTGAAGTATACCGGTTCCAACACCAGGAAATGTGCCAAAGTTACGGTAAATCATGTGGGCGTTTGCGTAGAAGCTCTCTAATGATGAAGGTTGTACACCCACTTGACCAGCCTTAAGAAGAGCTTGGGTAAGTAGTAATTGATTAGTCGTGTTATATAAGTCCTTATGGTTGCCGCTAAGATCCTCGGCATTCCCATTAATGTCTCCAGGGTCGTTATCCTTAATAGCTACGACAGCAGTAGTCGTAGCTTTTTTGCTTAGATCAAGTACATCCATGGACAAATCGAGAGGCGTATCTTCAGCACCGCTACCCTCCACAGCTGATGTTTCATTCGATTTTTTCAGATCCATCGGGCTAGCTTGAATTCTTTGGTGTGCGTCCGCTTTGGTTTCGCTGACTAGAGACACGCTACCATCCGAAGACCTCGAATCTAAGTCATCAACCGCGTGCTTAATGCTAATTTGTTGGACCTTATCTAACTCATCGTTTCTGTAAGTAAGTTCTAAGGGCTGCATCGTCGATGGCCGCGGAAATGTGTCGTTTTTATCGTACTGATTAACCTCGACTCCATGTAGTCCGGGTAGTCCTGTTAGTCCCGGTTGGCGTAGTTTCGTCTCCTCCTTGATCCTGATCTCTCCCAAATAGTGCAATTGTTGCGGTGCTACCTCGTCCCGCTCGTTCGAGTAGATGAGGGTCTTGCGAACATCGTCTCTCACCAATCCTCGGGGTGAGTTTCTCTCCAGACTACTGTCATTCGTCGAATCCTCACTAGGATGATAAATGAGCACGCTTTTGATTTCTTCCCGCGACAGTTTGCCATGGCGGTTCCTCACGTGCCTCTCGCAGTTCGCCTTGGTTGTGAAGGCGTAATTGCAGAGAGAACATTCGTAGGGTCTGTCGCCATTGTGAGATCTCAGATGTCTCACCAATGTAGCCTTATCCGTGCTGCTGTACGGACACATATTACAAGGATAGGGTATGCCTGGACCGACACCCATGTGCGCACGATTATGACCCTTGAGAGCCCGCAGATTTGGAAAAACAGCTGTGCAGAGCCTACACGGGAATTCGCCCTTGAGCTTCATTTTCCTAAATTCAGCCGCGAACGCGTCCTGAGCCTCTTCTTCGTGGTACTCCGAGGAGGGTGTACCGGAGGAGCCCGACGATCCGAGGCTCTGCTTGATCTTGCAATTGTCCGGGGTACTGGTATCCGATCTCGAGAAATTCTGTAAGATCGGGCCAGACGTCACAGAGATGATACTCTGGATATCGGCGAGATCCTTGCCTTCTTTGGCTTCAGCCAAGGCTGCTTTATTTTGAAGGTCGAGGCCGGCGAAGAAATCGTCTCTCATAGACTGCTCGTCGTGAATCCTCTGACCAGCTGCATCCATGGGTAACAGTCCACAGTCCGTCTCGTGCGCGTCTAAAGCCGAACGACACGGAAAGGCTCTTAAGCACTTGGAACACTGGTACCTGGGAGTTTCGCCGGAGGCAGGTCGATGGAGCGACTGTTCGCAGACGGCGCGGGCGATAGCGGGGAACTTATCGGACGAAAAGTCAACGAAGGTAAGGTCGTTGAAGCCCACAACGGAGTTACGCAGGTTCCGAGTGACTGCGGCAGCTCCGTGCTCGTTAAAGTGTATCATGAAACGGTGAAGATTGAGCGCTCGGTGGTTCTTAAAGGAAAGGTTGCAGTTATCACACTTAGCTGGAATCTCCGGGTGACTCCTTTCCAAGTGGGCATCAAGAAGGGCGCTCGTCGCAAAGTCCTGTCTGCCGCAGACGGCGCAATTGTAAATGCTCTGCACAGGTTCCGCGTAGCCAGCGCGAATTTCCGTTCGCGCATTGCTAAGCAGAATCTTATGTCTGCGATGGTTTTCGACTTCATCCGCGTAGTCCGGACACTTGCGCTTGCCCATAAGATCAGGTGACCTGGAACGCTTGCCGTGTTCAATATACTCCGGGGAATTCCTCTTGGCGACCTCGTTATTATTGTACTCTTCCTGGATGATCCGGCGCTTCAACGGCCTCTCGGAGTCGCAGCTGCCCTCGGAGTCCGTGCAGCTGTGCGAGGGCGAAACGGCCCTGTGGGCCGTGCGCAAGTGCCTATTCATGTTACCATTAGTGGTGAACGCCATGTCGCAATACTTGCACTTGAATGGTCTCTCTCCTGAATGCACGAGAACGTGACGGTCCAGAGAACTTGCAGAGCTAAGAACCTTATGGCAGACACCACAAGCGTAATCGACCTCCTCGCCGCTGCAGTCGCTAATACTGCGGGGTGAATTGTGACCTCGGAGGTGATTCGTCAGGTCGCGTGAGCTTGCAAGCACGAGGGGACAGGCCGGGCACGGGTGGGTACCTTCCGGCTGGTCGACCTTGAAATTGAAAAAAGTGTACTGTAAAAAAGAAGAGAGAAGGAAAGCCGTGCTTTAGAAGGTATGCGTGCGCTTGCTAACGAAATTCTGACGAAAATGAAGGAAAATATTGTGGAGTGAATTACAGTTGAAAAAATGATTTCATATTGACATTTATACTGAATTTTTACCGAAGTTAACGAGTACCAATACTTCGGTAACTTTATTAGGTAAAAAAAATTTACATTTATATACAGCAAAATGTGAGAAACTTAGCAAATATGCATGTAGCTGTAATAAAAAGAAGAAAAGGAAAAATGTATTAAAAAAATTCAAGGATTCATTTAAGCAGTGAAGATAAAAGATAACAAAAATATGTTAATAATAATAATAAATAAAATGTCCAGTGAGACTGATATTTCAGCAGCAGTAGATTACGTAAATACATCGTGTTCACTCGAAAGATTAGTATTTTGGAATTGAACACTTATGTTAAAAAACAAAAAAATCTTATCAACAATCTTGATTCAATATTCTTTCTTAAAAGTGTAGTTTTGTTTAGACTTGGTTATCTCATCGTTTCGGTTAGAGGAGATGAAACAATATAAAAATTGTTGTCTTATCTTTGACAGAGGAATATTGCTTTTACGAGTAGAAAAATAAATGAACACACGCGCGGATTCTCACGTGGACATTTATTGTCACAGAGATTTTCAAGGCAAGTGACGCACGCTTGACACTTACCAGTGGTGATGATGCAACATCCGTTTGATTCTCGTTGCAGTCGTCGCGCTGATCGGGTCCAGTCTCAGCAGTCACTGGAAACAAAATGTAAGATACACGGTAAATCGCTTGCTCTCACAATTATCTCTATAATTGCATTACTAGTATTTTACATTTAAAAACATTGGCTTTATGCATTAACCAATTTGTGTTTCTGTTAATTACTGTTAACAGAAACGACGACGCAGGAAAGTGGATGATTAAGATCCCCGCTCGGTAAATAGGCCTATAGCTTTGTTATTGTATAAGTCGCGAGCGATGAAGAAAGAAGCAAAAAGAAGCGGCTCGCTTACGTAAGGACGTTGCGCGCGACGCCTGCTTTATCCCGAATAATATCCAAAAGTGCAACTACAGTCAAACTGCAGCAGCATCCGATGCGTGTACGGCTTGCGCTTTCTTCCGAGAGACGCGCGGTCTTGGGGTTTCTCACGAAGCGCAGACGATGAGAAACGCAACGCTGGCTAAAAAAACCGAAAGAAGAAGAACGAGAGACGAGGGAGTCCGGACAATTGCAGGGTGTTACGAAACGGTCTCGCGGAATCGCCATCGCGATTAGAGGGGTACGGAGCCAATTCCCCCTTGGAGCCTCTCGCCCGTCGTCATGTGTATCTCAGTGCTCGCGTTATCGGAGGAAGAAACACGAGGAATAGTGCGTACAGTGAGTAACGACGGCCAGAAAACAGCTCGCATTACGAACGCAGAATCGAGGTTTCTTTATCGATCACGGAGTCACGACGAGTCAAAGATCCAAGGACAGATGGATTATGATTCTTCTTTTGTATATCTTACGCGAGACGTTGTCGAATGAATATTATCTTGCTCTTGCCCGATGACGCATGTCTTCCTGAAATCGCCCAAAGCGATTTTTCGCGATTGTGTCGATTGGTTACGGAAAGTAATAGACTTTATCTTTCGTATAACGAGGCGCGCGTTGATTTTGGACAAGATGAGAGCATCAGGTGAATTACGCACTTCTCTTTCGACCGTAGAATCAAATGTCGGATTATCTCGGTAAGACAAGTGATAAAAGTACGGCCTCTGGCGTCGTTATCTGCTCGAGATCGTCGTACATCGCAGACGAATCATCGACGTGACAGTTATTCACTTATAAAAGCGTAATGATATATAAGTGGAGAAGTTGAAGGGGGGAGGGGGAAGGCAAATCATCGATATCTAAAACTACGGTGATTTCTCCGAGTCCTTGTCTCTCCTCTGTACGTTATGCGACGCACCTTTTGTTCGATGCGCGTCGCTGTCGCAATAAACATTAACAAGAAGAAGAGTGAGGAAGAGAGAGAGAGAGAGAGAGAGAGAGAGCAGAGTACCTTTTCTGCAGATGTGAAATCTTTGCAAATTTCGCGCAGCCTGGGATACTCGCCATTTCAAGCAAAGGACCTCCCCCACACCACTTGCGAAATCGCCGCTTGCGATCGTCTGTAAAACGCCGCACAAGCTCTACGTGTCGGGTTACGAGAGCGACTTCAGCGAAATTGCGCGTCATAAAGCATTTAATAGGCAAAACTCCTCTTTTTACGCATAGGAGATGCAGACGGAATTTCCGTTATTTTTAAGGTTAGTATCGATTAACGTGACAACGCCTTAGATCATGAAATCACACCACGAAATTCGACAGAAATTTCACGGCAAGCTTATGGATACATTTGTCATTGATCGTTCCGCTGTTGAAAGTGCGAATAAAGAGAGACTAGAAACGTCCATATTTGTTAAGCGTTGTGTTTGTTCGGCGAAACGCGGTTTACCGAACCACGCGCAGGAAAAGAGTAAATTTTCTGCGATAAGGGAACGATAAGTACCGAGCTAAGTTAGTTTCTCATGGCTGCTTCGAATAAATATATTCCCCGCATGTGCGATTGAAGCACGTCCAACGGCGAGAACGGATCCTGAAAATAGTGCAGAAAAGGAAGCGCGCGCACGCGCCCAAGCAGAGAAGAAAATCGATGAGCCCGACGGCGGCGGTAGAAGGCGAGCGCCTCGGCGGCCGTGAGACGGAAGTCCATGAAGTGAATAAGGGAGCAGACGCGAGAAGCCTTAGCCCGAGAAACGAAGACGGTGATCCGGGACAGCGGCATTTTATCAGCACGGGCTCTTCGACCGCAGCCTCGCGGTTCTCTCCCTCCATGGCTCGCCTTCCTCGCGCCGACGCCACTCGTCGCTGGTTCACGGCCGATTCACCGCGTTCCGATAAGGGAGATCGATCGAGCGAGTTTCCGGGAAACCGACGCTACCGCGACCCGATGCAACATTTCAGACCAACATTTCATTTTCATTCAACTTCAATTCAATTTTCAATTCAACATTTCATTTTCTTTACTTTGTTTTATCTTTATCCATTTTTTCTTTTGTTTGTTTTATTGGTGTTCTTTTGCGACTCGATCTTTCACAGACGGGTCGCATCGAATGTCGGTTAATAATTACTACTGAAATTTACTCTTGTCTCCACTAAACCCAGCCAATCTAAATAATGAAATATGCATGGTTGCCGTGGCCCCTATTATCACCACTACTTAACAGACGTTCTAAAAGTGAGAGAGGGAGAGATAGATAGATAGATAGATAGATAGATAGAGAGAGAGAGAGAGAGAGAGAGAGAGAGAGAGAGAGAACATCTTGGACGATGTACGTTTAGTAACCGTTCGATTATCAGGCAAACCGTGACGGTGATGTTTGTCTTTTTTTGCGCGATGTCGACCGATGCTTCGACATTATACATTTGAATTCTTAAGACTGCTTTGCATTTTTTTATTTTTATGTTTCTTTCGAATAGAATTTTTGAACTTGGGATCAGATATCAAGAGACTGAATGAAATTACACACTGACGATCTGTCTAATGATTCTACCTTCATTGTTCTAACGAAATAGGAAATGAAAATAAATATAAAATGAAACTAATGGTTCACTTTTATACACGAAATTATCCGAGAACAAGTAAAGTTTTTAAGAGTAAAATAAAATATAACTGAAATATAAATGAATAATTTATCTGGATAACATACATTTGTTCTTTAGATAAAATAATTTGTTAAGCTGTTTCTTGGACAAGCTAGGTTCTTCAAAAATTTTTCATAAAATTACTTTTTTCAGCAAAGAAAAAGAACGAATGAATCTGACGCATAAGAGTATGAAATTTATAGAATAAGATAAGAATAAAAGATACGAAAGAAATAATAAAGAGAAGCATGACAATGAAAAAAATGGCTTGAAAAATGTATAATTTCAAAGGTAACAATGAAGTGTTATAATTATAAATGTTTAACAATACATCGAAAGAAATAAAAATATTTAACTGTCATAAGTGTTAAAAAAAATTGTACATATAGAACGCACGCGCATTTAAATGAAAATGAACGTAAAGAACCGGTTGTCTTATATAAAATAGTTAATAAACGATGATATATTTAGATAGCGTTCAAATTAGAGAAATTAAATATTTTTATCGTACTTCTAATACAAAATTGTTTTATATAATATTTTCTACTCGATGTACAATAAAATTTTACTTCTGGATATTGAACATAATAGTACATTTCCGAAACTTTATTTTACAATAAAAAAATTGCTAATTATTATTTTGTTATTATTCAATGTAACGATAGCGTTAGTAGTCTGGAATTATACGCGTATTAGTATAGCGTCGGTAAAACATTCGAAACGACTCGATGCGTGTTTTTGTAAGTCGGTTACACGAGGTTACGCCAACAACATTTAATTTTTAATAATTGTTTCTCAATTTACAGAAATCTATGGGTGATTCCTTGCAAGACCTTTGACAATTAGTACAAAAATAATTGTATAATATACGAAAACGTGACAACGAATAATTTTTGCTCTTCGAATCGATAAAGAAACGAACACTTCTAATGTTTTTTAAGTAAAACTTATAAAGACTTATCGTAATTTATGTAATAAAACCTTTATCGTATTTTACAGTTCAAAAACAGAAAAAAGCTATTTTGTTTTAAAGATCATGAATTTTTATCGTCGTTGAGGATGTAAAATTTATAAAATATCGTGCCGAATATTTGTTAAAAAATGAAAAAACTAACGGTCTGTTATGAAGAGAATTCGGTTAGTTCAATAGAACTGCTTTTTGTTGAAAATATGGGCGGTAACGCAGTGGGGTAACTTTCGAACGCATACTATTGAACTTTGAACGAAAATCAAGGTCGACCAGACATCGGTTCAAGCCCGGTTGAAACTTCTCTCGTCGCGTGCGAAACATAATTCCAAAAATTCCGTACCCCAATTTTAAAAGGAAGACTACGCATTAAAACGTTTGCCACGCAACTCTTAATTGATATGCGCCGATTTTTACGTACGCGGACAAAAGCCAATCATCTCGTTGTATTTCATGACCGTGCGGTTGGCACGTCCACGTTGCTGCGAGGATCCACTTTTTGGACGATATGTAATTTGTTCCTCGCGATACTACGATGCTTGACGAAGCGGTGGCCTCGGGCTGGGCGCAGGAGGGGGAGGGCGGGGGGAGGAGGAGGAAAGAAGCAGAGCGCGCGCGCGTACACACGCGCAACAGAGAGAGACAAGGAGATCTGGTCGATTTGCATAAACGTGCGAACGACGTTCCATTTCCTCTGTCTTTGCGCGCCACGAAAAACCTCCGGTAAAGGCATTCGTACGAATTAACGGGGTAGTGCGAGCATCGAGCGAACGGGGACCGTTGCCTTTTTTTTGTCGTCACGACACTCTGCCTCGTGAGCAAATGTTACACCAGGGAGGAGTACATTTCGTGCTCATTTATACAAGATGTAGCAGTGTGGACTCGGCTCGGTTTGAAATTCTAATGACAGTTACGTTGATTGTTTAAAATGCTCAGAAAAAGATTTGATGAGCAGAAGAAGTTGCCTTTTACGTGAATCACTTTGAATAATTTATGTTAAAGCCTCGCGATTGCAAAGGTTAATCGATTAAAGCGCGCTCACTTTTGAATATGATAATGCCGTCGACGGAATTTATTTTTCCGTTTATAAATTTTCTCGCCGATAATCGGCGCGCCATCCGAATAATCACGTCGCCGTTGCACGAGGAGCGCAGTGCGAGGCTGCATTTTACGTTGCTCGTATAAAGTAAGGCGAAAGAAGCGGAGAATCTCGGGCTCGAGGAAGGGAAGAGATCGCGCGTCGCGGCGCGCGCCATTGGCGTCGGAAGCTGATTGGCCGGGGGGAGGGGGGCGCCCCGCGAAGATGCGAGACGAGAGAAAGGCTCCCGACCAATGGCTCGCTGCCGCCGGGCCGAAGCTACGCCCCCGCTGTTCCAGCGCAGCATCCTCCCCCTAGCGGGGGCGAAAGGGAGGGCTAAAGTGGTCTACGCTCGTGTACCGAGTGTAACTTTATCTTAAGTACGATTCCGTAGGCGCGTGAGAATAGAAGCAATCGAGGAAGAGAGAGAGAGAGAGAGAGAGAGAGAGAGAGAGAGAGAGAGAATGAGATTCGAGCCTTGAAATTGACGAGTACCAACTGCGTGACACTCCACCTCCTCCCTCTAGGCCCGTTAAAGAAAAGAGTAGTGAAAAACTGGGAATGGCGCGCGCACAGTCATCGCACGGAACGTGGCCGCGTAGGTGTAGGCCGTGCACTACGACTACCTGAGAGGAAAAAGTCGAGGAGAGACGGAAATAGTACAGCCGTTTACCGGATCGAGGGCACGTAAAGATCTACATGTACAACTTACAAAGTGTCTTCGCGCGCATACAGCCCTTGAATATTCAATTATACTAAAATTATACGTTACCATTAAAGACTGAACTACTCTTGGCATTGTTCAAGATACATCTAATAGCCTTAGATAGAAATACAACATCGTCGTACGAATTAACGATCAATCTTGGCGATCAGGTCATACGAAAAATGCGTATACTGTTCGTATGAAAACGCCTTTCATACTGCGAGTTCAGTGAATTGTTTGTACTTCACATAAGTACGACCGAGCTGTTACAAAACATACCACTGCTAAAGATCTTCTCACTCTCTCTCTCTCTCTCTCTCTCTCTCTCTCATTTTCGGATACTTTTATAGGCAATGGTAACAATAGGGGCTACAAAACCATGTATATTTAATTATTTAGATCGAGTATACCTTGTAAAAGTAACAATAAGTTTTAACTTACGTAAAATTTAATTAGCTTAATTATTTTTCTTTTAAATTCTGAAACACCATAATACTGTAAATTATGATAAGTGTTATGATACGAACTGTAATGAAGTTTATCATTTGCTTCAATTTATGTGAAATCAAATATATTAAAATAAAAATTTAGTTGAATTATAAGCACCTATCGCTAATTTTAAATCTTTTTCAATAAATAGTTACACTACGATCGCCTCATGATTAATAAAGTTTTAATTATAGTTACCATCTCCATATCGCGACATAAGCGAGTTATTTTTAACTAAACGTAATAAAATACAAGTTCGTTTTGAAATTGAACATAAAACTTTAACGGGCTGAAGCCTTTGGAAATGCGTCGAGAACAGATCGATCTACAAAAAATCATCTCGCATTTATCAAAATTAAATTATTATCCGGCATAAAAACATGAATTTACCAGAAACTTCTTGGTAGAATGTAAGTAAGTAAAACAGTAGCCACTGTCATTAGTAAAATTTGAAAACTTAGTAATTCTATTTTACCGATGTATGACAGACGCATAAGTGTTTACATAGATATATAGATTATTACATTATTATCTCGACTAATATTATTTTTTTACATTATAACGTTTTTTTTTAATCGCTATACATATATGTAATTTTTTCATGTTTGTAACAGTTGCTTATCTTCATAAGCAATGTGATATCAATAACTGATTAATAATTGACAGTCTTAAATTCACGGTAAATGTCAAAAAAAAAAAAAAAAAGGGAATAATAAATATACTGTTATATTCAACAATAATGTACATAATACAAGATAAAATTAAAGAATAGAAGCGTGCTGTTGAGAACAATTTCTTAGCAAAGATTTTTACTACTCATGTTGTTTTGACAAAGAATATAAAGTATGTATTAAAGAATCTCTTTCTACAAAATAGCACAATTATTACACATATTGCGAAGAAGATTGTTTTTTCAATAGACGAAGGCATACTTGCAGCAACGGTTTACTCTGTGCAAATGGATAATTTTTTAAAAACAGAAGATATATTGATTCTGCATCAAATTGATATTACTGAGTCATAAATGAGTAGAGGTATGGGTAATAAATATTTTTCTTTCACCAATGAGGAGAGCTTACAACGATTCTCAATAATATGTTTACGGTATAATCAAAGACGATTAAATTCAACATAACTTGTAAATTGCAAAATGCGTCTTGAACGTTGAATAACTATTAGCTGACTTCAAGTTGAACACTGGAATTTTAATGTGCGTGTAATGTCGAGAATGTTGAGCTCCCCTAACAGTAGTATGTTTAAAAAATCTATAAAAAATTTCGTAGACAGTATGTAATGTATGTGAAAAAACTTGTAGAAGCAAAAATTAACTCAAAAGTAAATTCCACCTTCGTATCATTATAATTTTATAGAAGATTTATCCATGTTCATTTTATGGATATATCTTTTTATTCTATATACATAAATGAATTATTGTTCGAAATGACAATCATTTTCCATGCATTCATCTCTGCTTTATTTATATCAAATGTTGGATAAAAAACGCAAAAAAAAAAATACAGATATCCCTTTTTATCTCGTTTTATTGGTCCTTTTCGATCTGGTGTATACGCGTTGGAGAAAGTTACATACAAAAGAATTTACGTTAAATAGAATCGAGCGAGATGTGTGAAAAGGAATTACAAATTCTTTTTTAAAATATAATTGATTCTTAAGAGAAAATGTAACTAGAAACGAAGATGCGAACCAATATCGAATATCTTTCAACGTTAAGCATATTTAAATTATAAGTGTAATGTTACATAATACAATAAGATTTTCATTGATTATCAGGTGATACGTTTAGTAATGCCTGGAAAGGAAAAAAAAAGAAACAATCTTTCATTTGAGATATAATCTAATAATGTTAAGAAATATTGCGTTTAGGCTTACAGTATTTAAGCGTTATTGCAGTTTGCCTAAGATTTTATAATATTTACTTATTTTATGATCATTTTAATATGACAATCTTCGCATGAATAACATAAGATTATCTTTCATTTGAGTAATTTTGTTTCGCGTTATAAGAAGAATATTTGAACTCATTTCACGTATATTTGAATATTTGCATTAAATACGCACAGAGATAAATAAATAAATTTTGAAAGAATACGTAATCGGAGAAGTCGAATTTATTTACCTTTGATTCTCAAACGAAGACATTTATAATATTTAGATAACGCGTTTCGAGGTGTCTAATTATGATGTCGGTACATTAAAAACGAATGAACAGCGTTGGGACGTAAATTACGTTCATTTTTTAAGAGAACCAAATGTATCGGTACAGAGGATATTTCTTATACAATTATGATTGATAATTATTATTGAGCTTTTCTGCCGTGTGAAATAAGGTCACACGTATGAAGAAGAGGGACTCATTGTAGTAGAGAATAAAACTAAAGCTGAAAAAAGAATGTCAGAAGAAATGACCTAACACGTATGTGCACAAGAATAGGCGAAAGGTCAGCGGAAGAAAAGCAACTCGCCCAAAGTACATAAGAAAAATAAGGCTGCAAAAAACTCGAGCGGTAATTTTTTTCTATTTTCCTTCTGTCTCTTTTATCGATTCTCGGCTTACGTGGCCCAACCGAGTGAGTCCGCATAGCCGTTCTATAAGAGGAGCAGAGCCACGGAGCCCTAGAGCTTGCAGAGCTTTCGTCGCGGTGCGGTTCGGATGTCTTAGACGTAGTTCTTGCTTCTTCCGGAGTGCCGTAGACGACACTGCAGCGAGGCTTTAATTTCGCCTTTTTAATTTTCAATTTAGCCGCTACCAATGTAATTGTGCACTATGAAGAGTAACGGCCTGTACATCCCTTATAATCCTTTACGCGATCGCGCTAAAGATGCGACGTCGTTATTCATCGTCCGAGTTTCATTGCCTCGTTATTCTTGGTTTGCTCGTGCAATTTCTTTTAACGAATTAACGACATTGAATGATTCGAGCGTTCGGTCGTATTCGTTCCAGAGGAACTTGATCGTAACTAATTGCATAGAACGTGAAACGGGCGCGTATCCTCGATTTTTCGGTCACATAAACTTCCATTTTAAACGAGGCATGTACATTTGTGTAGCATGTATGGCTACGATGCCTAGCACAACATGCGCCAAGAGTTTCAACTATCGTATGAATAATGCGTTGAAAAGTAAAACACTACTCTTGCATACGCGAACAGCACGTCGTTCTCGATTTATCGACATTTAAGAATGCCTCGGTAAGTATATAAATAAATCGAGTGCATATATATAACGAAGATTGCATTGCGATCCAATAAACGCAATTGTTTACTTAAAAGAAAAGATCACTTTCAGAGAACTTTTTTGCAAACCAGGGATGTCCGACGAAAAAACTGATTCGAAAGAATATTTATAAAGAGTCGCGTTATATCGTTCGCGTGCAATCGATATTGCAGGAGAATTAGATCGAGATCGTGCAACGTAGGAAAAAGGAGCCGATCGCGCGGACAAGTACAAACAAATTGGTACATCTATACCTGCCTCCCCCCTGAAAATTGAGCAATGTCACTGAGTCAGCAGGATCCGATTCGCCGACTCCAGCATCATCGGCGCGGATTTCTCCATACGGTTGATAACGTCTGCTGAAAGCGACCGCGAAACAAAAAGGTACAAAGAAGTGTCGTCGGTCTTCGTCTCCTAAAACAAGTGTCAGCACCCGCAGGTGCGCGTTTCGCAATTACCCGTCCGTGTCATCAGACGAGTCGATGTATCTCGGGGCCCGCGTTCATTTATCTCGTCAGCTTCTGATGTTTGTAAACAGGTACGTGTGCTATAAGCCTATTCCCTCCCTCTCTCTCCCTCTCTCTCTCTCTCTCTCTCTCTCTTACACACACGCGCGCGCGCACACTTTTTGGCCCTCATCTCAAGAATGGGAGAGAGAGAGAGAGAGAGAGAGAGAGAGAGAGAGACGGGACGGGACCGGTAGCAAGCTTTTACGACTGCAGGTTCAACTACTCGTGTGGAATCGCGCGCCACGCGACGTTTCTCGGAAGGTCCGTACGCACCTTCTTGGCCTTTCGTTTAGCGAGATGCGGACGCAAACGAGTTACACATGCTCCTGTTCCGGTTTACCCAGGCCAGTGCTTCTACTTGCACTGACTTTGTAGACCGGGTCTCCGTTCTGCCACAAGCTTGAACCGTTGTCCCGGTTTGAATTAAAAATTGCCCCGGTCGACGGACAGGTTACAGCGATTAGTCGGTCCGTTTCTCGGGAAACGACTCGCGGCTGCTGCGTCGCTGTCCTCGTTGCCCCGGTGGATCGATCGTCGGCGGGAAAAACCAAGTGGGTGGTTCCATAGCCGAGCGATGGCTTTTCGGGATGCGGCCACGCCCTAATACCATATCCGACAAATATAAGTACCCCTACGAGGGGGAATACACAGCCGGCGATGGAGTTGCTCGTCGATGGGCAACTGGACCGTTACGCAGAACTTTGTAATGAGTGCTTTCGGAAGAAAATCAAAGACGACTTTGCGAACGTTCACCGGCTATCGCCAGTGAAAAGGTACGAGTTATCAGCAATTACGATCGCGACGCGTTAGCTCGTGCTCGACTGTTTTCTTCAAGAGGTAATTCCGGTTTCCGTAACGCCGAGTCGCGTTATTAATTTCGTTTTCAATTTTACAATGATCGAAACGTAAAACGACAATTTTGAGAACATCTGGGAACACGGATGTGAAACCTATCGCAGTCGCGGGTCTCAGTCTTGGAGCACTGCTTTATACATTCCGAGGTAACGTCTAGCTAACAAAACGAATACAACCGATTAAATAACAACCGAGCACGAGTCACGAGTCTTGGAGCGGCACCTCTTAATACCACACGCGGAGACAAGAAGGGAGATAACGTAAGGGCACTCGCGAGTTGAAAATGAAGATTCCAATACTCGAATGGGAGGAATAAGCGCGAGCGAAGAAAATGAAGCGGGACGAAGCGGGACGAAGCGGGACGAAGCGAGAGGACGGTTCGAGCGCCATTTGCGCATCGACCGCTACGGAGGAGTTCCTTTCTACGGAGCCTCTCTCCTCTCTCCCTATTTCTCTGCGTCTATTCCCCTCCACTTTTCCGCCGTCGTTGCGCGTCTTACTGGAAACGAACGTTTTCCCGAAGGCATTTAAAGTTTAAAGGTGCAACGGCTCCTTCGGCTGTTACACGCAATTTACGCCCGGTATGTAGCCATTGTTATATTTCCTAATGCAATTGCGATGATCCGTACCAGTATCGCGACTAACGTGGATGATTATTAAACTCGAGGTGCTCCGTACGATCAATTCGCTCGCGTTCAATTAAATCTCGTATCTGTGCGAAAGCGGCTAAGAAGCAAAGGAATTTAATCCGACAGATGGCTCGATTAGCTTTCGTGTGTGGCTCCCGACTAAATCTTTATCGAGAGCCAGAAACACAAAGTTTCTTCACCCAAGAAATCTGTGGCTTGTATACAGCGGAGCGCGCGATGATTTCATCTCGACCGAGTTCAACGATCTCGCGAGCTTTGCGCGCGCGCACACACAGAGAGAGAGAGAGAGAGAGAGAGAGAGAGAGAGAGAGAGAGTCCCAGGCGGGATCTCGTCGATAATCCGCGGCGATCGGCACCGCATCGAGAATAAGAAGGCGTCGATTATATACAGCTACTATATACAACAACGCGTTTGCTTACATTTCTCATATCTCGGGCCGGGCGCGAGACGACGACGCGACGCAGCGTCCGACACACGCGACGAAAACACAATCGGACGCGCGCGATCCGCGCCTTCGGAGGACGAGCGCTCGTTAAAAGGGAAAAAGGAGAGGGCGATAAAGGCGAGGCCTGGCGCAAGAACGCGCTCTTATCTCGGGCTACTGTTTACCAAGCATCGGCTGCCGGGAGGGCAAAGTAGTTCCGGGCCCTCGGTTTTTCTTACGTCAGCCAGAAAGGCGAAAGCCTCTCTTCCTCGGATACAACAACACGACCGTCTTTCCACGGGGCCTTACCAAACTCGTCGAGCCAATTGCTTTTGGATGGCTTTGTCTCGCCTTCCCCGAGTTATTTTGAGCTTTCCCGAACATTCTCACGCGGTTGATCGAATATTGCCGATATCGAATCTTGCAGACTGGGCGGCTTTCGAAAACGCTTTAAATCGGAAAGATTCGTTTTCATTTGTTGCCTCATTTGCTGATAACGGATGCAGCTCTTACGGAACGCCAATTCACGGCATAAAAAAGAAATAATAACGTCGCTACTCTTCTGGAACGCAAACGTTAAACGCAATTACGCGAGTACATGGAAGCACCGCTTGCGCAACGATGCCCTTATTTTCAAAGGCTCGCCTTTCGCTTTGCTCGCCGTTAAACCTTTTGTCTCTCCTCTCATCTCGATTACCATGGTGCGTCCTTTTGTCTCTCTCCATCTCTCGCCCGTTCGCTAGCTTCCCACCGGTGGGTCCTCGCTAGCTTCTCGCCTTCGCGCTTCTCGCGACTTCCTGTCGTTAATCGTAGAGCCGCGACGAGGGGCCAGCGGCCAACGGGTGGAGAGCATTGTTGTGAAAAAAAGAGAGGAAAAAATTAACGCTCCCGGTGAGAGGCTGCGATTAGCGCGACAAGGAGACTCCATTGCGAAATGTCGCGACTGCGGAGATTCGTTGCGGGCGGCGAGGGAGGGACGCATCTGTCCTCCTAAGGACAGATGCATCGTTCGGATGCCAAGCACAACGTTCTTTCTTTTTCTCGATTTTATCTCGCGCGCTCGCGGACATTCGCGGCTTTACGCAAGCGCTAATCGATCGGTGATAAACCGACGATGGTACAAGCTATAAATGATTTATCGCGCGTGTTTTCTTCTTCGTGTGCGCACGAGGCTATTTACACAGCGATTGAGACATTTAGACGATGCGGTGAGAACGCAGTCGAGATAAAATTTAGAATTTCAGGGCGTCGTCGCGTTCACGACCGTTACGACCGGTACTTTGAGATTTACTTGGACTTTAGCGGACTCGAGTTCGTTCATTGATCGATGATGATGATTCGATCTTTCATCGCCTCGAGTGCATCATTTCACCAAGATTCAATCATAATCTTTAAAAAATTACGATTCGGTTTAGGATGCTGAAGAACACGAGCATACCTATAAAATAAGATCAATGAATCATTATAGAAATTATAAAATCTCTTTTACGGCGATAAATAAAAAAAGAATGTCGGTGCAGTCGTTTACCAAACCCGATAATTAATCCCCGTGGATCCACCTTTGGCGCCTTTCGTAAATCCAAGCATATCCTGCAGATTATTAAGATACAAGCAGTGCGAAGAAATGAGCAAGTGTCTCGCGTTGTCTTTTGAAATATGCACCATCCGAGTGTCAAAATCAATTGACCTTAAACGTAGGCGAGTTGTAAATTCTAATGAATTCGAAATAGAAACCTCCACCCAGAAGCGCGTGTTCTTGATTTCCGATAAATTTCACCTGGACGAGTAGCGTATCTCAATGGGATCGCCGATCATCTCCCAACGAGGATCTTCGTAAGCCAAAGTCCAAAATTTCGCGCTGCACACGTGCACAGCTTCTGGCCGAAAATGGGAGCATCTCTCCCATTTTCGTCAATTATTTATAACAACGGGCGGATTGTTATCGGTGGCCAGGGTGAGGCATCGCATGTCTCGCTGCTATTGCGCGGCGTTCCGTGCAAATACACCGCCACGGAAAAGCAATAGCGATAAAGCGCGGTTCGCGATCCACGTCTTTCGTATTATTGTGCCTCCTGTCCATTCTTTGTTTATGAATTGGCTTATTAAGGGCGAGGCGATCGATTCGGTTAACAGGTGGGGACGACAAGCTCCTCCGTATAAATCGGTAGTTAATTTTCGTTGGTTTCGTCGATCGACGGCAATCTTCGAGGCAAGTGCTTTTCGTTCGAAACGAATTAGTCACTGGACGATGGGCGGATACGCGATCGACGAAAGACATCGTCGATCTTTACGCGATTATGGGCGTGTGCACCGGTGAACCGTACGTCGATCAAGTTTGCGACGTGCATTAGCCCTACTTTTTCACGAGAAACGTTTTCTACCTGGGAAATGTAGGATGTTTTTAAGTAGGCTCGGCAGGAGAGGGAGGAAATTTCCACACTTTTGGAGGCTTCGCCCAGTTGTGCAAGGTCAGGAGGCGAAAAGCGTAGGACTCGTTGGTTCGTATTCCGAGATTCGAAATTAGTGCGTGTAAAATAAAATGGGTCGAATGCCGTCCCAGTGTCCAAAGAAGCGCATGCCAATCCCACGTAAGATGATGCAGTACTCCGTTGCCTTATCGGCGTCGAAAGGAAAAAAGAAAAAAAAGGACGAAAAATGATTTGGCTGCGATCTACGCTGCATCTCGCATACGTGCCGGAGGACGACGAAGCGCCTCATCGTCGACTCGCCGATTTCCTGGATTTCTCTGGGCTCCGTGTCCTATTATCGCGCGAGACGGGAAAAAACCGAGTTCCGGGAACACGGAGGTAGAGTTCTCCGACGGGCTGCGATCGTGAAAAGCTGAGCGCTCGCACCATCGATGAGCGAGAGCGAGAGCGAGAGCGAGAGAGAGAGAGAGAAAAGAAAGGTCGCAAGCTCTCGAGGTGGGACGATTCGTAAAGCGACTTACCTTTCACGGAGAAATCCATGCCTGTCCAGGAACGCTAAAGGGCGCGAGTGCGATCACTCGCTGGCATCGCTCGACTCCATCGCGGCCGACGGCTCGTGGAGGTCGCACTTGCACCGCTGCTCGCCCCCTCCGACAATAACAAATGATAGCACTGAGAGCCGATCACTTGGCGATGCACTTCGCGCAATCCCTGTCCACGCGCGCACTCCTGCCGCTCTTGCGTGCGTGCGCGCGTGGGTGCGTGCGTGGGTTCGTGCGTGGGTGCGTGGGTGCGCGCGCGCGCGGATTCTGTCGGAGCGCGGCAACGCACTGCGCGTTATCGTGAGCGACGCGTAAGCTTATCTCCGTCTCGACGCTCCGACTCACCGCGAAGAAGTGACTCTCCTGACAATTTCTCTCAACCTGCCTGCGTGACGGCCGCTGCCGGAGCGCCTGGTTCATCATCTCTCTCCCACCCTGAGCCGCCTAGCCTTGCTCTCCTCGCTCTCTCCGTCTTTCGCTCGCGCGCGCTCCGCTGCTCTCCCTCTCCCCACTTTTTCTCCTGCGAGCAGGAGGAGAGACCGCCGGCTGCGGCAGCTCCTGCGCTCGCTTCCTCCGCATACGTGCGCCCGTGTGTGTCGTTCGCGCGCACCGAGAGCAAACGAGGAGAGGGAGAGCAGCCTTTCCCCTCTATTGCTCGTCGCTCGACGAGGCCGTGCTCCGTGTATCGCCGGCCCCCACCACCTGAGCCGCGGCTACGCTCATCCTCCCACACGTGTCTACGTGCACCCTCCGACGCTCGTTTTTTCTTCTGCTCGAGGCGGGTGTGCGGACGCACACATGTGCACGCGCGCGCGCCCGCACCGACAGTCGCTCGTGCAACCGCGACTCTAGGCCGCACCGACCGACCACCGACCGACCACCGACCGACTATCCCCGGCTATCCGGAGCCGTTGGGACAGTTATTCCAGCCGACGCTGCGGATGCATCGATCCGCTCAGCAATTTTATGCTTCTTCGTTCCGCGGACGATAATATTCCCATTATTCTTTAGATTTTCATATGACTTTGCAGCGCCGCTTGACTCGTTGCGATCTTCCCTCGTTGGTGCGCTCGCCTGCGCATGTCGCGCTATACTCTCTCGGCTTTTTCCGAAGAACCGTGCTCGGAATTAATTCTCCCTTCGTTGGAATGAGAATAATAACGAGAGATTGCACTCTACCGAGTGAAACGTCACTGCTAAAGCGAGCAAATTTAGTTAGCGTGCGCCGAGTCGTATTGCCGACCTAGAAACGTTCTTCTAATTCCATCGGTGTGTTGTCTCGGCTTTGACTTTGACGGGAAGGAGTCACGAGTAGTTTTGTCCCTCTCGTCGAGCAAGAATTCTAGTCTTCCTTTGGAATTTTGAATATCATTAACGGCTAACTCCGAAAAAAGAAGAAAAAAACGTGACTTTTTAACAAACTCGAGCACTTTTGCTACACTCCATTATACTCGCTCGACTCCAGCTTTCATTTTCTTTTCAACTTTATTTTACATAATTATTCGTGTATCACTGTCAACCTATCTTATTTTTCAATTTTATTAATTGCCTTCGATTACGGTCGATTAAGTTTGAATGGATAATTGGCTTTCATGAATTGAGCTTTCCTATATTGAATAAGCAGTTAAATGCTATTAGAGTAATATTTCACGTTTTAGGAATTCAGTAGTGAATTTACATAAGCCAACGTTTTATTTGACTTACATACTCTGAATTATAATTTTAACATTTGGTGCACGTATTTGCTAAATAAAACGATAATAAATTCTATAAATTTATTTATGTTTCAATTAAAGCGCATAGACCATTCGCAACGCACGTATCTCGCAATTTAATGTCAATTTCTTTTTAATATTTAGCAATGCATAACATCCCTAACTCTATTCGTTTTCACCGCGTCATAAATTGAGAAAAACAATTTTATCAAAAGAATTTTCAGTACTAGGATATGCTGGACAGCTACACCACTTACTACGGCAATCCCAAAATTTCTCAATGGCGGTGTAAATATTAGCTCAAATCTATAAATGAAAATATTTATTTTTCATGCGATTGATCTGTGAATACTAAGCTCATTCGATTAAGAGTCAAAAGTCGTATCATTTTATTGTGCAAAGATACGGTTTAACCCCATCGTTCATTTGTAAAATGGCAAAATGCTAGTTCGGTCATGCAAAAATAAACAAAATAAACAAAATAAACAAAATAAACAAAATAAACAAAATAAACAAAATAAACAGAATAAAAAAGTGACGTCCCAGCGATACATCATTATGCTTCGTAAATTCGCACACACACATTTCAGACTTTCCCTTCACGTCTCGCTCTTTCTTCGTAAAGTGCGTTTAATCTCTGGGCAAATCTTTGTGATTTACGATACGATGAGTTTTCGGTATATTCGATATATTTCAGTGGCCTGGTGTATATAGAGTATTTATTTTTAGTAAAATATAATTAGTACCGTAGGCTAGTTATCTTTATTGGTATAAGCATGTTAATATGCTGTTTACAATGGGCAGCACTACTAGTTTTATCAAATGCTTGTAATCACGTCAATGATTACTAACCACGTTCACTGAAAATGTATTCGAGTCTCGCAAAATTTGGCAAAATCCTAAAGGATTCGTCTGAAACGTCGAGCGCCGTATGTAGAAGTCAATCGATAAATGGCTTGAATGCATCGAACAATTAGTTTCGATTTCATAATAAAGATAAATTAACAAGTTATGAGTTTACGGATACGTCGCACACGTGAATATTCGCTTACTTTTATAATCAATTGTTTATCTTATAAGTCTCGCATTATAATGTTAATATAGATTACAATTAGCATATAATCAATGGTCAGAAGTGTTCACGGTCACCGTGCGTCCGATCAGATCCACATAATTATACTTACTAATTAAAATATCCTATTCATCAGCGGTTGAAGCTCGAAAAGTTACACCGGCATAAGCACAACACAAAAGCGTGCGTCGCCCTTGGCGCGCTTTCCTCGCGTGGCTGGAGTCTCCCGGACGATAAAACGCGGGATGCTGCGTCGAATCGTCCCATCCGATCTCCGCGTACCCGAGGAGGGCCACACCGACCCCCGATATGCAAATCGGGGTAATAGACCCGCGAAGAGAAGCGGCCTCGACTTAAGTTGGAACGTGGAGAGGACCGAACGTCCACTCGGATCCGCTTTTATCCTTTTCTCTCTCTTTTTTTTTTTTTTTTTTTTTTTTTTTTTATTTCTTTGTGGGCCTTTCTCTTCGTCTCTTAGCGGGCGATCGTAAAAGGGGACGACGACGCGCCGGCGTCCCTTCGGTCGTCATTACGGAATCTCGTCGCGTCGACTTCTTGACGGTTGCTCTTTGACCTGCGATAAGTCAAGGCTGCTCGGCAGCAGCCCCTCGCGGAGCTTAATAGCGTGCGCGCGAAAAAAAAAGGGTTGCACATGCGCGACAGCACGACTACTCGTTGCAACATCTGCGGAGAGGCTTTAACGAGAAAAGTGCGCTCGATACCTGACGGCCGCTTGACCTCTAGTTTAGTAGGCGTAGCCTTTCCTTTGCGTTCTCGCAAGTCCGAGCACGACCAGGTCGCATCTCCCTCGCGTAATCGGCTGCTATGCGCGATTGCCAATCGGCTTTGAATTTGCGAAACGTCCGTAACGCGCACGCGAGAAGTCGAGACAAAAATTCTTTTAACTTTATGACTCTGAAGTTTATTGAACAGGATGCGGCGGCAATGTCGTACTTTTTCGAACCGTAGACATTTGTTTCGGCATATTTCCTAAAATTCTTATGAAAAACGCAAATTATCTCTTCTATTAACCGACGCATGAAATTAGAAATTTTTCAGAATGCTAGGCGGTAGGGTGATTTTCTTTTCTGATAATGAACGTAAGAAACAATGTCTGTGCAGGAATAAGCAAGTTTCACGTCAGAAAACCAATTAAATTTTACCTACACCATTAGTTCTTAAGTTTGAAGGTGCGTTAATGACAATCAAATAATTATGTGTACATGATTTTGGCTATCACACAGAAACATTTTTATTTTATGAATAATCGTTTTGCGTAAAACGATATAATACTCGAAGGTTTGACGCCAACTGGAAAACAATATTCAATATTTAATCCGACAAATATTACAATTATTAGCGAGCAACGCTTCATCCCTGAATAATCCCTCTCGGCAACGAAGTTCCAAAGACGGTGTGAAACGTATTCATATGGATGAATACATCGAAGAGCGTGAATTGCAGAAAGCAAAACGCGAAACGACTCGCCACGTGCCTTAACGGCTGATTATATTTTACGTAAGCAGGAGCAGACGAGAGGAACGCGATCATTCGGAATTCAGCAGCGGATGCGAGAACGCGGATGATGCACCACGATTGACGCAAACATCGAGGGACGCGGACCAAGTCTTCACGAGTCTCGTGATATTCCGCGGCTTCTCCTTTTCACACAGGCGTCTGATTTACTTGCATCCTGGAGGTCTGAGAACTACGGTATCTTGGTTTTTCACAGCTGAACGCGCAAACGCGATCGCTACACAGAAACTGTTTTGTATGTTTCTGCGGGTAACCGCGCAATATTTTAAGATCGTAGATTCACGAAACTGTAGGCGAGGAAAGATTTGAATTGCGTCACTTCGAGCAACTACAAGCTCTCGCGCAAAAGATATTTAATAAGCGCACATTGTACGAGCTTTAATATTTCAGACGTTTGATGAACGATCGAGTGTATAATATCGGTAACAATTACATTTCGAACGACTGATTGACGTTCGGTTATTTTAAAAATCTGCACTCCATCGTTTTGCCGCATAACTTAAAATTATAATTCATCGGAAATTGAAATCCCTACTTTCAAATATTCAAAAAGCAAACTTCGTGGCATATTCGATACTCCAGCAATAATAAAAAATCCGATATAAAAATTTAACCGTGGAGATTAAGGAGAATGGTACAAAAATTCTTTCTTTCATAAAATATCGTTATTTATTTGAAATAATAGTATGGTTTGAAAGTATGGTTTATAAATTTATTATAACTGCATAGTTACTACCAATTCACGTGCTACATCCTGTAGATTGTAATGTCAATAACAAAACAATAAAATATTTACAATTGATTGCTACAGCACGTCAAGTTTATTTACGCGCTTTTCTTGGTTGATTTCTTCTGCATAACCGTAAACACGATAATGAATACGTAGCATAACGTATGTATAACCCTAAGGTTGAATAAAAATAGTTTCAAGAGTAAAAAATTGAGTATAATAGAGATTAGGTTTTAAAATGAAATAGAAATGTTAGTTTAAGATGTAATAAATGTTCAATAAAAACGTATTTATATTAACCACGTAGTATATAGTTGTACGCTATCGGTATAACGTACGTTATAATCAATCTGCGTTAACAAGAGCACAACTTATACGCAAAAAACGATATTGTAGTATAATGTTTACCTAAAAAATGGTTGGTTATTCACCAAATAATTCGAGGAACTCACTATCACTGTAAGTGTAACATTACATAATGTTCTGGACATATGTAAAAAAAACTTATGTGCTCCAGCTTTCGTTAAATTAAAAGAATATGTAATTTTTTCAGATGTTTTAGAATTTTGGGAATAGCTTTTTTTTTATCACGAGCACTTTATCAAACCGCGTTTCAAGTATTATGTATTATGATTCAACGTACCGCAATGGAAATACAAAGGTATAAAAATACTTTCCGCGTGAATTATCAGTATATTTTGTTCTTGTCGCTCAAAAGAATTAGACAGCTGTGTTGAACGTGATACGCAGCGGGAGGATGTGCGTCGTAAGCGCATTACTAAAATCGAGATTAAATACGAAGGCTACATTCAACGAGGCCTGATGTCGCAGAATCGCTCGGTCACGAATTTGATAATAGAAAAAGTGCCGGTAGTCGCGAAATAACGTCAATAATACAACACTTGTCTGACGGCTCGTGCGCAGCTTAAGTTCAATGAAATACAATCGAGTGCTCCGGACGCGTCGTTCCGAGCTGCAAGCCGATGTGCGCGTAAGGATGAGCGGCGAACGTTCGACCCTTTTGACCCAACATTATACTGGACTTAAAACCCCAGAGTTCAGGTATGCGTCGGGAGTCCCGTGTGTGAGGTCAGATGAGTTCCAACAAGTCGGAGGGAGGCTGCGAGCATTTAATGGATGGACGCGCGGAAGCTCTTTTGTTGGTTCGGATACCTGGACTGTACGTGCGTGCGTGCGTGCGTGCGTGCGTGCGTGCGTGCGTGCGGGCCACGCCGTTTAATCCGGGGGAACGGACTGTTTTCCTCAAGTGCCGTATTGTTTTTCGCGGAGAGTAAATGCGTTATAAATTTATAAGGGATCTACGGGGAAGCGCATTGTCGACAGCATCCCCCTCGTCAACGGTAAAGCGGACGCACCCATGATTATTCACAAGGGTCTCCTCGTTCTCCTTCCCCAAGTCTTAGTCTTGATTATAACCGAACGATTCTCCCTGAAGAATCTTACGGGGTTAATTCGTAACTTTCGGTAAATTTCCAAGAGATACCCTTTCTGAAAATATTCGCTTCGATGAGCTACAAGAGTACCACATACATGTGAATTATCTGACCAAATTTAACGTTATTTCTGAAAGGCCATTCTTCAAATCGGTTCTCGATAAGTGCATACCCCAATCAATGCGTATTTCTTAATGTATCCGGTTGAACGATCAACATCAGCATTCAACATCAGGAGATTTAAAAACCTTAAAAATAGACACTGTCGTCGAAACGTCTTAATCCGTAAGGTAATAAATTAATTTTATCCCATAACTTCTGTGTCTTTATTTATTCAACGGGACCTTTAATTTATTATTATTGATTTTTCGCGTGTTTCGCATCGACCAGTGCGTCTAGAGACCATAAATATTTGTGTATATTTTAATAAAAACACATTACGTAAAGCAATGCGTACAGTAGTAAAGACTAGATACGAATTCCTTCATCGACTCACTGCGGTCAGCTAGAAAAAGAGAGAGTTAAATTGTCTCCTTAGAAATACGTATAGCATATTTGAAAAACATGGTTTTGACCTGTGACTGAAAATCTGTATACCTAACAGTCTTTGTGAGCCGCCGCAAGGCACTTTATTTGCGAAGATACTGTTGTAATGAAAAGCCTTCTTACAACGTCACACAAGAATCAACAACTGTCGCCAGTTGGTACTTACAAAATAGACCGAGTGAGAGGATAAGATATAAGCCGGCGACAGAAGTACGGTCATCAAATGTAGAATAGAATTCGGCGGTGCGAGAGTGGGAGAGTGAGACGAGGAAAAGGTATATAGAAGCAATAATATACGACAATGGCAGACAATGCAAAAGGAGATCAAGGTGTACGTAGTTTTGTCGTTTCTGCAATTATGAAGCCCGGTATTGTCATTGTCCCTTGGGGTGAAGTGTTTACGTTTTGCATAGGTAGAATGGCGCATGGGCTCGTAGATGCCGACGAACGGTTTTACACTCACCGGTCCGAGCAAATGAATTACAGAAATTTTCGCTCCTATGATACGTGCCCACGAGTACGAAATAAGGGGTGTCACCCTTTTTGCGCGCGTGCCTTTCGCAGTCGCGTGTATCGTGACCTGCCCGCTGTTGAGGATGTTATTCAATGTCTCTATGCGCGATCAGGTCTTGTGTTTCGATCGAGGCCCTGTGATTCAGTACCGCTGCACTTGCTCGTGATGCCTTCTGTCCGGGAGCAACGGATCGTCATCGCGTTCGATTGTTTCGTATTTATATCAAACACGGAACATACGCCGCGAATCGGAAAACCGAGTAATTGGATTCACCCGATAACCTGATTTATGAGATAATCGCTAAGTTTTCAAAGCCTTGAACGTGAAAGTTTATGAATTTACAGCGTCCAAATTATTAACTCTGAAATATTCACGGGTGGCATCGCATTACTCGATTACCCATGCATGCCTTACGAATCGCATCGGATATTACAGCTGCAAATACTTTGCAGCTATTTTACTTTTTATCTTGCGAATATTTTCGATCTTTTTCATGAGAATACGCCATAGTTTATGCTGTTTCAATTTTTTGTTTTCTTAAACGTTACGTCCGTTGCTTAAGTTGTCATACTTGTCAAATTAAAGATTCGTATAAAATATAATAAATGTCAAAATCTAAATGTTCCAAAGATTGATAAGTCTTAGGAATAAATCATTACAGTTTAATAAAATATATTAAATTCGAACGCGGCTCCAAAACTCTTGGATTTGCATGCGTGAAATTTCATAATAACAATATGACGTACGCATTGTTCCCGTCCGATTATAAATAAGTCAATAAATAAATAACAAAAACGAAATTAAATTTTACTCACGTAATTTGTACGAATATCTTAATTGCGTCATTACTTACGATCTATCACAGCTGAAGATTTGAAGGCAAATAGAATTCATCGACTCGAATCTCTCGATGGTCGAGACGTCGGCGGCACGAAAAATCGTCGCGTCGACGTCGTCCGCACTGATGTACGTTCGTCGCGGCTTTGCGTCGTCATTCTCGTTTCTCGAGCACTAGCTTCACCATCGGCAATTGCGGAAAGCAATCTTTGTGCGGTAAATGCGGTACATCGACGCCATTTGTCGCACGAAAGCTCATTTTAAAGTTAAATTCTCGAATTCTCGCCGCTGTCACACGTTCCCAGTAATAAAAGCAAATCACAATCTATACTTTACTCGGAAATATTCATCTTGATAAGCGTCACGACGGAAGATTTTATACGTATACGTGCACCTTTGTGTATACGTACGGCAGAAGCGTCAACAAGTTTTATATAAATAAATGTAAAATAAATAGTACGCGATGCCCTGTATATTTTAATTACTGCCAGTTAGCTTAAAACACAATTATCATTTATCTTACAAGAAAAAGTATGTGTTTTGTAGATGTCAAAAAACCATTTTTCATTCAACGCGAAAATCCCATTTCAATGGAGTATTTCTTTACCCGAGTGTACGAGTCTCTTAATTTCAGCAAAATCAATATTTAATACTTTCCGCATAAAGGAGTCGTGTTATGTAATTTCATACATTTGTTTTATGTTACGTATTCTTCTTCTTCTTCTTCTTCGGGGCGGGGAGTGTGTGTGTGTGTGTGTGTGTGTGTGTGTGTGTGTGTGTGTGGTGGCGGTGGTGGCAGAAGGGGGAAATGAAATTTCGAAAAAAAAAAACTTCATGCCATATATTGTTCCAAATTTGTAAAATCCGCATGTTTTTCTGTACGTTATAGAAAATGATGTCCCACTTGGTTTTTAAAAGCGTAATCAGTGTAGCAACGGACGCGTGCCTTCACACAAAGATAATGCCATACAAGTAGGAGATATAAAAAAATCCACTCGTTGCGTAAAATTTCGCCAGCATACTTTACCCAGCATTCACCCTGCATACGCAATTCCAAGTGACGAAATCCGTTTCACATGCAAAGTGCGTTGGCGAATTTCATCTGCCTGACACGAACGACCTAATGCGTTTTTCATGGAACAGAGCGGCCAAGCCATCGTGTGTGCGAAAAATTACGAAAAATCGTAATCTTCCGCAGGCCCAGCAGATAATCTCTAAGCCCTTGGACATTATTGGATTAGGCAATCGAGCGTGTCTCCCCGGGCAACATCCCCCTGGATCCCAGGTTCTGGAAAATCCCGGAATTTTCCCGAGATGAGTTACGGACACTTCCTGGTACGGACGCGCAGGAACCGAGCAGATTAAGGACTCGACCAATGCCTTGACTTATTCGCCTCTCTACCTCCCTCGCTCTCGGCCCGACGCTCCGCATTCTCGTTAATCTCCTTTTATTGCAGCGCCTTTTTACGACCATTTACGGGGCTGCGATCGTCACCGAGAGCTACGGTCCAGCACACGATGTTTACGGCGAAATTCCGCCTACTTCAACTACGACCGATACGGTCCCGTTTGTTTCTGCGTTCGCAGAACATTCGGACCGATTATTATGACTGATTCTTCCCTTGGCCTTCCACGCTTCTCCCTTCTTCTTCTTTAGCTTCTTCGGTGCCTTCAACTTTGACCGCGTCTGCGCAATTTTCTACGTAGTCGACGCTTCCACTTTTCGAAATTCGTATTTGCTCATCCACTTGTGTGCACTTTATTTACGCGTGCATTTTACACGACTCCCCTTATAATTTACGAACCTAGTAATTATAAGAGCATAGCTTTATTATATAATATAGTTTTATAATACATTTATGCTCGTTATTTTATCATTATTGTACTAATTAATCTTATAATGCACATAGAAATGAAAATATTTAAATGTTCAATTTCAAGTGCTTACCGTATAATCTCCGAGTAAGTTGTACGCAAACAATAACGCCATGTACAACCAATGAAATGTAAGTCGTTAGTAGCTTTGTATTGTTGTTAATCGCTACCGTAAATGGTAGCCAAATAAAAATTTATTTGCAGCGACTTTCGATAGCCATTAATCGATTACGTACGAATACAATACGCAATATAAATTCACCCAAGCCTTGTATATTATATTTTGTCGAACATACGTAAAATTTGACGGAACGCGCAAGATGGTGTACAATCTAATGATTTGCCACCGAACGCATAAAATCGAATCTTCTTCCATTTGAAATATGTCAAACGCATTAATGTCGCATAATTTGTACGAATGGCGTAGTGTAGAAAACGTCTCGACGATATACGTGTACCGACTCTACAATTAAAGCACGTAAAGTATGAATGACGTCGATAGTGAATCATTAGCTTCGCTCGACGAGCACAAAGGGAAATTTTCTAAACATCCCAGTTAGAGTCGATTTCGTGCATTTCCGAAGTGGATTCTTAATTAAGAGAAATCTCGCCAGAGACTAATTACGTCGACTCTAAGTTGGGAGACACGCGCGAGAAGCTCGGCGCATATATACGATGACAGTTGTTAATTACCGTCTAATGAGCATCTAACTGAGAGAGCACTTAAGATTTCGTCTCGACGATGTGTACATATATATATATATCGGTATTAAGGACATTGGAATCTTAAGCGGCCCACTCATCGCGAAGTCGTTTTCAGTATTTACGCGATAATATCACATCTTTAAGTCCACTCTCTATGGCTATTATCATTTCGCTTTTTCGTCGTTAAGCAAACAACGTAAGCGCATCTTTGAGAAATACCTGGCGTATTCCGAAAAATAAATTTATACAAAATAACTACATTTCCAGGACTACACGAACAAAATCATCAATGCTTAATGGGATATGAAAGTGCTCATTTTAAATACTTGCCATTATTTGCAAATACCAAAGTGTTATTTGCTGATACAATTATTTCATTTGTTTCTCTTGTTGTTTTTCTTTTTTGGAGCTAATACAATAGCGGTTGGCACAACTAATTTTTATGGAATGTATCAATGACTGTCGAATAAAGATAAATCAACAGTTATCATAATACAATGTTACTCCGACATTCGCACGCTTTTTGTTTTCATTTATTTCCTTGTTACGAACTTCCGTTTTCTCTCACTAGCACAGTTAGGCAATTTATCCGAACATAACGGAATTGTTCTATGATAATAATATAATCGATTTCCATAGACAAATGTGCGAAGAGTATGAAATAATTCAGTTCGAAAATCTGTATACCTTACGATAATCTACAGTTTCGCTCGATCTGCATCACATTAGAATAAATATATGAAGCAGATTTTTCTATTATTGCAACCTCTATGTATTGGGATCCTTATAATTTTTGTTAAACTATTTCTCGTTTCATCATATCTATCAATTAAATGAGATTATGATTCAACGCTTCATTTAAAAGGAAAACACAATCAATAAGTTCACAAATACTAAAATAAGCACATCATGTACGTCGTTTTTAATTTTAAAATATTTAAAGTATAATTTGCGTGCGTGTGTGTGTCTTTCGATATAAGTAGTTCGATTGCTCGAGTAATTCAATAATTCAATCCCTTAAACGAAGCAAGTGCATTTCACCGCGTAAGAGTAGCGTACGAGGTAAAGTAGTCGACAATCGGTTACACCTCGGCTGGTGTTGACATCAGTAAATTTGACGATAATATTTTCCGTGTAGATGGTATAAGAGATGCGAGATAAGAGGACCGGAGCAGTTGAGATCCAAAAGGTGTGCAGTGTGATCAAAAACCCAAGGCTTTACATAAGACGGGCAAACAGATGAGCGCCACGACATCGGAGTCAGGAGAAGGGCGATTCACGCACCGAGAAGAAAAAACGTGGCTTCTTATCACAGAGAAAAAAATCTTTAGATCGTGCGTGTTTGCTCGCGCCACGTTGCACCATCGAGTAGTTTCCATCGCCCCGTCGCGTACAAAATTCAGTCTACGACGACGATCTTCGCGTAGGCGCAATGGAATTCGGTATAAATCGTCGAAGCGAATGGGTATTTTGTGTTTTCTTTAACCGAGTTGTCGATATATAATTCAATGTATAAATCAATATTTTATTTCGAATGAGATTTATAGGCTACAAAGTATAGTCAGATGGTTATGGCTTCTTGCTGATTTTATAATTTGATCCGTAAAAAAGCACTTCTTGATAAACGTTGTCAGATGCTAACGATAAAAAAATTTGTTGGACGTGTATTCGTATTTCTCAATTATCGACTTTATATTACTATCACACATGATGCATCTGTTGCTCGACTTTTGTATCGATCATGCAATATTTCACGCTACAAAAAATAGCGTTTTAATTTCTAAAAATGTGAAATTTAGACCGTTTGAAGGTTCTTTCTCGTTTCATTCCAAGTGATTAGCATTTAAGGTATAAGTGATAGGTAATAAAAGTCAGTTTGTGTATAAATTTACTCTTTTATGTTTACCTGTTTTGGTTTTTATGTAACCACACATGATTTTATAATATATGTATATAGAAATACTTATATAACTAAATATAGTTTAAACGTGCATATTTACCAGTATGCACACATATAATAAATGAACTAAAATCTTATATATTTATAAATAAATGTTTTTTTATCTACGTTATTTATTATGATACCGTTGCCAAGTTAAACCGATAAACTTTTTAATACGTCATTATAAATAATCTAAATATAGTTCTCATGAATTGAGAGGTAAATACGAATGTGAAAATAAAATTGAAATGCATTTGTATTAATTAATAATAGAATTGAAACTCTTTTTAATTTCGCAGTTCTTAATTATAATTGTCATTTATTAAACATTGAGACTGAGTGCGTTCTAAGGTTTATAAAATTATTGAGTACTTTTGACAAAAAGCTGTTCACTTGAATTTCGCACAGGAACAGTACATGTCTGTCCTGGATATTTCGGGATATCGTAAAACATAAACCAATTAAAAAATTGTAAGCGGGCTGTAATGATTCTCTGATGAAATTTTTATAAATTAAAAAATGACGCAACATTTAGTAATGGAACTATGCTTCTATTAGTATATGACACATTTATCTATCAGCGAAAAATGCAATGAAATCGATTTCATTGAAAATTAAGTGGTCACCGCCAAGGCAGTTGAATCAAGTCGAATTAATTGACAAACGAAAAAGAAAATTGCACGCCTATCTTAAAATAAATATAAAATAGATCGGCTTCACCTGGGCAAGTAATTGAACCTAAGCCACGACGAACGAACGCACGTTCGATCGGTATATGCGATCGAGCGCGACGAAACTATCAAAAACAGAAATAAATACGCGCCCGGAAGCTTCTCAATTTGCTTTGGCCATTCGGAGAAAATCCGCATGTATGAAGGATGAGGGCCGTTATCAGATGCGCTCACCGGATGGACCAGACCCGGTGGCTCATCACTCGCCAAACATGGGCGAGGACGAATGCCGCAACGAGTAAATACCGTTTGGCTTCATCTAATCGGGACGATAACGCGCAGTACCATTGCGTCATCTCCGGTAATCGCTCGTTTCTTATTGACAGACGCGCGCTAGCATCTTCGGGTGCGGCTCGTGATGCTGTGCAATTCGTGGGTTACATTCCTCAGTCCCTTTGAGATTTCACTTCTGTGCGAGCACGACTTAATCTTCCGAGGAATTCCTTATCTCCTAAGCGATGGATGTTTGTTCGGATGTACTTTTTGCGGTTTATCGAAGCGCTCAGACTCGATTTTTACTAGTTAGGTAACTCATGAGTCGTACAGAGCCCGAAGAGCCCGAAAGTTTAAAGACCTGAATAGTACTCATCGAGGACGAAATTGTTAAAGGGTTAAAAATGTAAAAGGTTTTCGTGTGTTAGCTTTTGTTCATTAAGTTGTACTTTAAATTTAAAATCTAAAAATTTCTTTACAAGCATATTACAAATTTCCCTAAGGCTTACCTACTTCCCTAAGGTTTAATTCGACTAAAGTAACCCCCGCAGCATAGGCTTACCGAGTTAAGTACAAAGAACGCGGATCTCTGCGAAAGTTACGTGGATGAGAAGTTACGTGTTCCGGAAACCAGCGATCGAACAAACACCCCCTACCTCTTGACGTACGAACGCTGAAACACAGCGAAGCCAGGAAAAACGACGACGGTGCGATTGCAGCGCACTATCACGCGAATCGTCGACCCATTTTCGCGGAAGAGTGCAGGCCTAGCATACGCAATAAGACTACGTTGGTGGGCAATCGGTGCCCCGACGAATCTGGGTTATTCTTAATCCGTGAGGGACGGGCAAGAGGAAGTAGATAGCCGGGAAAAACGCGCGCAAGATTACAATAATCACCGAGAGTACCTTGGGCCGTTCATTACTTTTTTTTCGACCGCCGCGACGATCAAATTCAATCCGAAAATTTTGCATAATTTGCGGATGCGAATAGAATGCCGATCAACAGCCAGGATCGCAAATGTCCCGTTCTAAAGTCAAATGTTACGAGTCGAAAGCTTGCGGTAATACGAATGAAAATATCAACAAACTGTACACCATTAGAAAATGAGCTTTAACCTGCAGGTGTTATTCCCAAAATAATATTAACAGTTTGTCGTTTGTTTGAAATCCCCCTTCACGAACACTGAAGCTCAACCCAAATTGCTTGCAGAGCTGTAAAGCAATGATCAACGTAACAAATTGTCACAAAAGGTAAGGCGTATTTTAGAGTAAATCTCCGTTCCGAAATTCTTCGGTGGACCCGAAACTACTTTGCCCGCACTTATACGATACTAGCGGATTGACAAAGTATAGATTCACATTGCGCTAAAAAGTAGCAGTTAATCCATTTCCGAAACCAATCTAGCTTTGACGGATCATTCAGCAAGCGCTCGCTAATTAGTCAACGTATTCGAAAGCGATGCGCGCGCAGATAAATTCGCCGAGCAACGCCAGGAAACGGGATAACGGGCTGGAAGTGGCTACGCGTTGTCTTTCGAGCGTTTTCCATCAGTCCTTAAATTTCCACATGTGCAGAAAATTGCGGGCAGTTTGGGGCCCAAATTTTACGAATGCGTACGCAGAGCCGCATCTTCTCCCTCCGCGTCGTTAGCTACCGAGACCCTTGCGCACGAATAAGCTTTGATAAGCTCGCCGAAAACGAAACGAAGCTTAATGAGGCATAACGACTCGAGGTCGCTACCTTTATGAGTACTCTTGTTGAGTACTGTGTCTCTAGCATTTTAATGATTCACTTATTTAAGCGGACAACTATTCGAATTGTAATTTAAAATAGCATTTTGAGCCTTATTTCGAGACTTCTATGATGCTTATCAAATATTGATGAGTACAAGTATATATTGTATAAGTAGCGGTAGTTCCTTCATTTTCTCAAGCGAGTATTCCGAATATCACTTTTATAACAGGAATTTTACGTACACTTTATTAAAGATCACTCCCGTTTTCCTTTATCAGTTTGTAGCAATGTTTTCACGACGACAATCATAACGTTATTATTACGATATTCATACGTGAAACGATATTCATTACTTTGTTTTATTGCAATAATATATTGCAAACTGTTCGATACGTATCCTCATCATTGTAGCAGAAAATGTACTTGTGTAAGATGCTTAATTGCGTTTCAAATTAAATTTTATCGAATGATAAAGCTGTTTTTGTTGAACCGATAACGTAAAATAACATTAATTTACAATTAATTTAGATAGAATTATAATGCAAATTTAGTCACAGCTTGTATCAAATGATTTAATATTATTTGAGTAAATCATTTACATTGTTCATTGTAAGTTTTTGAAGCGTAAGATGCCGTCGTTACGGTATATAAAATATTATAATTCAAATTCAATTAAAACGTTCTACGTATCGCGTCCTGCTTTTGAGTTGCGGGGTCCTAGTTTGAATAGAGCTTTTAAATATATTTTTCGAAGCATTCATTTTCCGAAAAAGTCGAGGGAAATTGAATTATAACGATCGAATCGAGTACGCTAGCTTTTCACGTTCGTCGAATGAAAATAAATACTTGCTCGAAGGAATTCTTTTCCAGCTAAGAACTGTATAAGAAATTTGATACGTCCTAAATCATAGCCGAGCAAATGCTTTTCAGTTAAAATGTTAAAAAGTCGGTCTTCGAAATATTTTTACAACATTTACTCTTGGTCTTCGCAACATTGGCAAAATTCACAGAAAATTAGCCCCCGATAATAGAGTGCAGTTCAAAGAGAAGCATCGCCGAGCATATCCGAATAACGAAAGAAACGTAAGTATTTGAGAGAAATAGGTTTTTTATGGCTTTTTAACGACGCGTCAAAAAGAGATACGAAAACGCAAGTACGGACTCGGTTTTCCTTTTGATTGCGACCAGCGAATGCAATAGTGTACGTACGCGCGCGCACTCGCGTGTCTATCAACGAACCTGTCGACAACAAGTTAGACGACTCGGAGGGAAGAAGGCTTTTTCGACCACCGACAGCTGTCCAACAGACTCTTATAAATATACCTGTGCGCGGGTCCCGCGTTCTTTTGTCCTTCGATGTTATGCACCCTGGAGTTCAACCCTAATGAGGCGTGTACGCGTGCGCGCGTTCTTTCGCCTTCAATTGATATTGCAACTTTGCAGAATCTTGCGGAATCCGGTATCGCTAAGGAGGAGGTGTTAAGCGGATGATACTTTTCTAATTTTCGTAGAATTTTTCTTTTCTTTGATACATGTGGCTTTTATAGTGAGAAGCTCTTGCGCTTATTCCAACATTTACACAATCATTGTGTGACACCTCTTTCATACTGGTTTTCATAGAGCTCGACTTATTTCATTCTTTATGTTTGTTTACCAAAAAACATACTTGTAATATATTCGTGGTAATAGACAATAATGCGAATTGAATTTTCGTTCGTTTCACTTTTATGAAAACGTAAGAATATTATTTTCATCGCGTTGAATTGACCTTAAATCTTCTTTGAAATAAAGTTTGCAATGATGGTGCACTACTTGTCGTTCAGCTGAAAACTCTATATGTGCTGAAACTTTATTTACGAATTCGGAAATGAGCTTACGCGGCAAATGCATGTGTACGCATAAGCGTCCCTTCGTAAAGAGATTTCACAGCGCGAAACATTCTTGTACGTTAAAAATGTTTCTAAAGCGTTCGGTGCGTCGCGCGTAAGAAGTCTCCCAGAAAAAAGGAAATTCCAAAAGAGCGGAAGGTCTAGCGGGAGAGGAGTAGAAAAGAAAAGACGAGAGGTCGAGAGGTTTGGACCATCGGCGACGATTTCCACCTGTTTTCCAGGCGCGCCAATCCGTCCTCGCGTGTCTATTTTTCTCTCTTTCTCCTCGCGCGGCTCATTCTTAGTCTCATCGCGTTTCACCTGTGCCTTCGGAGATGAAAGGGAGAGAGGGACTGACTACATGAAGGGCATAGAAAGCTGCGTATAAAGTCGACGATCTGTAATCTACTCCTCGAGTCTATGGATCGTTTCTCCGTATTAAAACGTACGCGATGCCTCTGAAGCCTTTTCGTTCTTGTCTCATTCAATTCTCTTCTTTGTGTATTCCTTTCTTTTTTAGGGTTTTTAGTGCCCTTTTTCACTCGACTTTTCCTTCGCTTCGGTTCTATTGTTTTTTCTTTCTTTTGTGTTTTCGAGTATTCGGTACACTGGCCATATACGAAGGAAATAAAAACGAATAATCTTGCGACGATACAAGAATTCAACTTCTTCCAAATACCTAGAAAATCTTAGTTTAAGAATGAAACATCCAGTCGCTATCTCGTATTGTAAGTCCATTAAATAACTAATGCTCATTATTTCTGTAAAACTTTCTTTTATTGATTGTATAATATTAAATGAGAATTGTATTTGATATTCAACAAAATAAATTACATTTATGTATTTTTCATTGAGTTCATATGTCACGCAGCGTAATGTATACACACCAGATTTCTGTCGATTTAAAATTGTACTCGAATTCAAGTTAAACATGATATATCGTACGCGTGATTAGACAATTTTCCATTTAAAACTTTCTTTTGCTTAGATTCGAGATATTTTTTTCTTAACGTCTCTCGAAATTAAGAATTTTTAACGATTTCAATTGGAAAACAAAACGTATTCAAAAATACACGTATCCGCATAAAATTAAATTTTACTGGTGCTTTTTTAAATCGAGAGTATTTAATAATATTTTACATATTGTATTAAGTCCAGTGGAAAAAGAATTGATATTGCCTAAATATTAATGCGCACATAAATTGCACTTAAATATTTTTTAATACTTAATGAAAATATTGATTGTAAATCATTATAACGATATTTTTCAATTACGTATTAGTAATAGGATTCTTTATACTTTATAACATACTACATTCGCTTATAATACTTTGCATAATTGGCCGAATAATAATTCACAATTGTAATGTGTGTGCGAGTGACTTAGAAAAATGAATGAAAACTAAAAAATTATTTCACTTGTAAGAATAAACCTATAACGTTCACTGCATCTTTGAACATATTATCTACGGTAGAAATAAGAGTCCTTTTTTCGCTCACAATACTGTATTCTCTATAAAGGGATTACGTATAAAGAATGTTAATCAATCGATAGACATTATCATTTTATTTGCGATAAATATTAGTTAAAATATTGGTTAACGTTAGATATTTATTTAGCAAGCTAAGATGTTTTATTCGTACGTATAATAGTTACGGATAAAAATGATGACGCTTTCGAAAGCACCCGGCAGCAAGTACAGTTACTTAGAAAACACTTCAAGTGTTCATTTTTATCTAGTATTAATTATAATTTACTTTTTATCCACGGATTAAATACAGTCATATAGTTTGTAAATATTTAAAGGTCGATAGTTTTTCCAAATGGGAGAAAATGGATCAGATGTATTATTTAAATAAGTTTTGAATATATTATTTTCATAATATATTTCAATAATGTAGCAAATATTAGTTCAATGATTTAATAAAAACGTTATATATTTTTGTGAACATTTGTTTAAGTAGAATATAAAATATTCGAAGAAACCTCGATCATCACGTTCATTAACCTGAGTCACTCAAGGCAGATTCTTCAACATTCACATATGCTAATAATTGTTTCCGAGGATGCAATAAATATTGAGATTTGAATATTCGTTGACCAAGAATCGTTAAGAAGCGCGAGTTTTGACAACAAATGCAAGAGGATAAGCAAGAGACTGGAATTGCTTAACCATATGCGTATCTTCTCATTCTAAAACGGATAAGAAACGATTACTTCCTTTATTCCCGAACTTAGAAAAACTTATTAAATACTTAAGTTAAGGTCACCGGTGCGTTGGCGATGCTCGACTTTACAATTAGCCTTGTAATCCAGTGAGACGCACATTTATTTTCGCCGCGCGCGTTATTACGTTTTCCGGCCTTCGAAAAGCGACACACGCGTTTATTCCCATCGCCGAGGTGCTATCATGGTCGCGTCCCTCGTTCAGTCACCTCTCGGGCGCACGACGCCTCGCGGGCGTTTTCTCTCTGTTTCGGTCACACGCGAGAGAGCTGGGAGGCTGCTGCACCAGTCGTGGGAGACAAGCAGCGCATTTCCGGTGCCGAGGCCCGCCATTGTGAGCCACGAGGCCTCGCGCGCGGCCCTGTGGCTGCGTGTTCTCTCGACAGGCATTTTTACTCGGAGTGAGTGAGAGAGAGAGAGAGAGAGAGAGAGAGAGAGTTACTCCGAGGATAATGCTGGTTAGCTCTCTTCCTATCCTGGCGTCTCTCATGCTCACAAAGATGAGGGTGGCTTTGTGCGCCTGACCGTCAACCTCTTGGCGTTCCAATCGTGAATCTTGAGCTGTAAAATCTTTGCCGTGTTGATCGACTGCGAAATTCATCACCTCTGCACTCATCAGAAGCTTAACCATAAAGATTTTGTTTTTATAATATATACTGGAAATTTATTGTAAGCGAACTTATCAAAATAGCTAATAAAACATGATTTCTTGTTCAATTCTTCAAAATATAATTAGCTTTTAATAAAAATTGAATTATAACGATGTTGTCAATACTTTTTTAACCCAAAAGTTAGTTCCAGATGATAAAAAACATTTTAAAAGTAAACAGATAAAACATGATACAAAAGATCTCCCGGAGTCTCGTAAAATGTTGGCCAAAAACTTTTGTGCTTCTTTAAAGCTTAATCATTTTTTCACCTTTTACAAATAATTCGTACTTCATTGATGGCGAGACAAATTATTCATTATTAATGAATAATGAGCATGCACACGTGAAACAACAAATCATCGTATATTCCATCGCATCTTCAAATTTACGTCGTGCACAACCTCTGATCTAAAGAAGAATAAGGCAAGGATGTAAGCTGATACAAAGAGAAAGAGAGAGAGAGAGAGAGAGAGAGAGAGAGAGAGAGTAGAAACTTGAAGAACAGGGAAAAAAAGAAAACGCCGGTTCTTTTGTATGCCCTCTCGACTTTTAACTACGCATCCCAGAACATTTAATGAGTGTACCTACATGTACGCCTACAGCAGATCATAAGATGTGCCATATGTCGCATCTTGCTCTTTTTCATTCTTTATTCCTCCACACATTTATCTCTCTCTCTTTCTCTTTCTCTGTTTAATATACTCTTCCTACCTTTCCGTTTCTCCTTTGAATGCGTGTCATCGTCCTTCCACTTGGAAGGAAGCATTGAACACGAAACCTTAGAAATGCATCTACCGAATCTCAGCATCCGCAAAAACAAGATCGTTGGGAAAGAGAAAGAGAGAGAGAGAGAGAGAGAAGTTTATACATTGGCCGTAAGTTAGAGGGAAATAATTAGACGTTGAAATCGAGAGCATTAAATTATGTATTCTTCTTCGCATATGAAGACTTCGGGGGATTTCGATCACGGTCTTTGATTCACTATCTCTTGATGGCACTGCTGCCCGTTTTAAGATCGAATACTTTATTCTTTTTGTAGATAAGATTTTAGTCCTTTTATTGCTTGTCGGTATTAAATTTGAAATCAAATAGAAACGTTTGCTTTTATTTGTGATTTTCAAGGCTAACATATTATTATGTATTATTTTGATTGTACATTTTTGCATTAAGCATGCAGTTTTCGTATTTTCAGTATATTTGTAAAATAATAACAAGTAAATAATAAACAAGTGGTTTTATGGCTTCGAATATTTTATTGACGAGTTGATCTTACTAGTGATTTTAAGATTTTGATAGAATTGTTACATACGATCTACCACACCTAGTTTTTATCTTGATCGGTAACTCACACTTTAAAGAATTTAAGATAGATATGATCAGAAAATCTGATAACGATATAGAATTGGATTTAATTAAATTTTTATCATAAATAATTAGAGTAGATATCGGAATATTTACATTCAACTTCGTAAATTAAATGCAGAAAATTGTAACAACGAATTATTTTTATGAAATTGAAAAAAAAAAAAAAACAATTTGAAAAATAACCAATAAATTTTATTAAAATTTTACAGGTACACAAACTAATTATATAGCTACTATAAAAAACTTGAAGAAGTAATGTAACGATGGTAGACAATAATTTGAAATTAAATGGATATAATGATAACAAAAAAGTAGACTGTATGTTCATGTAAGCTGCCTAAAAGTAATTTTCCTTCCTCGAAGAATTGTTTTTTTCGATTAAAAAACAGGTGTTCAATGATTTTATAAGAAAACAGATTAAGCATGGTCATAAAAATAAGTTATACAATGTTCCAACATTTTAGATTACGTCATTGCAAAATCTCTTTTCTACAGCTCCTATATTGTTAGCACGCGGCTAATTAGCGCTTTATTACTGACTATAATAAGTGGAATTACAAAACACAGCATTCAAATTCAATTATATCAAATAATAAATTCAGTAGGACTTCAGTGTCCTAAAGATTGTTTTAATTTACATCTGTTGGTCCGTATACAAATAGTTGCTCGCTTAACATACACATTTTAATATTTAGAGAACGTTATTTGTGATTATTATCATAATCTAATTCATTAACGTGAATTATACCGTGTTATAAACTGATAATAATAACAAACTGTGACATATTTTATAAAGAAGTGCAGGGTTTTTCTCTTCTTTTCTTCATCTACCTTTTTAAAAAATCTGAAGTCTGAAAATATTACATTTTAAGTTTTGAAATTTTACGAAAGACTTCTAAAACATCGAATAACTAACGTAAATTCTCTTACCAACTTGATTCGATATTTTTCTTTCTCAAATTTAAAATAAATTCCAATGGGTTTTTACGTACTCAAAAGTGTATACCTCTTTTGTCGAAAATAAAATAGTCTAACTAGTCAACCTAATCGTATGGATAACAGTACGTAATCTAAATTTTTTACGTCACGAAAAAACTTTTAGAAATTACGAAAAAAAGAAGTTAGGAAAAGAACTTCTTCAAGAGCTCAGAAATGAATATTAAAATATAACAGCGCATGTGTAGTACTGACAAAATGCAATTTCTCACGGTCGTCAGTTCATCGCGTTTGCGTACGAAGCACAGTAGGTAAGGAACAAAAATCAAGGAAATTCCGCAACTCCAAGATGTCTTCTATGGATTCTTCTCCTTGAAAAAAACCTTGAGATGCAGCTGAGATTCGATGTGGCTTTGAGGTGCAACCTGCATCCCGCTTCACCTGCCTCCTCGACCGTTTTTTTCCGTCGCTCATCTCTACACTTTTTGCCTGTATCTGCTTTTGAACGGCTTTGCGGCTGTTTCCTCGCTTCACTCGCGCACTGTAAACATCGAGCTGCTCTAAAGTCTCGTGGCACGATGACTCGACAAATTGGATAAGAGCCGATTAACCGGTGACACCTTTGCTGCAGGTCAGAGATCGTTAATGAAAGCGGATCTTTTTGTGACGAGCTTCGCCATTCACTGGATACTCAGTGTAAGAAAATAAGGAAACGGGGATCGCTTTCGTATTTTAGTGGTTCCCTCCATCCTTTTATTCTAAATAGTCTTTCGAATTCTGTGAGGTACACTTTAACGTATTAGGTTATTATGTTCGTTATACTACTTAACAATGTTCATGATTCGTAGCGAAAAAGTTTATACGCTTATAATGTAAGTAATCGATTTGCAGGAAGCGATTGTATAATCTTATGCGTTTGTATTATATTATAAGCGTTTATAGAACTTAATTCTGTGTTTCGAATTAGTTCAATTTTTTACGATGAGATAGTTTGGTAACCTTGCACAGGTTTGCTAAACTAAAACATTCCATGAGTTATAGTCGTTTTATGTTTAATTAGCTTTATCTAATTTAAAAATCGATAGATCTTCATAACTTTGACTTCTTCTAATTCAAAGAAAAAAGAAAAATCATTAAAATGAAAGCGTGAAGATTAGATAGTACATTGGTACTATTAAAAAGCATTCTTACTGAATTAAAGAACATAAATGAATAAGTCGTTCTATTTCAGTGTTCCATTCGGTTTATTAGAAAAATGTTTACCGTGGCTTCTACCAAACAGTGACGTACGACTTTATCCTTAAACCAAGTGCTTACATACGATTTCATAAACAGAAAAGCTCTGAAACAAGACGACCGGTGTGAATAAGGGAAAAAAGGGGGCGAGGGCGAGGGAGAAAGGAAAATTAATCTTATTTTTCGTCGTGCACGTAACACAGGCGCGTGCTTTACAACACATGCTAGATCGAACAGTCAGAAAAATCCATCGAAGTACGGTATGTACTTGCGCATACATGTTTGTCTATATATGAACATTCTCAGGTAGCTGATCGCACACATTAAGTCCTCAACTGCGCACGTGCCTCGAAAAAACGCCAACTTCGTCTCTCTCTTCCTCTCCCGCCCCTTTGCCGCGCTATCGTTCCGTCACTATTTTTCTTACTTCTTCTCCAGCTTTATTCTCTTTTATCAGGCCACACGATAAAATTCTTGGAAACTCATTGCGAGATGATAAACAAACATGCAGATATTTTTTCACATACTTTGACGTTATATAGATATCGAAAAAACCATGAATGTTTGAGTTTTTGCAGTTTTGCACGTGAAATGACATTGGTTTGAATATTTCGTTATTGGATCATTGAAAGTAAGGTAATTAGTATCCGTTCGTCACGGTATATTTTTGTGCGCACATAAATAGATTTGCATTATAGAGCCGTTTTTCTTTTTATGTATTTAAGATATTGATAAAATGTTTAAAATCACTGTCCATGAAATAATAGTAACGAATATTTGAAAAAAAATGTAAATTTTTAAGGTAATGAACACGCGAAAAGTAATAATTTCTTATAAATAATTATTCATGCTTGTAGTAAATAGCAAAGTAAAAAAAGAAAAAGTATTGAATTTTTATTTTACAATCGTTCATTGCAATTCCCGTAAAATTCCCGCAGAACTTACAATTAAGAAAATGAATCTTTGCATAATAAATGATGTAATTAAGAGAAAATTACAAATATTTTGTAATAAACGTTCACTAGCTGATTATTTATTAACACTTTTCAAAAGTTATCGGAAAAACGTTATTAAATTTAATTACACCAATTATAAGCAATAATCGGAATAAAAATTGACGACGAAATTTACTGTACAAAGTCTAGCTGAATTTAAACTCTCGGGGACACATAATACGAATAAGAAGATTCGTCTTTTTTTTATCGACGAAGTATGAATTGAATTAGGCTTGAGAAGTGCCGCCTCGTTCGAAAATTTTTTCGGGCATGTATATGTTTGCCTATATGAGAAAACTGACGACTCCCTCTCTTTGAAGCCACTTATGCCGATACGAGGCGACACTTTCTGCTTTGCATGCTGTGAATAATGAAAAGATAACAAGATAAAGATATTTCTTTGATTAGGAAGTAATAAAGAGACTGTACAATGTAGAACCTAGAAACGAAATAAAAATAGGAATGTAAGTTTGTACGTCAGCAAGAATCGTAAATTTTAGTACTCATACGATTCGTACTAGTGTCGCGTGTTAAGTTTCGTTCAAAATTTTAGAGAACTCGAAGCTCTTAAAGCTTATTACTACGAATTATTAGTGCATAATTACTTGAATAATCTCGTGCGTTCGATGCGCTTTTATTTTTATTAAAATATATCGAACTCGCCTGGAAATTTATAACAAATGCATATTATTACATGAGGAATTTACGAAAATGCTTGACATTTAGCTTTTATCTATGATAAATAATCTGTATTAACGAGTTCTTTTATTTTTCAGTTAGCGTTTATTTTGTTAGATGTTATTTATTATTATTTTTTTTGTAAATAATACTATTGCAAATAGATTTTATGTATATATAATAGATATGTGGTTAGGTAATGTGATAAAAAAAAATATATAAGTCATTATCAAATTTGTTTTTGAACGATATATTTAAAAATTATCGATGCTATAATCTTGCTACGTAATCCTCCAATCAACAACGCATTGGAATAATTTACTGTATAACATAATGTATAATGTGCCTATGTAATTTATTTTCAACCGATTGTAAATGCAACTGAATGAGACAGAAAAAAGTTAATTCATTCTTTATTTAACATTGTTGTAAGGTTATGAATGTTCAACAATACTTGGCTCAAAAAATTTAACGCAAGCTATAGGTTTCTCTACCAAACCCTACATAACACAATTGATAATTTTTTAATTTTTTGGATTTTTACGAAAATAATGCAATTCATCTGTCCGATAGAGAAGAAAGAATAATGTTTTTATCAGTGCTTAAGTACTGTTTTTAAATGCTTGTAGAATAAATCGATATTATGTTAAAATTAATGATATTTTTTAAATTAGCAAGTATAAATGCATAATAATATTGAAGTTCTTTAAAAAAAAATGTAATAAGTTGACTGGAATTACATATGTTATTAGCATAGTCAATTAACATTACAGATAAACTTACCCGTTTGAATAGTTGAAATCGAGTAAGCTTCTACGTGTACAGGATAAAAATATTTCTAAAATTTGTTTATCAAAGAAGGAAAAAAGAAAAAAAAAGCGAGTTAAGATCCGTTTATATTTATAGTGAGCAGTAAGTTTTTAAATAATTTACGAATTTATGTATTTGTTAATTTTTACCGACAATTGATAATCGTTACTTATAGATTGTACAGATATAATTGGATAAGGACACGTAACTTTGCGTTAAACAATCCGAACGTTTCAGCTTAATAAACTATGTGACATTTATCGAAAATATACGATATAGAACGGGTCAGATGAGAATCTTGAAATAACGGTAAGAATATATAAATAAAGAAAAAGAAACTAAAAATCGGTGCCATTAGTGTCGTAGTACAAATGGCATTAATAAACATGGATTTGTCAATAAAAAATACGATACACAAATCTACATCAATAAATATTAAGTTTTCTAAATTTAGAAATGACGTATATTCAATTTAATAAACGTAGTATATTTATTTTTATCTCAAACTAATTTCAATTATTCATCAGTTTTATAGGCAAACGAGGCTACAGTGTACGGCACTCAATTGTTAACGCATAAATAGCTGTTCATCATCAACAAAATTTCTTAGCGAATTGCCTACAGTGCACGTTTGAAATACGTTTGAAACCAACTTGCTACATAGTTTAACTCGAAGCGTATCTGGCGAGGTTCATCCATTTCAACACTCCCCGACTGAAAGATCTCCGTGTCCCTTGCATAACTAAACTTTTTCTTTGTGTTTTAATAGCGAGCAACAACAAAAGAAAAGGGAGAAGACAATTAAGTGTGAATTTTAATGTAACGTATGAAAAGATGAATTTTATTTGGCTTATCTCAAGGAGGATGTCATCCGTTGACGATGAGATATCGAAAAAAATAGTTCCAAGGCTTTTACTATTCCAACAAAGATGAATATTTTAACACGAATATTAAAAGACAACTTATCCGCTGTACCGTTTCACTGATCTGCAATGAAATATTTTCATTGAGAATAACGCGAACACACTCTCATTCACTGATTGAATGAGACAATCATTCGTGACAATCTGTACATGTACACTTACAATCAAGTGAAAGCCGTAAGAAAAAGTCTAATTAACGTTCATCGATCATGAATTTTTCTCGCTGTTGCGCGGCCGAAATGCGCCAGAGTGCCGTACATTATAAATTATCAGCTGCACACGTGAATCGTCGGTGTCACCGCTGTCGCCGTCTTTGCGAAGTATGTCAACCGGGTGACAAAGCCGAGGCGCGCGAAAGAGATAATGCGCCCCGTGTACACAGGTGCTCACCAGGTCGCGCGCAGATGCTGCGTCGCTCACAGCCGCTCGAGAGAGAGAGAGAGAGAGAGAGAGAGAGACATAGATAGATAGAGAGAGAGAGAGAGAGAGAGAGAGAGAGAGAGAAACCCAGATGGGATGAATTGCGACACACTTGTCGTTCCTTTACTGATTCCTTCCATCGTGTTTCACCTACTTTACGCCTCTCTAGCCTCGTTCATGCACTTCTTGGTCTTCTTCCAGGAGGCTGCACCAAGGCCATGAAATACTTTTTCTCGAGGAATAACGATATTTTGAGGTTTTTGAAAGAAAAACCAACGTTTTATGAAGTTAAGACTTTTGTACGAGAATGTTAATAAATATTTTCTTTGAACCCAAATTTTAATCGATTGCTTATTATTCTAATCAGCAATAATCTGATATTTTTTCTAGTGTATTTATGTAAAAAAAAACTGTTTTTTTTTTTTTTAATTAAGACTCGAAATTTTTCGATTTTAGATTAACATTTACTTGAATTTTTTTCAGAAGAAATTTGAAACTACCTAATGAATTTTCCTTCTCACTTTCGAGCGTTGCATCTTAAATAAAGTTTTTTTAGAGAAGAATTAGAAACAATTACTATTATTTAATGAAAAATTTAATAAATTGTAATTTTGTCATATTGAGGGTACATCGTTACCTTCTTATCTCAAATGGAGTTTTATCGAGTGTAGGAAGACTTCAATTTTGAATTAACAATCATTGCGTGATTGCACATCTTATTATTTCAAAGCAAAATCTTCGTTTTAATTGATCGAAAGTTACGCACTATTTGCTGTAATAAATGTGCATTGAGATTTTCGTTCCAAAGAAAAATTATGTACAAGAAATATACAAAAAATGTAGAATAACTCTAACTTGAGGTAACGATTTAATAGCATCACCCTACAATTGTTATCAAGAATTAAATAATTATAAAATAATGACCTATTATTAGATATCAAATAAGGTTTTATTGTTTTATGGACTAATGTAAGGGAGAATGATGTAACAATATGGTAAACGATATTTAGGTTATTAGATTGTAACAACATCTCTTTAATATTAAAATGCAAATAAGTAGTAAAAATGCGCGCGCGTACAAACAGGTGTACACATTTTTGCAACCCCAATAAGAGAAATGAAAAGATTTCTTTAAATATTAGATATGCGACCGATAATAATTATATTACTATTATAATTTTTCTTTGAAATAAGTGCAATTAAAATGAACACTAAAAAGAACGTTTTATAGGAAAAATCGCATTAAATGTGCGTAACTTTAACGGGTGAAAAATTCTAATAAAATAAAAATAAAAATTACACAAAATACTGTTGTCCTAAGGAACATTGATCGATAAACATCGAATACGTTGACAATTAATTTGACGTTTAGTAGCAGTAAATAAATATTTCCAACGGGTAATGAGTCACTATCATTGCTATAATTTAATAACGAGACTTAATACGAGATTTCTCAATTTGAACGTGTGCCGTTGATTCATCAACATGATAAAAGCAAAAACGCTTCTTAATATTTCTAAGCGTTAAAAGCGACGATAACTTCTAAACATTTTGAGTTGTTTCCATCGCTTAGAACTGTAACCGAAACAACCGAAAAACCTTCCAACGACCAACGAACTCATCAACAAGACAAAAACGCCTAAGAAAGGTATATATCGCAGCTGAAGTGTCTTACTTTCTTTCCTGGAAAGATGAAAATCAAAAATCACGCGTTCGTTCGCAGTTTCGTTCGCCTTTTCCTTATCTTAACGACCGCCCGATTCTTTCTTATATACGTGCCGCTCACGTTCCGCGTCTTATCTCCTTGCGCTTACGCGCCTCCAACGAATTTGAAAGTGAAATGCGCGCATTTCTCACTTGCCCGTCAAACCATGAAGAAGCTTCCGAGCGCGTAACGATGAGCCGAGAATAGTAGAGCCATTCTCATCTTTCCCATGCGGACCTGACGATATTTGCCGATTAATTGTGAGCTTATGCAAGCGACGCTCTCAATTGATATAATGGACGCGCAAATTACAACTGTTCACGAGTAGGAATCTTCTTATTCTTTGAATTTAATCGTACTTGTTTTTGACAATTTTTGACACTGGAGCTTAAAATGTTCTTTGAAATACGTTTATATAAATTTAAGCCGCGATTTCATTATTATAATTAAATGCTACATTATAGACGGTAGATATACGTATAAGACGGTATTTTACTTCCGTTAATTGTTAATCAATTCGTTAATTGTTGCTTTAAAATTACCTAATTATTAAAGTTTCATCCGTCGTGACTAAAGTAGTATTGAATCCAATATACGTTAATGTCGAATGTACACAACGAATATTTCGTTCTTATTGTCCCATTTTGATAATCTTGTGTTCATCCAAAATAACGTGCTTTAACACTGTGAGCATTGATTTGAAGACGCCAATAACAAGAAGAACAACTTACGCAAAGAAAGTCAATAGGCTTGTAGTCTGTTAATATTAAATTCAAGTTTGTAGTTCGAAAACTCAAAAATGACTTATACATTTATTATTTAGGCAATGGAAATTCTCAATCTTACTGAATAAAATTCCTTGAGTCTCTGTAGCAGTAAAATATATCAATCGAAATTGTTGGAAATTGTTGAACACTAATATCTAAGTGAAACAAATGGAAAATCGACGTAGAAAATCCAACGAAACGCTCTTCGCAGTAGAACATCGTGCGCGATAAGCTTCATAAGTTACTTTTTTCAATTTTATCTGGCGCTCGCTTTATGCACACGCTTTATGTCTCCTCTCTTCCTCTTTCTATTTTCGTCATCGACATAATTCTTTCTGTAAACTGGCAAGCAACGTGCTAGCTTAACATACCTTACTTCCGGTCTCTGTTTTCCGACAAGAAGAAAGAAAGAGACTGCCCTCGGTAATGCCGTTGACGCTGTTCACCTCGAATCGGTTAAGCAGGAGAGCGGACGAGCGAAATTGACGCGTTACAGTGCTCGTCTTAAAATCAATGATCTGTGCTCAAAAGTTTTCAAAGGGAAAACGTCGATTGCGCGCACAGTGCTAATTGGTTTCGAGAGAAAAATCTTTCACAGTGTTTCGTCGATAAACTTGTCGAGGTTGAAAGTTGTAAGTTGAAAGTGACGAAGAGAGTAATAATGATCTCTAATTACTAATATGCACAATGTTTAGGTAGAGACACTAATCAATTAGTCAAATTAAAGAGCTATCGGTGTCTACGTTAGTGCTCTATACTATATACAGTGTAAATTCACAATAATTGGTAATGATAAATTAAATTTTCAAATTTTGACCAAAGTAATTTAGTCATTAAAAAATTAAATTCATCGAATCTTTTGTAAAAAGACGTTTTTTAACGTGATGAGATATAATATTTGTTAGATATTAAGAGACTATAAGTACAGAGGTCAATTTGTTATTTGAAAGTACTTTATCTTTCAGAAAAATATCGATTACTTTGGTAATTGAACGCTCCGATAACAAACCACTTGCAGTAAGAACGATCTCTTTTTTATATACAGATATGAATGGGATTTCTTTGAGAGACAGAGGAATATATAATGTTAGTATCGAATAAACCAATTGCTTATGTATTCTCAGCTTTATATGTAGAAGATATTTTATTCCTCATAAATAAAATTAGGAGTAGAAGAGATCTCGTTGATTTGAGGCTTCGACGATATCAATATGTGTTTCTTCAGGAGTTAATCGTACGTGTGCTGTACTGTTTATCAGTGTATTGTAAACATTGCAGTTCACTTATTTCACGAGTGAATTCTATTGCATAAACAATTCGACTTACATACATAAGTATTAAAAAGTAATAAATGTTTTACAGTTTCTAAATTTATAATCATTATAATAATACATGCATAATAATAATAATAATAATAATAATAATAATAATAATAATAATAATAATAATAATAATAATAATAATAATAATAATAATAATAATAATAATAATAATAATAATAATAATAATAATAATAATACAACAACAACAACAACAACAACAACAATAATAATAATAATAATAATAATGTATCAAAATACTATTTAAAAAATTTACATACAAGTTGTACCATTTGCTACATTGATAAAGCATTATCTGCAAAAATGCATTGAAAACTTATTTACCATTTTATGGTAAAAACGTGTTTTGAAATTATTTTAATAAGTTGATGCATACGATGTTGCGTACCAAAGGAAGTTTTATCAAAATTCGAATTTATCACGATTCTAATAATTTCGCTTGAAAAAAGGAGACAAAAGCTCAGAAAACTAAATTTCCGAATCGATTTTAACCATTAATAACGACTAGGCAAAGCTCCGATATACAATAATCGCAAACCATTCGTAACGAATGCGTAGAAAAAATGTCGGCTGCAACTTGAGATTTGGATCGCTTAAATTTATTACACCGATTTCTTTCCCAGACGAATATTTCAATAATGAAAGCCAACAACATTCAGCTTACACCCACGAGAAGCACAATAATTCCGACTATTAATACAAGCTTTAACTACGTTAGCCCGAACTTCCAGGGCTCGTAAACAAATACAAAAATCTGTCGGTAACACGGCATTGTGAAGCATCCGACAGAGATTCGCACTAAAGTCTCGCGGGTTCGTAGACAAGTGAAGTGAGAGGGGCGACGCGGTTCGTTAACTGTGGAGCAGCGGCGGACAATACATTTAAATGGACGACGAGAAAACAAAGTGTGTCTCTGTAGCGTACGTCCTCTGTTCCCTCTGTTCCTCCTGCACCTCCTGCTCCTCCTGCTCCTCCTGCTCGTCCGCCACCACCACGCGAGTGCGCGCAACTTTCTTTCCGTGCCTCTACCGCCTTGGTTTTCTATTTTAAAACGACCGCTCGCTCCGCTGTTTTGCTTTTCTCGTACTCCCTCCACCTCGTGCGCCGCGGCTCGATTCGCCTGATCGTCTCCTTTGCGCTTACGCCCGAGCCTCCGAATGTGGATAAAATCGCGTATTCATTAGAGATTAAATAGAGTCCTCGTGCGTTGGAACGTTCCGTGGAGAAGCATTTTCGCGTCACGTAATGTTATTGACCGCGTACATCCGCGTCACGGGAAGCTAGAGCTGCGCTTTTAAATGCTCAAGAGATTCGAAATGGAACGGCACCAACGCCGTAGAAGCCCGAAACCGCAGAGATGCCTGGAGTATATAACGCTGAAAATAACGAAATTTAACGATTGTTTTTCTCACAAGCTGTTTACTTATTAAACACTGATACACATTGGTCGAACGACGGAACATTATTGCGTTAACATTATTTACGAGTAAAGATATTCTTATATTATTAGTGTTATCGGATAATTTTGATTTAGAGCGATAATCCGTTACTTTGACAGTCAGTTTTCATTGAAATCTCGTGGGTACTTGTCGATTGCATCAGGGTGCAATCCTTGATTTATTTTATGTTTCTCTAAATAAATAAATTAATTAATTAATAACAAATTTTTAACCGATATTTGTCGCTAACGGCAAAACATTTATGGCCAATAATCAATCAAACTTGAAACGATTTCATTCTTCATTCATTAATCACGTCAATTGAAGAATAATATATATATATATATATATATATATATATATATATATATATATATATATAACGTCGTTAACGATTGACTGCTTAATTTAAAAATTTAATCTTTGCCTATGTAATGTAAATAGCATGCGTTATAATGCTCTAAAATAATGATAAAATTGTAGAAGTACAGTAGATAGCGAGAAATTTAAAAATAATGCAGCAATCCAATAAATACGATAACAATTGCGAAAAGCATTTATATGCGTATTCCAAAATAGCTTCGACTTTGCTGATGCACAAATTGGCGGCTAAATACGATAAATACGATAGATTGAAAGATATGATAAAAATAGAGGTAGGTACTACTAAATTCCGATAAGTGCCAAAAAGACAAATGATCCAAGCTCTGATGGCGATCGCTAATCCTTCGTCAAATATTTCAGCTCGCGTATATAACGTCATCGAGCGAGAAAAAATTATTTTTTAACATCGCAGCAAAAATGCTGCCAAAGAACGGACATACCGATCGCAGTGCAGCCTATAAAAGAAAAAAGAAAAGAAGAGAAAAGAGAGCACTCGCAATTACTGGCGAGGAGAGCATAAAATATCCGGCCCCTGCTCCCCACGCGTTACATAAAGAGAAAAAAAGGAAAATCTCGCGTCGTTTGCGCCACGCGACTCGAATTTTTTCTTGCGCACTCGCTCGCTCGCTCGCTCATCGGCTCATCGGCCCACATCGGCCGAGGAAACAGAAGAAGCGACGTAGGAGCTCCGCGATTCCGATGTCGAAGGCGCGCGCCTCATAGTTTAATCGGCCGCTCCTCTTGCGTAATCTCGAAATACTTTCGACGGCGGCTCGTTCGTGGCCGCGCGAAGAAAGTGCTTGCGCGTATTCTGCAGCCACTTGGAAACCAGAAACCCAGAAGGCGAAACCGTTGACTTGGATATAATCGTGTGGTGCATTCGTGTGCCAATGCACGCGAGCGAGCGCTCGTTGCGCTCATCGATTTTTTTTCCTTCCGTCCTTTTATTTTTGTCGCTCGGCGCCTCCTCCTCCTCCTCCTCCTCCTCCTCCTCCTCCTCCTCCTCCTCCCGCTCCGTCTCTCGCGTGCGTCTCCTGCCGTCCCTATCCGGCTGCCGCATAAGCGAATTCCGCGGGGACGTTACTTCCGGTCCACGTACATCAGCCGCGGGCTGCTCCGCATCTTGCGCGACGACCGCGTGCCGCGGGTTCGTGCGCAATCCTCGGCGAACGTTCCGAGAACTCATATTTGCCGATGTTGCGTGCCGCGCTTTTTTCCTTCGGAGGATCAGTGGCTGCATTTTTTCCGAGCCCCGGCCGATTCGTCCGTTTCTTCACTTGGAACGCCTCTCGATCTATCAAATACGTAGGCAGCCTCGCTCTTTCTTCCCGGGGTGCGAAATTTCGCGAGGAATTAGCCTCTTCTTGCTACGAGGCTCGTCTTTTTTCAGGAAATAACCGGCTAAATCGCATTCAATCTCGCCCCAGAGTTTTTTAAGGACTTGGACTTTTATTGCCATTTTAAAACTTGTTATGTACAATAATAAGCTGTTACTGGTAACTTTGGTAAGGATATAAAATATTTCACAATTATTGAAATTTGATAAATTTGATGCACTGATATAAGTCGCATAAAGTTGCATCGCGTATTTCTCTGAATTCTTTGTTGGGTGAAAGTACGATGTATATTGTACACGAAGAGGAGGTGGACGATCACTGCACTCTTCGTAATATCAAAAGTAGTAAAGGAACTTGTAAGCTCATTCGGGATTCAGTGACTGAACACTAATACCTAGAGATGTTTGATATTCAAATATTCACTCTAGCTTTTCATAATTCATATTCATTCTAGCCGATACATATATAATTACTTACTGAATTATTCCACATAATTTGCGCTAAAAAGAATGGATTCCGAAAGCCCAATAAATTTTTGCTGGTATACTTCTAATCTTCGAATAAGTAGCCTAATCTTACATAAAGTTAAAAGAGAAAACTGAACGAGAAAAATATTTACATAATGAAACAATTATAAATCGCAGTCAGCCGTAAAGAGATCATCGAGCTCTCGAACAAATAACAAAACAAACAGAAAAAGGAAGGGGAAATGTAACCAAATGAAAAGACAAACAAATCATACCAAGCCTCGTTGCAACGTTATCTCTTGGATAACAATAAAACCAGCTCCGTTGCGAACGCAATACGAAGTTCGCAATCACGAATATATGTACACGCATACACATAGGTAAAAAACGTGTTATGTCGACCGTCGACGAAACGCAGAACGCGAAGATGACGAGCCTCCATGACCTTGGTTGCAAGCGCGGTGTTCGGTTGCGGGAGATAATATAATTTCATCGTGAGGATGAAAACGTTACTTCCGGACGAGCATTTTTGACGAGCGAGTCAAGTGACGGTTGCGACTCCCAGTCCCAAAGAATTACTCGCGCAATTGATAATTAATTTTACAAGGCGATTTGTTTCTTATTTGAAATTTAGGTTTTACCTAAAATATATTAAACTAACGTGTCATTTTTGTACGGTCGACGTTAAATTATTATGGTGCGGCATTTGTATTTATTTAAATACTTGAAATCGATAAAAGTAATTCGCTCGAGGTTGAATGAGAGTTTGAATGTTTGAGAGTACATGCCAGTGAAATAATACTACGAAAATGATTGTGTAAACAAGCAATTGCTGGTAGTAATTGATCAATTCTAAAAAATATTCAACCCAAGCATTAATTCTTCTTTTGTGAAATTCAGTACGATCATACGCAATAATTTATTTATTAATTAAAAATTAAGGATTTGTCAATCAATTCATTTATTTATCTTAATTATTTACTTAATATAAAATTTCATTCTACTAAAATTTAAGTAAAAACCTTTGATAAAAGAATACATTACTTAAATACTATTACCTTATATAACTGAATTTTATGTTCATTAATTACGTTTTTTACTTTCTAACAAGTTTATTTCAAAACTGTTACTAAGAACTCCCCGTAATAAAATATAATAATTTTTTTAATAATGGGTTTATTTTAAGAAAATGATCGCACTGATTGCCTGCATTTTCTTACATTTACATTATAATCGTTAGCGCACAGAAAACACGTCGCACTGAATGAAGAAATCCGTAAAATTATCCTGACTATTCTTCATCAGAGCTTCGCATTCGACTTTCTTGCGTTGATATTGAAAGATGCGATACTCTATTTTGTATCTGAAAATAGTTAAGTTCGAATTGAGCTTTGCGACAAAGCACAGTACCGATACTCTGACGCAAAATAAACTTCACTTGCTAAACTGACAAGGAATTTATAAATTTCATTTCACCTTATAACGAAAAAGGTAAAATAAATATTTATTTCTAGAATTACCTACAAAACATTTGAGTTTTCGATCGGAGTAATATTCAATACGACTAGTGTCCCATAACATGCAGGCATAGAACATTATATTTGTGGAAAAATAGAATAAGCGAATGAAAATATATAAATGCATCTGTCGCGTCAAGTAAAACCCAAAGCAAGCCACGATCAACGAGAAAAGTTTCAAGGAATAATATTACTTATGCCTATCCCTTCTATTTTTCATTTTTTCCAATACTGAGTTATTGTCATCTTTTAAATGTGCCTTTATAAAATTTATAAAATAGCAGCAAATTTAGTTCAATTAAAATGTATTCGCGATGGAATTAAACATTAATAATCCATTTTAAAAAGACTTTAAATTCAATCAATAATGATATCAATACGGAATTATTTGATTTAAAATATACACTGTATAAGCGTTTGATTCACTGGGACGAATTTACTAACTCTCAAAAGAAAATTGGACACGCGTTCTCAGTTTCTAAATAATAATTAAGAATTCAAGAGCAAGAAAAGACATCATTCGAAAATCGTTACTCGATTAGCGGTTAAACCAAAGAGCACATTCAAAAGCATGCCACAACTTTAATTTGTACGCCAATCACTTTGCCGAATGGTGGATTAAGTGAAAATGAAAATTAGGCGGGTTTTCACGACTTCTTTAAATCAACGGGTCATATTAATCGCAACATTTCAATAATTAATAAAACTTAAAACATATCTGAAGGACGAAACTAATGACTAATAATAATTATGCGTTGGTATGGAAGCATTCGCAAAATCTATATAACCATATTGAATTAATATTCAATTTACCCAAAGTTTCCAAAGAATTTTCACTTCAAAATTTAGAATCCTTAACGTCCAACGACATTTAAGAGCGCTTGAAGCACTCTTGCAACCGATCAAACGCTAAAATGTGTCTCCAAAGATTATTAAAAATAAGTTAAATAAATGTAGATAACCAAAGTGGGAAAAGTCTTTGGTGAGAATAAGGCCTTAAAGCTAATAAAAAAAAAAAAAAAAAAAAAAAAAAAAAAAAAAAAAAAATACAATGTTAAATAAATGCAATCATACATTAAGATTACTGTACATTGTCTTCCAATGTACGTGTTCTATCTGTTGAAAAAAAACATACACTAGTTTCGTAATTCTGGCATAATTGTTTGAAAGCTTATTACCGTACTATTCATTGTCGAACGAAACCATGAGAAAAATATCAAAGACAACAGAATGTTTTATTACATTTTCAAAATGAAAAAGCAGAAAAATAGTGACGGTACAACTCTACAACTTTTTCAATTAGTATTTAAAGTCCAATAAATTTGCAAATTATTACAGAAACTCCAATTATTAATATCCTAAATCGTGAAGTAGGATAGAAAAATATTGCACCTTACTGTAATCGTTATTCTTAATGTAATTCGATGACAAAAAGCTCGTTGATTTCTTGGGACTTGTTTAAAAAAGGTAAATATTAAAGGGGGTTATTACATATTAAGTTACGTGTATATTAAGTATATTACGTCCGTCGATATAAAATCATAATTAGAATAACGTTTAATTTATCATGCTCAATTTTCAAAGAGATTTCTATGAAGCAATGAAGCATTTCTTTTAATATAAATTCTCTTTAAACAACGAAGTAGATATTATTAATAAATCCACAATTTTATGATTCATCGCCTATTGATCTGTTGAACAGCACCTGTTTCTTTTATCTGCTCATGTCAAATACAGATATCTAAGCAATCCGCGATACTGCAAAAGGCAAATTTTGAATGAATTTTCACTGGGCGATCACCAATTTTTTATAAATTAGAGCTAGAAGTAGGCATGAAAAAAATCCATTAAATATGATTCAATATGAGGTACGAAAAGAATAGTAAAAAAGTAAATCTTCAACAAAATGAGTCAGATCGACATAATATCACCCTTTAACAATTTATAAAATTCTCTCGTAAATTCTCAAAAGAGCTTATCAACATTAAATATTCGCTAGGTAAAATTTTTTATAATAATACTGATTAAAACTCAGGTACTGTATCCACAGATAATTATTTAGATGAATTACACTTGAGCTTCATATAAAAATTAATTCAGACGATCTATATATATAATCTAACGTGTTATTTTAAAAATCTGTAGCTTTACCACAAAACTTAAAATAACTCTTGATGGCTCAGCAGAAACTTCAATCGGAATTTCATTAAATGGCTATTTCAAGGTCCATCCAATGATTCAAGAAGATATATTTTCTGTTTTCACACGTCGTAGAAGTTGTCAGTGCGCATTAAGCGCAGACATTGTACAGATGTAACCGATAAGAATGTACGCGTTAAAAACGGTTACTTTCAGTACCGCGTCGACGCCTTTCGTTGCGATACACACTCTTTATCAATAAGCTGACAATGAACAATATAATTTTCCAATTGCACGTAGTTCTTACAAAACAAATAGTTCTATTTAAAATTTGAAGACTTTTTAACCCGATGGGTTTACTCGATCTGGTAGCAAAATCATCTTTGTCGCAAAAATGACGATTAAACAGTCACCTAAGGTTTTATAGAAAAACGATTACAAATGCTTAATGATATTAAATAAATAAGAAATTTGAACACAAAACGAACTCAAATACACAGCTTTTCTGAAACTAAGAGAAAGAAAAACTTATGGGGTTTGTCTATATTCCGAATCAACTAATGCGTGAGAAGCTCCTCTATAAATAATGATGATTCTCCGCTTAGAACTTTGCAGGGCAAATCCCTTATCGAAGTTATAACAATAAAGTATTTTCATTTAACGTTGATGAGGTTTTTTTATGAACTGATTCTACTATCGCGTTCAATTGTATTAATATTCCAACGTCTAATCTACAAACATGTATTGTGAATAGAGTTAGTAAAATATAAACAAAGACTCAAGTTCACAAAATGAGATGCAGAAAACTCAATCGTATTATCGTAAAATGCGTAAAACGTTTTAGTAGATTTTCAACGGTCAAGAATGTCGTTGAACACTGCTTTAGATTTCATTATAGTAATCTGTTTACAAACACTTAAAAGAAAGAAAAAAAGGAATACTTTCTTACATGGAATTAGATTATGCCATCAAAGTAATAATAAAATTAGTGCATTAGAGTCATTCTGTTCCGATTAAGTTTGTTCATTCATAACGGAAAAGTCGTCGGTAAAAGTAATTTACGAATTTCAAATCTCTTTCTTGACCATGAAGCTATAAAAGACGGCGTTGGACCAGAATGCTCTGGATTATCTTATTTGTAAAAGCAATCGTGTTACAAAAATAATTTTTCCGATTTTTCATTAGCCAAACCTATGCGATCCCCTACAGTAAGAGACCTTTTGGCCTATTGAAGTGAATTATTAAGCACATCGAAAAATACATAATTTCACGTGTAATACGCAGTTGAAAAAGGGTGTCGATACTCAACTCAACCTGCCTTTTCATTCGCCTTTCCTCCGATCAAAACGACTTCATTCCGTTAACTCTTGGCCACTTGCATATTGAAAAATGTCTGACAAGTCTTCGACAAAAAAGATTACGAAAGATACCAGTTAATCGCTCAAACTGCTGGCAATAATCTCAACAAATGCGTTAGCACGTCTGGGACCGATGACATCGAGAATATACGAACGAGTTAATCTCACGCGACAAGTGGAAAAATTGCACCAATCAGAATAGCACCAGTGCATTAAAATCGGAATCTTAATCATTACTAAAGAAGGTAATCTTCTGTAAGTTGAAAGCTCGAGATAATTGAACTAGAGCTAGAAAAACTTTCTAGCTCAAGATAAAATCATTAGAATTATATCAATGCGAAACTCCGCGGGAATTTACTTGTTTCCTCTAGATAGCGATACTTAAATCATTTTCATAAAATGTATCGAGAGTTATATTATACTTCATTTTGTAAATAACGTACATCTTTTGTAATATATAAAATTATAATATATTTTATGAATAAGGTGACGTTGTATTTAGTTTGAATGTAAAGTCTTCCAAAGGTGGCCAGTACGTTACATTATAAAAAGTTTATTTTAAGAAAATGATCGCACTGATTGCCTGCATTTTCTTACATTTACATTATAATCGTTAGCGCACAGAAAACACGTCGCACTGAATGAAGAAATCCGTAAAATTATCCTGACTATTCTTCATCAGAGCTTCGCATTCGACTTTCTTGCGTTGATATTGAAAGATGCGATACTCTATTTTGTATCTGAAAATAGTTAAGTTCGAATTGAGCTTTGCGACAAAGCACAGTACCGATACTCTGACGCAAAATAAACTTCACTTGCTAAACTGACAAGGAATTTATAAATTTCATTTCACCTTATAACGAAAAAGGTAAAATAAATATTCATTCCGTCTACGAAACACTACGAAACAAAATTAGTTCATCTTGCTTAAATTAATAAAGAACAGATTTCTCAATATAACTAGAAAATCAATGTTCAGTTAAACGCCGATATAGATAAAAGTTATTTGTTTTTCCTCAAAAGTAATTCTTCATTACGAAGAAGTCTAAAAATTTGCTATATATAAATATGCATTGAAAGAAAAAAAGGAAAGTCCAATTTCGCATCGAATCACGTGAAGTTCGCCTCTTTTTTGCAAAAGTAAAGATACCAGATGTGAACACATAATGTCAGAATTCATCAACTACACATTCGTGTCGAATCGTTATTTCCACGATTCTACCGACGATGTGTATAAGCACGTTGCTGTAAATGCCGATCACTCGAGATTTAACAGACTCGTGTTCGAACAAGTTGAGCTGGGATTCCATTAGCACGATAACGTTTTCATTCATAAAGTCCCGCAAGCCTCGCGTGGCTCGTCGAAATTAGCGTACGTTGACAAGATATCCATCGTTTTTTAACTCTGTATTATTATTTGCCTTATTAAGACACACTCGAACTTCGGGTATCTGATTCGCTTCGCACACTGTATTTACGGTTTTTCGTGTTTCAATTTTTCAGGCAAAAGGTATTTTATTTATTCGATCAATAATTCGTGTATCGTGCAAAAAGGACTATTTAAGCTTTTATGCGCTCACAAATATAGGTTGAGTATTAGTGAAAATATTTATGGCTCTATTATTAATATTAAGGAAAATACTCCTATTCTGGCAAGAAACCGACTACTAATATTTAACTAAGAATTTGCGTTAATATGTTAATAACGTCAGGCGTATTATTGCATCATGTAACACAAGCTATTTCATCAATAGAGATGAACAATAAATAGGCTGCACTTTTATATGATAATATAAAAGTGGTATAATATGCATATGTAATATAATTTCAAATTTTTATTTCAAATAAATGCCAATGTGCAGAGATATTTTTTAATTTATAAATGAAGGAAATCCACCGACTTTATCACGAAATTAATAAAAGTTGTTAGACTTCTTTGGTGTTGATTTCAATAAATCTATATAAAAAATGACGATATAATCACTAACATCGTAAGATTAGGCAGTTAAAAAGATATATAATCACATAAGAATGAAGACACCGATGAACTAAGAATATATTTTATTTTAGAAGTTAATTTTCAAAAAAATCTCAATTAATTTTATTTATCAGTGAAATTACTGTATCAACCTTTTTTACTTTACAATGTCAAATTCTATCAGTTTACTTTCAGTTTGTATACAAATTATGCATAGCTATTTATTTTATCAAAAATGTATACTTTTAGTAACTTCTGTGTAGACATCTGTATAAAAACAGTTTATGTTTTAAAATTTTTTTCATCATAGTTATAAATATTTTAAAATTATAATTATTTTCCAAGCATGGTTTAAAAAACGATTATAGATATTCGTTATTTTCTTGTTGAAATTTAATTAATACTAGAGATGGCTTATAGATTGTACGTTCTTCGTAGTTTTGTTACGCTATTTTATTTAGTTGGCAGTATTATATTTAATAAATGAAAACATAAAAGTCTCTTTTTGAAAAATTTAAAATAAAATAGCACATATTAATTCCGATTTTCCATACAATATAAATATTATCTATGCAAAATCGTAAATGTAAAGTCGTCTATGAACGCCCATTCCATAGTTCAGCTTCTTGCATTTGTTTGTAAAATCCAATACCATTCTTATAAAAGCTAATGAAGGCCCATGACAGTACTTCGGGTCAGAATCAATGAACCTTAGCTAAATTTTCTGCACATCCTCTACATACGCGGAAGAAAAGGAAGTAACGATTGAGAAACAATGAACAAGCGAGAAGAAGAAGAAAAGTCTACGGTGATAATCAGCTTGTTATTCAGGTGCTATCATTTCCTTCTTCGGCTGTTCCTATGTTGCAGTCGTACGTCAGAGAAAGAGAAAGAGAGAGAGAGAGAGAGAGAGAGAGAGAGAGAGAGAGAGAGAGAGAGAGAGAGAGAGCGATAGAAAAAAGAAATTGACATGGACGTGAGATCGCACACACACGAGTGGCCAAGAGGAGAACGTTGACGCTCTCTCAGGAAGCGACTAAACCACCTCGCGGACACGTTTCACGCGTACAAAGGCCAATATGAGAAAAAGAGGAATAAGGGCAAGAACAACGAATGAGGAATAAGAATAAGAAATAAGCTGTGGAGTATGTGCCAAAGTACGTCATAAATGACATTTACGAATATATTATTCGGGCTTAAGTAACATTTGCTAAAAAATTTGCTAAAAAATGTTGACCGATGCTTGTTAACGATGTATACTATCGAGTGAAATATCATATATATAAGTGAAATACATAAATATGATTTTATCGTACGAAAAATTTGCTTCATTTCAGAGTCATAATTAATTCCAATGTCTCGATGCGTTCTATGTAACTCTAGTCAGCGAAACTTTATAAATATATTCAATAATTTTGGTTGAAAAGAAGTACGTCTCACCTTAAAACATTGTATTCTTTTAAAACCTGCGAACATATGAGATTGCACACCTGGCATCTTAATCCACACTACGTTTCTTTATTTTCTTCACCTGTTCCTACATTTGTTGCGATGGCAAGATATTACAGACAGATTGAACATGCTTACTTTTTGTTCAGCATCCAGTCGTGCACTTTGCGCTTATTCGTACGCGTGCGCGCGTTACCACTCCGGAAGAGAAATCCCACAAGGACAAGGAGACAACTGACGCCGTCGAGGGAAGAATAAGAGAATGGCGAGTGATGTGGATAAACTGGATTTTACGGGGCAGTCGCGCGCTTTGAAATGGCACGCGACGACTACAAGCCGCGTATTCTGGTCCACTAGTACTGACGCCATCACCTGCATTAATCCCGTTGTAAGTGTTCGCTTTGAAGCGCGTCTTTATCTTGAAGCAACAGCTTTTTTTTCTTCTTTCTCTAAAGTCTGCTTATTTTTGCATCGTATAACTTAACTGGTAGCGACACTCAATCTCAGCAACACAAAAACATCGGCATTTACTTGAAAGCACGTGACAAAGATTTTACTTTAAAATCTATGTTCTCCAAGTGTTTCAGGTTCATTCGGTGAAATTTAAATTCCACGAAAGATATCTAACACTGACATTGCAGGAAATATACTTTATATTTGATACCAATAAGCTTGTATTTGGTGCTAAAAACTTTTTTCTTCTACATTCTTATCGAATAAACTTTTATACCAAAGGTAGTTGACAGGTTAAATACAAGTTTTCTTCATTATCATATGCAAACTATTTCCACTTAAATTATATAAAATAATACTCTTTCATGCGATTACAAATGTTAATGTACATTGTTTGTTTTAAAGAATTTTCAACTACTAGTCGATTAGATTGTATATTCTACCAAAAATTAGCATTCAATTGTGTGTTCGTTTAATAATACACGAACTGATACCAGAGTACGATCGGCTTATGCGTATATTTTTAGCCATACGTGCAATAACTTACTGCTAACACAAGCTTACGTTTCATTAGCGTACGAATTATGGTATTTATTAGCAGTCCCTGTTTGAGAATCCCATACGTAACACACGAGAAAAAGAAAAGTAGATAACATAGGAAGATGCCAAATAAAAAGATGCCATAAAAAGAAAAGAACAGGAGAAAGAACTTCAAAAAGCGATGATATCTCACTTTAGTGTGTATTCTCGCTTCCTCGAAGTGTCGCGATTCAACTTCTGTGTATTCGCTGACGGACTATTCGTCTCACCGCTGAAAATGAGCTCAAACTCACACCATGACCAATTACTTGCATCTTTCTCACTGAAAAAAATCTTTATTAAAAATGAAACTTTCGCGGCAGTTGGATCATTTTTACCTAAGTGGTTAAATGAAGAATTTTCGATGTGTTTTCATATTCAGGAAATTTATCAATTACAATACTTTAATTTAACAAACCTGCCTACGATGCCAACCAACAGATTGCTAATTAAACTTATCACGTTATATACTTGTATAATGATACAAATATTTCATATCCCGTAAATGTTTCGTATTTTGTAATTAGCCTACTAGGTTATGGCTTGTAGTCGATGTACTTTTACGTGGCCCTTTCCGCCATGTCCAATTATTATCATTGAAAATGCCAAAAATCTTATGAAGTTGTTTATGTTTATTAATATATACTTAAACGTGTATTATTCAAGTGAAAGTATTGTATTGCTTCAATAATTATCTCAATTCTCAAGCAAATCCTTTTTAGTTGTAAACAGGATTGCACACTGTCGTTTGTGTAAACACTGTTTAGGGATATAAATTTGACGGTGATATTAATTTTATGTTTTTTTCTTAATTTTAATACGATTCATTTAAAACAATTCAATACGTTTAACCAATGATTTTTTAAAAGCTCGAGTAATGATTTGGATATGTTCTTTTGATATCACTTTCCCCCTTAGTTTCAGCTTCGTGTCTTATAAAGACATTTACGTACCATTAAAATTCCGTTGGCATATTGATAGATGCGCTCTGCAGATTATTCTTATTATTAATTCGTTTGTACTACAAGTAATTAAAAAATCATTGTACTCGCAGTGAAAGTAATGTGCCTTACGCCTTACAGAGCATATTAAGAAAATAAATATAAATAATCCACTATATGCACAGCAGACTTAAAAATACGTTTAATTTAAATTTAGGTTCATTTAACTGATAGGAAATTTATGCATGATTTGTATAGATAAACATTTGATTTATTTCAAATAAATTATATCCTGTGTTAAAAATTTAAGTGTCTGTGAATTAATTTCAAAGAAAACTAAATTTAAAATAAAATATATTTATATTTTAAAATTATCAAATCGGTAGATTCGAATGGAATATTTCAAATATTCCATTAAAAGTTCTATTCGATGCGGACAGATTGGTTGAATCATTGAAATATAAATACTAATTATAAACACATTCAACGCCAAAAATTTACAATCCAATTGTTTAAAAAAAGGCATTATTAAAAATTTCTATTGATCCTAAATAGTTATTGCATGGATTTTTTTTGTTTAAAAGAATTTTCTTTCCAGTAATTCCTCTCTCTCAAATCGAGGCATCAATTGCTTATATTATGCGCGAATACATAAAAGTATGATAAAAAAATTAATATAAAAATTATCTCGATGAATTAAAAGCAACGTGGTTTAATTCTCTAACTTTCGAGACGTGCTCTGGCAGGCATTTCCTGAAATTTAATTATCCTAGAAAATTATGCACGCTCTTAAAATAGTATGCAAAATGAATCCAATTATGCATAAAAACATTTGCGTACGTGATATTCCACATAGTCAAGATGATCTGAGCCTCTCGTCGCGATCTTAAACTTGCCTTTCCTCGTTTTGTCACCTCTGGTACAACTCTCGTGTTTCTTCCGCGTAGTTGGTACCGTTTGAGTAGTTTACGACGCTGTTCATACTCCAACTGAAAAGCTTATTTTATTTCATTTACTACGGCGTTATTACGTTATTACGAATCCAAAACTCAGCCGTTGACTCGGAAGAGATTCAATGAACGACGCGAGGACTTGGATAATCCATAAAGTCAACTGGTATACAACGCTGGAAAAACTTATGTAAAAACTCGTGTAATACTGCACTACGACAGAGTTACGTGGCCAAACCTAAATACACATTCCCGACAACAGTTGTAAAAGATACAATGCTCACTACGTTCGTATTTTTTTACTCAAGCGACGCAGTCATTCTGCGCCCCCTCAACGGCAATGCCAACTTGGACATTGAAACTGTCCATAGGAACATTTCATCAGCGCTGTGTCTCGTCGCCTTCGAATTTCAATGGTATACGAGTGAAAAAGTTGCGAACGCGGTGGCCAAGGTTCGCGCCAAGTCCCAAGAAAGTCACTTTTCGCAACGAGTAGCTTCGGCCCCTCGACGCATATCTCGCCTGACGTATCTGCTTATTACATACATTACACCAGTCTCGTTGGGCGCAGCCGGACCAGTGTCAAATTCTGGAGCGTGGGACAAAGAGTAGCGACGCGAAGAAAAGAAAAAGAGTATACCGGCGTAAAAAGTGAAAAGAAAACGTGACACTCGCTCTCGTTAAAGATAGGCATCGTGGCGCATTAATTACGTTTTCCAGCTCTACTGGCTAATGAGTAAGACAAGAGTCTCCGAAAGATGACGGATTTCCACGAGTTCCGGCAGTCGAACGGTGCTCCAAAATCACTGGTTGTACTTGGCGAGTATTACTACGGAGCAGTACGTAAGTTGTTTTCGCAATTTGTATATTAGTCAAGTACTCCAGAGTTTTAAGCCCGCCAACGGTCTTTTCTTTATCAAATAGAAACGTAGAATTACATAATAATGACTGGTTATTGTTGTAAATATTGCAATATACTTTATGACTCATGCCTTGCCTAATGCGCTACAGATTACTAAGTACATTTAAAGCACCCGTAATGAAAGTTCTACATTAATGATTGTAAAATATTAATACACTTTGGTAGAAGCACGCATGAAACGGTTAAGTTTTCATTATGCTTTCAACGCCGACAAATTGATTGGTTCTTTAAATTTTTATAACACGTGTGGTATCGAATGCCCCCCTCACGCGTAGTGTATTATAACGCTATCGACCTGTTTTAGAGGTGTGACAGCTGAACGGAATTGAACGCCGGAAATAAATTCAACTAATAACATACGAGATTGAACTGTGCAGATCGAAAGGATAAGAAGACATTTACCATCCGAGTGTAAGCGTCTCGTTATTTAACTTCGAAAAATATCTAACCTATCAGTAAGATGATCGTACCTGTTACGTAATGGATGAAAGTACGTTAAGTGGTGTTTTGAATAGTAGTCGGTAATGGTAGTGGGCGTTGTCTGTGTGCTTTTTTCCAAAGAAGCGAATCCAAAGAAGGGGGATTCGTCACAACGAATCACCGGCAAATCAGCGCGGCGAGACGCGATTGACGATGTTGCCCGTCCACGGCAACTAACAGCTAAATCGTGTTCATCGTCATAACGCGTAGCAGCGAGATAAATGGACGTCGAGGTGCGTCCGGCTAGCGACGGAGCCGCCACGTCCACGCCCGATAAGGACGTAATCTTTGGCGTCGTCTCGCGCCCCACATTGTGCCTCGTTGGGCAGTCGAAGCGACGCGCGATACCATCAGCTGCACGCGCTGGTCCACGTTTGAGCGACGCCTTCCAGGAACGAATTGCGAATCAGTGTTTTACCTCGACTATTACTCTTCTCGCGTCTCTCCCTTGAGGCGTTTGCCGAACCCGTGCGTCACGCTCACCCGCGCCAATCTTCCGGCGATTTCTCCAAAATTTCACGTCCCCGCTCCTTTTCTTCAAATTTCATCGATTTTTAATACGAACTCTTTGCCTTCTGTTTATTCTCCACATTTGGGTATGCGATATACGTAAAAACAGAGAAAAAAGCGCTTCAAGAGTTTGCACATTAGGATTCTCGCGATGATTCGAATAAATACTTTAAGAAATTTTTCTAAAGCGCATACAATTGGTTTATTAATATAGATTTCAATATTGCAAATTATTATATTCATAAAGGTAATAAAACGGTCCGGCTGAAATTACAAGTTGAACTAACAAGAGAACGAAATTGCTAACATTTTTAAAGATTATACTTGTGTACACGCTGTTTGTCTAATTTAAAAATCAGATAATCGTCCGTATACTTAATTTATCAGTTAAGAATAAAGCTTAAGCAATATTACAATTTTAAGAATCTAAAAATTATATTTCTTTAAAAGAGTTATGAATATATCGCTCAAATAGTTAGAAACTCGGGGGACAGTAATGATGATGTTTGAGATTTTCTGGACCAACTGTGCAATTCTCTTGTAATTTCTATGGGAGCATGACTTACGGTAATCGTGAAAACATTAAGAAAGATAAATTCTGTCTAAAAAATATATAATAAATAAATATATAAATATATAAATATAAATCTATAAATATAAATATATAAATATATAAATCTAAAATATATAAATAAAAAATGTCTAAAAAAGCTTATAAAAATTTAATTCATTAAGAAAGGATGCATAATAAAATTAATCTATACATAATTAGAAAACTATTTCTAATCATCATTTATGTGCAAGGCCGTACGCACGGCAAAACATTTTGCGCAGTTCGAGAGAGAATGTGTCGAGATTAACACTAGTTCTCCGATTGCGATAATGGCCTGATTATTCTTTATTCGTTATCGAGGACTACAATGCTCGATTTATATAGTGCGTGTACAAATCAGATGTTAAGTAGCTTCTTCTTGTAACTTCAGGTATAGCATATCTCATAACTGCTTTAAAAAATGCTTTCGTTTTGTTAATTACTTGGCAACCGTTTCCGTATTTTTAATATTTACGCCTCTTCACGATTATTGATTTTTGTTTTTAATGTTTACTGCACATTTTTTGTCACATTTTACATTAAATAAACAAGACTTGTATCGAAATTTCGAAATTTATCATAATGCGTAAAATTCTTACAAAATATTTACCAATATTAATGCATGAAGTTCTGAAAAATTTACTCAACAGATTTTTAAGATTAAAAATTATAAATAATATTCTATAATATGTATGAATTAATAATAGGGTCGGACGTAATAAGCGTTAGCAAATGTCTATCTCAGTTTCATTAAAAGTTAAAAAATATTCTTTTCTTCTTGTTTTATAATGAATATTTAATATTTAGATAAGAACACAAATGAATCTAGTAAATGAATTTAGTAAAGAAAACATCAATGTATTAAAAAATTTTAATGTATTATAAGAGGTAGTCAAAGTAGTAAATAAGTTTGTGGTTGTACCAACAAATTTTTAAAATTTTTCAATAACAACAGTAGAAATGTTTAAGTAGCTCAAGTACAGTATTGAGAAAAGAAGAATTCAAATTCATAATTCATTCATGAATAGAGGATAAGCATCTACTTGCGCTGAGATTACATTTATATTACATTTATACAGATTTATGTACTTTAATAAAATTGTAAATTCGTTTTCTGTATATTTGCATAATTTTGACATCAATTTGCTTCGAATTAAAATAACAATGTAAAAACCTTCCGGATTTAAACATTAAAATACGAAACTGTACGTGGAATGGATTCGCCTATTTTATAGTCTGGAAACGTTGCGAAGTTTGAATAATTCGTCTATCTAGACGCCTCGTATTAATCAAAAGTCCACACAACGACTAATCCAATCCTAATAAGATTTATATTTCTAGAATTTTCAACAATTGGCAAAATTTCATGATTTATTTAACTAGAATATTGTCTCTCCAGGCGTTAAAATAAGAAATGCAATATTTTTCTTTATTTTGTTAAAGAAATTTATTTCATGAGCGATATTTCGTTCTGAACTTTGGAGCAAATTTTTAGTGTAATTAAATAATGGAATTAAAGTTTGCTTACAATTAGTACAAAGATATTTTCACTATTGAGTAACTCACAGACTAATTAACAGTTACCTTGTAATAGATTTAATATAAATTTTATTAAAATAATGCTATTGAATAAGTTATCGGAACGCAAACAAGCATCAAAGAGAACGCATAATTAAATTCAAGAAGTAATATTTATAATTTTGAAACTTGAAAATATTTTAGTACAAGGCATCAATACCAATAAAGAAGCGCTCATCACTTGCAAATACAATGTAAGATTTTTCAATTGGATTTAAAATAACTTTTATCGATAATATTAAGAATACTTTAATTACCCTTGAATATCAAATCGTTTAAAAGTTAACGAAGTTCTAATCATTCGGGTGCAACAATTTACATTAGATAGCGAGCAAAGAGATTAACGCAATTAACGTCTTAACGCAATCTTCTTAATACGCTTCTTTTCAAACTATTGAAAAGCCTCAACTTACATTTACTTGATACACTTTGTATTCCATAATGAGGAAAGATCCATAATTGAAAAGCATTATTGATATTTTCATTTTTTTCATATTTCACATTAAATATCACGCCAGTTAAATCTGATTCTTTAAAGCTAATCGATATACCTTCTAATTTCTACCCGAGGTACATGCGAATATCTTCAAAAAGTATTATTTCAAATCACCTGCCACGTGTCGAAATTAGAAAGCTGACAAGCATCGCTACGACAACGAGAACGGAAAAGTCAACGGGTAAGGTTATGATTTCGGGAGTACCCAAGCAGCTATCAGTGCCTCTTCTTTTATATGCTTTTCTCCTCTTCTGCCTCGGAATAACAAACAATCGATTGGTCCTAGCTCGTAAGGCACGTTCCGAGCACGAGCGTATAGCATCAGGTGTGTGTGTGCGTGTGGGTGTGTGACGAGCCTTCAAGAAAGGAGTCGCAGAGCGTGAAAAGCCACGGGTGTGAGAGCGTTATGTATCATAATCTGTGCGTGCGCGCGCGCCGACTTCCTCTTATCACACGCGAGATAATCAGCTCGAAACGCATCCTAGGTATGCGCGCGGACTTTCGCGCGAGGTTCCCCTTCGATGAGCGAGGAGAACCCACGGGATTACGCGCGGACGCGCTTAAGCCTCTCACTCCCCCGCCCGTTGGCGATGCGATACGTTGGCGTGCGCACGCTAATGGGCGAGTTTTCTAATTTCCAGCGAAATCCCCAGGGTGGGTGTGTAATAGCCACCGAGAGACTCGAAATGGCCACATTCATCCGAATGGTGGGAGAAAGTTGCGTGTCGGAAATATGGAATTTTTCATTGGGGCTTTCCTGCAGTTGCACTTAACGATCGACTATCTCGCGAGATGACAAACAAACTTACCGTTATGCTTTAATAGATCTAGAGTCGCGACGTAAACCATGATTCGGATCGAATGGTTATGTAAGGTTATTATGCCACGCGAGATTTAATTAAGTGGTTTTTCAATCTGCTACACTCAATACGTTAAAATTCAATTACGTTGGCATACTGCTTTGTGTTACTACACATTACACGACAGAGTTTAATCCCAACGATTTATCTCAAATCAATATAATTCACTACTGACTGTATCTAAAATATAAAGATACGCTTTTGGATCTTCGACGCGTGCATTCGGCAGAATTCACATCTGTATTTTCTCGACAACGTTGGCGAGCAAATGCAGCAGTGGAATACAAATACTCGGAACGCGTTACATCTCGTTACGACTCCGCAAGCCTTTAACAGATCTTTTTACAACCGATATTTTAAATAACTTTCGACAGGGCTCCGAATTTATTTAAAATTTATTTGTCATGAAACATGGTAAATTGTTATTTATTGTTCTGTACGAGTTTATCTTGCCGATTTCATTTACAAGGCTAATAATCTTTCGTGTCTTTAAAATGACGTGCATAATTTCCAAGCTCAGCGATTCAAGAATTCTGGAAACATCGCAAGGTTAAAAATTTTCTTTTGACCGCTTGTAATCATTGTAATCGTTACGCAGGAAATCAGAACACGATCGATGTGTAGTGAATTAATGAATTTTCAATTACATTTAACTTCTTATATCAGCGAAATTCATTTAATAGAAATTCTTTCGAATAAGCATTGTTAAGGTTGTTGAATCAAAACAATCGGGATGTACCGTATAATTCGCTTTTTCGTAACGAGTTTTACCTTTCATTTTTATACATTACTTTACCATGGCTTTTGAATCTCCTATGCCGTTTTTCATAAAGAACGTATTGATTCGCTTCGCGCGAGAACAATTTTATGTAAATATCGGCGAAAGTTAAGGCGTGTAACGAAATTTTAATTTGAAATACCAAGTGTTGGCGAAAGATCCTCGTTGAAAAAATAAGAATACACTTGTTATATAGTTATTTAAGGACAGCGCCTGTAAAAGTGAATTACTATATTCTAGAATGGCGAGTTTTTTTTTTTAATATTTCTTCAAATACACGAAATATTCTAATTTATAAGCGATACGCTTACTGACCGATAATATTCTACATTATACAAGTTTTAGTAGTTCTGTGTCAGCTGCTACAAATAAGAATAAGAAAAAACCACGATTAGCACAACTGTTTTTTCCTCACTTTCAAGTTTCCTCAATTGCAAGTTGGTTATGTTTACTGTAAACTTTTGAGTCTCGCATTGAAATCTATCTGTCATCATAGTATTCCAATGTTTGCCCGTTAAATTGAGTTTGAGAGTAATTGTGCTATTTTTATATTAAATATCCGAAATGAGAAAAAATTTTAAGTACTTAATCGAGTCGATGCACGCAATTTGTAATGGGCCAAGTTATTAAAATCACGATTTGAGAAATTAACCGTTTTTTTTCACATTAATTTGTCAACCAGGAAATATAAAAGTATTCGATTCGTTTCTTTCTTCTTCGACCCGTTTAGAATGAAACGAACCGCCTAAGTAAATATTAAGAAATAAATTAATTTGTACAAACGTTGCACCGTACGGAGAGCGTCTTACAACCCGCTGTAGGTCATTCCATTAATAATTAACAGCATGCATACGCTAAATATAAATACGAGGTAACGCCAGACGACAAACTAAGAGCGCAACGTAAAAATGCCAAGAATCAACGAATTCCATTTCACTCGAGACCGAAACTCCATTGTTTCCTCACTGCCGTGAGGAAATTTTCATTTTCATTTCACCGAGTCGATTTAGAAAATGAAAAGGACACGAGCCGGAAGTCTGGGTGCTCATCTCGCCGCGTCTTCCTCGCTTCCGGCTTTCCGGATCCCCGCCTCGTACCCCGCCCACCCCGGTAGTTTGCTCCCGACCGACTAATTGCCCGGGTTTTCTTCCTTTCGCGCTAGAGAGCGAGAGGAGCCGTCCGATGCGCGCCGATGAAACTGGGATCACCTCCATTCCTTCGCAAGGACGCACCTCGCATAAATATTGCTCGCTAATGCATGCTCGCGTCACGGTTGGCTCGGCTCTTTATTCTAATCCAGGCGTCTTGGCTGCATACATATCTATATGTACGTATATATTCGTACGGGATTATCGAATGAAACTTCGACTTGGATTTCAAGCGGCACCTTCGATTTATTCAAACGTCGCATACTCATCGATTTTCACTTTGAGAAATTTCAAGTGATGCAACGTGGCTCGAACTCCTGCTCTTTCGTTTCAGTAATTGAGTCATTAACGTACACGAGAAATAGAGCATTTATCAAATCCATCAAATCCTACAGACATTTATCAATCCTAATATGCAAGAATAGTGTGATGCACGCGTATTGTCGGATTCATTTCACCGAAAGCAGTCCAAGATTTGCTCTTACTTTGAATCCATTTGTGACGGTTACGCGCGATACAAATCAAATCGCCGTGTAAAGCGAACTTTTCTTCTTGTTCCGCCACGTGTTAAGGGAAACGGTTACATTATTTAAGCGAGCTAAATAGTTTTTAAGATCCGAGTAAATAAATTCATACCTACACCTGCGCTATTGCGCTGCGAAAGAAACTCAATCTCCGACTTTTACAAACGCGAGTTCCTCAATCGAGTTCGCCGGGCTTCCAAAAGGAACCCCAGCAACTTTCTAATTTATTGCATCCGTATTGTGATCGCCGCGTAAATTACGAGCTCGCGCGCGGAATTACGTCGATTGCGCGAATTCGTGCATGCGATCGTATGTGCCTCTCGCGTTACAGCCTCATCTTCCTGCGCGCGCATACAACTCTACTACACAGAGTTCACGCTTCGCGCTAAATGCCACCGCGCCTTCCGTGCCCGCATTATGCTGAATCAACTGCCGTTCTCTTTCGCTTTTCTCCTCTGCCCCGCCCCACCCCAACCCACCCCCCCCTCGCACGTTTTTTTCCATCTCTTGCTTCCTCCCCCGCTGCCTCTCGCGCCGTCAGCCACACGTCGGCCACTCGCCCAAAGTGTCGTGGCTTCGATGCGAATTCGTCGTCTGCTCGATTAAGAATCTCTTATCGCGCGATCGTGCTTGCAAACGCGATCTATTTTTCTTATATCGTCGCTTTCTTTTTCGAGATATTTTCTCGACATTCGAATGAAATACGGCAAGGAATCTGGCCAGGACGACTTCGAATGATTTTGTCTATATTATTTCAATTCTGAACGCGAGGCTTTTGTAATAGAATAAATGTGATGCATATTTCCAGTTGTATACTATATTTGCTTCATGAATCATTTTATTTATACGCGGTAAATCACGTATAAGATCGTACGCGCAGAAAAATGAATTTTAATTTTTAGGTTTCATAAAGTACTTCTTAAACGCTACTTTGCAATCCCTTTCGTCCTTGCGATACTCGATATTAAATAAGTGAAATTATGGTTTTTCATCGTGTCTTGAGTCTTATTGAACGTTCTTTTAGTTGGCATAAGAGTGTGTGCGCGTGTGAACCAGAAAAGTGAAAAATTACAAGTTGACGGTTCTAAATGTTTTTTATGTCATCCTTAAATAGTATTTTCGGTATCACTTTTTGAAACGGACTTTGTTAATTATTTAGAAAAAAAAATACGTTTTAGAAAATGGTTTTACGTTCCAGAAATAGCATTAATATCAATATTTATACTTCAAAAACGCAGCCGATAATTTCCTCTCCATTTCACTTGATTCGTCGCTTTCAGACCGATATAAAATAACATTAATAATCAACATGAATATACATAAATCGTTGAATTAATAACGAGGCGAAAAAACTTGCTTGCAACAAGATTCGATTGATTCAATCAAAGGTTGATAATAAGCCGGTACACGCAATTCCATACAATATTATCGCTTTCCAATAAAAAATAAGCTAAAATACTATAAAAAGTGTTGGAAGAACTTTATCAAACGGATTACTTTTCGATAAAACTACTTTGTTTCCATAGCTTTTCAAAAACAGAAGTTATACATACGTCTGCAGCAATGCTACAATCATTAGCTGATTGATCGAGAAACCGAGAGATATTATAATTCCATAAAGACAGAATTACGCAATTCTTTTAATAGTAGTCAAGGAATGTGAGAAAAGGAAGGATCATCTTATTTTTCACTAATTCAGTGAGTTAACATTGTACACTTATGAAAATAAGCGAACGACTTCCCTTTATATTCAACGACTGAAAGTTTGTGCGCATAGTTGCTTTGTCACTCAAAAAGAGATTTTTTATTAGATTAGCATATCGGATTTTCTCTTATTTTTTATTCAATTTATAATAAATATTATGTATAGATACTTAATATTTTTAAATATTTTTATAAACCTTCATTTATATAATAAAAAAAGCGAATTTTCATATAAAAATATTTTCTTAATATTGATTATTTATAAATTAAATTAAAAAATCTAATGGTAATCTTAAAATTTTATTAAAAATTTCATTTATCTAATATAATAAGAGACTTAAATTATTCAAATTATTCTTAATTTCTCCGATAAATAAGTTTTATCCGAATATTATACTTAATATCAAAGTATAACATATTGATTCTCTTCTGTCTTAATTTATGTTTTTCGTTGTATTAACAATAAAATTATTACAATGAAAAAAAAAGAAACTTCGATATTCCGTTTAAAGAAGATATTATTTTTTAACTATTAAGTTGCCAAGTTACTATTTAAAAAGTATAAAAACCATAAATTTCAACTAAAAATTTTATTTTCTTCTGTTTTATAAGCAAAAAGCAAAAGTAATAATGATCAAAAAATTTGATTAAAATAAATTGCAATTTTCTTTTAATTAAGCAACTGATAAATATGAAAAAGTTCTGTAAAAATTACGAGAAACATTTAAAATTATTATATTTTTTTAAATAATAATAATTACTTCATAAATATATAGTACACTCAAAGTGTACTAACAGTTATGATGAGGTACCTCTACTCATCGAGAATAAGGTTATGATAAGAGACTTACACATTTATTTATTATTAGCTATTCCAAGTGCTGCAATAAAGTATAATATTAATTTTCAACATTATGTTACAATTATTTTGTGTTACCATATTTAAATTTGTTACGTTTATCATAGACATTAAAGAAGTAATTACAAGTAGAAGTAATTTACGATATACGTTTGTGTTTTATTATAACTGGTAAAATATAACGTAAAGAAAATCAAAACTATTCATTTTAACTAAACTTATTGAATCTTAACTACGGACCAAAAACTTTTCCCATCCAACCGAACTTCATCTTATCTCGTTAATATAAAACTATTGTCAACCTAGTTTTGACGCCTGTCTGTGATAAGTTAAAACGTACAAATTCTAAAAGCGTTTTAAATGTTTTCACATTTAATATATTCTAAAATTATTATTCATACTTATAAATAATATAAATGATTAATAAAATCTTTAATCAAATAAAAAAATATGTAGACCTCTAGAAGAATTGGAAAAATTGGAAAAAGTTGAAGAAAATTTATTTATTAATATTTACTGTAATGTATGTTCTTATTGAAATGTAATATATTAATGCGTATACCAATTAAAGCTTAAAAATATTTAAGTTAATAATAAAATTGAGTAATAAAAATAGATAAATAATAAATAATAAAAATAATAAAAATAGATAAACTAAACTTTAATATTGAAATCTTATTGTAGCACAGGATAAAACTTATAAGATTAATGCATTCTCTTTTTTTCCTACTTTTGTTTTCAATATGCATTACTGCTAGCGTGCACAATTTAAGTCACTGCCCTCATCACTGAGCTATTCAAAGTTTATTTAGACTAAGAATGTGTAATCTTTTTAAGAATGAATGAAAGATCGTATGTTCAAAAAAGACTGCACGGTACAGAGGTGGGGGGGATGAAAGAGAGAGAGAGAGAGAGAGAGAGAATGGGTGACAATACGTTGTACATGCGCGTGCGCACGCGAAAAGATACCGAATTGAGAAACATTAGAATAACATGAAAACTTAGTCAATACAAATGTATCGGGAAATTTAGATTATTTTAGTTTCTTTTTATGACTAATTTTTATTTTGAAACAAGAGTTACATTTTTAATCTTAAAACGAAACTGCATATTTTTAATTTATTACATGGAAACTTTAAGTTTTAATAAGAGCGAGTAAATATTTATTATTTAGTTTTCAGAATATTATATCAAAAACCGATGAATTATAGTATGCATTGATTCAATTTTTATTCCTCAAAGAGATCATGTATTCTTTATAGAAATTGAGCCATTGAATGGGACGAAGTATATTAATATCTAATAAAACAGTAGACATTTTTTAACATTAAAAATTATTAAAAAATTACATATTGATGCATTAAAACATTAATTTTTTCCATTATAAAAGAGAAGTTAGACAATTCCATAAATATATTTGCAAAATTATACTCACAAAGACATCTGAACAATTTTCAATATTTCTCGTACCTTAATAAATTTCAATTATTTCAATTTGAATATAATTAGGCCTCTTTATTTCATCTTAGCACGTTTTTTAATCATTATTAAGATAGAGCAATACCTTTAAGTAAAAAAAGACGTCATTTTTGGTAGATTTTTTCACGAAGTTGGAGGCCAGGTTATTTTTTATTTAAAGCTCGTCAGGAGAGAATATACATATCATCTGGACCTTTCTCTCTCTCTCTCTTTCTCTCTTCAACCACATCCTTTTAAAAAATTCTTTAAGGAATATCTGAAAGAGAAAAAGAGCGCGAGAGAGAGAGAGAGAGAGAGAGAGAGAGAGAGAGAGAAGTTAAAAACATATCTTTGATACAGTGTCGCATTATTCAAGACTGAGATTAACTTTGAAAAGATTTTATCTGCGTTTCTGACAAGGCCAAATAAATTGAGTATAGGATATACCGTTTACGTAAAAAGCGTGAACTGTGTTACAGCGCACAAAGAGAAAGCTTATTTTGACAGAAACGTACATCACATACATATCATGTTACAGAAAGTACAGTAAAAGCACAAAAATTCGTTTGCAAAGCTTTACAACAGAGTATTGATAAAGACTGCGATAGACTGAACCAAAATTAATAATATTTAACTCAGTTCTAAAGAATAACTCTTTGATTTTTCATTAGTAACGGCGCTTTCCGAATAATCTCGAGACATTCTAAACAGTTCGTCTCGTCCATTGCAATTTCATAGTTTCCACAGCCACTCTCATCAACGAACAAGCTTCGAAGCTACGCGAAAACAAATAAAGCGAGAGAGAGAGAGAGAGAAAGAGAGAGAGAGAGAGAGAGAGAGAGCAACTGAAGCGTCCTTTCGCGAAGAATCGCTTCCTCCGAATTTGCGTTTGTTGTGTTTTTGCGAGCGAGACGCCGTTTTTGTCAGGAGGGGCGCGAATGCGAACACCAAGTCGTGTCCGATTTCTGGAGGCCCTGGGAATCTCTCTCAATTTCGTCGTACGCGGAAACTCTGCCTCACTCCAGTCCAAGAGAGGAGCGAGGAAAAAAGAACGTCTTCTTCCGCGTGCGCGCAGACGGTAGCTCAGCGAAATTCTCGTTTGTCCATTTTCATCATCTGCCGTGGATGAAATTCAAGAAAGCTCCAGCCTCACTTATCTCTCTCTCTCTCTCTCTCTCTCTCTCTCTCTCTCTCTCTCTCTCTCGGGTGTTAAATTGTCGAGAGCGAGAGACACACGTCTGCTTCCGCGTTGCTAGACGGTAACTCAGCGATATATTCGCACGTGATTCGACGATTCGGATGCTTCTTGTTATTTTCTCTTTCGCGTGCTTTACTCTAGCGCAACTACTTCCTTTAAACACGGAAAATTTAAGGACAAGAGTCTTTAAGGTTGGTCTTGTCGGTATATACGATACAACTGCGATAGAATCTTTTCTCAGGTGGTGAAATTCAAAGTGTCATTTTTATGACAATTACTATCAATGCAATAAAAAAATATAATGCTACCTTGAAATGTTTCTGCATATCTAGTTACTATTACAATATACAAAACTGTTAACAATGTACGTCTCTGTCAAAATAAATGTAAATGTACATATGGAGATATACATTTTCAGGTGGTTCATGCTTGGATTACACAAAACTTTACTTTACACACACACACACACACACACTCTCACACACTCACTCACACACTCACTCACACTCACACTCACACTCACATCTCTCTTTGATTTGAGAATAGATCAAACTGACATTGACGAATATAATTTTATTTTCAGATTTCTCAGAAGTTTCTGTAACTTAAATTTCATTGTCAGTGGAGATAATATTTAGGTTGTCTTCTTCCGCGTCAGACGGTAAGTCAGCAAATTTTGTACTCGGATCTTTTAAATCTTTCTCTGAAATTCTATGCGATGAATGAGAGACGAAACGAGATGTCGAATGTGATTTTATTTCGCTGTGCTTTTATTTAATAAGAGAGGTGGTTATTTTTCTATTTTACAAATCACCTTCTTGGACTATTAATAATACATTCATTTAAAATCTAATCTAATTTAAACGCAATTCTAAAGATTCTACAGATTAAAATATATGTATATTAATAAAATGTACATTAAATGTACATTTTTTCATCATAAACAGAGAGGAAAATTTACTGAAAATATACGTCAAATGCAAATAACGCTACATTTTCTTATAACGTAAGATGTTCAGTTTTAGATAGCGGGATATATCAACACAATATATAAATATAATATCATAAAGGAGTAGATTAACGAAAACATAATTTCGATCTCGAATGACTTATTTGAAATTAGTAACATCTCGCGGTCGCGACAAAATGAAACATTTTTCCTCGCAAAGCTTTATTAAACGTAAAAGCCTAACACTTGCGACTAATTCTTATCCCGTGTAATATTAATATCAAAAATATTTTCACGGTAAACGATGAATTTCATCGCGACGATAACCAATTCACGCTCATGCGCATTCGAAAAGTGCAGACACCCATCCATTAAAAGCGTAACCTTAAGCACTCGAGCTTATCTAAGAATTAATCAAGTGGTCGGCACGCGTTAAAGATGAACACAAAAACGAAAACAAAACTACACGGCAAGAGCAAACAATTGCGGTCACTTTCTTTCTGGAATGCACGCATGCACGCATGCACGCATGCATACGCGCGCTCGTATTTAACATTACTTCACTCGAGTGCAATAACTACGTGCTGTTTCGTTACTGACATACAATAAAGAAAAAAGGACAGTCGGACCTGTTATAAACGAGTCCTGTCTTGTGGAAGAGCGACGGCTTTTTCGACGACCGCTGCGTACGCGTAACGCTTGATTATTACTCCATAAATATCCAATGCATGTCGCACGAGTTCCGAAAAAAACCGCAACACTTTTCACTCCTTTCTCCCGAAATAATCGGCACAGTTTTTTTACGCGAAGTCGCGCACGTAGACGCCACAGCGACGAAATCATCGCTTCTTGTGTAGGTGGACACGTAAATATCACGGTTAATATGACGATCGAGAGATGAGAAGCTGTCAGATGAGTTTCGATGTTTTGTTTTGTTTTGTTTTGTTTTTTTTTTTTTCCTTTTCTTTTTCTTTTTCTTTTTCTTTTGTTTTCAAGGCACAAGTTTCAAACAGTCCGATGAAAGATTTTAATTCGAGGCTGGATGAAATTTTTCATAATACTTTTTTTTCTTCCACGCTGTAATTGAGGCAAGTCGAGATAAAAGTTGTTTTAATCGTTATTCTTATGAATTACTAGACACGCTCTATAACAGTGTTAAGCAATACTTTTATTACAGACAGACGAGTAATTATTTCGTATACATTTCTTTACATGGTGCAATTTTAACATACGGCACTGATGTAGTTCACCGACAAGTGAAGTAAAAGATAATCGATAATTCAATTTAATTAGGATTAAAATTTGCCTTTGAATTACATTTTCTCCTCGATTGATTGAAAGTTGATCTGGTATTACGAAATGGATTTTTGTACTATTAAGTATAGAACAGCTTAAATCAAACCAAAAACTGCTTTTTGTTTTTAAGAATTTCGAAAGAGATAAAACTGCTTGTCTAATCTACTTTTTAATGATATTTTGCAAATACAGCAACTGAAAGTAAATGACAACTGTATCTCGCGCAATAACTTTGCCTGCTCTAAAAAGTCCGTTTAATTTTTATAATACCTACGATAACACCCTTTACGATCGCGCGTTCAATTTATTAATTTCCCTGAAAGATACAAAGAAAGACGATACGTGCACGGAATCATTGATCGCCCGAAAGAAAGAAAAAACAAACGAATACGTAGTACTTACGAAACGAGAAAAATGTCGTTATGTTTGATGTTTGACATCCCGGCTTGGAAATGCGGAGTGTGCATTATCTGCCGGATTAATATCATCTCCCGGGGATACATTACACACCTACGATTGCATCGCTTTTAAAGAGAGTCAGATAAAACGAATGAAAAACAACGAGAGAACAAGCAAGTAAGACAAACAAAATGAGATGATGACATATGCGTCTGAGGATCTTTTTTTTTATTAATGCGTGACGCTATGAAAATTAAGGCGCGTTTTGAGGTCTCGCATTTGTCGGGCAAGATAAAAAATATCGATCGAATAAATAAAACGAAGAACCAAGTCTCCTGTAAAGACCATTGTTAATTATTAATTTAATAAATAATAATAATAATAATAATAATAATAATAATTAACTCGAAAAACGTACATTCTGACAAGGTTAATCTTGTATTCGGAAATTAATAACGAACGTATTCGCTATTAATAATTTGCATTGAAATATTAATCACGGCTCAGTGGCGTAGGACGATTATTAATTGAAACAAAATTTACCCTCGAGTGCGGGATGTAATTATAAACATTATAAACGTCGTGCTTGAAAAGAGCATCTATATAAACGGTTGAATAAATGTCATCGGTGGGAGTTACTTTTTAAGTTATTCATGTTTAATAAGAGGATTTATAATAAAAATTCGCGTTCGCGACCTAATTTCTTCGTACACAAAATTGTACGAGTTGCAGTTAAAATATTTGGATTACGTGAACAGTGACACTTGATATCAATGACGTAATCATTACCAAAGATTTCGTTTTCACGTAAGCCTAAGTACCAACGAAAGAAAAAGAAAAAGAAAAAGAAAAAGAAAAGTAAACGAAAAACACGACTAAATAGTGACAATTCGGGAAAAAATGTAAAGAAAGATATTTGATGAACGTAAATGACGTTTGCTCATTACTCTTTCGTAAATTTGCTTATGCGCGTTATGAGAATGAGAAAGAACTTTATTTGGATAAAACTATAAATTAAATATCAATCGATTAATTTATTGAACGCGAAGACACGAAGGATTTATTTCTTTCTAAATAGATATTACTGATTCGTTCGCGTTCCAATGAGCGTTGATTGCCGCGCTCGGTATTGTCGTCTTGTTTAAGTGCGAGGGTGATCGGGGGAGAGAGAGAGAGAGAGAGAGAGAGAGAGAGAAAGAGAGGCGACAGCCGTTACGCCGCTGCTTCCGTGGCACGTGCCTTGCAGGGAAAGAATAATATCGTGCTCGCGACGATCGTTAGGCCTGCGCTAACGTCCGGAGAGCGCGACGGTAATATGAAACCGCGCAAGACTCGTCAAGCGGGGAGATGCCGGATAAAGTGATTGCCTTTTAAACGATACGCTTCCATTTTAATAATTCCATATCGCTCCTCGCCCTCGTCTCGCGCACCCCTTCAATCGACGTTTTTTCATTATCGAATCTGTTTGCTAGTAGCCAGGGCCTAGACCTTCCGCGTCTGCAGCTCGACTCACTGTACCTCAGCTATCGATGCATTCTTACATTTTCACGCATAAAAAAATTCGAACGAGACTCCTGGGCTCTTACCGTCGATTCCCCACTTGCGCTTCACTGGCAACTCTTTTAAAAGCTGCGGTTTTTACGATTTCATTCTTTAAAACAATCTCAGCAACAATTCTGCTATCGGCTCAATTGTAACGATCGTCGCGATTCGATTATTACAAATGGTGCTGCATGACTCTATTACGTTAATAGAAATAAGCTAGCTGTTTATGAAACGACATTGCCTGCGAGTTATAATTATTGCTCGTTTCTTACGAAAGAAAAGGAGAATGGCAATTATACAGATTTCGATTGTAATGCTTAAAATATCCACTTACTAAACGATTATGCTTAACGACGTCGATATAATTAGACGACAACTGAATGCAAATGGAGCCGTTAAAACATCTGGTTTTTTTGACAGTCGTAACGTTTAGGGCACGTAATGTTTGATACTCGTGAAAATGAACAACCTTTAAAACAATATATATTGTTATGTCGAGCTTCAAATTATTAGTCATATCATTGTAATGCTAAGAAATTGTTTGATATTTTTCCAGAAGATTCTGCGAGTCAATGTAGCGAAAAATCAATATTACTCTTTAAATAAATTTACCTTCGCATCGTTCAGATGTTCATGAAATCTGAAAGGTGCAATTCTTTGAAACTTACCTAGATACATTGAATAAGATACGCCTGATTACGAAATTCGAAAATAAGCAATAAAAAATTCTATTTTTAACAGTGTATTTGGTCCTGCGATGCAAAAAGTGAAAAAAATTCAACGACTACTACTACTCTTAACGAGTCTCTTGTAGATATCGAAAAAACGAGAGCAGCATTCGATGTTACTGGACAATGTTAGTGCATTAAGAAACTTAAACTCCCAAGGGAAAATCGGACGTTAATCTATATGGCAATAAGCCGTTAGTTTCGAAGCTTTTTCGCTCTCTTTCTCTCTTTTTTCTTATCTTTTCTCACTTTTTTCACTTTTTTCACTTTTTTCACTTTTTTCACTTTTTTCTCTTTTGTTCTTCCTATGTGTGCGCTGATGAATCACGTGCCCCTTCCGGATTGCGCGTCCGCACGCACACTGCAGCATGTACCTGGATGTGGGTGCAGCTCATTTGTTCTCTCTATCGCTCTCTTATTCACTCCGAAGAAGAAGAAAAGGGAAAGGAGATATGGTTCTCTGCGTGACTCACGACTAGTCATAATTTCAAATACGTCTGCGGGGATGGTAAACGCGAACGAAATCTCTTTCTCTGCCCTCGCTTTTTCTCGCTGGCGTCTGGTAATTGTACGTTCGATGGGAGGCTTGGCCCAACATTTCGCTTCGAATATCGTTATTTGCGTCTATACATGAGCGTATTTCCCGTCTATTGCGTATTTCAAATAACCTCCGTGCTTATGATCTCAAAATACTATTTTGAGATGCTAGAGACCGTACCACGGTCGCTAGTACGCCTTGAAATTTGTATCCTATATTAAAGAAGGAAAGGACAAAAGCCAAAGGACCGCACTCTTTGGGCAGGTAAATCATATTGGTTTTTCAAAGCCTAAAATATTATCAATGAGTTGAGAAGGGAATTCCATGTAAGTTCTCCCTCCGACTGCTAGTTCTGTATTGGGTTTGATCGACGAGGGCGCAGAGTTAACATCCGAGATCACGAATCCGCCGGATGTTAAATCGATTCTCAACAATATATCAAACTTTATGTGTTCTGCGTTAATCTCGATTAGTTCACTTATGATTCCATAAAACTGTTACGCTACCTATTCTTTCTCTTTCTTTGATTTTTTCTGAATAAAAAATAAATATATTCAAACGTTGAATTTACCTTTATTATACGAATATTTTGCGGTTATTGACGACTCCACGATAAATAACAATAATTAGTCTCTTTTAAGCTAGCGCTTTCAAAGCTTATAAAAGAAATAAAATATTTGTTAAAGTTTATGATAGAATAAATGAAATCATATCTATTCATGAAAATAATCTTTATAGCAATAGTGCTTAGATAACGTATACAGTATGAGCTAAAAATTGCAAAAGTTACGTTCATTTACGGCTCGTTCTCTCTTTTTCTCTAACTACCCTCCTTTATATCACGCTCTCTCTCTCTCTCTCTCTCTCTCTCTCTCACTCTCTTTCTCCCCAAATTTCATTTATACGACCCTTTATATTTTTATTCCAATTATTATCAATTAATAACGAGAAGATTTAATTATCAATACCGCTTAAGCAATAATCTAATGAAAAAAATATATAAACCTTTTGGGTGATTTATACAATATTAAGCATTTACAATGCTGAAATAAAAAATCATTATTAATGAATAACATATTATGAAAATATATCTACGTATTATAATTATATCATAAATTATACTGATGCAGATACGGGGGCGATAAAATATGCAGGAGTTTAGATAACCATAAGACAATTATGATTTCTAATAAGGGCATCTTCAAAGTTATTTTATCACTAGCGTCAAATATCAATAGGCTGAACGCCTTTCGATATATAAGTGATACCTTGGATAGATTTAATTAAAAGATATCGTTTATTCGTAGCCAATATAAAATAAGCAGTACAAGTAAGATTGTAAATAATAACTAAATTTGATAAATAATTTCAATCGCACAGGCAGATAATGCAAGCTATGTAATAATATGATTTACTTAAATACAAATTTTTACATATGCAAGCGCATAATGTACCTAACTAGATTCAGTAATGAATCAAAGAGTATAAATATAATAATACATCGGGTAATAATAAGCAACGATTGCAAGGATTATATTACGAACTTGGGTCATAAATTTTGATAAAACCTTAACAAATATTTCTATATACAAAATAATTAAACCTAACTCTCGAATACTTTTCGAAAAAGCTTTAACATTCTGGGTTATGGCTGGTTAATATCAACGGTACGTACGATTGAAAGTTGTTCAAGTTGTGGCAATATACTTAAAATTTATGTTTATTTGAAAATCAGCAATAAATGGATTTGAATTGGAAGGTATGCAACATAGTAGAAATACATTTTATCCTATAGTTTATTAAAATTAATTTCATTTACTTTGACTGCCTTCCTGAGTTAATGTTTTGTACTAATTATTTTTTCCCCTAATAGAAACGTTCTCGAATTCAGTTAATCGTTGAATATTTGCACTATCCTGCGTTGCTTTTCGTAATATAATAATATTAAACAAATGTTGTTTGTTTTTCAAACTCTGTCGTTTGAAAAACGACTGCGCTAGAAATACTAACGCTTCCTTATTTTTCGAACGTAAACTTTTGTCTGGAGTTCAAATTGTACGGAACATGCCTCTTTAATGCTCGTCTGATTCGTCGAGCGGGCTTTTAAGCAATAGAGATATGACATACAGTTAACTATCTCAAAGAAAGAAGTGAATCGCATAAGTGAGATAGAGGTGTCGGTAAGATTCACAGAGATATAACTGCGATGAAGATGAACGTTAACCTTCTGAAATAAGCAGTGACAGTAAACAATGGCACATAACAGACAAGGCAGAAGTATGCTCGTAAATATGCTTAACAAAAGACTCACTCTTATCAGCCGGGCAACTTTGGTGTGTCAAGCTCCTGGACGCTTCCCTCTTATCCTCGGCAAGTAATCGCGGTGCGAGAGGCACAAGGACGAGGCCGGACCACCAGATCCGCGACTTCTCAGAAACTGAAGGCGCGCGCGGGTCGACGGAGATGTCGCGGCAGAAAACATGCGCGCCTCGCTCTCTCGCTCTGCTCTAATTATCGACCAATGAGGCGCTTGCCCTTCGGCCCGACCCAACCCTTTCTTCCTCGAATTTCTCTACCCTTACTTGACCTCCGTCCCCCTTGAATCACGACGCTGTCCAGAGCGGACCTCCCCCTTCCTTGGTGCTCTCGTTTCTCCAACGACGTTTCTGATTCTCGCGGTATTTACTTAGAGCCTTACGTTCTTGATCTAACTGTCTCTTGCCGACCTTTCTCCGAAGCTTTTGCACACCGACACTTCCCCAGTAAGGAGATTCGAATTTTTATATTTTTATTTTCAAACGTTCGGGCGTCGCTTGCGTATCTCTTGTTAACATGGACTTGACGGGAGACGCGTTATAGAAGGGGTTTTTCGTTAAACCCGGTGCTTTATATCGTTCTCGTTTTTTTTCTCGATTCTTCATTTTCGAATCGATTCAATCGACATTCTACGCCAAGTTTATGAAAGTTCATGAAAAGCTCATGTGTAACGTGCGAAGGTAATTGCGTTGTTTACGCGCGTCTTTTAATTGCCTTTTCAGATTCCACGTTCAATGCTGTCTACTTTTGCGGTATAATGTGTCTTTTTTTTGGAAAATGCAATTACACGGAGTACTTTTCCATATTCTAGGGACGCACAAGGATCTTTTAAAATATCCTTTTGAACTACATTCGTTCCAAGGCTCTTCACTTTTTATCATTCATAATGCAATTGTCAGTGGTTCTGCTTGTTCACACCTCTGCGCTTCGTAATACCATAATTTTTTCTTATTCAAATAAAAATACACGTTTACATTTTACGAATACATTGTTACGCAATGAGTGTTTAAAGATTAATTTATCATGATTCGTACATCATTGATAGCTTTATAATACATGGTGTATTATAAAATTTAAAGGAGCACACGTTTAGATTTTACGACCAAATAGAAAATTTATCAGTTGAAGCAAAACGATTATTCCTCTTGTTGCAGTGTGTGTATGGAACGCACCTTGACAAAAATATTCCGCGAAATGCGATCGAATTTATTCGATCGTTAAAATAAAATCGAGAAAGACAAAACACGCTTTGGAAATGGAGATTAATCCAGAGGCGACGATTGCGTAGATCGCGCGATCTCTAAAGTGCAGTAGTTCATGCAGATAATCTCGTCGGAAGGTGACAGATTTTTTAAGTCCACGAGCTGTCGAGCTGCTGATAATAGAAATATGTTTGCCTAACGATAATACGTCTAAAAATAGTGTTTGCGAAATTGCGAGTAATACAATTTATCGCGCGAACCAGCACCAAGGAGAGTCGTTTATTTTTTACCTCTTCTAACCTGTTCTTTGGTACTCTCTCGATAACGTTGCGCGATGAGAATAATTTTTTCTAGCTGCATGAAAGAACGTGACTCACGGTACGAACGAATATAAAATAGCGTCTTTTTTAAGTACTTTCGGTTATCTATCTTCGCAGGCGCAGAATATAAAATTACGGTTGCAGGAATTTTAATATTAATAAAATTTTACTTCAGTTTTAAATAAAAAAATGTAACGCACGCTATATCTTTAGATATTAAACTCAGTCATGAAGAAAAACAAGTTTAATCTAATATATCGATGAAACTTGCGCGTGAGACACTGTCGGCAATTATATCCCAAGAGTTCGAGTAATCACTTCAACGTTTTTACTTACGTCGCGTGCTGTCAACAATGCAAAGCAGATGATCAACTAATGAACACGAGATTTCAACAAATGTCCTGCCTTAACTCCTCTTAGAATTACGCAAAGCCATCGTGTGCGATGGAACTTAAATGGAAAGCAGGAACGAAAATATAAAGCTCGTAATTTTATCGCACGAGTAATAAAAGGCAGGGGAATGCCTTTATCCTGGTCGAAGGAAGCGAATAACGTTCAAAGTCGATCGATTGCATATCTATGCGTCGGTGGATTCCTTGGAGGCTCGTTTTTCCAACATCCGTTTCCCTGCAGTTGCAAGCCTCGAAGGAATCTCGCGTCAGTGTCCGAGAATCGATAAGCCGAACGATCCCATCGAGGTCGTACTGCGCAAAGCCAAGACTTAAAGTCCTAGAGATCCAGGTAGCCCTCGCTCCTTCCGCGAACAAAGTACCCCGCGAGATTCCACGGCTGCACGAAGGAGTGCAACCGAGCCTAACTGCGAACTGGGGGACAATAACGAACGCAAGCATCGGGGAAAAAAGGACTGTCGCGGTAGAATATATTGCCAGGCGACGGATTTCGCTTCCATCCGGCGTGACGCTGCAGGAGATCGCGATGCTCACGAAAGTCATCGTCGAGGGCTGGACCGTGAGCGAGATGCGAGTGTCCGAGGAGTGGGGCACGGGACTCGGCAATTGGCTCGCGACAACGGACCAATGGCTGACCTCAGCCTCCGTCTCTGCCCACGTGATGATTTGTTATTCTTGCCTTCGCGGTATTCGGACGCGTTCTCTTTTTGTTTTTTTTTTGTTTTTTTTTTTTTTTTGTTTTTCTTCAGTTCGAGCGATCACCGTGGCTTCTCAAGAGATGAACTGCTCTGCGCGTTACGACTGTTTATTATTTTATTTTTAGCTGAGATTTTTTCCCTTTCTGAAAGCAACAAGACTGCATGAGATGCGATGTATTTCCAACCGATTCGATATATTTTTTATTTTATTTATGCTTCGTTTATTGAAATTCACGATTCCGTGTGTGGAGTGATTTTTGTTAACGGCTTTCCATTCTAAATTTCATAATGACTTACATAAAGTGCTGAAATTAAAAAACTTAGTGTAGAATGTATGTTATTTTTTGCGTTTCTTGGTAATAAATCAGATTACTGCTCAGCACAGTTTCAATTCTTGTTTATAAACATACCTAGATCTAGAATCTCTTGCTTCCGAAAAAAAAGATGTTTGTTCGATATTAAATATTGGCCTCTATGATCTATCTGACGTGGTAGATTATTTAGAGTTTCGATTGCGCAATATCAAACTGGAATGTAAGAGGAATAGATAATTTATTTTTAACGGTTTTTCATTTTTTTTAATAATTTTATAGTTCATTTGAAAGATAGCGTGTACTCGTTATCGTCGATGTGCCAGCAATCATTAGAAAGATAATTATGCGATAAAATTCCTCAACTTCTGTTAGGTGTTATTACGTTATTATTAATATTATCGCATTCAAATTGGCGGCATAATATTATGAACGCGTGACGCTTAAATCGAAAATACGCGATTTAATAGCCACAAAGAGCGATAATTTATAGGCTGAGCAAAGTTATCAAGTTTGCTTGTCGTTTCCCTGGATTTGAATTCTTGCAATGTGCGTACAATCCAGAATTCGTCCTACCACGCAATACACGCACATTCGATTTAATCTAATTTTATGTAAATGGTATGCTAATCATGTTCCGTACTCGAGAATATCTTAATCCAGGTCCATCCACCTCCCCTCGTATCTCGTTACGCGATCACGAATAAAATTGTTGGCCGCGCGAAAAGGAAAAAAGAGCAGTTGGCAGATACATCCCATTGTCTCTGGCGTGATTCAGCGGTAATAAACGGGATCCCTCGTCCTCGTCCTCTTGAAAAACGGACGTCCCTGTCGTAACGAGAGCGTTCTCGCCTTCCTTTTTTGGCACTCGTGGATCGGAAACGTCGTGTCCCGGGTGCGCGTACGTAAACGCGACGACCGGAGCGGTGTCTCTTCACCGGACACCGGAAAACACGTCACATTTATGCCCGTCGAGCCAATAGACCGTGTGTCCGGAGCCTCTGGCTTGGCGGACCGGGAGACGGAACATAAGGGTAGGAGTTCGATGATGTCCTGCTTCGTTGGATTTGCCCTTTGCAGTTCGTGATCATTATGCCTGTACTAGCTTTTTAAGAATTTCAGCGTTATCCGTCTGATACCGATCGTCAGATTTGCGTAAAGGTAGTCTAACAAACCCTAATTATATTACTAGCTTATTATTATTATTATTAGTATTACAATTTCATCATTATTTGACGTTTCAGTTTGAAATTTATCTTTAGTCGGTAATACAAATGCTATTCGGCGGTAATCAATGCAAGAATCAAGTTAGGATTTTTTATATTAAAATGATTTTTATCGATATTGAAACAAATTCTTTTTCCCATATTCCAAGTGTTTTATACACTGAAAAAAAAAATAATTTACTAAAAAATACAAAAACATATACTTTAATTGAGATCGTATATATGTAATTTTAGAATGTATATTTGTCTTTAGTTTTACTTATTAAAATAGCGAAGGATGTTTGTTGTTTTTTAATTTTAGGACTATAGCTTATAAAAATATATTTCAAAGAAGAAATGTACTGGATTTTAGTCTCTTGGTCTCAACAATTTTACATTTTCTGTTACACAAGCAAACTTTATAATATATTGTACATATCAAATATACAAATTTTGAACCAAGTCCGTCTCCACAACGCCCAATTACCAAAAGAATATTAAAACTGTTGAAAACACGCCGCTCGTGGTTGTCTTTCTTCACGTGTATACTATCTCATTTAAATTACAGTGGTCGCAATGTTTGTGCAATGCAAGGTATCCGTGTACATGACCCTTCCCTTAGCTGTTTCTCGTGGCTCGTCTCTTCAGCCTTTAGTTCCACAGGCACTGGGAACCTTTCGGAGGTCCTTTACCTGGCAACTGCAAAACCGGGAGATCTATTTTCTTGACGCCTCGACCACCTGTGGTTCGTTCGATTATACCCTAATTCTCTTATGATGCTCGGTCTTTTCTAAGTTGAACCACTGCGATTGTTCTTTCGTCCAAACCTTGGTCTAATGATAGATTGCTTTTACCTTAGCAATACTTCTTATCCATCTAACACGATTATTTTGACACTCCCGCCAAGGATAATTCGGCTTACAGATCTAGAATTATGGATATTTTCTGATTTCGCAAGCTGGTGTTGTATTTTATTGCTGAATTTAATCAGTTCTTTTAGAGAATCTTACTATAAAAGGGAATTGAAGTTGAAATAATCTCAGTGAATCAAATAGTAAGTAATATTTATTCGCCTGTTTCGGAGTATTTTCAGTGTAAGTGCTCATACTTTTATGATTAACTTGCAGTTTGGTATAAGTATATACATACGTAGAGTAACTTACAGTTAAACTTACATTTATCGCATATAAATACTTTATTACATCTTAAAATTACATTTAACGATAATAACGTTCCTTTTTCCTTTATTAAGATCATTAACGCAATATATTTGGAAAACTGAAAAATTTTATTATACAATTCAGTACGATCATCGAGGAGTAATGACTTTTAAAGTTATATTACTCATTTTTCGATAGTAATTTACTTTTTCTTCAAAGTCAAAACATTTTCAAACTGAAACTTATTTAAATTCCATTGATTAAACGTGTATTTTGATCGAGTGTGGAGATTGCGTTTAAAATATCACTGTCAAGAAGTTCTAGCTTCTACGATCCTCTTATATTATAATGTTGATAGTAACGTAAGTATATTGGAAAATGCAACAAACACATCGATTTCCTCACTATAAAAGCATACAATAACGATCGCGTTGCGCACCAAGCACCACAACCTATCCATAAATAATGACTTATAATAAGCGCCCCAGTGATCCCCACATACTCGTCCATTCGAGTCAAGCACAAATCGCTGTCCGAAAGACGCAGGTATACATCCCTACCTGCGATGACCCTCCGCGAGGGAATTAGCGCCGACCATCCCGGGGTATTTGGTCGCGCGCCCGTGTGAAGCGGAAAAACCGGATTTGGTTGTTGCGCGTGCGTGGCTCCGCACACGCGCATACGGTCGCGGGGTGATAGCGCAAGGTGCGTCTGACCAGCCGTCGGGGTCCCAGGCGACGACCCTAGGGTTGCTCGCAGGTACACAATCTTACGAAGGGTTCCATTTAAATGGCCTCCTTTGCATACGACAAATTCCCGATACGTGCTCTTGGATTTTCTTCGTCGCAGGTCATTCCAGTCCGTTTCGACCTTTTTTTCTCCTTAGATGTCTTTCTGGGCACATGCATCGTGGACGCGTATGCCCGTTTGACCGTTGGTCGTCTCTCACCTGGGACGAAGGTGCACATACGATGCATCGCTCCCTAGAGCTACTCCGCACGCCTCGACTCGCCCCTTCGCCTAACGAGACTGGCAAGCGAAGGAAAAACGCGAGTTCGCTTCCGGCGTAGCACGGATGCTTTTTATCGGCTGAATTTGATACCAAGAAAGGACTGATGAGGAAAGGATGGTGGTGAGTCTGAACGAATGGAGATGTTTTGAAAAATTTGTTTTTTTACGCTTCCTTTGGGACTAAAGCTAATGATACTTCGCATTGTGTTTTTGGTGCGTTACAATACGCGGAACATCGCTGTTAGGAGGAAGCCGATTACCGTCGTTTAAACATCGTTAAAACATCGAGTTGTAACACTAGCTGCAGACATATAGTTCATTTTTAAGATGTTAAATTGCGTTGAATTATTTGTTATTGCAATGCGTGTCGGAGCATAAATACCACACTTAGACATTATTTATAATATCACTTATACATTATTAGTAACTTGGATAGTTTCCAATGATGAATTTCAAAAATACCATATTATAATTTATACATTTCATTTCAAACTACAGTATAGTTTTCTAATTTTTGTTTATATACGAATTTCAACATTGATCTACATAGTAGTTACTTTAATAAAGCAGTTATGTATAGCTACATATATATATGATTTTAAAAGAAAACTATTAAATTTAAAATTATATTATCTTACAGTCGTTTAATAATATGACAAAGGAGAATCGGAGTGACACTTGAAAAAAAAGAAAAAAAACTAGATCAAAGTTAATAACGTGCTTGAAGTTTCGAACGAATGCGTGATCGTGAATGGATCGACTCTCTGTCTTCGTTATCGTTTTTCTCGCTTTTAAAACCGTTAGCCAAGTATCGAGGCATCATGAGCCACGTAACGTAAACTTTTGGCAGGACTTGATTGTCCTGCCTTGATTGCCCACCAACGGAAACCTTTTTGGAAAAAAGTCACGGAGAAACTCGTATCAGGCCAAAAAATTGAATCGAAGGATAAAGTTCAGCGGACCTTCGCGATTGGACGAGTCGTCGAAATGGGCAGGCCCTTCGTCCAGAGAGAAACCGTTTTTCGCCGAGGTGCTCTGGTTTTAATTTTTTCTTTCTCCTTGACCGAGCGGCTGACCAGAATCCAGGAGGTGGGGAGAAAATTCGTTGCTCTAGTTAACAAAATGGACGTGAACAAATCGAGGGTAACGAAGTTACATTCGGATGACGTTGTGTTATAATGTATGTTCCCTTGTCGTGGCAACGCGTGTTTATAAGCCAATCTTATGCGAGTTGAAGTACGACAGTGTCAGTAGCTGCCTCACGAACAGCTTGAATTTTGCAGACGCTAAGGAAGACTGAATTTCGAAGGATATTTTGTGTTGCTCGTCTTATTCTTTGCCAAACATTCACGGGCGATTTGGTAAATCACTTTAGAGTATCATAAGCAATGCGATTTCGATAGTTTCTTTTACATTTAGAAGCTTAACTTCCGCATAAAAAGCGCCTTGATTACGCGAAAGCAATACATGTACATATATACATATACATATACATATAAATAAATAAATAAATAAATAAATAAATAAATAAATAAATATGTATATGTATGTATATATGTATATATACACATGTAGACTTAAAAAATTAACATGCTTCCTATGCTTACGAAAATGTACACGATGTGCATGACAAATTAGGGGCAAATTGTCGTATATAACAGTTCATCAATTTTTTCTGAATATAAAAATTTACAAAACAAATGTTTAAAGACATTTTAATACTCGAGAAATGAAAACCCATGCTATCTTCTCATTTGTAACAATATGTAAAAAATAACGAAATAGAAAAGAAATGATACGAGTACGTTTTATTTTGCGAAAAATTAACTGAATTTCGCTTCAAAGTTCATTAACTCAAGTCACATCTCCATTTCGTATAATTAACATTCACAGTTTTATATCCGTAAAGTACGTTTTTGCGAAGATAATAAAAAAGCAGTAATGTTATTTACGTTTTAGGTGCTTTTATATTTGGAAACTAATCTTATCCAATGTTATATTTCACACCTAATTTAACAACAAGAAATAGCAAAAACATCGAAATTTTTACGTTCTTTCGTTATTGCCACTGCTGAAATTAAATCCAACGTCCACGAGCAGCTCTACTTATAATACACCCTGAGAAAATTGCCAGGGCGAAATTGTAATTTTTGCAGACGATTGTCGACCCACAAGAATAAGCGTCTCCTCTGGGTAACATCCCTTAAAGTTTGTCTTTACGTTCGTAGATTCCCATGAATTCTCCCCGAAAAGTCATCAACGGTCAGTTGTGTGCACAAGCAATAATCGTACCCGAAATGGGCCCAATAAACTCGGAGAACCTTTTTCCCTTTCCCACCTTCGCGCACGAGGCAACGGATTTTTTTCGATCTGATTTAAATAGGTCCCCGAACTGCGCACGCGCTCTCGCAGGAGTGAGCCTACAATGACCGAACGACGGACACTGTTCAGGTACAAAGTATCTTTGCCACTGTGGACGAAAAAAATCGCTCGTCCAGGTACGCGAACGAAGTAGCCGTCACATCCATGGGAAATTATCTTTCAACCGTCCGATGACCATTCCGGCATCACACTGGGCGCGAAGGATCTCACTTGCCCTCTCGTACACTTAGCTCCGCTGCAGCATACCCTTCCAACTTATTTATTCCTCTCGACCTTTTCAAAGCCTCTTGCGGTTGCTTTTCTCCATTTTGCACAGGAGGCAGTCGGACGGACGCATCTTTCTCGCCTCGCGATTCTTTTGCGACGATGGGATGACTGCTTCATCGAAGAGGACTTTTCACATCTGATGGGAGTCGTGAGAGATTTATTTGCGTAGACACTTTAACCTGATCTTATGATGTTACTATACGAGAGCATTGGATTCTTCGAGTGACAGCTGTTTTTTTTAGATTAAATTAAGGATTCAATAATGTAAGAACGTACAAATATAGTATGCTAACGTAGAGCTTGATATTTCACGCGTATCTTCTTTTTTTGATATAAATTAATCGTTGATACCGTCAATAGTATTGTTAGTTAATTATCATTGAGATTAATATACAATTGGAAAGCTTTCGTTCGTGTATAATGCGAGTAAAAAATATTTTGGAAGATTCATTTTCGCTACCTTACTTTATTGGGTTCGATGATACGTTAAATAAAAGTGAAGTAAAAATTGTTCTTGAGAATACGTACGCATATTTACGACTTTACTTAATTATAATATAATTATGAATCATACGAAACAAGAAGTGCAATTATTTTTTAATAACGCAGATTAAAAGTATTTCAAAACTGCGATAAAACTTTGTTTTAGTATTAAAATTATTATAAAAGATATTTCGAAAGTTTTTTATTATAGATGCTGTACGACACGAATGGTACGTTACAAGAATAATTTTAGGGATTCATGCTCAACGTTTTATTTGCAAATAATGCAATAGACCGTACAGTCGAAAAGAGTTTAGCAACTAAACGGATAAATTTACATTCCTCGAGAATATAATGCAAAGAAATCAATAATAAAACTTACCGACTAGTAACCAATGATCACAGTACCATTCGTATGATAATTTTTCATTAACTGAAGGCATTACATTTGCGGGCGATTCCCGAAAAAATCATGTAGGTTGATTGGCTTGTCGACAGGTCGAAAATTTCAAGCGAGTCTTCGAGCAATGATAAGGACGCTTGGCCGAGAACTGATAAGTCATTTTCTCACGGATTTTGGTCTGGACACTGCTAGTCGTCTGGGCTTATCGGTCAGTCATGTGCGCTACCAGCAGACACATGTCTCTAATGGCGCCGATAGTCACCGAAGCGTTTCCCTGTGTTATTTTCTTCTTCTTTTTTTATTCTACTTGCAGTAAATTTGTTTAAGGTATTTAGATACTCGAATACATTCTCTCTATCTCGCAATTTCAATTACGCTTTTTCTTACAATCGTTCTTACATTATTTTTAAGACACGATTAATAAGATATATTGAACTTTTAATCCAGTATAAAGTTATTTGAGAACCAATAGGAAACAACGACTGTTTAAAAGATCTATATCGATAGTTTAGCGACGCCGAAAATTGAATTGCTGATTATACTTGCAAAAGAAAGTGATCATTTTAATTAAGTCTGGTCCCGTCCAATTACTTGCCCAACTTCTAACTTTAAAGTTACTATTAATTTATCTCTACTAAATGCAAGATTAATAACGTTTATGACTGATGCAAAAGAAAAGTATTTATCGTTTAAATGTATATCTATTTGTGGAATTATTCTTTTAAAAAATATATAATGTGAGCAGGTAAGGTAGTAACTTGGAAAAATATTAGGCACGCAGAAGTTTAAAGAAAACGGTTTTTTAATAAATAATATTCTATTTACTCGTTTCAATGAATGATTCCTTCAATGTTGTGTTAAAGGTTTATGAAAAATTAGCCGCGAACTAAGTACATAGGTCTATTGTTTAAAAAATATTTTTAATAATTCAAAATTACTTTAGTAGACTGAACATCTTTTTATAACTCTGAAAAGTTATATTTTTATCATTAAAACAAACGAGATTCCTATTACAATAATTAATCTATTCGGAAAACATTGTAAATAGAAAAATTGTATACATTTTCAAATGGAACACATCATAATTGATTTGCACGAAAGAATTGATTTTCTGAGTGAAATATATAATTGAATTACATTCGTTAAGATCAAACTCTGCATATGTATTTGAAATCCTATCGACTTTTACTTTCTAATCATTTTACTAATTTAGAGCAACTGCAAAGCACTGAAAATATAATGTCTATCGACAAGGTCAAAGTTTTCGGTTACGAGGGAGAAAAAGTATCGCGTGTTACGCGCAGCAATTGCGATTTGTGAGTCGAGTAGAGTATAGCTGATACATTTCGATTAGCATAAATTTAACACAGCGAGACGTCAGGTGTGTAACCTCCCGCTCATTAACATATGCTTGATCACTCGACGTCGACATCGGCGTCGAGGCCTTGTGACTTCGCTTTAGGTGCCGTGGAACGCGCGGAGAAGCAGCTTTGCTTTATCGGACGAAAAGAGGGAACAAGAGGAAGAGAGAGAGAGAGAGAGAGGGAGAGAGAGGTGGGGGGGGGAGAGAGAGGGAGAGAGATTTCGGCGAGACTTCCTTTTCCTGTCGCGTGAAATGTACGGGTTCGAGCCGGGGACGACTTTTTTTGGACGATCTTACGCATAAACACAAACTCGACGTATGAAACTATTTCAGACTGAACACATATTACAAAGTAGTACTGAAATATACGTTGCTTTTATATTAAGAAATATTTGCTTAAAATTTTATTTTGACTTTTAATCGATTCGAGTTAAATCAAACAAGACGTTTAAATTATTTTCGCTTGTGATCTATTTTTCTTCATTAATCAACAAATAAAACTGACTTTTAATTAAATTATTAGGCAATGTGTAATAGTTTCAATACTGGAGTTGAAATCTTTTTAATTTTGTTTTAAATAACAAACAAACAAAATCAAAGAAAAAACATTTAAGAAAGTGCGATGTATTTTTAAAAGAAAAAGAATTTCTAATAAAATTTAAATAATTTCTCCATATATTGAACACGTTAACTCAAATAGAAATGTGATCGTTATCTTCAATGCTATCAATAATTAAATTCATTTGCATTATAAAATATTTCTATTTTTCAAAGTTAATGAAATAAATTGGATACTTATAATAAACCATATTACTAGGTTTACAATGGTCACTATTATTGAGTATTTTATTACAAAATTAATGTAATAATCAATTATAAAATTCTATTTCGTATTCAAATTAAAAAATTCATACAAAAGGTGAAAATAAATTATAGTACACATTCGTGTTTGTGCGCGCAACAATATGGTTATATAAATGTCAAAATTAATTATTATACGTACATGAATCTTAAATAAGTTAACATTTAATATCTTTAAAGACATATACCGATAATATTTTAAATAATGAAAAAAAACCAACCTCAAATATTTTCAGTTCTGTCAAGATAAACAAAATTTAAAATAAAATAAGATTATCACTACAAGCATTAAAAGAGAATTCTATTAAATAAACTAATTCATTTTATGCAAATTTTGATTTAATACTTTAATTTAATACTTTTTATTTACTTTTTATTGCAGCTAAAAATTTTAAAATTACCTTGAGCGGATATAAGATTGCTATTAAATTTAGAATGACAGAATAAATTAATGCCTAATACAAATTGTTGCCCATCGGTTTCTCATTGGTATTTAAAAAGTTATTCTACAGTGTAATTTTTGCTTCTAAATTTTCCATCTCAGTTAAATCCATCCTCTCTCGAATTAATTTTATTCTTGTAAAAACTTAATTAGCATCTTTGTTTACACGCTCACTAATACAAACCACCCTGCCCAAATACCCGATAGTACTAGAAAAATAATAAAGGAAGAGAGATAGATATGAAGAGAGACAGATAGAATGGGCGAGCAGGCCATTCAACTTTGTGGAGTAGTGTTAAGTAAAAGCCGGAGCCAAAATAGCGAAGATCACGAAGATGTCGAAGTTTTGTCGTCGGCCTATAGCAATAAAGAGATAATAAAGAAAGACAGTCTGCACAAGCGGAAGAGGCGGCGTCATCATCTTTGCGGACATGGACGGAATATCGTTGCTAATTATGCGTAAGGGGCGAAATTCGGAAAGTCCTTACTCGGTTCGATGATCGACGAGAAGTTACGTGCATTATGCTACGATGCATTGCATTTAATGAAGTAAAAATTGATTCAATCGAATATCGAGTAATTAAATACGTTATTTAGTTTTTATTGGAGAACTTTTTTAGACGTAAAGAAGTGCAATTGTACGAAAGTATAGTAAGGCAATTAAAGTAAAAATGTTAGTAAAATCTTTTAATGAATCTCCGCTACCATTTACAGATAGGGTGTGCACAATTCGATTTTTTAATCTTAGATTACACCTTCTAAATATTTTTTTTATATTCAAGATAATGATTTTTTTGTAATTTTATCGTATTTCAAGGTCACGCATTTGGCTTACCCATCTTTCAATTAATTTATCTATTTATAAGCAGCTTACACATCTTTTCTCTAAATAAAATGTAAAATTATAATAAAAAAACTCGCGAATCCGAAAGTCGTAAGACATTTTTTATTTACTTTTCTAATACGTGATGTTAATATTCATTGTGTATTCAAGATGATTGTTAAAACGAGCCTGTGAAATCATTATTAAACTCTGCTTGTAAAATATTTATTTCTTTCTCGTGTCACACTTAAATTTATCACCAGGTGGAATCGTGTTTTCTTTTATACTTTTACGTGGAGGTTGGGGTCTATTAAATTGTCGAAGGAAAGATTTTCTTATACTATTGAAATGTATGCGAAAATCACTCACAACGTATATACATTTTTTCATATGGCTTATGTAATCGTCATTTCTCATGATGCTAGGATTATCATCCAATAAGTGCTATTTTGAAAAGCAATTGCAAGTTAGAAGAACTGTATTCAAAATGACCGTATTACACCTGAAGCCCTCGAAGAAAAAAATGCATCTGCGTTATCTGACGGATCAGTTATCAACAAAGACTATTTGGAGACTATATTGTAAAATACATTTAAACAAATATAAGCTCTTTGGTTATGAGCAGAAAGGATACGAAATATTTGCTAAAATAATGCATATTACATTGAGCGACATTCCGCGATCGAAGAATATTACTTTTAAATCGCAAACTCGTTGGGTTAGACGAGTTCGACGGCGATCCTACTCTTGAGTCGAGCTGCGTGCGTACTTGATATTGAAAAGCGTCCACACACTCGTACATGCGACGTCGTTTAGTTTCTCGACCCCGTCAATGAAAACGCATCGATATAACGCGCGCGCGCGTGCCTACATTTGATTTGCACATCGGCGCGACATGGAGGAGACAGGATGGGTCTCCGTTGTAGTAGCTCTTGCTTTCGTCTGCATCGCCACCGCTGATGATAATACGATGATGATGGCCGAAGAGTGGAGGTGTCAGAGGTCAGCGCGAACAATTCTTCGCGTGGGAAAGTCCGCGTGTACGCGCATACGATAAGCGCGCAGATGCGTTGCAGGCGTGGCCGGAGGAAGTCCGACTTTTTTTCTTCGCTCTCTATTCTGTGAGCTTTTCGACGTTCACTCGGCGCCACTTTCGAACTCGAGCTCTTTTCAGCCGCACCGTCTTAACAATGTGACAAGCTGGTGCGATATTCAATGAAATAAGCTCGTGTCATACTTTTTAAAATGTTTGCGTAATATTCCTTGTCATCGGGATTTTTTAGCCAAATTTGTTATCGATCAAATTTCATCATCCACGAAGATCGTACATGGATGATGTACGCTTATTGAATACATTCAAAAGTGTTTTCATTCTATTGAAACTTCCATCGGTAAAGCATTTGCAAGTAGCCGTATATCATGGAATTAATGAAACTATAATTTTATTTCTGTACAGATTATGTATTATGACTTTATTGCATAAGTAAGACCTTGAGACTGTAAGCAAATTTAAACAATGATAAATATGTGATATTTATTATGAAATTTAATTTTGTAAAAGAGATTTAAAGAAGTTACTTTTGGGAACTAGTACCTCTGGCCTCACTCTGGATGCCTCACTTCTCCATGTCTCATTCTAAGCACCTCATAATAATTTACGAGCATCACGAACGATTGATTGCTCTTGTACTACAGTTACTGAATATAGAACAAGAAAATGTGTTGAAATTTTTGGTTAATTTTTGCAAACATTAATTTCTTGGGAATTCATTTTTATTAGGATCAATTGATCGGCGCAAAGCTCTTTTTACGCTTTAAGATATGTTTGTGCGTTTTTTTTAAATCTTTTCAAAGTTATGCAATCGATAGTTATTACAGCTTCAAGGTGCATACGAATATTTTATGAATACTCAAAATTACCATGAACTTTTTTTTAATGCGCAAGACGATTGCATTGGTCCAATAAAATTCACGCTTGAGGATAGAAATTAGCCGACATAATAATACATTACAAGCAATTATTAATAAAATTAATAATCATGCCTTTTCATCAAGCAGAGCTAAATATGACATCGGTCTTTTCTACAAAATACTATGCAAAAAATTGATGTTTCCGTCGAGTAAAATATATTAAAACTTCTGAAAAGAGGCGTATACATAATTTAATAAAAAATTAATTGCATAAGTGATTTAGTTGCGTATTAAGTGAAGTAATTTCAACGAACGGTAATCATGTACAAGTAAATTTAATAAAGTTTCAGTAAAAAATTTACAGGCTTTTTATGCTCATAATGTAGCATAAAAGCCCAAAAAAGCAAAAATGTATCGTATTCATATATTAATATAGTAGCTAATTTCAAAATTAGGGAAGATATGTTTTATTAAATTATTTGATTACTGAAAGCACATGTAGCAAAAAATCAATTTTTTGAATCTGAAAATACTTGAATAAAATTTCAAAGAACAAACTTTCTCAAAAGGATAATCCTCGCAATTACGATACGTGGATCATGAAAATGCAATCGCGTACATCGCGCGATCGTAAGCAGCACAATTCCAACTAAATCGCAGCCTGATTTATCCGAAATTTCAGCCGTAACTGTTATTTGCTTCACCATTTGGCCGCTCCAAAATTCGAGACCGCACCCCAAAATCAATGAGCGAAATCCCCCGGAGGCGTGCAACCTTGTCCCACGAAAAAAGCCTCCCCCAGTGGCTTGTGATCCAGTACGAGCGATTCGTTCGAAAGTGCCCGATCGATCAGCAGCGTCCAACTTCATTTCCGCCTCTCGCTGGGGGTGGAACAAATCAGCCCTCCCTCCTGCGCCGCTATCTCGCCCTGGTCGGCAGCCGTAAAAATAAAAAAGAAGAGCCTCGGCCGCCACACGCACACATTGTCCATCATCTCCGAGCGCATTATCGTCGCGTTTTCAGCGGCAAGGCGGTAATCGTGCAGGTGCTCCTCTCTGTCCCCAATAAGCGTGGGAGAGGCACGAACACCTCGAGGACGTTGTGACCGTCGAGACGCCCATTACGGCCACGCGAGTCGGAGAGAGAGGCTCGAGCGCGCGTGTGTTAACCAGGTCACCATGGCGACACGTGGAGAAAACACATGTGCGCGCGCGCTGCTCCTCACGATTTTGCTCTTCTTGTTTCACCGATACATTTTCACTAGGGGACAATAGCTCGCTGATTCAGCGAGGAAGTCGCTTCTCTTGGTGGATACCATTTTGACTGCTAATTTTGGATAGTTTATAAAGGCCTAAGGCTAGTGCCAGCTTAACGACCGATTGCGGGTGCGATAATTTAATAAACGCCACATTTTATTAATTCGGAACTTAAGATACGCAATTTTCCTCGCATGGCGGAATCACGGCGGAAATTGCGCGTTTACGCGAGATTTTGATTTTTAGCCGTAATAAACTAAAGATTCCGTTCAAGTCCACCACTTATATATTAATCATATACTGATAAGCGGCTTTTCACTAAAATATTACTTTATTTACGTAAAGCTCTCATTTGATAGTTTTACGTAGTCCAATGATACGTTGAATTACGCACTTTTTAATAGTTATAGAGACAAAACAAACACAAAGTAACGTTTTTTGTAACAAGCTTTCAGGGTGCTATTGTTAACTTTATTTCAAAGCTAATGTAAAAGAAGGTTATCGTTGCATAAATTATAGCTTCTTCTTTGCCTTATATTTTGGACCTAGTAATATCATAACATGATAATATGGATTTCATGAAGTCGAAATAAATTTCTGCTTAGTTTTTATTAAGTACAGGGTGTTTACAAATAGATTCGTATTAATCTACAAGTTTTCTTATCGCATCATTTATTTTTTTTTACTATTCCTTCTTCTTCGTCACATGCGTTTATGAAAACTTAAAGCGAACCTTTTCAAATACTAGCTCCTTCAACTTTTTGTTCTTTAATAAAAGAACTTTATTGAGTCGATTAAGAGTTTCGATACATCTACAAGGTGAGTTATTTTAATTTAGTGCATTCGAAGAGTCTACCTAAAGTTGTTCTTATATTAGCTTACTATTTTCGTTGTCCTAGTAACAAAAATATTTGTAATAAATAAATTGGTACTTCTATTTATTACTTCAACATCCTATTTTTTTACTTCTGATATGTTTCGAAATCAATAATCTGCCATGTGTACTGTTGTTAACGATTACGTGTGTAAAAATTCATAAAAGTAAACATAAATGCAAAATAAATAACAACTTTTTTTATTATTATTCTAAATATCTATGCATACACACGTACATCTACACTTAAATTTATTAAGCTTTCGAATATCGATTAAAAATCTTATAATTAAATTATAGATTATTACGATAAAGTAATTATTTGACGTCGCAATTATCGATTTGAAAATTTTTAAATATTCAATTTTCCAATAAATTGTTAGGGTTACCAACAATTTGGTAACCAATAGTTACCAATAGTTTTTATCAGCGTAAACTTAAAAAGATAAGATTATAGAAATTTCTGAAAAATAAAGATACCTTTAGTACATAAATACGAATATTTTTCCATTTACATACATCAATGAATTTTCAAACAAATATGGATTGCATTACATTTCATGTTATTTGTGTACTTTAATATTCGCACGATTAAATAGTTACCATTGGAGGCGATAAATTCGTAAGCACATTGTGTTACAACTCAATTGGGTTTGTTCTAAGTGAAAATTAACATTACAGCGATTGAAATTATGATTGTTATTAAACTTATTTACAATAATTACCATAAAAGTATGTTATTATGTAACCGTTATGCAATGTATTTCATAAAAAATAAGATAGATTTTTAAGATAATTTCAATGATTCAAAAGGTATATCCAAAAAAGGTGAAAACTTTAAACTTCAAAATCACTTATCATAATTCTTTAAATTTTTTCAAAGTAGATTTTTATATTTTCAAACGATCTATATCCAAACATTTCCTTTGTATATTATAAATTATATAAATTTTGTATATATAAATAATTTGTATATTACAAAAAATCCAATATTTTAAGTTTTCTAAAACAGATGGTCTTTTCCTTCGGCACTCCTTTACACCTTTTTAATGTGTATTTAATCCATTAATTATCTTTCAAAAATAATTTATTAATCTTTTCCATATTCACAAATAAGGGATTATACTATATTTGTTTTTTTTTTTCGTTTAAAAATAAACATAACGAATGTACTACACTATCCAGTTAAATGTTTTCATCTTTTCCTTATGCTTCACTTACAAAATAATCAATATTATATCAACTGTTTTATTTTTTGTACTTCTGCAGTTTCTTAAGCGCGTCAATTTTTTCATTTTTATCACCATCATCCATCCACGCGCGCGTACTCCCTCGCCCTTCAACCTCGCGTACACCTGGCTACCCTCTAGCTAGTAGGGGAGTCAACCAAAGAAAACGAATGAGAGAGCAAGAGGTGACAAAACGTGTACAGTATCTCTCTTTGCTTATCGTTAGAGTCTGAACAAATAGACATTATCCCCTCATACAGTTGGTCGAATCATGGGAAAGAGAGGCACTATTTTTTCACCCCTAAGGTAAAGAAGTTTTCTCTCTATATGATTCAAAGTTTCATTTCGTGAGATTTTTCTGGTGATATAGGTACATAGCGTCAAAATATAATTGTTGAATAATTAATATGGCAGAGTATCATGTGTGATGTAGAGGAGTAAAGTGAAAATTGTATCATAAGTTTATTCTTTGAATTACTTTGATTATTATAAACTTCTCAGCGTGGGTTATTCTACTTATAACCTTACAAAAAACTGTAACTATTTGGAAAAAAATTTTTCACATTTTTCAAAAATGTTTGTAGTCTAAGAAAACTAAAAATTGTAAATATCGAATGAGAACAGATGTTGCTTTAATTTTTTACTCTGATTTTCTCTTGATTGACATAATTTTTTTAGAAATAGAAAAGGCGAATTATTACAAACGAGAAAACGAGAAAATTGAATTTTTTTTTAAATTAAAAATGTATATTTTTTGATTTTTAAATAAATATAAAAATTCAGCTCTCTGCATACTAAATAAAGTTTATTTAGTTATATAGTTTATTAAAATAGTTAGTTTTCTTATTAAGAATTAAATTTGCGATCTTTTGAAGCATCATGTGATTAATTTCTTTTGGAAATTTGGTAATTATTAACAAATTTTTCAATTCTTTACTTCTCAATTTTTGCCGTTTACAATGCAAAATACATGGTTATCCATTCAACTAATGTTTAAAAGAATTTGTGAATTTTAAAATATGACAACAATTTTTATATAAAACCGACATTGTAATTGATTTAACAATAAGGAAAAGTAGGTAAAATAAAAGAAAATCGCAATTTTTATAATAAATATAGTAGTTATAGATTTTTATTTATTAATTATTTATTAATATTATTTATAATATTAATAATTATAGATAAGTACCATATGAAAGTAATGTACAGTAGTTGCTTCTAATAATTTTGAGGCTGCATTAAATTGAAGATAGATTTACTTATTTGTATAATTTATATAAATTGATTGGGAAATTATTTTTGGATCCGTAGATGTAAGAAAAAATAAAAAGGAATTGATAAGGTCTTGCGGAATGCATAACTATTTATATGTGACACGCTCACATTTCAAATGTTTCCTAAAAACATACAAAAACGAATTCTTGACAAAACAGAGTAATATATACATATATAGTACTGTACATGATTATAATAACAAAACAAAATAAAGTATCGTTTGATATGTGAAGATGCGATTACTTAAAAAATAATGCACCTATCAATGATACCAATCGTGTTCTAGTATACGTTAAAGCATTAATAAGATTAATATATGTACGAAATCATATACCTTGGAGAGAAAAAAATATGTAATCTTTCCGAATTACAATTTGACATAATGATATCTTGAGAATGTTATTCTTTTGTAAAACAAACTATGAATTACGTGTAATCAGTTGTACGTAGGTCGACTTGGATTAATGCTGACTACACTTCGAAATTGAAAAGCGGACGATGAAAAGTCAAGCGAGAACTACCATAGTCAACTACCATAGTAAAAAAGAGCAGCAGACACAAAGCAGCATATATTTATAATAAGCTAGCTAATCGTAATAGCAGTACCGCCCAGTGATTCAGAAATCCAAGGGATAAGTCATTTACGACGTCAATGGGAAATTGAGCGAGCTCAGGGGGAATAGGTTGACGCGCGCACATGAAAAGGAGGGAGTTACGAATAGTCATACACGTACTTACATTATAAGGCATACGTGTCGTTGGGAGCTGCGCAGTCGCTTGTACACGTGAAGTCATGGAGGCTTACTTAAGGGACACACACATCCGCCGTGTCTCTCGAGCAGTTCTTGACATCCGACCTGGGAAACGCCAGGGGGTGGCAGCGGTAGCACATCATCAGCAGCAGCAACAGCAGCAAAGGGGTGACCTCCTGTATACATGGTTCAGGTGTGCGCGTGAGCACGGAGGGAGACTCGTGTATCTCGCGAGCGTCCGTCCTTCCACCCCGGTGAATTAAGCAGAAACCGCGCCCGGGGAAAAGCCGTTGCGTAGAGGGGTATGAGAGGGTGGACAGACAGACACGGACAATAGAGACAGAGAGAGAGAGAGAGTGAGACGAGGTGTTTCCATGGGTACCAGCGCGTCGGCCTGGCCGTTGCCATCGCGATTCGTAGTCCACAACAGACAATCACCGCTCGGACGCTTCCCTCCCGCCCCAACTTGACATTTGTTTTGGCGCCACTCGCACGTACGCGCGCATGAGCACACGTGAGATAATCAATTACCGCGCGTCTCTTTTGTTGTTTCGATGTCACGACCACGCAATTTCCATCTTCGATCTATCCATAAAGCTGTATTCTTTTGGGAAGCCTCGGCGGTGGTTGGATTATTATTGAGCGGCATCCGCGCGTCCCTCAGTGCTGACACGGGGAGAAAAGTCGTCCATAGCTTCTCTCTACTCTTTGCCATATTGTTATTATGTATCCTTGAAGCTCTGTGATACCAGACGAATCTCCCACCACCTCACCATTGTTCTTCACATTCTTTTGCTTTCGCATTTTCTTTTTGGTTTTGGATTAGATTGTTGTGTACATCGATGATTTTAATACGAATATAATGGAACTGACGTCGATTCGATGTCACTAAAGAGATTTGTATCATTCAGTGAAGTTATAAGTATTTTTAACATTGCTTAACTAAATAGTGTCTTCAATGTTTAACTAAATTTTTTATTTTTTTTTTTTTACATGACTAAAGTCTGTTCAAAGAGTTTTACATGTTAATATATATTTTGCATGTTAATATATATTTCATACATTTTTAGACAATACTGTAAAATAATATATCAGTGTCCATTATTTTGATTAATAGATTTGGTGAACAAAGAATGTATGTAGCTTAACTAAATATGTCTATTACTTTTACATCAATAAAATGAAAGCGTAATGATAATTGTAGTAATATTTGTAATAACAATAGTAGTTGTAGGTGAATGATATTTGTTGATTAGTATTGTGTGATTCAACTGTGCTGCATAATATAATTTTCTCTTATATTAACTATGCAATAACGTTGCACCTTCACACGTGATAATGATTGCTTTATATGTTATTTGATTGTAACGACGATGATACAAAAATTTTGCATTTTTAATTCAATATGACCGTAATATAGAAATAAGGATCAGGAATAAGTTCTTATCTTGTTAAAATAACATCTTTTTGAAGACGATAATTACATTAGGATTTATGACGATTAAGATTTCAAAAAAGCTTATGAAAATTAATTTACCAAACATTTAATGAACTATGACATTGTTATATTAGTGCATTTACACTGCTATACGTAGTTAAAAATATGCCGTGATTATATTTCTAAGATATCGTTTTAAAACTATTTCAAACATAAATAAAGATATTGAGAATATGATTTAGAATTAAATTGTTGAAATTTTCAAGCGCGTGATACTCTATATTTATATCCGCTGTGTCATTTATATTAAAGAAACGTAATAGAAAAAAAAAACTAAATTAATCTTTATTATTTACAGGATATTATTAAAACAAGTTGTTAAAATGAATTATTAAGAAATTCTTGTATTTTATCATTAAATTAAATGACACTTGTAATTCTCTATTTCTTTTTTTCACAAGGTAAGCTGAGACGATCTTATTTTGCATCACAGAGATTACACGATTAATAACTCAGTTTTAATTTTTTTTCAATCTTATATATAAACTATACTTACAATTTTGTATTAAATAAATCACACGAAGATTATGTAATTTATTGTTAAAAGAAATAATTTACCGTTTAAGGAACTAATTTAAAGTAAAATATTGATTAGAAGGTAGTATTTTCATGCTACTAAACGACGCATATCTTCTACATTTAAGTAATCAATTATTTTTCTAACGGCTATATGATGTGAATTAGTAAGCGGTAAAATAGAAGAAAGGAATATTGCACTATTTTCTATTAATTTGTGTTTTTCGAACACCATACTGCATTTATTGAATAACGTTCTACTATATTTTGGAAACAAGTTTAGTAAGTTAATCATTTTGTAAGACTCCGCAAAATTTTCATGCCTCGCGTAAGGGGTCATCGCATTAATTTCATCAATAAGCAGATTGTAATATGTGATTCTACCGAAGATCAAGGTTGCCTTCATGGACGATATCTCCTCATGACATCCCTTGTAATATTCCCTAGTGACCGTGTTAGCGTAAATGGCTCTCATGTCCTCCTCGTCGACACTCACGCATAGCGAATTTAATTTCGCAACATATTGCACAACTGTAAAAATAATGGGATATATTCCTTGTTCGATAACAAATTTCACAATGTGTCGATTAGCAATCGGTTTGCAAATATTAGCACCGTATTCAAACAAGAGTCTAATCAGGTCTGATCGTACTTCCAACCAAGCACCATTAATATTCTTCACGGCAAAGAAGAGTGGAGTTCTCCCCATCGAGTCTTTACAGTTCACATCCGCTCTTCTCTCCAACAATATCTTGGAACAATTGAGATTACCGATTTCAGCAGCCTTATGTAAAAGAGTTTGCCCGGCGACATTTTTTGCGTCGATGAGAAGATTAGTTCGGAAGACTGCCTTCATCACCTCTCTATCAATATTGCATGCGGCGTAATGCAAAATCGTATCACCAAAGCAATCCTTCATTGTGCTATCTGCTCCGTGATTTAAAAGAATTTCAATCGCTTCCTTATTTCCGTATTTGAAGATGTATTGGCATTGCATTCTACCGGTTTTGTCAATGTCATGGATGTTGGAACCGTTGATTATCAGAGTCTTCAATATATTTGGATGCTTAGAGCAGAGGACAGCGTTGCGCAGAACCGTACCACCTTCAAAATCCTTTACGTTAATATCAGCTCCGTGGTTCAGCAGCAGGATCACGTGCTGGTAATCCCCGTATCTGACAGCTCGATGTAAAGGTGTCTTTCCTCGAGCATCCTGAAAATTTATATCGGCCCCTTTGTCGATCATCAGCTTGGTCAATGTCATGTTGTTGAGTTTCATTGCCAAGTGCAGAGACCACTCCGCCTTTATCAGTATTGTCGCAATGGATTCCTTATCCATGTCCAGCTGCATTAGAGCGTTCACGAGAGACTCTATGATTGCATTGTTCACAATATTGTGCTTGTTTTTTATTGCAGCAGTCAGAGGACTTATATTTAAGAAGTTAGCTTTGCAGATATTCGCGCCGTAGTTAATGAGAAGTTGCACTATTTTTGAACGGTTCATACGCACGGCGAACAAAAGTGGCGTACATCCACAATTGTCTACCACGTCGATCTCGTAACCCGCTTTAATAAGATATTTGGCAATGTTGACGTTACCACATGCAGCAGCTAGATGTAGTAGAGTAACGCCTTCGTAGTCCGCTACTTCTGTTACTTCGAACCCTTGAAGAAAGGTCATCACCGTTTCGTTTTTGCCAGCCTTCATAGCTTCGTAAAGAGCTCCCGAATAGTATATCGTGTGTCCAATGCATCGAACCTGTATAATGTATGCTTTTATATAGAATATTTTTAGTAGAAAGTCTTTATTTTGAAGTATGTTTGTCGAAAATATTAATCTGACAAAGTTTAAAAAGAATTTTTATTTGATAACAAGCATATCCATTACGACGATAGCTGTATATCCTAATATAAATTTGAAAAAGTTGCTTTCGAATTAAGTCTTATATAATGATGGGTATGAAAAATCATTAACTACCGAAAAGAATAAATCTTCAAAACAAAAATTATTTTTAACTCACCATAATGATTTTTAGTTATTGCTATCTCGAAACCTGAATTAAAAATAAAAATTTTATTAGTTGCACTCGTAAGAATTTTATTAATTAAAGATCGATTTATTTTAAAGGTCGAATTTAATAAAGCACAAATAAATATAACATGCATTTGTAAGGTACTATTTTTTAAGTGTTTTTAAATTTCTTTTTAAATGTTCAGTAATATTTTTATTCTTGTACTAAAAAAGTTTTTTTAAAAAATTTGATGTAACATTAAGGTAAGTAATATTTCAAATATTTATTACTATTAAGTATCTTTAAAAAGAATGTCTACTTAAATTACATAAATCTGTATTAAGTAGTGTAAAATTTATTCGAAAAAAAAAAATAGAAATTTATTTTAATTACGAATTACAGTAGTTAGTAGTGTTTGGATATATAATTGCTCTCATATTATTTGAAATAAATTATATAAATTTAGGTTTAACTCATAATATTATATTAAGTAAATTAATTTTCAGCTAATATTAAAGTTCTAATTTATTTAAATCAAATTTCTTTTATATTGTCTATTAGCGCATATGTTAATAGTATCATATACACATATATATGTGCATATACTCTTTTCTTTTTATTCAAACTGAAATAAAAGTAGTGCAATGAAATATTTCAATATCGATTTAAGATTATATCTAATCGTGAATTAAAATAAATGTATATATAATTTAGTATGAAATAAAAAATTAAAAATACCATTTACTCAATGGTAATTATTAGTTACGTTAAATTTCGAATTAGTTTTGGAACAGAAAAAAAATATATGAAATTAATGTTAAAAATATTAATCCGTAATATTTTTACTGTATATTATAAACGTATAATGAAAAATGTTAGATGATTATATATAATAAAATTTACATTATACGAACATTAAAGTAAAGAATTATGTATATTATTAAAAATATATAAACTTCTCACGAATTTTTGTCTCGAAAAATTTTTAAATTCGTCATTGTAAGTATCATAAATATACAACAACAAACGTGCATAATCAGAAAATCGACCAACGACACTTTCTGTGTGTTGTTTAACATATTATACAAATTTTATATTAAAATGCTATAAAATTATTTTCTAAAATTATTATAAAAAATAACTATTACAACTCTAGGTTTTTGTATTTGACGCATTAGGTATTACAGGTATTTTCTTAATTACTACTGCAAATAAAAACATAATAATATTTCTATAATTTGTTAATAACATGCTTCGCGTATTGACGTATTTATATAATCAAATGTTTAATATAAGTTTAAGATAAAGGCTTGTTTCATATCAATATTCGTAATTCTGTCTTTATTTTTACAAATGTGTATATTGTGTGGACGGGCGCTTGACGATAGTATGAATATAAAAAGTTTGACGTGCACAAAATTTTAATTAAAAATGCAGGGCAAGTCAATGCGTTTCTTTTAATTTTTTTATCTTAAGGAACAATATGCTTCTTATTTACGCCACATAATTCAATTTCTCTCATCGAATAATATCCTTTCTTCGAGTGAATGCCACTCTAGACGTGTGTTTTACTTTTATCCGTATGAAATTAAAGTAACAATTACATTTGACAATCAGATAGAAAAACGAGATATATTGAAATTTGACGATTCTTAATTTTCTTGATACTTACCCTATGAAAATTATTAAGAAAAAGCAGTCAGAGAAAGGACACTTATAAAGCCCTCACATGCAAGCGAAACTTGTGCAAGGAATCGTACAGCAGTCGTTGCGTGAATAACTGATAAGAGGCGTTATCTCAAAAGTTCTCCCCTTGTGATTCTCTTTTTAGTCGGTATTGTGAACCCTCTTGTCCTAAACCCTTTCTTTCCTTATTACTCGGTTGCCCGACAGTAGCCGTACCCGCACCGTATGACTGAGCCACGTCAATGTACTTCTCTAGACTGGTAAGTTGTCGTCAGGCATAGTTTTCGATCTCCACTAAACCACTTTTATTTTTCGACAAAACTGTTTGCGATGTTCATTTTCCCAAGTGCTTACGTATTATTTCATTTTGGGGCTGAGCTTTGACTATTCTACGACATTAGCCGCCTCAAAAATTCACTTTCGGACACTCTTGCATTTGATTTATATCGTTTGTGGTCGTGGTTACATATCCGTAAATTCGGCTTAATCTGAATTTCCATGTAAATTTATTGTCTTTTCTTGATGATACTACATGTTACGAGCTTCCAATTAACGTCATGTACACTCAGGATCTCTGCACGTGCGGATACTTATGTTGGTGGAACAGAAAATAACTTACGATTCTGGGTAAAAATACTACTGTACATACAATAATGTGTATTTAAATTTTATTTGTTCTTAGATTTCTTGCGTTAGTAATAGAAGAGGTGAGCATTCCTTGTATTTCTGGAATGTGGATTAAGAATGATTTAACGTTCAGTCAACTGCTCTGTATGTAGCAGGCTAATGGTTTTCATAGAATTTAGATAAAGTTCCTATATAAATTCAATCATTAATAATATATCTTCTACGAATTATCTGAAAAACTTTCGATTGAGAAGAATCATCAACTATAATTATAAGAATACGTACAGCAATTTTCTTATAACGCTCAATATTATTATTGACTTATGCAAAGTGAATAAATGTATACCCTGCTTGAGAAAATAAGCATATGCGAATGAAAGATTAGTCAAGATCATCATTAGGATAAACAATGAAAATGATAGAGTAAATGTGTAGAAGAATTTGAGAACGCTACTATAATTATTTTAAACCAACTTAAAAAAATTTTGATAGATTTATCGTAGGTTTATCAGCGAATAAATTTAAAAATATTCTACAATCATCATAATGTGGTAAAAATTAAAGCTAAAACCTTGTAAAAACAACCATTTAAAAATAAATTATCATTTTTTTAAAGTTAAATCTATGAAAGTATATTTATAATTTAAAAATCAAGACAATTAAGAACGCGCATTTGTATGTATATATCTTTAAAACATTTATTATAAATATCGTATACTGAATTTTTAGTAATTCAAATGTTATTATGTTACATTTAATTTAGCATATTTTTAAAATAAATTAGTAGCCTATTCCAGTGCATTTTTATAAATGTTAACATATTTTAGATATATCATTGCTTCCAACCGAGTAACTTTTTCGGCGATATAAAAATTCGTAATTTGTATTTTCATCTTGTTAATTAACGAAGAAAGTATTTTTTCTCTAACATCTACTAAAATACACTTATCCAGGTATAAATTTCAAAACTCTAATGTGCGAAACTGAAAAACATAATAGTATTAAAAGTTTCGCTTCAGAATAACGTTTTATACTAATTTTACGAATAGATCATTATTTTCTGTTCTTTTTCTGTAAAATTCTTAATGTTCAAATAATATTGCTTTTACTAAATAAAAACTTTCCATAAGTGCAGGTTCGAACTGCGATTACTGAAGCTTCATAAGGATTTTTAAAAGAATTAAAAGTTACGTCATAATGGATGAACAGTGATTATTAGAAATACTTGAAAATTGCCTAGAGCAACGTTTGACACCTAGTATTTTAATATTACCAAGTTTATCATTAAAGTACCATAATCACGGTTATTGAAAAGTAGACGATCGATTTTCCACTTCGTTTAAAAAACGATTACTCCGAACCTGCAGACCGTCTTTTGTACGCTTTTTTATGCTCCCTTCTTCCATCATTGTTATTTCAGTCTCGTCTGTCAGACCGAAAACATCTCTTCGGTGTGGTGTAACGCATATGTGGAGCAAGTCGGGAAAAAACGACGAAAGAAAAAAAACGTTGCGTTTTGAGAGCAGAGCTTCTGACAAAGCGATAAAGACCCGGGAAAAATGATTCGATGGAGAAAGAAAGAGAGAGAAAAGAGGGAGAACTCGTCAATGCATAGGTAAAAGGTGCAGGAGCCCATTCGCGTATAACGTAAATGTGGGTGCGGTTGGCGGTGTATATAGTGGCGCGTGTTGGGCTCGCGACAGCTGCGTTTCTCTCTCTCTCTCTCTCTCTCTCTCTCACTCACTCGATGCCCCCGTAATGCAACGCAACGCAACGCAACGCACGCTGCATTGCACCTGCTCCAAGTTGGCTTGTTCAGCCTCGTGCCACCTTATGCTTGACTCTAGCCAACGCTCGCGCACTCTCTCTCTCTCTCTCTCTCTCTCTCTCTCACTCGTACAGTGCAGCAGCAGCCGCAGCAGCAGTGCTTTCTACCCTACATCGGCAATGTGCACGAGATACATCTTTTCAGTGGCTCGTGCCGCGCGAGCGAGATGGAGAGTCATGAGATGGAAACTTGTTCCGAGACAAATTGATTGCACCGCACGCGCCAGTTTATAAAACTGGTCAAGTTTTCGCTTTCTTTTTCACGCCGACTCGCGTGAAAGAAGAACGCTGTTCTTTTTTCCGAGAGTAGCGCCGGGATCATGGGCAATGATTTGGAGATTTTAGATAGAATACGATGGGTATCAAAAGAGTTTGATGCGCTATATGTGTATATAGCTCTTGTAATTTCCTTTTATCTTTTAAAATGCATCGATCGTCCATCATTGCTGTCTGCCATCTTTGTTCGATTATATCCCTCGTTGTACCGATCTCTCGGACATTCCATAAAATTAATATGTATTTATAAATACACCTTTGTTTAATATTCTTAGCGAGAAGGGTATATTAATAAGTAAACGCATGCAGACAATAAGAATTATGAAAAATTTTCTGGTTTTATACGTGTGCTCGCGTACATGATTTTGAGAAGGGATAGATAGAGAGAGAGAGAGAGAGAGAGAGAGAGAGAGAGAGAGAGAGAGAGAGAACAATTTTTTAGGTCTTGGCGGTTTGAAATTTTCTTTTTAATACGCCTATAAATTTACATACATTTTCCTTTGTTTTTATGCGATTATCACATTTCAATGAAAATAATAATACACGTAGTATTTGAAAAACTATTTTATAACAAATATAAAATTTTTATTAAATATGTTTACGAACGTCAAGTTCACTCGATTGATCGATAATCACTGATAAAGTTTTATATTTTTTATATTTTATATTGAATATATTTCAGATAACAAGTCGAAGAATTGAGAAATTGAAAATTTTAGATTAACTCGTTTTGCGTCACTGAAGAGGTTTCTATATAAAGTACCGCTAATTTAAATTAATTATTATAATTCCTTATCTGAATTCTGAACACTTTAATTGTTTTGCGCGTTGTTCTACAAATAAGTGAACAACTTTGATCTGTATGTAGATTTAAATTTTCCGATAATTAATAAATAAAATGCTCGAATTTTCAGCGTATAAGTACTTAATTAATATTTGGCAAATTGATTCATTCCTTACAACTTATGCGGTTCGTCCGTTAAGCATCAGGAAACAATATTTATGCTGCTCTGGTAAAAAGGAAAGAAAAAAGATTGCACCTTGCATTCGTACAATCCTCTTCTTTTCTTACTCTTGATTCCCCTTTTCAAAGCTCTGTTCCCAACTCTGGCATAAAAAATAAGCCACAATGAAGGCAATCAAAAGGAAAAAAGACGCATTTAAAGAGCCTCGCAATGTTTTTAATAAGCGCGACGCAAGTTACACGCCCGCGACTCCGGTGCGCTTTATTATTCAAGACGAGTTCTCGCTCATTCTCGCTGTCTCTGCGGAGTGTAAATTTCCGTGCATCATACGCGTACTTGTATCATCGGAGGTTGATACCCGCATGAGAGAAGCGCGGCACGTGTGCCCAGGTCTTTCGTACCGACGCTGAACATCGCGGGATCGGATCTTAACGGGATTTAAGGACGGACACGGCACTTTAAATTTTGGCCGCTGACTCGAGAAAAATTGAATTCCTGTCTTTGCAGGGTGAATGAACTTAGAAAAATACCCAGGGAAAATCATTTGGGAGGTTGACGTATCGAATTTTAAAACGTTACGAACGAACAAAACCTTTTACGCTTGTTTTGCTTTTTCGTAATGAGTTCTCTGCGTTTTTAGGAATCGTTGCTCTTTGTTTCGATTTGCTTCAATGTGCGTTTATTGAATATTAGCGTTTCTCTTGACTCTTCTTTTAAACTTCTTTTCTAATGATTTACGTTATTTATATAATAATTTAAGTTGAGTAATTTCTTTTCTGTTATTAATACGCTCCGTTCTCCCTTTACATTTTAAGTTTAAATCAGCCTTTATAAAAGCTGTAAGGTTTCTCGTTGAGAATATCAGGTTCCCAAGAGTGTAAGAAGTCAGAACGTATTAATAACGAAGGTAGCATTTTAAAAGTATATCTCTTCGTTTAGACCTGGTCGATTTAACAAATAGTTCCTAATGTTTCTGCCACTCATTTCTAATGCAATCGTCTCCTTCACCTCTTCGATTCATTAATTTTTGCGAGATATAAAAAACTGTCTGGGTATCATTATTCATTACCACAAGTTCCATAAGTGATATTATCATCCAGTGAAAATGAAAAAACGTTTCCGCTTGATCCGACTTATAATCAGCCTCAACGGTAGACCTAGAGAGTGGCTCGAATGAAAAAACGATGTAAAGCTGCTTAATTGTTTAATGGTAAACGGCGATTCTTCGTATCTCGCTATTCGATTGATTTCTTATACCAAGCCAAAACGTTTCATGACGCTTGAAAGTTTTCCCAACCACGTTGTCTCTTTCGATCATTGGCCGAGCCGATAGAGGAAACGAAGTTAAATGTACACGAGGTTCGCCAAGAACGAGTCGACGTACAGGATGCGCGTGACAATTGTGCTAAATAGTGTGAGTGTGCGTGTGTGCGTGTATCTAACGAGTCGCGTCGCAGTCTTATCTGCGAAACCGTCGTGTCTTCGCTCTTAAAAATGATGCTGTAAAACGAGACTCGGCTGAACAACGCAAAGGAATATTGAAAGCGAATGACCTGTTGGCAAAGTGCTCGAGGAAAATTTTTAAGTCGTAAAAATTATTTGCTGCTCTCTGTTACGCGTCTGAATACTTTTGTTCCATCTTTGAAAAAACAAGTTCGCATTGAATTTTAATATATTTTATTATTAACTTCTCTAAAATTAACGTACAAGTTTATTATACAACTTTAACAAATTTTTGAACGTATTCTAGTCATTATTTTTATTATGAATTTGCTCGTGCAATTAACGAGATCTCTAATCCTTTTTCAAATTTAACCACTGTTATTTAAGTTTAAGTACAAATTCATCATAAAAACGTATTTTTATACATCATTTTTACGTAAATTATTAATTTAATTCTAAAATACGTTTCTCTATTGTTTTTCTAAATATGTTTTTGTTAATTTAATAATTAATAAGAGAAGTATTTTAAAGTTTATCGTTGAGATAACTCTTTTTATGGTTCAGCCAGATAAATAATATCACGAAAATTAACTATTTAAGCACAATAAATTTCTAAAAAAAAAATCATATTTATTTGAATTGTGAATTTAATTGTTTTTGGCTATACTTTGTTCGTACTTGTTAGAAATACGTAGATATAAAGAAAAATAGATGTAAATATTTTACATCTAGTACACGTACGTATACGTGAGAGTGTAGAAAAGTATACATAACGCACTTTTCATCTATTATGTTTTTCTACCGTATTTGACGAAAAGCATTTCAAAAACACTTTCTACTTTCGTTTCTTTCTATTTGTGGTTGCGTTCTCAAAATTTGGAGATATCGATTCATACAGTTTACCGACCAGTAACTGAAAGTAACTGAACGTGAAAACTGCCGGACAGTCGAGTGGAGCGAGGTTAGGTGAATATCGCTGTCGTGCCTGTCGTGTAGGACCCGAACAAGTTCTCGACTCTACTCGACCTCAGCTGAGCGTAAGGCGCGGCCGTCCGTGTCCGGTCAAAGGGAAGGTAGAGATAATACGAGGAGTTCACGTAGCGTGCGATGACAGATGTTGCCGTAGCATTAGATAATTAATCCGTGGGCTCGGGGAGGAAACGAGTGAGAAGGAAATAGAGGGATGCTCGTGGGTAGACCAAATGGCAGAGATGATTATTATGAGCGCGTAGCCTTATTTTTACGATGTCGCGCCGAGTGGTTACAAGCCACCCCCGTACACAATGCCGAATGCTAAGTACATGGGTTCGTTCGCCTCCCGTGGACACGCAAATTTCATCCAGCATTTTTTTCGTTTGCGGCGAGGGTTCCCCACTCCTTCAGATTTTAACTCTGTTTCTCCTTTATTTATTATGTTTGCTTCAGAAGATTACCGATACGCGCGTCTGTATTTATGATTAATGATTCAGAGCCTGGGTTTACGTCAAGTAAGGTATGCTCGTTGAATGACTTGTATTTGTAAATTTTATACGTCGAGTTTATAGTCTCTCGCTTTTTCCTTTTTAATGTTTTCAATCCCTGTGACACTAACAGAGCGGTACATACCACTCTTTTCGTATATCCGACTAATGGAATTTACGCGAATTAGCGTTGAACATTTTTTTACCAAAGCAGCATCGGTTAGGTTTCGGGAGCGAAATACGGGTTTTTCAGCATCTGAATGTTCTTTTATCCAACGAAGACGAAGAAGAATTATTTTTATTATCTGTCGTTAATGATGTTAATTAAATCATTTTTTATTAAAATTGTATTATTATAGTAAATTCAAGAACAATTTATGAACCCACATCTTTCAAGAGATTAACATCTAAAATATTTATGAGCAATTGAATGCCAATCACTGCTTGTATTTGTCAAGACATACTTAGCTACTTCCTAAATATATGAAAAATCCGTATGTCATTTACGAATTAACGTGTAAATATGTAGTTACATTATGTTAGAAATGCGTTGCAAAAAGTTACGGCAAATTGTAGGACATTCGCAAGACAATTTAAAATAAAATAGAAATATCGTTTGATTGCTGTCAGTTGACATAATTAAATACAATAGCACATAACGCGAATAATAAGTATGAAACTACATTGTTATAATATTATTTCAGACGAGAAACTTTTTAGCCTTATACTTGAAATTTCGAAGTTATTACTCCTCGCGCAATACGAAAAGAAAAAAGAACGGCTGCATACCGCGAATATTGGGACCTAAACTAGCACCGCCTTAAAATATAATTTATGGGGTATAATACGTATTTATTTGCTAGATGAGTCCCAATGACAGCTAAACGATTTACCATTAGATATTCAAGAAAGATATTCAAGCTAACTACAAAATATTTAATTAAATTACAAATTGCGCGTACCCAAATAATTTTTATTCCTTTATCACCTGTACGTACTTTCACATTAAATGTAGAATTTTTTTAATCCATAGATTTAAGCTTAAAATTAATAAAATATTATCATTTAACAGTTATTGTATAAAATACGGAAAGATTAATTTTCTTATGAATCGATTATAATAGGCAATAAAGATCCTTGGTTTATTTTCTATAAATAATGAAAAGTTCGTGCATTCTTAGTAAATTACCTCGTAAATTACAAGGAACACTTATGAATTTATACGAAAAATTGGATGTATACAGATTCAAAATTGCGGATAATGCTTTCAAAAGAGCAACGGACGCAAGAAGCACTGGGCCGCAGAGCCAAAATTTATTTAACCCTCTCAAATTTTCAAGCTATTATCCTCGAGTGCGTCGTCTCCTTTGAAAATCGGCTTTATCCGAGCGCTCTATCATCATCGTATTCTCGCGGTTACAACGAGAGTAGGAAGGAAAAAAAAATGAAATAAATGCGAAGGAAGCAGAAGAAGCCCGTCGTGAGTACCGTAGAGACGAGTCAAGCACGAGAGAAGCCAAAGCGCCAAAGGAGAAGAGCAGCCGTAGCCGAAAGAAAGACGAGTTGGGAGGGATTAAAAAAAGAAAGAACGAGGATACGAGAAAGGCAGATCAATAGCTTCTCTGTTTTTTCCAGCAACGGCGATCGTCTCTCACTCGCTCTCTCTTTTTTCTCCTTCTCAATCGAAGCGGTCAGCGGCAGCTCACCTCGCGCTAACGCCTCTACCAAGACGAGTCGGCGGCAGCAGCAGGAGCAGAGACGGCACCCTGACATTATCTGGTCGTTTTTTTCTTTTTTCTTTTTATTGTATATACACGAAGGAACCTGGTGGCACGCGCCAGCCCCGACGACAGCTGCTCGCTCGTGCCGCTCCTCTCTCTCTCTCTCTCTCTCTCTCTCTCTCTCTCTCTCTCGCTCTTTCTCTCTTCCTTCAGTCGCAACATCTCACGGAGAAATTCTTACCCTGGTAGAGCCGAATCGAAATGAAGCGCCAGCCGGACGCGCGTCTACACGCGGGAGGGAGGAAAGCGGAGCTCTCGTGCACCGGGGACGCGAAGAAGGCCGTTCGACGATAAGAAGCGTCGGTGGTGAAGTGGTTATTGGGTAGGACGCGGGTTCCGTGTGGGCTGGGGTCGAGGTCGTAATCCTCGGCCGTTCGGGCCGTGGTCAGCGGATTAACGGAGCTCGACAAAAGGGGCGGAGATGTTGGTGAGGGTGGCAACTAGAAACGAAATCCGGACAATAAGTTCATTACGTGCTGATTCCGGAGTACCAAGGGTAAGCTCTACGAGGCAATTTTGACAAAAGTTAAATAAAGTCAGGTGGTCTGACGCGTAAACAAAGAGGCAGAGAAAGAGATGCTGAGGAAAATAAGTTTCGACTAATCTTATTCCAGTAAATCTATGATTTTATTGACAGGCTAAGAGTACGACTCGGAAATAAGTATTTTCTTTATACGTTAAATCTTTGTATTAGCTGTAACATAAGCTTAAATACAATACAAATATTAATTTTAATATTTCCTATTCTTTATAAATTTTGGTCTTTTTGGTATAATTTTTTCGTTGCAAAGTTCGAGTATTACAAGCATTTATAAATTATTTTATACCATCTACTCGTTCTTTCTATTATTTAGCAATACGTTGTAAGGTATCTAAAAAAGATAAAAATAATATAAAATAATATAAAAGCTTAAAATGACTATTACGATTGTAGCTTAAATATTCAATAATAAGAATTATTGTTATTATTATTATTATTATTATTATTATTATTATTATTATTATTATTATTATTATTTAATCGTCCAATTTAATGCAGAATTTTCAGAAATTTAAGAAATTTTAAGTAAGCTAAGTAGAATGAGTTATTTTTCATATGTTCAGATGAAGGTAATTAAAATTATAATTATACAGCAGGTTGTTATTTCTGAAATGACTTTACTATCGATTGGATTAACTAGATGAACCTGTACTCAGCATTGGTTTTACACTAAAATCTAGTAAATTCCAGGAATATTAGATAAATACGAAAGTGAATATGTATTATGACATCAAGAGATAGTGTAACAACACCTGCAGTCGAATTATCATTTAAGCCTCTTTCGATTCGCATACTGACCTGTCTAACGTATTAACGAAACAATAAACAGTCGTCGATTAAAAGAACGATGACTGTTTAGACTGCACTTCTGCTCTTCTCGTGTTTCCGGTGCGTAGTCGGCACCGCGCCACCAATTACGAGCCAAATTAACTTTGAAATTCTTTATAAAAGTGGCAGTGCGTAATTGGGGGTTGAAAAGTGAAAGCGAGATACGCGATCCGGAGTTACGGGAGATTGCGGAAGATAAGGAACGGAGGCAAGAAAGAGAGAGAGAGAGAGAGAGAGAGAGAGAGAGGGCGTAATATTATTTCGGTATATCGATATCTTCTCTGCTACCTGAAATGTGTCGTTAAGTGAGAATAGCCCTTGTCAGTTGGACCACTGAGGTGCGACAGTTGGATGTAACTTGATATTCGGACTCTGACGCGTACGAGCATAGGCGTTTTTATTCGACATTTCTAACGACGAAGATCATTCGAACATACGTTCGTCTACAAATTTTTTATCAAATGTCTACAAGGGTTGTAAATGCACTTATTTTGCATTATAAATGCATTTATAAATGCACTGATTGTGTAAAACCGATTTTCGAATTAAATTAATTAGTTATATAACATTTGTGAATAAAATTATCTTGTGCTGATCTACTTAAAAAATTCTTATCGATTAAAGGAATCATGCCAATTTTATCTATCGCCAATAGGTATAACTTAGTATAGCATTCTAATTTTAAACAACATTATTGTAATATATATGTACATTCATTATAGTTTGAGTAGAAATTGTTCGCCAAGTTTGTATTGTCCAAGACAACTGCATAACCTCGTAATAACTTAACACTAACAATGATTAAAATTCTACAATTGGTTGCGCGTGTCGAGTACACGTCCGCGGATAATTAATCAAGTACCTGATTTAAGGTGCAACGAAACAAATTTATCAATAAATTAAAAGAAATCATGTCATACATAATAGTAGTGATATTTATTCATTCCTAATCCGAGAAAATATAATGAATCGTATATGAACAATTTAATCCGTAACCAAGGTTGTTTTTATTTTTTCAATAAAATTTTTCCAATTATCAACAATTAAATTTCTGTGATTTTTCCTTAAATTAGATGTGAAATCGCATGATCAAGTATAAATTACTTTAATTACGACAATTTGAGCAAATATTTCTTGAATGTACAGGACTTTTGTAGAATATTTGAAATTTTTGAAATATTTGAAATATATCGGACATCTCGCTCGGTATCGGACGAGCCCCATAAAAAAATAAGACCCATATTTGCACGCGTCTGTCTGTTTATCTCTGGCTATCAGGGCATGTTTAGCACGCGATCGATTCGTAGAAAATTGTCGAATCATGGGTAATCCTTAAAACATATTTTCCAAGCCGCCGCTTCCTCTTCCGATCGGCGTCATTCAAAACTTTTGCAAACGCCGCAGTCGGGTACGGACAAGTGGAATGAACTCAATACAAAGATAAAGCTAAAGTCCGTCTGTCTCTCTCTTTCTCTTTCTCTTCGAGTTACAAAAAAGACGACTGTTAAAACAGCCGCGAGGCAAGAACAGCCGAGAGCTGCGCGCCCGGATCCTGAACGCCGCAACATCTTGCGAATGCTCTCTCGTTGGGATCCTTCGAAAAATACCTGTTTCCCTCTCCGTTGCTGCATCGTAAGGAAAAAAAAACAACTGAAAAGAGCGTCGGGCGGGTGGGGACGGGTGGCACACGCGCCCCAGAGTTGCGGTGTGGACACGCGGCACCTGCTGCTACTGCCGCCGTCGGTGTCGTAACGCGAACCGGCACGAGCCGAAACGATCCTCTCCCTTTCCCTTTCCATCTTCCACGTTGTCTCTTTCTCTCCTCTTAACTTCCACGCTCTTTCCGCCTTATTTGTACGAGGCGGTTTTACGCTAAGGACTATGTACCGAAGCAATGGGAGAAGTTGGAGAATCGATATCGTTCGGGGCGAATCGTTCGAATGCTTGAATGCACTCGTCGCGATAAGAATTCCACAGCGGAAGAGAAGCATCTGCTTTTAAAAAGGATGCAAACTTATCCAATGTGCTATTAATGATTTACGTGCATTTTTAACGCACAGAATAATTGTCTGTCACAAGGATAATATTTACCGCAATGGGGAATTTAAATGGAATCATTTGTTTGTTAGTTAACTTGAAATGGTTGGTTGAATTGAGATGGTATTAATGGCTCCGACGTTTCTCGCGTAGTGAAACTTTTAAACAAACCTATGACGGAATTTCAACAATTTCAAATGATACGATTTGAGTTTGCCTTTGAATTCAGTAAATGATAATTGCATTTCAACCGGGAACAATTTTTTCAGCTGCAGTAAAGTTGAAGATCGTGACAAGTAGTGGTTTTCTTTTAAAATTCACCAGCTGTCGCATCACTTTACATTTATATTAATTTTACTTGCCCGTTAATCGCAATTTTTGGAACAACTAACAAGTTATAAATTTACATTGCGCTGGGTTCCACTAAATAATTATATCGGAACGATTAATTACATATCGTGCATCTACTTTGCATCTATGACGGTCATCGAGCGTAAAAGGGTCGCGGTTCTTCTTTACGGCATTTGAGAGTTTCTGGGGGCAGAGGAAAGTAAAAGGATGCTGCCAGATTGCCGTCAGGGTGCAGAACGCCGACCGAGCGTTATTTATATAGAGAATTGCGACGGTACGCGCGCCCCTTATTTTTTGGCACGCATTTGACCCGAGAAATCTTTTCCCCGATCAAAGATTACAGAATTATTGTTCAGATTAACTAAATTTTCCTTTCAATTTTTCTTTCTTTTTTAAAGACTTTACATCGGTTCATTTCCAGATAACAAGATTTAAAAGAAAATTTATGCGAAAAGGATGCGTGCAGTTACGTCATTGCATCCAAATTAATTACAATATTTTTATGTTAAGATTAATAAATCGTTGAACAAACTTTTCGTATAATTTTACATTACTATATTAAATGTTTGATAATACATTACCGAATTGTAATGCTTTATGGTCACTGCCATTTTTTCCCGTTATTTTACAGCAAATATACTAAATATACCTCTGTAAATATTCTAAACCATAGAAAACTCGATAAAAAATTAAAGTTTCGTTAAAAGTATAAGTATCAGAAGACTATGATAATACTGCCTAATTATCTCTGCATTAAACGTTGAACAACATTTCAGATGTTGTTAAACCAGTCATTAAATATGAGACAGTATTGAAATGTTATAATTATATTAAAAATACAAGTTATATTATGAGATGAAGTTAACATTATTGATGATATTGTATGAAAGTATATTATTTCCAGTAACAGTACACGAAGATTAGGAAGAAAAATGCGTGCATTCGCTTAGCAATCAGATAAATCTTATCGTTGGTAATGTATCGTTGAGAAGATGAATGAAAGGAGAAATTTGAATAATCCGAGAAGTATCTTAAAACATATTGACACGTTAAATGTTATTGTGGTTCGATAAATATTGGGAAAGCGTCATTCGATCGTATAAATACTCGCCGAGGCTTCAACACACCCAATTATTCAGCCCAATTAAGAAAGAGCACTTTTATCAGTCGATGATTAATCATGCGCTTTACTGGTTAGTCGTGCTCATTAGTTATTAGCCACGCGCTCGTACTATTAAACTGTCTCTATTCGCGGGACTCGGACTCGAGTGTGAGCGAGCGAGCGAGAGAGAGAGAGAGAGAGAGAGAGAGAGAGAGAGAGAAGTAGGTAGTCAAGTAGGGATGTGCGCACGAACGCAAAAATGCAGCACGCGCGCGAACATCTGTAGCGGATCTGTCCGAGCGATGCTTTCCTCTCTCTCTCTCTCTCTCTCTCTCTCTCTCTCTCTCTCTCTCTATGCGCTATCGCCGACTCATCGGGGGCAGCTGGATCTCCTTCGAGTCATCTGCCGCGACTTTCGGAGCTCTTTCTCGAGGCGTGTGCCGCCTGCGCCTGACGTGATAAACATCCCCCTTCCTCCGCGCCCCTATCGCTCCTTTTCTCGTTCCATTTTTTCCGCAGTTCTCGCTTAGCTTATAGCTGCTGCTGCGGCTGCGGCTGCGGCTGCGTTGGCGAGAAGAAGAGAAAGGGGAGGCTTTAATGGATATTTATTATCGAATATTATACACAAAGGTGTACAGCTGACTCGAGAGAAGGAAGGAGATCGACCTCGCGAGTCGCGATGCGCTTTTGCTTGACCGTTGCTTTTTATCCTGGGCCGCTGGAAAATTTAAAAGCATATAAACGGTAATGTGCGTTTTTATTACAAAGCTTAATAGATCTCTTTATTGTACATATTTATTTTACGGGAGTGTCTGCTGGAATAAGATGCTAGGTATATGACGTGAGCCTTGTGTTGGCAGTTCCTTCTACATTGTTCCTTTGTTCCAGTTAAGTGCCTCTAATTTTAAGTGTCTATTTGCAGATGTTACATTACTTGAGCACATGAAACTAACGTATAGTTGTTTAGTAGAATAGTGGGTTACTCTTATTTTATTAACGATATTTTACAATTTGCAGAAATTCATCTATGTATGTGTATTTCTTATTGTGCTTCTTATTTCTTTGGAAGTTGTACAAATTCGTTAATGTTTCATCTTAACTGGTCCTACCTTCTGAAAAACTACTTCTCGTGTAAATTATAAGATTCAAGAATGACAAAACAGATTGAATTCCCAATAAAATAAACTAACCATTATTGAAATATGTAAACCTTTAAATGTTTGAATGTTTTACTAGCTTTTCGTAGTTTCATAAGCTGTGTACAAAGCAAGTTAAATTAATATAAATTAAATAATTTTTATATCAGTACAATGATGTCTATACTACTGATATTCTTCGTATCGAGTAAGAATATTGGGTAAATTATTGAATAAAAATTAATGAATAATTTAGCGACATGTGGATTTGCGGAAGATAGACAGAAAAAAAGAATTTCTATCTTACAATGTCCTAAAAAGCTTCTTGACACAAATAAGAATTCTAAGACCCAACAAATATATTTGAGCATTCTTCGATTGCAGTATTTATTGAATGTTAAAAATACGATCTACTTCTGAGGATTTCTACTCTCCATTCTACTTCCATTCTATTGATATATTGTTTTTCAAGGCAGTTAGTGTAAGAATGAAGTAGTGTAGGAGATGGTTAGATCAGTACTAGTGTTGGATAACGTTGATTTGACTACGATAGTCGCATATGGTCTCACATATCTATTACTATTTATCTTGTTATTTATCAATCTTTGACTGTGACTCTTATTGGGTTGCTTGGAAAGTTGCCAATCGTCTTCCATACTCAATATTCTTTTTGGAACATGCAATATATAGCTTCGGAAATTTTTCCACTAGTATAGCTTTTTCGTGTTAAATTTTTTTTCAAAGAATTAGCCATCGAGTTGTTTTATTAGTATATAAATAAGTGATAAATTTTCATTACAATTCTTAACTTACAATTCCAAAATTCAAACGTTTGTAATAGTGGTTAGTTATTTCATTTTATTTTCTAGCATTTTTAAATAAAAAAATGAATCTTTCTAACTAGATCTCGCGTATTACAGGCTGTCCTTTTTAAAATAAAAAACTTAAAAGTGCTGATTGATAAGGCCAAAGTTAGACTCACCCACTGTATATTGACAATTGTACTAATTCTAAATTAAGTAAATATTTTGATTTTACTAATATAGAATAAATTTTCATAACCGCAAGATCTCTTAATATTTTACTTTTGAAGTCTTTAGCGTATTTCGATGTACGCTTCAAAAGTTACTTCCAGAAGTCGATTTGTTACACGTACGTGGCTCATGTCGCACTATCTCCTTTCTTAGCTTACGTTGTTATATATATTGTCCGTTTCTTATAAGCAGTGCGTATATACATCTGCATATAGATAAAGTAAGTTATTCTTCAATATATAGATGTAAATGATATGTATTACTGCATTCAGTTGCGTGCTTAAATATATCTATTAATGTGCGTACAAATTTCGCCAATATATGATTGGGTACTTGATAGGTATGTAGGCTAGGTACTGGTATTAATGTTTCTGTGTATTTAAGAACACCCCACACACAAACACACAGCTATACCTTATAGCTGGATTGTGTACAATCATGTGGATTTTTATATTAGCAAATATGGATATATATGCGAATGTGATTGTGCTAATAAGATATACTTGTACGAATGTTTGTATTCAAGTGGAAGTGCAAATAAGCGAAAACGTGTATACAAGGGTATATTAATTTATGTACGTATTTCTTGTACATTTAGATTTTTTTAAGGTTTTTGTACAAGATATTACATTTGTATACACTTCGGTTGTGTGAGTTGTTGACATTAAAACATTATAAAATGTATGTGCATTTGTGTGCTTGTATGTGGCTGTGTGTATGCGCGCGTGCGTGTGTATGTGCCATGTACAAGTATATAACTCTGTAAGTTTGCATTTGCTCATTTTCTGCAAACTTTCGGACATGTATTTGAATGCATATATTTGTGTATAGATATAATACTTGAATTTTTAAAATTATCGGAAATATTATGATTTTACAAAAACAATCAACTGATAATTTATAAAATTAAACAAATTTTCAAATAATAATCTACAAATGTATCAAGATTTTATGTTAAAGATAAAATATTATTTTCAAAATTATTAAAAAATTATTATTAATCGTATTTAAACATTTCCTCTACATATAGTAATATACAACCTTAAAATGTACAGTGATTTTTTATATTATTACACAAAGTGCGTTTTATTTAATTGGATATTAAACGGTAATGTTTATAGCATATTGCGTATTATATCTAATACAGATATTATATAAAATGGAAAATGAATGATTTTTTATGCAGTTTAAAATGATTCTATAGTACATTAAATGTTTAGATTCTAAAAAAAAATTTCTGATATATTTAATTAATTAAAAACATTAAATTACAAACATGAGTTTCATTATTTAGCAATAATAATTAACAATAATTAAATTTGGTAGATTAAGAGAAGTAAAGTGAGATTGTAGAAAAATGATAATAAGTACAATCAAGTTTTCAATTTATTTCAATAACATGATTTTTTGAAGTACGCAGTCTTGTTCGTTGCACATGTATCGGATGTATATACATACGTATTTGTTAATTTTTTATGTAGCTTTGTACAAATATCCGTTTGTATCAGAGCTAACTTCGATATTAGCGTATATTTGTGAATTCTGAAAATCTACAAGATATACAGCTTAACTTACGTGTATATATTTCATGGCAATATACGGCATGTTCACTTTAATGTCTACACTAATCGTGAAATTGACACCAAGTGCATCTACTCTTAATAAAACTAATTTCCCTGTTTTCCCACATACAGCCTAGCACTTCCTACACCAGTCACGATTGCGTGACAAATATTTACGGATAGCTAGAAGAGAAAAGAATACCGGTGTGTCGTTCACAGCAGCCCCGATGGGGTGCAACATTATCCTCTTTGTGACAAGTCGAGAAGATGTTGTCTGCTAGTGTGGGAAGAGTACACAATGGTTCTCAGGAATGATTTTGTATGAGAAAGAAAGCGAGACACGAGCCTCGTATTATGTTATCCGAAAAGTTGAAAGGTACATTTTATCTTTTTTAGTCAGTGATGTGATCGTATGTTTCGATGAAAGAGCCGCGCGTCTATCGGAAATTGTGTGGGACACGTTATACCGGACCCTAAGATGAGGGGAAACCATCGGTATAAATAGTCCGCTAATAAATGATAATGTTCGATATTTTTTATTCGAACGTACGTAAGATGATTATCGAAAATTATCAAATTATTAAAAATCTAATAACTCGATAAAGACTAACTTAACCATAATTTCTTAATGAATCCTCATAAATATTATATAATTAAGTAATAGCGTATATTTATAGCTTTTTTATTAGATAAAAGTATTTATAAAATTCATAGTTTATCATATGAAATTAAAGTCAGGCATCTTTTAAAAAATTTGTATAGAACTTTTAATAGATATATAAAAGCATATCAGTATTTATATTTCAATTGAAGATTAAAAATTGGTTTTTAAAGTTTTTGGACTTACTTTATTAATATAGAATTGTTAGTATTCAACAAAAGAGGGCTGATTTATATTAAAAACTTTATTGTACATTTTGACATTTATCATAATTTAAAATTTAAAATAAATTTTCATTATCAAAAATAAACAAGTTTTTTAATGTTTTCATTATAAAATCAGTGGTAGATTTATTTTATATTTAATAATGTATTATTAATGTAGAGATGGGAGCTAAATTACTGTTTAAAACTTTAGTAAAATTTTAAAAAATCAATGAAAACCACTACAGTTTTTTTTCCATCTTTTTTATTATAATGTACTGTCATTGTATATTAGAAACTGAATGTTCGAAATGCAAACAGTTATTGCGGATGTGGTATTTGAATTCATTCATTCGGACAATAATAAAATAAAATATATTTATACCTTTATATCACTTATTAATTTAGATTAATCTAATTTAATCCAAATTAGATTAGATCTATTAATTAATCAAATCTAAATTACATTTAGATAATTTAAATTGATTTCAAAATTCTTTTTAACGTTGCGATTTTTCAAATTTAAGCTACGACGATAAATAACTTTTTTTCTCTAATTTAATTACCAATGTTCTTCTATTGTCATTAAAATAAAAGTAAATTTTGTTTTTGTAATTAACATAACATGTATAAATAAGAATGTATTATAACTACATATTTTGTAATAGCTAGAGCATGAAAAATTTAGTTCAGTTTTATAAAGTTTATTCATGGATTCAAAGAAATCTATAAAATAATTATTCGGAAATAATTTAAAAAATGATTTTTAACAAATACAGTTACAATCAGCTTAACCTGACAAAGAATGTAGAATAATATAAATTCATCAGAAAAATGATCATTTTCACAATTAAGGTATTATCATACGACTGCGACTAAAAGTATTTGACAAATGCATTTATGACTTTGTCACCTTTGATAAAGCAAATTTAAACTCCAATCTAATTAATAGAAGATATTTTTAATTCAATATAATTTTATAAAAATTAAATTAGTACATGTAGTAGGTACACCACGATTTTGAACATTTGGATAAATAACTAAAACGTTTGATTAATTGGTGATTACTTCTTTTTGCTTCTCAGTATTACTTAAATTATTAATCATTATTTGAGAAGTTTATTGCTAAATTTTATAATACTCATAAGTAGTGCGTATTATCAAATCAAGTGGACATATTGAAATATATTGTAAATAAATATGTATATTTTAAAGCTATATTTCGTTTATTTTAAAAAGATAAAATAATAATATTTTTATTTATTTAGCAACATTCATTTCTCATTGTATTTTTTTTATGAGAAATAATTTTAGCGTGTAAGCTTTATTGAAATATCAAGGAATATTAACAATGTACAAATGTAAATTGTGGGGATGAATTTCTGGAAATTAAATTTTATTCCTACCTGCTCAAGCAATTCAAGTACACGTTTTATTAAAATATATTAAAATACAACCCAGCTTACAATATACTTGTGATGTTTCTGCAGAGTATGGATATTTATTTTTGCTTTTCACTTAATTTCTTAACTTGAACACAGTTAAATTATTGCACAAAGTTATGTGCAATAATTTCCAAAAACAAACGAAGCATATTTCTTTATATTACCGTCTCATTTCAAATATTTTGATAAATGTTCTTAAAACCTAATGAATTTTTTAACTTTAATGTAAAAATTGAAAGTTTAATTATAAAAAGAAATAAATTTAATAAAGTACTTATAGTTATATAACATTGAATTTTTTTTTCATTACATTAAAATAAATCACTTAATTACGTTTAAAGGACTTTATTTTTAATTTGTTAACAATTTGATGTTTAAATTATTCTTAAGTGAATCATAAATTATAAAATTATAATGTTATAAAATTAGGCGTCTGATTAATATTGACATGTCACAAGTATATTTAATAAATACAATATATTTTATAAATGTATGAGAATATTATAAATTCTTTTGTTTTATCATTAGGTTTTATATGTAAATTAATATCGCACTTTCTTACAGTCTTGAAAATTTGACAATTGACTAAGGACATTCCATTTTAAGGTCATTACGTGAAGTGCGATGCAAATGTGTTTTTACACTGTAATAAAAATTTTAATAGCAAACCTTGCATATTATACGGTTAAGGATGGAATAATTACTCGACAAATAAATAATTTTTTACGCTAATAACTATTTTTAATTAAATTTAATGCTTAATAGTAAGATAAAACTTAAGAATTTAATATACAATTTATATTTAAAAGAATTCTAAAAGATTAAGCTTGGGTGTTTTCCTGCTCGTAACTCTTTCCTCATTTACCTACTTCAGTGAGCGTTGAATCGGTTATAATTCAAGGCTTTCGTTACAATTCAAATATAACGAACGAATAGCCATCGTGTATTTACAATGAGAAAAACGAAAAAACACAAACAAGATAATGCAAGAACACGGTAAACAATAATTCGAAAGACAATAAAGAGACTTAATAATCGGACACTTGAATCAAAGCTCCGCAGAGAACACATGTGATATACCATCGCAGCTAAACGAGCATTATGCAGCGCATCGATAAAAGTGGTTTCGTCGATGATAATCGAAAAGAGTCAAGGGGACATTGCTTGGGGTCGTCAGCATCCCTTTCAACAGACCGACAGTGAAAGGGACGAGTGGCGCCTACAACTAGCTTTCGAATGTGATTTAGGCTCGGAAATTATCATAATTGTCGCGTCGTCCTCCCGGGTGCGAGGGGACGATCGCCCGGAACGGGTTTCGGGTTTCGGGTTTCGAGTTTCGGAAGCCAAAGGCGATATACGCATGCGCTCGGTACGGTGGCCTCCAGTGTTTTGACGTACGAATTGAATTTCGTTACACATGGGAATTGCCCTTAATAGGGCGATGAATTTTATCTCGAATCTAATTTACGAGTTGGAGTCATGCGACCGTGCATCTACAGGGTTGCGACTTTGTTCATACAAGTCAATGCGAATGATTCGAGTCGCGACGATTTAATGAAATCGGCGTGTATTCAAGTTGTCGACCGTTTTTTAGTTCCGGCTCGTGGAGTTTTAATTAATGATGAATCTAAACGGCTGTCATTAGTTCTGATAAGCATCGAATGTATGGCCTGTACTAAAATTCCGACGCGACTAAATAAAGATGCTTTGTTTTGCATATTTTAAAGTAACTATAGGTAAAGGTGATGCACGTAAATTTTTTTGACTTTTAATCAGAGATTCTATTTAAATAGCTGATTTTTTACGCCCATCGACGAGACTTTGACTTGCAATCTACAAGCCTTTCTGAAAGATTTCTTTTTTTATTATTAAACTTACGAATTCTAATAATAGGTTTTTATCATTACTTAAAATGAAAGTGGATATTACCTTTAAGATGGTTTATTATTAATCACATAAAATATTGTCTATATGGTTTAATATAAAAATATAAAAATACAAAAATATATTAAACTTGTATTTTAAGATGTAGAAATCAATTGCGAAATTAAAACTTCTAGTACACTTAATGCTATGAAATTTTTTCTTCTAAATTTATTTACTAACCGTATTCATTTATTTATCAAATAAAGATGCTCGCATATGAAAAATAGCTGCCGAGAAACGATAATGAGTAATTGGACTCGTTTAGCGATTTGGAATTTTCATTTGTGTTTTAAAATCAAGTGTATTCAAAATTTAGTTATGTACCAAATAAAGAATAGGGAAAAGACTTATAGTTCTGCACATTACAGACTTATTCGAAGAATACGATAATAAAAAATTTATATACTTTCTTGGGATCAGTAGCCTACGAGAAATATTTAAAATTTTGCTGTTGAATTCTAATATTAAAAGCGTTTCAGGCTACAATATGACAATGTAATAACACGAATATTTATAGTAATAAGTTTTATAATACATTGTAAATATATATTTACTTAAAATTCGTTTAGTTTAATTTCTTAGTTCATTAAGATCTACCTATCTAAAAGCATACAGGCAAAAGCGATTGTTTCGCAGATAAAAAAATTTGTTCCTCCACATTAAATTTACGATCTAAAATCGCAAAAATTACTACGGTGTTATTAAAACATGAAAAATGAATTTAATTAGAAATGTATGAAGTTGCATTAATTTCAAAGCTATTGTTATTAAAAGAAAGGCACACGGCTTTCAATTGGATCTAAGCAGCATTTAGCAGGTTAGAGTTAGCTGAATCGTCTTTATTATAGAAGGTAAATAATAAAGAATCAGTAGCCCACAATCCATGAGGATCAAATGTAAATTCACAGTAAATCTGACGGACTGAGCAAATCAGCACAATCGAAATACAATATTCACCGGTCGCATCTGCCGGATAAAGAGAGCTGACGGTTCTCGGTAAGCGCGGCTCGCTTGGAGGTCAGAATAGATTTATATTCTCGACGGTAGAGAGAGAGAGAGAGAGAGAGAGAACGTGGTAAAAAGTCGCGAACGAGAAGGATTCCCACCGCTTCTGGCCTGTATCAGGAAAGAACGTATTCGCTCGACTCTCCGCACGCACGTACACGCACGTATGCGCGCGTACACGCGGCTATCAGTCGCTACTTCCGCGCGCACTTTCTGCGGTGCACTCGTGCACACGCGCGCGTGCAGGCGAGTATCGGTGTGCACCGAGTTGGACACTGTGGTGCCGTCGAGTGGTCGATAACAGACCGAGCGAGAGAGAGAGAGAGAGAGAGCGAGCGAGGAATAGAGGCCGCAGACAGTGGGATGTTCATCGGACACCGTATATCCTGTTATTCGTCCTACTGGAGAGAATAACAGACCTAAAGAAAAAAAAAAACGAAGAAAATCATAACAGCTCGATACAATATGTACTCGCAAGTTTCGTTCCATCTCTCTTCTTCTCTTATTCTCTATTATTCCCCAGTGAGTAAATGCGGTTGCGAGAGTCGCTATGGCTCTTCCTCTTTCAAAACGTGCGGGCAAACGATAGGCAACATCAAGCGTCATTTCTCTCTCTCTCTTTTCCAACTGCACTCGGCTTTCGTTTTGAAAAGTGCATCCGCCTTTTCTTTCTCGACTGATTGAACGCACGACGCGTCGCGCATGTACGAATGATAAGTTTTACTCATTGATACACACGAATCTGCGGGCTTCTTTCTTTTTAAATTTTATAACTTTTTCATTATTTTCAGAATTTATCAGTTTGAAAATATTAACAAAAGGGTAATAAAGGAGGATTAGTTTCCCCCCATAAGAGTAGCGCAAGAAATTGCTTCAAATGTTAAAATTCACAGAATGTTTTTTAATAGTTGCTACTTTTTATTTCTGCAACCAGAGTAATAACTGTCATTTGGATTATAATGTTTATTGCACTACAGTGGTAAGATATTTATTAAGTATTTATTATTTGGTTATAGTTATAAAATTATAATATGTACACAAATACGAACAAGAAATTGTAGTTCAGAGACGCTAGATAATTGTAACATTGTAATTCATTAATTTTTACTATCATTTAAATTATTGTATGATTCCTACGTATTTAATTCCTTGTAAGGTTTAGACAGCTCACAAAATATTCGATCCTTAAAATTGATCAATTGACGAAGCCAGTATCTTTTTAGAGAGGAGTTCAATTATTTATAATTTGAAGTTCTTAGAGGTTTTTGCTTACTACACTGAATCAATGATCTGTTTGTTTTTGAAAAGAATAAATTTTTCTTTTATGTTAGTTAACTGTATTATACAGTATTTCCTTTGAAAACCTAGAATAAAACTTCTCTTTTATTTATAAAATTTATGTAAAAACAATTGTATGGATAGTTTCAAGTAATATCGTTAAATTCACAATATTTTAACATAGAATAAAAATCCTTAATATCAGTAGAAAAATGCAATGATAAATCAGAACTGAGAAATAGCATATACACATCTTTTTCAAGAATCAATAATTTAACACTAGAGAGTCGATTTTAATAATTTTTACATCTTTATAATAAAATATATTGACCGAAAGTAAGAATTCATGATATTTCATTAGAGTATTGTGATCGTCATTTAATTTGAAAATTTGCAAGACTGTCATTGAGTTAGAAGAAAAAGTTGTATGTGTTCAATTCGTTAAACTTTTTTTATTATGTTTGCAGAGTATGAAAATCACAAATAAGCTGTGATATCGAATAGAAACTAATAAAATTAGAAGGAAACTTAAAATGATTTTGTTTTTGTTAGTATAAACTAGAAATGTGCAAACGTTTCATCAAACATATTGTAAATTTGATATAATTTTAGAAAATATGTTACATGTTTTCAAATGGTAAATAACAAGGTATAACTAAATTAAAAATTAGTTTCGAAAAAATTTAATTAGCTTATCGTCATCTAAGTTATTATTATTTTTAAATATATGGATTTGTTCTTGTGTCGTAAATTTCATTTTGAAATTTGATACATCGATTATTTAAATTATTGCCTATAAATATTTAATAGAGTTAAATTTAGCAATTCAACAAAACTCAAAAACTCTAATAATACATTATACACTTTATAAGATACTAATTTATTAAATAATTACAGTTAATAGTAAACATAATTGAAATTTCTATCATTCTCTAACGAATGTAACTACATAAATAATTAACTTTTTTTAATTCGAAGATAATTTTTTTTCCAGACTTTTCCTAGTCTTAAACCTTACTTATTTCGAGATTATTCTTGACAATTTGAATTTTTTGACTGCATATTATTCAAGGATGTTATAAATTTAGATAGTTTAGGTGAGAAATGATTTTAGAATTAGCTGAAGAGATTCAGAAGCATAGTTTACACAGTTTTACGCAGACGGTTATTCCGTAAAAAAGAATAAATTCTTAATGAAAATTCGATTTACATTTTAATTACGGTCATCGAATTTAAAAATCAAACAAACATTTTCCTACCAGCCTGACCAATAAGTAAAATATACACCATAGGAATGGCAATTAGCTTCCTCTAAGGTGATACTTGAAATGCTTATGAAAATCAAATATCAACTTCTATTAATGTTTAAAGAAGATCAGTGGAGGTGTCACAAAGCACCTCATCTCGTCTAGCCTCGATTCCTCGTACGCGTTGGTCGTATCAGTTCACTAATAAAACATAAAGGTTGGATGATCGAATGGAAAAAGAGGAATCTCAATCGACGGAGGATCGAAATCCGAACGCCGCACCTATACGATTTATGCACGTACACACGTTAAAAACGCGTCGTGCGGAGAGAGAGAGAGAGAGAGAGAGAGAGAGAGAGAGAGCGTGAGTTTGCGTGAGCGAGGGAGGGGGTTGCGGGGGGAGAGTGAGCGTACCAGCAAAGCAGGAGAGTCTCACAGCGAGTTGTCCCAAGTTATAATACGTTACTGATGAGTCAGCCCGCGACACGGTCAACGTGGAATGTCGCTAATGAACCGAGTGCAGCACCTCCGTCGATCGTCGCAAGAATCGCACACAGAAGTCTACGTGTACACACGGCCCAAATCTCCGTATGGGAATTTACCGCGACTATCGGGAAATCGGTTGTTTGCCGGATTTTTCAATGCATTCGATTGGCGACACTTTTATGATTCTGATAAATATTTCGATGTATTAAACGACGGGAATCAGCTCGTTGCTCTAAAAAAATTCGACGTATTTAAATTTACTTTTTTTTTATATCAAGGAATAGGCACAGAGAAGGGAGTCGGTGAGCAAATTACTGTCGGCGATCTCTTGCATGATTTTCGGAAACAGCAAAATTAAAAGCATTTCTAGTACTGCTGTATGACAAATGTATGAATCATAACGATACTCTTGGAAAATTTATTAGTTTTTTCGGGAATCGACGTAAGCAATATTTAATTTTTCTTTGACTTATTCTGTACCCTATTTACATACTAAAATATATATTTAAAAATGAAGATGGCATTCAAACTATAATTACTAAATATTACAGAATTAAAAAATCTAAAGCCAATAATTATTCAAAATACTTGTTTTTTAAAATAGTTTTGTTTATCCTTAAAACATTGCCGAAAAATGCTATAGATTTATTCTAAAGTCACGAGATCTCATGACCATAAAATACTTTACTTTCTCCGAGTTTTAATTATTCCAAGTTTTTCACCTGTCGAGTTCATGCGGAATTCGAATACGACTCTGACACATACTTGTCAACGGGTTACACGAGACACCTCACGATCTTACGATCTTGCAGACATTTCGAATTTCGCGCGCGCACCGACTATTATTTTGCCACGCGTGTGAATCAATTTATTCTCAATTTCTCTTTTTTTTTTTTCGAGCGACCCATAATTTGAGACGTCCAGTTGCGATAGACTACGGAGCGTCTTAACCTCGATTTGAATCTGTGGCCGAGGTCATCATTGCTATTCGCTTCCTTTTAAATGATCAACAAGCTGGACTATTTTTGTTGCTGCTATGAAGTTTATCGCGCGCTAATGCACGATCCATATAGGCTCAATGGCTTGCTCTAACTTTTTTCGATAAATATTCGAATATTTTTCTAAATATTCTAATTTTTGTATTTTTATTTATAATCCGGCTGTTTTGGAAAATCTAACGTATTTTTTACATATTCGTAAAAAATAGCGTTTAAAATTAGCAATCAATTATTCGGCATAGTTTTATATACAACTAAAGTTTCATATTTCATTTATATCTTTGCATGTCTTATAAACTAGTTAATCGAAACATTTAGAAAAATCAATATAAAATAAGTATTTAACAATTAAAAATGCAAGTATGCAAGTTTACAGTTTATAATAATTAAAAAAACAGTTGAAATATTTTCAGCAGATGTAAAACTTTGCATTTCACAAAGTTATTATTGTATCTCCTTTTGAAAGCTTATCCTGGGTTTGACTTATTGGAGAGATACGTATTATAGTCGCAACACCTGACACATTAGTTTGCACTATATAGTGTTTTTTGCAAGAATGTATCGCGAATGCATTTAATACGTTTAATAAATTATTATAACTATATATTTTTAGATTTTTCTGATTTTCTAAATACGGTATCAATATATGAATTTTGAAAGAAGTTTAAAATTCAACCGGTGGAATAATAGGAAGTGAATATTTCTAATGTAAAGAAAATGAAGATAGTTTTTCAATAATAAAGATAGGTATTATTCTTGCTAAAATAATGTTGACAGAGCCGTATGAAAAAGTAAGATTAATTCTATTTACGTTTACGTTAATCTAAAATAGAGCATTGATCGAGCTTAAGTACCTCAAACGAAGACAGTTGACAAAAAAGAATAGAATGAAATAATCGCACGAACAATACATATTCTGTGAGCCGTTGAAAAAGAAGGTAAAATGAAACGAAGTGAGAATAAGCAACGAGGCAGGAGAATCTAATCAAGGAACGTTTTAAACGGCGTGTATTCCGGAAAGGGTTAAACGCCGGCTGATCCAACATAACCTCGAAAGAGAAACTGGTCGCGCGCATTAAGACGTAACCTATGGTGCGCTTACGTTTAAAGACCACAAGCGGAGCGATAAGATTGTGGACGAAAGCCGCCGTCGTCGCAGCAATAATCGCAAAACCGGTACATTGGCATCGCGTGCTCGACCAGCGCGTGGGAACTGGTCTACTTGTGTGCTTGTACGCGCCCTCGTATCTCTTCGCGCGAACAGAAAAACATCAAGAAGCTAACGAGAGACAGAGAGAGACAGAGAGAGACAGAGAGAGAGAGGGAGAGCGTGGGTTAGCAGGATTAGTGTTTATCCTCGGGTACGGTAGAACAATGCTGCGGACTGTGCGCACGTACGGCGTCTACGTGACGCCGGCAGCGCGTTCCGCAAGGCTGGAGATACGCGCGGGAGGATCTTTCAAGGCCTCCGCTACGAGTTAACTCGCACAGCAGCAGCGAAGGAGCCGCTCGGCTCTCACCTTTTCCTCCAGTACTAAAGTTCCTTTGATAAACTCGGCCTTGTTGCTTGCTCGTATCCCCGTGAAAATCCTCTTGCTTTACACTTTTAGTTTTTCCAAATATAATTGCCAAAATGTTTCTCTGTTGTAGCGTGTAGCGTGTAACCACGAGAACTTAACAAGTGCGCCTTCCTACCGGATATAATTAATGCCCACTTACGCTTTTGTATCGAGGACCCTGAACTTTTACGTCACTTTCTAAGCACTTCTTTCTGTCTGTTTTCCCCTTTGAATCTGCGTATATCACTGTGCCTTGCTAATCAATTTTCATTTACGTCCACCAACTCGTGATATTTTGGTTTTTCAATTGAATCCACGGAGAAACGTACGAATGGTGCTTCGAGTTGAAACTTATTTTTCCTAACCTAATTTTCATAATTATATTTTTGTATCTTTTTTTTGTCTTTACGTGTACACTATTAAAACATTTGTCAAATAAATAGAAAACATAGTCATGTAAATTTAGAAAAACTATCGTAACGTTAATATATAAAGAAGTCTCTCTGTTTTTTCAAGATATATTGGAATGTTTGAAAATAAATCGCGCGATTACGTGAAGTATTGTTACAAATGAAATTGAAATTCAATTTTGTGAGTCATACAGGACTTTAGGATGAGTCAGACAGGACAGGGTTAGAAAAAATTAAAAAATTCTTTTTACTTAATATTTATTTATATTTACTCATAGTACGAATGAAGTAAATTTAGGTTAAACATTAGAAAACAGCTGTGAGCTTTTTTACAACCGATATTCAAGGATTTACATTGAAAATTGCATTTTTGTACTTTTCCCAATGAAAAGAAATCTATTATAATTTTATGAAAAATCAAAATAAATTTGAACGAGTTCTTTGATTTTCCAGATATAAATGTAAAATGCAAATGCTTCTAATGAACGTGTACATTAATCATTTTAATCATTTTCATATTACTTCTTACGACCGTATTCTCATATTCATTTCCAATGCTTACCACATTCGAATAAAAATTATCTTACGTACTTTCAAATTCGATAATAATCTTAAGTGCTAGCAAAATCAACATTATTATCTAGCACGTACATTTAAAAAAGATTCATCGTACAAAAGAGTTGTCTTCCTCTCTCGCTCTCTCTCTCTCTCTCTCTCTCTCTCTCGCTCGCTCGCTCTCAATCAAAAATATAATAACATGGTTGCTGCCCTGTTGGTACTGCCCCCTCCCTCCTCCCTCACGTCTCTAAAGTTTACTGTCTTTTCTGTCTCATATTCTCTCCGTTCAATAAAATGCAGCGAAGCATTGAGGGACATCTGTCTGTAAAATAAACATATTCTGCTCAGAGATCATTACATTTGGAGTGGGCTAGCAACGCATGTTAAAAATCCACCCGCGCTTCCCGAGCGACGTCATTATTGTCATCATTACCATCGGCAATAATCATAATTCAGACTCCCTCGCTCGTTCGCGTTCAGTAGATTATGTACGCGTGAGGTCATTTCCGCTTCGAGTCTGACAGGAGCTCGAGGAGCTGTTCCTCAATTTGCTGGCTCCGTATATCACTAATGGTTCTTCTCTCCTTGTTGCTCCTTTCTAATCGCTCGCTGATGTTGTCTGAACCGTAATATGGATAGAACGAGGTCACCCAAGTTACCGATGGATATTTTGTCGCTGCGTGTACATTTTATGGCGGTAGTAAAGCTTCTCGTACTTATAATAGTACCTGAAAAGGAGAATAAAGGAAAAAGAAGAGAAGAAAAAAGGAGTCAGAAAGAATAGAGTAAGCTCTTATCTAATGAAACTTACAAGAAAATATTCTGTAATACTTTACCAGTTTTGTACTTGAGTTTGGCGATATTTTTTTTCGTTAAATGTAAAATATTCAAGTAAAAGCTAGTAGCTTATTTACAAATTATCTTGACAGATTTTATTAATCAACGAATCGAATACGAATGATACAATTAAAAACATGCCAAACGATTTAAGTCTTATTATTTTTTCTCATAAAATATTTATAATTGTTGGGAAAACTTGACAACTAGAGTCAAATATTTTTAATCACCTTGACACATTGTCATTTTATACTATATCGCCATAAATGAATTAACAACGATTCAATCTACCATAATGATACGTTATATTAGCACTTAAAAATCTTCCAAACATAATTTAATCATAAAATCATAAAATTTCGAATAAACTCATATCTAATTTTTGCTTTTTCACCTTTATTCGCCGAGGTTTCAAATTACATACATATCTTCTGAGGCTTACTCTCGAGCTCTAAGCTGAAATCAATAACGGAGACCGACAGTTTCATTTTCGTGCATTTTAAGTCTGGAAAGAAAGCCAACAATCCGTGCTCGTCATCCAACTCCGAACTCCAGACGAATCCATCAAACTATAACAAACCTGTCCCTCGCCTTTTTCACCTATCGACGCCTAATATCCACAACCTTCACCCCCACTCTTATACGCTCCACTCGCTGGTTTTATCCGAAGAATTGGCGTCAACGGCATTAACATCGATTGCTACAAAGTGTTGAGTTGTGTACGCGTAGGTACACGAAGCAATTTTCACGAATTTTCGTGGAAATTGCTCCAATGCCTTACTGAGAATTAGCCCGTGAGCGCATCACGCACCACGCGAGAAAGGGAATAGAATGCGATGGATAGAAATCTGAAACGGCGCCATCATGTTGCTGATATATACGTTTCTCTCTCTCTCTCACTCTCTTTCTCTCTACTTTTCTCGTCTGTTACGTACGTCCCTGGCAAAGCAATAAGAAGAAATCGGGGCGGGAGCGAGGGCGGACACTGGTGGAAACCATTTACCGAGAGAGAGAGAGAGAGAGAGAGAGAGTGAGAGCGAGCGTGGACGTGAAGGTGGGGGGAGGGGGAAAGATGAGAACGAAAAGGAAAAAGAACACGAAGAGAAAGATTGCAAGACTAAAAGGGCGATGAGGGGAGCTTAATGGATGGAAATGGTCTGGGAGTCGCTGTAGTAGAAGGAAAATATAAGAAATTATAATGAGAGTCAGGATGTACTTTTGCATTTAATTTACTTTGTTTTTTGCTCACTATTTATCTAATTCAATTGAAAATTCTTCCGATACAAGTAAACGTCGTAGATTTTAATTGCTGTATTTAAAGGATTGTATTACATCGGTAATTCAACGGTTTGTTATTTTTTACGCTCTGGCAGCAAAGAGTTATCGATTGTATATAAGATAAATATCTTCAATTTGAAAAGCAAAAATTTACGTTGTTATTATGTGCATAAATCTTTAAAATTGTATCATATATTTATCATTGTTTAAGTATTAATTAGGTTGTAATCGTTTGAGATGAACTGCAAATTTTCTAAATCAATTTCAATTGTGTCAAGCTTTTTAGTTTTTATTATTATTTTTGTATTTATAATTTAAAATCATACAAGTTTTTATTATTTTATTGTTTGTTTTAAAAAGTAAGTAGTTCGTCTTTGTTACTTTAACAAAGTAATAGATGAAACAATTAGAAGATGTTTTTACACGTACTCATACAAATAATAAGGTAAAGAAGTAGTAAATAGCCGGAGGAGGTTGAGTAAAGGTAAGATTTATAAAATCTTTTATAAAAATCACGATGGACGTTTTTTCAAGTTTGTTCGGATCACATTATTTTTTTCTAAGATATTCCATAAGATTTTCCTTTGATTACATTATATATATTTTTTATTAGTAATTTATTGCAATTTTGTAATTTTTTACTACACCTTGATATTAAATCAAGTTAAAGAAAGTAATGAGGGTGACAGCTTGTAATAATAAAGTGAATGTGATAATTGATAAGTTTTTAGATAAACTTATATCAACTTCGTCAAAATCAATATACTCACGAGCAGGATGTAAGTAATAGGACGGGAACGTGTTTCATTTGAATACAATATTTAAAATGTAGTTTACGATACGGCCAGCTTATATTATTGATGACAGAATATTGAATTATTTTTTAAACTTAGATTTTCGTTAAGCTATACATAATTGAGTCAGTTGTAAGACCCTCGTGAAAGTATCGTTTATATGCACTATACTACGCGATAACCGCACTTATACGTGCGCACATATTAAAAAGTAGAGAAAAAAAGAGGAAGAATATAAAAATTATTTATTTGTTTATACTAATAAAAATATTTATTTATTTAAATAATTTAGATAATTTTGTAAGCCTTTTTCTGATAACGAACTTGATGTTTAATAATCTAGCATGAATTCTGTATATATATAACGTTTAAATATATTTAACTTTGAAATGAAACTATTTTCTATTAAAATATGAAAAATTTAATGTTTTTTGTAGAATTCCTACTAAATATTTTAATACAAATACCATAATGAAATGAAACCTTTGAAATAATCATTGACATTTAGTGATTTTAATATAATATTTTGTATATTATATTAATATTGATGTTGATTGAACTAATATTTTAATCCAAATTAACGTTTGAAATATTTATTTTTTAAAAGATTTGTTTTAAAGTTTGTTTTTCCAAAATAAAAATTATAACCAAAGTTATCTATAAATACCGAAATAAAAGAAAATACGGAAGTTCCTTATGAATTTCTAACATTAATAGAAATCATAGAATAGAATTAAAATTAAAAAGAAATAGAAATAAAAAACATAAAGTAAATCGTTGCATAGATTTAATAATTATTCATGATAAGTTTTTCCTTTTAATTTGTTCGTTAATTACGTTTCGTTAAATGTGTTCTATTTCCTATTATTACATAATAGATGGAACTGTAGATTACATCTATAATTGTATGTTATATGCAAACTGTTAATTAAGTCATGATCAGAATTAAATTAAAAATTTAAATATAATTAATTTACAGCTTGCCAATGAGTAATAATATATGAAGTTTATAAATAGAACATAATTACGGCAAGATTTTTCTAGTTTGAAAATTATAATTTTACTGATTTTACGTTAAAATTTTCATAATGATAAAAAATGTCAATAATATAATTTTTATATTTTTTTCGAATAGTATGCAAATAAGATTAAGTTTTGTTACCTCTTTTAGTACAGGAAATAAAAACGTATACTAATGTACAAATATTGTTTGGCACTCGTAAATCATTATTTACGAGCACACGCTGATCATTCGTCTATCTCTTTTGAAAAAGTAAGATTAATGCTACGTCATTGTCAATTTCAGTTGTCGTAGAAGCTGATTTGTCCAAAAGTTTAATAAATTTGAAAAGCATATACAGGTATTGCAGCGGGAAAAGCCAGTAGGTTATAATCTTCCAGCTATATATTGTTCCTCGAGGGAAAAAGCGTGGGAGAAGCGTCAAGAATAGAAGGACGCAGTGGACGGGCTTTGGAGGGGCGATAACGCGATAAGGGGAGATGAAGAGGAACGAGGCAGAGCAGACGCAGAGAAAGCGAAACGAACCTTTCTCTCCCTCTCTCTTACTCTAAGCGTATTGATCGTAGAGGCACACCGGTTGAATTTACTCCCGAGTGAGAAAAGAGAGGACCACATCGCTTGCACGCTCGCGCACGCCTCAACTTCTCTCCTCCTACTCCCCCTACGGCCGCTATCCATCCCGTATCTACAGGATGAGGGCACCGGTGTTGAGTCTACTGTAATACCAGCGCGGATGCTTGGACTCTATAACTATATACAGGTGAAAGCAAGAAGCAGAGAGAGAGAGAGAGAGAGAGAGAGAGAGAGAGAGAGAGAGGAGAACGGAATAGGTGGCTATTCGGTATCCAAGCAACCCTCGAGCAGCTATTCTAGCTACAACCGCACCCTCGCTCTCCTTCTATCTTCTTTCCTCTTGTTGTGCATGAGGTGTTTTCGAGCTCGCGCCTGGCAATTTATTATTCATATAATAATCGCACCAGCACTTGTGTTCGAGGTCGACGACGAGAGCTTCTGTTGATTTTGCCGTTGATGATGACCCGTGTGTGTGTGTGTGTGTGTATAGGTATGAGTCTTATTCTTGGGTAGGCGCGAGTTCGTGTGAGCCGTCGCTCGTGGCTTGATGGAAGGGGGTTGAGAGTCATGAAACAGATCCACTTTGTTCAATTGGATTATTTTACATGTAACGAACAGCGTGGTTTTGCACGGATGATAAACGCTGTGAAAACTAAATGACGATGATGGTAATCATGGCGCTTCGATTCATTTGGGTATTGCAGCTTAGACTGCAATAAATGAACTCGTAAATATTTTCTGGGCATTCCTTTTTGTATGTTTCGTTGCTCGTTTAATTGTTGAAAAACTTGAAAAAATTGACCCGAAATTGATTAATTTACGTACGTATAAGATTGCTATAATAAATGATCAAATTGAATGGTCAAATATCATCGTAAATAAGAGATCGCGATTGTAACTATCGAATTTGTATAATACTTTAATGTCGCTGTCACTATTCGTGGGAGATTCTTCATACGAAGTATTTCCTGTGAATGGCATCGAAGTAATAGGAATCCTTTGCAGTGGTTTTATTGCAAGCCTATTTAATATTTATACTTTATCGCATAATTAAAATGAACCAAGAAATATTCTGTGCACATAAAGTGTTTTCCATACTTGTTTCTGATTTATGAAATTGAAATTGGTGCAAGTACGACGAATCGCACTTTATTCCATGCAAAAGATTATAACGTAGTCCGCATCCTGACTACTATATATACTACCAATAACCTGACAGCTTAAAAAAAAGAGCGAATAGCGTTCGAAGGTGTTGCTTTTTCATTTTCATCCGGCTAATAGGAGATGTTTCTTGTAAGTGACTAATGTGGGCAGGTGTACCGCCCAATCGAATATGCCTGAGTGCGTTAGTTCGCTGGCCTATGTGGCCTGAAAGTCCCCAGGATGATGCGACCAAAGTCAATCCTCTACACCTCGAGCTCACTAAAATAACGAGGCAGGGCATCCACCATGAAAATTGACGATCCTCGCCTATTTGTCGACTCCTTTTACATCGTATATTTACACGTACGCGTGTAGGCTTGAAGTCAGGCATAATAATGATAAATACCCGCAAGTTTAGGTAAACGGACCATCGGTCTTTCGTACATAAGTAAAATTCGTTTGTCGTATGTTCACTTTTTTAAAAAATTACACCAATGTTTTCTTTATTTCTTATGTCGAATCGAACATAAGTTGTTCCTCAATCTCAACTTGCCGCAGTAACAAAAATTTGAATTCTTACAATGTTTTTAAACGAGTAATGAGCATATAAAGTCCACCTTGAATATACTGATAACGTTATGTATACACAGGAATTATTTTATTGATTAAAATTATTTAGTTTTATTAAACTATTAAAATTTCTATTCGATCGTTTATTTATATTTTTCGTTGAATAAGTGTAGGAAAAACTTGAAAGCTCTGAACATTGAAATTAATATAAAAATATATAATACAGACGATTATAATTATTTTTAAATATTCTTAATTTCAATTCTGTATTGATAAAAGCGATTCTTGAACGCAATTTGAAACAACAACGATATATAAAAATTCGTACCTTCAGATTCGTGGTTGAAATAGAAACAGTTCTTTTTTCATAATACGCTTTTATGAAAATTGATAATTGTTTTATGTTGTAAAATAAAATAAGTAATTTATATTTAAAACCATATACGTATTAAATTATTTGTTATAATCAGATATTAAATATACAATTATATAGATTAAGCACAGAAGATATATTTCGATTTATAAAATAAAGAAATCAAATGTTGTTAAAATTAGAAATAATTTATTATTAATAAATATCATTATTAAAAATCTTGTAAAGAAACTTTTAATATAGTCCTGTCATGGCTAATAAGATGTATTTACTGTATTTTATGTTCAAAATAAACACAACTTTCGTTAAATCATTATACACCAATTAAAGCTCATGAAAATTACGCACTAATCAATTTCGTTAAGTGTTAACTTATTTTACGCAAGTAATATTTGTTTCTTTTATTACGGATTTTATAAATATAATTGGCAACTACAAGAATTGTTTTATGACTGACAATTGAATATTAAAGAATAAAAAGTTAATTAGAATTCTTCATTCGCATAATTGAATAATATTGACACATGAAAAGTTTTATTACTTTTTTGTTACTCGAAGTAACTATTTTTGAATTGAAACGCATGTGAATTCAACTTTAATATTAATGTACACGTTCGTTTTGAGATTTAAAAGCACTTCTTGAAGTACGAATTTTATTAAAAATGAAATACTTATATCTTTTATGAGGTGTAATATTATCTCATCTATAGGACGATTCATTTTAATTTGTCGAAAACTAAGATACAAGAGAAACCGAGAAATCTCATTTTGTAAGTTCATTTGAAAATAGTGGACTGCGCTATGTTTTCGAATCTTCTATACGACAAAACGAATAATCGAAAAGGAAAGAGGATGGAATAGCCCCGTGGCTCATTCCAATCGTTCGCAGGATGTGATTCGGCTGAACGTGTGTGGTGGGTAGAACGGGTGAGATAGCAGTCGCTCAAAGAGAAAGAGGGAAGCGAGGAAGCATGTGGAGCTAGAGAAAGACAGTGCGAGAGCGAGTGAGAGAGAGAGAGAGAGAGACAGACAGAGAACAACACAGTTGGGCTAAAGTCAGATCTCCAAGGTTTCATATATAGGTGTGTTGGCTACGAAGCGTTGCCTGGTAACAGAGCTCCCAGGGAAGCTCAGTCAACGGGTCAATACCTGGCCTCTTTGACTCTCTGTCTCTCTTTCTCTTCCTCTTTGCGCAAGTTAAAACGTCACCGGAGCTTCTCGCTCTCCTCGATTCTTTCATTCTGTTTCCCCTCCGCCCTCGTTTTTTCTCCCCTCACTAGTCGGAAAGTCTCTCTTTTTGCGCGAGCTGCTGCTCTAACGACAGTCTGCTTGTTCGGCAACCCTATACTCAGCCCTCAGAGCTAGACAGAGAGAGAGAGAGAGAGAGAGAGAGAGAGAGAGGAAAAAATTATTATGTAGTTAAAATTCATTGATATTTGGGCTTCTATATTCTTTTTCTAATTTTTAATTCAAAGAGCCCGAGAAGCTTTCGCAACGATGCTTCACCATTCCTTATTTGTAGAGGCAAATATACCAATATTAGACGCAATTAAATTAGAGTATATCATGAATTTATGCGTTTTTCTGATCGAGCAGTTATATATTTTTTATTACAATAGTGGTGACATGGAACAAATATGATGAAAATCCATCCCTTTGATTTAATAATTTTCTTTTATAATATAAAAATGTAAATTAAATGTACAATATTTTTTTTAAGTTGCATTCTCTTTTATCAATTTTTATTAAATTTTTATCTACTTAAGATTTCCAAGATTATTCATTAATTTATTTACCTCATAATAGGCCAATTAAGCTGCAAATCGCATTTGAAAATTAGCTAATGTTTTAAAAGTAATCGTCAATGTAAGTTTACAACTAGGAGGAAAAAATATAATAAAACATTGTTGAATGATTTGGATCGAATTGTGAAAATGCCGACTACAAAGTTTTTAAACAGATTTCAAGTATAGGCACATTAATTTAAATATCTTTTATTTTCTGAATTACTTTGAGTATAATTTGATTATGAAATATTCCAAGCGAACACCGTTTATAGCTGAAATATAAAATAATAGATATAACACAGAAGGCAGAAATCATAAATTGAAAGTAGTAAGTCAACGACTTTTAGATGAACTGACATGATGATAGAATATCAAGAATTTAGTCGGATGAGATAATCATTGTTTATGAAGGGATAAATCACGCGCTCTCGAATGGAGTTTCTGAGTACTTGTACAAAGTATATTTTGTTCAGCACACGATCTCGGCTAAGTTGATACTTTTATTCGCGTTGCGCAAAAATTTTGCGACAAAGTCCAATCAACAAGGCATTCATTTTGCCATATTACGAGCGTCACAATTAAATACGTAAATTGAGTATGGACATGAATTTGCTCCGCCTCTGTCCTACTAATTATTAATCCATCTAAAGGCTAAAACTTAACTCGATTCTAGAAACGTGAAAGTCGTGAAAAACACCGACTAACAGTAAGTTATTTCTCGTGGCCCAAGTCGAGCATACAGGCAAGAACACGGCAAAAGAGGGCAGATAAGCACCGAGCAGGGTTGATGGGGAAGGAGAGCGTGAAAGGGAGAAGGATAGGAGGGCAACCCCTACGCCAGTCGCATTAGCGGAGCCACTCGTCCGGAGAGCCGTTCGCTCGGGGCTGGCGTTTCGTCCAGCAGCAGCAGCAGCAGCAGCAGCAGCAGCAGCAACAGCAGCAACAGCAGCAACGTGGCCGCGAGAGCCCTGCAAGCGTTTCCTGGTAACGCTCGTGCGAGGGCTTAACATGTCCGCCGGAAGCTACGACGGTTCCTGCGCGCGGAAATTGACTCCCACCGCGTTTGGGGAGCTGAACGCGGCTCTTTGTTACTCTTCTCTCCCGCGCTCCATCTCCTTTGTTATTTTTACCTTTCTACGTTTGCTTGCCTATCAAGCACTTTTATTTCGTTAATTCGATTATTCCTTCTTCTGGAATTCGGAGGTAATCTTGTTCGGGTAATCTTGGTAGTAAATGGATCTAATTAAGATGTGAAAAAAGTGAGGCCTGGAAAGCAAACGATACCCTCTCACGGACTAGCGTATTATTATATTGTTTGCTAAACGAAAGTTATAAATACTCGAGTACAAGATAAACATTAATAGGCTAATTGCCAAAAATGCATTTCCTGGTTTTATGTTTTGAATTAAAGAAACTTAAAAATGTCAGACTATTATCGAAGCATTGATATTTTGACACGCGAGACGCGTGTGTTTATTGATGACTCGAAGCATCGTGATAAATATACATTTGTTATTTGAAAACGTAAGATGATTTTTCGGATATTAATCCGTAATTTTATTTTACGTATCGGTGAATTTGCCGCGAGGCTGAAAATGAAAAAAATGTTACTTCAATGGACGATATTGAAAAGACTCAGAGGTGTTTGATTTATCGATTTTGAATAACCTTGCTTGGTAAAGTTTACCAAACACGGATATCCGTCTTAAATGTAAATATGTGTCGCTGTAAGCTATGAATAAATAATTGCGATTTGAGAGTTAAAACTGTATAGTTAGAAAAAAATAGTTAGAAACTAAAGCACTACAACAAGCTTTTAAATACATTTCAAACTCGTGTTCAGGTTATGACGGTCGTCCACTTGGTAAGACACCCTTTTCATTTAGAGAAAAGCAAAAAGAAAGGCGAAACCATTAGCCTGGAATCCGCCAATTCAAATCATCCGACGAGTTGAACATAAAAACGGTAAGGAAAGTAGATAAAGTAAAATGACGAAGTTCGAGAAGCGTTGGCATCCATAACACGCAAAAGCGTTACCCTATGGAAGATCGGAAGCTTTAATCTCCGCGTGTATCTCGATTATTCGCCAGCGTAGAGCGAGAGAAAGCAAGACTCGACAAAATGGAGGCTGAAAGGTCGGCCCGCTCTTGCCTTCTTGCAGAAGACGCGTCGGCCCCTCGATGCAGCAGCTCCCGGGAGGCGCGCGTTACATCGGCCTCCGGCGTTTCCCTGTCCCTCTTCCTCGGCGCAGCTTCAGCCCCTACTACGTACGGGGGTGGCTATATCCCCACCACCGACTCGCTGCGCAGCGGCGCGCTATCTTGTCCACCCGCCCCTTATTCTCTCTCCCTCCTCGACTCTTCTCGCTGCTGCTGCTGCTGCTGCTGCTCGCCACTGTCTCCTCCTCCCTCGCGCTCTCCAAGCGAACTTTCCATTCTTATTCTTTTGCTCTCTTTCCTTTTCGCTCTCCGGTTCTTTTTGTATCTTGCTTTTCTTCCCTAGGCTTCTCATTCTGTATTGCTTTACTCTTCGTTCTTTTTCACTCTTTGTTCTCTCGTTTTCCCCCATTTTTCTCATTGTCCGTGACTTTTTCCCTCTTTCGCTTTTCTCATTGCGGTCTCTGCTCTTACGCAAACGCCTTGGTCTTCGGTTCTTCCGTTTCTACCTTTGCTTTACTTTTACTTTCTCTTTGCTTTGTCTATAATTTCTTCTATTTTTACATTTTCACCGACTCTGCTTATAAAACTGTGCTTACCTTTTTCTCCTGTATTATAAGCTTCGATTCTTATAGCGTTACCTTATGTCTTCGCTTTATTCTTTTCTATTTCATCTTTCTTGCTATTATCTTGAATTGTATTCTTTTAATACCTCTTTACGCTTTGTCATCTTGGAGCGAATGCGTCGGTTGACTTTCGTAATAGGCACGATGAGAGTGAAGTGTTTCGTGACGCGACCACCTGACTTGGACTCGTCAGTAAGGCTTCGCATTGCCTCCCACTGAGACGCGTGGATAGTCGCAGCAAATTACTAGAAATGGACGAACCGAGACTCGTTAACTGCAGAATTTCAGCACGAATTCCAATTATATATATTAATAAGACGAGGCTTTATCTATTTTACCGCTTAAATTTTTTAAAATTGTAAAGACCTCTTTAGATATCTTATACGTGCTTTTATACATTTAAATCAGGCGTACGATTGTACGTTTCTCCCAAAAGTCCTTAGAAAAATATTTATAACAACGAATTATCAGTTTATCTTATGTCAAGTAATGCAACGGTTTAAAATAAAGGAACAATAATAAAGAGTATATATATATATATGTCCCCAGATGTGCTATTTTATCGAATATAGAATATCACGAAATTTACATTAATTGTATTTATCGAACAATTTTTGTCACTTTTTATTTACCTTTCTATCTACCTTATCACTTTTATCGCAATTTTTAAACGCAATATTTTCAAAGCAAATATTTTATTTAACAAATTCACCTACAATATCCAAGACTAAACTTCAAATTTGGATTTTGAATATTTACAAAATACACAACTTTTTATATATTTATTAAACATTGATTTGATTGGAATAGCCTTCCCATTATATTTTACTGTAACTTTGACAACTATTTTATTGTGTTTTTCATTATGTTTATTTCATAAAAAATTTAAAGCATACATTATAACGCATAGATTTAACACATTTCCTGTAGCTCAAAGTTTATTTAGTAACGTTAAGATTACATTTTTCGAATTACAATATTTCAATAAATTAATTATTCTTTTGTTAAGGCTTTTCGTTGATTGAAAAGTTATATATAAAAACTTACAGCGCGATTGTTATAAATATCGTAGCAGATTAAGTTTTATAAAATTAATATTTCTAAATATAATAATTGATATAATAATTGAATTAGTTGAAGAATCATGATTTAAAATTGATTAAACTATTAATTATATCATATATAGTTTGTTGTCATGCAAATCGATTTATGAAGAATTTAAAATAAAGAAAACTTTCTGAATTGTAAACGAGACAAATTAAGATGTTTTTTAAACAAATTTTTATTTCTAGTTACAGTCTCGATAAAATTTTATGAGAAAATTCTTAGATCAAAAGAAGAGACATTAAGTTACTGTTGAATTTTGTTGCCGAACTAATGATGGTAAGTAAATATTCCATAACTTAATTTAGAATATGTTACTTATTTTTTTCTGAATATATTCACATAAATGAGTATTCCTGGCTTTTATTCCTTCTCTCTCTCTCTCTCTCTCTCTCTCTCTCTCTCTCTCGCTCTCTCTCTATATATAGATATATATATTTGTAGGCGCGCGCGTGCGGACATCAGAAATTGTCTCGTCGTACTTTTCACAGTTGCGTTAGTACAGTCGATAAGAGGTCTTCTCTCGTATATAATGCAACTTAGGCAAACTACATCTTTGCCATAGTTACATTCATCTATAACGTCGTATTATCAGCTGATGTTAAAAGTCATGTGGCTTGTTAAGTCGCCATTCATTTATAAGTATGTTGAATCGATTAGTTATGATTGCTGTGTACGTAGTTGGCTTTACTTAAAATTCTGTTTACACGTGAAGTAGTTGTAAATGTATTTATATCAAGGAGTAAATTCTTTCAATTACGGCATTGATATAAAATTAAGTTAAATAAGTAATTGGGATTAAAATAATACCTGTTAATGAAAAATTATTACTGCAAGTAGTTAGTAAGTTTTTTTCAATCAATACACTTATTAATGATGTTTATGTAAATATTTTATCTACTGTAAAGTTCATGTATTTTACTATGTAAGACTTAATATTGTTAACGTGTAGAATATAATTTATTGTCAATTATTAATTAATGTGAACAGATGTTAATAAACTCTTCTGAGTTTAGGAATATAATAAAATTATAAAATTTTAAACAACTGAAAGTAATAAAAATGTTGAAGTCAATAATTATGAAATATTCGAGTATTTTTTTTAAGCTTTTGGTATTGAAATGTGATTTACATTGAAAAGAAAAAGTACTGGTCGAATGAAAGCTTGATTTATAAAGAATAAGCTTAGAGTAATTCTTGAAAATTAAATAATAACGTACACCATAACGAAACGTCTGTTACACTGTATACTTAACAAATTGCATAAATAGGAAATTATAATGCTAAATTGAATGATAATGCTTGTAAGTTCGGTTGGTGCAATCTTGTTTTTATATTCAGCACGAAGTATAGTAAAAATCTTGATTTAAATACTTCAGTGACCACTTTGGTGATTTTCTCCTAAGACGATGGATCATTACTGGAGTAATGTTTATCGATAAGGTGAAGGTAAAGTCTACGGACGATTATTTATCTTTTTGAAAGTAAAATCGTTAAGTCGCGAGATAAGAGGGAGCGTTTTCTTTTCGAAGCATTCCACTTGCTCGTGCACATTCTCCTAAGGAAATTTGAGAATGTGCATTGACCTCTCCTACCATGTTTGCTGTCATCGGTGCAACGTCCGACTTGTCATTTTATCCGTCAAAGTCAAATGGGTCGATTCTTATCCACCGCGGAACAATGGTGCAGATTTTTCTGAGTCTACTCTACAAGCAAAAATGAAATTGCTATCGATTATTTATTGCCGTACTTAGAGATTTATAGATGGTGGCAAATTTTGTATTTATATATTTTATTTGTATCCTTTCTATAGAAGATTTTTAACGCAACTCTTCTAATCTTTTAATGATCGTGGACACTTAATAAAATTAACTTAAGATTACATTTATATCCCGTTTTACAAGAGAAATGTGTCTTTAAGAATGTAATTCAAAGTGATGCGTGCAGAGATTACGATAATTAATGTACATACAGGTGTGTGTGTGTGTGTATATATATATATATACATATATATATATATATATATATGCATATAAAATTTATAAATTGTTTATATACCATTTGCATGAATACTTGATAATTTTAAATTAATTTATTAACGAAAAAAAAAACTTTTTTTTACTCTTAAGCACGTGTAAGGAATAATTATATTGCAGAAAATAATTTTTGTCGCTGACTTTGAATGAGAATCGCATCTAATAAATGCAATAATAAAAGAATCAGCTGATTTGATATATTAAACAAAGTTGCCCAATAACTGCTCCTGAAAAATATTTGAAAATGAGAAAAGATTTAATAAACTCAATTGAATGGCAATGAATTCTCGACAATCCGAAGCTTTCATCATCCTCGTCTTGATTTAATCGTAGCCATCGTTTAGAAGAAACGAAGAACAATACGCCTCGAATAACATCGTCGGCAAAGGAATCGGCCATCGCGCTTTTGACGTAGCGGAGGAATGTTCAATCGTCTCGTAGCCTCCTGTAAATCATGTGCGCGACGCATAGAAAATAATTAGATAAGTGGAATTGTAAGCCACAAGCCGTTGCGGGTAAAGAATATTCTCGGGTGCAAGCACTTGAACGCGACGCAACTAAAGTTAGGCGAAACAACACGACGAAAGTGCCTTCTTTTGCATTTGGGAATCGCTAATTCGGCGTTGGGACACATTGGCGTGTTCCGCATCCAAGATCGTTGAACTCGAAAATGGTGCTGACAGGACATTCCTACTCTCTCTCTCTCTCTCTCTCTCTCTCTCTCTCTCTCAATATCCGAGTCTCGACGCCTTTTTTCTCTCTGTCTTTCCTCTCAACACTTTCTCTTTGTCTTTCTCTACGTTCGGCTTCTTACTTTGACCCTGAATAATGCCATGGTGTATTTTATTTTAAGTTATTACTTTTTATTTTACTTGCAATGATTCGAGTTTCATGGAGTAATTAAAATTATTAAAATTTGTATTTGTTCCATCTCTGTTGTCATACTTCATTATAAAATCTATTTCTTTAGTGAAAAATGTATATTTCTTCTCATTGATTAATTCAATTTAATAGTTTTATAAAATACGTATTCATTTATGAGTGAACGGAAACAATTTTTTTTTTCGTACTTCTACTTTTAAAGAAAGTTCAATTTACTTACATTTAAGTGATATTTTTTTAGTTTTTATGCTTTACATAAATTAAAACGCTCCATCAGGCACGAGTAACTAAAAGTTTTGAAGAGAATATAAAGATAAAAAAAATTTTTTTGTACTATTTAATTTTGTTTCAAATAAGTCATGTATAAGCGAATGAAAACTTTATCTATTTTTTGTAAAGTGCAAGAATTACGTACGATTAGATTTAGATCTCACTGGGCAGAACCGAATTCTCAATTACACGCATAAATGTATTTTTCAGGCACATTCAAGAGATATCAATGATAAGACAAACATCGAACTCTTTTTTATGAGGTACAGGTTTCTCTTGGACACAATATCGGGGTTACGAAGTGATTCCATTTTCTAGAGTCGCGAGTGCACGTAGGATCAGCTTCTAGTCTTTTTCTCTTGGCTTCCACATACTTCCCCGCACTATCGCGCACATGTTGGCACATGCATGTCACGCAATCGCACATTGCGTTGTCATCTGTGTCTGTCTGTCTATCTCTCTCTCTCTCTCTCTCTCTCTCTCTCTCTCCCGCTCTGCCCCTCTCTCTTTGTCGCTTTTTCTCTTTTTCTCCACGTGAGTTGCTGATCTAGTCATTCGTCAAACGATACGCGTCGAACGCCTAAGAATGCCAGACTCTAAGAGTCGATTTGATCTATACAAGTGCGTAATAGTTGCCATCGAGTGCTTGTTCGATTTCGTTCGATGAGCATATTTGATGATTAGGCATTGTGATTGCAGGATATCTCAAGAGTGGCCGAGTTTTTTCGCATCGCTACAGGAAAACATAGATTTTAAAATATAAACGTATATTAGGATTGATTCAGAGAAAAATGTCAAGGCTTATCGATTGTTTGATATCAAGATTTTTAATTAAAAGCACTGGATACCTCTCATTTTACTGCCTTTTTTATTATGTTAATATAAAAAAAATTAGGGATAACAGAAAATAGTGTGCTTAATTTAGGATAGGCCTTAAAATTGACGTTTAATTATTTAAATCATGTATTCGAAAGTAACGCATAAATTATTTAGTATACTAGTTATAAAATAATAAAGAAATAATTTGTAAAATATATAACAGTAATGAGGATACTCTATTCCAAGCTTACAGATTTTCAAATAATATTTTTTTAGAGTGTAAAGTAAACAGGATAAGATTTTTTGGAATAATTACTATTATTTATAAGGCTGAACACTTAGATTTGTACATATGTATGTATGTACATATATAAATATATATTATATATTTATACGCCTGTATGTAAGTAACATTATGCTTAAAATAGCATTGTTCTACTTTATCTATTGCACTACTATTTCTTCATTTTCTCCGCTTATAAGTATTAAAATTATGAATTTGTAATAAAAAATGTTTACATTTTTTAACTATTTTAAGGCATCTTTTTCTGGAATTTTCAGGCCGTTTGAATAGTTTATTTAAAAGACTAAAATTTGTCCAAATGTTAATCAAGGGGACAAATTTTGAGATGATGTGGAATGATTTTAAATATTGCGTTATGTAAAATCAAGCGTATACGCTTATTTATTAAAACTACTTATTAATAATATTGAATAAATAATTTTAAGTTAATTAATGAATTAGAGTTAATTATAAATCAGTTTCTTTCGAACAATAACAGCATCTTCGAGTATTTTATATTCTGAACGTTTAAGCGTAAATATATGTTAAATTATGTAAATGTATGTCTAAAGGCACGGTTACTTAAGAAATTCTAATGGTTTAGCGCCATCTTTATGCTCTTTTATGCAACTAAGTTTACTTTTACAGTAGAACATTGTGAACGAATGAAATAAATTGAAAGTAAAAGTTAAGAATAATCATTATAAACCTTGTAATTTAATAAATATATGTAAAACATACGATATTAACGCTACTTTATAAAAAATTTCTACTTAACTGCATGCTCGTCAATTACACGTAAGGATTATAAAATATACGTAGCATAACAACAACAACAACAACAACAACAACAACAACAACAGCAGCAGCAGCAGCAGCAGTAGCAGCAATAAAAGTAATGATCTTGTAAAAGTCTGTAAAAGTTGTAAACTCTTGTAAAAGTGCGTGCGTCTACTTTTCTCTTTACCATTAGCGTACATCCCGAAAATTTAATTAAGGAATTACACAAGGAATAAATGCTGTTTGTTGAGCCTATGAAGACATGCTCTGTCCTAGACAAAGAAAAAACCAATTAACACAACGTAAATAAGCTCGAGGCTCAAAGCAGACGTTTCATTTCCTTGGGCAAAGGTAGTCGAAACAAGTAAAAGACGAAGGGTCGAATCCCTCCCTCTCCTTCACTCTCAGACGGAATTCTTTTCGTTGTTTCCGCGGGGCTCGATCTCCCCGCTCGATTCAATTTGTTCGAATTCGCGTTCGGGAGTTTCGCTCCACGTTCCAGGAACGTGGAAAAAGAGCTTACGTACGTGCAGGTGAAATACGACGTCTCCCCTCCCTCTATCGCCTCCGCCCGCTCAAGTCGCGATCGTAGAACGGTCGCCCGCTTTTACGATGTAATGCTTACGCGTCGAAATGCAGACGTAGGCGCTGCCAAACGCGGGAACGGTCTCGATCTCTCCTGATATCCGAACGCTCTTTCGTTTCTTTGCCTGGTATTTGAGACTTGACCTCCCGGGGGTCAAATGCTTTAGCGACTTTTTTTATCATTTCGCCTTGGGGCTTCGCGCGCATTTGCGGGAAAACACCCGAGCGAATAGCCTTACGTTATTTACGCGAGGCTTGACTTTTGTACGTCGCTTTTTAATACGCTGTCGATGATACGTATATATTTACGTTACGAATTGCTGTTCAGATGTAAGAATCAATATTTTCTTTTGTGCTTTTTAATATCAAACTAAGCTTTTAAGATTAAAGATTATAAGCGACGATAACAACTTTGAACGCAGAACTTTCTTATTTAATCATTGATAACTTGTAAATTGACTTTGATCTATTATACATTAATATTAATTCAATAATTTTCGTTAATCTACGAGTGATCTATATATATGTATATATATATATATATATTTTTATATGTTTTTTGTTGGTGTGCATATTCGCTTCTTGGATATCCTGCGAAATAAATTAATATAAATATTTATTCATGATTAATATAATTTTCGTCTTATATTCTGGGTTTGAGCGAATATTCCACGTGTTTGAAACACAAGGAAGGACAAAAGCGAATAATTCATCGCTCTGAAATTAAAAAAAAACTGTCTCTCTCTCTCTCTCTCTCTCTCTCTCTCTCCGTCTTACATGTTTCACGCTATCGTTGTTTCGATTCCTCGCTCACCGGATTCATGATACGCTCAATCGCACAGCTTACGAGGGCATATTTCTTTGGCACATGTGCCACTGCAGAAGATGAAGTTCTGCCGTGGCGCGAAATTCAATATAGTATTATATATTAACGTGAATAAAATCGAGGGATTTTTAAGGTAGCACCGAATAATCTTCTGGCTACGTGTCACTTTTATTCACGTATTTTTATGTCACCGCGAGTGTCCGGTGTTCTCTGACGTTTGCTGTGAATTATCACAAGAGTGTTTAGCGATGTGTTCAATGTGACGTGTCGTTATTCAAGAGATAGTCACGCAGACAGAAATTTTAATAGGAGTTATTGATCTTATGGTTTTTCTTACATTATCCGTTAAGTAATAACAATGAATTATCAACTAAACTTTTTACCGAGAAATCATTCTGATGTTGTTTTCCGATGGAGATTTAGAAATGGTTTTTGTTAAAATAATTCTTTCAGGAATAAAATATGAAAATTTTCTTTATTTAAAATATGAAGCTTCTTTATTTATTTTTCTTTATCTTATTGAGAAATATGCGTAAAAGAAATTTAGAGCGAAATATTTTAACCCCAAAAATTGGCATCTATGTGTATTTGTACATATTGATGAAAATAGATGAAAATTCAATAAAAGTTTGCAGAAGAGTAGCTTAATAGTAAGTCTTTCGAATACATAATTAATCTTCTATAATAATATATTTTAACGGACGATATAAATATCAATGCTGCATATATGTATAATTTGGTATAATAGAAATTACAATTGGACGTAATCATATACACGAGTGATCAGTTGTCCATAAAATTAAACAAAAATTCTTAAATATTTAAAATTTAAGCCTAGGTGAAGAATAAATAAATCGTGATATAGGTTGCACAAAATAAATTTGCATAAAAAATGCATAAGCTTTCTTCTGATAATCAATAACTACTTTTTACTAAAATCGTGTAATCATGTTTTAAGTTTCAAACGACAGTGATTGCAATAATCGTAAGCTCACGCGTATTGAGACATCCGAACAGTGTTTTTCACAAAATGAGTTATAAAATAAAGTAATTTAAATGAGTATTAAAATGCATATATTTAAAAACTAATACGTAATTATGCAGTTAATAAAATTTTATGCACACAACATTGTTATATTATTTATGTTCTAAAATTACTTTTAGCAGCTACAAATAATTTTGATCGTTTACTTCAGCCATTATTTTTCCAAAGGTACAATATTACTATGGTATATTAATCTTCCCTTTTGGCCTTAATGTAATGAAGATTCGTAAAATTATTAAATAAATAACAATCTTAAGTTAATTAGCTTGAGAAAATTACCCATGCACAATCTGCACCTCATCGCTCGTAACATTTTACAATTTTAAATTAACGCGTTGATCATGACAAAGTAAAAAAGCTGAATTACCATCTCAGTTTGGAGCGATGAAAAAAATCAGATCATACGCCGGATACCATAGTCCGTCCATCGTCGTAACTAAAGCAAAAGAAGCGTGAATCCTCCCGCGTGCAGGAGCAGGAAAATGAAACCCTGCTCTCCAAGATCATCCATCGTCTCCTTCCCTTCTCCGCCCGATGTACACGCATCCGTGCAGACGTACACGAGACGGATAATGTAACGCATTATCGTTGTATAAAAAAGGAAGTGGATATAATAAGTGCCGCGGCGGTTTCCCTCGTTGTAAAAGGCGCCGCGCAGTGGCCGATCGATTCCCGATAAACACACGTAATATTGAACTTATGAGCTAATAACGAGAGTAAGCAGACATTCGAGTCATCTCGTTGATCTCGTTGGATGTGGCGTTGCTTATGAGCGATGCCTACACAAGTGATACAATGAAATGCGAAGCTGAGAGCACGGAACACATAGACAATAATTATGAATAATGTGCGCGCGTGAATATAACAACAGCAAATTTAATTATGAATGAATTATTTAGACTAATATGCTCGAGGTAATAATAAATGTAACATTCGAAAAATAAAAAATGTAACATCCGCGTATTTAACGTATAAAGCAATATTCATGAAAATTTCAAGTTGGTCCAATTGTTCAAAGCTTAATGAAACTTTAACGTCTTTTAATTTTCACTTGTATTTAATGAAAGTGCAATTTCAAATGCATTTTTTCTTAACTTTCTCAGTTCGCTGGATCCACTCGACTGAACTTGCTTAGTTTACATTATTTGCTTTACCACGCGACTTAAAAAAACTATTTTTTACTTTCTGTTTGTATCAGTAATTTTTAAATTTAATAAGCTTTTAAAACTATTTAATTTAAAACATTCGAAACTATTAGTAGCGTTTTGTACTTTTGTAAAAGAAAAAGATACGAAAGGAAATTCAAACTGAAAATTCAATCGCAGAAATATATATTATATTTGTTTTCAGTGACTCATATATTTTTATATGCCTTAAGGCGGTTATCATTTGTACAGGAATTCTTTTTCTTTGATATCGTGGATGAGAACTAATGTGAAAAAAAAATCTGTAAAACATTCAGCGTAATTTGATCTACATTCATTGGATCTCAAAGTATAAATAATGTAAGAAATATGATTATTTTTTGATAAATTCTTAATCTAATTTCTTTTTCTGCTAAAAATACGAAACTTAAAAAATAATTATATAAAGGAACTTAATTGTAAACATATACATGTAAATACCATCTTAGATGTACTTGAATAGCTTTGTGTTACGTATCCATTAATTAGAAAAAAAAATTTGCGTGTATTTTGTGATTTCACGAGAACTAGATCAGTAAGCTTCGAAATCAGTTCCAAAATTTAAAGACTAATTTACTTTCTTATATTTTGCAATGGATACTTTACTCTACGCCCATTTTATTCACGTATGTGACTGAGTATACATTAAAAAAGGAAAATTAAAATGTCATCACCCCCTAATCATAAAATACAGAAATTGCTTATATTTTGGTTTACTAAAAGAATCAAGAAATTGTTCCGATCTCGTATTGTTCTGATGAGCTTGAGGCTTCAGTGAAAGGCTTCGGTGAAAGGCTTCGGCAAAAATAGCGCTTATCGCGTAAACTTAAAAAATTTGCAGTTACTTAAAAAGTCATTGAGAATTGCCGGGTCCAGTCGTAGTCTTAAAGGGTTGACGATTTATGTCGACTCGACAGACTCGAGTGACAGAAGCCAGTTACCATTTAGAAAAAGAAGAACGAAAGGAATCGAGGAGGCGAGGGCAGTCAACGTAGGTGCGAGGGAAAGAGAGTGAGTGAGAGATAGAGTAGCGAAGAAGGAAGGAACAGTCGGTAAGAAGAAGAGAGAGAAAGAGCGACAAGGCGAACGATCGTAGAGTGCGATGCAGGTTTCGTGCACGCACACGCAGCTCCGGTGCTGTGGGTCCACTCGAGCCTTTGGCACACGCACACTCGTGTGGAGGAGGCAGGGGGAGGCGAACCAAGAAGGAGAAGGTGTCTCACATGGGTGCCTCTGCGCGGTGCAACACGAATCCAAGCTCCTCGCGCTTGGCACACAGATGGGGGAGACATCCGGGCAGCTGACGTTCTCTCCCAATGAAACTGACTGACTGGACTTCGGCTTAACCGACTCCACATCCTCCTTCGATTAAAGAGAATTACCTCCGGACGCGCGGCAGTTCCTCCTCGTCTTCGCCTCGAGTCCTCTCTGCGCTTCCTCTCTATACGCTACGGTGGCTCGGGGATTTCTTTGAGGTGATCTTTTACTCCGGTGCTCCCGTTAATTGTCTCCTCATCGAGATGCATGCCTGGCTTTGCCCATTTATAACTTGTGTCTTGGCTTTGCTCCTTGATAGCGCTGTCGTTCGCCGCTGCAAATTCTATGTCATTAAGCGGTTTGTATATCGATCTTTCGTCTGCTCTGATATGTAAATTTCTTTCGCTTTCTGTTGGATTTAGATCGCAAAAGTTCTTGCCAAACAATTATTTCATACTCGAGTAAATCGTAAGACAAGATTTTCTCATTTCCTTTATTCTTAGAGCTTTTCTATGTTTGCGGAATCGATGCCTACTAGTTGCAAACTGCATACTTATTGAATAATTTAGCTGTTACGGTATGCCAAGATAGTAGCAATTATTTTGGTCAGACGGATAGCTTTTTATATATCGATGTATCTATCGTAGTTGAACATTCAAACAATCTAAGTTTATCTTTAAGACACGATAAAATGTATATTATAAGCAACGCCTGAACATTGATCGTTATTTTTATCTTTTTTAAACAAATATTGAAATATCATTACATTCTCATGATACCTGAGTAATTCAAAGTGTTTGCGGACAAATGCAGTATCATCTAGGAATTATTATCAAATATCAATTAAAAGAAACCAATTAATTTTTGACCTTTGGATGTTATTACCACTCGTTTACGAGAGATCAGAATTAGGTACCTTCTTTATACATATTTGTAAAAAATAATTGCACAGTTACGTCAAGGTTAACTTATCCTCATATCTTCTCGTTCATATCTTTCACTCTAATGATGATCAATCTAAAATCTAGTCTTCCAAATCGCCAAATTCGCCGCATAAATAATGATTGATTTAGTAAAAAACTTGTATTTCACGTAAATTAGGGAGAGTTGCGGGAGGTACGAAGTCATCGCATAGGCACAGTTTTATTGGCACCACACACGCAATTTTCAATTAGAAAAAAGCCGATTGAATGAATGTACGTGTAGGGGTGGTTTTTCGTTCAAGTGGAAGATGAGAAATATGGAGCCAGGATGGACGAATGACGTTTAGAGGAGAAAAAAATTTGAAAAAGATGAGCGTGTATATGTATGGGAAGCGTGGAAGTAAACCACAGAAAATATCAAATTCAACATCCTCTTTAGTGCTATTTATATACTTTAGCTTACGTGTGTGCGTGCAGAACTTGGACTTCGGCGAAAATCGGTATCTATGGTTTCGGATAATTAGTAGCCTACATCCAAGTTGCATGGACTTAGGCTTAGAAAAATAAATTAAGAATATATTTCAATGACGCCGACCGACGAATGATATCTTCGACTTTTTACACTTTGCGATTTTAGTAACGCATTTACAAAATACTGCTATATTCTTTCAGTTAAACGTAGGTTACACATTATTAAAATAAATATACCACAACTGATGTTTACGCTTTGTCAAATCAAATTTTTTTTGAAAACTTTTAAACCAGTTGTGATTTAAGATTACGCGGAACATTTTTTCTAATGAATTTTAAGAATCTTATTCATATTTACGAAATATTTGAGGTACTACATAAGAATTTATTGCCAAAGGAATTACGTTTTAACTAAATTCTAATATTACTCTTATTTTATTTGAGGCTAAAAGATATGCTTTAAAATAATATTTTATTATTTTTTATTATTTCAAAATTCCACCAGTTCGTTTTTTCAAATTTCAAGCAAATTCCTCGTTGTGAGTCAAAATATGACGCTCATTTTAGTACTACTATGGTTATTATTTTTCCTTAAATGGTCTCGAGGTTTATGAAATGTAACGCCAACGAAACGACGATTTTAGAGGACCTTCGGGTATCATTATTGAAATAACTTGAGCTTGAAATTTTCATTGTTATCTTTTTGTCCTAACTTTTATGCATTTTGAAAAATCTTTTACATTATCTTGTTGCTCGCATATTTAATTATAACGATTAATGATAAAGTAATATTATTTATAAATTAAAACATTCACATTTATTTTTAGAATGAAGGCATGTAAGCCAATATTGTTGAATTTGTGCACATACGTGCATGTCTATTTTTGTTACGATTGTATTAAGTAACAATGACAAGTGGATATTCCGAAATTAAAGAAACGTATTTTTATTTATTATGACTTTATACATTTCAATACTGTCAAATATGCAGTCTTTTGGAGCGTAGTTGCATCAACTTCGGAATGCACTTGTACAGTTAGAAAAAGTATTATTTAAACATAATTTTCATCGGTAAATAGCAGTAAACATGTAATAATTGTATGAGCTTATATTATAATTTTTCTTAGTTCCCAGTGTAATATTTTCACGTAAGGCATAAAAAATTATAATGAACACGATAAAGTTTCGATGAACAATTAATATGGATTGGATTATAGGACTTTGCCAGAAAGGCTTCGAAATAGCTTTGATAGCTCTACATATTACGTGTGTTTTGTTTTAACGAATCGAATAGTTTCGGAATCTCAAAAAATTCTTTAATGGATCCGCGCTGTAAATAACAGGAACATGCAAAAGAAAGCAGCTATGCAAATTTTTGAAAAAAGTGCATCTGAGAGTGGAGTTGCACGCAAATCTCGTAACACCGAGTCTCATTGTGGCTGTTTGGACTCAGGGCGCGTGAGAATCAGACGGGTAACAAAAGAATCGCTGCGAAAATAAAAAGAACATACAAAAAGGAGCGGCCAGACGAAAAGGATTTTCATTTTTATCGTAAACGACTCTTTATAGAATCTCGGTTGCTCTCACGGACGCGAAATATCGCGCGTTGCGACACGAGTACGGCTCATCTTTTCTCTCTCCACGAGTGCACGAGCAGGCATTATGATATTGTTGTGACCACGAACCGTCACTGCAGTTACGTACTTGGTTCGTTGATTATAATGTGTCCGTGTCCATTTATAGCCCCGTAGCTCTCATGCGTGGGACATATTGCATCATATTGCATCGTGACGCTGTTTGGACTCTCGTGCGTCTCGCAGCATCTGCATGGTGTAAGCCCCTAAGTCTCTTGCATAGTTTCGCTCTTTATTTTCTTACTGTACTCTTGTATAATTATTTGCTGCCTATGTGGCATTCGTGCGTGCGCCGACATGTAGATTCTTATCGCGGCCACGTTTAAGAAACTCTGTTGCTCGCACAATGTTTTATAAATTTTTTTTTGCCACGTCTCTTGAAGGTAAAAGACCTTACAGCGGCAGAGAAGCTACTACAGCAGCTAGAAATAGAAACTAGAAATAGACGAAATTGACGAGCTCCGTAAAAGGCAAATGTTTTACGAATAGCGACGCAATTCCTCATGCGACAAACAAGGTTTGTATGATTTTTGTTTATTAATTGGAAATTAAGACATAATTTTTCTTCTACATGTATTGCTTGGGGTCAATATTAATTGGATTCATGAATTTTTCTATAGTTATTATTATATGTTTGTGCAAGAGTTTAATAATAAACTCGTAGAAATAAGGTCTCCCGTGTAAAGAAGAATTTGCAAAAGTATCACAAATAAATTTTTTTTAGTATAAGGTTTAGTTGTTCGCAATGAGTATTAAACTTTTTAAATGAAATCTGCATTTTAAATTTAAATTAAGGGAGGAACATAATATTTTTCAAAAATCATTTTTCTCAAGAAAATGGGACAATGTTCATCGGTAAAGATTACATTTTCAAAGTATTTGCATGAGTGTATGTAGGTGTGAGCGCGCGCGCGTGTATTTAAAGTTGAATGAAAAATTAAAATGTCAGCTGTTGTTATTGACAAATCAAAAGTGTCATTTTGCTGCAAAAGAAGTTCGATTGATTGCTTCATTGTTTTAAGACAACACGTTTTGTTGCGTGTTAAAAAATCGTAAAACATTATAATCATTAACAATAGCAGTATAATATAATCCATTAATTTGAGTTTTATATAATGAAACAATGTTACTAGATAAAATAATCCTTTCTTCATTTGCATCAATTGGACAAAATTTTCCCATTAAATACCTCCGAATGAAACGAATCGAAGAATGACAAATTTAAAAGAATCGTGTAGTCCTAAAACATATGTACACCCAAAGTTAAAAAAATGCAAAAACATCGAGCAGTCGCCCACATAGCAGTTACTCTTTCGGAACCATTACACATCCCCCCTATCTCTTTTTTTTCGTGTTTGTCGTAAAAAAACGTTGCCCATCGCACACTGCTAAAGCACAACGTACATGTGCGCTCTCGTACAACAGGAGAAAGAAAGAAAGAAAGAAAGAAAGATAGATAGATAGATAGACAGAGAGAGAGAGAGAGAGAGAGAGATTATACTGAACGGATGAGAGGAAGCGTGAGCGCTCAGGTGTGACTCTCCTGCGGGCTCTCTGACTTTCCTCAGAGGAGAGCGCGAACAGATATGTGCGGACCTTGGTCTCTTCTCTCTCCCTCTCTTTTCCTCCCTTTTGTACTCTCGTATTTCTTTTAATATTACTTGTTCTCTCTCTCTCTCTCTCTCTCTCGCTCTCTCTTTCTCTTCCTCCCTCTCATTCTTAGTCAGCTCTTATTTTCTGTTTCTCTCGTTAACCGGCTATGTCCGTCTCTTTCTCCTCTTGTTTCTCTCCTCGTGTTCGCAGCACGGAAGTGCTGTTTATCTCTGTCGGTCTGTCCCCTCACCTTTGGCGCTATGTGCGTGCGCACATATACGTTGAAATGAAGCGAGGAGCATGCGGTGCGAGAGTAAGATAAAGAGCGAGAGATAGTTGGCCGTTGGGAGAACGAGTTGAAAGGGCAAAAATAAAAGAGGAGAGAAGAGGGCGGAAGAAAGAATATGGGGAGAGTAAGCTCGTATGCTCTGTTTTACTTTTGTTTCATGGAAGAGGGAATTGTCGGTGAAAGGAAAACGAAGCGAACGCTCGTAAAAAAAACGCGTTGTGGGGTGTGCGTATATCGAACCCTTGAATTCCGTACTGCTGCTTTCGTACGACATTTACATTAACTTGGAGATTTTATAGAAGAATAGTTTCTTTTTTATATGCTTGGCATAACATTTTATCATCAATGAATTTTAATAATCCCACTAATTATCGTATATTCAACTCAATAAATTTAGAGATACGTACGGCCTAATTGTAATTTTTTCATTTGGCTTAGAATACATGAAAAAACACGTTATGATAACAGGGATCGTTCGATTCTGAGTCGATATGTGATTATCAAATTAGTGTTACGAGAGTAACAATTTTTATGATGTATACTGTAAATTATAGTAAATTATAATACGTATTTTGACCAATGTTCTTCTCGTACTTGAATACTTTTTACTTGAACATTAATATTTTACAGACATTAAAATATATTCTAACGAATTTCTACTTACTTTATTGAAATTTAATTATTGCTCTATTCCACTCTTTTAAACTCTTTTAAACGATTAAGCGTATTATAACACGAGTTTATTTGTACACAAATGATAATTCATAATTCTGTAATACAATAAACATAAAATAACCGGTTATAATTGCTTTATAAGCAGAAGAAATATCAACTGTTTATAAAATTTTATTTAAAAGAATAAGGTATAATCCATCTGTAAAATATTTTGGAAAAATAGATATGGAAAATCAAATAAATATTTGAAATTATACGAAGTTGTAAATCTTATAAAGCGGTAAAGTGAAAAACCAAGCAGTTGTATTATAGTTTGTACACATACATTTTTTGTTATAAAAACGAAGTGCTCACGAAGAAGAAATAAAATAAACATTTATACAGCTATTAATCCATGTTAATATATATATATATATATATATATATATATATATATATTACAAAAATGTGAAAGCTTTGAGTAAGATACTTAAATAAAAAAATTTGCGTTATAAATCATCGATACGACGATGCATTGAAAAATCACGTAACAGAATTGGAAGCATAATCTTGCATTTGAAATATTATTTTAAATCAATGAAGACTATCTTGTAAACTATTTTTATTTCAAGCCTATCATATATGAACATACTTTGGTAAGTTTTGGATGCACCTTAAGAGAAATGACCACTTCGTTTGAAAAGAAAGATAAACGTCCGTAAAGGCACCATCTTCGTTTCAATCGCTATCGCATCTCAAGAGTTTCAGCAGAGCAGTAAACCGAATGGAGCCATCAAAGGGTGAACGACACCCATCGCAACTCCACGCAGAAACTGCGAGCCGGATGTCTACGAGGCGTTGCTGAGTAATTCGCGAAACAAAGAAAAGAGCCGAGCGTCCAGCCCTTGGCGTTCGCAAGGACTCACTCTGTGAGCTCGCGAGCAATCACGACGAGGAAAAAAGATTGGCGAGCAAGACCGTGAAGAGTAAACGGGCCGTAGGGTGGAGGAGCTTCCGAGGAAACCAGCGCCAGGATGGTTAGAGAAACGCGAGAGGAGGAGCAGCGAGAAAACACCCGCTTGTGCATCCTAGGCACGCAGGATGCATCGTAACGTACTGGTTGAGGTGTATTCGCGTGCGCGAGTGCGCGTAAATAAGGAGAGAAGAAATGCGTGTGGGTACGTGTCGACCCACTGTATCTGTATCATCACCTGCAACCGCCGAGGCTGGCAAGAGCGAACGTACGGTGCGTATCACCTGCTGCGGAGTCGCGCGTCGACAGCCACCACTTTTGAAAAAGCGGGAAATTTTTCGTCTGGTCCGCTCTTTTCGACCTTTTACCGAATTCACTGCAGATCTACACGACCATCTCTTTCCTTTCCCGCCCCCCTCCGCCCCGCACACACACACACGCACGCACCCACGCACGCACATTCGTTTTAACGTCTCTATTGTCGTACTCACCGATGATCGAGGAAAGTCTCCTGCTGTAGGTAGCTTTCATGTAGCTTATTCGAACAATAATTGCACTTTTAATAGTTTAGATCACTTCGGTTGCCGAGAGGCTTATTTTTAGTTAGGTAAGGTTAGACCACGCAGAGCTTTGTAACTTACAAAAACTGAATTTCCTTAGGCGGATCTATCGGACGACGTTCATATAATTTTGTTTCCTTCGTATGCGCCTTACTTTATTATTTAAAAAATATTTATTTGATCTGGATCAACTAAAATTGAATATTATTAAAATAAGATAAATATTACGTAAAAATGTCGCACTGAACTAAAGTAAAATATATTTATTTCGGCTGGTTGAATATTTAAATGTAAAGACGTCATTAGTTGTTACATTTGGCTTAGACTGTACACCTAAAATGAAATCTGATTTTGTAAACTGATTTTGTAAGCATAATATTTTAATTGTGTATTATTAGAATTCACGACAAGATATACTCTTCATGTAATACGAAACATTTATCAAGTGAGAAAAGTACTGTATTGTTGAGTAGATTTTATAAAAGATTAAAATTTGTTTCTATATATTAATTAAGTCTTTTGTTTCTATTGCAGAAAACAATGTAGTGCTTCTATTCAATCTAGTTCTATCTGATAGAAATATTGAATTGTAAAAGCCAATTTATTTAAAGTTTTTCTGAATAGGAATACTAGACCTTGAGGTATATTTTCAATTAGTAATGAAGTTTTAATTTTTAATTAAATTTCTTTCTCGTTCAATAATAGTGCATAAAAGTAATGGTAAAACAATTATGAAAATTATCTTGAGTCTATTTTATAACAAATTAAATAATCTATAAAGTTATAAACATCATACATAAAGAACTGAAATATCAACATTTTATAAACTAGCGTGTAAAGAAAATTTAAAAACACGTTTGAATTTCATTTTAATTTGGATATATATATAAAATGTACAACCGAAGAGGAAATCGAAGATAGAGAAATAGGAGAAATAATTTAGAATTTCATGTAGCTCATTGTTGGCTGTTGCATAACTAGAAACAATTAGTAAGTAATGCATCAAATTGCGTTTATTCCAAGCATGAAAATTATTGGAAAACTGTATATCCACGTGACTACATTACTTGACTCTACTTCACCATTTGATTATAAATTTAAATTGTAAATTTAACAAAAATCCCTGAATTATCGCATTCATCACACTAATATGTATTCTGAAATATTGACAAAACTCATCGTAATGAGTAATTTGAAAGTAATTTTTAACGTAAAATTAATGATATTTAATGCTTATTACTTACAGTTGACTGAATTACAAAGAATATATTGTTATTACGTAAAACTAATAAACCTTGTTTATTTATGTATTTATCCATTAGCTATTGTAGTAGAGATATAATTTTATAAATAAAATTCCACAAATTTGGTAAACTTTACGGTGATTAATTTTCAAATTAGGTATAAGTTTTCAAAAGGAATATATAAATTCAAGTAGCTGCACATTCACGAGGGAATATCATTTACTTATTATTAATGTTGTTTAAAGCAACTATTTATAGTGTTTTTATTCAAACCACTATTATAAATTCACGGTATCGTACGACGATTTTGCACGCTCCCACAAGTGAGCAAAAGATATAAGAAAAAACGCTTTCTAAACACGAAAATAGAAATAAAAAAACTTAAACACATCTTCAAAATATAACTTTTTGCAATTTTCAAAAGATCGCAACCTGCCGATAATAACTAGAAGGCAATCACTGCGTTCACTCATGATCTTGTGCGCAAATAATGACAAGATAAAGGCGATATCATCTAACCGCGATCGCGATGTCCTATTAGTTTCCGTTAAAGATATAATAATTAATTACAGAAAAACGACGACGTCAGCTCGTTAATTACTTGGTTTTCCTCGAAGAACGGTGATAAGAATTTAGAGCACCCGTTGTCGCTGTGGTCGGCTGCGCTGCATATTTATATATGTTGGCACGGGAAAATTGACCGTCTGCGGTGATAAAAAAGAAAAAAGAGCGCGAGCAGGTGAGTGGTAATAATTATTGTTAATCGATGTAGAGGTCGCCAGCTCGTTTTCGTTCGAGCATTTGTTTACGCAAAACTCGCTGACGTTGATTATCGCGGGTCTTCTCTTGTTCATTCGCTCTTTTCTTTCTTGCTTGCTCGTTTTTTGCATGTGTTCGTTCACTCGTACATTTCATTCCTTTGAGCTATTGTACTTGAGACATGCACGAGCGTGTATGATCTCGAGCAGTACCAAGCATTTTGGCTTCACCGAAACATTCTCTGGAAGACCAATTTTTCTGATTATACTTACAATTGAAATTACAAGCGTTTATTTTTACTAAAAATGATTTGATGACTCCGGGTTTCTTTAATTTAAATCTGTTTATTGGGACGGCTTTCTCATATAGCTTTAGCGTGCTACAAATGTTTATAAAAGTGCTAATTTAATAAGTCGTAATGATTTAGTCATTTTATTAAAATTATTCATATAATCAAATTAATTTCTTCCTATATGTATTTGGCATTTTAATGATCTGTCTAATATAGTTAAGAAAATTTTTTTGCTTTTATGTTTTCAATGTCTGTCATTTGATCTACACAATTAATAGCATTTAGTATAAGTAATAAATTTTATTTTTATAACTTTAATGTACTTGAAGGTAATTTTAATAAGTTAGTGAAAAGTCAATTAAACATATTCAAATACAAATTTATTTCAGAAAATAATGATTGTAAAAATATACAAAAATTTTCTGAATATTGATGAAAAAGTTTACCTTGAAATAGTCACTCGTAAGAAATAAATTTATTGTTCTTATCATTAAATTACTTTCATTTTTGTGTTCTTCTTCAACTTTTATATATATATATATATGTATGTATTATTTTTGAAAAACAATCTCTTGCCTGACTTTCATAATTAATTGATTTTATTATTGACATATCAATTAAGTTGATAAATCCGAATAAAGTTGCGCACAATTACAATTTTTTAAAATTTCCTTTATATCAACAATAATACAATAATAAGTAAAACGTTGTGATATTTTTTCAACAGCCATTAATCACAAGATAAAATTTTCAATCAATATCTTCCGTCTGTTATATTTCTTATTCGTTCGTTTTTGTTTTTTGTTTATCTGTGTGTTTACCGACGATTTATTCATTCATTCTTAAATTCGTAGCAATGCGCGTAAATGTGATATGTTGCATTCGGCCGCTAATGTTAATTTTTCTTTAGATTAGCGAGTCGTTTCGATAAGCAATGTAGACTTCGCAAGTAAAGTGAATTTTTTGATCAGCTACTTTCTTAAAGCATTTTTTATTTATAATTATTTGAATCTTCCATTGGATACAATTTTATTTATAGAAAACTACAAGTAATTCCATTTGATTTTTTAAAATTATATTAGCATAAATGATAAAATTTAATACTTTTGATTATTAATTTTGCAACATTAAATTAGTTAGAATATCATTGAATAAATTCTTCATATTGATATTTTGAGTATTTTGAAAATAGTATTTTTTAAAATAAAAAAGCTACGTTAAAAAGCAATTGATTTATCAGGAGTTACACTTATACAAAAAAAAAAAAATTGAAAAATCCAATTTGAAAAATGTATTTTTATAATAATTGAGTGTTTGTAGGGTATCGAAGTTGTTAAATAATTTAATACACGTCTGTAAGTTTTTAAAACTTTCATTTATAACTCTGTCGAAAATGTCATAATTCATATTTGGACTTTATTATGTAACTGTTGATTTAAAAGAACTCATTTAATCAACGATCTAAGAAATGATAAAATATTAAAATATTAAATAGAAATTAAAATGAGAAAGTGTTTTTTTAGCAAGTGTAATTTAAAATGATTCTGAGGATTTTTTATTTACATGCTCAAAACAATAATAATAATTTATTTGACGGAATTGCATCGATTGATAGTCCCAAACATTTAATAGTAGACTCACTATTTATATTTTTATGAAAATTATACACATAACTGCAATTTTTAAAGTTGAATAATTAATGAAATTTTGTTAGCTACTTTATAAAAGAGAAGCTTTAAAATAAATAATCATAAAACGACAGCTTTTGTATAAACGTTAATCTGTCGATGATACCTCTTCCATATACTATTTTTCTCATAACTTATAAACTTTATTCTAAATAAAAGTTTTGCTTTATCGTCGAGGTACAATTCAGACGCGAGGCAACTGTATCCGCTGTAAAAACGCTTCAACTGCCTCATCACTTCCCAACTTACATCATCGCATTTTACAATCTTCATTTGAATCGAACGAATATTACACCAAAAAAAAAAAAGCGCCTTCTTTTCTCATAATTAAGTTATCTCAGACTGTAAGAATTATTTAAAAGAGCCCAAAAAGAAGTTTTCGTCGTTCTCGGCTCGAATAAATTCGTCGGGAATCGCGTGTGCCAGCGATGCGTAAAGACGTCCGAGGGTCTCCTTATTAAGTATTAATCAAGCCCAACCATAAAGATTCCAAGGGTGATAGGAGCGCATGCGCACGTTATCGTGGTGCGTCCCGAGAGGCGCACGCGACCTTTTTATCTCTTGGAGCGCTAATTAGGTTTAGGTCCAAGCCAAGGGACTCAATGAGATTCGAAGCGGTGCGTGCAAAGGATGCAACTGCAACGAGGTGGGGGAAAGGCTCGTCCTGGACGCAGGGGCGTATCCGACTGCCGGGTGAACTCGTGTCAAGCGAACATCTCTCGCATAAGTCCTGCCTATTTTTATATGCTGCATCCTTCGATAAATCTAAGGTCCTGTTTGAATTTCCGATGATAGCGAAGGATATCAATTCAAAACAGAGAGAAGGTTCCTTGCATACTGAAAAGTAGTAGGTACTGCTGAATTCTATTGCACAACAAGCGGTGTATTCTAAACTGATCTGGATTTCTTTTAACGAAGTTTAAATTTAAAAAATATTCTTGGCTTAATACACCAGGCTTAACTTTTCTAATTTGCTTTAAATGCAGGTTCTAAGTATGCGCACTTAGATAACGTAAAGAAGCGTAAAGTTCTACCTTTACCAGTGCGCTGTTTTATCGACCGACTAAATAATACCAAGTATACTTCAACAAAGATTTCGTTTCTTTCATAATTAATGCGCCCTCCGGAATATTTTAAGCACTTGTTTTGATTTATAAATACTGCATCTAGTTTCATACAAGTTTTACTATCAGATAAAAAGTTAATTTGCACGAAGTAATGTTTTTTGTAAAAAGATTTACAATCGACAAAATTGTTATTTTTAACGGGCGACATTTTCTTTTCTTTTGGTGTATCTAACATTTCTTCCGTCATCAGTTTCCGAAGAAATAAAATTATACTATATTTTGAAGGCTATTAGTTTTATTTTATTAGAAAATACATTTTTATCATTTTTCATTATTTACATAAGTAAAGAAAAATGTCTTAACTGATACAACAATGGGTATATCTTTCATTTACCAATCAATTTTTATTAAAATTCTCTCAACATCATGCGATGCCGTTACAAATAACGATTCGTGAGTTTCTTCATACGTGTAAATATTATAGCAATTTACTTGCAAAGTCCTAAGTTACAGAAAAATATAAACAACCAACGGAAGTAGATGCACGCAGAAAAGTAAAGAGCAAAAGGAGGAAAGACAGCGTGCAAGACGATGTAACAGAGAAAATAAGAAAACGAAAAGGCGAGAGAAAGAGAGAGAGAGAGAGAGAGAGAGAGAGAGAGGCAGTGAGGAAGAAAGAAAAAGAAATACGTGCACAAGAAACATCGACGCAAAGAAAATGGGCGTCGCAAGTATATACAGCATGGGGGAGAAAAGGGAGAGACAAAGAGATTGGAAGCACTCGGAGGAAAAACGTCGGTGGGAGTAATCGGATGAACAGATCGGCCGAGTGCTCGGTGTGTGCATCCTCTCCAGTCTCAGTGGCTCCACTTCTTGTTAGATGCTCTCGTAATTTTTACTCGGAGCATCGCATTAACTCACGCCTCTTGAGCTTCCCCCTTTTCGTATATAAATGTGCTTGGTACCTTATGCAGCGCCTTATTAGAAACGAGCGCAGTACACCGTGAAATGTCTCCCTCTTTTCTTTATTTCTCTTTTTTCTTTCAAGTTTTATCCTTCTTAAGAAATTTGAAACTCACGGCTATTATATTGACTTGTTTATACTTGTGAAATAAATTTTTATAAATCCTTAAGCCAATAGTCCATTCGATCAAATATAATTATTTATTAAATTGACATTATATTTATTTGCTAGATCTGAACATTTCTCAAATAATAAATTACTTTCCTACGTCAGAATTTTTGTTTATTTATAACTGTTAATTAAACGCCATCTACTAAAAGCATTCCACGACTTAAATAGCAATACTACAATAATAGGAAACTGAAAATCAATATTTAAAGCAATATAATATTTATTTAACTGTCTTAATAAGTTTCCACAAATGAAGTTAAAGTAAACCGACTTTAAAGAGATAAATTCTATTTGGATCTAAAAATTGCATAATGTTTGACAACGAATTATATAATACATATGCTTATTTATATTATTTAAATGCGTAATTAATATATATAAAATTCTGTTACAAGGATATTGCAGTATAGTAAATAAGATGTGATTTGCGTGTTTCAAACTAAAAATTTAACAATAGAAAAATAAAATTATCAACGTATAAAGTAATGATAGTTTGAATAAAACCTGCAAACTATGTAAGGATTCAATTAAATCAAAGAGACGATTTAAAAAGTAATAAAATTGAAAAATTTACATCGTTGAATTCGAGGATGAAATAAATATATGGAAACTAAGTTCTAAGTGACAAATTATTACAGTTAAAAAGTCAACAAGATTAAAAGGTTTACGAATTCATAGCTATAAGTAACGAAATAGCATTAATTTACAAAATTAAGCTTCTTACTACTACACGGAATAAAAGAATTATACATAAGTCAGGTTGAAGGGTAAACGTAACTTCAATCTCCAAAAGTAGAGATAAAGTGTATTGTAATAATTATCGATAGATTAATTGCTTTTAATCTATTACAAAACTTTATCTATTACATTATTTGTTAAGTTTACTTTGTATTCAAAAAATATTATTCTTGGGACCATTAGCGAGAATATCGGCTTAATATTTCGACAACTGATTAAATATTAACTTTCGGTAATCTACTCCAGTTAAAATTTCTATTTTTTTCACAAAATAGCACACCAAATATATACACTTTAAATATAGTATACTAGAATAGGGAAGGGAAACAATTTTTTCAAAAAATTCGTTATTCCAAATGGATAGAATAAAAAATAAGATAATTCTTTTGCTCAATCCGTTATCAAATGCACACAACATAAAGTAAAATAGAGATAATATTAAATGATATTACTTAAATAGTATGATACGCGAATGATTTGAATTTAGAAGGTTATAGTATGGAAATTATTATTAAAAATGCAGACGTCTTATAAAAACCAGGAAAAATAATGTTTTAAGCATCTAGAATTTATTGATTTGGAGATTAAAATTATTAATGAGATATTTCGTAAAGTAAGCAAATTTTAATATTTGAATAATTTTAAATAAAGTAAATGAAGCAATTATTAATTTTTCAATTATTATAATTTTAAAACAGTGAAAAAAGTAAATTTAACTTGTTGGAATTTAATGCCTTAAAAGAAGTTTGCGTTAAAGCAAGATGAAGAGAGTGAATAAATAAAAATTACATACTTACGAGGGAGAAGAGTTCTTTTCAAGTTGTCTTGATATTGTAAAGATAATTAGATTGAATAGATTAAGATAAGTTAAATATACTATAAGGATAGAAAATAAAATAATGACATATAAGTACAGATTAAGAAAATTACTCCAATAAATGACTTATAGGTACGTTACAATAAAAATAGGAAAATATTATTAAATTGATTTTAATAAGAGTTGGATATAAGCAAATGTGATACATGAAATGAACCTAAAAAAGAACAAAGTAATACACTTTTTTGTATAAAATAAGGTAATTTTATATTATATATTTACTCAATGTTAACAATAAGGATCATCAATGGATTTAGTTATATATAAAGTATTTATATGTAGTATTCTTATTTCAATGTATAATTTCAATTAGCTTTAATGTTTAATTATTATTATAAGCTTATTAATACGTTAAATAGTGTATTAATTAACATGATTTTGGTATATCAAATTTGTCATTTAAATTTAAGTTTTTATTAATTTAATGAAATAAAAGGAAATTATATTTTAAATCTAAACGCATATAAAATTATATTGCTTCTGAAAAACTCTTACATTATTAAATTGTAATGAACATATTTTTAATATTTCGTTGTCTCGTTAACATCATGCAGCTTATCTGCTTAGTGAGTTGTTGAAGACTGGTACATAAGGCATCTGACAATGAGTGGCTGATCGAACACTGAACAGATTACATTAAATCCTAAACGGTTAATAAAATTAATTTAACGTTTAAGTTATACGATTTGCAATATTATTTAAGGGTATAAAAAATAGTTTTGATAGTAAACATAGAAGACAATGGAGATAAATGTTGACAATCCATTGAATGACTTTCCATAAAAATTTGTTACGACTCCAATGTACATAATAATCAGGAAGAAAAAGAAATATTGATACTGTTTTATTTTTCGTAATTAAAATATATCCAGCGAATCAATATATTTCTTTTTATTTGAAGAATAGCGATAAAATAATATTAGTTTTTGAATTGGTAAGAAATTTAAGAATTTATATACTCTTATATTTTATCTAAAAATGAAAAATCATTATAAAAAGTGAATAACAGAATTCACTTGACATTAAAAATAAAATGTGTAAAGCACATTAAAGATAAAAAGTCTTTTGAAACTAAAACATCTGTACATTAAAATAAGTCACATGAAATAAATAGCAAAATTTTACAAATAACATTAGTTGTTTATTTATAATTGATATGATATCGATAATCATCAGTAAGTAGATTTAATTATTTAAAAAATTCAGCAGCGTTGATTTCATCTAAAAAATTATGCAGATTGTAATGGATCTAATATTTACACTACATAAAAGTTGTTAACTCTGCATCTACTACGTTGTATATTATTATAAGATATTGTATTACAAATTGTAATCAGAGAAAAAATCCGACGTTTAAGAAGAATTGCTCGATAATACGTAGAAATTATTGGTTGGTATATAATAAAATTGTTGGCATAATCTATGATTTACTATCACTTACTAGTAATTATTGATAATGACAATGTATGACTAAGCACAGCAAAATTAAAATAGTAGTTATATATGCTGTGATTAAAAGAAGATTAAATTATTAATAACTATTGGTAATGTCAATGAGTCGTTTGATCGTCTACATAAATTTTCTACTATAAAAGTTCTTATTTGCAATAATTGCATTATTCATTAAATATCAATTGAATTAATGAAAAGTAAATATTATTCAGCAGAAAACCTTCATACGTAATCCATAACTTTAGAAATGCTAATCTATCGTTTGAGTGCGCATTAGTTGATCACGTTTTTGTACATTATTTAGCCTTTCACGGCGTCATATATTTAACTTCTTATTATTTCTCTTATTCTACATAGTTTCCTAAGGTCACCTATTAGAGAAAATCGCGGAGATGTGAAGAATTTAAAAGAGATAAAACGTACGAGACTAAGAGAGGAAGAAGACGCAGGAAGCCAAGCATCGGAAGAGCGAGGATGAGTATGTGGTGGGAAAGGCGAGGGAGGGAGGCGGACGATGAGGGACGAGCTGGGAGAGAGAGAGAGAGAGAGAGAGAGAGAGAGAGATGACGAAGAAGCGATGGTAATTTCTAGCTGGGACTCGGGAGTCGCGCAGAGGTTTCCCACCTTTTACGGTTTCCCTCCTCAAGCGGCAGTGCCAGCAAACCTGATGTCCGCCGTTCGCTTTTTCTCGTGCAGCGCTCGTATCGTTACGCGGGGATATTGACGACGACCACGACTTTCTCATTATGCGCGCCTGTGCGAGTACACGTGTACACAGGAGATGAAGGAAGTGGTAAAGATGGATATTGATAAGAATTTGATACCAGCGCGCTCTTGACGCGGCTGGGAATTCATTTTGAAATGTGAGGGATCGCCGAGCGGACTCGAGATAATTACATTACAACAGTTTCTTTTTATTGTTCTATCGCAGCTTTATCAGTCTCGATCGATCACCGGAGATATTGGCTTGGTTTTCTTTTATACTACTCGTCCAACCAATCTCGGGCGTTTCTACTTCTTTAGGGGGAATTTATATGCTTTAACTTACTTTTCGTCTTTTCTTTCAGATTCGTACATAATGTAACCGGAATTTTTAATTGGAATTTCGCTTGTAGTACTGAAATTGTAAGATTGCATTGGCCAAGAGAGCTCTGTACACGTACGTATTTCGTAGTATCTACTATTAAAGATGATTAAATTTTAGAGTGAATGATAAGAAGATACATGACAGAAGAGAAGATAAACGACAAAAAGGAAAAACATTATCTCTCCTTATCAGTTGTTCGAATCATTATTCTTAATCTATTTTTAATTTAATACCGGTATAAGTCATGTTTGTATTGCGCAACAACATAATAATTTGCAATAACCGATAAATTTGAAGGAGAAGAAGAAGAAGAAGAAGAGGAAGACGCTCATGAACATCCGTGTATAGTTGTGAGTTAAAACTAAACGTAACTTGTATTACAAGCGCAATATTTGTCAAAAGCGATCGGATCTCTGGCGGCGATCGTTTTAAAAAGGGAACGGGGGCAACATAGCGCGAGACATTGCAAGTGCTTACGAAGGAGACGCGACCTTGTCATTTCAGCAGATTCATGAATTTTATCGCGAGCGAACATCGCCACTCTTTATTTGTCCATCGTTTCGCGTATCTTAAGTGCGAGGGAATCGCACGAGCGCAGGTTCCAGCGATCGCTCCACCGGCGAACCACTTAACGTGCGAGTTATAATTAAGATTTAGATAAATTGAATGTGTATATGAATTTTCGACGCGCCGTACGCGCTTTTATTTCCCTTTAGCAAACTTTTAACAATTAATTCCTTTCCACATAAATCTTTGAAGGCCTTTGTCTTAAGAAACCTCAACGTGCGAATCTTCCGCAACTATTTTTAACTATTCGTTAATTTGCCTATTTTAAAGACATTGTCGTAAAGAGTTTGTATCTTTATCAAGTTTTTATCCAAGGATTTCAATTGGCTTTACTGTGTTTTCTTTTTATGCAACTTTTGAATAATGGCGCTGAAAGGATTTGAGTGCTGTTAGAAACAAAAAATTTAATATTTACCTGTCCGAACTAATAAAATTCCGTTACGCTGGGTAATAAAAAATATCTTTCACTGAATTTTCTATTGAATTTTTTATTACAAATTATGTAGAATTATACATAGATATACCGAATAAGATTTTTTGAGGATAAATTATTATTTCTGACAGAAGATTTACTTGTTGATCGTGTAAATATATATGTCTCTGTGTGTGTTTGTCACAGAAAAAAGTATTGTATTGATTATGGTTCGATTTAAGTGACGCTACCAATATATAAAAATTCAAATATATATTTATTTGTGTGTATAAATATCGGTGTATAAACATCTCCAAATAGATTTTTAAGAACGTTGTAAAGAAGAGGAAATAATTATATGTATAGAAAAAATATTCAATACGTATTTGCCGCTTTAACGAATTAAAAAAATACGTAAAAAGTACAATTTCTTACAGTTTACAGTTTTCTGAACTTATAAGACAACTAATTGTTAACACGTAAATAAAAGCTGTGGCGTAAAAATTGTTTCAATAATCGAGAGCTTAAAGTATAATGACAGTGCTTCTGTGCATTTCACACAATGTCTTCCTACTTTTTATTTCTTTGATCTCATTCCTTGCCTGACCTCGATTTTTTGCTTTGGACTTCTCTTCTTTTCGCGTCTGTGTTTATAAGATTTTTCAAGAGAGATCTTCCACGCGTCGTACAAAGCCATTTGTACTTGGATTTTTGGTTGGCTTATCAATTTTAATCTTAGCTTATAATTGCATAAATCGATGTAAGATAAGTACCGTTATCATTGTGATTTAAAAAATATAAACTGTGATAAATATATAAATTTTTTACGGTGTTTTGTATTAGATTTACAAATTTTTCAAGGTAATGAAATATTATTCTATAAAATTACATACAGTAATTGATTATCCTATTTTCAAGAAATCTCTAATTATAATATTATATGATAAATAATTACATTAATAAGAGTAGTACGAAGCAATTTTTTAATAAACTATGTATCGAACTGAACAAAGCTATTTATACGAAGAGAAAATGAAGAATATTATAAATCGCATAAATTTCAATATTTTGTTTCTTGTATTAAAAGTTTATTTCTCTCGTGAAAAAATATATTTATTATCTTATATTCTTATCAACAAGCACTAAATGTGATTTTATAAATATTTAAATGACTGTAATCCTAATTGATTTTTATATTCAGCATAAATTTCTTTTTCTTTACTATCTTACGTACTCTGTAAATTTAATAAAGTAATATATAATCAGTAGCAATTATTTTATATTTTTAATAACAGAAATTATTCACCCGAATCTTACACTAATTTTGACTACACACTATAAAGTAATAAAATTACTATTCTCTAAATATCTACAGCTAAGAGTTATGATTATATGAAAAATATTTCCCAGTATAATGGTTAACAGTCATGGTTACCTCTAGAACAGTTTTTGTGATAGAAAGATATAGAACAATTTTTTCATTTAAAGAATCGTGTGAAGAGATTACAAATACATAACATTGAAAATGAGATTATAAACCAATAACAGATTAATGAATTTATTGAATTTAGTTGGAGTAAGATAAAAGACAACAGCATATTGGCTATTTGTAATTGAAAATCGAGCCGTTATCACGATGAATGTTATCCACGGGCTTGCACATGTACAAGATCACAAGCAAGAATGCACTCATACTCACGCACCACAGGTATATATCTTGTACGCATTAATAGATGAATAAAAAATGCCATATCTTTATAATGTGGAGACACTTGATTGAATATAATCGAAATCTGTACGTACAATCTGTGTATAATATATAAGTATATATGAAGCAGCATCTAAGTGTATTTGAATGTCTAAAGTTGTGATGTGTGTTTATTTGTTAAGAAGTGCAAAAAGTGTTATCATCGAAAAACTTTATTTTTCAAATATCCTAAGCATAAAGGCTTGGTCTGACTAAGATATCTAAGAAGCAAATGAAAACGAGGTTAATAAAGGAACGCAATTACTTGAATTCATTTCTTATAATTGCTGCGGCGTAATTAATATTTGAATCGCAGCAGCGGTGGAGAAATAAGAGTCGGAAATTCTCCTCCAAAACTCCCCGGTAAACTTACGTAACTGTGAAACTAATTCACCAGTTTAGGTGTAGCAGTAGAGAGAAATGGCGCGCGGCCATTGCTCTTGCACGATCATTACACGCGTCGAGGAGAACAAGGAGAAAAAGGAAGGATTGAAGTGCCGATCATAACGGTTTTTGAAATGGGAAGATGCTCGCTCGGTCCTCTATACGTCGACGCACTTTCCAATCACATCGCGCGACGCAATGATTGCTTATGATCCAAGGCGCATTTTCTCTTTTACTTTCACCCCAAGCGGACTACCAGTCGCAGGCTGCGCTCACGTTGATTTATGGTTTCAGGAACTTCCGTCCTGTCCCGTGACGAGTATTCGACCTCTTTTGTGAAAATCCCGTTTTCGAAGTCCACCTCGTACGGCTTTACGAGTAGCTCGTGTCTCACTATATACTTATATATTCTTCAGTTGCAAAATCGAATGTCGAGGCGACGTAATTATGGAGCTCAAGCTCTTCAATCTATGACTTTTTTGTTGTCTCTTTGAGGTTTTGCTGCTTTTATAATTAGTTCTTTTTTCTTTTATTTCAGTCACCGCAAATAATTATTCTACTTTTAATATGAAATTTCAAAATTTATTCAATGAATTTTAATTTTTACGCTTTGTCTTCATTTCTAATATATTTGTCAATTAAATTATTTTTTCTATAATAAAATTTCAGATAAGCTGATACAAAAGAGGATAAAATTAGCTGTTATTGGCTTAATTTACGTATATATGTACATATGTGTGTGTGTGTATGTGTGTGTGTGTGTGTGTATAGATAGGTGTAAACATCGATGCCTTTGTAACCATAATCTCTTTCCAATAATAAATAAATTAGAAAAAATTTGTTAATTTGTCTAACAAAAATTTCTTTCTATTTCATTGTCATAGTTTTCTAAATTTGATAGCAATATATCTTATCTCTACTGTCATTCTAAAATAATATCCTTTAATGTACAAATCCATTGATTGTTGATGTATAAGTGCCTAATTCATTGATTATTGTAAATGAAGAATCATTTTCAATTTCAAAAGATTATGTTTTAATTTAACAATATGTACAAATAGTTAAAAATTCTGAATGATGTTAATAGGATAATAAAGAAACATCGTAGATTATTCTCTCATAGTAAATAATAAAATTTATAAATGGATTTTTTGAGAATAATATTATTGAAATATCAACATTATTGTTCAATTTACATTGTACAATGTTCCATAATTCGAATGTTAAAATAATCATGAATTGTGCTAAATAAGTAATAGTGTTTCAAAGTTTCAACTTTTACATAGAATTAAAGATTGTATGAAAAATATTACGTATAAAAAAATTAAATAAAATTCATACGTAAAAAACAAACATTTTTGTATCTGTAATAGAAGTAAGGCTGAAAGTAAGCCTTTGACCATTTTAATTATATATTATTTATTATTTATTTAATTCTTAATATATACTAATTATTTTAGTATCATTTTATAAATAATTAAATATTTATATTTTACACAATGTAAATGTTCTATCTTATTATCGTATGACCGTAAAAGTAATTTATTACGAATGCTATGTTATTATGATATGTTATTATGATATGTTATTCACACTTACACTGGCCTTAATTGATATTGGGGAAATCTATTACTGTTAGTTTTTTATTGTGCTTTCACATAATTAGATTATTTATAGTAAATTATTAATGGCAATGATTGAATAAAAGTGACTGGTCACGTCGTGCATGCAAAAGACAGATTTTTCATAGCTTACATAAATATGCTCTTACGCGATATTAGAAATGACGTATGGTAAAATAGTTTATAATAAGTTGTAGTTTACTTATATTTTCAAATTATAATCGTATTCAATCTTGAAATTTAACTGAAACTTTCTTATCATTTAAGATGATTTATTTAATGATGATATTAAAAAAATGAAGGTTAATCCATTGGGACAAGGTCATCTAGTATTTATTTAAGACACTGTGCTTAATGTTAAGCCAAAGTAATCATTTGAAATGATAAGAAAATTTCATCTGAAATTTAATTCTTAGAAGGAGTATTAAAAATATAAATACTATCATAACAGTTTTTAAAACAACTTCTTTAGATAATACAGATATAAGATCGTAAAACTATAAAAGTAATATGAAAATTTAGTTTATTAAAAGTATTCTTATAAGATATATCTAAGGGAAAAACTATTATATTATAAACCTTTTTAATATATTAATATTATTCCTATGTTCAAGACTATTACATTGACAGAAAGTTACAGTATTTCCTTACAGAAAATGTAGGAAATATCTTATGTTTTGAACTTTTTCTTATTTACTTTGTGTAAAACTGATAATGTGGTGAACTGAAAAATTATACTAGGCATGCAGTGTATTATTGGACTGAATAGATAATAACTTATCAAGATAATACTACAGAAGATTAGAGCACGTCTGCATGTGGGAATGATTTTTTTACAACAACATTAAAATCATATTACCTTAGGACTTTTAATAAAGTGTTATTATAATTATTTGATTTTGATAAACACGAACATACGTATGTTATTTTTTAAAATTTTACCAGTGTTGCATTTATTAATTTTCCGAATGTGTGTAGAAAAAGGCAGTGAATTAAGAAATTCTAATAAGCTTCAGTTAGATTTTTCTTAATTTGAAATAGTAAAATAAAATATTTGAGATTGTATATCAGTTGCCGATGACTGTACCTTACCTCTTCAAGATCGTTTCGTAATTAAGCAGTTTTTCAAAACTTCCCTAAAACTCTAGAAGAAATGATTAAATTTGCCTAATTTTTTAGTAGATTTGAAATTCAGGTAACAAATGTACTATAAATGACTCTCAACACTTATATGTGTGCGCGTGTACACGCGTACATATCTATTCACGCAAGGCAATGATATACGAACAAATCAAAGGAAAAGAATCAAAAGCCATCTCTAGCAAAAGGATAAGAAAAGACGCATCGTAATAACATTCAACTTTTCTGTGGCAATCCTCGAGCTTGTCGTTTCCCAACTATACACATCCCAAAACAATCAGCGGAGCAGCTGATCAGGAATTCTGCGAGTGTACGCGAGCACGAAAAAAGGAAAGAAACGAAGAATAAAAGGAGAAAAAATACAAGAGAATAAAAAAAAGAAGAATAGAAGCTCGCTCGAAGGCGTTGCACACTCACGAGGACGCGCAGCCTGCGGATCGTCGTCGGAGATGGTGCGAGAGAGAGGGACGGATAAAGAGAGAAAGAGATCGGCTAGCGGACGCGATCAGAAAAGCGCCATGACCATGACACACAAAAAAAGCGACACGATGGAGCGTGCAGTATCGACGCGCGCGTGCGCACGCACGAAAGACAGCGCAAATTCCATTGTTCCGTACATGATATCTGGGCCACACTCCACTACGTCCATCATCCGTGCGTGGGAGCAATTGGTTCATAACGTTCACGCAGCACCATCATTGCGCGCGACTCACATACGGGGGTCGATCTACGTGGCGGTCGTCTAGTTTTCAACTTTTTCGTAATCTGAGGAACATCGGAATGCTCGTTACGTCAGAAGTGCCGCTCCCAATGATAAGATCGATCGAAGCCCTTCATTCTGGGCTGAGAGATCAATCCAAACGTAAGAAGACTGTTAGCATTGGTTTGCTTTGTCTAAATTAAAAATTTTATTTTTAGCAGCTATTTCTCACGTCCAAAGGTAAATCAATTTACTAATTAGCTTAGATTCACGTTTGTTACAGCGATATATGCTTATTTTACTTATATCGAATTTAGCCGGCTTGAACAGTTCTGAAATAGTAACATCTTTTGTCGGTTTTAGGAATATTTTAACTTGTCACCATTTCACGAAGAAAAATTAAAACCACGAAACGCTATGCAATGGAAAATGGTTTACTTTAATCGAGGTAAAATAAAAGTATACGTTAAAAATAATTATCTGCTTTCATAAGAATTTCATAAGTTCATTAGATATTCCCGTAGATGAAAGGGTCAGTCTTTTTTTTATCTACCTCGATGGATTGGATATAAAACGATTGCCAACTCGTTTAAACGATCTACCTAAACATGTTATGAAAAGCAAGAAATAGTTCTATTAGTTTATTATTCATTAGCTTATTAATAGTAACTAAAAACATTATTGATCAATGCGAAAAAGGTAAAAGCGTAGCATTGACAAAATAATTGACTAGCAAAATGATTGGGAATCTTTCAGTTTCTCTATTTTTCTTTTCCATTAAAAATGATTTATTTTCTGTTCTCTTTTTTAAATTGATTTTACATGATTCTTCTTCAATTTCGTTTTGTGACTCATTTTTAAATAACATGGAATAGTCTTCCATTGCAATAATATGTACTTTATGTTTTCATACGGCTTTTGAAACGTTTTCTTTTTCTTTACGTCTCGTTGGTCTCGATTCTAAATGAAATGTAGATGAAAAACGGCCGTCAGTCATTGGAGCAAGTTTATGTATTTTCTTCGTATGTTACTCAATTATTGAGTAACATATTACGGAGGTTTAAATCGCTTATCGTATCTAATAATAATAATAATAATAATAATAATAATAATAACAACAACAACAACAACAACAACAACAACAACAATAATAATAATAATAATAATAATAATAATAATAATAATAATAAAAACAATAACAATAACAATAACAATAACAATAACAATAACAATAATAATAATAATCTGTAATAATCTGCAAAATGTATTGTTAAATGTGCTTGAGAGCCTTCTCGTCGTTGGTGTTAAAAATACACGCGAAGACACAGATAAATTTGTAATTGCCCAAGCAGCTTAGGAATATTGAAAACGAATATTGACCGAGTGAAATTCTGATTATTGATTATTGTGGTCACAAAGATATTACAGGTGCACCATTATGCCTACGGAAATTAATCCACCGTTCGACAAAACGATTCATCGGATCAGAAATGACCCGTAGCGAAGAAAAATTGCTCTCGTACGCGCTCTCATGAAGCTGGTCACGGTGTCATCGCTGAAAGTGCTACACTCATCTATTCTGGCCAGGCAGAACACGACCGTTACGCTTATTTCGCTGCGTGACTCCGTCCCCAGAATTTTTCTCCTCGGACCGATTTTTCTCCTCTCGAACGCGAGCTCTGCCACTGTGTCGCCGCGTTGGATATACAATGCACGAGCTCGTAAAAATACCCGTTCGAGAAACAAATGCATGAGAAAGAGGGACGAGCTCGCCACCGTTAGGCTATACCGCTTCGATTTGACTTGGGCGTCTCGATGTTCAAGGAAGAGTACGTAGCTGGTGACGAAGTGTCTTTTATGAGAGCTCCACGGAAATTCAAATAGACGCGGTGATTTATAGCGCTGCGTACTTCGATGTCGAGTATCGATCGTTTTTAATGCTGGAAATACCGGAGCTTTCGTATCTTGCGTGTTTGGCAATAATGAAATTGGAAAGAAGAGAGTTTGGGGAATAATGTGTCCTTAGGGTAGATAATGGAGTTCCAACCAATTAAAAAATCAACGCGTAGTTTGAGAAGCTCTGGTGGAACTTTAAATAATAATGTATAAGTCAATTTTTAAGATTCACTTATAGAATCCTCGAAATACTTGCGCTAATAGATTAGTGAAGGTAAATAAGCAACATAATGTTTGAATTTAGAATAGATCATTATTTTATTATCTGTAGATGCGTTGCGAAAAATATGATGTACATTATTTCTCAATATTTCATTCGTAAGAATTTTCAAATGTATGTTTTATATTTATACATAAAATTTATGAAATAAAATAGATATTCGTTTTGTAGTTTTTTCAGCAAGGAAACAATCGCAGATACAATGGACAGCTTGCTATAATAAACGGTTTTGATTCTTTTAATGTCCATAAAAGAAATATCATACTTGCACTTTTCTCTAATTTTTAATGCAGTTTTGAAATATGTATTTTGAGGTCGATCAAAATTGAAACCAAAATTTTTTTTGTTTTATTGCCTTTACTCTTTGCGAATAAAAATCTTGCCTGACCAATGATAATCTAATAATCGTCAATAAAATAAAGTAATTTTATGTAATATATTTTTGATTAAAATGCTACTGTATTAGAACTAACAGTAGTACAAATAAATTTGATTGCTATATGTACGATACGTAATTACGAATGAAACAGTGTTTCATTTTTTTTTTTCATATTTATTATATATAAATTTTATCAGATCGAACTTTTTTGTTATCAATTTATGAAACTTATGATATCTTACCTATAAAGATATTTTTTCATCGTAATCTTATGTTACGTTTATCCGTTTAATAAGAATAATCGTGACGCGAATGTGTAAAAGCAGACTTTCCTAGATCGAACATTCGTTACAGGTTAGACTCTCCATTTCTTCGAAATAATTTCTTTGCAACTGAATTAATAATCTCTAAAAGCATCTGAAATTCCATTCCAAAATATTGAATCTATAGATTAATCGTCACAGAGATTGTGTATGAAATTGTCGATCATCGCAGCGGTACCACCCGCGACGAAAGAAATACCTTCAGCCAATAAAGGATTCAAGAGAAAAAAGGAAAAGGAAGTGAAGCAGAGAAGGCTTCCGTGAGTCTCTCTTGTCCATCTAAAGGGCTTATAGTTACATGCGGTACGTGTGGAATAGGCTTCCGGTCGCTAGTCGAACGTCACGGTATCGATCGCTTCCGTTGGTCGCACTGCAGCAGCAGTAGCAGCCCGCAAAGCATCTCTTCGATCGCCGATACGCCGCAACTACGTCCAAAAGCACATTAAATTATTCTATTTATTCAATCCTATGTAATCGCAAATGTTTGTGAAAAGATTGCTCGTCCGTCCTTATAGTTTGTATCCTACTTATTATTTATGTTCTTATATGTGGTTATATATCTAATTTAGTACGTAGGTAGGTAAGTTTTTTTATCACTGACCAGATTTGTGATAGAAAGCTAATGAGTGTTCTTAAGGAATTAAATTGCTAATTGGATTTTCTCGAGTCTTTGAGACGCGATGTTACTTTACTTTATATCTTTTGGCAAAAACTTCTATAAGTATTAAATTTATTTAAAGCATTCGCGTGCAAAGGTTTATAACATGGAGAACGGCAAAGAAAATTTTTAACTTAGTTTATTGAACAATTCTAAATATATTATAAGGTCGTGAATATTGTGAAATTCTAATCTTTTAATTTAAAAACGAATACCAACCATATAGCAACCATCTTTTAATAAAAATAACCCAATCAAATAATTTTATAAAGTACGTTCCAAAACTTATGAAGTCTTTGTAATGATTAATATTCACACTCCTATGATAATTTATGTAATCTTTTTCATATTAAATTTAAAAGTAGACTACATAAAAAATATATTTATTTACTAAAAGCTAACTGTTGATTGTTAGATTTAGTCCTTTTATGTTAAATCTTTAAATATGTTTTATTGGTATAAATAAAGGATTTCTTCTTTAATGCAGGTATAAAATATTACCTACTTGCCTTTGTAAAAAAGATTTACACGGCTCAGAAAGCAATTTTCAGTTACCTTTCACACCATTAGTCACTTATCCACTTTACTTTGTTCTTTTAAAGATTCATTTTTTTCAGGTCATATAAAGTATTACACTTTGCATTATAGTATACTATTTTGTTTACCAAAGAAAAAATGCTTTAAATGAGTAGATAATAGATAAGTTACAGTTACAGTAATAATGCATTTATAATAAAATATTATTTTTAGATTAGTTTTAATGAATAAATTCGAAATTTTAGAAACAATCATTATTTAATAAAAGTACTTGAAGTACAATTTATCAGATCACTGTAATGCTTACTTAGAATGACGTTGTACGAGCTCAACTCCGTAATTACAAGATTGTCCTATAATTTTTTCCACAGTTGCTACTAAATCATAAGAAAATTTTGAAAACTTCTTTTTCTAAGAAGTTAAAAGAATGTCTTTGATGTTACACAAAATCTTTAGAAATTATTTGAAGAATATTATTTTTCTTTAATTGAAGATACAATAATATTAACTTTAAAAATTACTTAAATAAACAATGCTGTATTAGAACAACGTTATTGAAAATATGACGTGTATTTATTAATATAATTTTCAGAAGCTCTTCAAAGTAAAAAAAAAGATTTAATAAACATTTTGTTATTATCTTAACTTTAAAAGTCATATTTAGCACATTTTTAAGTTTCAACCCAAAGGATGTTCACTTTTATGAATATTATTATTTTAATAAATAAGAAAGTAAAGATTAAAAGCCTAATTTTATTAACGTTTACGACGAGAAACTATAATAATGTATTTAAGATTTTTTTCAAAATCTAATATTTATGCTATGAACACTGTATTTATTATTTATATAGCACAAAGAAAATTTTTTTAAATATTCCGTTTATTTAAAGTGTATGCAAGGATAATTATTGTTTGTCGTTTCTCGCATTCGCAGTTCAATTTATTGGTGGACTATTTGTTTTCATGAAAAAATATTTAGACGAAGCAACGATATATTTTTATTTTCATAGATAGTGTAAAGGATTTAATTCAGCAAATTACTTAAAAAAATGCCAATAAAATTCGTAAGTATTTTTCTTCGAAAGAACATTATGCTAGAGCTGCTATTTATAAATGTAATGGCTTTAAATTATTACCTCGAAAATGAAATGTTCATTACGACTATTTATTTAATCAACTGCAATTGTTACCGTCAATGCTTGTGTTTCAACTAACACGTATAGTGCGATAATTAAAATATTCTTTCATTTTCCTTATTTTACTCGTATCTCCTCAGTAGTATTCGCGTTAACCGTATTAAAATTAATCCTTACGAATCAATTATTGTACACCACAAGACCCACACAGTAGTTCAAAAAACCTGTCAATCTCTTTAATTCGAGTACTTGTTCGTTCTGTAAAAGTACTAGATCATCGATTAAAAAGCGTCGGCTCGCTACGAGATCGATCCGTGACGAATTATTCATTAGAGGCCTTTTTCTCATGTTAAGCATCTTTGCGTCTGACTGTCGTCTCTGCATCAGGGCAGCATAACGTTCGCTTGCGCGCACGTGCAGGAACCGCGTAACCCGCAGCCGAACACGCGCGCACACATCGGAGATGCACGTACGACAGGCGCATATCAGTCGGCCGTGAGTTTGAGCTTACAGCGATCAAATCCTCGGATCCTGGGATTTTGGCTTTGACCTCGTCTCGAACTCCTCGCTCGTCAATCGGAATTCATAAAAATACGCCGATCCATGCTCTCGTATTTATTCGGCGTGCCCGTCACCATTTCGGGAGAATCTCGTTCAAGGTGAAAACAGTCACGTACGCTGGAAAGCATTTGAATACAATCGCAGATATTGCATTTGAGGGAGTGCTGTTTCTGTATTTAATTATAGCCGCATTCTGCTAACGACCGTAGCTTCATCCTTCTGGTTTTAAGTTTAATCAACTCACCAGGAGCACCTTTATGAAAGATTAATAAGGTTACTTGAAAGTTTCAATTTTGTGCGTACTCATTGAAAGCTTTTTAAAGGTGAAATCACCAATGACCGGGAATTGCGGCATTTTCAATCGTTTGGTATAAAACTGATAATAGTTTATAACGGAATTATATGTGGAATCGAGTAAGCATTTAAGAAAAAAGAGCGTGCTTAATTGAAAGCATTGTAATTTTTTTTAAGATAAAATACTTTGACATAGTACATGTATAACGCGCATAGAAAAATATAAATGATTATATAAAACGAATGTTAAAGAATTTATTTCCATTCGCTTAGTTAAGTATCGCTCTTTTTTAAGACATCGTAATTTGTTAAGATATAATTTTAAGCGTATAATGAATATTGAAAGTTCATGTGTGGTGGTTTGAAACGATTATAAAATTTATTTTAAAATAGGAATGAATCATGAACTATTTCATATGATTATTCGGTAATTAATAATTCTTGGAAGTGACGCGAGAATACTAAACAATTCCGTTTGTACCTTCTTACATTTACTTACACAATAAGTATTAAAAAATGATTAGCTTTACGAATTGCATAAGTAATTAGCCAGTACACTTTAGAGATATAACTCAAAGATTACAACAAGCTGATAAGTAATTATAATGATATAAGTTGTATTCTTTTAATGTGAAATACAAATCACACTATATTGAATAAAGTCAGGTATTTAAAACTTATTCCAGAATATTTTGCATTGGAGATTCTACTTAATTTACACAAATTATTAATTTTAAGTAACACATCATCTGTAAAATATTCCGAAGTACACGAGTCGTGACAATTTTATTTTATCGAGTGAAGTATTTTTCTTGTTATACATTTTCTGTATTTTTATTTATAGAAATAACTTTTCTTTTAAATTTGATAATTATTGATTTATTATTTAGTTTCGTTACAAATTTCGAGTATTTATTAAATACATTATTTGCATAGGAATACATGATAATCAGATATCAAATACTTATGTTATATAGGTTTATAAGAAAAGTAAATATTATAGGTATAATTAAAATTATCAGTTCATCGTAGATTTAATTCATAAGAACATTTTTATATTAAGGATTAAAAGTAGTGATAAAAAATAATTAACATCATAAGTACGTAATCTCCATAGGTCTTTTCGTTTTCACCTAATTATTTCATCATATTTTATTTTCAAATTTTCTCAAATTTAATTAAATTTGATTAAAATTTTCTCATAAATTGCCAATTATTCTTTTTTGGTTTCGTACTTGTTAATAGATTTATGATTAGTAATTGAAATTTCCTTTTTAATCATACTAATAATCATCAATATGTTATGATAGTTCAAGATTAAGTAAATAGTACTAAGATTAATTTTTGTATCCTGAAAACAGTTTCTATTTTATTGAAAATTTGATGTCTCTCAAAATTGACATCAAAATTTACCATTACATAATTTTTCTTAGCTTAACTTAACTCAACTTAGTATCCATTATTTGCCCAAAACTTTTAACATTGAGTACCATTATATGTTAGTGTAGAGTTTATAGTGTGCAAATTAATTCAAAAGCTGTGTTTATATATATGTATAATAATTTTGTAATGTAAGAAAATATTCTTGACTATTTTTCAAAAAATTTTGAGTATTTTCTTCTTAACGTTAGAATAAATATAATTTAATAATATCAACTACATCGAAGTCCATTATTAGGTCAATCATTTTAACAGTTAAATCTTAGATTCATGATTAGATTTGTACAAAATTACAAATAGATAATGTATGCATTGCTTATAAAGATATATATGATAGCCAGGATAGTTCTTTAAAATTTTATCTGCATTAAGACGACATATGTTTTAAAGCGTAACGTAATATAAGAGCGTGAGTTGTTAGCTGCACAATATTTTTTCTTTAATTTATGATGGCACCATATAATAAACGTTTGCGTGCCACATAGTAAAGGTGCATATATTAAATAAGTTCTTGTTCGTAATTAACCAAATGGCAAATTATTTTAAAAATGAATAGTGACAGAAAACCATTGTAATATATCAAAGGAAATATAATTTTTCTATTACCGTCGTCAAGAAAGTTCGCGTACCAGTGAAAGCTGGCGCACTGATAAAAATGCTAATATCGGAAATAAAGCGATGCGATTAGTCGGACTCACTTATCCTGACTTCAATTAAACCAAATGTTTACGGAAGCATCTGAGTCACTGTCAAAGTCAAATACAGACGCGTTGGCACATTTTAATCGTGCGCGCGTCCTTGACGGCAGCAGAAACCAAGATTAGAATCCCAAGCGCTGTATCTCGCGAGCCCGAAAAAATAGAAAAAATCAAGACGAAAAAGAAGGACGACGATAAACGCTACGACGAGAGCGCGATCGGCATTCACGCGGTGCGACTCGTTGGTGGAATCCTTACCTCGGCAATAACTCCAGCGCCCATTGGCTTTCGATGCGACGCCGATCCCGCTCTCTTGGATCATCGCTTATTCCGCGGTCGACTCCCGCGGAGCACTTGATTCACGGGGAGAGTCGCGCGGACGCACATCCCGGTGATCGGCAGTCGGGTCAGGCGCAGCGCTGAATTCTTATGTTAATGCGAGAAAGGAGCGCTCCGGGAGAGGACAATAGCGGCCGATGTATCCGCGCGACAAAAGCTCTCGGATTGGCTCCGGTGCCTCGGACCCGCTCCTCTACGCTTTCTTTTTTTTACGACTCCCTCATCTCTTCCTGTCTCTTCTTCGTCTTGCTGCTGCTGCGAACATCATCTTCGACGCGAGTCGGGTTGTCGAGCACTCGAATGTGTATCGTTAGATGCGAGTCAAGCTCTCCTTACTTTTTGCTGGCTTTGGGCTGCTGAACATTGTTAAGATTATTCAACTTATTATTTATGGTGATATATCATATATACTGCGTTCCTTGAATGAAACAACTACTTCGTGTAAATACTTTATTAGCTTACCGTAGCTGAATTTTAATAGGAATAATATATACAATTTATGTCAACATTTTAGTTGTACTGTGAGTTGACGTTGACGTGACGCTGACTGTAATTACACTAAAATAATAAAGGTAAACACGTAATGCCATTAAAATTGTGCTGCTTTCTATGCTTATTCGACAGCAATTACCTTTTAAATAAAATTTATATCTATCTAAATATTAGTTGGTATTTAGTTATTCAAAATACATACGGTGAATATTAATTACTTATCAGTTTGTTGTAATCTTTAAGTTGTATCTCTAAAGTGTACTAGCTAACTTCTTGTGCAACTGATCAAGCTAATCACTTTTCGATTACATTGTGTAAATAAATATAAAAACTGCTAAAGAAGGTACAAACGTAATTTTTTACTGTTCTCGCGTTACTACCAAGGGTAGACAATACTTCAATAATTCAGTTAAGCCAAATTAAAATTATTGTCAGTTGTTTTAATCGTTTGATTGTGCACTCGAGTAATTTAAAAGACTAAATCATATAAATAATTGTATTACTTGTAATTATAGAAGTTTTCTTGGAAAACTTAAAACATAACGGTTGAAAGAATAAATAGAAAATGTCACAATTTGCATTATTAACCTATCATTAAAAATATATGTACCAGATTCAACGAATCTTGTGCACATTGTATCGAAATATTGTAATTAATTTTTGCTGATAAATCGTATTTGAAGGCAGAATTAATTGGTGTAATAATTATTTTAAGCGTTGAATCCTAGTCCTGCCACTTGCTTGGGTTGGTGGAAATGTGGTTACGTAAAAGAAATTATTTTGTAATGCATTCTCAATAATGACAGTTTAAAGTTTTATGAGCATTAAGAGTAACAATTTTTGGTAAATAATTACTAATTGTAATGCTATATGCTGCGACAATAATATCTTTGTAACGTCTAATTGAGCCAAAATTATTTCGATGTAAAGATTATTTACAATAGTTTATCAAGTGTATTTCTCAGTTCTTGTAAAATAATACAACAATAACTTATTAATTTTGACTTGTAAAGCATGTGATTATATTTACAAAAGAAATTATAAATTACGTAGCAAGCGCAGTTACAGACAATAGATAAGTAACCAATGATCACATCAACCTGTTCACGTTAAAGCTACGAGATTTACCAACTTTCAAATAAATTCCTTACAGGTAATCACTTATTTAATTGACTAGTACACGATACGTGCTAGATAGACACACGCTTAAAACCATATGGATAAATGCATGTTTTATTGAGCTGTCGTGCAAAATAATCGATTGAATTTATTTCTTTTCAGTCGTTGGCCTTACAAGCTCAATTAATCGATGAAAGCAAGCTGCAGTGGCCAACATTTCATAGAAAAGCAATACGCAATTGTCCAGTAAATCGTGTACCTCGTCCACCATCTTCCTCCACTAGCGTTTCTCTCAGTCTGTGCACACTTACTCTGCCTTTCTGTTGGCGTCTTGGCTCTTTGGCAATCGCTTCGGCTCGATTCGACCGCGTATAAGGCGCCCAAGAAAGCGATAGGCGTGGCTTATTGATTTCCTGCGGAGTGACGAGTCTGCGGAGATTTCAGGTCGTGGAGTCGCGTGCGCCACCACCAGATGCGCGGTAGCAGCTCCTTACGCAACAGCGCAAAAACCCAGAAATCCTAGCTCTACTCTTCCAATCTTTCTCCAAGTTTTCTTTTTTCTTTTAAGTGCTTTTTTTCGTTTCAACGATCCGTTCCAACTTACCGACATTCGCCCTTTCAAATCTTGTTTCACTCGGCAACAGGAGAGCGAAGCAGTTTTTCTTTTGTTTTGTTTTGTTACGAATTAGTTAATACATTTATGCGCTTATTATTACTGTTAGTCAAAATAATCAAATTAATTTTTAATCAATGAATTGAACTGAATTGCACGTTTGCGTTATATGATCTATTTTGAGAATCGATTTTTCTGTTAAGTTTTAAAGGGACGTTTCACATTGCAAAAGCTGTAATTATGTGCAAATATTAGAATTATTACTTTCGCCTTAGATATTTACCTTACTAATAATCTTACTAAATTTTCTTTCTTCGTGCGAACGTATACTTAAAGAATATTTTCTCATAATTGAACTTATTTCTAAAAAGTGAAGAGAAAAGCAATAGCATACTTTTAATGGCAAAAATAACGACCTAGAGACGCATCATGTATGAAAATGATATAACAATTTTTTAATATTTCCATAAAAGTAAGATAACAGGAGAAGAGTCAGAGCAATCGTTTATATGGAAACGGCCATAGAAATGTGCAGTAGACGTTCCACCCCATTATATTTTCGTTGGCTTATCCGTTATTTAGCGTTAATAAAATGTAGTCGGAATCACGTACGAACTTTCACCGATGGACGCTCGAACTTACGATAATCGTATCTCCATTATCGTGCGGCTATGGGTCGCGCTGATTTTTCGAAAGAGAGAAAGACTCTTTAGGTTTACTCGCCATACACCAAGTCCGTTACCTGTCGATGATCGCGAAGAATTTGCGGTCCGTGTGTCTTGTGTCACTTTTGAAATTCGCGGCGCGTTCTTCTACGGTATTTTCGAATGTTCGGTCGCACGCGTGCTGAGCGAGGGCGAGAGAGAGAGAGAGAGAGAGAGAGAGAGAGAGAGATCTCTCGTCTCCCGGAGAGTTAACACAAGAAGCGCTACATGATGTGTCGTAAAGCGAAGCAGGGGGTAAGAGGGGTTACTTGGCTTGCAGCACTGGCACGTTTCTCCGACTACATGATAATGCTTTTCGCTTTTTTGGAACTTTTATAACGCTCCAATGAGCAAATACTGAGGAGAGATTTATCGCTTATTACGCCATTGAAATGCGCTAGAAATGTGTGCGACGCTAAATAATTAGGGTGCGCGGTTTTTGATAGTCCTTACGCACGTAGTGTCCGCTCTTTCTTTTTATGCGAATCCGCTCATTTCTCTGGACTTCTTATTGTTTCACTTTACAAATAAAGAATAATATTTCGGTATCTTACGAATGTGAATTAATTTGATAAAGCAATTACTGGAATTTTGAAAATATACTAAACATTATTATTGTTATTACTGTTATTATCACTATTATTATTAAACTTATTCCATTTTAATTTTTACTTTTAAGAAATGAAAATTTTATTTATAACGATGATTCATTTCATATTGTCAGTTATTGAAACAGCGAAAGATTCATGTTTGCGCAAAAGAACTTTTCCATCGATAATTTATAAAAGAAGCTCGTTATTAAAATGTATTGAGTAATTGAGAAGTTAATTCGTTTTCATTATACACCGAGTCGATGCAACTTATTTTTAGAAATTTGTTATATTTATAGAAACTATTTACATGAAAATTTTCGATAAATTATTGATCACAAGTAAAAGTTTTGTTATAAGTAATTTTATAAAAGTACTCGTTTTTTCTATGGTTATATGAAATGAAATAAAATTAGATAAAATTAAATAAAATAAAATATTGACGTATACATTATTACGTGTTATATCCGTAACATAAATGAATTCCAAAACAAGGCTTTCCTTACAACGATATAATTACAGCTGGAAGAACCTTGAGACAAACATGAGATAAAGAAATGCCAATTTAGTTCGAAAAAATTGTAGAATATATATATTTCGAAATTAAGATACAAGTAACATCTCCTTTTTAATAGATCGAGTGTATATAATTTAAGTGAAGAATTAGATGATATTTAATGTTAAATTTAAAATCTTTTGAAATTGAAGGACACAGTAATTGTTTTTATAAGGATTGACTTTTTTTCAGCAGAAGTTCTATAGATCGTAAAATTACGTACGTGAAGATGTCTTATGTAAAAAATTTGTTTTAGAATCATATAACTTCTCATATAAGTGAAGTTTTTATAAAAATTCTGCTCGGAATCTCAAGAGCCTTTCCGTGGTCGGAGTTACTCGACTACCCAAAGGAAGTTTTTAAAAACACACGAAACAGACTCATAACTCTTTTCAATACATGTACACTATTTTTATTGTGTATGAGTTAAGAATTAATAACACAAATGCAGTTACTCCATTCTAGTACTGATACGAAGTAATGAAAAATATAATTCTGTATTGCATTGAACTGAGTCTTGTATTGTGATATAATGTAATTTGTATTTAGGTTTATGGATGTTTAATTGAATTTTCTTAGACTATTGAAATATTGCACAGAAACGTATTGTAAAATGTTCTTTTTCCTTCCGAAAACTATTCTTTTTTATATCTAAAAAGAACAATTTCTAAAAGAATCTTCTTTTAGGTATTCAACTAATATAAGTTCTTTTGTATTTTATTCCAAGACCATTATTCATGATAATAAAAGAAAACTTTTATTATCATCAGCGTATGTAAACATTTCAGAAATTTTACATAATAGAGCTACGGTTTTATTTTTCACACTACGCATTATTATAATTAAAAGTATGACAAGGACAGGACGAAGTTTAAATGCTCACTCCGTCATACATCACGTGTGGCACAATTTGAGAATATGGATTATTGTGTTTCATTATTTATTACTCAACTAAGTAATGGAGGCTAAAGTAACTGTAAGCCATAATCAAAAGCGAATCGGTGGCGTTTATCTCAGAACTAATTTCCTCATTCCGCAGAGAAGCATTTTGAAAAGTCATTGCTACTGTCATCTGCGAGTTAAGAAAAAATAATAACGACCAAGAGCCGTAGTCGCCTTGTCTCATGAGAGAGTAAGCGAAGGTGAGTTTCACAGGACACACAGTAGTGGTAAATGAAATCGGACTTACCTAATCGCGGCTTGTGACTATTTTCCTTTTTTAACGTTCAAGCGCTTGCCTCGTGCCACCCTGGAATATCTGTGCGAGCCGAGATTAAATGGACACGGTCCAGGTGCTTTCCAACTCCACGCTGATATAAGCGTCCGCGTATTATACTTATCACGGTCCACGGATCATGCAACGTCGACGGCTTTAACTACTTCCGAGGTTTCGACTCGTGTCGGGGGATTCGTCGCGCATCGTCTCTGGACGAGGAGAAGCGAAGGCCGCTTGAGTGCTTTTGTTTCTCGGAATAATAACTACGTCTTAAAGTTTGGCGGATTCGTCGCTTTTCGCCAGTCACTTATTTGTTTACGACTGTGATTTAATCTTATGCACGCGATGTTGTCGCATCCAAAGTCATTTTTCACTTTATTTTACATTTCACAAAGCCACAAAAAAGTTGTTGGTCCAAGTAAACGAAGATCGAAGCAATATCGAAGTATTTTTTGGAAATCTGTCGCGTTGAGTTTGATTCTGATTAACGTGTTTGTAAGTACAAACTTTTCGACTGGGCTTGTTCTTCTTTTCTTTCTTTTTCTTTGTACAAACTGTAATATAACATTAGAAAGAAAGATTCTTAACGATTGATACCACGAGAGCTTAAGGTCTAAAGGTTGCCTCAGATTGAACAAGCACAGCACGATCTCTTTCTTCATTCGATTTAATGTTTTTTTAAAGAGTATCGAACCCCGCATTACCACGCAATTGAAAAGAGCTACGAGCTCGGTATGTAAGGGTACGGTGATCGAAGGGCCAGTGCTTGCGTCCCTCGGCATCGCTTTGGAGGCGTCCGGACGAGCGAAAAGTCCGTTCGTATCGTCGTGCCATTAAACGCCTCGTAATACGTATCGCGCAGTGGCGCGACGCATACAGTTATGTACATACGGTACACGCTGTGCATTTTTCATATAATAGGTTGCAGGCAAGAGCGCGGCTGAGTACACGGTATGCGCGTGCGTGCGCATACGTATAGGCGCTCGCGGATGACGGGGACGGCTGAAGTCAATTGGCCTCGTGATTCGAGTACGGTTGCGTCCATTAAAGCCGAGTCGTCCAGAAGAAGCGCCGTAAAACTCGCCGGTAAGCTGAGGAAAATGAGTCGCCTCGCTCGTTTCCTTTCGTTACGTCGAGCGCCACTGGAAAGGCGCTCTCGATTCGTCGCGATCGTCGCCTCGAAGGGTAGACTGCGGGCATAGATGCAGGTGGATCGAGATTCGCGTTAATGGAAACAGCACTATTACTATATGTAGATATACTTTTGTTTGTGAAGTAAGAGTAACGTTGGCAAGCTGTGGAGAATTTCATCTAGCAACAATCAATACCAATCAGATTTCATTAATGATTGCAATTACAAAACTCAAGTGCGCCGCAGAGATAAAATAAACTATGTAAATAGCAAAACTATGTAATAAAATGGAATTTTATAATAGCCGTTAATAATGCATAAATTAAATTTAAGCTTGTTTACTGCTCATTAAGAGTTATCCGAGAATTTGAATAACATTTCTTTTGGCGTAGTTAAATTTTGTTCTAGTCTAGAAATTAAGTTACGTTCAAAATGCGTAACATATCTCCCAAAGAATGTTTACTCGGGACTTTCTTCCTTTATAAAACGACGTTAAAAGTGCACATCATATTGTTATACGATTGAATACTCATTAAAAATACTTCGATACTTTAATTAATAATGTTAGTTAACAATGAATTAATGTAATATTTTTGAGTAAAAACCGATTTTGATCAGCATTTTCGGAAAAGTATTATATCACTTTTATTTTTTTATACGATAAAAGGAAAGCCTCAACGTATTCAAGAAAATATTAAAATCAAAAACCATGAAGCCGATGGAGATTAAAAGCAATCTTGTTTATTATTTTTATCATTTTTATATCCCTACCGCTTAGTAAACTAAAATTATAAACTGCTTAATATATTATTATCTTAATAATACGTATATGTCTCGTAAATAAATATAAAATTATATTTAAAGAAAAAACTCATGTTTATAAAGAAATTCATATAATATAATGAAATCGTATAATTTAGCTAAATCGTGCTGGAGTTCAACCGGTAGATATTCATCGAAGTGACTACTTTTAATTGGAAGATAGTATTTATGTTCTGTTAATTTTCTTTCTTATATTGATTTTTTACTTTAATTTAAACACTTATATAACTTTAATCAATGAACATGTTTTGTACATTATAATATATTTTAATATTGGTGTCTGAAAGTGAATTTGAGCAAGCGATGAAAAATCTATTTCACTTTGCTTCAGATTTGAAAAATGACTAAATTTTTATTACAAGGCGTCTTCTGTAGTAAAGATAAGAATTTCGATTATTTTGATTTTTATCATTATACTGTTCAGTATATAATTAAATTTATCTAATGAGTACTTTTCTACATTTCAAAACATTTCATCTTTCAAATTTTCTTATTTTTAATTTTATGATGTATATTGTTTATACTTTTTTATTAAATTTAAGTACTTATATTGAAATTTGTATAACATTTATTTTTTTATGATTGCATATAAAAATATGATATGAAGTTATCGATGAAATATTATTTAATATATTATTCTATATATATATATATATATATATATATATATATATAAACATATTTAATTTGCTTAAGATTTAGAAAAAATAGTTCTAAATATTTTGAATCAAGATCTAATTTTATTCTAATGATATTAAAAAAAGAATTATAATTCTTAATAAACATACTTCTTTTATAAGTTTCTTACATTATAATATTGCATTTACTTTAATAAACAGAAATGTTTTTTTACTATATTTAAAGTAATACATTATATATTACAATTTGAAGAAGATACAAGCGATAACTGAAGCTAACTCTAAACAAATATTTTTTGCGGTGACAACTGCATCTAAGGCCAAATTATCGGAATCAAATGAAACAAGGACGAAAAAGCAACTGCACATTAGCCATTTTTCAATTTTTGTAAAAGAAGTGTATGTCGAAAAAAATAGAAATACTTTTACAAAGGACCAGTATAATGAAAAGACTTTATAACAAAAAATAATATCTGATGTAATTTCAGATTAATCGGTCAAGTGTTATTTCAGAGTTTTTTTCGTGGATTTTGATAACGCAGTTTAACAAATCACGCGCTTAAAGATTTAAGTAGTGATTATGTGTGAATAAATGTATTTTTAAATTAATATAGCATCATTTATTTAAATTAGATTCACTTGAAAATGTAATGTCACACTTTGAAGATGTTGTATTTAAAAAAATTAGAACATTTAACAATCGATTTAAATTTTCAATATTGAAACTGCCCCTGATCCTTTAAAGAATTGTTATTATGCGGATTAGTATACGATTAATGAAATGTCAAAATACACGTGAAAGATAATATTTGCCCGATTAATTAATATTTATTATTATAGATAAATGGTAATATAGATTAGATATTATAATATCTAATTTTATATTATCTGCTTCTCGTATAATTGAAAGTAAAATATTCAATGAATGAAATGATTTTATAAATTTCTATTCGAATAATCGACTTCATAATTTCAGTGTAACCATTGAGACTATTGAAAAAAAAAAATCAATTCAAAGAGCGTCTCCATCACTGATCGCCGATTGTACACGTGCACTTTCTCCTTTTGATATTTGCCGACGAATCCGTTACATTGCCACTCGATGGCCGTACATCGATTTTCACGAGAGGACCCACATGACGACGTCCCACATCGACCGTTCAATACCAACCAACCGAAGGATTATTGCAAAATGCGAATTAACCTCGGGCTTTTACATCATCGTGAGAGCTACTGAATTTTATCTCTTGAGACGTACACTTTGCCATTTAAATTATTGTACGTGACGATTTTTCCAGATTTTTGCAATACGGGTGTGCGTTTATGCATTTGAGAAGTGCTTGTACCGGCTGTTACGAGGTTTTAATTTGGTTAATCAAAGCCTCCTTAGTGTGCATGTCTCGTGGTAGTTCTGTTCAAACGGCCTTAAAGAATCTCTCTACCTTTCATTTTCCTGCTGCAGTTAATGATGTTTAACATAATATTTAACCATTTTACGTTGTAAAGTTGCTACAATTATTCTATCGTTGATTAGTATGATTACCGAAGATTATATAATAATGAACTTTTAAATTTTGTATAAAAAATGATCGGATCATCAGAATTCATTTTATAAAGTAATCATCGTAATAGAGGAATATTTACAGTTATATATTTTTTTAATTTAATGTTGTCGAGTAAGTGCGAATAAGGAAATTTATCATCTGATAATCCTTAAATCCAAATGAGCTTCTCATTTAAATCAACTGTCATTGAATCAAATACATTTAGCTAATGAGTGAATAAGATAAAAATAATAATGTTTAAGTTATTGAAATTAGAAATCAAACGACTAGCACAAATCTCACTTTATTATAGAACAGTTTGTATTTATATAAATGTAATATTTTAATGTAAGTCTAAATAAATTTCTCATCTGTCAAGATACTGACATTAAATATTAAATGACAAAGGTACGAAATGCTGACAAGTTTAACACTACCCTACTATCAATAGGGTAGTTAATTCGATAGGGCAGATAAATTTACTGCAAGCATCTCTGCGATTGTGGTACACAAGCGATGCGTCACCGCATAGTCAAGCGCTGTTTCGTATGATACGCAGTCATGGCCAAACTCACAAGAACGGAATCAGCATTCACGCTTCGTTTTCGCGATGAACAATCGACTTTAGTATTGACAAACTCCAGTTGAGAGAGAATGAAGAGATGACGAAGGGCAGCGTATAGATTTGATGTGTCAATGACGCGCAGCGCATCTTCTCTTCTCGGGTACACACACGCACGTACGGACAACTTCGATTATAGCGCGTCAGCAAGTTTTGCAATACGTGTACGGGGCCACAGGCTAGTACGTGTCCTCGTATGCGCGAGAGGACGAGAGAGGGATGAATGTGTGTCGGTGTGCGCGCGCGCGGCTGCGATTAACTTCGCCGCTCCTCGACTTCCGTGTCGTGGTAGATATTACGTCTCGTTCATAGTTATAACTATGTTGTTTGGAAAAATTTTTAATTAGGGTCGAGTCGCTTTTCCTGCTTTGGGTATCATTATAAACTGGATAAAAATTTTTACGTAATTTTAAATTAAGTAAGTGCCAAAAGTATCATGTATTATTGACGATCGCTAAGAATTTATTTGCTAATGCGGTCTGCTTTTTCAATGAAACTCTTGAAAATAATTTGTAAAAAGTAAAAAATCTGTGCAATAAGTAATATGTAACTGTTTAATATCCGCAAGAGTAATTCTCAGTTATTTTATAATAATATTAGTACTATTTATCAGTATCATAATATTTTCATTCATTGAGCAGCGACTATGCATAATTTTATTGGAAAAAAGGCTAAAAGTAAGTACAAATTTGGAATTAATTACAAGATAGTTTTATTTATTAAAGAACTGCTAATTATTTACATTGAATTACAATTTTCATTATCACAATCTGCTATATAATGTTACGTTTACTTGTAAAATATATAATCCTTTCAGATTTATTCATTACTTTATCTAATTTTATAAAATACGTTAGCTTACGGTAAGTCAACTATAAAATTTAATTCAATACTTAATGCAATTTTATTACTTTTGAAATGTTTGGAAAGTAATTAAATATTTGTAGATTAATGATATTACAATTTTGAAGAATGTACATTATCATTTGATTTTACTAATTTTTTATATTTTTAACTTCATTCTTAACAACTAACTTCCTCAACACACATGCACATTCTGAACATATTTTATTTTTTGAGCAAGAAAACAATGATTTTCAATTGCATATAAACATTGTATGGATAGTATATAAGAATGATGGAGTACGTATGAAATTTTTTTCTGGTTTCTTAAAATCTGGGACTTATAAGTTGCCAAGGCCATGATGTTATTGAAATTTCGCCTAAATTTTTCACGTATAACTATAAGAAATAAAACAGAAATAAAAAGAACCGTGTAAGTAGAGCGATACTGGATATGACGTAATTATAACCTTTAGAATCGATATAAATGCAGTGGTAGAAATAGACACTTCAAGCCTGGTATAATCTTAGCTTTAATGTTTAAATGAACATAGATGTTTTATTTGACTTTGCTTGTATATTTATCTTATTTTTTTCAGTTTACAGCTGAAGTATTACGCAGGATATGATTCCGATATAAAATCGAGACAAAACCACACGATTAATTAGGGCATATGACTATTGGTAAGAAATAATGTTCCAAATCTGTAACATTCGAAAGAACGTAGATGATATCTTTATGTACATATTTTAGACATTTCATTTCCAACATTTCTTATTCAGTAATGTAAGATTATATTAATGTATCTGTTGAAATTCGTCGAATTAATATCGTGGTTAAAGCCTAATACTTAGAGAAATCAGTTCTAATGCATACCGGCAAGCAAATAACTTTTTTCTCCTCTTGATTCTTCTATGGCGTGTAGAGAGTTGGCACCATGTTCTGTTCATCATTTTTCTCTTCTATGGGGAAATTTATATTCGAATCACGCCCTGGCGACGCGAGCACGTAACATCTTCTGTTCTTGGGAGCAAAGTGTTTTCTTCCTATCTTGCTACAGCATGATACCACCGTCAACTCGAAGTTACAGCTTTTGAGTATTCAAAAGTAACTCAACTCTTACACTGTTCCAGAAATCTTGTATTAAGTTCGATTCTATGTCATTCTATTTTATATTCGAATTGTTATTAGTAATGCCGACTGTGTTATTTATTTTATTTTTGGATAAAATATCGAAATATTAATGAGGGTGCTATTTAGTGTATTGTTATCTTTATTTGCTCGTCAAACTGAAAGAAGCTTAACAATTTCACGAATATGTTGTTAGCAACGAAACGTCATAATTATTTTAATTTTTGAAATTTAAGACACCAGAAACTGATATAAAACGGATATAAAACGGAAATAAAACTACACGTATAATAACTCCGACTAAAGATCAACTAAATAATTATTGTAATCTAGACACTTTTCCCATTTGGATCAACTGAATTGATTTATTTAAAATGATATACAAATATTTTAAGAAAGGGACTAGGTTGTAGCTTTTCTCAATTAACATACATGGTATTTAATAAGGATCATTGTATTAGTTTTCTTAAGTAATTGCCTTTGATGGACTGTTTCGTATAAGGCAATGGAGTCGACTTGTATCGTTAATTTATGACAAAAGCAAAAGAGAGAATTATCATAATAAAACATCATCTAAATGTAATTCCACTACCAGAGCTTGAACAAAATACAATGAAAATCGAACGCGAATATAGAATCGTCGATTAAAAGTTGAAAAGCATTTGTCCGCTCAACATTCAGATTTCTCAGTCAGCCATTTATGGTTGCATCCTGTTCATATCGCACTTATTTATGCGAGATACGTTCTTTGTCGATTTATCGGTCCGCGATTGGTGGTTATTGAACGGCCCCGGTACCGCTCATCTTCGGTAGGGGTCCTATACTCTCCCCACCGTATTTGGCGCTACGCTCAGACGACGATGCGTTGTCGCGATGTGCCTGACGCATTCGAATAGGCCTGGAGTCATCGTATATTTCTCTTTCTTCTCTTCTCTCTCAGTCATCCCTCTGTCTCTGTCGCTCTGTCTCGGTCTCGCACTCTATCCATCTTCGAAACCTCCGCAGTCGGCGATTTATGAATAATATATCTTTTAAGGCTCCGCGCTATGCCGCGTTTCGAAATCATCATCCTTGCTTCGTTCGATTGGTATTCGCTATGAGCTTCGGAATCGGTTTTTCTGAGAACAATGACGAAAATGAGTATTCCGATTCTTTGAAGTATGCGCCCTTATATTTGGCAGTCGATCATACACCGTAAGATTATTTTCTTTAATCTACCGAATACGACATTATAAGAAGCTGTTGAAGAGGTAGGGTAGATACTGTTAAATGATCACTTTTGCTCAATAAATGAAGAGAGTTCTATTAAATATAGTTATTTTCTTAATTGATAGGTACATTGAATTTTTATTCTGTTTTAAGTGAAAGAGAGTAAACGTGGGGTATTACACGTACGTAAGAATTGGAGAGAGCATTGAAAATCAGGGAAACAATCAAGTAATATGCGGCGTAATCCATCACTACTAATTGTTACTAACATGCTAGTATTATTTAGGATTAGTATTATACGTGTAGTACTTGGATAAGTAAAATCTGAATTAATACTCAATACGAATGAAATAGTAACCATTTAGCTTACTCGAGTGTGATTAATAAATACACGTTATAACTTACCGGCTCATGAAATAAGATTTTAATTTAAAATTAGTGCATAAAGTTGAATCCAATCTTTCACCTTAGAAGCATAATTCGCTTAAATAATACTTACAATTACGGAATATTTTATAAGGTAAATTTTTGTTTTAAATACTTTTTCTGGTTTTTAACAACTAGTTAATATAGTTAACTTATAATTAGCTAAATATGCCAAGTACGATATTTTTTAATAAAAACATGATTACAATTTATATTGCTTATTTATTACAAATAACGAATTAATTGTATTAGTTATTTATATTAATTATTAAAAAATAATTAAAAGTATATATTATTTAATGTAAAGTACACTCTTGTTTTTTCAAATATATTATAATGTAGAGTTATCTTTCAGATAAACAGTAAAGATTACTGAAAATTGGTCAATTCATCAAATGATATTAAGAAAATACGGATAAACGTTAGTTAAAATGTTATCACTAGAGCTATTACATGAAATTTTAGGATGATTATTAAGATGATTAGCTATTTTACTGTTACGAATTATCATCTATAGTACATACGACAGGAATAAAGTTTAACGTAATTACACTCATGATAATGCAAATTACGCGAAAACAGTTCACACAATTGCATAAAAGATAAAATTTCCTTTACTGTCATTCGTATTGTAAGTATACAGATCCAGTGAATACTTTAAGTTAATTTGAAATAAAGGACTTTTTTTTAATCTGTAGGGGTACGATCACAAGTTGAAAATATTCAAATTTTCATTATTAAGATAACTTGAAGTAGAGTAATTATTTTTAGTGTCTTAAGTAAAACTTATGATAATTTTAAATATAGGGAGCCATTTAAATTAAAATAAATCTGTATTCTTTTTATTGTCTATCTCTATAGCGTAATATAAATATTTTTTTACATTTTTTATTATAATTATGACTAATTATTATTATATACTCAAAATATGATTATCTTAATGATATAAGTATGGTGTTAGTCCTTATTTTATATCTAACTTATTCCTACCTTATTTTATGTATATATTTAAACTTAATCCATGCGTTATAATATAACACTATTACATGAATAATAGTACATGTAGCTTAGAAATTCCTTTCTTAAAAATTGCATAGTATTTTTATTTTTTTTATTTCTCTTATCTTATTTTACCCGAAGTATTTTTCGAAACATTTTGATTTTAAGCACCTTAAATTTTTTTTTTTTATAAAAAATATACTTTTAAATGTAATCTTGTTTTTATTCATTTAAAATTTCTTTTTTCAAAAAATATCATTATTATGATTTATTGATTCTATAATTATCGGTATGTTTCAATGAGTAAAAACTTTTTCATGCATCTACAAATCAAATGTAAAATTTGAATTTTCAAATTTTCGGTAACTCATTCGGCATCTTTATTGTGTGAATCAAGCACTATAAACATGTCTTTTAAAGGGTACAAATTTAAAAAACTAGAATTTTTCTTTTATTCGCGATTACCTTATAGCCTAAAAAATGCAATAGAATATATTTTAATATAAAAAAGTTTCAAGTTCACGTTACAGCACTAAAATAAGAAAAGTACATCATTAAAAATATATACGTAATGAAGACTCGTGATGATTGTGTCAAAAAGCGAAAACTACCAATAATTTAGCTATTATATTCTATAGCTATTATATTAGAAATGTGATTTCAGAAGTAATTTATTAAAAAATAAAACTAATTTGAGAAAAATTGAGCGGTCATGACCTCCTAAATCTTCTTCCTATAGGTATAGAGCATCTTTTATACAGATGTTTCTGTTTTAACTGAAACTGTTGGATCTTCATTTTGAAAAAAGATCTATCAAGAGAAATTTGTATTATATTTGTATGTTTTTTAAAGTATATTTCATAAAGAACTATGAAAGAATCGTGTAAAAAATTATTTTATTATATTGTTAAACATAATTTTTCAAATAATGTTAATTTTTAAGCCATTACACTAGTGTTATCATGAAAATGAAACATAAAATGCAATCAATGAAAAGTTCTGTAAATTACAAAAGAAAATTTTCCGTTTATTTAATCTCATTCTTAGCGAGAAATTCCCTATGTTCATCAATATATATATATATATAAGAGTAATGAAATAGAAATTATAATTATCTAAAATTGTTCAAGGGAGAGGAACATGAAATCCACTATTTTTCAAATGATTCCGATTCCAAATTGTACCGATCCAAAGTAATGAATTCGTATATCGAAATTCATATTATATGCATCTGAAAGTCTTCCGGCGACGCCTCGTTGGCGTACTGTTCTCTCGATTTGACTTATTATACAAGAGGACATAATAAGCAGGCACTCGAAGAGAATGATAAGGGCAAGAGAGTGGGAGAAGGAGAGAGAAAAGATCGAGGGAGTGACTCGCACAGAGTCCTCAGAGATGCGCTGCACGATCCGTCACGAAATCTCGGATTCTATTAGCGGAGAAATTATAACGGATCGCCGACTAGCTGTGAGCGAGCTTCTGCCCATTCTTGCCTCAACTCGTCCGGAGGTGGATTTCTCTTGAATCGTAAATACGCATACAAACAAATCTCGATGCGCGTTCGAGGAAGTAAAAGAGACGGGCAGAATTCGTGCGGCGATGCAATGAATGTTAAAGGACTCGTCCGAGGTGTTGCAGATGGGCGCGATTCAAGGGACTTTCGAGACAAAAGTGAAATTCCTATTTGCATTTACCGATATGCCTTTACTCGCCCACGCGAACATCTTAATTAGCTTGGGATTTTTATTGTATTCTTTTCATTTTCCAATTTTCCTAATGCCACGAATCAATGTTAAAGGTAACCGGAGCGTCAGGCTTATGAAAACCGCGAAAATGTTGGACGATTTATAATATTGAAAATTAATATAATTAATAAAATTAGTAAAATCAATTCTTCATCGGATTCGATAATTACCGATTCAAATAAATAGTTATTAGTTTCTTAACTGTCATAAACGTTGACTGTTAAACTAATGAAATTCATTTATAAGGATTATAGTCGTCAAAATTATTTTTCTTTTAGTCAGTTAACGCAAAAAAGCGTATAAGCTAATAATGCATAGTGATAAGCAAAATGAGTACTCTTATTGTTAATAGCTGAGAAAAATAATGCACAACGGAATATATAAATTAATAATAATCAGACTTCTATAAAAATTATTTTGAACATATTGTATTTTAAGAAAGTAATTAACTGCTACAAATTAATTTCGTTAAATATAAATTTAATTGAAAATTTGCATGTGTCTGCCATGATTCTGTGACTATTACATTATTTAAAATTATATTAGAATAATATTTTAACAAGAAACTTATTGTTCATTTTAAAAATTTGAGCATATTTTAATATTAATAGAATTATTAGAACTTTTACTGCCATCTGTTAGCTACTATTCAAACTACCTTGTTCTCGCAGAGCCATTCATCATATAAATCAATCAAAAGTTAAAAAAAAATAAAAATGATAATAATTTTATCCACAAAATTATAATTATATTTATATTAAGTCCAATAAAGTCGGAGCTTTTACACTGCACGTCTTGTGCCACTCGCGTACATAAAAATTGCTCCTGTTTATCAAACGACGCCTTCCTTATCGAAATCCGCAAACGTCGTGCCCTGTATTTTACTTTGTATTTCCTCTAACTTTCCGGATAATCTTCGTTCTGTTCAATCTTCCATTGACTACAGGATAATTCGTGAAGAAACACGCGTTTTTCGTTATAAAACATATTTTTATTTTTGTTTCATGTTCGATTCTTGAAATACCCGCGTACTCTTCAGGATAACCTTCAAAGAATTGTGCTGCCCCCATACTATACTTTATCGTCGCAGAGTATATCTCGGACGTCAAGATATCGCGCGCTGGTTCATTCGTTTTCTACAGCGATCTACGCGCAAATTTAACGTTGCCCCATATGTACTAGTATTTTCAGTGAATAAGTGCTCAATACAAATCGTTCTCTGTAACTTTTAGTCCATACACTTACATGTATTTTACATCATACTGTATAAATGTTCACTTTATCATACGTGAAAAATGAAACAAGAATTAATTTTGTATTATATAAGGTATAAATATAAATGCAACAAGTTGATTTCATATTTGTGATATATTTGTGCACACACACACACATTTCAAATTTTAAGTGTATCGACTGAGATTTAAGATGCTTATTCAAAGAGGAGGATATTTATTAAAATGATGTTATTAAATAGAATAATGTTATTGGTATGCTATATATATATATTATCGCATGAAATATGTCTATACTATAAAAAGTTTAAATTTGACGAATGGATCTTCGTCACTGTCAGTCGCTTGCAGCAGCAGCGCAGGAGATAGATATCTCAGAGTGCGAATGTGCTGAGCGGGAAGTTTTGAATTTGCGTTTGACAGCGAGAGAAGACTTAAAATAATGCTTTGAAATAACTTGTAGTTAGGTGTCACTGATATAGCTAGAAGTGGTAACAGAGGAGCACAAGAGCGACGAGGATTTCAAAGAAAACAACGCGATCTGTATAAGACAGTCTTACACTATGTATATTGTATATAGTGATTAAGTTATTTGGATAAACACTAATTGATGTATATATACATTTACACAGATACTACAAAGAATCAGTTTAAAATTTCAAGATTTATACCAAACACATATTTCTGAAAATAATTCATATTATAAACTATTGAATTTTTCGAAAGTTCTTAAAATGAGTATTAAGATCAGGTAGACACAACCGTTTAGAATGGTTTTTAAAATACCGAAATGTATAGATTTATCTAGAGTAATGATATTGCACTGTAAAAAATATACATAGTTACATAATATAACAACAAATCATCAATGTAAGGAATAAGGCAGTAACAAGAAAATTTTAGTCAGTCTGCCGACTCGCCAAAGATAAACAATTTCCGAGAACAGTTTTTTGATAGATATTTTATTTGTAGGTAGCAACAAAACATTTTACTCCACTTTTCAAGACTTGCGAAATCTGTGAGTCGAGATGTTTTTTTGAAAAAAGAAGACTAGGCTCAAGTCCACCTATTCATCGACCATCTACCCTATGATAGGAGAGCAATCGTCGAGAGGACTGCAACCTAGAACACCGACACTTCATTGACAAATCAAAGCTGAGGTTTATCAACGGTCAAGACACAAAAGATCGCGTGCAGTTGCGAGAAAGAACGTTTTAATATCTGATATTTTATCTTTAATAAGCTTTTATTAAAAGTTCCCTCTTCCTTGCTCCTTGATGTTCTTGCTCAGTATAAAACATAACTTTATATTATTTACAAAATGTTGAAGATTTAATAAATCTAATTATATTTTAGTAAATTCAAAAGGTGAACGTGGTGTAATTATTTATAAGACACATTTATACATCAATAAAGTAAGTATTTTCATCAACAGTGCACAGAATATTGAAGCTAACTCTTTTCGTGCTCTCTTCCCAAATTTTAGTTCTCCTCTGACGTACAGTACCCGTAAATTAAGTACACGGAGAATTCGCTGGATGCGTAGTAATCGAAATTTTGCCAACTTTATAACAGTGGATCTTCCTTTGACACTGAGCTCACATTATTGCAGTGCGGTTGCACGCGTTGCAATACTGTGCGTCGATTGGTCCAAGTGTTCTGGCAAAAACGCCATTAATATTATTTTTCTTATGTATGTAAGCGCATTAAAATTGAAAACTTAGCGATTCGTAAATCTACCTTAATAAAATAATGTATACATTTTTCGTATACACATAATAATTTCTTTCAGTGATGAAGCTTGTAGGCGAGCTTAAAAATAAGTCTTTCAGTTACAGCTGTGTTTCAGTTAGTTACAACTTACATATTAAATTTTTATTTTTTTTTCATTTTTGAATGATAAGTATAGTATATTTTTAATTAATTCACCACAGTAGATAAAGTAGAAATCATTTCGTTCTGATTGAGGTTCAGTAGATTAGAACAAGATACAAGATTTAATACGATTCTTACAGTTTCAAGTCTCTTTTGAACACTTTTTTTCAAAACCAATAGGAATATCTTTAATTAATAACAAAAATATTTCGAATACTTTTGATATAAACTTTTAAGAAATTGTTTGTACATATAATCAATCATCAATAATTAAATAATATATTTAAGTAATTTAAAATTTACAATTATATTCTGAATATTTTTTTTTTCTCTTTGCGAATCATCAATTGTTAAAAATTCAACTTTAAATTTTGAGTTATTATTAATGTGATTTTAAAATTATTTATACCAATATATAGCCAACAAAAGTGTAACTTAGAATATGCAAGTTGAATTTTCAAAATTTAATATAAAAATGATCAACATAAAGTGATTTTTATAAAAAAATAAATTGAGATATCTAGTTACAAATAGAACGACAATTAAATGCATTCAATTTGAATATACTTGTCATTCTTTATTATTCTAAACTTATGATCTTATACATCACATATTTTCAATGTAAATTACTAATGTAAATGTTGTATGCGAGCTTAATATTACACAACTTTGTATATTTGTCTTTAAAAAAATACAAAGTCAGATTAAATGATAAAAATGATTTAGTAGATCACGATATAAACTGGGTCAAGGTTAATTTAAGGTAATGTAATATTATTTACAAGGTGAATGACAAATATAATTGATGGCCGTCGAAAGCCTTATCATGAATAAGTGACTATATTTATTTTAGAAAATTGGAAAGGAGCTTCTTAGCTCTATGCGAATTATCAATATTTTCAATAAATATTACATTTTAAGCAACCTTAGGGTAGGCGCACCTTGTTAGAGCAATTTGTATGTCGCCTGAATTTATGTTACCCGCTGTACATGGTATAACTGGTTCATTAAATTCTATGCAATTACATTTATGGCAGAGAATGTGTCGATACTGTGCATTTGATTTAATGTAAATTTAATGATAGAACAATAAAGTGTCTTTATTTCTATCTGAAAAATAGTTTCGTAAGATTTGATACAAGCAAGACTATTCTACAGAATAAGTACAACTTTAAAAAATATGCCTTGACCTTTTTCCTTAGATATATCAGAAAGTGCGTATCCTAATCAGGAATTAAAATTCATAGTTCCATAATTCTAATTGCGTATCACCTCTTAATAAGTTAGGTTAAAGTTGTCATTTATTAAATAATTTATTTATTAAATAATTTATTATTTAATATCAAAATTGTTGGATGGCAAATAGCCAAGAGCATTTGCCATCAACATCATAACTATCCGATCAAAATTATAGTCCCTGTATTTGTAGGTATAGAAGGCATTTTGGATTTGTAATTTCGAATAGCATAGAGATTCATAACGTTTCTCATCGCTAAATATCTTTTGAAAGTTCTCTTCGGTAACAGTACATAAATTAACTATTTAATAATAAATAATTAAAAATGACTGTACTCCTTTAACGATATTGTTTTGTATGCTTAAAGTTTTAGAATAAAAAATACCAATTTTTAACCTTACAAGTGAAAATTTTTAACTCATAATCTGTAATCTCTTAAAATTTGTTGTATCATTAAAGCAAAATATTGTTATTATCATAATCAGCGATTCGAATGGGTTGCAATTAAATTCAGTAATATTATGTGGCTGTAGACTTATTTTTATTGATTTAATTTTATATAATTATATAAAGTCGTCATTTATTTTTTTCTTCTATACTTAAACATTAAGACAAGTTTTAACGAGGTCTTTTTTCATTAAAATGCAAATAAATTATAACTCAATAAATGTAGTTTAAATTTGTATCAAAGTTGCAACTCTGATCTTGCTATTATAATTTTACTTTAAATAACTATCATTTTTTTTGGAAATACTTTAATACATTTTTATCATTTTGTAAAAATTTGAAACGCTGGTGCTAACATAAAGGCTTCACACTATTTACATCTAATTTTGCGGTTGAAAAGTTCATTCTGATATCAATATTTTTTTAAGATAAATCTGAACTACGCTGATTTGAAATTTAATAATGCTTTAGTTATTTAAAAACGAATTATAATATCATCTGTAATTTTCAAATGTAATTTTTTTTGTAATTTGCTAATATATTTAAATATTGCTAAATTACAACACCATAATATAATACATCATAATATGTAACGTGATTTTTTATCTTTTGCTTCGTTGTAACGGAAGTTTTGTTTAAAACAATTGTTCGTTAAACTTTCCATTACTAAATAAATTATTCACACATGCAGAGATTCATTCTTTTTAGAATAATATATTTCAAAATGTGATAAAAATGTATATCTTTTTAAATGCATATTATCATTTCAGTTTAAATCAGTTAACCTATATTATTATGAGTTTACTTATAAATTGCAAAAAGACTCTTCAAATTAGTTTTCTTTTGTAGAGATTAATAACTATCCTAAATACAATAATATTTTTATAACTTATGCCATTTAAAGAATTCAAATATAACATTTCTATGTTAGACAATGTTGGCTTCATGTTTTTTTTTCATATTCAAACGAAAAAGTACAGTTTGTAGCCTAAGCTTGGTATTATTCAGTTTAGTAATAATAATATCTTTATATTGTGTATAAATAACAGTGCCTAAGGTAGGTTTATAAATACTTATTATAATTATATATATTATATTAAAAATAAACATAAAAGTGCTTTATTTTTAAAAGTATATTTTAAAGTTTTAAAAGTATATTTTAAGTATATTTAAAATCGTCGATACATAAAATAATAAATAAGATTATAATAACTTATGATAATCACGAAGAAATTCAATATTGTTAGATGTTTCTACGTAGTCCGTGAATAATTAATGCAAAAGGTAAAATCAATTTGTATTTACGAAGCTTATATAAGAAAATATAATTTTATCTAGTTTACTTATTTATCACAACCATTAATTGTACATGTCATTTCACATTTGTCTTAAAATTGGTCAAATAGAAATATTTTTTTTCAAGCGCTAGCGTATAAATTTTTAATTTTGTTCCATTATAATGATTTATTTCTATCTCTTCGAACTCCTGTTCTGAACTAACACTATTTACATTATAGAGAAATTTTTATTTAATTATAGATCTTGTGTTTCTATTATTAAGAGCGTACGGACAATACTTTAATTTATAGTGAATATTGATTTATTAAAAGTATTGATTTGAGTCTTCTGTTCTACAAAGACAAGAAAATTTTTAAATTTTGTCTAATTAAATAAAAACGATAAAATATAATAAGAATCCCTTAATGAAATCAATACGAAGATAAAATTTTACTCCTTTATAAAATTTCAGTTATTTTCTGTTGATTTTAAAGTACTAATTATTAGTTTTTATATTAGTTTTCATATAAAGTATTAAAACACATCTTGAAAATAACAATGTAACACATATTCTAAGCAAAAAAGTAAAACATGAATATATTATACGATTTTTTCTATTAAATAATAATAATAACAATAATAAATAAAGGAAGAGTATTTAATAAAATCAAATTAATCATTACATTGTAATTTCAAGGATGAAAGCTGATTATATTGGATGGAGCGATTATAGAATAGCGTTTTAAAATAAATGTATATGAGACACATGAGTTCGCATTCATAAATAATCAAGTGAAAAAAAAAAAGTTAAAACTCTCATTTAAAAGTTATTTAGAATTTAGCAACATTCTTCTCTAGAGTATCCAGCTCCTGAGCAATCGCCTTCGGAAGATCGTCGCCAACTTGGTTATCCAGGTAATCCCTAAGATCCTTCACCTCCTTCTGCCAAAATTCCTTGGGCAGACTGAACAATTCCTCGAAGTTCACTTTGTCAATTAAGCCGTTGAGGTTGAAGGATCCTGGCTTGGGCAGCATTCCGATAGGGGAATCAACGGCGTTATCCTCGCCGTCGATCCTTCGCAGAATCCAATCGAGTACGCGCGCGTTTTCTCCAAAACCTGGCCAGAGGAAGCCGTTCGGACCCTTCCGAAACCAGTTCACGTGGAAAACCAAGGGTAATTTCGCATTCTTCACTTGGGACATGTTTAGCCAGTGGTTGAGATAGTGCCCAAAGTTGTAGCCAAAGAACGGCCGCATTGCGAACGGGTCGTTCATTATCACTTTGTCCTGTAAATACGTTACGACATAAAGCGGCTACAAAAATATCGTTCAGTTGCTGATGAAAGCAACGATTGTTGTTTCTTGTTTTGCAGTTTTTTTTGCACAATTTCTTGTTATCAAAGGAAATGAAAGACTTTGCGAAGTGATGAAATATTTAAAATGTAGAAGGAGATTTATCGTGCATATAAATTCAATAATAAGCTTAATTAATGGTCTTTAATGACAGAAAAATACTTTGTAATTCGATAATCAAAACTTCTGATTGTGTGATTATTGAGTAATTACCATATATAATTTTCTTTTTCGATCTATTTTTTTTACAATTTATTTACTATAGAATACATCAATAGATGAAAATGTTATCTATAAAAAAAACCTTCAACTATTAAGTTAACAAGAAAGTTTTGTATGTGTAAGGAAATAATAATGTTAATTTAATATTCAAATTATCCCTCGTTTGCGTATTATGAAAGAAAGTTTGCTGTATTATGCTTTAACAGAGTAATAACAATATTGTAAGTTCGATTGGACTTTTATAAATTTAATGAGTTACAGTTCTAAACTTTCTACTAAAATTTAGGTGAAAATGCATTAGTGAAAAAATTCCATATTATAATTATATATAAATAATATGATTGTCTGTAAATATTTTTAATATGCAAAATACAATTATGAATCGATAAGCGAATCGAAATTAAATACTAGTCGTAATAAAGAAATGAATGTGCGCATGCATTGAGGAAACTTTAACCTTGTTAAATAGTTACCAATAGTAATTTTCAGTAAAATTTATATTTGAATAAGAACCTTCGAAAAACCAACGTTTTACTACGACTAGTTTCTTGCAATACAGCAGAACAATTGCGTTGTTAACTTACGCCAGTAGTAATAGTCGATTGTCGAAAATCCAAAATGCGCCAGTTATATTAATTTCTTTCCCGATCTTAAATATATAGACGAAAATTGTCGATATGATCGGTTACGCGTGTATCTAGAACGTTAACCGCATTTAACCCCACGTCTTTGTCGTTAACTAACCTTGTGTTCAGCAGCAGCGGTTGCCTCGGATCTCATGGTGGCGCCGATGAAAACGCCGTGCTGCCAGTCACGTGCTTGATAGATAAGCGGTACGCCCGCGGGACGTCGACCGCCGAAGAGGATGGCTTCGATCGGGACGCCCTGCGGGTCCTCCCAGGAGGGATCGATAATCGGGCACTGACTCGCCGGTGTGCAGAAACGTGAGTTCGGGTGAGCCGCGGGTATTTTCGAGTCACGCTGCCAAGCATTGCCATGCCAATCTGTGATCTGTGAGAGCGATTTTCAAGGACTGATTAGACGGATCAGTTCTTACAACGGTAAGAACTGATTTACTATTTATTTACTATTTATATGAGTAATTATTTTACTCATAATAAGCAGTAGTGGAATTATTTAGAATAAAATTTAGAGTGCACTAATTGCTCTCACTGCTATGTTAATTGGTGCACAAGTTGCACATAATCGTTTGTATTTTTTATTATTGAGCGAGCATAACGTGTAAATTATGTATAAGAAATCCAATAAAAACAGGCAATATTTCAAATCATCAAGTAGTTGGGAATTCGTGTCGGAGTTATAAAGTAATCAAAGCTACTTTATAAGTGGGGAATGAATATTTTCAATGCCAATTATCCATCACTAAGCTATTAAAACGAAAATTACTAAAATCATCATTTGAATATAATTTTATCTAATTAATTCATCTCTTAATTCATCCACTTCTGCATAATAAAGAACTAATAAAACTAAATTGAAGCAATATATGATTTTTTATCGAGAAAGCGAATCTTATTTTAACTTCCATATATCATTTATATAGGTCAGTAAAAAAACTTCCTCGTTAAACTTATTCTCGAAAGTTAGAAACAGTTATTAAAATATGAAATATAAAATGAAAGGAAATTTAAATTAAATGACTTCTGAATGTACCTGAACATCTTCGGGCACCTCTTTCTCCATACCCTCCCAAAAAACGCCACCGTCGCTCGTTCTCGCAACATTTGTGAATAATGTGTTCTTAAAAATGGTCGCCATTGCATTTGGATTGGTCGCCGAACTCGTACCTGGTGCTACACCAAAGAAGCCGTTTTCTGGATTGATGGCTCGTAATCTACCCTGGGAGTCGAAACGCATCCAGGCGATGTCATCGCCCACGCACTCAACCTTATATCCTGGCAAAGATGGCTTAAGCATAGCGAGATTGGTTTTACCACAGGCACTCGGGAATGCAGCCGCGATATATCGCTTAATTCCTCTAGGATTTGTTACTCCTAGAATCTAAGACAATAGAATTAAATATATTAAAATATGCTGGACCACTCATCTTTCATATGTACACTGTTTGTATAAGGTTTCGAAACAAACGTCGAGGGAACTAGAGGTGTTTTATAAAAATTATTTTTTAACCTGATTAAATTACTGATACGAGTAATATTAGTGTAAATAGTTTTCTAGTATAGATTACTTATAAAAGTATTAAAGCTCTAGTTAATGAAACGTTAATGATTTAAATATGATTTTATTTTATTTAAATTATTTTATTTCCGTATAATTTTTAGAATACAAAATTCGATTTCTAATCATTTGTCAAGAATATTTCAGAAATGTTAATGTATTTTTCTTATACTTATGGTATAATTTTGTAAGGTTAAATGGTTTGATATCGTAGATTCTCTTAGGTTGGACTTTAAATGATATATATATATATATATATATATATACATAAAAGAAATATTAAATTTGATTATGAAAATACGACGAAAATATGAAAATATGAGCTGCGCATCATTAAATAACCGAGCATCGAGTATTAAAAGAAATTTGACAAATTGAATTCAATTGCAGAAAAAAGAATACGCTGGAATGTGAAAAAAGGAACACGCACCAACATGTGCTCGGCGAGCCAACCCTCATCCCTGGCAATAGTCGAGCCGATTCTGAGTGCGAAGCACTTCTTCCCCAGCAGCGAATTTCCCCCGTAGCCGCTCCCGTACGAGACGATTTCGTTCTTCGCCGGCTTGTGCAAAACGATCGTGCGCTCGGGGTCGCAGGGCCAAGTCTCGTTGACCTTGACGTTGGAGTCCGGGCTTGGCACACCGACCGAGTGCAGGCACTTGACGAAGTCCCGCTTATCTAGGTTCCGCAGCACGTTCTCACCCATGCGCGTCATTATCCGCATCGAACACACGACGTAGGCTGAATCCGTCAACTGGATGCCAATCTTCGAGAGAGGTGAGCCCACCGGGCCCATGCTGAATGGGATCACATACATCGTACGGCCTTTCGTGCAAAATGTACAATGGTTAACGTTTCTGTTTTCTTTTTTTCATTAAACTGTAATGCTATCAACCATTTCTTTCATGTCTCGTGTAATTATTTATATTTCATAATAAGCATACCTTTCATACAATTAGGAAAACGTTCCAAAATTGCCTCGTTCATATTGTTCGGTGAAATCCAGTTACCCAATGTTCCCTTGACTCCATTTCGAGGAGTTGGGATCGTATCTTTCTTATTAGGAGTACTAATGAACGTTTTGCTTTCAACGCGAGCTACATCAGCCGGATTCGTTCTTGCTAACCAACTGAAAATTACAAATGATTCATTCACGTAATTATAGGTCAATATAGTAAACTCGGACTGAGCACGTTCGGAGCATAACGTATTCATTTTAATAGCTTCTATAAGAACAATCGCATTATTATTATTATTATTATTATTATTATTATTATTATATCAAAATTGCTCTCGTAAATAAATTTGCGTTTCCCTGTAAGTATTCGCTTAATACATATCGTCATGTGAAATTTAACTTTTAACGTACAATAAACGTTAGTTTATAGTACTGAATAGTCTGAAGTGAATTATAATGAGAATAAAAACAAGAGTTACGAATAAGTTCATAAATATATTTTGCTGCATAAGAAGCTTGCGTAATCGTCACTGCAGATAACTACAATTGTTTAGTGTATACGAAGTCCTTGTCTTACTAATCGATGACTTCCAGATCAACAGTAGGAGGCTACTTTTAGATACTCGAAAGACAATATTATTATTTGAATGGAAAAAAAAAAGAAAAAAAAACAAGCTCGAAATGGTAGTCAACGCTTAGGAAACAATCAGAAAGTTCAGACGGCCGCGTGAAGTTATCTTTAGACAAAAAACTGGTATTTTCTTTGACGGTCAGTCGAGGGTCAACGCTTACCAGTTCTCGTATTTGGGCAGGGACTGGATGGTACCCTTGTTCTCCAGGAGCTTGAGTAGTTGCGAGTTCTCGAGATCGCTGCCGTCACAGATGTAGATGTCGTCGGGTCGGCAAAGTTTGACCGACTCCTCGATGTAGGCGCGTACTTGAGGCGCCAAAGGCACACTGACATTGCTGATAACGGGTGTGTCAACGATCCGGTCGAACGCCTCGTATTTTGTACTCGGACTACACTTGGCCGCGTGGGTCACCATCAGCTTGGCGACTCTAAAAGCGGATGATCGAATATTACGTTTATTACTTTAGCGCGCAAACGCGAGGAACTATTGTGCGTGAGAATCGCTTGTATGACTTCCATTTGAGTAATCAATTCGAGGGCTAATGGATTTTCTTTTTTAAAGGGACAGGAGCTTTTGAGGCTTCCTTGTTGCTTAGCAAGGAATAATTCTAATGTCAGAGACTTGTGTACTAGATAGTCTATGTAGAGGTTGTATTCTACCGATATTAGTGCGAATATTTTTGCAAGAGGCCTCCGAGACGCCAGTAAAAATTAAATAATCTTTTCGGTGGACCATTGACTTGTAAAAGCTACGTTTTTTTCTTTAAAACTGATATTTTGTCCTACTGCAAAATTGACAGTTTGATTTATATGGATAATATTTTGTAATACAAATTTATAATACGAATTTAAAGATTTGATCAGTATACAGGGATGAAGGTTGTGTAATTATCTAAATTAAGGTTTTCGTAAAAGGCCGTTATGTGCTGAAAATTCATTTAACGATTTTAGTTAAATATGAATGTTCTAGACACTTTAATGAAGTTATAATGAATGATATAATGAAGTTTTTAATAAATAAATAAATAAAGGTACATTTATATACATATTGAAGAATATATAAATATGACATTAGTTTTTAAAATAATAAATTTAAATTATAAATGAGGCTCAACAGTTATGCTAATGTAAATCTGTTGAAAGGAAGTTACATCACACGTTACATTTTCAATGTTTTTGTAAATATAAATACATACATTGTTAGTATTTCTAACGAGTATTTTTATCGTTGTAACTATATTACTTTTTCGAGTTTTAGGAAGGATATAATGCTTATATGTTTCTCACACAAGAAAAATGATATTCGAAAATTAACGTTCACTATTTCTTAAGTAATGGCTTCCGATATTTTTACACATAAAAAATAAATATATAAATTATATATACGCACACATACAGAATAATTATATAGAATATCCTCTGGTTAAAATTAGAATAAACAAATGATGCAATATCTGCTCTAGAACCGATCGAAGTAACTTTTTATTTTAATTCTAGGACCCATTTAATTCACATCGGAGTCCAACTAGGCCGTGAAAGCTGGCAATTAGACATCTGTTATCTTCTAAAATTAAAATATACCGTTACAAATTTCTTCTCATTAGTTATAAACTATTATGAAAATTGAGTTTTTATTTTAATATTCTTTTAATTGATCTGACAATTTTTTTTTTAATGATGATATAAATAAGATAAAAAAATAAATACTTAACATAATGACAGCAACTAGTATTAATTTAATTTCAGCTTAAATATATCAAATAAAATTCTATATTATGTTTAACTAGGGATTTGTATAACTTTCTACTTTATAAATTCTAATCTTCTAATGTCTGCATACATGTATATAAACGTTAATACTCTGCAGAGCGTTAACATTTATTAAATAATTATATCAAAAAATGTTCACGGTTATTAATACATTCATAAAAGGTTAAATCCTACGCGCGCGCGTCAAATGAAAGGGATCAATAGTCATCACCGTCACGCAACGTGCGTTAAAAATTTTATGGAGCTGACCTTGATTTATACTTACATTATTATAACGTTAGAAATATTCAAAAAAATAATTATTCAAGCTCGTATTCATAGCTATAATCTAATTAACTATGGAATAAGAAAATTTTAAATTTTTTATCACAATTAATATTGTATAAATTGTATACTTACAAAGTAAGTTAATGGGTTGTTATTGAAATAAAAAAATAAAATTTTTTTATATAGTCCATTAAACATTTTTTACAAACACAGAATTGATATAAATCAAATTTAATGTTTGCCTTGTAGGATTTTTTTAAATTAAAAATATTGACATATCAGACTAATATCAGTTGACAAGAAAATGTTTAAAATCTAATATTGCCAACCCTTTCTTAAAAAGAAAATTAATTTTAGGGTGCCAAAATCAATGCGATCGATAAAACATTCGTGCCTTACAGAATACTATTTACCGTGCAAATAACATTTGTTTTTTGTTAAAAAATGCATTTTATAATTAAAAGCTATTTTACGTAGAGTTTTATAAATAATTGGTCGCATTTCAACGTGCTACTTTTGTATCCACTCTTTTAAGTTTCTTTAAAAAAATGCGTTTCATTGAGAATGGAGATTGCCAATTAAATAGGTTTATTTATAATAAATTCAATTCTTGTAATCATTCGGATAACGCTGCAGACGTATCGCAAAAAGTATAACAAAGCCTTCGGAAATGATCGATCAATCAACCGAGAGTCGCTGGAACGATAAGCCTGCATAGTTTCTTTTCGTTGGAAAGTTTACATTCCATGAATTCAACAAGTGACTCGTACACACTCCTGCACATATGCGTATACGGATGTCAAGCTGTCGCACAATATTACATCATCCAATAACGAGCGATCGAGCCCCCTTTCAAGTTCTTTGTCGCGTTTGAACTCTCGCGATTCTGCCAGAAGTGCCTCCCCTCAAACCTCGCAATCCCTTGAAGATAACGCGAGGCTCGTGCCATCGGAAAGAAACCCCGATCTAATCTTAGGCTTCGTATTTTTCGCGAGAAACTTTCTCTCTCTCTCTCTCTCTCTCTCTCTCTCTCTCTCTCTCTCGCACTTTTTTTAGAGTATAAGTTGTCGAAAATGCTTCTTGGTGTAGTTGAGAATCGTGATTGCAATATAACGACAATGACAATGTGACTTGGGACCAGTTCTATCTAATAACGCGTTTCGTATTAATCATTCAAATAAGCCTAACAAAAATTTGTATTTCCAGCATTGTTTACATTTTAAAAACACGAAGCAATAAGATACTGATATGACGTGTCCCGTCGACTATGCAAACGTTTCGTTATGATAAATTTCGTATATGTTTGCGATTATGAGAATGCGTTTTGCACTTGGTAGACAAGCACTTGGGTTTTCTTTTAAGATACGTTTTCCCGATTAAAATTATCACTTATAAACGATAAGATTTCTTTGAAAATTCCGTTATTAAATTAATTGATAATTCGATAAAACATATTGAACCAGTATTGTGAAATTTCGTTTTAATAGCTAATTGCATTAAGTTGGAGTGAAAGGCGAATTGCCTTTTTCAGAGTTCAAGATTTCAACCAGTGTATTAAATCTAATAGGATTAATTTTTTTTATCGCGTCTATCGCTTAATAACAAATAATTTTATCCTGGACAAGAATAAAATTTCAGAAAAAGTACAAATTTATTATTACCAAAACTGATTTTTTTATAGTCAAGTGTCAAGTCAATTGGAATTAAAAATATGTAGAATTATGTTAAATAAATGCAATAAATAATCAAGGAATTATTTAATCGTTAAAATTTCGACAGAATACTTTTTAAATTTTTTTAATTATTTACCTCTCTACTAATAGTTTATAAGATTATAATTTATGAATGTTCGATAAGTAGTTCATGGTATTAAGTTTCTTATATTAGGAAATATTAATTTTTATAAGTAGTAGCATTACACTTTGAATGTGAAAAGTAAACTTGTTATTATTAAGAAAATATAAGCAGCTTCAACTAATGCAATTCATTGCATTACGTATGATTCGTTATTTTAAAAACGCTGTCCAGAGAAGCTTTCACTTTTAAAACTCGAATACATTTACAGCTGCCCTATGTACACGTACATGAGATCTCTGGTCCAGTTCATTACGTAAATATCTCATAGTAAATAATAATTTCTAACTAGCAAAACGGCAGACGAAAAAAGTGACAAGATAATCCGTAGGAAGCCAGTAGGTCGTTATCGTTAGGTGCAGCAACGAAAGCAACGAAAGCACCACCTCGCACCGTATCATGAACCGATGGTTCGCAATCGAACCATCTCGCACTCCTAACCATTCGTTTTCGAGCAACTTTCTTTCCCATGTTTCCCGAGGTTACGAAACGTCGTCTTGCGCAGCAAAGGAAGAAAAAAAGAAACCTACGCCCTAGCGTAGACCTAAAGCGAGTGTAAGGAAGAAAAAAAGGCTTACTGCGGGTAACGCGCCTCGACGGTGATCGGCATCCTGGAGGCTCTCCTCGCCGCGAGCGAACTTCGCTGAAAGCCGCAAAACTTCCTGTAGTGTCTAATACCGCAGCCGACGATCCTAGCTATAGCCGAAGGTGCTACAGCTGGGACAGTGCAACTCTTGACAGAGAGACTCAAATTGGACCAGTTCCTCGGCGATTTGAGCAACCCCGATCCTACCCATTGGGCCGTGGACATGTTGCCGGGCGACGACTAGCGTCGCTCCTTTTGTACACTCGGAAAAGGCCCGCCCGCTGCACCCTCAGTCCCTCCTCTACCTCCTACTCCACCGTCGCTGTCGCGGAAAATCTGCGGTGGGGATCGCCACTGGCCGGCGCGCGTCGATCTTCGAACTTCCGGAGTGGCCTACGACACGCCGATTGGTGGGGTGGATAGAAAAGCTTCCGCTCGGATCTTGCCACGGCTCAGGAATCGACCAACCTCTGGACTTACGCTCACCCTCCTCCGATAGCTAGTCCTCGCCTCGTGGGGGATGAGCTCCAGGTGGATTCTGCGCGAGGCCGAGAGAGAGGAGTAGGACGTCGACAGCTCCGGTGACGAGTCGCGCTTTATACGTCGTTACTGCTGCGACTGCGGTCTCCGGCCTGTCCTGCTCACAGTCTATCCTGCGGCCTTTTATTTTTCGTTCGGCGGGTCTCGCACCGCTATCAGACGAGAAAGAGAGATAGATTGACAGCCCGAGCGCGCGAGCGATCGTTCTCCGGACTTATTTACGCCGCGCGCGAGGTGAGAGAGATAGAAAGACAGCGGGTGATCTCGCTCGAATACAGCGTTGCCAGAACGAGTGCGATGATACTCAAACGTGTATTGCAAGCAATTTGGGCGGATATATTGGCTATGTAGCATCGGGTCGAAGATCGTAGTTTTGTCGCGAGGAGAAGGAGGAGAACGGAGCGATCGCGAAATTTTCCTACGCAGATTCGCCGCGATTTGGCGGTAAACCATTGATGCACGATAAGGATCGTGTGCGATCTTAACCGGGGTATAACCGTTCCGATTTCGCTTGATCAGAGCTTTTCTTGATACACCTCTTGCTAGGACGATTCGTTCCATTTCCAACTTTTCAAGCGGTTTGTTTATACGATCTTCTGGGATCCATGAATCGGTCTTACAGTGCAGTTTGGACTTACGCACTCGATATGGGAACTTTATCTATTCGAGTAGATCTGCTTTATTGCAGATGCGAGCTTTCATTTTTCGCGCTAGAAGTAATTATTTTTATGGAAAATTTTTAACTGTATAAATCATTTGCATGATTATACGATACGTGATAATTGGAACTTTATTAGTACAACTTTAACAGAAGAGATAACAAACACCGCGAATGAAATAATCTCTAATTTGTACGTATAATTTTATTACTCTTATTAGTTTCGCAATCCAAATTTAAAATTACTAGTATTTAAATACGAAATTACGAACACAGCGATTATAAGATAAAAGTTTTCTATTGAGAAGATTTATCAAGTTTGTTAAAATCTCAGAATATGTTACGTATTGAAATTTTGGATAAATTTTAAATATACGAGATATTTTTATTTTGTTACTAACTGGATTACTGACAGTGTTTTCATATAAACTGAACCACTTATAAACAAAATTTTTAATAATATTTTGTAAAATATAATGTACTATTTTATTAAATAAAGCAATGAATAATGGTGCGACGTAATTATATTATTATAGTTTTCTCGAGTTCAAGAATAATATAAATATGAAAATTTTCATCAGAATTCTGTATCTTGGATTTACAAAATATTACTTAAAATGCAGAGTGCATAATATTTTAAAATATTACCTAATTTAAATATCATGTGAATATTTAATCAATACATAATTTAAATACGCGTATAAGACAGTTTTTATAACAATCATTTTTTTTTCTGGTTTCCAATAGAAACAGTCATTCTAGTGTTACATGTAAATGTGTATCTTGATGTCAAATCAAGTATAAAAGTCTGCAGTTATTATTTTATAAATTTAACGAGAAATACAATAATATTACAATGAAAGACGATGTTTAGAATTAGTTACATACGCTGATTAATACATTTTTCAAAGGTTTGTCTCTACTTTGCTACTATTTTAAATTAAAAAATCCTTATCACTTTCATTATGCAGGTAGAATTTAGAATTGGAAATTTACGATTCGTTCGGAAATTTATTAGTAGATCGGAAGTCACCAAACTTTTATCAGTACTGGAGTTGAACGTTTTAAAGACGAACAGCATACATCATTAAATATAACATGTACAAAATAGTATTAACGTTGTTTATTCGTTTAAGTTTTGTGGAGTTCAGATGATTCATAATTCAATCCAATACATAAAAGCTTCGTCACAGATATGACAAATTCGTGTTTCTTATTTAAAACAACAAATTAAGATGTCTTTAAAACAATTAAAAAGATATCTTACATAAAGCAAATAGAATTTCTCAGAATTTAAGCAATATTATATTTCGAAAAGTTGATAAACTACTTTTGTCGTTGATAAAACAATAGGGAAAATTAAATATTTATAAGGTCGACATGTAATGTACGTAGATGATGAAATATTTAGAATGTGTATAAAATTCCTACGAGTTGAATTTATTAAGCTATTAAATGGCGTTAGAATTACATGTAAGGACGTCCTTTATCGAACGTAAACTTCAATTAATGTTTTTTGATGAATCAATTAGTTGACATATTTTAAAGTGACATTATATTTTTGAACACTTTAAAATAAATACTTAGCAATATTCAAAACTTAAAGTGAACGATATTTTTAATTTTAACTTACTTGAAGTAAAAGGATCAATTGTTTTTCTTTTAAATTAACATTAGATTACAAATTTGATAAAATAGCCTTGGCGTAAGTTAGTTACGATTAGTTACGATTACCTACGATTAGTTCTTCAAATTATTATTTTAACATTTATTACAATTAATATAAATGCATTGATTTTAATCTAATTTGCTTACAATTTCCAGAAGATGTTTTCAAAATGATAAACCTTACCTATATGTTTACAAGAAAGTGAATTTTTGTATTTTTGTAAATACTGGTTCGAAATATTTTGCCTTTCTGCACAACAGTTTAGAGTTTAAAGTATAATGTTAAAAAGAGCTTCTACTCTAAACTAATAGACTAATAAACTAATAAACTAATAAACTAATATCATCAACAAATCAAGTAGATGAATCTTCCTTGCACATGGAGTAATATAAACGTATGAGGGCAAGATTGTCGTTAGGCCACAAGAATAAAAACCTCTTTCTACGAGCATCTGATTCTAGAAAATGAGTCAGTAGTCAATGCATGAATCACTGAGAAACAAGGAAATGTCCATAACAACAAAATAAAATTTTTATTCAAAGTTTTATTCAAAACCAAGATCAGTGGGATCAGTTTTACAGGGTTTACCGCTTAAATTCCTGTAACTATGTACAAAATAAGCGACAGACATACACAACAGTCAAAACTCGCATAAAGTGCATTGTTTTAATTCTCCTCATAGATTAATCGTAAAAGGAAGTTGGTGGAACTCGAACTCAAGCGGCGATGACCAATGAAGTTCTACGGAACATTAAGAAAGAACTCAATCCATGGACGGCTGGTCGTTGGCATCGCGGACACAGTCCAAGTGTAACCGATAGCCATAGCAACAGCAGCTCGAGAGCTGCTACTGATAAAGCACACCGATTTAATGTGACGCGTTCTTATCACCACATCGTTCGCTCTCTTGTATTCAGACGAGATGATGCTACAGAAAATGCTGCTTACCGCTTGTTTACATTCTTTCTCTTAAAAAGCAGACCCTATTTTATGTCCTTCGCTATTTTAGGTTTTTCGGATTTTTGGTTGGCATAGCAAGTATTCTCACATGTTATTCCTCGTTATTTCAGGGTAAGTAGTATTTATGCATAGCGATCACAAAGTTCATTTGTAAAATTTTCATTGACTGATGCTTTTCATTTTTAGATATTAGGGATTGTATTTAGTTTTGATTGAATGACATTATTCGATGTCATTGGCATACTTTCTATAAATAAAGAACGAACAACTTGATTAGAATCAATAAGATGAAAAATGACCTCCCCCGTTTCATTACCATTAAAATCGACCGTAATACTAAACTTGTCTGGCTTTCTTTTCACCAAAATAACAATTCATATGAGTTGTAAAATATATTTACAACTGGTATAATATATTAGAAAGGTCTTAGAACGAAAGTATAAGATCAGGATCTAAAAAAATGACTTCTTATGCATTGTGCTTACCGATAATCTTTAACTTAGGTAAAAACGTAATAAGAATTTTTCCTAAAAGAGTTATTACAAATTTTTCAAAAAAATTAAAAAAAAATACATTTTCACCAAAAATTATTATTTTTTATATCATTAAAAAATGTGTGAATGTAACAATTAACGAATTATTTTCTATTAGATAATGTAATACATTTATTTCTATTATCGAAGGAAGAGATATAATACTTTTATTTATAAATTATTAAACAAAAATTGAAAAATAGAGATTTATTCAGAAGTAATATAGTTAATAATTCTTAAACTATAATAAAAGTTAATAATCAGTAATATGGAATTATACATTTTAGCTTTTGATATTATGAACTACAAATATAATTATAAAGAGCTTATCAAATTTTTTCATAATATTATATTTCTGTGTATTAGACGTTTCTGTTAATTAACGGATCAATAATAAATTAACATTAACTATATAATTATAGACGATTTATTCGACTATTATAAAAGCTTATTTTCGATTGCAGAAATCTAATCAAGGTATATCAACTTAATTAATTTGGTAATTTTTTAATTTAAGCTCTAAAAGTTTTTTTTTTTTTTTTTTTTTTTTTGAAAATGTTTAATCTCTTTTAAAAATGATATAAAATCTAGTGATGCAATATATAGTGTTTAAATTCTTATTAAATCTTCAATTTATATTCTGTTTCTATAATACGGAAAAAATTTACCTGTTAAATTTTGACTGAATTTATTAGTTGAAAAATTTGGAAGAAATGTATAGTTGTTCATAAATGTTTACTTTCTTATAAAAAGCAAGTTTTACAACATTATAAATCTTGTGATGAAATTTTATTCATAAATACTTTTCTTCTAAGGTGATAACGTTATCAGAAATTCAGATTGTAGGCATTTACTTTTCATAATTTGTTTTATTTCGTAAGACTAACGTATGCAATTACGTTATCCTGTTTCTTAAAAGTCGCTGATTCAGAATTCAAAGTCAATCGTGTCAGTATACATGACAAATAATAATAAAAAAAAAGGAAACCTGCATAAGATTTTTAAAAATATTGTATCTTCTTTATGTATTTAAAAGCATTTTATTTTCGCAAAACTAAAATAGGCTTGCAAATTTTAAGACTATAAATCTTCTCAATGTCCAGTACAGTAAATTTAATCCATATAATACTTAAACAGAAATATTATTTCTTCACAAATATTAAATGTCTAAAATTATGATTTTGTTCAAATGCATGTATTAGTGACTCAAGAAATCTGCTTTTTTTTGAACTATTACTACAAATTAGGTAACTTTAATAAAATTTATTTTATCACCTCGTCTTTTCTTTTAGATGGCCAAAAAATAAATTGATTAAACATGTCTTGTGACTTTAGTTTGTTTAAATGGTAGCTGTACTTTTTCCGAAGAAGTAAGATGTATTGGCGAAATAACAACAATCTTTGTCTGATCTTTATTGCTTATAATAATTACTAAACTAGTAACTGTCATAATTTACGTGCATGTTCTCTCTATTATTTATTACTAATCAAAATTATGATTAACATTGGGGAAACACGTTAGTACAACAGCGCCGAATACATGATCCCATAAAATCATCGCATAAAATTATAACAAATTATATCGTCGAATTTAAGTAGCAAAATTTTTAAATTTTTTATATATTTTTTTATTTAAATATAATTTATACTTTAAAAACATTAATCCTTTGAGAACTCATGTACAATTTACTTATACCTTAATTATAATTTAAAATTTATTTGTTCTGAAATATATAATATAACCTAAATTAATTCAGGTGATGTATATGACCTAAGTATAATGCACGTTACCATAGAAAAAAAAAGGTTATCCCTTGAATAAATTATCACTGTTTCAATCCAAATAATGACTCTAAATAAGATTTTGTGTACTAAGGAGAAAAATAAATTAAATGTTTATTTAAGAAGGAACAATATTAATTTAATTATTAAGAATATGTACAAATATTTTTTATAATGTGGAGGTATTTTATTTTTTTTATAAATATTTATATTTATAAAAATATTTGATTTTTTTAAACCTTAATAATTACGTTTATCTGAATCATCAATGTTACGGGATTAGTTGATTTTTATTTAGTATAAAACTAACAGTCAAGTTTTAAATCTAAAAAAAATTGTTTTTCTTTCTTTTATATTTTTGCAAGCATGCTTGAATAATCGCAATGAACTTTGTCTTGAGTCAGATAACACATCCTGTTCCTATTGGTTGAAATTAGATCTAGCCCGACAAATTTACCAATGGCGATTCACCAATGCTTTTATTTTAATTTTTTACGCACAGTTAGATAGTAGTTCTACATATTGTGTCTATGTATTCGTGTATATAATATTTAAAATGCAGAACTTTCAACTGCGAGTATTTCAATACATACAGAAACGCTAATTACAACAAGAATTTAATTTTCGATTTTGCTTAATGTAAATTAGCAAAAAATAACGTACCGATCCACGCATTTGACCCAAATAATTCTTTAGTTTTCTATTATGCATTGGAATTAATGAATTAACTATTTGACTGAATAAACAAATATATTAAAAGAATTGTATTTTTGGAAATATAAAAATTACAAAGATGTTTGTTGTATCGATATTAAACTATTACTATTACTATTACTGTTACTGTTGTTGTCGTCGTCGTTGTGTCGTTGTTAATGTTGTTGTTGTTATTGCTGTTGCTATCATTTTTATGCTCTTGTTGTTGTTATTGCTATTGTTATTATTATTATTATTATTATTATTATTATTATTATTATTCATAATTATTATTTATAATTATTAAAGACTGACGAAATATTTGAATGAGATTATGTTATATCAATAAAGCTACCTTTGTACATGAAAAAAAAACTGAAATTTTTACAAAAAAAGTAAGTATAAAAATCTAAAAATAAAAGATATAACATGTTCAGTTCTAATTTGATTCGATTTGATTTAAAGTATGTCATAGTTTTCTCATAAAAAGTAATTAACAAATATGAAGAATTCGATTTTGATCTACGAAAAAATAGTTTCAGAAAATGAAAAGTTGTAAAAAAATTTGAAGTGAAGTCGTAATTTTATAAATGTATGTACAAACTAATAATATTTTCATATTTTTATGCTTACAGTACAATAAAATAGTTCAATGAAAAAATAATTTTGTATGATATCAAACGACAAAACGTTAAATTTGTTTAATCTAATATTTTAATTACAATTATATATTGTAATTAAATCCGAATAATTTTGATATTTCATTGTTAATTATTTTCGAATATTTCAAAAATCTTTTGTGGATAATTTATTTCTGTCGATTTTGTTCCTATGTTTTCAGATGATTTCTTATGAATCTATTCTAATATATAAAAAATAAAACCTGGATGAATCTATTCTTATAGGATAGTTGTAATAATATAGTTGTTTATACGATAGACTGTTATTTTCATATAATTAGTAATATTTTTAATTTGTAAAATTACAAAATGCTATATATATTATAAGAGCGTAAAAAGAATTTCATATTATTGTTAATTCAGTTTTTGCTATAAATATCTTGAAAATAGAAAATGAATCATTAAGCCAGTTTAAATCCATTTAATACATTAATCAAATTAGAGACAGAATATTAAATAAATGATATTTATATTGCAATAATGTTTTTCTTTGAATTAATGTTATAATATTTACATTTTGTAGTAGTGGATAATATAAGTTTTTAAAATAAAATATTTTATGTTCAATGAACTTCGTGATAATGCTTATCTTACCCTCAAAGTGAAATATAATGAACATGATATTATTTTTTCAAACTATTATTTGTAATAGAAAATTCTTTTATTGTATTTATGTTTTGACAATATTGATATCTGAATGCTTTTATTCATATTGTACAAGTTTTTCCTTGTATATATTATTAGATTATTGGGAAAATAAAAATATTGTAGGTTGAATTTGTTTTACTCATTCTCTCATAGGCATGTTTAACAATAAGATTATTTCTTCTAAAAGCTTTTTTTAGATCATATATTAAGTTTATAAATAAAGGTTCTATTTTAATAGAAACCTATTTTATTTATAAACTAATAATTTTAATATTTTATATTTATGGAGCAAGAAATATTCGTTAAAACTTGATATTTATTATGCCTACAAATATCTTGAACCATGGATAAAGATATATTAAAGATATATTGGCTAGATTATCGAATTAAAAACAAATAAAATAAATTTTATAACTGTTGAAATCTAATTTAAATATGTTTAAATTATGATTTACAACAAACTAATGTACAAACTTGAAGAATGTAAAATAAAATGTTTGCATATAGCAATAGATAAATATTATTTATATATCATTAAAAAATTTTAAATTAAAACACATGACAAAATAATATTTAAAATGTGATGATCAAAACTGTAAAAAAAACGCAAAATAATAAAATACATTAACATTTTATATATTTATGAAATTGAAAGTATTTTATGTAAAGAAAAAACTTTACACGAATTAATTCTAGATAAAGGCATTTTAAGAATCTGCGTATTTGATAATTTGATCAAATATAAAACTGATTTTAAAATTAAGAAACTAAATTTCTTATTCATTAATAAGTGTTATTGTACGTCAAAAGAAAACTATTTGAGAATATATATTTGAGCGTTTAATTTGTATCTGCTATCAAAATATTTACTGATTATTTAATAATATCTGCAGTTTTGATTACATTATGGCTTAGCTACATTATATGACATATATTATTTATATATAATGTATACGTAAATTATGAGTTACTTAATGTATTGTTTTTAAAGGCTCACATATAAAAATAAAAGTAATAAAGTAAACAATATATATATATATATATATATATATATATATATATATTGAATAAAAATCTTATGATATTAAGTTTAAAATTGTATAGTCTTATCAATGTACCTGAAGAGGTAGAAAAACGACTGTTCTGTTAAACTTCTTTGACAATAATAAAATAACTTTAAAATAATTTAAAAAATTAGAAGTTAGTCTGAGAATAAAGTAGTTAACGTATCTATATATGATGTGTAAAAAAACTATAACTTACCTCTGTGAGACGTAATTTATAATTTTCTTCTATGATTAAATATTCAACGTTTGAAAGATTTTCTTAAAATTTTTAATTGTAAATATATATAACTAACATCATATATTTATTTATCAATAATTATTACAAACTCTTGTAACTTTTATACAATAGATTCGATAGATATGATTTGACAAGAGCAAAGAATTTTATCCCCATAGCAGTGAGTACTTAGATACATATCTAAGTACTTGTGCAGTACTTACATTCTGTTATCAAATAATAGTTCACTCAATAGATATTAGGCGCAATGTCGGGAGAAGGTCGTAACTTATATCAGTGTCAAGATTATTAGTTTTTTTTCTAAGTGTGCATCAATCGTAAAAAGGCAATTGCAAGCCGAAGAAATGTTCTGGAATATTTCAGATTTGCCGCGATTCGATAATTGAAAATGCAGTATTTATCAAGATATTCAGGTTCTTTTCAATTTCAAGTTCACAATACCTTTTTAAATTTCTTATTGTTAGTTTTACTGAAAAATGAAACGCATGCAACATTAAGTGTACTCTAATAAAGTATTGTCGCATTAATGGTATTCTGTGTTATTGCTTTATCTGTGGCACTATGTACGTATTTTGTCGACATATCGGCGATATTACTCTCCGGACGACGTAGGATGAATACACTTTTACAATATGACAAACGAAGAATTCGTAATGACCAAGGGTTCAATTAATGCTAAATGCGTAAGTGCGTTAAAAAAAAATCTTTATTTATCAATTAATTTTTTTTAATAATTAAAATAATTAATATATTCTACATTGTATATTCTAAAATAAGTGATAGTATCATTCGATATTGGTAGATTATCATAAAAAAATCATGATGTTCTAGAAGTAGTTATTCACTTACGTAATTTACGAAAGATGTAATAAATGTTGCATAACATCGGATTACTTCGAATTTCCGTTACTTATTTTTGATTGTACGTTTTGAGAAAATTTACAACCATTAAAAGAACATATTATATAATTAATGTTAACCTATTGATTGTTATTTTTGTAATTGTACGGTGAGTTTTCTAAAAATTTTGCATAAAATTAATAAATACTATCTATAACGTATAATTTTACTTTGTTTCTAGTCTTGTTTCGATAAGTCGCATCAATGTGTGATTATCAAGTAACTTTTTGGAGTGGTTTTTAAAATCAATACTTATAAGTATTTAAGTTACTATAGTATGTAAGTGCTTATTCATGGCAATCGAGAAAAGAATATTCTGCTTTATCTACATTAATGCACAATTGAAAGATGAGAGAATGGATATCGAAGACAAAATAAAAATGAGCCTTTAAAACAAATATGACTAAATCATTCATATTTATAACGCACTAATAGGAAGAATGTTTCAACTTGGGGTCGCATACTTTCAGGACATGACATTCGATAAAAAATAATAATATCAATCGTCTATCTTGAGTTTTACTTTAAACATATATTAAACGCAGTTTATAATCTTTTGTAAAAATATTATAAATAATTATTTTAAATTGTGATTAAGTAATATGTGATTAACAACAAATAAAAGTATATGTCAATATTAAAAAATGAATTAATAAGTAAATGAATAATAAGTAAAATGAATTAATTTTACTAAAAATGTTTTAATTTATTAAAGATTAATTTGTAAATTCGAATTAATTAATATAGCAATGGAAACTTTTAGATATAAGTAGTAGTCTAATTAAAATAAATTCTAATAAAAATATCATTAAGCAAAAATCAATTGCAAGCGAAGAGTAAAAAAATTATTAATAATGCAAGTAAGTGCAAGTAATATGAAAATAATTCCGTCAAGCAATATTAACGAAATATAATAATAATATATAAAAATTTATATCATATATTTTTAACTAGATAAACAACTAGATTAACTAGGTAAATAACAATGTATGAAAATGCAGCCATTTTATGATAAGTAAGATACTTTTGATGAAAGATAATTGTGCCAATTAATCATGGAAATTTTATTTTTTTTAAATTTGTTGGGATATATTATAATCAATGTAAAACTACATTCATGATTAAAAATAATAGTCTACCATTTTTTCGAAATACTGATTTAAAGATCTCCAGAGATCAAACTTAGGTTTTTTGTAAATTATATTCTTATTGAATAGTATTGAAGCTTTAAAAGCATATTTCAAAAAGTTCATTGTAAACATTGAAAAACAGTTTTCTAAAAATAGAATAATTATTTCTCTGTTAGTCTATTATTAAAAATATATTTATCGAAATATATGTTAATTTTCATTTAATTTTTTGTACAAAGTGAATTATAATATTTTGAAAAAGAAATTATTCTGCAGTGACTGTCCTTTTTGGAAATTTTACGCGCATTATCGATCGCATTTGTTTGAATTTCCTGACACATAACCATGTTATATAGACGGTAATAAGAAATATAAACGGCACATGTTATTTTTTGTCGCTGCTTGTTTCGATCCCTTCATAACTGTTTTGAGTAAATTAATAATTGTGAGACTAAATGATGGAAAATTCAAATGGATAATGATAATTATTGAAGCACTTCAATTAAAATAAATTCATTTGAATAAAGTAGGTAGTCAATAGAGAAAGTTTCTTAAAATATATTTTACTTAAAACGTTCAGGATAAAATTACTTAATAGTAAAATGGTAATTTAAAGGATTTCATTATGAATTTTAATTTGTAAAGAAATTTTAGTGTTTAGTATGTATATTAAATTTCAAGAAAATAGTGACATTCTCATAAAAAACTAATTATATTAAAATATAATAATCTATATATTACTAAATATAATGATTACAGTTATTAATCGTAGGGAGAAGAAAATACCTATTCAAAACCTATTAATAAAAATTATATTCATTCTCTAATTGAGCAATTTGAATTTCCTTGTTTCTATTTAACATCATTTTGTTCAATATTGTCTATTTTATAAAGAACATTGTGAGAGCTCTGTAAGTAGGTAATGCTTTGAGTAAAAACTTTACATTTTATTTAGAGTAATTTCATTTTTTCAATGCCACAAAACTATTTATTATGTGTCCAATAAAAATTATTTATATTTTGAACATGTGTGAAGTAGAAGTTTTAAAAGAAACTAATTTTTTAATTCTATAAATTTGTAATACATTATATTGATAATACCGATGCTAGTTGACTATCTTTAATATTTCGTTAATAATCATACAAAAAAATGTGGTATTACATATTTGTTAAAATGAAAATAAAAAATATAAGTCGTAAAAATATAATTCTCAAAAACAACAAATATGAACAAATACCAATCATTCAAAATTTCGAGAGAAATTTGGAAAACGAAGCAATCTTCTTATTTATTTTATTTTTTATCCCATTAAATCTTTCACATAGGCCTCGTGAATTTCGACGATTTTGCGGATGACTCAGTATGTATATATGCATCCGATGTTTCACTAAACGACTCACGCAAAGGAGATTATGATACAAGCTTCAAACGCTTTGTAGCCTTCGAAAATAAGAATTTATATCTACACGAATAATGAGATACGTTTCTTTATATAATTATCGTGTCTACATTTTTGTTAATCTCGAGTAACATTAAATATTTATAGTTTAGAGTCTTCATTGTTGTCAGATTATTGGGAACGATCTTCTTGGTAAAATTCTATTATGCATTCAAATTGATTATTTAAACCGAATGAAAAGAAATTTGTTATTATTGTTTATTAATTTTCTTTAATTGATTTTAAATAATAATTAGAGCGTTTTACAGATTTCACTGAGAATTACAGATTTTAATATAGTAACTATTTCGAGTTTTATTAGCATGATATAATGGATAAAACAGGTAATGACGTACTCGCATAAAAATGTATAAAAATTGTTTTAATATTTATTTGATAAAAATTTTTCAAGCAAATAATATTTAAATGAAATAATTACATTTCTAAACAGACAATTGATAAAAAATAAAATGAAATAAAATTGGTTGATGTAATAATGGAATATATCCATGTTTGTTACCTGTAAAATTGATGTAACTATTGTTTAACGTTTGCACTCCGTTTAAGTATTTCTGTTGATTACTTTTATGTATTATCTAATTATGTACACATTACGAACAGAGAAATATTCTAAGACTAATTTATTCTAAATAAAAGTCAAGAAATTTTATCAATTTCATTTCATAAACGAATTATACAATTTATCATTGGATAAATATTGAACTAAATGTTATTTTTGATTTTATAGGTTAATATGAGACTAAAAATTATAACACTTTATCGAATGTTTATCAACGGTCTATTTAGAAAAACAAGTTAAATTCCACAAGATTTAGATGGAGATTTGAACAATTAATAACTTAATAATAGCTTATAATATATAAAGTTATAAATAAACAAATAGGTCACATTGAAAACAAAATATACTTACTCTTATTATATTTTTAAGTCTTTACAGAGGTTAAAGGAACAACATTGATAAAATATATTTTGTAATACTGATCTGATATATATAAAAAACATTTTTTAAAGAGGGTACCTTGTTTTTGAAAAACAAAATCGCTAACAAAATTTTCTTTGAAATCTGGTTTTCATAATGGAATATATCATAAATATATTTTGCGCAAAAATATTTGCGCAATTATTGTTAATTTGTAATTATGATTAATGTTGTTTGGTAAACGGTTAGTTATTCATAATTTAGTAAATAGTAGTATGTATTTGGTGTGATAAAGATCTGTATATCTGTATATCTGTATTAGTAAATTTATTTCTCGAAATAACTTGTATAAAATTTAGCCTTTATTTTTAAATAATAAAATATTAATTCAACAGATTCATGCAAAAAATAATTCATATAAGACAGAAAACATTTTCGTTGCATTTAATTTTTTTTAATGCCTTGATCATAAATGAATGTAAAAAAATAAACTTGTAAATATATTTGAATAGTGTAGTAGATATGTAAAATATAAAGCCGAATTTTAATCTCTCAAAATTCAGTAAAACATATTATAACTGATTTTCAATCTATTCGTTAATTATTTTGTAATTTTTACTGTGAGCTCATATAAATATACATCATAATTCAGAGCTTTGTTGTAAAAAATACCATCTAAATTAAAAGTAAGAGTGATTACTATGTGTCTTGTACAGCGTCGAATTAGAATTTGATACAGTGATACAAAGAGCAGAACGACTCTTCAAAGATATTGAAAGGGGATCTACGTAGAATTCTACGATGACTAAAAATTTTTGCATTTAATTTAAACACGAAACTTTATTTTCAAACAAAGTTGATTATAATTACCAAATCGACATTATATGTTAGCAATTCTCGAGTTTATTTCAGTGTAAAATAGAGACTGAACAAAGCAAAGTTAATCTAGTAATTGTGCAAAGTATTATAACATACTGTCATATAATTTTTTACTTAGAATATATACTCATATACTTTTTTGAACTTAGATAATTTGGTCGGTTTTATAGAGCTTTTATATTGTTTAGTACATTCTTTTTAATGAATTAAACATGACACTTATTAAATTAAACATTACTTATTTATAAATAATTCACGTATTTTATCGTATTATAGTCATGTAAAGTTTTAGCTATTTTGCTTTAAATATTTCTTAAAGTTAAATATTAAAATTATTCATTCAATCATTAATTAATTAAAAAAACTCTTTTTACAAAGTAGTTGTATTATGTAATATAGTTGTATTGTATAATAAAGCCTTTTTTAAAATAAAATTAATTTAATTGATAAATAATGGATTTCATTAAAAGTCTATAATCTCAACTTTGACTACACGCTTTATTTACTTTATGTCTAGACAAGTTATAAAAGAGCTTTAATTTCTAGAAAATTATAAATATATTACTTATCATTAAGTTCTAACCTGTTTTTGTAGAAAATTTTAAGCAATATCTTAATTAAAAAGATTAGAACAAAATTTTTTTACAGATTTTTAAATCTGGATCCTTTATGAATGGATGATCGGTATTGTAGATTTTATGATAAATATTTGTGGTATACGTCTTCTTTAAAAAATATGTTATAGCTTATTTACTAATTAATATTTAAGAAGGAGAAAAATGAAAACTGAAATAAAAAATGATATATAAATTAATTTAAGATAGCCAATTTTTTTATAGAATAAATTATACATATCACGATAATTATAAATTATAAATTAAAAAAGAATTACTTCATATTTGTCTTTGAACTATAAGATATTCTAGGGTATACGCGCTTTCTTTGTCATTACTTATAAAATAATTATTTATTCATTTCAAAATGACGGTATGAAATTATTGATTTTTAGACATTTTTCAATTTGTTATAAAGTAATTATATAATATTAAGATAATTTGAGAACTAATTGTCGATATAATAGATTCTGTTTCCTTAGAGAGCAATATTAACGTTGTTAATTAAATCATAAAAATTTATGTAATCTATTATGTTTAAAAAAAAATAATTTACAAACGAAAACTAATATTATAACGCAAGACATTTATCTAAATATTCAATATTTGATATAAAGTCATACATATCTCGAAAATTTTGCTTTAAATTATTATATGAAATTATTTTTCATTTTATTATTTACATATTTTTAATTACAGCTTAATACAGATATCGGGAATTGATTAACAGCAATTATTCATTTTTTTATTTTCCTATTTTAAAAGCACATATTTCTGAGAAAGGATAAATTTCGTTTTAATAACATATTTAAGTTTAATATCGAATGTAGTGAAAACATATATTTCTCGACTTTTGGACTTTTAGTTACTTAAAAAATTTACTGGATACGTGTCTTATAGAGAGAGAGAGAGAGAAATTAACAACATTAAGTGATTCGTAGTAACGATATTTTCCAGAAATGGTTTTTTGGCAAAGGTGGAGGATTTTTCACAACGACTCCACATGAAAGGCCAATTGTGAAGTAGCGTAACGTAAATATAATAATTATTATCTGCATTGATATAAGTTGTCCATCTATTCGATTCAAAACTTCTTAAACATTCTTATCTCCTGTAATAAATTCTCCAAGCATTGCGAATACGTTTGATATTACAATACATATTATAAATAGATTACATTAATTTTTATATTACAAAAGTTCGAAAAATATCTATCTGCATAAATATAGACATCAATAACCTGCATAATCATTTATGATAAAAATTGAAATTAATTTTAAATAAGATAACTCTTAATAGAGAAATAACATATCTTTTTGTATTAGTAAAAGAGTTTCAATACAATCGATTAACAAAAGAAATTTATACAGTAAATATGAGCTTATGAAACTCATTTTTTGTTTTATAATAATTGAGTAGATGAATTGCATCATAAAAAGTGCAGTAAAGCAGTACAAAGAACATTAGACAATACGAGTTCAAGAGAGTCTTTGTCAAGGCTTCTCTCTCTCTCTCTCTCTCTCTCAATTGGTGTTATTAAGTCAAAAGCGTAATCGAGCGCATCTTTGTTTTTTCTTTTTATTGTTGTGATGTAATTATTATTCAAATATTATGAATATTACGATTTTGAAAAAGTACTGAACCATTTTGAAAATTTGGTTGATATTTTGAGATTTAAATTAAAATAATCAATAAAAATAAATTAGTTTTTTTCCGCGAAACAGGAATTATTTCCATCATTGATCTATAATTACTAATAAATTTTTATATTTTAAATGGCCAACTAAATTAATAAGTAAAAGTACAAAAATTCTTTAAACGAGGCATGCGTATGTGCTTATTTAATCGTACATATAAAATAAAATTACTTTCGTTTTTTTTAATTTAGTTACTAGTTAAAACTTTGATCTACTTGAACAAGATAGTTGTAATACATTAAAATAATTAAAAATAATTTTTCTAATAATACCAAGCTAATAATGTTTACAGATTAGGTATAAAATCGATAAAAAATTAGTGAAACGCCTTCGCAAGAATAATGGATCAAGACTAATAAATTTACCAAAACAATTTAAAGAATTTAAATGTCACGTTTACAGTAAGTTTGTGACTAAAAGTTTATCGAGAGTGACAATTTATTCAGTGATTTGTTATTAAAAAAATCCATTATCACTTTCAACTCTTCATAATACTAGGTGTTTAAAAAATATAGATATATTCTCTGTCAGTCAGTTAAGGCACTTGCTATTACGATGGGAAATCAAACTTCCGTATGCCATACTTTGCACACATATGAATCTCGATCATTAAGCATACGTAGTATAAGTTCAACGCACGCGCTGAAGAATTTCAAGTAAGTCAAGTACCTGGCTTGCCACGAGATGCGCAAGCGTAAATACAAGGAATACTCAGAGAGAGAGAGAGAGAGAGAGAGAGAGAGAGAGAGAGAGAGAGAGAGAGAGAGGGATATATATATATATATATATAATAATCGCGATGCGTCGTGAAGCCACGGCGATGGGACAGGCGCTCTGGCAGCTTGACAGCTTCTTTTTTTTCTCTTGAGAAAGGAGACAGTGATTGCGATAGCGACGGGGCGGGAGGAACGCAGGCTGCTAATCTCTCGTTCTCTCTCTTTCTTGGGAGCGAGTGCCACTAGTCGGCCGGGCCCCCTGATACGTCACCAGTAAGCTGCCATAATATATCGAACACGCAATCTCGTCGTGGCTGACGTCACATTCGGAGAGACGTGTGAGTGAAACGTGTCTGACATTCTTCCGTTCTTTATACGCGTCGAGTTATACGTGGATACGTCGCTCGGGCGCTTGATTGTTCAACAAAAGGAGTTTCGTTGACATTAAAATTGTAATCTTTATAAAATTGTTTGAAGTAAGATCGTTTAATGCTAGATAAATTCTGATATGATGTTTATCGCTGCTAAGATGGCTTACAGGAAGTATCAAACTACATATCATTATTTACTAGTGATTCCTTGCACTCATTCTGGTAGATATAAATATTACTTATCTTATCTTTTGAACTTTTAACTACCGTTTTTTGAATTGTCTTTTATCTTTCTTTCGTAACTTACAATGTTAAAATTGATGTCGAAAATAGTAGTTATATGACATTTATGTATAAACATATAATAGAATTATATGTTTTTTCAAGTTACTCTTGCTTTAAGTTAGCGATTAAATTTCTATTTCACAGGAAATTTACCCGAATTTCATCTTTTTATTTTGTTTCAACTTTTTAAATTTTGTTGTAATGTTTTTTCTTTTAGATAACTAAAGATCAAATAAGTAAATACGTATATGCTCATATTAAAATTTTTATGGTATATACTATTTATTTTAAATATGAAATAAACTAGATCGCTTATTGCTTTCATATAATACGTATAATTGTAAATTTTCATTCTTATAATTGAGTTGTGACTAATTGAAGATTGAATAATAACATTTTGTAAAAATTGGAGTTCATTTATAAGGTCGATGGTTTACATAGATAATAAATTTATTATTTTCTATATTTTTTATAAATAGTAAATTTTGCGCCATAAAAACTATTATGACGCAATACTACACTTTTGTTGCAAAAACTACATTCTGCATTACAGAGGGAAATAATATATTAAACAGTTATACATAATTTTAAAAGTATACATATACATTTCATAATGCATAAATTATTCCTTACAATGAGCTTTTTTGTGTACTCACGTATGTATTTTACGTAAAAGAAAGTTGTACCATTATTACATTTTGTTGTTGTTTTATTAATGTAATGATTACTTTATTTTTTATAAATACTTTGCCAGTACACAGTATTGTTAACTTATTTATTTATATTTATAAAAGGACAAATAAAATTATAGTAATTTAAACTGTATCACACAAAATAATTTAATAAAGAATTTCAATAACTGTATTAACTAATGTTTTACTCAATCTGTATCATAATAGTTATTGTAATAGGATTTAAAATCCATTTATAATGGTTATAATTTGGTTATTTACGTAAATAGCGATTTTATTAAATTATGATTATATTGTATTTGTTAGCTTTGAGTATCTTTAATATAAATATTATTGAATAAATTATTAAATATTCTCTATTATAATATAAAATTTTATATTTAATAGTAATAAAGTATTATAAATTGTTAAAGGAAATTAACGCGTAAACATTTGTAGTCATATTCAAATTAAAAAATGAATTACATTTATTATTGTCAATAAGGTAGTAACTTTTTATCGTATTTAATACACATGTATATAATAAACAATGAAGGTATCATTTATTTCAACGTGAGTCAATTTTGCAAAATTTATAACGTTCTTATCATTTATTTATTACAGAGGAGGGAGAAGGCACTTTACGTTGTAGGTAATAACCTTGAAAATGAAAGTTCTAAAAAGATACTCAAATGCCAAGGCTTGTACCTGTTGGCTAAGACACAATATTTCATAAAATTTATTTTCAGTTCACCGTTATTTCTATCAAAGTAATATTTACATTTTGCAAAGAAACTTATACAAACTTTATTTATCATCAAATTTCTTGAATATTTCTTAATGTTTTTTTTTAACTTTTATGGCGATGTCATTATTTTTGCACTGGTCATCATCATTGTTAGTTATGTTGACTTTAATAACGGAGAAATCTAGAAACGCTTCCAATTAAGAGACTCGCCACTCACCCTTTTGTCAATATAATAAACTAAATTTATTTTCCCATCTAAATGTCATAAAACTTATTAGAGTAGATCAGGCATTTGAATTTATTTGTGAAATACATTCGTGCAATCGCATAACTGATAACGCCATCTTTGGAATATTTACCGGAACGTTCTGTATAAAATAGAAATCTACTTTGCCAGATTTTAGTACTAGCTTTTATATTGATCTCATTTATTTATTTATAGTTTTCGATAAATCGTTACATTAGAATCCCACTGAGCAATGCTGAAATACTTGAAAGAGTGCCATTTACATAATTCATCTTTAAAAATATTCGGTCTGAGAATTTTTTGTTCCAAACTTGTTTTTTGTTTGACTTTATCTAGAAAGTATATTATTATGAAATTTTGCTTTTTAAATTTAAAATTTTAAATTAAATTAAATTCATAAATTTATCATTGTCTTAAAATGAAGATCATTATTATGTAAAAATATTTTCGGTATTACATTGAGAAAGTCATGCTTACATGGTTATATGCTTGCCATAACTAAATAAGGAGCATATTTTATTAAATTATTTTATTTAATGTTAAACGGATTCAGTTTAATATAATTTTCTTATGACTTTATTCACGTATATGTTATTTTCTAAAAAATAATGGTTTTTTTGTAATATCATTTTTATAGAATTATTTAAAATTATACGTTGACAAATTTAAAAAATAATATGAAGTTTGAAGAAATATTTTATATTAATTACAATTAGAACATCGAATATATCTTGTGCGATGCAGTTTTAGTTCATTAATTGGTTTCTTGAAATTTTTATTTTTAATTAATATGAAAAATATAAATTATATATATATATGAGTATATCGATGTATCTAATATATTAAATACGTTCAACGTAAGATATTTATGGACAATCATTCTGATTCTTATAAAATTAAGTTAACGAAGTATAAGAAAATTATACTAAAGAATATTTAACTGTTGGAAAAGATACCTAAATGTAATCATTATCATATATATATATAAAAGTTGAAACCATAATACAAACAAAAATTTTTTCATTCACTATGTGTTGAATACGTAATATGTTTATAGATGTTTGTGTTTTACTTTTGATAATTTGAATACGATTTTTGAAACACTTTATTTCGCTGATTGCTTGAATTTACATTATAGTGATCACGCAATAATGTAACCGATGTTGGTTGAATATTCTAATATACCGGTTATAAAATTTTTTAGTATTTTTTATTGTTAATTTTAGTTTTTTTTACCGACTTTCTTAAATTTGATTCCCTATATAACAGGAATTTTAACGTATTCTTAGTGGTAGCTGACAAAAAGGAAATGTATAGTTCGTTAAATGCAATTATAAATATACTCCTAAACATTGTTTACTATAAGATATTTATATATAAAAATTTTAATCTACTAAAATATTTTTCAATGTAAAATATTCAATAAATATATTTTCGTGCGCTACGTAAAAAAAGTGCATTTAGTAATATTTTACCAATCTTTTTTAATTTTTTAGTTCAGAAATGTTGAATTAATTTATTAGAATACAATGAAAAAAGAATTAATTTGGAATATTTATATTGGCGCATATTTAAAAACATTTATTAATTAAATTAAAAATGACAGTTAAAAAAAGTTCTTAAAGGATAAAAATCTTTATCATAATGAATAATTTTTTATTTGCTTACGCTGTTTCGATGTGCTTCCGAGTACAATGATTTTAATTCGTTTCTTACGTTGTGATTTTGCAATAATTTATATTGCAACTTCGAAAAAAATGTCGTGAAATTTTTGTATGTATTTTTACTTATAGTAGCCATAGTTTGTAAAAAATTGATACCACGGTGCATAGCAGTATAAAGATAATTGAGTAATAAATTAACGAAGAAGACCTTATATCTTAGTTTAATGTGCGCTGTCCATTATAAATACAAAGTTGTGGGTTACAGTTTTTAAAGAATTTTTCCAATTAAGATATTTATCAGAAAACAGAATGCGCAGATAAAAAACCCTTATACAAATGCAATTATATGAATAAGATCCATAAGAGTACATGTCCTTGAAATTGTTACATCATCGCATTCTCATGAACCAACGTAAAAGGATTGAAAAGAAAAAAAGAAGAAAAAGGCAACAGAGCCAAAGCTACTATTTGTACAAAAAAGTCAAGGGCCCACGTCGACATTGACGGCCCTGATCAAAGATTCATCGCACAACGGGGCAACGCGGCTACAGCTGTGCGACGTTCATCGCTCTATCTCTATCCGACTAATTCAGGGGGTATAGGAAGTTTCTTTTTCCGATATCGCATGTATACGCGCGTGCATGTGTGCGATGTGACGATGGTACGGTAGGAGAGCGAAGAGTCGAGCTTCTAGCGGGGGTCACTCGCTTTCTCTCTCTCGCATCAGCTGTTCAACGAAAGCGAGTTTTGCGCTTGCGTACTATGCGAGCCTGTGTTGCGAATTTCTGTGTACGTACATACTGCGCTCTTGCACGTAATTACGTACACGCGTGCGAGCCGGTATTCGCACGCCCTCTGTAAGAAGAGAGAGGCAACTAATTTCCAGCTGCTCGAACGAAATGCTGGGCAAACGCTCAAGTGAGATGGACAATCATCGCATATGCAATGTAAGGGTAGTTCTTCAATCCTTCGCTCGAAAGTCACGAGGAAGGTGCGCTCGCTGCTTTTTTTGTAAAAGATTTTAATTCTTTATTATTGGCATTGGCTCAATATTACGAGCTGACTATAGAAGGAACACATATTAAAGGGGACATGATTACGGCATTTTCTTGTAGCTTTTTTTTTTTTAAAAATTCCTTGCTATTGCAAAAGTACAGTCTTACATATAAATTATTAATTTTTTGCTTGGAAATATATTACATAAATGCCTTGAAAGTTTTTACACCTCGTACTTTTTATATGCGTCTTCATTTTGTTATTATGAAATTTATCCATATATTATTATTATTATTAAACTGAAGTAATTCATACTTATAAGTGTTTTCCAACCTTTTTACTATATCTTAAATGCATTGATGTATAATTTGAATGATTGCATTACATCACTTGGCATAAGAACTCATTGACTTTTTGCGTAGATTCTTTGAATTATTTCAAGGAAATAAGGTATATTTATATTATTCATACTATAAAGCGAACGAAATAATATAAAATTGAAAATTAATTTTTTTTGATTTGTTTGTAAAAAATTGTAAAAATTGTTGAGGTATTTAAAATTATTTCCTTCGTAGCGATAAATTACTATTTAAATTACTGATTTTCGATAGTTCTGCTTATGTCAATAGTTTCGATAAGAAGTAGATAAATGATAGATGATTAGGTTGTCAGTATTTTTAATAGTCTGTAAATAAGTCTTTAGTAGACACTAGAATAAATTTTTTAATTATTGATCGTAAGAAATGTACGAAGCTTGCTATAGTTTGAAGCTATTAGTAGCGAAATAACGCTTCTAAAAACGTAAGGAACATATTAGACGCCGTTGAGATTTCCTAATGAAATACGTGAAAACGTTGCAATGCATCGGCGTTAATAATGGAGCTATTAGCAACGAAGCACAAAGCGGTTGAAAACTTGTGACACCAAAGGATCGGTGAGCGCTTCTGAAGGCGCAATTAAAGAAGTAGCTTTAAGCAGTTAAAGAATGACAGATAGATGGAGAGTGGGAGAGTGGGAGGGAGATGGAAAACAAAACGCGGAGCGAACGCGCGCGTTGACAGTAGGAAAAGAGCAACATGGCCGCCTGCTGATCGCTCGGGCGCTCTTCCTTTTCAAAACTACCTTCCCTCTGCGGCCTTCTCTCTACGCCTCGTCTCTTTTTGCGCCTCAGCGAGAGTATTCGACAGCGTCGAGCCGTCCGAGAAGCTCGAAGCTGTAGACTGACAGTTTCTGCGACGCACGCGACGGTACGCGAAAATAACGAGGAGTACAACGGTGGCGGCGGTGGTGACGACGAGTACGACGACGACGTCGACGACCACGACCACGACGTGTTTGTGCATTATCAGATGATCGGCAGTGAGTTTTAACCTCGCCCTCGGCGCGACATTCGAAAAGTGAGCGCTGGTGGTGGTGTCAGTAGTAAGTGCGTAGCTCCGTTGTCTTCGAGCCGAACTCTACGCCCGTTCCTCTCTTCGCCCGACTGCGATTCTGCTTAGTTTACCTTGCTGCAGCGGGTTTATAATAATACACCCTGCTCGAGGCGCGCTCTTTTTTTTTCGTTCTCACGCATGATCGTGCGTGCGCGCGAGTTAATATATAACGCGAGCGAGTGCGGATTCGTTCAGAACGCGCGCATAAGATATAGAGAGCAAGAGAGACAGAGCGAGGCGTTGATAAAGAGAGTGAGAGGGAGAGATCACAACAAAACAAGGCTCGAGTAGAGTTGCGGCGCTCGCTCTTTGCTCTGTGCTGGCGTGCGCGAGCGGGACAAAGAGCGAGACACAACAAACAACGCAGTTCCCTAGAATTCGAAGTTTAGCGGAGAACCTGAGGAGCGGTGCAGCGTATTTTTGCGCGTTATCGCGGTCGGAGGTGTCCCAGTGTCCGATAGAAACGCAAAGGTTATGATGGCGAGTCGCGATTGAAGTAAGCACTTTCTGGCTCGAATGCGTGTGCGTGCACGTGTGTAGGAGGCCGCGGGCGTGTGTGTGTGTGCCGAAACGCAAAAGGAAGAAAGGAGGAAGAGGGATAGGTGTCGGCGCGAGCGAGCGAGACGCTGATAGAATCCAACAAAGGCTCTGGAGTTTGACGGCTGTTGATAGAGGGGCGAGTGCGAGAGTGGGAAGGAGAACGAAGAGGAAATTTGAAGACAAGCGCAGAAACCTCTGCGTCGTAGGATGCTGGAGCTCGAGTTGGTGCCCGAAAGGTCCCTCGGTTGCGAGCAGTGGGAATTTATTTTAGGCAAGTCGAATAAACACAATGACGTACCTGCATAAAATCTACGAACGATATTACGCGCTTTCACGTCGCATTCTCCTTTTTACCCTTCTTTTTGTTTTATTTACCGAGGGGTTGTCGGTGACGCAATTTCGGGATTGAAGCAAGGAGTTTTTGGCAAATGTTTTTGCTACTATAGGCATAAGAATAAATGCGAAAGATAAGAGACAGTAAGACAGCGAAAGAGAGAGAGAGAGAGAGAGAGAGAGAGAGAGCGAGAGTTACGAATAGAAGAAGGGAGAGAATAGATATAAAGAGGTTTATTTTGACAACCGCATGTAAACAGAAGCTGACGTTGGATAAATATTCGGTATTTATTAAATAATTTTTCATCCGGTTAGTTGGCGTTTTTTTTTATTTGTATGACACGTATTTTGGAAAGAGGTAAAGGTAACTGGTAATTAATGTTTTAAATTTGATGATTTGTTTAATATTATACGAAGTTCGATTAGCTGTCTGAGGTAGTTAATTCATTAATGAGACATTTTACTGAAGATGTAATTGTAAAAATCTGGAAAGTAATATTGAATGTTTTTAATATTTATTTATCTATTAAATGTATGAATAAATTGATAATTTAAATTGATAAATAAATAAATTGATAATTTATCAATTAAATTTATGAATAAATTGATAATTTAAAATATATGCCCACAACATTAGTTTTTTTAATTATTTTTTGGCACAGTAAGTGTTTCCCGTAAATTAAATAATGTCCGTTCAGTTAATCTCTTTGAAAAGTGAGAATGTATTGGTAATGCAAATGTTTCGTTGTACTTTCAACACCTTTACCTAACTGTATTTTGACTCTCTTTTTCACACCTGATGAGGATGTTAGGTAACATAAAAGTAGTAGATTATAATTATAAAAATAGTAGAAAATTTCTTAGAAATCATTACCTAATTAAAAAATTTTTTTTTAAACATACCAATAATTAATTAGTTTTAATATTATCCAATAAAGAATATTTAATTAATTCATATTTTAATTAATATTTTTAATTTAAATTCAAGAATTAATTTGTTTAAGATAAATGAAACAGTTCATGTTGTTTTATAATGAGGTACTAAAATCTGACTACTTTATTTTATTATAAATTTGTTTGAATTTTAAACGGTAGTTTTTAACATCATTAAAATGTAAATTTTATAATTGATTATATGAGGAATAAATGTTATTGCATAATTGAATAAAATTACAAAATGATACTTAAAAATAAAGGTTATAAGTTTTTAATGCTTTAATATTACTTTATAAAGAATTTTGAATGAAATATATTAATAACATATTAATATATTTTAATATAACAATATCTTTTATAAACTTTATTTAATTTTTTCATTTCTCATGTACTATAATAATGATTAGAATATTCTTTTTAGAAAACTGTGATTGCTCGTATAGATGTTTTTTCTATAAATAGAAATTAATAATGAAATTACTTTTTTAGGTATGCATTTTTCTCAGTCTGTATCAATAATACAGTCACAAGTGGGCATTATCAGGGGAGTACAAGTTCTTTATAGCGATTCGGTAAGTGCTTAGCATTTCTTAACATTATAATATCTTGTAGTTTATCTGAAAATAAGTATTTTAATACATTCAAATAGAACAATTGAACATATATAGATTTTTACTAAAGAATGCGTTTCTTTTTTCAATATTAATAATTAGTTGAACATACATTTTAAATAATATGTAAATATCTACAGGTTTTCACTCTCAATCAAAAACTTAATATCAAAAATAATTTTTTAAAAAATAAAATCATCTATGCATATTGGTATTAAAAATAATACTTTCGGATACTTAAAAATTAGAATATTGAATGGGTTAGAGATATCAAATTATTTATGTACTTATTTTTATTATTATTTTTATGCCTGTAGTGAATTTTAAGTAATTTTTAATATCTTAAAACTTTTTTTATACAGAATCCATTAGAAGTAGACCTAGTAATTAATTTACCTCATGACGGAGTACGGCTCATATTCGATCCAGTTGTGCAGAGGCTTAAAATTATTGAAATATACAATATGAAATTAGTAAAACTTAAATATTGCGGGTTGCCCTTTAATTCTCCAGAGGTTTTTCCATCTATTGAACAGATTGAGCATTCGTTTGGAGCAACACATCCAGGTGTATATGACAGTGATAAACAGGTAAGATCACAACTATTCATCGATATTTGATTTTAAATAATTTCTTTTAATAAGTATTTGATTAGTAAAAAAATTTTTTAAATCATTAAAAATGATCAGAATGGTATGATACATTGAAATTATGTATTAGTTAAATAAATTTCTAATTTCACTAATTCTTTACAAATTAATTCAAATAAAATTTAGTTCTTGTTCTATACATATGTTAATATTGAATTATCACTATGAACACATATATTTTAAATAGAAGTTACATTTTATAGGTTTAATTTGATATATTGAAAAAAATTTTAATGATATTTTTGGTTAGTATTGGTGTATGCTTGTGTACCAAGTCTTTCTTTATTAATCCCTTATTTAACATAAATATTAATTCTTAAAAATTACATAATATATTAAATTAATACAAGCAATTTCTGTTTTAGGTTTTTGTGTTAAATTTTAGAGGTTTATCATTTTATTTTCCAATTGACTCAAAGTTTCAACCGGGTTATGCACATGGCTTGGGTTCATTACAATTTCCCAATGGAACTTCACCCCTTGTGGCTAAAACAGCTATTTATATGGGCAATATGGCAGCTGGAGGCTCAAATAGTGATGAACACTGTTTAAAGACACCACCACCACCATTACCATTAGTAATTATAATTTCTTCACATCATCTTATTTAAGAATTAAATTTAATACTAATTAATATTTTGTAATAGGTTTGTTATCATAATAATCTTTATTTGGAGAAGGCTGAAGTTGTTCGGGATAAAACTTGGACTAAAGGTATTAAAATGTATCTTTTTACCGAAGGTAGTTCAGCAAGTCGAGTGATTCTTGAACCTAGAAAACATAATCTCATTAAAGAGGTTAGAGATTTATAATTTAGCTTTTAAGATTAATTTTTCTTAAAATATAATAGTTGTAATACATCAATTATCATTTTTTATATATAAAATAAGTTTTGTTTTTATATATTTTCGTACGTTCTTTAAAAGTATTGTAAAAAGTTTTGGGAAAGTATAATTTTGTAACCAATAAGATAGAATTTATAATTTAATATGTATCATGTTAATATAATAAATCATTTACAATAATTTCGAAGTTAATAATATTAAAATAAAATTAATAAAATTAATAATAGTAAAGAATTAGCGAAAGTAAATTACGGTTAATATTATTGAATGAAAGATAAATTTTTCTATTATATATAAAACTCATTAATTTATTAATCTTAATGAATTAATGAACATCTGTAATGTTTGCTTACTATCTTATTTACTAGTAAAAGTGAAAGGTATAAAGAGTCTAAATTGGTTTTTAATTTAAAGTATTAGTTATGTTTGATTATATAATACTTTTTCTAAATAATATACAATACTGTGTGTAATATAGATTTATGCTTGTGTATTAAAATATTTATTAATAATACATTAAGAAAAGAAAGATTGTTTAATAATATTTCGAAATAATGTTTTTTTACTTATAAATTATTTTTTATGTACAGGTATGGTTTGGTGACACATGTGAAGATGTTTTGAGTGCTCTAGGTGCGCCATCACGTGTCTTTTTTAAGGCAGAGGATAAAATGCGAATTCACAGTCCACATGCCCATAAAAGGGACAAGATAAGACGGTCCGATTACTTTTACAATTACTTCACCTTAGGTTTGGTATGTACTGACTTTTTAATGAATTGTATTTCATAGTAATATTCGGAGACATATTTTCATTCCCTTTAAATTAATTGATTTTTTATTATATTAATTAAAATTTTTAAAGTTTTTTAAAAATTGCCCTTATTTCGCTTTTTTCATCAACTGCAAAATAACTCATTTGTAAATTAAAAATACAAAAATTATTCAATGAATATTTATTTTAAATATAATTCATAATTTTTTTTATTTGTTTAGTTAAATATTTGTATATCTAGACAGAATCAAACTTTAGTCAGTAATATAGCAGAAAACTGTATGTTATCTCTTTTATTTAGGAATAGATTTATGAAAATTAATATTTTTCTATATTTTAAGTTAATTTATATTTATAGGATATTCTTTTTGATGCAAAGACGCAATGCGTAAAGAAGTTTGTATTGCATACTAACTATCCTGGGCATTATAATTTTAATATGTACCATCGGTGTGAATTTATTCTTACACTACCTTTGGAGGCTAATGCATCAGATTCTGGAAATCTTATTGATGTTGCCCCATCTCTTGTAACTGTAAGTTTTATTTTAATACATTTATTTCGATAAATTAAAATTATAATAACACTTTAACTGGGTATATACTTATTAATCTCTATAAACATAATATTGTTATTTCCTTAAAAATATGTTACAATGTATATTTTATAGTTTGAGAAAATGAATCATTTGATTAAAATTCTTTAATTTATGATTTAAAGATATTTTAAAACAATTAATGAAAAATATAGAGTCCAGAAGTGAAACAGAGTTCCAAGAGTAGTTGATTACTGAGGGTCTAGCTCTTTTTAGTTATTTATCTTCATCGCGATTGTTATTCATGTACATAAGAGTTTGCGACTCATTGATCTATTAATAGGAAGTTATTTTCGAAAGATAATACTCTTCTAAACCATTTTAGAATAATATAAACATAAATTTAACTACAATTTTTAATGTATTTGAAATAAAATTTTTGCGTTTTCATAATAATTTTTGTCATTTTGTGCAATTTTTGTTGAAGACCAAAAAATATAGAATGAAAAACTCTCTTTATATCTTTTAGATTTATCACAAATGGTATATTTGGTATTTGATTATATTCAATTTCTAGATAAAAAGTTTAAAGTTTATCTTTCTTTGTTCTCAAGTTATTCAAAATCTAAAGTGATACTCTATAACCATGTAATATGAGTTTAATTATATTCAGATAACTGCTTATACCAAATGGGATCTAGTGAGTGAGCAGTTAAAAGCCAGCCCTCGTCCTGTGGTTTTGAATCGCGCCTCTTCTACCAATACAACGAATCCTTTCGGCTGTACTTTTTGTTATGGTATCCGCGATGCTATTGTTGAGGTAATGGCTAATCAACATATCGCCAGTGTTACTCTCTACACGACGACAGCGTGACCCTGGTAAAAACAAGGCGTGATGCGACTGATAAGCGAGGGACAGAAAAAGAGGTTTGGATTTTTGGGTGTACCGAAGCAAAAGTTCCTCGCCCGAAATTCCATGAATGGACAGGGCAAGGGGACGCCAAAAAAATTTTAAAAGAAAATATGATAAAAATAATCGTAAAAACGCTGTGAATCCCGTAAAAAATTATAAAAATATAATGAACGAGAAATGGCGTAGGTTTTAAGGGAGACAGATGAGGTGAACCTGTCGAGGATCGACTTGTTCGGTACTATCTGTTCATTTGTAGAAGTTTTAGGCTTTTTATATTCGTAATGAAAGCTTTAAAGAAGATGAATAAAATAATAAAAAAAAAAAATACTCACATATAATGAGTAAAACGTGAAGAGTATAATAGCAAATTGCGTACATTATGAAGTTCGAGTTCTAAGTGTCATAGTAGATATGCCATGATTGTTCTTCATGTCTTGATCGGCTACTGGTGTTAATGAAACTGGACATATGCACTCCTGAAATTTTAGGCTTTCATGCATATGTGTAGTGAAAGTTTTTGTGTTATTACATTGAAATGAAATGGGATAAAAACATATTTTAATAAGAATTATAATGTATTTGTATTCCTCAAACTTTGAAGCACTTTAAATCTCATTGACAAGAAATATTATAATATTTAATTTATGGCATATTAATGGAATTTTAAAAAAAGTGCCATAATAATTACTAGTGATAAACATATAATGATATTTGGATCGAATAATAACTGGTTAAATTATAGTGATTAATTTATTATTACTGTTTATAAATTTTATTAAAAAAAATATTTACACTTTTTACAATAGTACAGGAAACATGTTTTGATTCTAGTTGAAACTTTGAAGTTCAATCACTGACGTTGCATATGTTAAGTTAGTGTTTTAGATTTGTTTAAGAATTACATAAATGAAAAAGCTAAATAGTTTTTAAAATTTTTTAATATATTTAAAGTACGATAATTTCTTAAGTGTTATATATAACTCTTATATAAAAAATTAAGCAATATTTGTAAATATCGAATATTAAAATATTGAAATATATGAAGTATTCAACGCTAAAATCTTAATAATTCTAATAATTACAAATGTACTAGATTTTCTTTGCCTTTGCGATCAAAGGCGCATATTTTCAAATATTTTAGTAAATTTATCATAGATTAAGGTTCAATCGATTATTTTTAGCACAATACATTGCTTCAATTTATCGTATTTTAATTAGATATTTAAAAGGAATATATGGTTCGTAACATAATTGATAGTCTTAATTTTTCAAATCTATAACAAACGATAACTTCATTAAGGTACGTAATAATTATATTAACAAAATATGTAATTAAACCATATCGTGCAATTTTTTCTAACATTGAACAATAGTCAATATAATCCAAAAACTTTTACTGTATATTAAACATTCAAGGGCATACTAAAAAGATTGTTGCTTACACTAGTACTAATGCACGAGTTTTGTATAAACAAGTAATTCACAATCTTGAAGTCACAGGAGTTTTAGATTTATTTGTGTATTGGTTAAAAGACCTAATATTTTTCGAGTGCTTATGTTGGGTAAAAAATTGCGATCTTGACTTAAATGCTCATAATGTAGAAATCAGTCAGCCTCGTGTTCATGCAACGTCTGTATCAAATATCAAAATAGAAGCAAAAAAAAAATAACTCTTTCGTGATGAGATTCAGTTAGATGGAAAGAGCTTAGAATTAAAATGCAGAAAGTAATAAAAAACTTTTTATATGGCAAAAAAGAATGAGTCGGTAATGAATATAATAATTGTGACAAGTGGTAAATGATAACGATAATCATAATGTGTAATAGCGTGTTTCCTTTTTATAATTAATTGTCGAATAAAATGACGCTTATTGGCAATTTTATTAGAAAGGTCAGTAATTCTGGGCAGATCAAGTGAAATGTAAATGTTAAGTGATATTTTATTATTTTTCTTAATATGTATAAAATAGATTCCATATTAGAGCTGATCAGACAGTGTGATTTCGGCTCGCATATTAAATAAAAGAGAAATATGAAAAGAGCGAAATATTTTTATATCAAAAATGAACTTTTTTTTAATTGACCATTGTGAGTGTGTTGTTAATAAAAGATCACGAATGATTGAGATTGAGCGAGAGAGATTAGTCTTTTTAGGATATAAACAAAGAACGCAAACTATTAAGAAAAAACATACGTGTAAATTATTTTGTGATATAACTTCCGAGCCGAAATCGCACTCATCATTATAACGCAAAGCAGAGTCGAAAGGATATTAAAAGATTTGAAATGAAATGAAACAAATTAAAATGGTAGCGATGAAATATCTAAAGAAATAGCATTCAAGGATCTACTATACATAAGTTTTGAGAATTTCGGCAAAAATAAAAATTTAAGAAGACAATAATTCATTTTTTTAAGTTATGACTTGTAGTTAAAGGTGGATATACAATGTTTTACCTTATGGTGATATAGAAAGACATAAGTTTATTAGTTGAATTAAAATACATTCTCTCTTCTATAATTTTCTTTGTACTCTAAAGCCAGTGTTTACTTGTTCTAGAAAAAACAATGTTGAGAATCTGTTGATTATATATTTCTCCATTTTTAGGTGTTTTTATTTACTTTGAAGAAGATATTCCATTTGTTCATGCGTTGCTTTTGTGAACAAGTTTTATATAAAAGTTATAAAATATGTATAACATATTTTTCTTTTAATATTTTTTTCGAAAATAATGAATTCTTTTTTAGTAATTAAAAGAAAATGTATTATAAATGTATCTAAAGAATAGGATACAAATAATTTATTTCTATTCTAATTATTTTTTTAATTTATGTATAAATGAAATTTAGTAGTAAGAAAAAAGTAAAAAAAATTAACAAATATTCTTATTTTTAATTTACGTAGATTAGATTGTTATAAAAATTATTATTCTAGCTTATGTGTAGCAATTTATATTGTAAAGTTTTCTGACACTAAGAAAAGAAACATAAAATTTTGTATTTACTATTTTGCTGAACAATGTGTATGTATGTTTATATATTTCTTCCACAGTAATCAAAGTGAATCCATTAAATTCTGGTTAAATCATAGTTTTGTAGGGAGTAAATTTTATTGTTCATAATATGTTTTTGATACAAAAAATAAAGAATGATTTAGCTAATTGAATGCATTCAAATAAGATATTAATACATATTTATTTTATTACGAATTTGAACGTAAATTGAAGTCAGAGAACTATCTGGATAAAGAACTACATTTTTGTTGAAAATGACTTTATATTTATTTTGAATTTGTTATTTTCGTAAAAAACTGTTTTTTAGTAAGAAATGTTAATTGACCAAGAAATATATGTACTGCAATGTGAGATTAAAATCAAAATGATTTCCCATCTTGATAACTTTTATCACAGAACGTTTTTTAAATTATTTTATAATATAAGCTAATAATATAAGCTTTATTTTTTAAAAATGTTTTTCTCTTTAAATGTTTAGAATATATTATATTCTATAGAATATAATATATAGAATATAAATTATACGACCTGATTGATTATCTTTTCAGTTCCATAATTTTTAATATTTTAACGAGATATTTATTCTCGGAATGACTTTTTTGTAATTGTATCCATGATTTCTGTTTTGATGCCATTCTGTACAATTATATATTCGGATTATTTGAATCGTTTTAGATTTACCATAGCCTTCTTAATGGTTCAATTTTTAAAGTGATCTATCTGTTTTTTGACTATTTCAAATTTAGAATAAAATAAAATTTGATATGATATTAACTATAAGTTTATAATATCAGTCATACTTTGAATAAAATTATTATAAATTATTTACAAGTATAATAAAACACTTATTCTTATTTAAGGGAAGCCTTAAACTTTCCAAACTTATATTCGAAATAATGAGCTCGCTTATTGAACCACATAAAAGGTAAATATATCTAGAAGAGAAACGAGAAATAGAAAATCAAGCATTATAAAAAATGTACTGCGGATATATTTCTTAAAACTATATAGCTATTAATTGATTTATGATTCTAAAAAATGTTTAGAAACACCAGAAAGAGATAAGTTAAATCAACCAAAATAATATCGCTAAAATAAAAATATTTAATTAGTGCACTTATCAATCGTACTTTTTTTTAATATCACTTATTTGATTATTCAATTAATCTAATAACTGTAAAAAACTATTCATCTTTTAAATCTTCGTAGATAATAAAAGTCGTTCTTACGTGTTTCATCTACAAGATTGTGAAGGGAAATTTTAAGATCTAAAATTTTTTATAAAGAATGTCTATCAAATTTTCAAAACTCAATATGCTTACTGATTAACATCATTGATCCATATAATAAAGTTTGAAGAATGCACATGTCAGTTGTTTTCTTATTGTCTCAGTTTCATATTATATGGGGAAATGTAGAATTTTGTTAATTTTATGTAATTGTTTTATGTAATAATTTTGTTTTAAATAGATTGACAACACTTATCTGAAAAGCGATGAGTGCATAAAATCTTCATTTTTATTCGGTTGATACTAATATTTTATATCGCATGATTGAACTTATGATTAAGTTGAACAATAAGATGGAATATTTCTATAATTATTTAATAATCTTACAGATAACAGAGGAAAGGCAAATTATATTATTCCTAATAAGTTTATAATAAAAGTTACCATACAATGAGATTTCTTCATAGTTATATTATTTAAAAATATTTCTTTTTATAAAGGAAATACTCAAAGAAGTTCCTTGAATATGCTAGGTAGATTAATGGTTGAAATAATGAAAAAGGATACTTTCAGGTACTATGTACATAATTCAGGTTCTTTTACATACATTCAAAATTAATTTCGAATATAACCTTTTGAGAATATGGATATATGTCTTGAAAACTTGAGCATTTTTATTATTTTTATTTATGTGTATTATATTTATTATTATTTTTACGCAATTTTTGACACGCGTGCACATGCAAAAATTCTGAATTTTAAGATTTTAGCTTTGACAAAAGTAGCTTGCATACCTAAATTTTAAAGCTATATAGCAAAGATATTTGTGTTTTTTAAATTAAATGATTTCTTATATAATGTTGTTGAAATAGCATAATATCGGAACAACTCTATTCAGAAATATCTCAAAAATCGAAAAATCAAACTCTACTTTAGTTCTATAAATATAATTCACTATACTAATGATTTTTATTCAAATTATACAAATTATAACTGTACAAGTATAGTTTATTATATACATATTAAAACTTACATTGATAATATTATTCAAAGATATTAGCTTAACGAAAGTGCATTAAAACATATTATATAAGTAGATTTCGTCAATCTGAAAATTTATCTTTTTTTAAAATTGATGCATATTAGAATTTTTATTTCGGATGCTCTGATTTAATTTTACTGTTTTTGAATTTTATTGTATAAGTCTACGAAGTCCTATCTTATAATGTCACATCTGCAGTTATTTGTGATTATTTCTTCAGTAGGTATCTTTAATGCGTGTTGAAAAAGAGCTAACTTCTCATATGAGGACTTTATTTTGCATACAATGCTTTGGAATTATCAATTATTTTAATAGCACACAATAATTGAAGTAACTCATTACAAAATATACGAGGAGAGATTTTACCTGTAACATAGAAAGATAACTAAACATTTTTATTTTAGTGTAGTAATTAATAATCTAGGCAACTATGCAACAATCTAAATTTTATCCTTTTTCATGTTAATATATGCGGGTACCAGTGATACACTTGTTTGTGAAAAGGTTCTTTAATGATTTATACTCTGTCATCTATATTCTATCATTTATACAATGCAATCAATTTTCTTTATTTTAAAACGACGTTTCTTCACAATTGTTATCAAATAATGTAGTTCTGTGATAATAAGTTCTAAACTTATTATCTTGTGTGATAATAGTGTTTATTTTTTAAATTGAATTTATTGTCAGAAGGCTTTACTGTATAACATTAATCGATGTTCAGGACCAAGAGCTATCGAAAATGCATGTAATGTTAGTTATTCTATGTTTCCTTTTTGTAATAGATTAACAGTAATGTTAATTTCCATGTTCTATTAAACTGACCTAATTTACATGTATTATCAAGTTTGAGTTATCAATTTCGCAAAGATGAAAGCTCGTGGTGCCTTAAAAGATTCACCTTTCATTGTACTCAAATATTTAAAATAGTCGAATAGTCACGTGATGAATTCTTCATTACTTACAGAAGACAGTCGTATGTGAAGGCAGCGATGTAGTATTAAGCAAAAGCTTGTATCAATTCGACAAAAAATTTCGACTATAATTGTTGGCATATGATAAGAACTTGAAAGAATGGTGAGTTTTTTGGCGATGAGTAATCCAGATCAGGTTATGGTGTGATGACACTCACGCACCATAATGGTTATTTCCGGATTTAGTCGTGAGTAATGTGGGTCATTTCTCAAAACTCTGAACTCATGGTATATCTAGACATTAACCTGTTGTCACTATTTTATCTTTTATTGTTTTGTTAGGAATATGAAGTAATTAGCAATGATTTTTAAAGTAAAGAGTTAGATTTCTTCTTTCCATTATTAGTTATATTAAATTATACTTTCTTGACTTAATTCATAACTAATAAATGATATATTAAATAATAGAATGCGTTAAGCGGTTATGCATTACTAAACTAAAATCTCCAGCCATCACTATATCTAGATAATACAAGTTGAACATATAGAAAATAGTCATACTTGTTATTAAACTTCTCAATCAATAGAATCGATTGTAGATATCTGATGTTTAATTTGGTGAATAATTACTTTGAATATTCTAGTATTTACAAAAATCTTACAGTATTAGAAGAATTTTCTTTTGATACATAAACATTAATTAACGGTTCGAAAGAATTTTATACAGATTCTAGCACTGGCATTAAATAGCCACTTGTTACATAGAATTAAATTGATGATGATTCATATACAGCTGACTTAAATAATTTATAAGGTATACTTTATTATTAGAACTTTTCTAAAACAATCGTATTTTAATATTTAATGTAGAAAATTTTTTCTATAAAGTTTTTTGAAACTCATTATATCAATCAGTTTGAAATAAAATTGGCATTCAAATTTGTAAAAAACGTAAGAATAGATTTTATTAATTAGAAAATAATTTACAAGATTCTGATGCATTTAAGGATTGGTTTTCAATATGTTCGATTTGTTCAATCGATAATATTAGTATTAGTATTAAACAATACGAATTTTATTATACAGGTCCAACTTTAAAGTTTTAATAATCAACTATTCATTATGTTCTTTTTTATATATGCTAGATCAGTATATATAGTTTCTATAATATCAAATTCTTATATTAAACTACGAAGATAAATCTTCATCTTCAAAGTTAAAAGAAAAAGAAATTTCCAATAATGCCTAGTCAATATTAAGAAAATATTTGATCAAGTTTGGACAAGTATATTACTAAATTATACTTAATTTGTTTTTTGAATTTTATCCTATCAAAATTGATCCGAGCAATGCTTTAAAAAAATCTTATGTTATCTCTTTTTAACACTGTTAGTTCCTAAAAATGTTGTTTCGCTTAAACAGTTCTCTAAACGTTTCACGCCTTATAGATGAGATTATTTGTGGCCTTCAAGAAGTTATTCCCTTTGTCTCTTTGTCGATACAGTCTATATGATGTATGATGTGTTGAAAATAATTATAAATTTATTTTAGTACTTGATAAATTACACAATGCAGAATTTTAACTACAGATGTGACAGTAATAAATGTGAAATTTTAAATCATGGCTAAAGCAACGCATTGATGAACATATGTAAATTCATCTCCAAAGTAATAAAAGTTGAAGTATGTATGTATGTATATTCTGTGCTCATATATGACTTATTGGTGCAAATTATATACAAGATAATCAATTAATTCAATTTTTCCCACTTTGTTACCATTTTGAAATGCTTGGATTATGTGCCAGCAATTCAATTTTTCTGTTTCAGTAAAATGTTCGACACGGATAGGATTTTTTCAATTCTTTGTTGTTTAAAGGGATTGTTTATTATGGTTGAATCGTTTTTTTATCTATTATATATGAACTAATATGATTATATTAAAAATAATTTAATTTTAAATTTCTGCAAAACTTTTTATACTTTCTCTTTTTATTGAAAAGATGTTTTGGGTTTAAAGCACCTATTCGACAAAATATTTTGTAATGAAATGAACTTTCCTAATCTATCATATTTTTTAATAAATCATGTTTTAATTTGATTCATGTTCATAAAATATATGTTAATTGAAGAGTATATGCTGTTTGAAATTTTTAGTGTTATCATGCGAAAACATTATTCAAATATTCATTAAAAAAAAATTGGAAATTAATGTTTTCATGTTATAAATAATTAAGGAGACTCTGCATTGTGTAATATAATTGTTTCATCAAGCCTTTTAAACATTACGCTTCTTAAGGTTCTCCTTTTTAACGCAACTAATAAGATACTAAGTATTTATTAAAAATTTGAACTTTTTATTAATTTTTTTACAATCAATTTGTGAAAGAGTTTGAACACCGTTCAATATTAAAAGTAAAATAATTTGTGAAATTATGATAGCTTATACAATAAATTCATATTTTGATAAAGTTTAAATAAAAAAAACCTTACATTTTTTAATATTTCTGATACTTTTTATTTGTAATTTTCGTTTATGGATTAATTTGTCTTTTCTTTTTATCTTTAGTGATACAAAATTATGTAGGTTTCGAGATAAAATCTGTACATATCTGGAGCATAACTGAGAAGTAAACTAATAATAGTAATATTAAGTTATAAAAAAGTGTATATTGCAAGAAATAATAATGATGTTAAGAAAGTTTTAAACTAAATAGTCCCGCGAAACATTCGCGTTTTTCACGTCAGACTTGTAAATATATACTGTTGTAGCGAATAATTTTTAACTTTCTCTTCTAATGAAAATGAAAGTAGAGAAAATAAAAAGACAATTATGGAAATGTATAATGTTATATAAATATGGAAATGATTTTACATTAAAATCGATTACATTTTTGTTTTAAAGGTTTTTTGTACCAATACATGCACACATAAAATTTGAATGTGTTATTATATATAAAATAGATTTTATTTAAATAAATAAAAGTTCGTGAATTACTCGTAGCATATATATTTGTTTGTAATTTTTGCTAAGAAAATATTGATATTGATGTAAATTAACGGAGTTACTATTTTTTATTTTTCTTTAATTTATTTATTATTTAATGAAAATAATTATAACGCTCTCCTAACATTTTTGTGTATTTGGTAGACATTAATCAACTATTCGCTTTTTCCTTTGTATGTAAATATAAAGTTATTGTTTTATTTTTGAATTAGAGTGTGCTACATTTCTTTTCGAAAGTAAGTACGACTATTGTTTTTTACGTTTATTTATTAAGAACGCCAAAAAAGAAGTTCTAAGTTGAGGATTGAAAACTAATGAAAGATCGCAAGGCGTAATGAAAAATGCTGTTGCATGTACAAATACGACGCGTCAGTGTACACTGAAGCAAATAATACCTCCGTAGTTACAGGTTCATAATGTTTTATACATAAGGTCTTTCATTAAGTGTTTTGTGACGAAAGGAATATGCTAGGCAGATTACAAGCGCACTTAAAGTCCAAATCGTTTTTGTTATTTATAAGTTATACTTTTTTCTCAATTTCAAAAGTATTTTTTTTGTCAATATTGAGCCACATTTGAAAATAAACGCTTTAGTTCGGCTTGAATTTTCGTGAAATTTTTTATGATAAAAGTGCGTCTATTGCAATTTTTGAATCGTGTCAAATAAAAAATTTTTAGCTAAATTTAACTTTATTTAAAATAATTAATATAACATTTTATATAAAACGATTGATAAAATAGATTCTTTTAAAAATTAAGATTTTTGTATAATAATTACAGTTTATGTTATAAGTTCAGAAAACCATAGTGATAACATTAAAAAATTAGTTGTAGATATTGAAAATGCAATTGTTTAAATTAAATAATATCAAGTCTTGATAGTATTGTTTAATTACATTTTTTGTTATCTGAATTTATATTTAATATTAGTAAAAATAGTTTTTGAACGAAAGAAACTTTAAGAGCGCTTATATTAAATTGATTTTGAAAAGAATCTAGAAGAAGATGAAATATCGTCTTTTATGCGTTTCAACAATTTCAGTAGACGAATATTCATTTTTTGCTTCAAGATCCTCTCATTTGGTTATCGCACAAATTTCCGCAAACGTATTTATAAATATTTACGTCATGTGCAGGCATTGTACAAGTTTAAAATGAAGATTGCGAAATTGCAAGAAGTTGGCTAATAATGTTTTATCATAATTTTGATTTGCACGCGAGCTTTGCATTCTTCATAAAATTGTTGATAGCTACACAGCTGATCAAATCATCACAGAAATAGAAATTTCCGAATAGAGAGTCGACGCTTCGTAATATAAATTTCATATTACTCTTTATATCATTGATATTAGATTATATAAGATTATAATCAAATTATAAAAAACAGTAAATACTATGTAAATGTACTCTTATTTAATGTATGCCTTTATGATTTAATTAGTTTCAAATAATAATGTATTTGTAAAAATAATATTTTTTATTTTTAAATATTATTTTTATATTACTGCCTAGGCTAGATGATCAGCTAGTTTTTCGTAATAATGTAAAGTTAATATTTTCGAAAACAAAGTATTTATGATAACATTTGTTATATTTATTACAAAAAGTTGCACTAGTGTGAGTAGAATATACATACCTCTTAGTGTTACTGTCGATTATCAAATCGTTTTGAAAATACGTACAGCGTGAAATAGATAACGATTATAATCTTTTGGTTTTTATAATTTTGTAATTTTTCGGTCGAAAAAATAGAAAAATAAAAACACGTTTAATTGTATGAAGCGCCGACTCAGTCGGGTGTACGAAAATCATAACTACTTTTTCAAAAAGTGATGTATTGCAGCATTTGCTTTAAAGAAGCTCTTGCTTATATCTCGTTTCAAATGAATGTGAGATGTACATGTAGCGAGCTCATCGCTGCTCCAGGGAGATATTAAAGAAAAGAGGCTATCATTTTCTTCCTGAGACAAATCAAAGAATATCGAAGAGCTCGCAATATATAGTTGAAATTTTGCGAGGGTAGGGAGATGTGAGAAAGGACGATCAGGGGAATCATAATGTTATGTAAAAGGATTTTACGAAGCTCGTTGCTTTGAAAGTTGAGTTTCGTTTTATTCTTATTATCAATCTTTCATTTGTAATTATTTAATATTTTACTTTTCTGCGCTTTATAATCTGCATATGAATTTCTTTCTTTTTGCGATTGTAAAGTGTTGCATTCTGCGCATATCGGATGATTATATAAGATAATATCCACTGTAATGAATAAAAAGTAACAATTATTAGATCGCATACTCTTCGCATTGCGTAACCTTTTGTATGTTGAAACCCGACGAATAAAAGATCTCAGAAAATCGTACGTAATTTTTTGTGTTTTATTTTATTATTTCCGCATTTTTACTTTCTCTTAGAGAAAGCTTTGTAAAAGTGAAGTTTTTGAATTATTATCATAAATGTGCTTTGATATTGAATTTTTTAATATAAATTATATGTAGTAAATGCAAAGTTATATTTGTCATACATAGTGCATGCGGATATTGTTAATTTGCTGATTTTTAAAATATATATGAATTTAGGTTTATGTACCATAATATTTTTAATATTATATTTTATTCTATTTTATACAATTTTATACTATTTTATAAAAAAAAATTTTTCTAACAATCTAACTATTGCTTACAAAAATTTATGTCTATTTGAATATAAATAAATATTTTTAATTTTTTTTTCAATAATGAGCGAACATTGACTGACCATTATTTGTATTATCGTTTCATGTTTGATGTATAATATCGAATATAGTTTTTATTTGTAGTAATTAATAAGTTAACCCAGAAAATCTGGAATGAAACAATATTACACATGGAATACATGATTAAGTATTGATACTACAAAACGATGCAAAAAATTTAATTCATTTATTTTAATGTTACATTTATATACTTTACTCTAAGTTCTTTGGTCAATAATTTCCTTAATGCAAATCATTTGTTGCTCAAATGTTGCTTATTTTGAATATTTATATGGTATAGTACATGGTTTTTAGCCGATGTTTGATGGTTAAGTGATAGATCATAAAATAATATCCAGACATTTGTTTCAATTAAATACTATTCTCACTATTTATATTTTTGTTTATACTTCAACTATTTTTATATGCGCTATTGTAATTTTTAAAAATTTTTATATAAAAATCCGGAAATTAAAGTAAGTAATCCTGATCTTTTATTTATGTACATAAATCGAGTAAATAATGAATTTATAGTCAATAATTTTTTTAGAATAATGACGAATAAATTTTACATGTTCCAATTTTTTATTTTGGTCGAATAACTTATTTATTTGTGTGAATAAAAATCTGAGGAAAATAGCTAATAATAAGTATTTATTACATATGAATTTTCGAATATGAAGCTACACTTAAATACATGTATTATATTTCCAGATTTTATAATAAAGAAATAAGATCAATTTAAAGTCTATGCTTAAACAGGAAGTCAAATATTTAAATTTTCTTTACAAATATATACTCTCTTTCAAATGTACGTAGAATGAATTTTCAAAAGCAAAAAAGTAATTTAATAAAAACAAATTTATTTTCATTTTTACAGAAATTGTTTAAAGGTTTATGTATAATTATAGTAATTTTATAACAAAAGAGATATAAGGCGGCCTCAAATAGAAAGGATCTAAGACAATATTATTAATTTAAATATTTCGTAAGACTCAATTGTAGTTGTTTTTGAAATTTTTGAAATCTTTAAAAATTTTTTAATCTATGAAGAAATTTGATATGTATATTGAGTATCAAGGATTTTTTTTTAATTTGTTATCGTTAAAAAATGTAAAGTATGTTCACGATTGGATGCTTATTTAGAGTTGTTTGGATGTTAACGGAGTGATAGTCCTAAAGCCTTTCATACTTATTTTCTTTCATAACGAAGTGTAAAGATTAATTTAAACGTTACTAAATATAAAGTGCTTTAGTTTATTAGCGTTGCAACATTTTTGGTCGTGATTTTAGTAAACGGACAAGTTGTTGCAATTGATTGCATATAATGTTACTGATACAGGTGCTTTTTTATCTTATTTAGTGTCTATAAAGTAGTGTTAAGGATATTTTTTGAAATTATCAGTGTTTTAATTAGATTACTTTAAATGAAAACTTGTTCATTTTAATGCAACTAAAATTATGTATAATAAAGAACAAATTTTTTACATTTGGCTATTTCTTTTGTATGACTTATTAGGTTTTATATGATTGACCATTTCATGCATCAGCAATGAAGATTTTAGCTGCTGATTTGCACTACAATCTTATGAGCGTAATCCACTGCAAAGCACTGTGTGTTCTACTGCAAGAGCTTATCCTGTCATTAGCGTCTTGAGGATACGCTTCAGCTGTGTATATTGATTTTTCTAAGGTATTTTTAAGAATCTGATTTATATTTTCTATTCGTTGTCATTAGGTACACATCGGCAAATGTATGATGAAGAGAATCATCTAAAAAAATGAAGCAAAGTTTTTTCAAGTTAGGATATTTTGTAAATAAATAAAAAATATTAACAGTTATTAAGATAAAATCATAGAGATAAAAAAGAATCATTTAGCAGGGTAAAAATTGAAGTATTCTTTTAAGTGAACAACTAAGGAATTACAACATTAAATAGTGTAGTTATTAGCTTTTTTATATTAGGTATTAGGGGCAATTTTGTTTTACCTAAAATTATAGTTAAATTTTGTTTTAGATAAGTCTTTCTTTTTTCTTCCTTTAAAGCCCGCAGTACTCGTCTATATAATCAATTTAAAATGAATTGCAGAAAATTTTCAATAAAGTATTAAGTTAATTAGGAATGAAGTTCGTAATTTTAAGCATTTAGAAGGTAAAAAGAAAATATATAAAAATCAATTCTAAATGATTAAAACACAAGGTAATGGTAGAACCAGAGAATTATAAAGGTTAGTAAATTCCTTAAATAGGAAATTTGAGGGAAACTCATAATACTCTTGAGAAAAAAACTTTAACAAATGAAAGTTGATTTTGTAAATAATTAGAAGTTGTAAAATTCTCTCCAGGAGATATTAAAATAATAAGTAAGCTTTTGATAATAATAAAATATAAAAAAAAGTTAGTTTTATTTGATTACTTATTGTTTTGTCTAAGATTGATCATAGTTACAGTTTTATTTTATATGTAAAACAAATAATAAAATATATAAGAACAGTGCATTTGAAACTGTAACTAAATTTAATGTTTATTTTAATTATTCTTAACTTCCTTTCATTTTCATAATTATTTTTAAACTAGTTATAAATGTTTTAAGGCAGAATTATTTTCCTTTACTAATTTAATTTGATAATTTATTGCTTTGAACAAATTGTAAATGACTGTTAAATTAGATTTTTAAATTGAATTTTTTAAAAAGTTAAGTTTATAAAATATTGTAGAATATTTTATTCTACTAGTTATGTTACTATTTGTAAATATATTATTATGTATCATGATAAATTTTAATTTAAATATTTTAACTTAGATTGATTATTATCACTTGTATATTTTTTATATATTTCTAAAAAGCTTCGACTTCTTCAGTAGAGTTTTTTTACCAATAGCGGCCTTTTTATATTTGCTGATCATTTTCGAATCCACAATTGTAAACTGAGTTTTTCTTTCCGTTGCTTTTTGGAATACTGATATTCGAATCGTATGGTCGATGCTCTATGTTCGTTGTAAATACTATTTACTCAGTAGAATACAAATTAAATACTTAATTGGCTTCAAGACAGAATTACTTGACCTCTATAGAAAAGAAGATTTTATGCTACCAATTAAAAGACAGACTAAGACTTCGAAAAATAAAGTGTTTCCAACTTGAGCTTCACTCGACCTGGTTTTTTGGCTATAGATTTTACCCGTCTTTCTCAATAACCAAAAACGTTTTATTTTTACTTATTGATCAATAAATTAGTGTATAAATATAACGCATAAATATTGACTTAATTATCTAATTGTTACTGACTTTTAACAATTTATTCTGACTTTTGAATCTCTTTTTAATTGAAACATACTATAAGATTATTAATTTTGTGCAATTATTATGAAAAAATTAGTTCCATTATATTTAGTAATACAATATGTCGGTTTTATAGTTATAGTATTAATGTCAAAATTACATTCCAACGTGATTGAGATTATTTTTATTAATTTAATCGAAGAGAAAAACGTACATAGTTACAAATTAAAGTTTAATTTAATCTGTCGAATTTTAAATACTGTTAAAGTCTTATCTAAATAAGCATGATTAATGATTTAATTAATTTACTTGTAGATTAATATCGATCTTAATTATATAGAAGTTTTGCTCGAAAAGATTACATTCTACTCAACAGCAAGTATTTGTTTTAAGTAACTTATCTAAATATACACAGTAGAAATATTCAAAACCAATCTTCGGGGGCCCAATTCACATTTCTTTTTTATTCAGTAAAATATTCATTTGTGTCACCAGGCGAACATTTGAAGAAGTATATGCAGATAGACTACATATACTATACGCATTTATGTATTTGTATTACTACAATTGAACTTTGTTTACAGGTAAAGTCATTTTATTGTTAATATGTTTATAAAAACTTATATAAAACGTTAATTTTATTATTTATTGTTGGCATAAGCCAACTATGGCATAATAGAAATAGACACAAACATTTTGAAATAGTTTAATAAATTAATTTCTAATGACATAAATTAACATACATCCGGCAACACTAATAGTATGGATGGTCGGGAGAAGGATGGTCTCCCAGGTTCTCAAGCAATAATCCTCAACCCCGCTGTTTACGTACCGGCAGGATGTATTGGACTGTTGCCCTAAAAAGGGTGAATTTGGAAAGAAAAGGTAGCCGTAGCTGAGAAATTCATTGAACTTATGTATAATGCTGTTTGTCATCTTGAAAAAGGCGTATTATTGTTGTTACGTAGCTGCCTCTCCGTAACTGCCGGAAGACAATAACGCGCTTCGATTCTTCCTCCTTATTTTCTGCTGCTTTTAGTTCCCTTTATGCCTTTTTAGTGAAGTGCCGTCACTCCAATCGCATCGAGTGCATTTGCGGTGATATTCTCCCTCTTTCTATGGATGCGTCGGTGACATACTCCATTTTCCTCCGGGTACGTTGATGTTGTTGCGGGTATGCAAGTTGATGATTGCTGGCCAGTATGCACGAAACGAGATGAGAAAAATGTGCCGCGAGTTTAATATTCCGGACGTATGTCATAGTAAATATGAATAGCTATTATTTTTCAATTCTGACATTACTTTACATATAACGATTTTTATATCTCAAAATAATTTGTTATATTTTGTAAATTTAACAACAATAAATGTAGCCATAAATTTCATTAAATGTGTTTTTAGTTTCATTATATTGGATAATACATCATTAGATATTAAAATAGAAAATTGAAATTAATACTGTAGAAATTTCGATTTATAAATACTATATGTATATTAATCGTTAAGAAACGAAAATTATTAAAGGAATAATATTTTTATTGCAGTTTCAACAACTATTTGAACGGACTTAAAATAATAGAATCAATGCATGAATCGAATCTTCATAACTCTCAAGGATTATGAAAACTTATTTCCAATGTTTTTAATAATGACAAAACCACTTTGATTAATATTATAGTATTCAATATGTATAATCTAGTATAAATGAGTTAAAAATATCAAAATAAAAATTCCAAATATAAATTTTAGTACATATATTTTAAAATCATTAAGTATATCTTCCCATGAAGAAGATCGTAATTAGCAAAATTTTTAATATTACACGATATACAAAGCAACTTAAAATATAATGAAATTATTAAAACTCAAAAAGAGAAAATGAACATTATTATTTAATCATTAATTTATAAAATTAACTGTTTCTTAATATGAAATAAGTCTAATTAAAGCATAACTAGTATAAGTAACGGTTAGTAGATACTTCTGTTTTGAGTTCTGTATTAACTGAGTAAAGATAACTTTATCTTTAATATATCCTAAGATAAGCTCGGTTGATGTCAAGATATTTTGTCTAAACGAAAGACAATTGATTGGCAGCATATATCTTCTGTATATCATCATTCTTTGCAGCTATATTCATTTGTACATAATCGAGGAAGTCAAAATTATAATTTATTGCTACAAAGTACAAAAATCAAATATTTAAATAAAAAATGTATAACCGGCATGAAGATAAAAAAGGAGGAGTATTTGTTGAAACGATTATGGATATAAAAAATTACACAAAAGGCATGTGATAAATGTTGAAGATATTTTAGGAGAATCCAGGTTTATTATTCTTATAAGAATATATAAAATTCTTCGAAATCTTTGATCTTTCGATGAGTAAATGTTTACAAAATAAGTTTTTTAAACTATTCCTTAGCTATACCAAATTTATAGGATATTTAATATTTTCGTTAGCAGTTTTTGTTGGATATTAAAATAGTAAGGCTTGGAATAATGATATTCTGAGCAGAAAACTTTCTTGGTCATTAATTTTTCAGAAAATTAATCGAAGTCAAGAGTCGTATATGTTGTGCATAGGTGAAGTCTTTTTCTACTTCTACTTGAAATTTCTATCTGCTCAATTACAAAAAAAACTCAAAATTGGTCCTTTTATTAATATAAATGAATTAAATACGTAAATGTATATGTATATAAAATAAAATTGTAGATTTCCAGCATTTTATTAAAATCGAAATTCGGAACATCGTATTTTATTATGCATGTTTCACGGGTAGATAAAATACTGGGAATAAGAGGATTATATTTCTGGTTCTTAAAAGTTGACTAAAACAATTGTAAAAGACATAAAACAATTTGTAATTAATCGTCAATATGCATTAATTGATAATAATATTTGGTTACGTATGAAATTGTAATTATCGAACTTCCGAATCCTTCTTATGGCAAACTCTTGGTCAAAGATCTGTGGTTATTAAATAAGTCGATATATAATTATTATAATTATAATTTGATTTTAATTCAATATTATATATTTATTTACAAATTTTTTAAACATACTTTTCTATAAATAAGCTTATTATATTTATATTATATAACTATATATATATATATATATATATATATATATATATTAAATAAGTGGATTATATATCTTGTATTTTTGAACCTTGCAATTTCTAGCGCTTTTAAGTTTACGATACTATAAAATATCTACAGAGATTAAGCATTCACCAATGAAATTGAAATCATTTATTTTTGTCTCAAAAAGGTTTTAATATGTAAAAATTAAATTTTAATAAAGATATATAAAATAATTGAAGCATTGAAATTATATTATTAATGCTAGTTTTTGATTTCTTGTTCGAAAGATCTTCGGTAAATTATTTAATTAGTTATAATATGACATATTTTGTAGTATTTAAAATTTACGATGCTATAAAATATCTGCAGATATAAAATATTTTATCGATAAAAAGGATCTTCATTTCTTATAAAAGAATTCATTTAATAAATAAAAATATAATAATTATATTTGAAACAGTTAAAACATTATAATTAGTTTTATTACCGATTATTTAAATAATATTTATTATATATTAATGTCAAATTTAAGTAATTAAAATGATATTTAATTCAATAGTTATAATTTGAAAAATAATATTTTCCATGTTTTCATATATCAAAATGGCTTTGTTAAGTTCATTTTTAAGCATATTTTTGCATTTATCTACGAAAAGTTTTAACTGAAAACATATTAAGTATTTTTTATTAAATTGTTAATAGTTTAAAACAATTATTGTATTTGTAAATCTTCGTTACTGAAGAGATATTCACATAAACCTAACCTCTCTAGGCTTTCGAGAGGTGCATTATGTATTCATTTTGTTTTAGAGAAGTTAATATTCATTATTTGAAAGTATTATTTGAAAAACGAATTAATATTAATTGAGCTAGCTTTATAAAAATCAAGATTTCGGATAATTCGTCCTTTCTTTGAATAAAAAGCTTGTGTTAATATTTTTTAATGCATATAACCTTAGTATACCCAATATCCTTTCTTTAAAGAATTAATTTAAAATATTGAAGTATTGCTAAGACTGTTTAATAGGGTGATAAAAAGAGGATTTCTGCATTTAAATATTGACATAGTTCAGTGTTGATTTGATTTCATATTATATTATTAACATAAGAGTAAGTATACCATACTGAGTTCATTACTAGTATAAAATATACGTTCAACTAATAAGAGAATGTGTGTGTGTGTGTGTGCGTGTGCGTGTGCGTGTGCGTGTGCGCGTGCGTGTGTATGTATTTATGTAAAACAATATATATATTTATTGTTGTTGATTTAGTAAATAGCATGTTTACTTTTCAATTGATGTTAGATAACACGATGAAAATAAAAGTATATTACAAAAATGTCTGTTAATCGTCATGAATATGGAAGTTATTAGAAAATGGAATACTTTTTCCGGATATTGTTTTTGAATTTAATATCTGATGTCGTTACGCTTCAGTCGATAAAATATTATTCTTTAGTGTATAATTTACTTTTTCACTAGCTTAATATAACAAATAGATCTATTCAACTACGAGAACTTTACCTTAATATAATGACACAAAGAATACTTAAACCAAATTGAAACTGTATTCTATTTCAATTGTTATTACGAATTTGCTTAGGAAAAGATTGTACAAGGCAACAAGTCAGTTTTGAAAAAGTTTTATTTATTTAGGCTTAATACTTGATATTGGAAGATTCATCTGTTCACCTATTCATTTCAGGCATTCAGAGCATTGAATAAGCATACTTACCTTAGAAAATAATAAGATTTAAAATTAAAACAGCACGACTTTTCTTATTTTTTTAAAGTACTAAGTTGATACAAAAGTTGGTCTCGTTTTTGGCGGTGAAATAGTATTGCACAGCAAAATCGAAGTGGCATCTACTTAACGTAGTGAAATTTTGACGTTATTTGTTAGAAGAGACTTTAGCAAGAATTTTGAAAAAATTGAGTTATTTGATTATGTTTTTTAAAGGAGCATTTTCGACATATTATGCTTTTTTCTTTACAAAAAGAAGGAATACAAAGAATAATATGTACTGCATACAAAGACGGTAATGTTGACCAAAACAAAAAGAAACAAAAATAAATAATATTCACAACCAAATAAAATAATTTTTTATTAAGTACACTCTAAAATAATTTTTGTTAAATATAATAATATTATAATAGTATATATAAACAAAACAAACTTTTGCTTATACCATCAAGAAAGGGTAATTCGGAATTTATTTATAATATAATAATATAATAAAAAATTTTCTTATACTATAATAAAAATAATTTATTATCATTTGTAAGTTTTTAGGATGGCAGTGATAGTCATATTTATATGATATAAAAGTTTAACGTTTTTGCTCTTGCAACATTGAAATTTTAATACATAATCATAGCTTACGACGAAAAGTAAGTTAATATTTTTTCTTGAAATTAACTATAAAAATTTCATTCACTGCATCCACTTTGATAATCGAATGAATAAAATAAATTAAATGGAGCACTTTTGTATATACTAACTACGAATATTGGTATTCGAAAAATGTTTTATAAGAATATATTTGTAATTTAACTCTTAATTTTTTTGTACTTAATTACAAATCTTAAAATTTTATATCAGTTAAAATTTCTTTATCTTATGATTTTAATTGTCTGTATTGCCATTTTATTATACTGTTTCTCTTTAAATATTTTGTTAAGCAGTTTTTAAACATTATAATCGTTTTATATCATGTTTTACTTTAGATTCTATTACGCATCTATAGAAATTTAACAGTAATATTATTATTTTATAAATGTTGTATTTGAAATTACGTGACCGTAATAGCGATTTTAATAGTATCGTTAATATATATAGGTATCTAATGAATGTATTTGTTTAGTATTCAAAACGATGCGTTATAAATATTACCTATACATGTTTAAGGCCTAATTTTATCTTAATAGTAATAATTCTCGTTTTATTAATATTTTTGTCGAAACCATCTTATTATTTTTCAGTTTTTATATCTTTTAAAAAAACTGATAAAATTATTAGAAAATGAATTTTTTTTCTTTTATTTGATTAATAAAATTTATTAACATGGATTTTTAGTATTTTGTAGTATTTTATTGTTTTTTATACATAGGATATCCTGATTAAAATAAGAATATATTTATAATTAAAATAAAGTTGTTGCTATTTATATTTTTTCTAGATATTAGTACATTTCTAGATTTGCAAAATAAAATAGTATTTCTTGTAGTCAATTTCAATCTTAAACGAACATTTAATTGCTTATCAATCTTATATTGATCTTGTATCTAAAATAAATTTTCTAATAATATTGACTATAAGAGATATGTTTCATTGTAATAATTAGCCTCTTTGTAACAAGTATAAAGTACTAAGATGGCTCTACGGATGTTATAAGATTAATTTTTAACATTTCAATCAGTTTATACTTTGTGCCTTAATTCATAGATTAACATAAGCGTATGTACTTAAAAGGTTCTCGATACTCTTCTGAATTTACTTCATTAACTTTAGAAACAATATAAATTCAAAAAAATTTGTTTGTATTAATAAAGAATACATTAAATATAAAAGAACAGCATTTACAAACCATTTTTATATATGTTATATTCACGTATTTATATAACATAATTCAAACATATTATATTAAATTAGTAAAAATATCTATATCATTGTTAATAGTTTTAATTAATTACATACACATTAATCTATTTTGAAGATAATTAATTAATTTGCTTTTTAAAGACATAAAATATTTATTAAGTTAAAAGTTAGTAGTTTTTGATAAATCATAAATAAACGAAATTGCTTATATTTCTAAATAATTTGAAATATTATTGTAGATTTGTATTCATTTAAATTACAAATATATATTTAGAATAAATAGATTTTTCAATAAAATATGTTGCTTATTCATATTATAAATAAGAAAATAATTTTATAAATAAAATTTATTATATGTACGTGAAAACGTATAATTTTTATCCTATAATTATGTTATTATACTAACACGTAAAGATAATTATAAAAATCTAATGCTCATTCTGATTTTAGTATTGAAAAAGACATCAAAAACACTTTGCCGATAAAGGTGTATTCTACAATTATTTTTAGCTAACCTTTATTTTCATATCTTACTTCATATTTGAATGATATGGGCTAACAATGAAAGTACAATAAAATTCTATAATTGAAGGTTTCCTCGTAGAAGCTAAGGTAAATATATATATAGTCTTATTTTTTGTATAAACATTCTCTTTATATAATAACAATTGTTATCCCTTTATAATTCCTTTCTGCCTTTTCCATTTGATCATTTTATTGAAATACCGAATTTAAATATCTGAAATTTTAAAATATAATCTAATAGATCTTTATTAACATTTAGTACAATAGAACAGAAGTAAACATCTTACAGTGAAAATACAACTTTAATCTAGTTATTTTTGATAGAAGTGCATAATGTAACAGAGATCATAATGGATTGCACGAGCATATAGATTTTTATTCAATTCTTAATGGACCTCATATTTCTGTGAGTGTCTGTCTTTTCGTAGTTTTCTCGAAAGCGCATATTGATACCGTAGGGGGTAAGGGAGTAAGACAAGTAGTTAGAAGGTAATAGGAATTGCATAAGTGTAAGCTTGTTTTCGTATCAATTTTAACTCGAAGTGTTATGAGAAAAGCTTTCAAATATTGATAATCGATGAAGAACTATGATGATAAGAGAAGGAACACTAAGTGGAAAATTACATAAGAGTAAAAGCATTCTCAAACTATTTTAGATAGCACACTTGCGCGATTTGTAGCTTCAGCTTATCCTATATTCATCAAGTTTTCATTCTAAATTATAATCTTTTTCCTTGTTTATTTATTAATATTATATATTATTTGTGTTAATTAATTATATCAGGTTTGAAATTATATAAATTATAAGAATTATTATCTTGTTATTATTAGCAAATATATTTTTCATTTATCTTCGTTAAATAAGTTAATAAATACCTGACAACCTTAAGAAATTTGTAAATGTCAAAATATTTAAACTTTTATCTCAGAATAATTGAAATATTTTTTTATATTCATTGTTATTGATATTTTTGTATAAGTAAATGAACTAATAAGAATTTTCTTTGTAAAAAACAAACTTTCATAATTTTCTATATATTTATGAAATTTTTGAAACTTTTCTATATTGAAATTATTATTATAAAATATACAGTAATTATTTTATATTAGAATAAAATATTATATTATTAATATGATTATTATATAAAGTACGATATTTATTAGTAATTATTCATAATAATTACGATTTTCGTGATCTAAATTATTATAGTTATATAAATATATTATCTATCGTTATTAAAAATTTCAGAATTCTAACATGATTTTCGACGAATAATTTATTAAAGTTCCGTTACCATAGTTGTAATATATGACATTTGCAATATATACGTGATTCCGTACTGGAAAACTTGAATGCGAAATATACGATAAAAAATTTCTCCGTAGTTTTGTATCAAATTTCGAAGTACCGCATCATTGAATATACGGCAAATGTATTTGAAGTTTTGCATTACATCTTATATAGAATTCTTTCATATTTATAGTTAAAACGTTTTTACGGGTTATATCATATAGTACAGTAATATTTTTTATTTATTAAGTTTATTACGTTTTATTAGAAACGAAATTATTCTTGATATTATTAATAATTAACAGTTTTAAAAGTGTGAGATATAAAGTTACAACAAAAAATTATTATTTAAGAAAATTGTAGCTCGTTATATTGATTAAATTAAGAATATGTTAGCTAAAACATTTTTTAAACTAATAGTTATATTTACATAAATTCGATATTTATAAAATCCTTAATAAGGGAACATTATGTAAGGTATAAGCATGGATAAATAGATGGGAAAAAATATTAGTTGGTCGTGTGCTGTTTTAGTGTAGAATCTTTAAAAGGGTTGAGTGTAGTCGGAAGCTATTTAAGGATAGAAAATATCTCCTTATAGGAATTCTTAATTTGAATCCTGTAGCTTGATGACCTTTTGAAAAGCTTATTGATGTAAATTTCATGAAGGAATATCCATAAAGTGGACTTAATGGGAACGCTTTCACTAAAGCTGGAAATTACGCTAAATACTCACTACAAGTTGGCAACAGTTGTTTGTCAAATATTAAATCAATAACTACATATTGTATCTGCTTTTTTACTCATAGGCGCATATATATATCTTTTTTTATTTCGCTCTAAGTTATTCAAGTGTCAAACCCTATTTAAAATAAGTAACGACCAATCGCTTAGAAGGGAAAAGCGTCTAATAAAAATAAATACGAAACTAACCAACCTTTTACATAATATATAGTAAATAAAACCCTTCATTATTTTATTTTATTATAGGCTCTGTCTAGAAAATATTTTTATAAAGTATAATCAAGTCATTTTATATACAGCATTAAACAGTTTCGTACACACTAATACTAAGAGCAACATTTAATCATATTTCATGTATCTTCTGATGCAGCAAAATAATGCGTTGCAGTTGTATTTTATTCAGTTATGTCTGAGATTATAAAGTATAAGATATACGTGTAGAGTATTAATTAAAGGTGATTAAAAAAATAACTTTTATTTATAGCAATAATTATCGGACTAAACAGATATTTTAAAAATTATATACTGTTATAAATATAAAATATATAGAAATGAATAATTTTAATTTAAAATTGCCAAATATCTATAGCTTTATTACTTTACACTTAAAGATATTATCTTTAACTCTGTATAAGCCATTAAAGTTGTAGTTGAACTTTGTAGTTGAATTAAACAAAAATATTTTTATATGTATTATCCACTTTAAAGTTGATTACTTCATATGAATGCTTTTTAAATTAAAAACTTATATGAATTACAAAATATAATTTATTCATAATAATAATTGAATACGATAAATCTTACTATTTTTAATACATTTTTATAATACGAAAATATATGTAGATATAAAGTAATTTACATTTATTATTACGTTACATTTTTTTATACAACAATATGAAAAAAGTAGAATGATTTTTGTATATATAATAATATACCAATTTTTTATCCTGTAAACGAAAGTTTCTTCACAGAAAAATATTGTCGGTAAATAGGCAATGAAGTTTTTACGATAATTGAGAAGAGAAAAGATATTCTTAAGCTACGTATATATCATTATGATAGTAGTTAATGTAAAATTCTGAAGTCAATGTGTAATTTAACGTACATGTTGAATGATAGAGTCTATCTTCTACTATGAAGTGGGTTTATATATTGAAGGCTGATTTTTTATTTATAAATTATTTCTATAGGCACGTTTTCGCTTTTATTTGGTTTAATAATACTTGTATCCTTATTTATATATATTTTTCGCTTTTTTCAGAATTACTTTTGGTCATCGTTGATCTGAGATTATTGATTTTCATTACTTTTGTCATGTTTTAATACAATTTGAATTTTTTTGTCTATTTTTAAAAATAATTTATAAAGAAACGAATTTAATGTCTCACTTAAAATTTTATCTTCACTACGTGCGTGAATAATGCAATGAAAACGTACAAATTTCAATCGTTCAAAATTAAGAAAAAAGAATTCGGAAAGGAATTATAAAGATAGTGTAGGTAGAAATTTATTTGGATGTTAAAGATTTTATATAGTAGATATTTTAATTTATATAATTTAATCTACATAAATTAATTTTAGACCATATATATAAAATTAGTTGTTTTTGTAAAAATTAGCTTTCATTCTTATGTTTATTTCTTTTTTATTATATCCTATTTCGGTATCTAGATAGTAAGGTTCAGTGAATTCTTGATTCACGCTTTTATTCGTGAGTCATTTACGACTATCTTTGATCTAGAATTTCAATCAATTTCTTAATACCATTTTATAATCTGAACAAATTTTCTTCACAATTACTAATTTACAACTAGCTTAAATTAAAAATTTTTCTTCACATTAATTTTACATTACATAAAACTACTTTAGTATTAAAAAATTTTATTATAAATATTAATTTTTAGACAATTCTACAATCGAAATCAAATTATAAATGATGTTATTCTAATAAAGTTGAAATTTTCTTTTTTCTATTCTAATCTTACTTAATATATTCGCTATAACCTAAAGCTCTTAATCTACCAAGCATACATTTTCTTAGATAATAGATTAATATTCAGTTTGCTTTAGCTGCTGTTTGATGACCTCATCCTTCTTGTGTTAACGAATAATCTGACACTAGTGACAACTATCTCATCAGTGCTCTATCTTTCTTTCTTGAGCTTTCAGGTTCCTTCTATTGATGAGAAGTTGAAAGCTCAAGCCTACTGGGAATTAATTCTGTTACAACATGTATTCTCTGATTTATAAACGCAGATTTGAGGTTTAAGATGAGGATATATACCTGTGATAGTTGACTTTGAGTCTTAGTTCTGTTCTTATCTCTAGTTCTTTTTTTCCGCCGAATCACTTTGTAGATGAAAGAGAGAAATATTTTTTTCTGTGCAAAGATCCTCATATTACAGACAAAAACGTTATTAATAATTCAAAATTTATTTTACAGGATATGTGTCTTTACCATTATCTGGTATTCTATTTATTCCTACCAGCGCTATCTTTAAAATAATAGCGTCTTTTTGATGTTTGAAAGTTTATGCCAGATTATTTTTGATCATCAATAGTAAAGTGCATTTTATTGTAGGCTATTTTATTTTCAGTATCTGGTCAAAGTGGGGTCGTCATGTGCTATTTTATTTTCAGCACCTGGTCTGCGCTGTCTAAATCCTTACTACTTAAATCCGTTTGCAACACAACAACAGTGGGTTTTTCTGGGTTTACTAAGTTTGAGAATACTAAGACCGAAAAGTCCCTCAAGTATTTCTTGAACTTATTGAATCACTGCTGCTGTTTTTTCTTCAATGCCACATAGTGCGTTTATATAGGAATTTCTTGAGTCCTTTGTTATTGTAAGGTAGTATAATACGAAACGTTGGCACCATAGCAATATATATTTTAGGGGGTGAAATTCCCTAATGTTTATTGGAAGAGCTAATTCTAAGAAAGTTGTAAATTTTTTTGGGTCAATATAAATAGTGTTTTCGATTGTGTGTTGTAGTCATCCAGACACGTCTTTTGATGGCTTATAAACTAGCACTTTTGCCAGTTGGATTTCAATTTTGCTTCTCAAAGTTTCTCTAGAATTTATAAATCTCTGGTACGAGTACGATGTCTTCCAGGTAGCATAATCAACTAACTTTTGGAAAATGGCAAAATTTCAATATAAATAAAACGGTAAAACGTTAAGCTCCATCAATTCTTTGTCTGATATTGTAAATACAGTAAGAAGCTTCTTGCTTTTGGCAATAGGAATATGCTTGTGCCAGTTTCCACACAATCTTATCTTATCTTATAATCGTATATTATCACTGTTTTACTTACCCAGTGGGATCTATCGTTTCCCCCCAAATTTCCTCACTCTCTAATCGGGTAAATCAGACAATTTTAGCTAAAGGATCATGCAAGGAGGTTTTCTGGGCCATTGGCGTAGCTGGACAATCTTGGGAATAGAATTGCACCACCGGTGGCTTTTTCTTAGTCGTACACAAATTTGTTTTATGTTATAAAGTATAAATATATAATGTAACAAAGAAATTTCTCCGAATACTATTATAAATACAATTATAATATAAAAAATATATCGTAAAAATAGATTTCAGAAGTAAGAAAAATGTATATGTCATAAAGTGAAAGTTGAGAAAAATTTGTTGCTTGGATAAACATGTACATAGTTGTACATAAATGCACACGCACATGTCGTTCGGGCGTGTGCATGTATGTATCTTTAGCGTTAATTCATTTCTTCTACTTATGATATTGATACATGTGGCTTTTCCGGAACGTTGATTTCCATATTCTTTAACATTATTAGTTATCTTGCCCATTGACTCATTTACCTTTGTTTAGCTATAATGTCACAATCGTTGGTCAGGATTATAGCATCGTAATTCACTTTAATTTTATAATCTTGCTAGTAAACCAAATTAAGATTTTTTTCCAATCTTTTGGTTCTCTTTTCGAATTGTAATAAAGTTTTGGAATAATAGTTTTGATAAATCTGCAAGTAATCAGTACATTGAAATAATAGAATATTTAAATTAAACGTATAGTTATTATATTGATTCAATTGCGTGCAAAATACCGTTTTTTATAATTAAATAATTAAGATTATATAAAACAATATTCAAATTATACAATTATTATTATACAGACATATCATTTTATTTATATTACTTATCATAAAATATATACTGTGAATAAGTATTATTTTAAATTTTTAAAAATACAATAAATTTCAAAATTCTTATGTTGAAAAATGTAGAATGCAAATAAAAATTTTTAAGGCTAAATTATTTCTTTAAAGTAAACTCTTCTTTTATCAATAATAATAATCAAATTTTGTATGTAATGTACTGATTAAGTTAATTAATTTTTTATAATTTCAATTTTTAAATTAAATTATAAAAAGAATTATACAATAAGTAGACCTGAATAAAGATAGATTTTAGCTACAAAGGAGAAAATCGCTTTGAAATATTTACATATGAATATAGTATCTTTTATTATTACTATTATTTAATTTCAAAATTATTTTGAATTTTGAACGTAAATTTGTTATTAATATTTTAAATTAACTAAAATATTATCATGATTTAAATATAGATTCTACGTACGCAGTAAATACGGAATATTAAAATTTCAATATTCAATAGTACGCGTTAATTGTAGCTTCTATTGCGTAAATAATGGAAAATAAATTTATAATAGGGTATAAATTATTTATAAGATATCCAAATGATTGTATATTTTTATATTACCATTTATTGAATTCAGCGTTTGCCGTTGCGGTTGTAGATGTCATTCATATCAGTATCATACATTTTCGTAGTCGGTTAATTCATGTATACACTCACACACACAATCGAATTATTAATGTGGCCTTCATGCACTCATAATACAATATTTATAATAAGAAACATAATGTAATTGTGGTTTCACTGTAATAGTCACGCGATTTGATTATTCTCTGGTTAATACATATAGTTACGTACTTTCTCTCTCACTGTCACTGCAAAAATATCAATTGACTCGGATTCCATTGTTTTATACTTTTGTATGGAGTTTATCTCATGCATTTTGTAATTGAAAAAATAAATTTTCTCTGATGAAATGGAATACAATTTGGGGAAAAATTTATTGAAAATTAGTTTATTAAAAGGATAACCTTTAAATTATTTGTTGTCTATTACTCGTCAACGTAATATTTTTAACGGTACAATGATTAAATGCATTATTACGATGACTTAAGTTTAGGTATAAAAACGAACACAATTCACTAATTTTACATTAATTTCTACTATTTAGCAATCACAAATATTTCTTTCAGTCAACATACATTTCTTTATGTTCTCTAATTAATTGTCTTGTTAATTACTATTAAAAGTATATAATTGGAAAATATAATCAACAGATATAGTGATGCAATTAAAAAAGGCGGAACTTACCAGTATTCAAAATAAAAATGATTTAAAAATTTTACTTTTAAATAAAAAAATTATACATAGATTTTTTTACAAATTTCATGTTTTGAATAGCATATTTTTTCTTTTATACACTTTTTAGTAATTATTTCAAGAATACGTCTGTTTTATGCACGTTTCTTCTGAACAAACTTTTCAAAGTTTTTAAATTATGTTCAGAATAACATTGTATTGTCAATTTCTCTTGATGGATATGCTTTACTACTGTGTTAGGTATAACTTAGTATTATAGTACGTAACTTTTACTTTTGATAAGAAAAATTGAACATAAAAGTGAAGTTGGACAATATAGGTCAATGGCTTAACAATAAATTTTAGATACTTTAATGAAATGTATCTAAGAAACAATGAAAATTAAGTACATTGGTAAGATATTAGTTTTGTTTCTTATGCAAATATTACAAATAAATACCAATCGTCTCCTACATCAATCGAACGCATACGCATTATTATTAACATGCCATTGTCCGACACATAACTGATTCACAGTCTCATGGTACTTTTTTCCTTTTCCTAGTTATTCTACATTCGTTTGTTTTTTGCCGAAAAATCTATCTTAACGCAATTGTAATTCATTATATCTCATCTGTTTTTCGAGATGCATTCAGGAAATGAAGGAACATCTCTAGGGATGAAAATTTACAAAACCAAAAAATGACAGCACACAAACGTATGTGCGTATATTTATATACATAATATAAAGGAAAAAGGCAGCTAAATTTCTATCAGTTTGATTCTATCTGTCAACGTAGTTTTTACTTTCTATACTTTTCTCATACATTCACTCTCACCTTTTGTTTTCTATTTCAATGAGATCCGAGAGTTATTAAAGTTTTTGAAGTGTATTATATATTTGATCCACTCACCATTTTTTCTAAAGAACGATTAATTTAAAATTAATCTCACTTAAAGAATTTGCTAAAAAGGCGTTGATATTATTATGTAATATGATATGATTTAATTACACTTGTTATATATCATCGCCTTTTCGCATTGTTTAGTTATACAATTATTATATTCATTTTCATAATTTATATCTTGAATTTTTTGTTCATCGCTGAGTTCTACTCGGTACATCTAAATTTTGTTACCGGCCTTCAAAATTTCTTTCTATTTTTATATTTTATTAAGTATTGCATTGGTCAAAGCTTGTACTGGAGTATGAAAAAATTCTCATTTATACTTTGAATACAATCATCAAATTCCTCTGGACAATTTCTGTCCATTCTGAAAAAATTAATTATTTTATGCCATTTTTATCTCTTTTTGAATTGATAAACGTTTTCTCGTTTTCATTTTCGTTTTTATTAAAAAAATATAGTGTTGATACTTAACAAAGTGAGTATATCGAACGTTCATGTAGGGTCTTCTGAAATTTGTGGAGTAATATTGAATTATATATAATTTACAAATCGTAATAATGACATTTCATTGGCTTAATATTTTTCTAATTAATATTAAAATAAAATAATTTACAAGAATACAAGCACTATAGAAATATTTTTAAATTGATTTTACTTAATTTCATATTGTAGTTCATGTTACTTCAGAAAGTTCAAATAGCACTACAGTCATATGTTCACTTTGTTCTAGTCCATATTAAAATAATTTGTGTATCCACACGAATGTGTTGATCAAAAAATACATTTTCTCTACTGTAAATAAGCGGTGTCTGTTTACTTATATATAAACGTTAGTCCGTCAAAAAGAGATTAAATTGGCGAGGAATAAAAATGGTTTGAACTCTTGTAAAGTATAGATGTAACCCACCCTAAGCTCCTATAAAGAATATAAAATGAAAAAAACGGAATAAGTGGCGCGTACGAGCAATTGCTTTGTCTTCCGTTACGTAATTGATGAGCTATACATATATACGATATCTTTTTTTCTATTTTTACTCTCTTTTCCGCCCATCTTTCACAATGATACCAAGCACCTCAAAATTGATAATCCGCTCTGTGTATCTGAACGGAGTGAAAAACGCACCATTTTGGTCTTTGAGTAAAGAATTTTATCTCTCGAGCTTTGTTTATCTTTTTTCAAATGCGAAAAATGAATGTGTATACGAGGTCTATTTTACTGTTTCATTTTGTTTATGGTTGAAATTGTGATATCATGTAAATTATGACAATTGTTCATGTTGGATCGTTACTGAGTGAAAAAAATATATAATCAGAGTTGACCGATCCATCTGAAATTTTTTTCTTTTTAGTGAGTTAATACTGTTTCAATATTATAACGCCTACGAGATTTCTTTTGTATATAATTTGCTTCGTGATATTGTTGTATAACTTTCGTTGGAGATTTCTTATGGATTCTGTTTTGCAGTTATTGGTCCCACACGTTTCTGGGAAGTTAAAATAATGCACCTGTTAAAAGATTAGGAATCTGAATTGATTAATTTTTCAAGTAAATTTATTTAGCTTTATTGAAAAATATTAATTTAAAGGAAATATTCTAAATATAGTGCATTGATCACATATAATTTCATATGCAAAGTAATTATTTTTAAATTACTATTGTCGAATATTATGATGAAATAAATATTTTTTTATATTACTTGTACCTTTTTAATAATAAAAATATATGTTAGAATTACTTAATTTGTAACAGGAAAATAAGTTAATTCAATTTTTGATAATCTTTAATTTAACTATACTAATGATCTTCTATGACAATTATCTTCAACATAAAACCGCAATATTAAACCGATTTAAATACATAAACAGAAAAAACAAAATATTCTAAATAAATATTTCTATTCTCGATTTTCTTTATTCAGAAAAAAAATTACAATTTTTTATGAATCCCCTCTCAACAGATGATATGTCTATTTACAATACGTGACAAATTATTCTGATTAGATGCATTTTCCGATAGAAATCAATCGATTCTAGCTGCACCATTTGTTTATTCAATATAACCTTAAAGATGAGATGTAGAGTGATTTTACAGTATCCTTTATTTTACTATTTTTGTGATAATTTTTGTTTCGAATGTAAGCTGTAAAAGCAAATTATATGAATCAAATTTGATAGCTTCAAGCATATTTTAATTATTCCGTTTTATTTAACTTATTTAATAGAAAAGAATGCCGTTATAATATAAAGATTATTAACTTAAATTATATTAAGGATATTAGGTAATAAACCTGTAATAGTTTTATATACTTGGTAGTTATAAAAATTTCTTGCGAAATACAAGGTAATGATAAGGGAATTAACCAAAATTGATTTTTGAATGCATACAAAATAATTTTATGAATAAGTATTTTGAAGTTGTAGTCTCTACGTTTATTGACATAAATAAATTGAGACTCATTAATATTTTTTCTATTTTATTGACATAACAGATAATTTACTTTTTTTTAAAAAATGATAATTTGCGGAAAAATGTAATAACTATCATAGAAGTGCGTAAAACAATTTTCCTTTATAAATGAATATTTTTGTTCAACGAAAGCTAATATTTTGACATGAAATTGCATACTTTTCATTTTAAATTTAATTTATTTCTGGTAGCAATTGAAGAAGAATATAAATAAAACCAATAATGTATAGTTCATCAGTCATGAATATGTATATATATATATATATATATGTATGTGTAGAAAAGGAAAATATGTAGTCAATGCTATCGAGTGCTGACATGCAAAACAAAGTACAGTCACGTGTATTGTATCTAACCTGTTGGCTAAAATTTTCATGAATATTTTCCTGTTTCAGAAAACACCACATCTCACTACCTATTTTTTCAAACTCAACTATTCCAGCTTTCAATTTCATTTTTTGTCAGCGTTGTTGTTTTTACCTTTTTTCGTTTATTGTTCATTCCACATTAAATAGTAATGAAAGGGGCTTCTATTTTTTATTATTCTCATAAACTTTAAATCATACAAATGAATATTACGGCAGTAATTGGAAAGCACAGAGAAAAGACCAAAGAAATTGATTTATTTGGAGGCGTAGATTTTTCATTACCGCGCGCCTGGGATTTGAGTAAATCTAAAACGCAATTGAATTCTTTGTCACTAAAGAAACCTTCATTTATTGCTTTTATTTTTAATAGATCTTAAGTAATTTGTTACTTTAAGTCACTGGTTCATGGTTTTTTATTTGTTCTGCAATAGATAGTTTGCAATTATTTCTGTTAAAAAAATGTTAGAAAATATGAATTTGTTAAAGAATCAGTATTTTTATTATTTTACATAATAGGAACGAAACCTTTACAGAAAAGATAAGTTACAAATTTACAGTACCTGTAATTTGTCTTGAAATATACGAAAAATGTTGGCTAATAATTTTTATATTTGTAAAGATTTTATAGTTAAAAATTATATAGATAGTATTTAAGCAATTGAAAAATCAAGAGCTGAACATTATCTTTTATTTCATCAAAACATTGAGCAAAAATATCCATAAATATTTTTTATTTTTTGTTATAGAAGAAAAATATACATACTGTTTAATTTAAGTAAAATTTAATATCACTAATCGTTACTTTATTAATTATAATAAAAATTATTTTTCTACTGAAAATTGTATCTTTTAAAGTAAATTAAAGAAAAATCAGTTATATAAAATTTTTCGAAAATATGTATATAGATCAGAATTTTGAGACACAAAAAGACGCTTTAAATTAACTAGCTTGCGTTGAAAACAATAAATAATTATTACATGAATCTCATGTTACTAATTTATATATGAAATTAAAGCTGAAAAAACTGGTTGTAGCAATAATCAGTAAATATGACTATAATTCTACACTAATTGTGAAAGGTATTTTTTGTAAAAAATATATTATTATATAATTAGAAAACTATATTATTATATAACATAAAAAATTTACTATTCATTTCAAAATTTCATGTACAAATAATTTCCAAGTCTGTAAATAATAAAGTATAGAAAATAATAAAATATTAAAGTTGATTTTCTTTTGGAGTAGTTTTATAAGAAAGTTTCCGCTTTTATGAAATATATAATTTTGAAAATCGGAAATAATATTTTTAATATCATAATAATAAGTCTTTAATATCATAATAGCATTGGAAATTTAAGTGAAAAAAATTTTAAATTATAGCAATAGGATTTGTAAATGATTCTGAGTGTATGAAAGCTATACTCGAAGAAGTGTTATTATATTATATATTATTAACACGGGATTTTTATGCAATACTGTACTTCTGAGAAAATAGTACTTGAAAAGTGTAACTATGTAAATTTAAGTAGCTATTATTTGATAAAATTTTCTTAAAATATATACAAATACATAAACACCTCACAAAATATACTTGACCTATAGTTTTGAAGATCTGATACTTAATCAAGTAAATGTTATTAAATGCCTACTATTTAAATATGTATAATTTAATTTATAATAAATAAATAGTGTAAAAATCATTTGTATTTATATTGGATATTTTATAAAATGTTATATAAAAAAAATTCTTATCAAATTATTTTTTTAAACTTTTAAGATAATTTTTAATTTGCTGCTAACTAAAGGTTATATTATGAAATATATATAGGAATTTAATGAAACTTTATGACAAGTAAACTTAAATGAGTATTTCATATTAAAAGGGAGGAAAACTTCTTTCCACTTTTTAGGTAATATTTTGAAAATATTTTATAACTTTATTTTATAATTAAATACACATTTTGGATGAAAATAATTATACTTTCTAATTTTGTATAATTAAATTATTAGAATAATAAAAAACGTTGTCAGATTTACACATTTGTTATAGGAAAAACATAAATATTAGTTAAAACGTAATAAATGAATATAATGTAAACTTATATTATTATTTAAATTAGCTTTTAATAAAAATTTTACTCTGATTTGTATATAAAAGATCATAAGTGTTCATAAAAATGACACGAATCTTAAACAAATTTTATTATTTACTTTGTAAATTATTGTACGTTTGGACCGTCATTTTATAATTTATTTTAATAAATAGTAATCTCTTAATTTTTGTAAATATTGATAGTATTGATCATATTTATCTTTATTTTACTATGTTGTAATAAGATCAAATTAATTTAAAAGAAGTAAATTATTAAAGATGATGCATTTAACTGGTTTAAATTAATTAGAATTTATAAAATTAAATGAGTATATATTTTAATCTCCAAAATATTAAACTTTAAATTGACTCTTATAATTTCAATCTTAAAAACTATTTATATTTAACATTTTTTATTAAATTTCGCAATATTTTTTTAAATTACTTTTACCAATTCTTTATTTATGTTTTATGAAACATTAGTTATTGTGTTTCATTTTACGAATCATTTGAAAATAAAAATATTTTTTAATTTTTTCACTATAAAATTCGATAATCTTATACATATGAAACTTTAAAAATATTAAAAAAAAAAACACCTTTCTGGCTTGAATTTATTATTGAAAGTCTTAAGCCTCAAAATTTTTAAACAAAAGTTTCTCTGTAAGGATTTCGAATGTTCTGAATCTGAGCTTGTATAATCTCAAATAATAGTGATAATTTTTTATCTATAAGTTTTTTCATATTATAACTAGTCTGAACAGTGAAAGAGTGAATTAATTAAAAAAATGTATGTATGATATTATATAAATGCACAAATTTTATTTATAGAAATATAAAATGTATATTGAAAAATATTAAACGTTCTAAAATTTCTTGACACAAACAGTAAAAATGTGTTGACAATATTTATTAAATATACGCATTTTAAGCATTTAGAATAATTTATTCTTTTATATTTTATGCAAATAATATAGTCGAGATTATGTAGTGCTTAGTGTTCTGACCTCTATCATCACTGACTTTATATCTCACTTTATAGCTTAAATCGAGCTAATGAATACATCAAGAAGAATTAAGTAGTTATTTTAAGGGTTTAATGTAATGGATTTAGAGTACAGCAAGACCAATTATTTTACCAGAGTTGAACAAATGCATCTGTTGCGTTTTACTGTAAGCGCACACTATACATGGACTCATTTATATTTTACATCTGTTGTTATCCCAAGGCCTTTTGAAATAGACTTGTTTCATATCACGAATACGAAGTTTAAAACACATTATTTTTATTTTTTTAAATAAAAGTCTATATCATGTCAAAATGTTTTATTTATAGGAAAACCAAATAAAAATTATGAATTCTATTTCAATCTTCATGTTGAACGTTTGATGTAATTTTTTTACATTTAGTGTTTGGACAATATTTGCTTATTAAGAATATAATAAAAAGAAGACATTCGTTATTTTTATGTTTTTTGACATTTTATAGACTTATTAGTATTAAATAAAAAGTTTCCAATGTAAAATGTTACTTGGTATTTTTCGATCGCCCCTATATTTCACAGGTCGGAATAAATTCTAAAACTTTAAAATACATCAGAATTGTTTCCAATATTCTAGTAAATGTGTTTGATTATATTTTTCACTTTCACATTCACTTTTATGTTCAGATGTATAAAAGGTTTCCATAAAAATGTCGATATTTTAACATTTCGAGTGCTTCAAAATATTTTACGTACATTTATAGAATCTTGTAAGATTGGTTCTTAAATATTGGTGAAAATTTTATTTTAATTCCTAATTATCATAATTATTTCAATAGCTTCTATTTTAATATTTTACTTAATTACCGAAATTCGCATTTATAGTTTTTGTTATTTTAAGTGCTTATTGAGATTTCCTAGTCGTTATTAAATTATGAATATGATTTTCTCTTATATCTTATTAATTTCACATATGTTATATTTGTTAATATTGCCAATTATTTTTTTGTTTAGTATTTAAACATTCAATTTTTTATTTTATTTACTAATTTAATACTGTAAATAATAAATAATTTTTGAAAAATGTATATTAAATAATAATTCGTACACTATCGAACCAACACATACTAACATTAATTTTGTTTTTTAATATCTTATTACAATAAAAATTTGATTATTTATGTTACTAGTATGTGCCACAAAATACTTGTATATTTAAAATTTAAAGGACGATTGCTATAACACCTTCAACATACTTATAATATAATGAATCTTATATAATAATTCTACAAATTCAGTTTTTGAGATATATAAAAATTTACGAAGTTACTAAATTTATTTTCATCGATATTTATAGATTTATATTTTCTCTTCAATAAAACACTTAAAGTTTATTTAAAAATGACTTCCATAACACAATATAAGATAGCAAGCGATTTGGTGTCTTTTCAATAAAATTAGAGTTTCGCGGTTAATTAATCAGACACAACGTATGTACATGTATGGGCTAATACTTGTGTTTACGCTTTTTGCCCTTTTATTTCATCAAGGGTATACCATAGTAACTTATTAATTCTGTGATATTAAACATTAATAATTACTCGTTAATAGATTGCACGAATATGTACGTATCCAATGTATATAAAATTGGAAGTCGAATTAGTCTCATCTAGCTTTACAGAATAATATAATTATCTACAATTGATTTCTATTTATTCATAATAATTCCAAATGTGTTCAAAGGAGATCGTAATTGCCTCTCAGCGAATTTCTTTAAAATTTATTTCTTTTTTTTCTTTTCTTATATTATTTTTCATACATTATAGGACATTGGACGGGGTTTGCATAAATTACGAGAAATTTTTCAATTTTCCATTTCATTGAGATTTTGAATAAAATTTAATTACTTGCGTATTACGATATCGTTTTATTTATCATTAACATTTTCTTGAATTCTTATCATTATTATTATCTTAGAATTTAATTGTTATCATTTTAATTTTTTATTTTAATCTTTTGTGCTTCAGTTAAAGAACAAAAATAGGAGTTACATCTTAGGTAAGATTTAAATAACCTTTCAAAAATTCTTTAAAGTTCTATCTTGTAAAGTTTTATCCGAAATTTCAATTGTGATCATAAAAATTCACGTTAAACTCAAATTTTAGTTTAATTTTGGCGTAATGTAACACTTACACTGTTAATAATATGAAATTTAGTTTTATCAAAAATTATATTTTTTACCTAAAAATACTGTTTAACAGTAATTGATTACTGCATTTACAGTATTACGTAATATATTTAGTAGTTATATTAATTAATGTTTACTATACATTGTATAATGTATATTATCTAAACTATAATTATATTATATAAAACGTAATATATTTATGTAATTTAGAAATTTAAACATGCAAATGTTACACATATAATACTTTCGCTTTTGGAAAAGCCCCTTATCTAATTTTTTCACCATTCAGAATCGTTGCTAGAGTAAATTTATATTTTTATTTCGGATTATATAAAAGATATAGGAACACAAGACATCAATATTTATTTTAAATTGCTTTTTGTTTAATGTTTCTATAAGAACAGTTTGTCTCATTTCGTTAATATGAACAAAATTTTTATATACATAATATTTTTAATCTTTTTTTATTCGGTGTTGATATGCACTCTTTTATTTCTGATTAAAGAAAAAAATTAATAAATATAACAAGATCAATAAAATATTCGAATAAGTATATTAGAATATTTGTAATGCGTGAAGCACTTTCTAAAATTTTCCTACCTTATTAGTGAGCTTTCAAACATTTTTTAATAAATACACACGGTTAATTTATTAATTCCTCTTATATTTTTTTAAGCTCCTTTGTTATTAAATATTTATCACGAGCTCTTTTCCTTATATATCGATTTTATTAATTATTTTTTGTCGGTATACAAAATCGCTATGTAAAAATTGTATATTTTAAATTTATACGTGGTCATCGTACTGGATTTGTAAATGATTCTTTTCATACTTACCGTTGCTGTTAATTATGTTGTATTTTATACAACTTGTATTTTCATCTTTTCGCTATTTTTTAAATATTTATTATTTAATGTATTATTAAAAAGAAAGCGTTGAAAAAGAGCTTTTAAAACTTTTAACGTAAGTTTTATATGAAATTTTATTAAAGAATTATTTGATAAAAAAATTTTTGTTTTAATGGATTTAATATAGTTTATTTTCCAATGAATACTTCATATTTTTTTATTTAAACATATAAATAACGTAAAAAAATGTTGTACCACATAAATTACAACTAATAAAAAGAGGATTTCTAAGGCAAATGATATTCTGATTATAACCGAAAAGTTGTGTAAAAAAATGTTTGTGTAAATTTTAAACTGTAAAAAGTTTAAAATTTAAAAAATATATTCAATCTTCTAAGTATCTAAAAAATTTAGAAACATATTTAAATTTAGTAAGGTGATATAAGATGTATATCTAATTCAGCATATAAACATACGTAAACATAAATTCACTTTTAAAGTAAATTTAGTGCTTATATTATTCAGCAAAATCTGATGATATTTTTTAATCTTTCCGATTTTTTAAGTCAAATTTTTAAAAAATATGTAAAAATATTATACTCCTAGTAATAATGTGATTTTCGAATGACTCTTTTTTAGATTAAAGGTTCTACACAGTATTTTTCTTCTTATATTTTGAAATATATATTTTCGATGGATTGGAAATGCAAAGATCAAATTGTTAACGATATTAATTTTATTATTTACCTCCACATCTATCTGTCTTTTATCAAATAGAACTTGTCTGTATATTTTCTTAGTTACTCTTTGGGTACAGAAGCAGGTAATATACTTATATCTCACTTACACAGATAACTTTCAGCCTAATAGAGTAAAAAAAAGTATAATACAATTTCGGAGTGAATAATTTTGCATTTTGAAAGTAATAAAAAGGAATTTTTAACCAATATTATGTTTTATAAGAAATTTTTTGAAATGATTACTTTTAAATTCTGTAAAGATTATTATGATAATTATAAATATATGGATAAATATGAAATTTATAAAAATAATAATAGTTTATAGTATTTGTGAAGGGATGATAATTTAGTGATACACTGACAAAAAACTTCTTTATAAATTTAATATAAATTGTTTGTTTTACGTAATATACTAAAAAATTAATTCAAACAGTAATATTTTAAATTAAAAATATGATATTTCAGAAAAAATACATTTAATTCTTTGAAAATACTATATACAATCTTTATATTTAAAAATATTTAGTATGAATATTGAAAAAGAAAGTTAATTTTCAAAAAACGATCTGTGACGTTAAAAAATGCATTATAAATGTTATAAAATACCCGCTCTAATCGTCACATTAAAATAAAAAAATATAGTAATAAAAAATTATATTATGTATCCACTTCGAAATTGCTTTAAAAACCATTCATTTTTACTAAATAATATTTCAATTAAAAAAATTTGAGTGAATACGTTTGTTTTTAAGAGGACAAAATTTCGCGTAATATGTACATTTTATACAAGTTCTCAAAATCGGGGAACAGGGTCAGACTCTAATGTCTAGATTGTTCTACAAAAGAAGTCGATAAATACCCGTCCGAAATATGGTGGAAGGTTAACGAAAAGTTACAGAACATTAACCAGTAATTTTTTGAAACTTCGAACGAAATTTTCCTCTATTCGTGGCAGCAATTTTCGCATTTATCTCTGAGTGAGTACGTATTAAATTTTACCATAATTTCATCAACTTTGAGGATAAAGATTAACAAAAAGTTATGAGTATAATTTCTGTAAACATTCTCTTTTCTCTTTATTATTTTCGTCTGTGACATGTAGATGAGGAGACAATGTAGAATCGATTTTGTAATATGTCAAAAATTTTATCAATTATTTTCATACATTTCTCTACCAATAGAACGATATGTTCTATTTAGTAAATAAAATTATTCTTTGTTAAAAATTGATTGCAATTATTATGGAATTATATATATTGTACAAGAGATTTAAATGAATTGATAAAATATTTTGTATCAGATGAAATATTGTTATTAGAAAATTAACACTATATAAACAAGTTTTCTCGATATTTATTACTCAAATAATATATATAATATTGAAAATCTACAGAGATCAAAATATTGAAATAAAACATTTCGATTTCAGTATGTGTACTTACTTTGGCGTACATATACTAAAATTACTTGTTTTCTTTAAGAATAAGCTGAACTCTTCGTTTTATACTGAATTATATCTAAAGCGTTAACATGTTTGTAAAAAAAATCTTTTAAAAAATATGTTAAAAATACGAATTTTCACAAATTGTCAGTGGAACTGAGCTCGAATTCTGTTCACCTAAAAGTTTTTTGTATACCATAGCACAAAATAGCGCAAGTAATTATATATACACTTACAAAATCGATTCTATGATCATCTCTGACCCCTTAAATCTAACCTTAAAAGAGTTTTCGTTTAAAGTTCGCATGTAAATCGTTTATTTCCTTTCTTGCTCTTTTACTATCGCTTCAGGTCAGATTTTTGCTTTTCACGTATGAGAGAAGGGTAAAAAGAGAGCGAAAGCAAAGAAAGATATATAGATAGATAGATAGACATAGAGAGAGAGAGAGAGAGAGAGAGAGAGAGAGAGAGAGAAAACGAACAAGGAAGATAGATCTATTCTATCGATCAACTGATCGATCGGCCACCTCGGTCAGTCTTGGGATATTTTTTAGAGCACGTGCAGGTTCTCACAGCTTTTGGATTTGCTATCTCTCGCCCATACCCTGCCCAGAAGGTTGCGAACCTTAACGCTCGCACTGGTTCGACTGCCTCTGTATTTCTTTGGCGAGTTATTCTCGGAGCAGGAGCCAAGGGGCGAGCGACTGCGGTTATGTCGTGACCGTCGCCGGAAGAGGTCGCGATTCCGGTCAGGATTCTCGAGCTTCAACCGGATCTGGGTGAGGAGGCCGACCAGAAGCTCGTCCACGTTGTGGTTTATGCCTACTGACGTCTCAATAAATTTGCAGTCGTAGCGGATTGCCATCGACGTACCATCTGTAATAAGATAAAGAGGGAAGGTTTTTTTTGAGTCTCGGTGTTTTTCTGTTTTTTATATTTATCAATTATGTATTGTCAAATATCTATATATTAAAATTTTTAATGTTAACAAATTCTTAATTATGGTAATAGTGCTTTTAAAGATATAATTAACATATAAATTTTAGCATAAATTGAAGTAGAGGAAAGCTTAACATTTTTTTTCAATAAATCCTTAATAAATTTTCAATAATATTTATGTATATATAATTAAATCAACGTTTAACTTCATTGTAAAGATAAAAGCAAACACATTTCAGATATTTTATTGAAAATAAATTTTTTTATACGTTTCGTTGCAAACAAAAATTTGGTGAAAGAAACGTTTATTTTTCATCATAATCATATTTCATCATATGATGATCATATCATCATAATTCAGATATCATAAGTTATAATGTATATTATAAGAATATTTTAATGAAAATAAGAATCAGAGGATCTTAATTACTTTTTTATTATCGTTTACGAGTACTTAGAATACATACAAAAATGAAACATCTTTTTTTTAATAAAAATTTAGAACAATAATTTATTTCTTTTATATACAGTCATATAGATACAGTCAGTAGCAAATTAATTTAATTAGATCGCGATTTAAAGTGAAAATAACTGATTTTTGAGATATTTATATTTTTTGAATTAAAAATAAAAACTTTGTAATGTTAAATTTTAAACAATGTTTCTATATATGATAAATACATATTTGTATTAATCTGTATTAAATTTTATAAAATATTTAAATAAAAATTGAGAAAAGTTCATTTTAGGTCGGTACTTTCTTTTTAGTACTGATAAGAAAATTACGCAACTTCTAAATCACTGATTCTGATAAAGTTGGATTTATAAATTCAGTGTCTATTTTTGCACTTATCAAGCTTTGGTCCTGCTCTTTAGATTAGAATATTTAAGTTATATATTATGCTAGTCGAAATTGATATACATAGAAAGATTTATAGTATAATATTCCATAATTGTACGAATATTTTATACCAGACAACGAAACATAAAATCTTATATTTTATTTTACATATAGATTTGTAAATATTAATTTTGTGAATATTATGATTTTTTATATGTTTTATAATTTTAGAAGTTATCATGATATTTATACTCGTCTATTAAAACTTTATATAGTTAACAATTAGAGACTTGACATTTATTTAGTTCAAAATTTATTTAATTCAATAACATTGAGAGCATTTATAAAGTGATAATTTATTTATATATATCGATACAGAATCAACAATTCAATTTTTTATATAATATACTAAAATCTTATTAGATCTTTAAAGAATAAATAGTTAATACAAAAGCATAATACGTAATAAATTTAAGTCTATTGAAAGTATAAACATAATTATTAAGAATATAATTATTAAAACATTATTTCCATAATATTAACATGTATATATAAGTTTTGTTACTATTTTGGCATAGTTAAAAGGATCTGGTTTTCTATGGTCCAAACGTATATTTTCCAATATTTATTTGATTTTATAAATTTTGTTATCGTAATATCGTGTCAAGCGTAAAGTATATATTAATTTTCTAATTTCAAATTTAATAAGATAATCTGAAGTTTAATATAAAGTTAAATATTATTTGGCATTATCTTTATGGAGCTATTATAATTTTCTTGAAATTCGGAAGTTTTATACATGAACTGAAATATTTTTCGATTTTTATAAGTGAGATATTATATTTAATTGTAGATGAATATTTAAAAAAAGTTTGAATAAAGTAGGAGACTTTTTATTTTTTCATATCATTACAACATGACGTACTGAAAGTGGTGTAATTTTGATGCATAATCTAATCATAGATCAGCATGTTTTTTGATCGCAATGAGTTTGGAGAATTATAATTTTTTTTCTTATTGAAGATTTTTTTCGATAATTCTGAAAATCTTCACGAATACTCAATAGTGAAAATCAGAAAATTTACAAATATCAATATTACCGTTACTAATAGAACCGTCAGTTATTCATTTTTATAAAATTTTGCTTCAATTTATGTGGGTTTATCAATAAGAATTAATTTAGTATTTATAAGTATAATATAGTAATATCTATTTTTGGAAAATACTCTCACACTATTTTTAATATGTATATCGCTATTAAAATATATAAAGTACACTTGACAGTTTTTAGAATTTCAATTTTAGTGATTAACTAGAGTAGACTTATTGTTTTATAAAAAGCCCAGCTGTGGCTGCAATTTAAGTAATACTTAAGCGAGTTCTGGGTCAATTCTTTTCACATAATATTTCCAGAAAAAGGTACATTGATTTTGCAATAATTACATCATGTGAGAAACTTACGATTTTTCACAGATTTTATTTAAAATTTATTTGCAATATATTTTTGTATTATTTGTATTATAACTAGTTTTTATTTTAAAAGTAATATTTGTAAAAAAAAGTTCGAAGTCATATTTTGTACAAAATTTTGGAAGATGCAATATGAACGTGAATAAATGTTAACTAATTTTTTAAAAATTGTAATTATATTAATTTTTGATTAATATTTTCTTCAAAATTATTTTAAAATTATTTATAATTGGTTTTTATATTTATTGATCTTTTTTATAAAAATTATGAAAAGTTATTATTTTATTATAAGATACGAAATGCATAATTGTTGAAGAGATTTATATTATTCTTTATAGCAGAAAATTAATTTTTTTATTTCATTTTTATTTAATATAAATAGAATGATAAAGGAACTGCTGCTAATAATTAATCTAGATCAGAAAGTTCACCAATTATTAAATCACAAATAATTCTATTAAACTTGTACACTATTAATATCTAATTATTTATAGGTAAATATATCGAGTATACAAATATGTATTATCAAAATATAAATATAAAAAATAATGCACAAGCTATGATCTTATTTAATTTTTTTATATATATCTTAATTTTTTTATTGAATTTTAATTTTTTAGTTAAATTGAGGATAGAAAAACCTTAAAAATTAGTAATTTATCTTCTTTCTAAGCTTTAAATTTTTAATTTAAAAACAATAATAAAATTTAGTTATCGTATACATTAATCTTATTGTAAACTTTAATTTGCAAGTACATTTATTTTACATTTACAATTTAAAAGAAATTATTCATTCAATAAAAATTTTGTTGTAAAACATGAAAGCTTACTATCCTACTATTCTTAATAATCCAAGCAATAAAATAATTCGAATGAAAAAAATCCACATACATTTATTTAAAAGCTATGAGATTTTTTATGAAATATTGTAGAATGCGTATTTATTATTTATGAATTTACATTTGTTTTCATTTTAATTAGTAGTTAAAGTATATTTCAATGTATTCTAAAATTTTATGCTATTATTAGAACATCAAAGAGTTACTTGTAAAGCAATATCACAATTTGACAGGTAAGGGCTAACGAAATACTAATTAATAAAATATTTTATTATAAAAATAATTTTCGTCGAAAGATTAAATTCCCAGATTTTTTGATAATTATAAATATTTAAGCAATAAAATCGACTAAGACATCCATAAAGTTGATTAATTTAAAATAGAAAATTATTAAAATGAGAATAAAACGGTGAACGTAAAAGTTTAATGTTAGTAGTCACGGCGCGTGCTAGTTCATTCTAAGAACCTAGATTCGTTCTTACCTTCAGTAGTGACAAGTCGAGAGCGCACCAAATCGGCTTTATTTCCAACGAGAATAACTGCCTTGGCCGGTATGTGATCGCTACGCCAAAGGCTTTGCAGAATCTCTTCGGCCACGCGCAATGACGAACGATCAGTCGTTGAGTAAACGACGCAGTAACCGTGTGGTGTATATGTTGCTATGCAATTTTCGGGCTGTAATGGTCAAAAAAATTCTGATTAAAAATTTCGCCTAAAATGGACTGGATTTACGCATGAAAGCTTTTGAAAGATGCCCAAAGTTCTCGATATTCATGCTACATCTAGTCTTTTATATATTTTATTTCAAATTGATATCGTATAATTTTTACTGTTTTTTCAATATTTTTGACTGAATAACACCTATATATTTATGGTTGATTATATTAATTTAGTGTAACATATTTTACATAGTTTAGTTTATCTACATTAAATTTATATTTAATTTTTGCTTTAGATTTTAATATTTATTCTAATTTTTTATTCCACTGATGGAAATTGGAATTTAATTTTCTTCATATAAGTTTTTTATTTACGTAATAAAAAGATTACATATGTAAATTTACATACGTCAACATTTTATATCATATAATATTATAATAAAATATTATAGCTATGTAATATCTATAAATTACTGTGAAAACATTGTGATGGCATTAATTAAGATATACGGTTAGGTAGAATAAAGCTTATACAAAAAATTAAAAATAAAGGAATTAAGAATGTTTTGAAGATGATTCAGTTATTTAAAGTTTGGATTTTTTCGTTAATAGCTAAGAGATTAGTAAAAGTATTTCTATTTTTCTGAATATATATATGTATATATTAAATAACATAATTCAAATGATGGGTAGTGAATAAGTTATAATATATTTCTTTTAGAATGGTATAAATATTTTTGTTTCCTAAAAATGATAAATATCAATATAAAAAAGGAATAAAATAATCTTCAAATGTTTACAAAATATCTTTTATGTTCCCCTTCGTAAAAGTAGGATTACTTTCTAGTATTTGAAAATATCGTCTGTAAACGGAGTCTGTCTACTTTGTCGTTCAAAGAATCCTATTGCTAGGTGACCTACGAATTTTTTGGCTTTTCTTTTTGCCTTGCATTCAAATCGTCCTTTGAGTACCATCTATATATTTACATGCAGTATGTTGATAACTCTTGGGTCAAGTTGTGCCAAGTATGCCTACGTGTTTAGCTACTTTTTGGCTTCTGTTCTAACTTCGCTTTCAAATGTATGAAAAATACTTCGCATCAGTTGCATCAGTTGCACTTTTATACTGAAAACGTTTTCATTGACTTCATAGTATTTTTTAAAAATATTTAAAGTTAGTAGCTGTTGAAAAGCGAATTGAAGATAAGTAAATCATTATTAGATAGTAATTAAAGCTTTTCGTTTATTTTAATGAAATGTTGAAAAATTACTAGTAATTATTAAATATTCCAAAAATTTTGTTCAACAAATATAAATTATTATAGTTTATATAAAATAAAAATTGTATTGATAATTATATTTAAAAAGCAAATATGATTTTATAATAGCATAGAAAAAATCAATAAATAAATGTGCAATAATTTGAACAAGTATGCGTATAATATAAAAGGAAAACATTTCAAGTAAATGCACTTAAATAGTTAATATAAAATAGTAAGTACATCAGCTTATATAATTACGGTATTCTGTGCGCATTTGCTAAATTATTTCTTCGACATGATGCGTGTTTGCTTCAAATCAATACGACGACTAAGGTTCAAAATTTTTAACTAAATTTCATTCGTATGTTGAAATATTTAATATGCTTTCGGATCAGTTTTCATTTTCTCATACATATAGAATCGAGAGTAGTATTTTTTATCAAGGTAACCAAATTGAATTAAGGTTTTATTGCGTTTTTTTATCAAGTACCAGTGGTTTCAAAGCACTGATTTGATTGTGCATATAAAGGTTTATCCGATTTGAATTTATTTTTTATACATCTCGTCTACTTTGAAACTTAAATTCTTTCAATTTACTTTTTTCAATTTTAAAACACACTAAATTTCAAAATTATTTGAAATGTTTTTTCCTATGCTTATAGAATATTACACTTTCGATCAGAATATTACATTTATAATCGCTCATTACTTTGAAATTAATCGCTACACAACATTTGAATAAGTGTAACTGAATGAATGTTTTACCAAAATAAATTTACTAATGTAAATTAAAGAATTGTAAGTAACAAAATGTAAGTAAGAATTTACAAAATAAATTTTTACTAATCAATTGTTTGACTTTGAAAGAATAAGATTTTAAACGAAGAGTGTCATGCATACATAATTGTTATATATAACATATAAATCTACAATTATGTATTTACTTATTAAGTTTTTAATACTGATTAATTTTCTCTATTTCTAGTAGTAAATTAATAGTAAGCGATACAACAAGATTTATAAAATTGAAAATATCAATATGAGTTCTTTATCTTTAATTAACTGAGCTAGTAGTTTTGATAAAATTAGGTTTTACAATAAGAAATTAACTAGCAATACTTACTTTGTATATAATTAAAATTTATAGCTGTTATAATTTATGTATGACTGAATAGTTTAATAAAATAAGATTTTAAATTATTAAATTTATTATATCCAGTTTCAATAATAGATTGAATAATGTATGCTCTAATAATAGAAGCCAGTTTTAAAACCAAACCCATTTCACTATTTGAAATAATATAAGATAAATGAGCGTATTTTTTCAATTATTGAAATAAAATAAAATTTTCTATCTGGAATATATATAAATGTAAATAAAAATAATTCAATTTTATTTCAATTTATTTCTTCATACAGGAAAACAAAGTGGTGCATTTTTTTGGAGAATGATTAAACTTCAATGTAAATAAAAAAAAATTTGATTAATCATTTGATATTTCGATTACACTATTTGTGAAAACATTAGATTCTGATGTTTCTCGATTATAAAAGTTCCATCAGTATATAGTGAATCATTTTTCGAATAATTTTATTGATATTTTCGAAAATGTATGGATCGAAAAATTTTATATAGTCTGTTTATTAAAAAATTACTATTCTGCTAAGTAGGTCATTTTGGTTCGCAGGATTTTGATTATTAAATGAATCAATTTTTAGTAAGAAAAAAAATTTTTATGTATTTCAAAACACGAGCATTTGAAGGGGAGTATAAATAAGATATCGCACTTGGTTATTATACTTTCTGCATTCGATCTTATGATCTTACACGTAACTATTATGCTATATTTTTCAAATAGAACATAATTTTCAGAAACCAATTATTATTGCTAAATAGTCAGTTTGTTATTTTCTCCGAACTATATTATTTACAAAATTTTTTAGGTAAAAATAAATACCTAGGTATATAAATAAATTTTTTTATTTATAGCGTTGAACTTAGGTATTTATATCATTACTAGACGTATTTAATTCATGTTATTGGCGAAATATCAATAAGTATTTACTAAAAGAAAAGAGAAATATACAATTTATTTCTTGATTATTGTACTTTATTCTAAAAAGTTCTCTCTTTTTTATACTACCTACAATTATTATATTTATATAAATACATTCGAATAAAAAATCATGCTTTCTCTAAATTTTTATATTATAGTTTAAAGAGATAATTTACTAAACATAATAATCGTAATATTTGCGTGTAATTGAAATTTTTTATTTCGTAAATTTTTTAAAACAAGAACGGTAAATCTAGTTTCTTTTATAAACTTTAATTAAATATTATGGAAATAAGGTTTCTCTAAACAAAGCACATTAGATGATAAGCAAGAATTATTAGATAAACGAAGATCCAGTCATTATCCTTAGAAACATTCAACATTTGATTTTATCACTTGCTGGCACGTTTCTCAACTATTAATTCTAATGCGCGCAAATTTTCAACTTTTGTACATTCAGACATCATAATGCGATTAGCACTTTTCTTATATCCTAAATCTAGTTGTTCTAATAGCGTCCCATCGAACTAAAGATCTCGGATTAGTTTCTCTCTTTGGTGAACTGGCAAACTTTGTGAAGCGTGCGTCAGATGAGACGACAGCAGTGAAGCTTGCTTAATGAACAACGGACGAATTTCAACTAACAGACCGAGAGGGAAACTTTACATGCGTAGGAGGCTTTACGAAATTGGAAATGAAAGCATACACCAATCTGTGGAGAGCAGTGTCGACAATAAATTTATGTGTAGATTATGAATAAAGATTACAAGATAAAATTTGTACGCGTAGGTGAAAGAACGATTTAAGAGAGACGATAAGCACAATTGGGTTTTACGAAATTCTATATAATTCTTTGCAGTGGTTATTTAATCATATTTTAATAAGAAAAAACTCCTTTTTAGGTACGGATATCGGTTTTAAAGACATTTAATTGACAATAAAAGTAGTTATATTGTAAAATTCGATTTGAAACTGTACATATTTAATCTATAGCAGAAATTTCATTTAATGTTTTATCATTTGTTGTGACTCGAATTTTCAAATTGTGTGGCATGGATTAAAATTAAGGTTATAAGAGAATTTTCATATTTTACGGATCAGACTATAAATTTATACTCATATCCTGATATTTTTAAACTAAAATAGTTACTTTTATAGTCCATAATATCCGATATCGAGTTGTACAGTTACAATATTAGTTATTTATAGTCATGACACTCAATTTTCATTGAAAGCGAATTTTTGTATAATCGTAACTGTCAATTTTATGGCTTCACAGTAAAAAGAAATTTTGTTTTGTGTATTTGACACTCGTGTTAATATTTTGATCAATTTTAAGTTTTCTAAAATAGTCTACTTATTAAAAAATGTAAAATTAAATTATAAAGTTGCATCTTTATCTGTAATTAAATTATATATATTTTTTATTTAATTAAGAATATAAATTAAATTTTTGGTATTTTAATGGTGTTTACTTATTTAATGTTTAGGTATCTCACATTGGATTGAAAATAATAATAAAGCAATTTTTATAAAAATGCAAACTTTAGCTTTTTTGCATTTGAATATTTTAACATAATTCTTAAGAGAAAATGTAGCTTAATTCTAAAACCGTTATCTAAAAGTCGTTTGAGCGCAAACCACTTTTATATTCAAGATGCTTGGTATATATTAATGCAGTCATGCATAAACTCAAATGTACTTCTATTCATATATACTAAAAATAATCTGTACTGTGCAGGAACTGACTTATTAAAGATTTTCACTTCTTTTATACTTGACTCACTTTCTTATTCTATTAGTTTTTAAATTCTTTTTTCTTTTTTAAATAATGATATACATAGGTAAATAATTTGTTTTATTTCATTCATTTCATGTTATCTAAATCATAATTACTTATGATTAAATAATCAGGAATACATTATGAGTTCAGTCCATATGAGTTTTAAATTGTGTATTTAATTAATCTATTTACTATCATAATATTCTGAAATTCCTGTGTTCAATAACTCAAGAAATTGAGACTAATACATACACTTATGAATCAGCTAAGCATTTTGGTATACATGAGGTTAAATCTACAAGTGGTTATGCGATCAAAGCTAATTTTAAACAATTCTGCTATCAAAACATATGAAAATATCTCCGAGGCAAAGTTTTCTAATTTATTTGTGTACTAAAATATATTAATAATTTAATTAAAAAGTTTTTATACACATTATTAATTACTCGTTGTTCATATTTTGGTAAACGCTAGGTAAACAAATGTGATTAACTATTTATTTGTACATTGATTATTAAACGCTAATCCTCTTTTAATGAAATAAACTTTATCAGTATTTTGATATATACTTACGGATATTACATACTAAAGTATATTTCTACTTTCATATATTCTTAAATATCATATAGAACATAATTTTTCAATGTATCTATACCAAATTTAGTAAACAAAATTTGTAATGAAACAGATTTTTCAATTTATAAGCTAGATTTTCTTATTTTTATGTTAATGAAAATATACAGATTTACTGTATATCAAGGTGCTTCTATGATTACCTTTCAGAGATATATCACGTTTCTGAATATAAATTTTCTTAAGTTTTGACATTATTGTTTTTCTATTTTAATTCTAGTATATATGATCAGTACAACTTTGCATACATCACATTAAGCTCTAATTTTCATCTACAACGTTCTTGAACTACTCTATGATCATAGCACGTACGTACTGTAAGTGACTTTATGAAATAAGTTTTCCATTCATTATGATTTATATTTATTTATCAATTGTACTTGTTTATTTGAAATTACAAAATGAAATCTTTCACTTCGTTTTTATTCTGTTTTCCAGCTTTTACGTATTAAATAACTGCATTTAATTAAATAATAAACATTATTTGATGCAGCAATTATATAATTATATTATTTCTTGGGCTCACATATATAAATGAAAAATTTATGCATAGATGAAAAGAGTATTGTATTAAAACATTATTTTAACACAAGTTTTAAATCAAGTTTTAATCGAAAAATTCTTTGTATTTACATTCATTGTAAATACAAAAAAACTGAATAAATTATCTAATAAAATGTTATTATATGATATTTTTATCGATATAATCTAGAATAAGTATTAATCTTGTAATCTTTCATAAACTTCGCCTCCGCTTCTCTGGTGTATTCTATCGCTAAATCGAATCTCGATTTAAGTATTCAGAATTTAGTCTATAATCAAATTCATGAATTTTGTAAAATAAACGCATATTTTCTACACACTTGCTAGTATTTTATTAATATAATCTTTTTTGATGATTATTTATTTATAACTATACATAAATTTTTATAAATATTATTTTACTCAAAGGAATGAAAATTTAACCGTTTTTGAAAAAAATACAACATAAGCAAATACTTAGGTAGATTTTTTAAAGATTTTATTGAAAATGATAGAACAGATAAAAATATTCATTCGTGAAATAATTTTATTTAAATTATGTAATATATTTTTGAAAATTGTTTGTATTGCAAATAAATTGATTGTTAAGAAATAATCATATTTGGCTTGTAATATCAGTTCAACTTTATTACATTTTTATGAGATATAATTTTTTAATATGTTATTTATTCATGATTTGTTTTACATTTGTAAGAAATGTTCAGTTTACATAAGACTTCGTTTTTAATGTACCGCATTTAGGTAATAAAATTTAAGAGTGAAACGAGAAGAGACACCAACGGAGCGAAAGTTGGGGAGAATTCTTTGACTTAAAGATCTAAATGAATTATAGCTGAAATTTTGAATAGATATTTATGATTTTACGGTAAGAAAGTAAGATATAAATGTATGTGCAACGAAAAGTTGACAGATCAAGGTTTCGAACTCATAGCACTCAAAATATATTCGATAAAGTATCGTTGAAAATTCCAGTTATAAGTGTATTTCGATATTTTGATGTTAAAATTCAAGTAGTTTAAACGAATACGCGGCTTAAAATTCAAATAAAATAACTTTTGTAATTACAAGACAGTGAAAAAATATTCATCAATTGACGTACATTACAACGTCACGAAGGCTCTTTCACCCATTCATCAATATCCTTTAATAAATTCTTCGTTAATCTACCTATGCATCATTTAAGGATTCTGATGAGTAGTAAAAATTCAAAAAGTTACCTACAAGTTCTTTCAGCATAAATAAATCATGGATTAATCATTAACCTTCAAATTATAAAAATCCCAGATTTTTGGCTTTTATTTCATTTCACCTTGACAAAGATATCTCAATTCTTAAAAGAGAAGGAGGTTAGTTGAAAACAAATTACCCGCAATTTATAAAATTTTTAAATAATAAAAATTATCTCGGCAATGTATCAGAGATTCAAATATGATTTAATAAGATTTCAAATATTTTAAATAAATTCAAGATTGTACAAGATAGAATTGACTTGAATTATTGTTATTGTCAGGAGAAAGTAATACTAAGCCAGAAGAATTTAAAGACAAGTTATTGAAAAATGCATCATCGCTTAATTCAAACACTGTTTTCCATCATCTTTCGCCTAATAACGCAAGGAGACTAATTAAAAATTAATTATCAGGAAAAGATCGTTTGACTCCATTATTAAAAAACATAATATGAAATACCGATAAGTATTTATTTATAAGTTAAATTTGTCTCTTCAACCTTTTAATGTATTTTCATCCTATATTCGTTGCTTAAGTAAAAAAATATTACTTTTCAGTTTAGGATATTTAATTTTATATTTTGATGCTCAAATACAAGATATTTTGTTAAAATCTCTTACATCCGAGAGAAATTATATTTGCAGTGCTTATTTCAGTCAACCATATGTACACTTCAAATTAAAACAGATAAAACAGATAAACTAAAAAAAAACAGAATCACTATCATTTTACTAATAATGCTTAGAGTATTTGGCCAATAATGATAGTATCTTTTTGAATAAGCTTACTTGTTATATTGTACGGGTATTTGTATGGTATCGGATCTTTCCTATGAGCGGAACCATGATTTTTTGGTGCTTTAAATAGAATTCAGTGATTTATTAATTCTTTACAATTAATATAAGATAATTTAGCAAAAATAAATAAATAAACAAACGAGTAATTTTTAAAAAACTGTAAAAATACGAAAATAGTGCATCATTTTTATCATCATCGACTAGCGTCAACTTTATCTTTGTAAGAGCAAGTTGAGTACTGTCGACATTATCGACGTTCCCCTTTCCCCCTCATTTCCTCTATCAGAAAAAATATACGAAAGGGATGGGAGGCAGCTGAGGAGGAAGTTACTTATTCTTTTTACTTTGTCTTTTGCTATTTAGTGATACACCTTGAGAAGGAAGAAAACTGCTTGAAAAAGAATTATATTCAGATCACGAAAGATCGGTAAATCTAATACTTCTATTCAACCTACCATAATTGTGAGCTCTATAGTTACGTTATCATCTATTAGTGTACCAGAGACGGTACAGAAATACACACGAAGATGTAGGTTGCTATCATTGTATTTGAATCTACCGAGGGCTGACGGATTACTTTCCAGGCTGTTCTCATTTCCAGTAAACAAATACAGCCGGTATCAAGCTTCTCGTTAGATTGATAACCTTTTATTTTTCTATATCTTTTAAATGGGAGCCACAATGTAGTGAATTAAAACAGCAACTGGAAAGTGGAAAAATGTTGCATTTATTTAACGTATCTTTGAGTCTCTTGGATTAAGTAAGCAAGATAAGGCTCGGTCCAGTGATATTATACTTTACAAAATTCCGTTGATGATGCATTGTTTAAGAGTAAACTACTTCTTCCCTCATCTTTTGCTACAAGTGGTTGTAAGTCAAAGCATTATGTTTTTATCCTAGACGTGAGGGTATCTGTCATGTAGTTACCATTAAGACCATCAAGTCTAAACTAACAAGATCTTCAAGGCAGCCTTTCTTTGTCAGCAGAATTCTTCATGATTAACGGATAACTAAAGTATGCATAATATATGCGTACATATAATAAATATATGCATATATATTTGCGATTTATCAAGCGATCGGTTTTTTCTTCATATTAAATATTGTACGAAATAATAATTATCTTTTCAATTGCAACAATTATGTTTATGTATTACGAGTATCTATATGTATATTGCGATTGTGATTATTTAATATTCTCACAAGACGCTCCATATTTATTAGCGAATGTATAATGTAATGTCTTCTGCATGGACTAACATTTGTGAAAAAATCGGTATATTTTCTAGGAGTAACTACCGCATATATTTTGCAAGTATAAGTATTTAAAAAAAATTGAGGTATAAAATGTATTTTAATATTTTATTATACGCGATTAGTCCATAGCACAGTATTATTTTTTATTTTATCGACTTTATTCGAGAATCAAGTCAAGGCAGGTAATGCATTTGCGACAATCGTAAAGATAAAATAACGCTGGTGACGTTGATATTTGATATATAGTAAATATACGAATTTGACCACCTTGGAATATAATCTACAGTTTACGACTGCTAGTGCTATCACCCTTATACATTAAATCAGTTGTTAAATTTATATGCTTTTGTATATAAGTTATCCATTGTATAATGGATAGAAGCAACGGTGCTTTAAACATCGATGCTTTAAACCAGATTTTAGGATATACTGAGACAAGAACATATTGATCACGAGTGCATTTTTGAAGATAACGAATAAGTTAATCTACGAATCATCGATATAAGTGTTGTAGTTTTTCTTTCACTTATACCTCTTTGTCACGCAAATTTTTGGATTTTTAGATTTGACGTTTTATACATGGTACCTTATAGATCGCTCGTAAGAGAAAAAACTGTACTTTTTTATTTAATTTTTTAATATCCGTGAATCACACTGTCATAGAGTGAAGACAAATAAGATTTTTCGGGTTTATATAAATATTTTATGTGATATTTATGCTTGTTTGCGAATATACATCCAACGGATGCGTTATATAGCATATACTCATTTTGTTCTATAATTTTTGAGAGATATTTATTGATCATTTGCACATGAACATATACTGCAGGGTATTTCAAGATTTTTTTTACAATAAAAAATATATTGACCATAGACTTCTAAAAGGTAACATTAAATTTTTAATTACAAAATTTCAATCGTATGTAGTCGTTTGAATTTGTCTCTACAGTTCAATATTAATACGGAAGGTATTGTTTCCGCTAATTGATAATTTTTTATTAGTAGTAAAAATATATTTTTGTATGCACAATATAAAAAACTTCATGGAGTAAAGCTTAAAGGGTACGATAGTTGTACATTTAATTAAATTATTTGAATGTGCTGAATAATTTACCAATGAAATAGAGAAATTTCAAATAAAAATAATTTTACAAGAATATAAATTAGTTGCAAGTTCATACTAGAGACTTCATTATGAATACATATAGATATATATTGATTTGTATATATGATAAAGTAAATTATATAAAGTTATATAAATTGAAATTTTTAATTTAAATATTAGATAATTTATTTGTGTGAAATAAATTGCATATGTATAGTACATAAATTGTTATATGTAGTGTCAAAATTTTTAATCATGCTTATATTTTTAAATTGATGGTAGACACATGTAGGCTTAAAAGATTTACGCCTGATATATGTTAATGTATAGGTTCATGTACATGTTATGGAAGAAACTAAATATATAAGATTTATTGATTTTTCTTTACATGAAAAAATATATTATTACAAGAATGTGAACATTAAAATTACCATTATTTTTAGAATAAATAACGTGGAAACAAAATCATGTTAAAAAGAATTTTAGGTCAAACAATATTTCGATAATGTAAAGTTTTTTTTATAAATAATGTGCTGTCTGTATTTATTAGTTTAATTTAAAGAAAGTAGTTTAAAGTAATTTAAAGAAATTAGTTTAATTAAAAAAAAAATTAAATTTAAATTTAAATTTAAAAATTTAAAAAAATATTAAAAAAAAAATTATTATCATCACTTTTAATTATTTTCTTTTAATAATAATTTTATATATTATTATTAAATTAAATTTAATAATAATTTTAATAAAATCTCGTAATTATTTTCTTATTAATAATAATATTTAATAATAATAAGTGCGATTTATTAAAAGGAAAACTAGATATTTAGTCAAGTAATATTTTTGGATACATCTGTAGAGTTATTCGGTGATTTGGTTGAAAGACACTAAATCATAATATATTATATTAATAATAATGGCTGGAACAACTGTAGAGGTACATCAGCAGACACTTTGAAGTATTCTCTTTCTCTTTGTCTTTTTCTTTTCATAACGCGAGGTCCATTGAAATATCGAACATAAGGATTGGTCGTTTCATGCTCGGACGCGCTTAATGGTTGAGTGGGCTCACTTCTCTCTTTCACTCTGTTGATCAATATATAGCTCGTGTGTATGTGGTTGTTGAGTCGGCATTATTGAAGCTGGAGATGATTGAGGACAAGTCAAACGGTAGAACGCACTTTGCCAAACACAAACATGAATCTTCTCTTTTTCGTCATTCTCTTTCCTCGACAGCTTTTGCTGTTCTAGCTGATTGTTACGGAAAATAACTGTTACTTAGTTACCCTTTTCTATTACCTCTCGTCTTAGTTCCTCATCTCTTTCCAATAGATGCTTTAATATTGTATTAGTTTTGGTTATCAGAGCGGTGCTGTGTATGCACAGCCTAGATATTTATAGTAAAAATAAAAGTAAGAGAAGTAAAAGACAATAGATTCAATTGTTGAATATCATCGACTCTGATATCTAGAAGTGTTCAATTATATAGTCGATATTAGTAAGTAATAATTGAGCTTTGTTTCAAGTATTACAAAATTTTAGTGACTCTAAAAGAGTAATAACTACCATTCTACATTTTTATTTACTTTATTAATAAAATTCACTTCATAAAATTTTATTTACAAATAAACTGTTAATTAACAGTGTTATTTTAATTTTATATTGTTATTCTAATTTCTTTCTAGAATTATAATTATTTTAAAAATGAAAAATGGATATTTATAAGCTAATGAACTCAGTTCGTATTTAGAATAGATAGAAGTTTAATAATGTAAGGATGATTATTAATTTTTAATTAGAATGTTTAGTTTTAGGTTTAGAAAGAGGAAAATAAATTATATTCTAATTACAGTTTATAAAAATTTTTATTATAGGATTGCTGCTTTAGTCTCTAGAGCCACCAATAAACTATTAAAGGTTTTAGATTTTTATGTACTTTATTTATCAATTTATGATAATATCAGATGAATCGAATTCCTTTTGATAGAATATATATTTCGAAAAAAATGCATGGGTGGAATTTAAAAAGAAATAAAGTTAAATAGCCGAAGAAAAGTTTATGTAAAGCTTAAAATGATAAAAACATTGTAGAATTAATATTAAAATTCATAATATTAATACTTTCATAGTATTATTGTACACGCAAAATGAAATTAGAATTTTATATTAATTTTACTCTAAAATCAATTAGAATGTTTAAATCTCTCATAGAGTAGAAAAGTTTTCTTACTGCGTGTGATAATTAAACATTTGAGATTTTGTAATTTCATAATGGAATGAGATATTATATGTTTGTTTTAATGGAGCGAGTCTTATTATTTTTAAATTACTTTCTTTTTAAAGTATTTCATAATATAATTTTACAAATAATTATTTTGTAGAATGATAAGAACTTTAAAGCAATACGTATGATTATTATAACATCATGCAGTTATAATAGATTTAACTATTTTATACAACGTTTCAGAAGTAATTTTTAATATTTATACCAAATCTATAATTTTTAAACATGTGTAAGCTTTTTCCAATATATCGCCACTGTGTATTTTATTTTATTTTTTAGTTGTTTTACTTTTTCTTTTACACTCCTACATTTTTAACTTTAAATTTTTAATTGATAACTACCTAAAAATAAGCAAATAAAATACTACGTCATTTCTAAGCTTTCATTTAGTTTTTCTCTTTTTTCGTCGTAGAAAGAAACAGTAAGGTATCTTCATATCCGCTTTATTCTTCGTATTTAATAGATTCATTGTTGTTAGAAAATGTAAGCTTTGATTGTATGCGAATTAATCCAGAGAATTTTCCTCGCTGCAATTTTTTCTATTGAATGAAATTTCTACAAAGGTAGTTGTTTAGTTACTAATTTGTTTTAGGATGCTATTTCAAAATTTAATTTTCTTTAAAAGCTATGAGTCTGGTTTCATATTTATTATACGTAATATTCTTACATTTAAATATTATTCTCATTCATAATTATTGAAAATAGTAATATTTTATAAAAATTTTATATGGTTTTATCAAAGGTTATAAATATTTTATTATATTTAATTAAACATTATATTTCTTATATTTACCTTAAAGATTAGGCTTTGGCAAAGAAAAAAATTATTTTCTCTTAATGATAAGTTATCTATTTTATTCTAAAAATTTAGTTCTTAAATTTTGTGCTACAGATAATAAAGAAATCTGAAATGCAGTTATTATTGAAAGTTTAGATTTTAAAAAAATATTATTTTATTATAAAATAATGTATAGTGAAGGGTGCCAATCTAATAGGGACTTGCGAAAAGCATAAGGGCTTCATAGGCTCCGAAAAAGAGGATTAATGTGTGAGTTAGGAAAGTATGAGTCTATAGAATGAAGTTCCTGACGACGAGTGAAAAATGCTTAGTATTTCGATCTTAATCATCATAATCGATCTTCATCTACTATTCAGGAGACAGAGAAACGATATCCCGACAATGATTGCTGAGAATCTGAGTGTAAAAATGAGCTCAAAGTCTGAGAGCGAATGTTAGATGTTTCAATGCATCACTAGTTGCAATGTATTCACATTAGTAAATCTAAAGATCATCGATATATTGGAAAAGCAAACTGCAGAGTTGCCACATAAGTTTGCGTTATTAATAGAGAGTATACAGTCATTGCTTTAACGGTATTTACTATACACAGTGAAAATTACCACGTTTATGTCTGTTTATAAAATAGTTAATAGTTTTCAGTATAAACGTATTAATAATTGTTATAGATTCGTGTTCGTTAATTTATTACCGACTTATTTATATAGATTGTAAATGCATTAACTGTCAATAAAAATTAAGCAAATAAATATATTGTATTTAAACCGCTAGTATTCGTTTAACACGATTTGAATCTCAAGCTCCACTGCCAACTTTCATACATGATTCTCTCATGAATTTCGTTGACACCGCCACCACTGCGTACTGCATAGAAGAATGAACGAGCAAAAATAAGTATTCCCAAATGACAAAATAGAGATTGGTTTAATTTTTTTGCACAGTATTATTTTTAACTAAGTAAAACGTGAATAATCATGTGGATTAAAAAGAAATTGAAAATTAGAGATTAGAAATTTCTGCTGAACTACAATAGTATTATTCGAATTTTGTACATATTAACACGTACATAAATAATTATTATGAATTAAATAGATTGTTAGATGCAAATAATTTTAAAATATTCATAAATTTATGCAGGTATATATAGGCAGATATTCATAAATTTTGTATTCTAACATTCAGAATATTTTAAGAGCATTTCTAAAATGAAGAGTAAATAAATTATTCTGTTTACGTTTATTTCGACGCCGAGAATATGCTACACTTGTATAAAAAGTAAATGTAAAAATGGAATGGTAGATGCTTTGAATAATAGCTTCATTATTTCATTTATGTATTTAATTACGAATAAGATAATTTGTACCAGCAATGTCACTTTTATTGTTTCGGACCAAATTCATAATCTAACACATGCATAGTTGAGTAACTAGATTCTTCTTTAGTGGAATGAAAATTAACTTATTTGTTAAGCATTTTAATAAATGACGAGTTTATTTCGTTATACGGAAAGTTTTTGTATATTTACGTAAAATCCCATGCGGCTCGGAGTACGTTTATTATACTTGTGTTGCAGCAGTTTGAGTTTCTTGTCCTATACTTATTTCTTTTTATCTTATACTGGAAACACTTTGTTAGTTTGCTTTTTAGTGTATATTATGATTAGATGATGGAATTCCCATGGTGGAAATATTAAGAGCTTTTAAGATGCAGAGAAGATAGAGGATAAAGAAATATATAACCATGAAGAAAGAGGTGTTACCTTTGTCTTTGTATTAGTTCTTTTATTTTTTATATGTGCCGGAATTGATGTATAATTTTAAGATGTATAAAATTTATGAGTTCTTACAATTAAAGTAAAATGAAATTATTTTTTATAATTTCTATCTAAACAATATCAATATATTAATTATTCAACTGGTTTCGAAGTATTAAATAATATTATATTTGAATCACTTCCAGAAATGACATAAGCTATTTATATCATTTAATGACATTTAAGTTTAAAAAATAAATTAATAAAAGTATAAAAGTAAATTGAGGAACTTTTAATAATTATAAAATTACGTTTTATAAAAATGTTGAAATTGTTACATATTTATGGATGCGGTTTTACAATTCTTTCCTAACTAATAAAAAGATTTATCTTAAATAAAATTTTTTTATCGATTGTACAGTATAAAGATAAATTTTGGACGATACAAATAATAAATTATGAAATCAAAGTTATATGCAATATTCAATCCAACTGAGGTGTAAAGAATATTTAAGTAACTAAAAGAAGGGTAAAAGAGCAATAAAATATAAATGAGAAAAGAAGAAAATTATCATATATAAGTACGGTGGAGATGAAAACAATAAATAAGGATACATACATGCCAGGGAAATGTTGATGGAAAGTGAGAAATGTGGCATAATAAAACGTGATCTATAATATGAATACTATTATATACTATTATAATACAGAATTCCGCTATATATATTTACATATTATAACGGGTCAGTTTTAATCTAAAAATATGTGTTATAATACAAACTGTGAAAATCTACATTTCGTACGTTAGTAAGGTGCTTTAACTCCTGTTTAAATCAATATAACGATTATTAAGTGTTGTTAAAAGCAGGCACGAATTTTCTGAAATGTTTTTGATTAATCACATTCTAAGCAGTGAATAACTAATTGTAAGTGCTGAATTTTTGGTGTTTATCCGTACACTATCTGATATACTACAAAAAAAGTCTGCAATGGTGTGTGTATTTTTTAGTTCTATGAATAATGTATTAATTATATTAAATAAAAAACTGAACAAACTTCTTCAACTTTCACAAATTTCTTTTGACATAAATGTGTTTTTATTAATCCATTATATTTTTCTTTTATAGCTTTAAATTCATTTTTATTTACCTAAACTATATACCTATATACTATTCATAGTTTAGTAATAAACAAATTTAGTGTTCCATCTATTTCGTATAAGAATTGTTGGCGTTGAACGCGCGTCTTTTTTATTAATTTCTAATTTATGGCAACGCTAAGTCATGCCGAGTCAACCTGAACGTCCAACAGGTTTTTCTTTCAGCTGTATCTTTCAGCTGGGACCATAAAAGACCTCGATCGTTGGATAACGAGACTCCGTTGATCGGAAGATGGTTATCGAATATAACATTGACAGTTTGACGATAACTCGCTTACTACAGAAGCAGGAGTTAAAGATTTTTTAACAAAGACTATTGTCTATTTATTTAATCGCCCTGTCATGGCGTATGAATAAAATAGCGAAGCTCACATTTGAATTGTTTGTATGAGAAAAGATAACCGTATCAGTATCATAATAATTATTTATTTAATTAAGAATTATGATTAGATCTTCAATAATAAATTTGTTGAATGTGACGAGTATTTAATGATTAATATTGAACAATTTTTAAGCAAATATTAATTTATGAAGTTCTGAATAACAGGTCTTATATGGCTTATTTTACTATCAAATTTTTTCTTTAGAAATACGATGAATTAGATGTTCAAATATCGAAAAGCATTGTTGCAGGTAATATCTATATCATTTTATTTGATGTCATTGACGCAATGCTTATATATTCATGTTTTATTTATTAAAAGGTTTTATATAATATATGTCAATGACTATTCCACAAAATTATAAATCACACTAGACAAAGTTTAACGATAAATATTGGTAATATTTTAGGTGTATAAAATTATCCAAAAACACGTAAATTGTAATTTTTATTAAAAAAACTTAAATTCATATTTGGGAAAAAAGCTTGAAAAGTATATAATGATAATTATACCAATATTATTATTATTATATATATATACGAGCTTATACATGTGTCAGCATAAATGTAAGCACGCGTAAATGCGCACAAACGTACACAAAAATCCAATACTCAAGTTAGTTTAATAAATGTACCCAAAAATAGAAAAATTATAATTAAATAGTTATAGGAAAGCAAGCAAAAGAGAAAATATCGAAAAACTTTCTTTCTTTAGATGGCTTAAATATGGAAGTCTCAGAAGTTCGGTTAAAGTCAACCGGTAGAGCCGGCGGCCAAGAAACTTTCGTTGCTTTTTTGTGCCTCGTTCATCTTTCCGGCGTAGTTCCACCAATTTCCTCTAAATGCATCCACCTCACGGACTTTCATTCGATGTGAGAACACCGGAGATAAGAAAAAAGAGAATCGACACCAAACCTAACCTTTATAAGGTACTATGACCTCGATGCTATTTTGAACTGCAAGTTTTTTAAAAAACTTAGATACGTTTGATAGAAATATTACGCATCGTTTTCGTTCTACTTTTTATTGAATATTTTTATAAAGGTCTATTATATTTATGAATTTGATATTGTTACAAGCGGGGAACAAGTTAAGTATTGATTATAAGAATAAACAACTATTTAAAAGAAGAAAGAATGTTATAATCTATTTAATTTAGCAAAGTGTACAACAAATTCAAAGTATTATTAAATAGCAAATTAAAACAGATAATTAAAAAAAATCATTCAATTACATAAATATATAATTCATAAGTTTTCATGATCAAAAATTTTTAAGTATTAAATTATTATTTATGTATTTAAAAAATTAATTTGAATTATAATATTCACATAGGCAAAAATATATATAATTGGTATTGAAATATCATTAATACTGATGAGTTATTTTTAAATGAGATAATATTTAAAAACAGATAAATTCAAGAAAAGCTTAATATTTTTGAAATTATATTACGTGATCTAAAAGATTCAAGTAATTATAAAGAAATGGTAATTTTAGAGTAGAGCTTTTTATAAATCGATTTCTTGTTTTCTTTTTAAAAAGATTATATAGAAAACAAAAAATATTACTTACAATTTACTCATTATGTTTTATACTTATTAGAGTCAGAAAATGTATCTTCACTCGAGTAAAGAAAAATACTTTTCATCTCTGTCTATATTCAAATAAATATTGTGTACGCTTGTTATTTCAGATTATTTATGTCCAAGTTATCAAGTAATATCTAATAAATTCAGCATTTGGTTAGTTTTATTGTGCATTATGAATGATTTGTGAGAGATTAAGAATACTTAAAGGTTTTCGATACCTATAGACATAAATTCGAAGACCATTGGTTTATAACATAATTTCTAAATGCAGTATTTAACTTATTTATTGCGTTTTCATTTTCCCCGAATTTTGAATTAGTGTGTTTAGACTTTTTGTCCTGTTTATATATTTGTTTATCTACATTTTTTATCTTTTTTATAATCATAAAATTTTCAAACTTATTTTAATTATTTCTGAAATATTTGTTTTTATAAGTGTTTCTATTATTGGAACTCTTTAATAAAATAATCATTGTTGTAAATAAATTTATATATATATATATATATATATATATAAATGTGAAATATAAAAATAATAAGTGAAGTAACCTATTATATATAAATAATAAAACATTTAAGTTCAAGATTATTAAAGAAATAAAATTGAATAAAGATTAAAGAAGAAAGTAAAGGATAAAATGCAACTTTTCATCCAATTTCTTAAACCAATCAAACTAGTACAGAATCGATATTGGAATATAACCGTTTGAATTGTACACTAAATACCAAATGTGATACGAAAGTATAATAAAACATAATATATTATATTTTCATGATTTTAATTAGTGTAGTTCAAGTTTAACTTTCAAAATGCATATTAAAATACGTGAAATTCTCGTTATTTCATTTCAACAAGAATTAATTGGATTATAAAGATATGGTTACTTTTCAAAATTTCTAAATGAAGAGCATAATATATCATAAAGCTCTTATTCCGAATAATTTGAAATTTATGAATTGAGTGCAATTGTTTTTTTTTACTTCGTAATATCACTAAAATTATATTTATTTAATAGAATAATTTGCTGATTTCGAAATATTCGCGTTTAATTATTATTTTATTTATTACCTGTCATTTATTTATATTTATTCGATAAAATGAATTTAATAATGCTTGGAGTTTAAATTTTTTTTTAAAGATAATGTAAATTTTAAAGATATGGCAACAACTCACTATATTATGTTCTATTTCAATAAAAGATGTATTTTTTTTATGATGAATTTATATAACCATTTTATATAAAGTTCAGATTTTTAATATTGAAATCATTAAAAAATGATAACGAAGATCTTACTTTATTTTCAACGTTATTAAAGAAAATATTCTATTTATAATTTATTATTAAACAAGTTTTCAAATATATTAATTTAAAAACAATGATTATATCAATATATTACAAATTTTTAATATATATTTCAACTAATGTGCATTTTTAAATCACTCATAAAAAATTAAATTATGACGATTTATTGTTTATAGTTTCTTAATACGTTTTTAATAAGACACTATAATTTATATATTCAATTCTATTGAATTACCATAGTTAATGTAAAAGCTATGTTAATTGGAGGATCTTGTTGATACTTTGATATACCCTCGAAGTAAATAATAAATGAACAATCGGGAAAAACTTTCTACTTCATTTTTCAAGGTAAATAGTCTAATCAGGTACTGCTAGACTTCTCTTTTATTTTTGTATTACAACTCTAGTTAAGTATTTCGGATTTCTGTTAATGAATTCAATTATTTTTAGACAAGAAAAAATATAAAAGTAAGTGCCGCATACAGACACTGTGGAATTCACAAACGTTTGGTATATTTGGTGTACGAAGATGGTGTATTATTCGATATTATGTAATAGAGTTAAATCAAATGGAATAACAGAATTTATTATCTTTAAAATTTTTTTCGATGGTGAGAAACGGAGAAACAAAGAAAAGAAGAGGGAGCGAGAGCGAGAGAGAGAGAGAGAGAGTCCCTACAATTATGGGGAGACAATAATCTTTGAATTTTTAAATAAAATATGTTTGATCAAATGGACGGAACATTAGCAATGTTTTGTATCTGAAAAATTATTTATTATGAAAATCAGAACAAGAAAGATTTATAATTTTATAATTATAGATATTATATAAATTAGATATTATATTTATAGAAAAATTTATAATTTTAACTTGTATCTTCATTCAATAGTAACATTAATAAAGGCATGTCTGACATAATAACATAACTCATTGAATATTTGCTTTAAATCGTTTCGTTTTATTTATGGATATAAAAAGAAAATTATTTATTGAGTTCTTTATATATTATTAAAAAAATTAGTTTATAAATTGAAAGACGTTTTCTTTTCTTAATACAATATTTATATTTTGTTACAAACCGACTGGGGGGTATTTTTTAATATAATGAAAACAAAAGTAATAAATACATGATTCACAGCCGAGAGAGAAATTAGTATTTAAAGAATAATATATTACAGAAGTAAATTTGTATCAGATAATATATTTTAGATTCTTTTTCATTCTAAAATAATTCGTATTTTAACATAAACCTTGCCCCGTACGTACGTGTATTTGCATGTAAGGACAGATCTATAATCCTACGTCAAAAATCTGTCGCCGATTTGAAGAAATGGGAAAACACCGACGTTTAATCACGCCATGTGATTGAAAAGACGGCGAAAGGCGTCTGAACTATCTTTTTCAGGATGACCAAGAGGTAGAACGTAGAGTCAACGAACCCCACATATACGGCTGCCAATTCTTCCTTCTCTGGGCTACACTCCAAAATCCCTTTTCTATACGTAGATAGCGAGGTTAAGGATTATTGCTTCAGAACCCAGTGGAAACTTAGTCTTTCGGCTGTTTTTAAGTTTAAACATTTATAATATTTCAATAAGTCTGTGCTATTAGATTTAATAGGATTTATTAATTTCGACGATGAAAAGCTAGTTTTGCTTATAATACTCAGTGTAAATAAATCTTTAAGTAAATATTTATTATTAAACTTAAATGTAAACTTTATTGAACATTTTTAACGACGTAGAATAAAGAGTTTTAAATAATCATTATATAAAATGAAATATAAAGTTTGCAAGATTCGGAAACCTTCATCAGGTATTTTATTGAATTCTAAGCTACTGAATCTACATTTATAAATATTACTTTTGTATCATACTTTAATTTTTTAGGATAATAAACTTTATTATCTTTATTAGAAAGTTGAATTATGAAAATTGACTAATAAGATTACAAATATATTTAATATTTTCTTATTAGAAAAAATAAAGAATTAACTTCTTTTTCTGTCACTAAAACTAACTATAATTTTTTAAAAAAGAATCTTGCTGACTAAAGATTTTTTTTTTCAATCACAGTCATAAAATAAGTATGGATTTAATTAAATTTAATGTGATACTGTGACAAAACGTTTCGTTCTGTGGATCACAAATTTTCATCAAGCATTTGGAGATCTTTTGTACTTGAAAATGAAATTTGCTTCTCTTTACTTAATCTGGGAGGTCATTGTTGCTCAGATATGGGTTATTATTAATGAAAGTTGTATAGAAGTTATATATATATGTGTGTATGTATTGTTATTTATTCTTCTGTATAAATATTTAGAGTCAGTCGCGAAAAGAAAACTATAAAATATTTTATAAATTGACGTATTTCTTAAAATCATTTGTAATCACAAATACGTACACATACATATAACGTACACATTATTTATGAAAAATATTAATTATATTATAAAAATTTATGTATTTATCTTTTTTTTGTTGACAACAGAATCTAGAAGAATTAATATTATAATAAACAGTTTAATTAGTTAGAAATTCTACTTCAGTTAAACTAATAACCAGTTTTTAGGTATAAATTCATAAAAAAATTTATTTGCTTTTTAATGTATTTGTATTGGATTTATTTTTGAGTTAATCGGATTACTTATTTTTCTAGTATTTTTGTAAATTAAAATTTGTCAAGTTTTATTACTCCTAGTTCTTTTCAAATAAATATTCAAAGTATTTAATTATTAAATAAAAATTGAAAGTTCTTAAATGTATCGATATTATATAACATTTGAATAAGTCGATAAGATTTTAAAAAGTAAAATTTATTAATATAACTTATAAGTAATAAATTTGGTTTTTCGATATGGATAATAGCTTATGATTTTGTGACATAAATTTCATTTTGAAACACATATAATAAGATAGTACATAGTGAATTGCGAGAATTTAAATAAAAGAGCATTTATAATCTTGAGCGGATTAAAAGTAGAAAATTAGATTGTCTTACTGACTCCATTGGAGAAATGTGGAAATACCTAAAGAAGAATGTAAGCCATGCGAATACGACAAAAAAAGTTTTTTCTTAGATGTTGTGTTGTAGATAATTTACACAGTCGAGTAAGCTTTTTTATAAAAAGATAAAAATATTCTTTAAAAATTATATCTAAATTAGTGCAATTTTCTCAGACATTATGTTACACTATATCTTTGCTCTTTTTCTCATTGAAATTCTGTCCTTGAATTTTTATATATTTTGAAAACTAACAATATTATATTTTATATTCAGGATTTAATAAAATTATTCCTAATATAAATTATATTAGGGCTTTTTATTACTTATTATTTTAACGGTGTATCAACAAAAATTATGGATCTCATTTGGAAGTATTAATTACATAGCTTTCATTATTTATCATACTTTAATGTTTCTATACGTCGAATTAAACTAAGAAAATATAGTTAGATGAAATGAGATATAAATAATGAACATTTCTTAACAAATATTTGATTATATTGATTTTATGATTAATAATTATAATTTTATTTTATTTTTAGTATCTTCTTGATTTTACTGTTAAATATTATGAATAAAGTAAATTTATTTATGATTACATATCTATGATATTTGGTTTTTATTCAATATTATGCATTTTATACATTACATACATATAATTTAAAAATCTTATGTAAATTTTAAGAGAGAAAGACAGAGAGAGAGAGAGAGAGAAAGGTAAAAAGAGTAGTATCTTGAGATGTAAAGTTTGAGCGATGCTTTAAATATCTTTATTTGGTCAATTTTTGCTGGATTTTTTATAATCTAGCAAAAAAATTATAGATTTTTTTAATTTTACATTTACATAATTTGAAAAACATTTTGAATGATTATGTATATAATTACTTAACTGTTATTTTTCTGATATTTCATAAAAATTGATTTAGAATTACTTTATGTACAATTTTATAATAATGGCACTTATAATTTATCGTTATATATATTATGTTAATCTTTTCAACTAATCTTATTAAAAGTATACGAATTATTCTTTTTAAATATAAGCTTTGAACAATAGTTATTCCTTTAGAAAAACACATTTTATAAAAGCTAATTATTTCATAACCATGTTTTAATTCAATTTTCAATTTTTTTAATTTTATTAAATTATCTTATTACTGTAAAATATTATCCATCAATACCTGAAGTATTGTTTTTACGAGTTCGTACTTGGCAGAGAAAAAATAAGCAAATTATTATTAAATATAGTAGTTTTTATATAAAGATATATGCTTTTTAGTAGAATCATGAAATACAGTATTTTTTATTTTGATTATTTACGTTCGTCACTGTTTTTATACGAGTTAGTTTTTGCTTTTTCAATTCAATAACACACTTCATTAGGTTCTCAATTATTCTGATTATAGAGCGATTAATCGCATATCATTAGCGATATGTTGGTTTCTAAGCAGTTTCGCCTTCAATCCCTGGATCGTGTAAATTTGTTAGAATGTTGAATATAGATCAGCATCCTTATATTCGATACGCAACGCTTAAGATGTGAATTCCAAGGCAGATTGAATAGACCAGTGTGGTTTTGGGAGGGAGAAGACGGTCGATTACGAAGCTAATCAACGAGTGCTAGATAACACATCGCCCAGCTTATTCTGATGCAAACCGGATTCTCCAAGATTGGTGTTACGATATGCATTGGTTCGCAAGAATTGTATTAGAACAGCTAAGATTATTCAATCAGGTAAGATAGGATTTCATGGCTTCAGAGGAAAATGTGGTATCAATTATTATTGCTTTTGTGAAAAGGCTGATTATTTTTTTCAAATATGATAGCTTAGTACAAGTTTTCTTATTAATAAAGTCATTAATCTTTTATTCATGAATATTAACAAATGATATACTGTTTTTAACTGTATTTTAATATTTTGATTTATATGTTACAAATAAATCTTTTCTTTTTTTACAAAATATATTAATAATTATGTATGAACAATTATTATTTTTATGTATTAGCAAAACGAATGTTATATACCAGAATTATTATTTCTGTTAGTTATTTTTTGTCACATGTGTGGGATCATGAATGCATGCATACATCTTTTAACGTATAATTAATATTCTTCTGATTGTAATTTTTAAAAGTAATATAACAATCCAATTATTAATCTATTTCAAGTTGCTGCTGATCTACGAGTGTATATAAATATATATAATAATATATATTTTTGTTCATTCATTCAGTACGTGATCGTTCATATAAATAATGTGAAAGTATAGTTCATGGTATAAAACTGATATAGAAAAGGTAGAAGGATAATATCTAAATTAAAAAGAAATTTAGAAAATATTTAAAATATTAAAAACGATTATTACAAAAGCCAGTTATTATAAATTATTGCAATTTTTCCAAAATGACTTTATAATAGGCAAAAATATTAAACTGATTAATTTTTAACTATAAATAAGTATAATATAATAATAATAAAACATTAAAAATGTAATTAAATGAAATTTTTGATTGACTCTAAATTAACATACGTAGTATTGTCTTTTTTAATACGAAAATTATAAGTATAATTGCATGTAATATTATAAAAGCAATGCGTTTTATTAATGAAACCTATACATTATTTATAATATACAATTTGTTAGATAAATAGTCAATCGAATAAAATGTTTGATTGATAATAAAAGAATATATATATATATATATATATATATATGTTTTAAATAGAATTAATATTTCTTTTTACATAAACGAAATATATTCTAATATTTTTCCTTAAAGAATATCAATATTAGTATATAAATTTATATTAATTTTGTGTTAATAATAATATATAAGAGAAGTTTCTATTGTATGTTTATCTGAATAATATATGATGAATGAAATGTAAATAGTATCATTAAAGTATAAAAACTAAGACAATGTAAATAAATACCAAGAGATCGTAAAAGCTAGAGACAAATGTATCAAGTTAGTTTCTATTATTATAGTACTTGATTATTACTTACTACGACCGTCAGTAGACCTATAACCTACTAAAATGACCAGAGAAAATGATGAATTCTAGTTAAGCTATGTAGAACTTAGAGTTTCATATAGGAATACCATTTTGTTTAAAAGCGACTGGATGAAATAATTCCACAGATTAATTATTTGAATGTGAATTCTAATTTACACTAGGTGATAAGATGAAAGTTTACATTGTTACGTTATGTTAAATAATACCTTTTAAGTACATAATACTCAAAATTTATTTTCAAAGTTGAGTTAATTTAGTATAATTACTATTAGGATAAAATATATTTATATGAAATTAGTAAATTAAGTAAGATGTATCGATAACATCTAATTTTTAATAAGTTAAACTTCAACATATTTTTTAATTTTTATTTTAATTCTTGTTTAATACGAATTAGAAGTGAATTATACTGTTATATAATAATAATTCTAATAGTTACAATATTATAGAGTTCATTAAACTATTCATAAGATAAGCAGTAAAATGAAATGCATTACAATTTAATAACTAGTAGTAACAATATATTATATGGTCAGACATTTTAGATATCCCGGTCTAAGAAAATGTTATAAATTCTATACTTTATTAATTATTTACGATTATAATACTATAGTTTAGTAGCTATATCATGTAAAATTATACCCGAATAGTGAATTACTTTATAAGTTTTAAATTAATTTAAATCTTATAATCTGTTAAAAGTTGTCATTTCTAATCATCTAAAAACTCGTTATAAGGAATTTCAAAACCGAAGTTTATTGTCAACATTGACCCATAAATTATTTGTATATTCATTTTGATTTTTTATTTCGTATCGTCATGTATTATAGTTTTTATATTACATTGACTTGGTTGATCTAACTTATCTTTACGTCTTTATATTTGAGAAAACTACAATAAGATTTTTACTTTTACATAACAAAGATAAGAAATAAAGAATATAAATTCTCGGGAAATTTATTAATTTATTTATATATAATACACTATGATATAAAATATTTTATGTTTCATACTGAAGTATGAAATACTTTTAAGTAAATAGAAAAATTTATATAACTTATATAATTATTTATAAAAAGAATACAACTTTATAACTTTTTTTATTTAATGATAAATACAACTTTTCTATATTTAATAATTTACATTTTTGTTAAGTCTATTGTAAAAATAATATGCGTAGTAAGCTAAAATTGTAGTTCGTTGTTATAGATTATACATATATGTATATAACTTTTTTTATAAATATCACGAATCCTCGTTATGATCTAAAAATTATTAATACAAATTGGTGCGCTATTATGATTTTCTATTGAATATTTGAATAAAATAATATTAAGTGGATTTATTATTATTTTTCAATACCATTGATTTTGAAACTATTGTTAAATTACAACATAGTATTTTATTATCTATTATTTTTCATTAACACCATTACATATTTACTACATAAGATAGAAAAAAGAATAGACTCACGTTTTTTCTTATACAAAAACTCAATTTATTGTATTATTTTATTGTTATGTAATAATATGATTAATTTAAATAAATTGAAATATTTATAATAAAATATATATAAGTTATCATATATATTTAGTTATTATTGGCTAATATTTCGTAGTATATATTAACATATCAGGAAATTCGTTTTATATTTTTTATTAAAAATTAAAACGACATCATTATTATTATTATTATTGTTATTCATACAAATCTAATATTAAAAATAGAAAAAATACAAAATTATTAACAGTTAATTCTTTGCAAATTTTCTGATATTCTTTGTTATTTGTATTTTTTATTTTTTTATATAAATTCTATTAATATACTTACATCATCATAAGTAGTATTTCTTACACGAGAATCGAAATGAAAACTTCTTTATTGTTCAAAAAATTTTGAGTAATTTATGCATTAAAAAGGTTTTTCAAGAATAATATTAGAAATTTAACAATTATAAAAGTTAATTTTTAATGTATTAAATTTAATATATAGTGTTGCTCAAAAATTTATTTAAAAAAGTTTTTTTTTCCTTTTTTTTACTTTTCTTTTAAACAATTTTATTTCCTAAATTAAAATAACTTTGAAAGTTAGAGAGTTTATAATTATAAGTCTTGATCTCTACTAATATTTTATTTGAAATAAATATTAAACATTATAATTGGTTAAGAAACTAAAAAATGAAAGAGAAAGATAAGGCAGTTTAGAGAAGAACGTAGTCGTCAAAAGGTAAGCAATTTATAGCAAAACCAAATAAATCACATATATGAAATAAACTCAATTGATGGTGACAATTAATAATTATTGAAACAAGGAAAATGGCAAAGAATTAGCCATTAGGAGCCTGGCAGATTTTCATCCCAACTTGTCTCATGGATTACTGTTGGCTGTAATTGGGCACTAGATATTCAGTTTTGTAGACGATATCTCTTCTTGTGTATAAAGGCTTAATTAAGTCTGAAATTCTATTGCAATATATAAATGCAAAATATATCCTTATCAGTTAATAATATGTAAAGTATAGTAATATGTGAAGAGAACGTATTTAAGGAAAAACATGTAAAAGTTATTTAATTCGTAAAGGTAAATAAAATTTAACATACATGTAGCGAAAATTATATAACAAATTAATTTTAATAATAGGAGTGTGTATAACACAAAATACTTTTATTTTTACGAGGATATCTTGAATTTACTTCTGATTAAGCACGTAACTTTATGTGAATATGAAATATCAAAATAATAGCTAAATTACATATATACACGTATATATACAATTATATATACAATTATATATACAATTATATATACAAGTATATATACAATTTCAGTTGAATTTCTACTTCAGCTTCATTGTTAAATTACACTCAGTATTCGTCGGCACCCGTTACATTTACTGACCGAGACTTATTAGACAAATTAAAAGTAATTTAATTGTTTTGCTGCGAGTGCTTCAACGAACGCAAACCAATTACAAGTTATGAATCAACGAAACACCTGAATAGCAACTCTACTTTGAGAGCTTCTACATTTTATGCACTAGTATAGTCCTATTTCCTAAGAGTACTACAAATCTAATTTATCAAAAACAAAATTTTGATAAAGTCTATCTGATTATACATGTATTTGAATAGTATTTATTGTTGGAAGTATTGGTTTTTCTTTTTTGAGTGAATCTAATTACATATACTTATGTGTTTAATTATATTTAGTTAAAAGTATACAAATATAATTTCATACAAATATAATATCAATATTTTTATACAAAGTATTTCATAAATATCTTTGTAATTCTTTCAGATATGTGTTATTATATACAAATGAAGATATCAGATTTATAAGTATAGTAATATTAAATTTTTCTAATTAGCATGGGCCAAATTACTGTCATAAGAAATGTCAAAAAATTGATTTTATGAATTATAAATAAATTGCATGAATTAATTATGTTGTCACTGTTCTCACTTTTCAAGAATCAATGTGAATATCCAATCATAATAATTTTAGAAAAGTGCATTACAGTTACGGTAACTATAGACTATATTGTAGGATATAAGAATTGTATTGATATAAGAATAATATATTTCTGTTTAATATTATTTTATGAACGATTGAATACATCTAGGATTTTCAATTTCAGAATTTTATTCAACAATTATAATAAATTTTATTAATGAAAGATGAAGAAAGTCAATTTTATTTAAAAAATTTCATCTTAATATAATTTTGTGGGTTACAATTATGTATTATATTAAACATATGTACAAGAATAGAGTTTTTGGAAAGTAAAATTAAAGTAGGCACTTTTTTACGTTAAGGTTGATTTGTTTTATACTTTACTATGTAAAGATAAACAATTGAATTCTTTCATGTTTAAAAATTTTAAGACCTTCAGGCTTCATTAGATATTTTCAGAGCAGAAAAGTTTAATTGGTACATATGACTGTAGACTTTATTAACGAATATAATCCTTGGTATCTAATTTATATTTTTTCTTTTTGATTTCGACTAGAACAAACTAAAGTACATTCATAGTGTTTTTTTCGAGATAGCTTCCGAATTTTCTTTATATACTCTTTTTGGTGCATGAATGTTAATATTTATAATTTGGAAAATTGATCTAATGTTTATTGTGATGTTTGTTGTGATAATTTTATAGGCTAAACTACGAATTTTCAATTTTAAGAAACAAGCACTTTAAGTTTTAATGCTAAAAATTGATTTTATTTTATAAATCTAATTCATTCTTTATAGTTCTAGATGTTTAAATTTTTAATGAAAAATGTAAATCAAGAGACATAGATACAAGAGTATGGTAACAATAATAATTATTAGCTTTGATATAAATGAGAAATTCAAGTTTTTAAATTGTGAAGTAAAACAAAATTGAAACATTTTACATATTATTAGTATAATGTAAAATTTAAATAACCTTTCCAAAAATTTACTCTTTTGAAGAGAATTAATTTTATTCAATTCAATAGAGAATTAATTTTCTATTAATTCTCAGACAATTAATTTTCAAAGCTCACAATTAAACTGACTTTTTTATTGTCATAATTAGAAATATTTTATCAGTAATATCAGAATATATGGTTGATAAACTAGAAAGGTTATTTAAAATTATCGTAATTAAATTAAATAATTAATAATAAAAACTTTACATAAAATAAATGTTTTTATTTTATTTATATATTAACAAAATAACATTAAGTTATTTATGAAATAATTATCGTAATTAAGCATATGCTATTATGATTATTAACATACTGTTAAGTAACAATTGAATCATCTTGAAAGAAAATAGTAGAATCATATACATGAATTCAATTATCATCTCTTGCATTAATTTACATTGGATTCAACATAGGTAGTATATTTAATAATATAATAAATAAAAATATTTTATACTAATTCACAATTGAAATATGAAAATTCTGTTCTACAAAAAATAATATATATATCATTTCATTTTTAATTTTATTTTATTTCTTATATTTCGATATAAAATTTATATATGTACATTATTACATTATGTGCATGTAGTACATGTGAATAAAATGAAATAATATAACAAATTAAATGTGATATATATATAAAACTTTAAATTTTATAATAGAAAAATTGATTAATTTAATTTGTTTACAATTATATATAACACAATATCGAAATTAATTACTACTCTAATAATATTGATTTGTTTCAATAGGAAAAAAATAGTTAAAAATTTTCTAATTTTTTACGTGTTTTAAATGATATATAAGAATAATATATGTTACTTCAAATACGTATAGAATTAAATACAATTATATAAAGGTATTGAAGGCAATGGTATAAATCAATTACATGTAAAGTAAAATTATACTAATACTATATTAATATATTATTTAAAAATTATACTATATATAATATAATTATATATAATTATAATTATAATTATAATTATACTATATATATATATATATATAATTATAATATATATTTATACGTTTTTCTATTTTGAAATAAACTTTTAAATGCATATAACAAAGTTTTAATAAAATATATACACGTGTATAAATTGACAATTTCATAAGGATCACTTTATTTGATAATTTTGTACAAGTAAATAATTACGTTAATAAAAAAAGAAAGTAATTGTTTGAAAATTTTTAAGAACATTATTATAATCAAATATAAAATACAGTTTTTGCAAAAGTAGAGTAATGTTAGAGTATCTACGCTAAATGAATTAGATTAATCGATTTACCCTTTTTATAGAGTTACAAAAGTATAAGTAAGATGTATAAGTTTTATATATTTTATGTATGTAATTATAATATAACTTTTAATTAGCATGTTTTTCTGAATAAATGTAAACATTTTTTTTCATATAATTATTTTGGATAAGAATATATAAATTACTGTCTGAGAATAGAAATGTGATCCTATAAGAAAAATAACTATCTTTGTACTGTAGACTACTGAATATGCTTTAATTCTTCGGAAACTAAATTGTTCCTTACACATAAGATTTAAATTTTGCTCACACCGCAATAGAACATTGCGATTATTTGCCTAAATCCAAAAACTGTCGAGTATCCTTTACAGAAAGTGGACAATGAGGTGAGAAAAAGCGTCGATTTAATCAACCTAAAACACTGAGTAATTCTTCGGAAGAAGGAAGTCAGAGCGGTTTAGCAAATTCTGGCAAATGAATGCGTGTTGATTTCACACTGAAATACGTCGAACAAATTTTGTCTTTCATCAAGTAAGCTTGAGTTAAATAAATGTGACGATTATTTGTAATTTGATTAAATATGTAATCCAATTTTACCTGACATCATTATTTTTCCATTTGTATAGAAAGAATAAAATATTACTGTCAATTTATATTATCAACCTTATAGCTTTGAAGTAATAAATAATTTACTTAGTAGATGAAATTTACATATGTATATGTGAAATAAATTTACATAAGTTTAAGTATACTAACGATATAAGTATCTAAGTTTTAAATAGAAAACAATTTATAAATTAAATAACAATTATAGTTCTGTAAGAGTTTTACAACAAAATTGTCGTTATTTTCTTGTTTATATAATTTATCATATTTTAATTTCGTTTACGTGATTTAATTAATTAATTAATTAATTTTATAATTATTAACAAAACTAATTTTTAATTATTAATATTATATTCTTTGTTTTTAAATAATAAAGTAATTCAAATTTGAATGATAAATACCTATACAAGAATTATAAAATATATTAACATTTATATATGAATCATAATTTAATTTCTATTAGTGACTTATTCGTTATTGTATTGTACATTAGTTAATTTTTTATTCAAATGGTTATTCATATATTAATCATTGTGTCTAGACTTTATGGAATTGAAGGTTTTAGATCGTACAAATTGTTAAGCTCTGAAAGCTTAAGAATATCTTCACAAATCCTGGTTAATACTGCTTGATATATTATAAGAAATTATTAGTATTAAAAGTAAATGTAATGTAATTAAAATATCATACTTAAATTACTTGAAATCTTTAAAATATAGAATTTAAAAATGACGTATTGTAAAACCATAATTTCATGTGAAAGTTCGTATTTCAGGTTCTGAATATATAGAGTAATTTTCATGACCTAATTGAACATACGTTTGTAAAACTTCACAAAATTTAGACTATAGCTTTTTATAAATTAAGGTCATGCTTCTGGGTAGCTGGATTTTATCATTTCAACTGAAATAGTTTCGTGACATGATATAAAAATGTATTTGATTTGATTTAATAAAATATGAACAAAAAAAAGTAAGAGGGATAATAAAGAAGCAATAGTAATAAAGAGTTTGAACCATCTCTTAACCATGAAACTATGATTACGATTTACAAAGATGTTTTCATTCGTCTTTATATTATACAAGCATCAGTATTTATTTTTGTAGTTTATTGAATTTTTTAAACAAATTTTTCATGGTTTCTGTAAGAAATTCGTTTATACTTCGTTTATTATAATTTATTAGTTAAGTTTTAACTATTTATAACATATGTGATTAGTTTCATATTATACGAATTTAAACAAACACAAAAAATTATTCTGATAACTAAAAGCTTACAATATTGTATAATTACTATCAATATATGATTATAAAAATTTTTCAGTGTGAAAAGTTACTATAGCTTTTATTTGTTTAAAAAAAGTTGTTTTGACACTCTTATAAAATGAAAATGCAAGAATTCCACAATGTTCTATTATTCATTTATATTTGTTATTATCTTTTAAGCATATAATTTACAACAGAGTCGAGAATACTCGATTAATTTATATAATTTTCTTTTTTTTCATTATTTTCATTATTCTGGATTGACTTATCTTTGATTTTTATTGATTTTCAAATGTATTAATTCAATTTCATGAAATGTTATCATTCTTTTAATAATGATACAATGTTGTAAAAATTAAATTAGATACTAATTTAACGGAAATATATAAAATATTTTCTTAAAAATTAATTTTTCATGTACTCATTATCGTTTTGTGTAACATCTTACAATTTTGTTCGCACGGTTTGTGTGGTTGCTGGAAGGCAACCGACTACAAATGCGGTATTCACGGCAACTTTACACCGTGCGATGAGCGACAATCGCGCATGGATTAATCGCGACGATCTATATGCGCGAGTTCATTTGATCGATGCGTTCGAACATCGCGAGGCCCAATCGCGCATCCATGATACTTCGGGGCACAAAGTCTACTTGTTCATTCGATCAGGAATTATTCGCACGCGTCGTGCTCTCTCGCTTGCACACGTACGCTTGGCATTCGGCCGGATTCGGAAGCGCTCGACTGCGCTCGCCGACCTCGTGCGCAGTGCACGTCTCTTCTCGCTTCCCGGCGCAACGTCGACCACGTCTTTTTCCCCCTGCCGAACTGCGCAGTAATTTATCGGTTACTCGAATTTAGTACGGAAAAGGATTTTCATCATAATCAGTTTAATTTATTTCTATTTTCTCATTTTTTCTCATCTGCTATTTTATATTTATTTCTTCTTCTCTTTCTTTGCCAATATTATTTTCTGTCATATTCTTAAATTTTACTTTTAAATTAAAATTGAAATTACAATTTGTCATTATCTATTTATTTTAATAGTCTTTTTTCAACGAATGAACAGTTTCAAATAGTGATTATAAACTAAATATTTTTAATATCGTAAACATTTAATGGATATTAAGTTAATAGATCTGTGATAAAATTCTTACTTTGACGTTTATAATTAAATATACAATAAAATAAAAGAATTATTTAAAATAATAAAAAATTGAAAATAATTTTTCTTAGTAATTAGTGATATTGGTATCAAAATTTGATGCAATCAGTCTTACTGAAATAAGTTATTGCTATGTATAGGTCTTTCATTTTTCTAGTTCTCAAGTACGATTGTATTGTATACAATAATATGTATAAAAATGTTGGAATTTTAATTATTTTAACTGAAAAATGAATTTCGCTTAATACTACTGTCTACAATGTGAAACGCTTAAAACTTCTTTTAGACCTGGTTACACAATTTTTTTGATAGATAAAAAATTTTAATTTCGTTCTAAATCAAAAGACACTTACAAAATAAATGTTCGTAATAGCGTTATACACTTTATTGTTCTTGTTATGTTATTATAAATCTGTCGTAATGTTTATAGTGACTATTAAAATTTGACATAAATTTCTACTACGTAATAAATTTCAATATTTTTTTATATTTCTAGAGAATCTGTAAAAGTATAAATTTATATATATATATATATATTTGTATACAATTATATTATTTATTAAATAGATTTATACATTATGTCATATATATTTATTCGTAAAAAGTTTCGTACTTTATATTGTTCATTTTTATAAAAAAATATGTAATCAAAGACAATATATTTCTTATAGCATTTATTTACTAGTTTTTGATTTATCAATGGAAAAGAAATGTAGCTTTTTTACATGAAAAGAAGTGTAATATGTTATTACTAATATAGAAGATAATAATTTTTCCTTATTTTTAACTTCATAAAATTTTTCATTCTTTTTCCTTGTAGGACAGATATTATTTTTTTTATTAATAAGTATATTTTATTATTAAATATTTGTAATAATGAAAACATGTTTTAGTTTTTAAGTTTATACGAATTTATTGAATAATAAAAAATCGTAAAAATTAGTAACTTTTAAATAAAAAGAAATTGAAATAATATACATTAATTGTCATTTTTTCCTAATTTGATTTTCTGTGGCATTATTCCTTAAAGTTAAAATTATACATTTTATGAAAGTAACTGTTCCATATTTACTAGCATTTCATGAATTTTAATGCGCACCTATATATAATATATGAATTCCATAATGAGAAGAATAAAATAAAGAGTAAGTAAGAACATGATAGAGGTAGAGTATAACAGATGATAAAGATAGAAAGTGAATATCAATTATAGTTAAAAGTGATGAAACAGGAGAAAAAGAATCTTTACGGACATGAAAAAGAAACAGTAATACAAAAATGAAGTTGAAACAAAAAAACATGTATGAAAAAACAAGAAAGATAAAGAAAAAGAAGACTGAAGAAATAGTACGCATTAAAAAGAATGAGGAATATAAAGATTGTAAGAAAGGGGGATTGAGTTGCTGCATAAAAGGTAGATTGTCAAACAGAGGATAGACGTTACGGTAATCTAGGTCAACTGTGTCGTTTACTGTATGATGTTCATGCACTGATTTACCCTTTTCCCTTTTGCGCTCCAAATCACTCGCTGTTCTTTTTTCTCTATTTTTCTCTATCATTCTTTCACTCTCTGTCTTATGTTTTGGTAATTTACCCGAAATTATCGTTTATACATAAATATTACAATACCAATTAATCTTTTCCTCTTCATTTGGTTATAATCGCTTTTCTTTTTTCTTTTGTCTAATATATTTATATATCTCATTGTTCGATTAATCAACAGCTTTGTAACCAATTTGTGATTTATATACGAAATCTAAGATTTTTTTTAATTTTATTTTTTAAATTATTTTTTTACTATTGCCAGTGCAGAGAATACACTTAACTGAAATTGAATAGATGGTGGTATTACTGGAATCATTTAAATACGAAATTCAAACATACGAATAAATTATTGACATAAATCACATAATTTTTTACATTGTTATATGCAGCTTATTGCATTTCGTTATACATTGCTATATATTCTTCTTTCTGTCTTTCGTGATTACATTATAGAAATGCTTCTATTACTTAATAGTATTATTAAATTATTAGTTACTTTTTTAGTTACTATTATTAAGGATAATTCAAAGCGACATCTATTAACATTAATAATGATAGATTTTTTTTCATACACAATTTATCGTCAACGTCATGACTACTGATGCTCTAATAATTTATTTGCATGAGTAATTATCATTCAGTGTATTTTCTGCGTTAGATGCAAATATATTTTATTAAAAGTTTGTATATTTAATTATTTTAATTTTAATTTATCTACCTTTAATAATTTATACAATTTGGAATTTTTATTGATGGCACAATATTTTCTTATTTCACGTATGTTAATGGCATTAAAATATCATGATAAAAAATTATTTATATCTTTTGTTAGATTTTTTAATTATATTGTACTTATATTTTTATATTTCTTGTGGTGTTATGTATTTCTTTGACTTAAATTTTAATCTTTTAAAAACATGATTTATGCAATAAAAACTTCTATAAGGTCTGTTATATAAGACAATTTTTTTGAGAATTGAACCATAGTAAAAACTTTATTACACGTTCACAAAATATCTATATTACATGTACATAAATATATACTAAGTTTGATCAAACACATGTATTCGAATTTTTTCGCTATCGTTAATTATATTGGTTTCTACTTTGAAGATAATTTTTTTATTTTTTGTGTTTTTTTAATTTTACAAAAACTAAAAAAATTTGTACCATTAACAAAATTAAACGTTCGAAATTATATTTTTTAGGAACAAGTAAACTATCTGATTTTCAAAGCAAATATATCGTTCAAATTGAATAATTCAATTGATGAAATACATTAAAATTTTAAAAATATAATATATATTCTTCTGTATGAATGAAATTGAAAATGAAATATTATTAATTCAAAAATCATTTGCTTTCGAATTATAAATTTTAGAATTTTTCATATTGTAGACTTTGGCAGGATTTATTTTTTCAATCATCAGAAGAAAAAAATTAAATGTAAAATATTTTAATATTAATAGAGGTTAACGAAATCTAATTTTTAGAATTTATATAAATGCTTTGAGTAAAATAATGTACTTATTTTACTTCAAAACAAAGCTAATTTTTCCATTAAGGATTAATTAAAATTTTGATTGCCTTAAAATACTAGGAGTTTTTTAACTTGGTATTAAATTTACTTCAAAATATATTCAGAATGAATAAATTTATATAGAAAATAGTATATATGAATGTAATGAAGTGACAAAACGAAATGTTAAAATGTAAAACTATGTTTTAGAGCAAATAACCTGAGACTTCTATTTACATGTTTCTCACTTTTGGTCATTACAATTTTCCTTTTTGTTCTATGTAAATTAGTAACAATGAAGGTTAGGTGAATAAGAACTATTTTTGAAAAACATACTTTCAAGAGGAAATATACTGACATAATGTATGTTTAGCTTGGTTCTTACTTTAAATTTCAATTAAGTTTATATTTTAAAGCTTTTAAAAAGTTAGAATTTTTACTTTGAATGATGCTTAGGTCGATGATAAAACTGTACCTAAAATAAACAAATATTAATTATACATTTATACATATTGATCACAATTCGTTATAAGTTATAATTTATTTGCAATTTAACTTTTATAATTTAGTGAACAATTATAACATTATTTGAATCCTTTACAACTTATTTTAAGATTGTAGTGAAATAGCTTGTTTAAATGGCTCGTTATTAAATTATTTTTAACCTCTTAGTATTATTTTTCTTTTAAGCTGAGTTTGAATATAAAATCAGAATTTAATATTGATGAAAATTTTAATGGATAAAGAGCCTCAGTACTAAATTGGGCTATGCATTTAAAAATTTTTACGACAAGCATGAATAAGGATCATATTATATATCTTACTTTATGAAAAGCTCGATGTATAACAATTTCATAAAATATAAAGATTTTCTCACTATTTTTATCTAATTACGAAAATCGATTATATGATTTTTGATTAATTTTCCTTTCATGATATTAATTAAAGAAATTCAAATCTTATATAAATTTCAAATTATTGCTTTTATTTTATTTTGTCCAGTTTTATAAAAAGTGTGTAAATTAAATAAAATATGAAATACAAAACTAATATGTAATTATGAATATAATAAATTTATAGAGATAATATTTAAAAATGTATATTTTATTATATTTTATTTTTAAAGACCTATTACAGTGATGAAACAAAAGTAAATGCAGAATATTTTTAAGAAACGTTTTTATAAGTGCTTTAATTCACAAAAAAGTATTTAAGATATATTTTTTAATAGGATTATAACTTTTAATGACACATACTAATTAAATTGTTACCTATTACTACAGTATTCTAAGTAACAAAAGAAAATTGATACAATTAAAATCTATGTAATTGAAATTTTGTAATAGATGAACAATTTTTATATTCATGCAAATTGATATTATATATTCATCATTGTTGTAAAAAGGTGTTGATAAAAGAATCAATAAATAAAGTTTAGTTGTAATTATTATTAAAATGAAATTCACATTTTATATACGTTAAAGATTGATTTTATAAAGAATAATATTATTTCTTATATTATAGAATAAGATAAGTATAGTATAATGTACATATATATATATACTAATTATCGTATATTAAAAAATATGAATAAGCAATTCGGTTAAGTTTGTATATTCAAACTTTGTTTTTCGGTTTTCGATTGTATATTCGGTTAAGTTCGGTTAATTCGGCTAGTCATTATTATATTTTATCGATTGTAAGGTAAAGAGATTCTATGTTGAAATGTTATAAAGATTATTTCAATTAGTAAAATAATTAATAATTGGATAGAATAAATTTGTGGAACATTATTATTCGTTATTCTTCGTGACTAATATTTATTTCTTCTATGAGAAATAATAATCATGGAAAATACAGTAGTGCTTCTTCATGTCTAGGAAAATTTTTTATTTTTCTTAATACATTTTTAATTTCGTATTTTTGAAAAATACTTAAACTACTTAGTAATTTAAGCAAAAAATAAAATTAAACATAAAATTCATAATTTTATACGAAGCGATATTTTCATTCATTGAACATTAAATATGTTATGTACCTTTCAAAAATAATATCAAACAAGAACAGTATAAATTAAAAAGTTTCACTACAATTGTATCCAGTTGATTACAATTTATTTAATATGTTCACTACATGATTATTTAAAACGAGGATTCAAGCTGTAATCAAATTATTTGAGAATGTAGATTTATTTATATTCTACCAACGGTAACTTATTGAGGTTAGTATTCCCTTGACCTGGTCAATTTTCTCCTATCCAAATATAGTGTTGTACCCAGTATGAGAATACTGTGTATAGATTAATATCATACAGTGTCTCCGAGTTTGTCTATATGTGTATGTAATATCTCGTTTGTGTGAGACTGGTGAGCGAAGAAAGTTAGAACATAACCATCATTTCACAAAGTTGAGTTATAAGGATGAGGGTTGAAACTACGTGAAGACGCTACGGGATTATGAGAGAGAAGGAAGAAAAAAGAGACGAACAGAAAGTTTTCTTGTTAACGATTAGCCCGGAAATGTAGCGAGGTGTTACGTTCAAATAGAACGCAGCATCTGCCTTTGTCGTCATATGGCGAAAGAAAATCTTTATTGTGTATCGTGTAGGGTATTGTAGGTCGTAAAATTTTATAACATCATTATATGCCGACGATCTTTTGCGAGCGAACACTAGATATTTTTTGTAGCCCTAGCGACTCAAAACGATTTTATCTTTTTTTCGAATACATTTTATATTACGTATAAGTCTTTCTCGAATATGAAAAATTTGCTATTCGCTATATTTCCTCTTGCGTCTCACAATTCCTTTTTTTGGATATTTCCTGAATGATCTTCCGATATCGCCGTCTCAGCAGTCAGAGTATAAAAACTGTTCTAGCGGATATAAATGACATGACTCGAGGAATAGACGAGGACGATAATCTTTAACACATAATACATAGTTTGTTTTTTTGATCTTTGCATTGGATTGGTCGATTGCAAAAACAGGAGTTTAAAACCAGACCTCGTATGCTAAAACTCTCTTGTCGTTCATCGTTACTCTCATATCAGGTTTACTCGAATTAGTTCACGTATTGCAGACAATGCAAGGATCAGTATGGATTTTATGTTAAATTTTCTATTATTCTTATTTCTATCAACCTGTATTAATTAATAACATTTCTCTATTACGATTATACAATAATAGTGTTTTAACAAATTCTGGTGCTTCATTGTACTAATTAGTAGTTGATATTAATATCTTAGAAAAACAATTTATACTTTTATAAATTTCACACATCTTTCTTGATAATTTCTTATTATATTATTCCACTTAAATGTAATATGAAATGTAATATAATCTTTTATTAAATTTCATGATTTATTCAATGTTCTAAGAATCGCAAACCTCATTCTTCTAATTACTCAACGCATTTAAAAGATACGAATTCGATAAAAAATGTTGTGCTTTGAAAGCTGACTGAAAGAATTTGACATATTAGAAAAATTTATTTATAGATTGAAAGAAAATAAATTAAATTTACTATTAAATTATTACATCACAGCATTGCTACAAAATAAAAATATCATAGCTGTGTACAATTATGTTTCTTCGCTACTTACTTAATTTACAAATTCGTGCACGTTCTTTCAAGTCAGATGAAGCTAAATAAAAAGAAAAAATAATCAGAAATTATGAGCGCATAGCGAGATTTTAAGAGTACGAGAAAGATAAAAAAAGAAATGAAAGGGTTTGTTGGAACGTGCAAGCACTGTTGAGATTTCGTCTGAGTTTGCATTGCCAACAAGTAGAGAGGGAATGATTTTCATTCAACGTCACTATTATGCTATAAATAATATACGCTTATGCACATATGTATATATGTATATATGTATATATTTGTATATGATAGTGTGCTTATGAAGATTATGATGTATAGTTGCTCGGATAGAAATTTGTGCATTTATATTAAATTGTATTGGGTTCTTTCCAATTGAAAAGTCGTTTCTGGTACTTACTAATGTTTTATTTTGCTTTTTATAATATCACTTCATACAAGTTTTAACGCAATATCGATGATACTAATTGTACTTTATTATAAACGATTCATTGAGTCGTCAAATTATTTATTACAGTAAATATTTTTTATACTATCTACTTGATGGAAAAAAATTTTCACGTTAATCAATACATTTAGTAAATGATAACTGAATGCCGTTTAAACCTAATTATATTTAAAGTTATATATAAAATATATATTTCGAGTAAAAAAATTTAAATTATACATAGATTAAATATACTACAAATGACAAATAAATAAATTATTTAGATTATAAGGAATAAGTATTCCATGGTACAGTTTTTCCCAAAGATTACTTTATAATTATTGAGGTCTGTATAGTTTACGCTGATAATTTCAGTATACATGAAATTATGAATAGTTTCCATTTTTATACTTATGATAGATTCTTGTTATAAAAATTCTAAGCTATTGCAATGGATTTTATTTAAAATGTTCTTAAAAGTAATAATATAATTCTGGTATTTTTATGATAATTTTAACAGACTGATTTTTTTCCGAGATATTTTAAATATAGTTGTTAATTGAAGTTATTGAAGAAAACACAATTTTTGGATAAAATTTTACATTCAGATATAGTTTTCATGATTTACCACTACATATTATATTTTATAGAGTTGTAGATTTATATTTTGTTCAGGTAGTTTGCTTTTTGTGATAATTCTTAGAATCGAATCGCAATAAAGCTTTATTTAGTTTCTATTTTTTTTATAAATCCTCATTACCTGTTTAGTAATTCTTATGTTAATTTTAAATCCGTTTTATTTAATAAATAATAATAGTATAAAATTTAATACGTTATTATGCAAAAATATTAATTATGAGCATATTGAGTAGGCTCAGATGAAAAGGCAAGATAATTCAAGTAGTGAAAATTAGTGCATGAATTAAAATACCTTATGTACGTAAACTTTGAAATTTCTATGTACTCGTTACGTGATGTTTTATAAATTCATGAAGATGGTTAACATGGAACTAGAGATTGACTAAATTATTTAATGCTTTTATCTCTGATGTATACACGTAACTGTGACAATTCAGTGAGAATGTAGTGCTATGTGACTAGAAACCAAATACATAGAATTGCACTTCATTTATAATGATGATCTTTTGATAAGCTTTGACCGTAAAATAATTTTTTTTTACTTTTATTTTTTCAAATCCACTTTATACTTTTTTTTAGAACTACGTGCTTTTTATAAGTTTTTACATGTAGTATTATGTTTTTAAAAAAGATTTCTATAAAAAATTAATTCATTAAAAATATAATATTTCTTATTTAAGTTCTCTTAAAAGATAAATGAAAGCAGTTATTCAATTATCTTCACAAAGTAAATAAAAGACAAAAATTAATTAATTTGAAATTTATATTTTAGATTTGCATACAAGATAATTATGATTTTAAGCTTCGATTTATAGTTAGATATTTTAAATAAATATGTAATTTGAATGACTAACATATGCATACATTAATGTGAATTGAACAATTCATATTTAATATCACATATAATATCGTATATACGTTGTAATATAAAAATTTATAATAGAAACGTAAATAGGAGACTGACTGTATGAACACTATATGTTAGGAACCTATGTAAGTAAAATTATGTGCTCTTACTGTTAGAAATAGTAATAGACTGATTAAATATGTTCCATTCAAGAATCAAGTCTCTCAACATGTTTTCTTAGTTGCATCAAATATCTTTTATTTATATTTTCTCAAAAATAATAATTTTCAATTATTTTTTCGAATATATCCAAATAAAAGTTTTATTTAAATCTAATATTATAAATAAGATTTTCTGTTGCTTATACACTAAATATTCAAATGTATATGTATAGACTTACATAACTATGATTATGTAGTATTTTCAAAGTTGTAGTCAAGAGTACTTATATTCTTTTTATTAGAAAATACAGAATTTATTTACAAATTTTATTAATAAATTTAAATAAATTTTGATTTTATAACTTTTAAATATTTTTGTATAATAATTGAAAATTTAATAATTTAATAATTTTTATTTAAAAATTAATAATTAACGAGTATGTTAGTTAAATAAAATTTTAATACAATGGTTTTTATTGAATTTAATTTGTTTTTCGCTTTTCCTAATTATTTTCTCTTTCTAGCTTCGTCTTTTTATACTATTTAAATTATATTTGTATTTGGAATTAAAATAATATACAATGAAAATATTTATTTTAATTTGTTGATTCAACGTTAGTTTGTAATATTTGATCATTATCCACACTTTAAAAGTATGTAATTGTGTATTTAACTGTGTAATTATGTATCTCGAGTAGCTCTAAAATAAGTATTTGAATTCGCGGTATTAATGTTGAGAATTTGGTATAATTTCATATCGTTGTAATATTGTAAAAATAAGTAGAACTAAATCATTGATCACCATTCAATTTTCTCCAGATGATCATGTGATATTGCTTTTCAGACTGAAATATCATTTGTTTATTTTATAAAATGTTATTATTATTTAAACTGAATAATTATAAGTATTATTCATTTAGGTATCATATATTTTTATGTGAGTATTCATTTTATGTATTCAACAGTACATTAGTACTACATGAAGTACTATTTTCTAATATAAAAAGCTAAATAATTTTAATATCTTTATGCTTGATTTTATCATTGATATTGTATTATGTATTATCTTTGATAAAGAAACTGTTTTTCTGTAATTTTCTTTTTTTTTAATTACATAGTCTTGAGTTATTAGAGTAACAAGATATTTTAGATTTAATTACATCAAAATGGAAATTATTTCTCGTCAACCAAATTCTTTCATGGACTTCTTTCGGATAATGTTTGGTGAATACTGTTGACCTAAGGCCCATATTTTTCCAAAGTCGTTGAGCTTTTCTTTTTGACTCAGCTGCCTATACCTAACTACCTGTGCCTTCTTATTTTCCCAGGTGGATGGAGTAGTTCCTGGTCCTAAAAAAATAGAATCTGTTCCTTATATTCGTTTTAAAACAGACGGATAGAGAGCTCTTCGCCGCTCGTTTGTCATTCAGCTTGGAGGTGGTGGTCAAAATAAAAAAAACGCAAATTGTAAGCAGTGGTTGACGTGAGAATGCTATGGCGGCGCGCCTCCCTGGTCTGACACAAACGGTGATCCTTCGAGAGAGAGAGAGAGAAAGAGAGAAAAGGGAAAACTTCGCGGTTTCTTGAAGCTTCACTGCCCGTTCAAGCCCCATAAATTCGTCTATATATAAAGCGCAGAAGCTACGTCGCCCTAATTGTGCAAAAATGCTTCCCATTGTCATTGCTCAAACTAATCATGAATCGCTCGGAAGAATCAATCGTAGGCAGCCGCGGGAAGATTTCCCACCGTGTTGACGGTCGAGCGGTAAAACTCTGGATTTTACCTGCGGGTGACTTTCTTTCTTTTTCATACTCATAGTTGCCGGAAGGATTTTCCTTCTGGTTTGCGTACCCTGGGCAGGCTTTGTCCGTGTGGCTTGAGGCTTGCACCATAACAATTGTCACGGGTCGACCTAGCGCGCGTTATGTTATTTGCTTTTTAATTTAAAGCCTCGTTTTATAAATCTCTCGATAGTCTGATCCAATCGCAAACAAAATTATCTGTTCTACATTTTTTTTTATAGAAGGTGTAATATTATTTATTTTTAAAACGAGAAAAAAAATTTAATGACATAAAGAGATCGATAAATCATACAGTTGTAATCATTTCAAACAATTAGTCTGAATATGTTAGTACGCGTCTATCAAAAGCCGATAAGTATTCAATTAATAAATAATAAATTTAATTTAATAAATTTGAGTTACGTATGTTTAAGTAGGAATTGTTGTCAAATACGATAAATAAATTAGACTTAATTTTTATTATTGGAAAAATATATTCTGTAGAAATTATTGTTAGGAATTAAAATAAAATCAAGGGGTTAAACTAGGTATTTTAAATATTCTAGGTTTTTGTAGTATAAATTTATTTAGAAGAAGTTAAAATAATTTTTACAATAATTCGAAAAAGAAAATGTTTAGACCGTGTGAAAAAAATATAAATGAAATATACTTATTTTTACAATAGAGTTAATCGGTATAAGTTAAAAATAGTTTTAATAAATAAAATTATAATATCATCGATTTGAACTTATAAATTTGAAATTATAATAAATGAAACCTATAATATGAATAAAATTATCAATGGTTATTATTTTATAAAAGATTAATGAAAGTAGAAAAATAATGTCATTAGAAAGAATTATTTGATACTTTTGTTCGTATATACAAATATAATTCTGTATCAATTTATGTGAAAATTCTAAAAAAAATATTTTCAGACTTTGAAATATACAAGTTTATAAATGTCGTTACGGAAAATGGTACAAGAGATGTGATACTTGATGTACAAGTATAAATAATCTGTACCGTGTCATTGAGAATATAGCTTCAAGTTGTAACTTCATGACATGCGTCAGTTACTTAAACAACGACACTCGACGTTACTTGATAATCTGACTAGAAAATCCCTAGTACCTAATTGTACTTTCTAACTAAAAAATCAGTAAACCTGAAAGTAGTAAACAATGTAGAAGATTATGTACTTAAGACGTAAGCTTTGTTTGATTCTTTATTAGAATTTAAATATAACTTTTTAATTAGAATTTATATTCCAATTAGTTTTCTCAATGTACATACATGTGTACATACGTATTTGCAGCAACTCAAAACTATGTACTAAGCCTGTAAATTCAGTTAGATAATGAACCGAACTGCTTACTAGAAATACGATTTTCTCTTGAAATATATTTCGAGATATTTAGACGTGAGATAGGAAATTTTTTTATAAATTAGGTGTGATATAATATGCACTGTACAAAGAACTTTAGTGGTTGATTTTTGTTCAATGACGTGCAATGATTGATAAAAGTGGCGTTTTCTTGAAGTTCAATTCAAACAGATTATACTTCTTATAATATCTATAGATTTATTATATGTTTAAAAGTGATTTAACTTAATTTAATTAATTCTATTGTTTATTATTTATAATTATTTTCTAACAAAAACCATTATCTAAGAGAAAGATACATATAATTTCACTGATTTATCACAATTATAAATTATAAATTATATATAAATGCTAAAATAAAAAAATATTTAAATGTAAAGATTTAAAAAATATGGTGCAAAATAAAATATAAGAAAATAGGAAGTTATGAAAAATTGTGTAGACTTGAGGTAATATAATTTATTTAATTTTATAATTATGATTACATTATATTTGCTAAAATGGATCATAGTGCAGTAAGTATAAGAAATAAAATAACTGATTTGTACATCAGACTTAAAAGTACCAGATTTTTGGAGAGATAACGATGAAAACGAAAAAGTACTAAAAGTTTTGATATAAATAATATACATTGTATTAATTACGGAATGAATATTGTCACTAAATAGAAGGCAATTAAATAGGAAGATATATTGTAGCGTTATAAGAAGATAATTTTAATATACGTATTTAACAATTTTTTAATTGATTCTTAGTACAAAATTAACTAATAATGAATAATACGTCTTTGAGAAAGACTTAAATTAATTTATAATGTGTTATTAAATATAAATTTCATTGATTTCATTAAATTGATGTATTAATGTTATTGACATTAGTAATTTTTCCAAGTATTATGACGAAAAATATGTACGTTGTTATTTATTATGAGTAAATTATTGTACTATAAATCTTGAATACTGAAATTAATATTATATCGTTTATCTTGTATACGAATTCCGCCATTACTATAATATATTGATTTTTGAAAATGGCATTTCATTCGATATTACTTTTCTTAATATTAAACAAATTAGTGGTATTTTACAATAAGAAAAAAATTAAGCTGAAAATAATTACAATCAGTATAGAAATTACAGATTTTTTTATCTTAATTTTAATCATAGTAATTTTTACTAGATTATTAAGTCAAAATTTATATTTTAGTTTTAGAAATTGGCTGATATAAGGGAAGTTTATTGACAAAAGTAAATAAAGTATATAAAGAAATTTTTATAAGTACATAAACAAGTACATAAGAACTCAAAACATATAAGCTTATTAAATTATAATATTTCTTACTTAGCCTTTTGTTATTTGTTATAACTTGGTTTGTACATTTTTATTTTTTCTTATTCTTCGATTGAACACAGATTCAGCAAATTAATTTTTGTACATATAGTTAAGCAATTGAAAAACTAACGATTGAAATTCCTGGATTGATAACACTCGTTATAAGTATGAATTTAGATGAGTGTACGTAGTTTTCTATTTTATCAAACAATATTTTTCTTACGTCTATAATTTAAATTTAAATATAATTTAAAAGCTTTAAGCTTTGAATATTAATATACACTTATATAATTTGCATGTTAAGATTCTTATATCACTTATATTAATCGGATAAAATAAACTAAATTATCTTTGATTTAGTATCATGCATAGGTATTTTAAATATTTTAGTTTGTTTTTGAAATACTAAATTATTAAGCCATCATCAGTATCAATCTTAGAAATGTTTGTTTTAGCTTAAAAATATCTATTGTGTTGGAGGAAAATGAGTCCTGGGAGTATTGTGAAAAGTAATAAATATCAAGTGGAGAAGTTGAATAGTATCAATTGTGAAGACACAGTATGAAAGAGGATAACTCCTATTTATCTTTTGAAGATTGGAAACACTTTAAATGTTGTTTATTACTATATACTCAAATAAGTATTTTATTTTATATCAATCCGTGATTATTATTACTACGTCGTACTTTCTACTCTTAATATACATGCTGAAGAACTAATATTTTTAAAATTTATATATATGTGTAAAATTTACATCTATATTTTAATGAATGTTATTATCAATGTTTACGCTTTAATATTTTTTCATATTTGTTTTCCTTTGTTTTCGCTTATTAGGGTTTTATTTAATTAAAATAAATTAATTAATAAGATTCATGATATTGATGTTTTCTAATCAAAAAGGACATCATTGGAAAGAATACACTAATTTGTATTAAAAATATTTTCTGAAAAGAAAATTTTAGAAATTATTTTTTTATTAGTATAGCTTAATGCAAATTTTGAACATATTCTCATTTTTTAAAGATTCAAGAAAGTAGTATTATATTCGAATTGAATCTCATTGCTACAATTATTATTTCATATTTATTTAGTTTATTTTTATATTTATGTAATGTACAAATCTAGATTATGCAGACGATTTTAAAGTTTTAAATTTGATGAATCAAAGCGGCATTGTACAAAAATCACCGGATAACTAACGGTTGCCGTGAAACAGCTTATTCTACGGCTATGTATACAGCGTACGGTTGTATACATTTCAGCGCGTGTAACACACCTACGATTACATACAAATCAGCAAATATTCCCATATAAATGTACATATAATCTCTAACCAATTTTTAATTACACTCGTACACATAAATCTGTGACTGAACGACAAGAATTCCCGGATGAAAACATTTGTTACCTCTCATTGCATCATAAAATTCAAATAATAGTTATAAAAAAGATAAATGTATTTGTTTATTTAATTAAGAGCTAATGCTGTAAAATTTCACTGCTACAACGTTTATGCACAAGTACATGCGTATATATTTAAATGCAATATAACTTTTACACCAGACTTTAGTGAGCTATAATGCCGATCTAAGTTAATTAAAGTTTTAAGAGCGTGTCCGTAACGAGAAGGTGTACGAGAGCAATAGTTTGCTGTTTAATGGGCTAAACTTTCCAACGCATATATGTTCATATTGTGGAAGTGTGATGGGATAAAGAGGTTGGTAGATCGTTATTGTACGTTAATGTTTGGACTATGATAGATTGATGATTAATGCTGATCAGAGCGTGATGGCAAAACACAGCTTATATGAATGCATGTGAGAGTGAGGAAGTTAACAAGTTATTATAATTTTTTGGTTGGTTGACTATAATGGAGGCAGTTTTAAAGAAAGGTATATTTATTATAATGTGAATAGGAATTTAATATGTTGACATGTATTTTGAATATTGTTAAGTGAATATTGCAAAAACGTGCGAGATAAATTTAAGCAGCTAGAACGAATATTATTCTAGGATTATCTACATTTATTTCACATAGTATTTTAGTAAATATTTAAAGTATAATCCAAAGAATTTATTCTAATGTTTACTCCTGATAATTCAAAATATTCTTGCTAGTATAGTAATTTTAAGTAACAAAATGAATCGCCATAATCTGGCCTTGCAAATTAAAAATGAATTTACTGTAATGAATGGTATGACTTATAATTTTATTACTATTTCAGATTCAATAGTTATACTTATCATTGGTTATTAATTTCATGATGTAAAACAGTTAATATTTTTTATTTTCATAGTTATTTCAAATAAATACCAAAACTTATTGTATTTAAAACGCAAATTATAAATAATCTGTTAGTATACATGATACTCAGATAAAAAACTATTGATACAGAAATAAATGAAACATAAAAAATTAAAGTTTTTTAATAATTGTTAGAAGTTTTCAGTTATAATCACATAAAATGTATATTAATATAGAAAGGTACGAGGTCTGGTAGAGTAACTTATATTATTTGATTCGTAAAAATTCGTTACAAGGTTTTACGTTGATTAATAAAATGTAACAATGATCAAAAATATTTTTCTCATTTTAGGTAAGGTGTTGTCAAAAATTGAACTATATATATAAATATTTTAACTTTGAGAAATACACTTTTTTCAATTTAATAAAATTTATTATTAAATAAGAATTGTAAATTTAGTGAAAAATAACGATTTTATTGAATTTTCTATAAATAGTTGAATTTAAAATATACTTCAGTACTTTTTGAACAATTAAAAAAAATGTTTAGTGGAATATTCTTAAGAAGATATTTATTTAAATTATATTGGCGGATAAGTACTGCATAAACTGTAAATAAAACGTACTTAAATTCGTAAATTTTGAAGGATGTTGCAAATATTAAATATTATAGATTATATAAATAAAATATTTCAATAAAAAAATTATATAATATCTTTTAAAGTTCGATCATATAAAATTTATTCTAAAGCACGTAAGAAAAGAAAGTTGGAACTAAAAAGTAAGCAAGATTGAGAGAAAGAGAGCAAGAGAATAAAAGCAGAGGTAAGTATCGTTTGTAAAGATAAAGCTTAGCAGCGTTTGTTACTTTATAAAAGTGTAAAATTTGAATGTATTTCACACTAAAATTTGAAAGGTGTGCATTTATCTGTAAATGTCAGAGCGATGGTTCAGGATTTCTCGAAGTAGCTTCATATATTTTAACCATTCGAAAGAATTCTTTTACTTTTCTTATATATCGGTACCAATTGATTCGAAGTTGATTCAGGTTTCCACGCTTCATTGTACAACTTCAAGAGATTAATAGTATTTTTGTTCATATATAATACCTATGACTGACCTGGTAGTTTTCGATGAAAACTAGATTTTCTATACATAGAAACAATGCTAGATATTCTAAAAAATGAAATATATTATTTTATTCATAAAAGAAATAATTCCCATTATTTCCAGTATCTGATACAAGTTTCATCAAACAAAAGCGTTTGAAGATATGAACAATAGTACCAGCATTATTGTTCATTTATTCCAAAATAATTATTTTTCCAATCGAACGTGCTGCATTTATCGAAAATTTGTTCAATCATAATTCAAGTTAATCAGTAATCTTAGAATTATATTACTAAAGATTAAGATTATAAAACACCTATGCATTACATTTTCAATAACTGAAAATTATAAACAATTTATTTCCTTAAAATGCTGTAAATATAAAATGCAAATAAGTAGTTTAAATATAGTTTTCCTTGGGATAAACATTTCTTTTATTTATAATAAATAAATAATGTGTTTAATTTTTTACAATCAAGGAATTAATTGCCTTAATTGATTTTCGTCTATTTACATCACATATGTCATGTCATTTGTATCACATGTTGATCATTTTTGTAAGAAAAAAATGTATTTTTGATACACATATCGTAAATTCTCATATAAGGCGATAGAAAATCAATGGCGGAACAATAATTATTGAAGTAAAAGAAAACACAACCAAATAAAAAGATCTTCCACATAATACTTATCTTAGTCGATTATCTTGAAGTCCCAATAAGAATATATCTGAAACTAAAAATACGTGCGATTGTTGATAAACATGCTAAGATTGACAGAAGTGCACGCGGTCAGATCCGTGTTCAAGCACTTTCTTAGTACCTTCATTCACCATCTATCCCAGAAAATGTTCGGATTCTCATTTTTCCTTTCACGCATACTTAATGTTACAAAATTGTCCCAGTTCGCTTGTATTTCACTAATTAAGCTACGCAGCAGCTGTCGAGCGAGCAAGAAGTGCTCCTCAAGAGGTGAGATAACAAGCACAACCACTCGGAACCAATAACCCTCATTGATTTATGCGCTGCTGACGAATCGCTTAGATAGAGCTAGGCTTTCTCTAATGTACCCAGTACGCTTTAGTGAACAGCTCTTCTCGTTTTACGGAGACTATTATCCGATTTCAATTTTCTATAAATGTAAGCTAGAGTTATCGCCTTGAGGTATTATGTAATTCGTGGTTTCCGAGCTTCTGTCGTTGTGGATTACTCGCTATGATCGTTCTCCAAAATGCTAGTCGTGTTAGCCACAGCAGATTTACCACTTTTGGTATTACAACGCAATGAGTAGTAAACCGCGTTGTGCAGTACAAAGTTCTACTAGCGATTCAGTCAGATTCGTGAGTTGGTGTAGTGCGCAGCTATGATGCGTGGATTACGTCGTTTAGGAGATTCGATGCGTACGTACATTTACTTTTGCATATGTGTGCATATACGCATATGTCGCGTTACAATGCATGCACTCGGCGTGTGATTAGACTTGAAAATGAGTATATGTTCTAGCGTATAAAAGCGAGAGAATGTACATGTGCCAATGACGTGGATAACCGCTGGTAAGAAAATGTTTACCAGGGACTATAGGTGAATAATTTAATGCTCGTTGAATATGGAAAGGACTTATCAGTATTGACACAGTAATTATTTACATATTTTAAAGAGAGATTTAGTTCATTATATTTGTTACATTTAGAAGTCAACGCTAAAATAAAGAAATAAATTTAATTCATTCATTCATTCATTAATAAAGATTTAATTAACTTATTATATAATATACTGTCAAACAAGTTTTAATTAATTATGATAATTTCTATTGGTTGATCAAGTGATCACATAAATCAAGGTATTTTTATTTTAAGGAGAAAATTTAGCATCATTATTAAAATCGTAAAATACAAAATATAATTGGATTTAACTACTTCTTATATAAAACTTTAGAGGCAACTGAAAGTTTTTATTAATTATTAATTATTAGAAGAAACATGCGCTCTTGAGATCTTTTACGATTCATATTTTTCATACTTCAATGAATTATCTTGATTATAAATATATGCACATACATTTATCTTCTTCTTATTCAAGTTAATTCATTATTGTAATTAAGAACTTAACAAAAACACACAGTTTAAATACTGAAAGTTCCAATTAAAATATACACAAAGCTTTGTACTTTCAATGAAATTTACAAAGGATCTCTGATAAGGATTTTTTATCAGATTATGCAATTAACAACTCATTGTTTTGTTTAGTAGTAATTTAATTGAAGCAAAAGATATAAATATTTAAATTTTTTTATTTGACGAATATCATTTAAATATTTTGTAAAACGTTTGTATCTGTATTTATCACACTTGCAATTTCATAAATTTTAATTAAAAATTATTAATATCTCAAAATTATATTAGTAGTGAATACATTTTACTTCTATTTATTTTATATGGAATATATATGACATTAAATTAGATTAATAAAGATATTTTATTTATAATTATACTGTCAATATAGTTATAGAAAAGAGTAATACTTATCTATATATTCTAAAAGATATAAATATTATATTACATTTGTTTTAATGCATTAACGTTAGAGTAATAAAGAAATGAAAATTTATGTTCATTTTGCAAAATATAATTTTAATAAAAAATTTTATGAATCGCATTTTTAGTAGTCCAAGAAAAATCATGAATTCACTTATTTTCATAAAGTATTAAAGACAATAAAATAGTTTTGAAATATTTCATATTATATCAAATACTTACTTTGCAATATTCGTTTTGAATAAAAACTTTATTTTTATCGAAATTAATCTACACATAAAAATCTACATATTTTTACGAAAAGTATTGTATTTAATAAATATATTCATTTAATCAAATTCTATAAAGTGTCCTTAACTTAATTATCGGCATCATCCAAATTACATTTGCATTATCTTATACAATCGATATTTAAACAATCAATAATTAATAATTAATTTTTGTTTTCAACACACAACAATCTCTTTTTGAAAAGAATCTTAGAAAATGGATTATTGTTTAAAACATGTTAAGAATTAATAAATAAAGGGAAATGTAAAAGGAAAGATCTATGAAGATTCACGCTTTACTAAACATATGTAAGTAGAAAGGTATTCAATAAAGTACTTATTTTGATTATATTTCGATAAAATCCTTTTTAACTTTTTCGTATAATAGAGAATTCAATTCTTTAATAAATAAGATGACTTATCGATAAGTAATAAATTATGACTAATATATTTTTCTAAAAAATTATGTTCTTTATAAGCAATGAATGATTTTCGTTTTCAACGAATTTATTCATTGAACTATTAATAGAACGTAAGTGAGAGAAAGAAGCTTGTAAACTTTTGTGCAACTAAATCAATTCTTGATTATTAAATCGCATTTTAAGTATATTATCTCCGATAATATATTATACGAAAAAGTGATTGAGTATTCACGTAATACTGGAACATTACATCAAACGAAGAGAAAATACGAAAGATATCGGGCATAGAAGAGAGGCTAAGCTAACGAGCAACTTGATGCCTTTGGTTGCGATTGTCATCAGATATGGAAAGCTTGTTGCTGCTGAAGAGGCCCTTAGGAGCCATTCTCACGTTTGTGCGTCGCGAGAGAATATTGATTTCAACCGCGAATGAAACCTACTGAAGCCCCTCTGTGTATAATCTTGTGCTGTTTGTCTGATATAAAAGGTCAATGGGGCTCTACTTATATGCGAAGCATATCCAGCTGAATATTAACGACGAATCAATAAGAAATATTGCATTGATACAATAAAATACTATTAATCTAACAGAAATCAAATGTGCAGAAAATCCTGTTAGAAAATACATTCTTTGGGTAAAGGCATTAAACAACATTAAAAAAGAATATACGTATTATGTAACATTGACAATTTCAAGTTTCAATCATAACAATAATTATTATGCATTATAGAGGGGAATATTATTTTTTTTTAATGAAAAGAAAATATTTTTGGATTAAACTTTTTAGGAGAAAACACTTATTCGATGATTTATTCAATGTGATCATTAGGTCTATTCTCATCTTTTCTCTGAATAAGGAATATGTCCGAAATAAAATATTTAAGAAACTGTTATTTTAATTGTGATAGAGAAATAAAACAATTAAATAAATTAAATATATAATTCATAACTCAACAGTTAGGGCTTTCTACTAGAATTTTTGATTTTCAAAATTACAATGAATATTATTCATTTTTAGTTACAATCTTATTCAGTTTTATAATGTTAAATTATCATTCAGGAGTCATTATAGTAAAAACTTAGTTTTAAAAAATGTATATTTGGGAAACTTTTACTCAAATGAATATTCAATGAAATCTAATGAGATACGTGGAAATATTTGGTAATCAATGTATATTATCTACTATCCAAAACTGAAAGTAAATGAATATGAAAAATGTTTAATCAGTAATGGCTCATTTCATTAAATATTTTATCGATTTAATATTTATTTTTATTGAAAAAGATAATTCAAATTTAACTCTACATATATATTATGAATATAGTAAAATTTAATGATTAAAGAAACGACAAATTTAATGTAAAATTTTATATTAAATATTTCAAATTATTATCCTCATTAATAACTTTATATTTGTAATTTAAATTGTGTTTGAAAGCCATTTTAAGAATTTTATATCTTAATATTTACTGTTCATCATATTTTTAAATATTAAATCCGTATTTTTAAATATTAGCATTACTTCTTTTTTATTTTATAAAAAAGATACTAAAATAATATATTTTTCCCAAAATAGGAATGACTTTCCTTTTGAAAATATTTATTTCTATAATATGTCTAAAAGCTTACACGCCTAAATAGTCACGTATATACAAAAATATGTGTTAATGTATCATGTGTAGTTGCACTAACCGTCATTTCCGAGCATGGATGATCAATAAAAGTCAGTTCGGATTCTTCACCGGTTAACAAGACACTGACTGTTTTCTCTCCGGATTCGTCATCTGAAACAAAAATCAATATTATTTAGTATTCCTCTTTAGTGAAGTATTTTATTAATAAATGTACAGTTTTTTACCATTATATTTTATGTCTTATTTTTAAAAATTCTCTGTATTTAATTATGTATTGCACTTCCTCTGCATAAAGATTCTCTCAAGTTTATGTTTGTAACTTAAATAAGTTAAATAATAGAATTAACAACGCTATTTGGCATTTTCAAAAGTTCAAAATTTATTGTATAACAATCGTTAAATTATTATTAACTGAGTATTTAGATATTGACGAATACTTTTATTTACACTTTTATATTTTTATAATTTACACTCAAAAAGTTATTTTTACAATACACATGATAATGAATAGCATTTTTCATTTTAGTTAATAAAATGGAATAATCCACTAAATTCAATTTGTTATTATTTTGTATCAAGTTATTGATAATTTAGTTATTCGAAGCAGAAAGTTATAATTTTATATTTATATAACTGTTAATGAATGTGTCGATAAAAGATAATTGAAAGAAGTATAATGGGTATCTTAAAATGAAGAAAATTAAAATGAAATTCACTTAAATTACGAAAATATGAATTTATGTTGTTATAAATATAAATTTCTTGTACATTTCATTAAAGTATTTAAAGTTAAACTGTTTGAAGTTGAACTAGTTTAAATAAATAGTTAATTAAATAGTTTAAATAATATTTTAAATAATATTATAGAATATCGAAAACCATGTAAACATTTTGAAATTATTACAGAATTTTGTATTCGTATTTACAGTAATATCTATATTATATATTACATGCAACCCCAGTAAGTAATTGAAAAAATATATTATAATATTTATACATTAAATAGATTATTATATTAGTATGTACATTACATCCATTTACATTTACTTTAAACTCTATCGTAGGTAACTGTTAAAATATGCATTGCGTACGAATAGTAATTTTATAATCATTTCAACTAAACCATTTTCGAAAATAATTCTGTAATCTTATGTGAATTCCTGTTTATTCTCATAAAACTAGTTTAAAATATATAATTTTAAATATTACGTATGTTTACAAAATGTATTTTTTTAAAATGAGGAAAATTCACAATATACATAACTTTATTATAGTAAATTTTATAAGTTATACTTATCTTATATAGAATGATATCTTTATCAATTTGTACAATGTAATATAGGACATTTACCAAATATAATTTATATACTTATGCAGTTACTGCCCATTAGTACTTAATTAAAATTGAGTAGTTTTTATGTAGAACTAGTATAAATTCTGTTAAAATTATCTTATAAAAATTATAAGGGATTCCTTGAAATTCTAAATAGGTAAGTAAAACACAATTAAAAATTAGGTTGATGTATGATTTTATTTTTATGAATACAAGAGTAATGGCAGAGTAGGTGATGAATATACCGAAATAAAAAAAATAGTTTATTAAATTTAGAAGAAATTTCATTGAAAAAGAAAATTAAATTATAATAACAATTTTTTCCGTTTAGCTTATATTTATTATCTTTTACTAATGGTCTTTCTTTTATAGAAGTTGTAGATTGATAACGGAATATATAAAAATAGGTTATTTTTAATTATTAATGTTTTATTAAATCATTGCAAATAATGTAGTAAATTAATAGTTTTTTCCAATAATGTATTTAGATGTTTTTTATAGAATTGTCTACATATCTTTCAAAATATGTTCTTACATTATAATATCTTTTACAAATGATATAGTTCAACATAGTGTCGATAATTATTCTTGACTGTTGTGTCCGGTACATTATTTTTGAACATTGGTATATATTACAATTTTATAATCTAACTGTAAAAATACAAAGGCTATTATTTTATATCTATTGTATTTTTCTACTGTTATTTTATTGCTTGAATTAATGACGATTTTATTATTTAAATTATATAAATATATGTATTTTGTATTTCAGTTCAAAAGAAGCATAATAATAAAAGAGAATAATAAAAGAGAAGCACACTATACTAGAAGATCTCATTGATTTGAAAATGCTTTAAGTATGTTGTTTCTTTCTTTATTTGTTTACCTAATTCAATTGTCAAAGTTAATTTGCTCGTTTTTCAAAATCACATTCGGTAAATATTTTTGCGTATTTTGTTTTCTTTTCAACACTAGACGTTAAAAGCGGTATGTTTTAAATATACTTTTACAAATACTTCTTTTAAATGTAGAATGACTCAGTTGCTAAAAGTTCAGTTTTTATAGTTAAAGATTTTTAAAGAAAGATGAAGTTTCAATTCTGTTTGAATAAACCTTTTTATAGCTCTTTTGAACTAACATCTTTTTAGCTTTACATATTTGGTCGCGGTTCTAATGGATTGAAATAAACGTTAAAGTAACAGAGCCAAATTAACACTTTATTAGAAATTATAAAGAAAATTAGAATAATATTTTTTATAATTCTATTTTTCATATTAGAAATATTTTATTCAATTGTTTTTCTCAGAATAGATCAGTGTATTTTTATCGACAAATCAAATAAGTTTTCTTTCATTTTACAGTACATCATCGTTATAGACTTTAATCCTTACATTGATTAAGTCTATATTACTAATTGTGCAAAATATATATATTTATAGAAAAATAGAAGGAAAGAAGAAAAAAGAGAAATACGAAGTTATTCTTCAATGCTTAGTGGCAAGGATAATGGCTGCTGCCAGAGTTGAGCTCAGGATAAGTGAAAACTTACAAACTTGACTAACAACGTAATCATTCTCAATTCAAACAATTCGGCAGTAACTGTGTTCACTTTAAACAAGATTCTAATGTTTATAGACAGTCGAAACTATATTAATATAATATATTTTGAGTTTTACCAACGCTAGTTTAGGGATAGAATGTAGTCTGATAGCATCGAAAAATATGACTGCTAAGTATTACTAATGCGCGAAGAATTGTTTTCTATTCTCTTAATAATTGTTTTTCGTCTGCCTAATTATTTTCTTTTTACAGATAATAGATTGATTAATAAATGTATTTGTTATTCTTGGAAAAGTTTATAGTTTTTATACTTTTATTTTATTCATCTAACTGATTACTAATCAGTTAGATATAAATTGAGGTAGTAAAGTCGACTTTACCAAAAGTGCAAAGATTATTTAGAATCAACTGATATATCAGTGAATACATTTTGTGAAAGTAAGAAAATGTAAAATTTCATAATGAATTTAGAATGAATTTATGAAAAGTTCTAATATATTATTTTAATTTAAAGTAATTATAATTAAATAATATTATTTAAATAAGGATAGAATTAAACATAATAAAATTAAGAGAGTGAAATTGAGAGAATTTGTAATTGGGTTGGTCGAAGCAAGAAGCTGATAACAAATTCATGTATAAAGATGATATGCATTTGCTGACCAAACAAGGTGATTCTAAATAAAACATAAGGTAATGTGCGAAGTGACGATCATAGTAAAAAGAAGAGTTAGTTTCAGTATTATAAAAACGTTTGTTTAGATATAATAAAAATACAAGTTATATTATGAAATCATAATATCGCATTATGATTAACTTAAGAATACCTACAAATTTTTAGCATGATTACTATTGAAAATTGAGCATTTTTACCTATAAACTTTAGCATGATTACTATTGAAAAATATTTATTTGAGAGAATTCTACATTAAATATCGATCATATTAAACATAAAAATTAATTTTAAAATATTTTATTTTGTAATTTATATGTTACAACGATATAATCTTGTATGTTTTTTTGAATAATATTATTGTTTGAATAAACCAAATGATCTAAATAATTTTTATTTTAAAATACTTAATGATAATTGAGGTTTAAAAGCGAATTCACTATAAACGTTAACAATTTTTAAATTGGTAGTTTTATATATTGTAGACTATTTCATATATTAAAAGAAATTTTTTATGGTGTTCGAAATTTTTGGCAATAAAAATTTTTTATATTACATTTTTATATAATCAATTAGCAAAAGCATAAGGAATAGTACGCTTAGAGCATTATTTCAAATAAAAATAGAAGATATTAAGTAGTAATTTTACCAAGGAATCATACATAATTAAGAAATACTTATTATATAATACTTATTTTTTAATTTAAAAAATGTTTAAAGTCATACATATATTGTATTTAAATAAATTTAATAAGATCTTATTTTTCAAATAAATATATTATCTGATTTTTGAATAATAATACTAATAAGTATAGTAACTCTAAAGGTTTTCCTGTATAGACTATTAAAAAATATCATAGACCACGAGAAACAAAAGAAAGATTTATATTCTCTATATATTATCCAAAAAATTAAGATATTATAACTTAAAGTCTCTTATAAAAATAACTAATGTATTACCGATAGTATAATTATTTAAAAATTTCTACATAAAAATGGAACAATAAATTAGTTTAGAAGCAATGATATGTAACATATTTCTGTTTTAATTTGCTACTGGAATTATGATTACCATAAATTCTCTGATAATTTGAATGAGAATCTTTGACATTTAGAAACAGCAAAAATAAGAAAATATTATTCTACTATATGAAAGAGCAAAAGAACATTTTTATGCTAAATAGTAGAGAGGAAACTGGACCAAAGTAAATAGATTTGATTCGAATTTCGACATAATGTAATATCGGGCATCGATTTATAAACAAATAAGTGTACCCTCCTATCGGGACTTGTACACGTGCACACATAAGCAGGTATTTCTTTTTCAGTGGCTACCCTCTATTGAAATACGATGTTGCCTTTCGTAATAAATCATTACATGCTCTGGATTCCACCAATATATTCGCGCTCCAGTTTACGCTGGCAGATACATCCATGCACGCACGCAGGATTACCCTTACAAAGTCATGCATATGAGGATTATATGTGGTTTCGAAGAAATTTCGTGTCTATCGCTTTGGTTATCAGGGAATCGCTAGTTCACGTATTTTACAACGAACTTCCGGAATAAGAGACAGCTTGATTGGCAGTAAAATCTTTTTCTTGACTAGTCTAAGTAATACCTCTCCGCACAACTTCGTAACACTCTCTTCCACAGGATAAAGAAGTAGTAGCTATGTTCCAGTTTAGCTTTCGTTACATATTACAGCGATTAAATTTCTTTCCTACGTTGGAAGTACTAAATATTAAAGAAAACATGGAAGGATACTAAAAAGAGAAATTTTCGCTAGTATTTTAAGTATAAAAAATAAGATTCCAAGTATTTCATTAAATTCATTCAAACTTATAGTATTTACTTTTATTTGCTTATTAAAACAATATATTTACGACGAGTATTTTAAGTAACTAATGCTCCTTGTATTTAAAATATTGTACAAACTTGAAGTTTTTATAACAGGAAATAATTTACGTAGTATTAAAGTTATTAATTAAAGATATCTTATTTAATTATAATTCTGTATTTTTATAATTTATTTATTTACATGAATTTGAACTTTTTAAAAATGTTCAATAAAAAATAATATTAAAAAGTTCCATAATATTTGAATGTTTACCTGAAAAAATAGTTTCAACTTTATAAATTTAAAGGTTTAAGGATAAGTTAACTTTTATGGTTTGAAAATAAATTTTAAAATATGACTACTTGACACAAGTTTCATATTTCATATAAATCATGCAATTGTTCGCTGTTATATATTTTTTTAAAATTGTCAAAAAAATTTTAATCTATTTCACGTATATAAAAGAAAAATATATAAGAATTAGATATTTGAAATAAATGTTATAAATCTTATTCCTAGCTAATGTCCCAAAAGTATTGTAGTATATAAAATATGGTCATATATATTATTTCTTATATAATTCACTTTCAATAACAAAGAATATAATTTTCCAAAAGTAGTTTTCGGCTGTAAACGTTCTCTTTCTAGTAATAATTTACATATATTTTAATTTTATACGCTTATATATATATATATATATATATATTAAAACTATCATATTTCAAAAAGAGACAGAAAATATAATTTTTTTAGATTTAGTATTAAAATAATAGTTTTTATTCGACTAAATAACACTTGTATAATTAAAATTTTTTTTAAATATCTTATATTTTTATTTATTACAAATGAATAGAAGGAAATATTTTTACAATGAAGGCTTTGTAATTTTTACATTTTTAATCGAAAGTACGTAAATCACGTATCAGAATTAAATGATCTATATTATTTACCTATTATTATTATTAATATTATTTTTTTATTATTACTATCCTTATCTGACGCATGCAATTTTTTCCTAGTCTATTCTGCTGATTATACGTTTCGGTTCGTTTACCGCAGTATGTGACAGTTCATACAAAATTAAAAGAATATTTCAGTAAACTTTATATTTTATAAAATTTACATGAAATTTTATATTTTACAATTGTATAAGTGTATGATCAGTTATTATAGTATAAACCTTCTTTGAACTTTGAAATATTTAGATACATGAGAATGTTTTTTGTTTTTTTTTCACTACTCATTGTCAAACAATTTAAATTATAAAAATAATCGGTAATTTTCAAACCAATTTATGATTAATAATTAATTATTTCAGGTACTTTAGTTACTTAATGATATTTGTAATAGTCTTTATCCATATAATTAATAATTATATAATTAATTTAATTAATTATAATTAACTAGATAATTAGAATTATATAATTAAAGAATTATATAATTAACTAATACATTATGAAATAAAAATTTAAAAATTATTTAATAACATTATACATAAAACTATATAACTAATATTCTGAGGTAAAACAGTAATTTTAAACTTGTTACAATTAATTATATCCTATGGTATTTATAGAATTTTTGTCTCATAATTATTTTTATTTTATTTAATTAAAATTAGAATGAAAATTGTGTGGTTAGAAAAATTGTTTATTCTTGCTCAAGAAGAACAATTTTGTAGATCATAAAATTGATCTTAAAATACATTTTTAAAAAAATTTATTATTAATCAGAAAATGTAATTAAATGAACTAGAATTTAGAATATGTTTGTTTCTTCAAAATTCGAGCCTAATATATATGGATAACTGAATTTAAAAATCATTAGTTTTTCATCAAAAAATATTACAATCAAACATTTTAATTTCAATTAAAATAGTAAAACATAGAATGACACTTGACATTTCAGTAAATCAAGAAAAACTTTTGTTTTCATTATTTTATATACATAATTTTCGAAACACGGGTTAATTTTTGCTTTATTGAATGGTTAACTATTTTCACTATTATACTTTGCAATAAAATAGATACACTTGAAATTAAATATTATAATTTAAAAATAGGGATCAAATATATTTAAATAAAATCCGAAAAAGTTTAATATGACATTTAAAGAATGGATAATAGTATAATTTTCAATTATCTTTTCATGTCTTTAAACATGTGTAAATAAATTATCAAGAAAAATATAATATAAAAACTATAATACAATTACAAACAAAGAATAGTTTCAAATTATCTTTTTATATGTTTGGAATATATTCAGATACAGTATTTCAAATATAAATTTAAAAATACTATTCCTTTAATATATTTATAATTTTGAATCAGATTAATTTTTATAAAATCTTTAATGGTAATACAATAACAATTTTTCTCCTGTTAATTTTTTATTTCATTAAAAGTAATTTTTTTTAATTATAGTTTTTACAAAATTTGATATAAGAATTAGCGTGACTATCAAAAAAATTATATTTTTACTAAAATTTAGTAGAACTGTAATTGTTTTCTTGTGATAATTGTTATTAATACATATAAGATAATTTTATTCTTCGCTAATGTACTAGAAATTATTTGTATATAATTGAACAGATTCTACATCTACTAATTTCTGGGAAATGACATCTTCTATCTTTGGCTTTCTCTCTAACGATATTTCACTTTTTAATTTTTATATTAAAACCATAATAGGATTTATGTATTTCTCATTCCCATTACAAACATTACAAATACGTTTTATTTTATGGAATTTAATAACTGACATATCGGGCCACGTATAAATTTTCTCTTATTTTAGGATTACATAATTTCCTAGATTTCTCAATTTTCTTGTCCTAGATATTTTTTACTTATATTATATTTGGTTATTTTGTATTTACTGAATCTTTTGTATAAACTTTTGGATCTTATTATTAATATTCAAATGATGATTTGATGCTAATAAGTAATAATTATAACAAATAAAAAGTATCATTGAGACGGGCAGAGAGATGCTTGATGTACTTTCCTGTTTTTTCAACTCGTCTCGACTTTTGCTGTCTACAAACCAACGAAGAACTCTCGGACCGTTACTCCAAGGAGATAAATTGACAGGTTTAAACGAACATTAGTTGAATCTTAGTTATAATAATTTTTTTTTTTGATAAGGGTGGATTGTTTTGTATAAGTTTCCTTTGCAGGTTGTTAAATGGGACGATTTCTTGTCCAGATTTTTAATTCTACCTTGGTCAGGAGACTCCCTTTTCTACTGTTCATTTTGGTGGACAGACTCTATACTTATGCTCCTGTACGGCTTCGATCGACGTGTTTAAGGTTTTTGGGAGAAACACCTCTGCTCTAAGTTGATGGTGACATACTCCCACTTTTCCTTGTAATTCAGTAGCAGGTTTGTTTCATATGAAATATCTGTGAAGTTCCACTGCTATTTATTTTAGCTAAAATTTAACCATTTATTTCCCTTAAAATTTTTAATTAAAATTTATCATTATGATTCATTCTTTATTTCTTGATTACTATAGTGTTATTTCATACATTTCAAACAAATTTATTAATTTCAGAAATGAATGTTACTTCAGGAAATGCTATTAGTGCACTGATCAGTTCATGAATTCTTAGAGGTTTTTTTAAGATTTTGTAGTAGTACTAAGTACTTTTTTAAAAGTAAATTCTTTGATATAAACATTCACAGCATGAGGTGAATCATATTATATTAAAGCTTATCATCACCACCACCACCACCACCACCACTACCATCATTATCATCATCATCATCATCATCATCATTATCATCATCATCTTTTTATTTTTATATAAAATTTAATATTAAATTTAATTTAAACGACATAATTTTTTTTCTAATGCTAGTTGAAAATTAAAGTTTTTTATCTAATCTACTTAAAAAGGGTTTTTTGACTATATGTTTATTAAAGTGAATTGAATTAAGTGAATATTGAAGTAAGTGAATTGCAATGATATTAAGTAATATGAAAATATTAAAATCATTCATTTATATATCACGATTCAGATGAAATAAATAAAATTCATTTTAAATTAAAAACAATGATATTTAGTGTATATTATAACTTTTGTTCGTACTCGTGAGTTACGATTTTTTCATATAAAGAAGCTTTTTTGAAAGTTCTTACTTACGGAACCTCTTGTGACTGCGTAAGGATAATATTATATATCATTTTATGAATGAAAATAAGAGTAATACCGTGATAGCATAATTGTATGTGATATTTATGTAGCTGCAATATATAATCACATATATAAGTTATTCGGTTTACATGATATATGTATCAGCATAAAATATAAATAATATTTTCTTTTATCGTAGAAACAAGAAAGTATTAGTCTATATTTCATAAATTTTCACTTTTCGCCATAATCAAAGTTATCTATTTCCTTTTCTTTCTGAATATTTTCGATAAAACAAGATAAACTTGTAACAAAGAACATCGAACGATTTCACTAACCTTACCTGAGTTGAATTTGAATTGTACCCTTGAGATTTTTCCGTTGCTATACAAAAAATGTTTTAACTTACAAAATGAATAAGGGAGGACAAGAAAGTGGAGAAAGCGATTGATGTAGAAAGTTTATCCGTTGATCTGTTTACGCGAGAAGAATAATAGGGTAGTGATTTTTATATAGAAACTATTATAAAAATATTAAAGAGAATAAGTGTAAAGGTATCTATAGTAATATTTTATAATCAAAAGAATCTTAGTATATTATTAATATATTTTTCAATACATTATAATATTTTGCACATTGTGACAAACAATATACATTATAATATATTGTTTTCTTAGACACTGTTTAGATTTTTTCTATTTATTACATTTCAGAACATAATATTTTGAAAGATTTGTATTAAAAACTATAATTTTAGATACAAATATTACAATAACTTGAAATAGAAAACATATGAAGTCAGAGAAGAAATTTAAAATTACGTTTTACTGTTAAAGAAAGAACACGCGAAGACGGATCTCTTAGAATGTTTCTTTTATAAAAAATATCCTATTATTAACTTATATTTGTAACTAAAACATGAAAAATTATTATAAAACATAAATATGTAGTGATTCACAATATAATTAAAATGAACAAGTACATTTAATATTACTTTCTGTACAGTAAATGTGTAACGATCGATATGCTTTGTGTCATGGGTCCCTATCGGACACCATGTGACGTTCGATACATTTTACGTGGTTGCGGTTTGAGTTCCTGCTTACTCGGCCTTCGTGTTATGGCGGCGACTCGGTTCGGCGACATTTACTTTGTCCGTAGTCGAGCGACTCTTTTGTTCAGCGCTCTGCGAGACATCAGTTGGCGATCCGGTACTCTTCGTCTGCAGCCGAACATCTCTAATGCTCGGTATCCTGCTAGACGACATTAGCTGGCGATCCGGTACGTTTCGTCTGCAGTCGAGCATCCCTGTTGCTTGGTATCATGCGAGACGGCATCAGCTGGTGATGTTACTTCCTACGAGCGAGTTGATGACTCCGGTGTCGATGAGGGCTTGGATATGCCGACTGCCAATGTCGACGGGGGTGAAGCACCGTTTGTCCCATTGTTGTTGGGTCGCCTTTGTGGGACGGATGGCTCGACGGATATGCCCTCGTTGTTTGCATCTCCAGCAGCACTGGAGTCGGTCGTATGGAGCGGCGGCGGCAGCTACTGCCACTCGGCGGACAGGCGGGCGTTCTCCCCTGATTTTTCAGAACTTACTCTCTGACCCCTCAATCCGGTGCATTAATTCGCTAAGGTTCTCGATCCCTTCCGAAAGATAGATAGAGAGTTCTGGATGCATGTTCTCGCGTATGCGTCTGAGCTGCTCTTCGGTGGAGAATCCACCTTGCCTCCTCATCAGCGTTGTCATGGCGAAGACAAACGAGCGAAAATTTTCGTTCGCCCCTGTATACGCTCGGTTACTTGGCGTAACAGGGCTCCTCCTTCGGTGGCGGCAAGGATAAATTTCCTCAGTTCTGTTACCAGGTCTGCTTATGTGTTGAATCGTCCAATGCTTCGGTACCATAGAAGCAGTTCGTTCTTGAGGAGTTTCAGTGCTCCTAAGAGTAGGTGCTCGTCGGCGAGCCCATAGACGGCTTTTAACTCCTCGATCTTCTCCAAGAATGCATACACATCCTTCCCATCAAAGTCGCAGTTACACTTGCGAATTTGATCCATTATCCGATAGTCGGGAGGTGGAGGCATTTCCAGGATCGAGGCTGCTTGCTTGATGATCGGTTCCCGTGGCCCTTTGGTTGATTTTTCTTGGCTGTTTAGTTGGAAGGTCGGCGGATCCAGTATAGTTTGTGGAGGCCCTGCAGCCGGTGGTATTAGCATTGGTGTTGACGTCGAGGGGTTTTGATGTAGTTCTTGCAGGTTAATGTTGGCCAAGTTTGGCACTAATTCGCGAACCCCGTCGTCCGCCAAGCTTTCTTCTGTTAACGAACGGTGAGCTCACATGTTCGTTCTTAGTCTTCTTCTTAACGCAGGAATGATCCCCCGTGTGAGTTAGTCGTTTATTAGTTCGTCTTTCTTTAAGGGTGTTATTTAAGTTGAATCAGAACCGCTGCTTCGAGTCTCTGCTTATTCGTCCTGGTGGTGGCGGCGACTCGGTTCCTGGTGCTCCCTGACTGAAGAAAGCGAGGCGTTTTCTTTATGTTTAAAATCAAACTTAGGATTATTTTTATTCAATTAAACTTACAGAGGGTGTATTTATTTTGCGGTGCGCTTACCGCAAAATGGATGTTTAAACGACGGCGATATAATACATGCGGTACTCTCTTACATACTAGACGGCGAGGTTTTACAAATATAAATCAGTCGGTGATGTTTTTTTATACTAGGCAGCAAATTACAACAAAGACCAATAAATCGGCAATGCGACACTTTCGCATATAATGTACGGAGGAATTACAACTCTTATTGAATGGCGATGGTACATCAACGCGAGTTTACCCGGCGGGATATCACTTAATATCTCGGCGGAAGATAACGGATGGAGAGTCTAGCCAAGAGGCTATGTCTCCGTCTGCGCGACCGCGAGCCTATTCCTATACCCGGAGAAGTGCGCCAAAAGTCGCGCCTCCTGGTGTTTTCCAGTGCGCCAAGAGTCAGCACCAGGAATCATGCGCCAAAAGTCAGCATAACCGAGAAACCTTCTCTTTCCGAACTCCACCTCCGTCTCTCGATTCTGTGCGAGCGAGCTCTTTTTATATGTTTCGCGGGCGCTTCCCCTCACGCTTTCGTACTCGTGGGCCTCGTGGAGGGGCCGCGACGCCTAGCTATTGCCTTTTCGGCCGTCGGCAAGGTTTGTGGTGGGGAAATAGCGGCGGCGGTGGCACAAGCGCGTCGTGCTTATTCGTGCATAGCCTAGCGTTATGCTAGCTAAGGCATAACCAGGGCTAGACATATAGCCAAGGCTCCCCTCCACGACCCCATGCTTTTTCTCACTCGCTCACTCGGCATTTTCTCTCGCACGCATCTGGGGCCGCGTACTCCCACTACGCGGACATTCTCTCGCTCACTCACTCATCCGATGCTCTACTCTTACGGCCTATGCTATGCTGTGCGCCCGCTATCTGCCACTAACTCATACTTTCATACACTCTCTTTCATTCGCACTTCAACTCTGCGGCCGACGCTACGCCGCGCGCATGCTTTCTCTCACTTGCACTTACAATTCCGCACATATCTCTTACTCATACTTGCATTCTTGCACATATTTTCACATCATCGAACAATCACTCGCAACATTTTCACTGTCTTTCGGACGTAGGGATCAGGCCTTGTCTTCGTTTTTCTCCCGGCTCTTGATCAATGACACTGTTTTCTTTTCGCGACGAAGGGATTCGTCGCAAATGATAGAGGATCAATAATGTAAAATAATCTAAGATCAATAATTTAAAAATTTGTGTGTAATAATTAGTATATACCCTTTTCGTTTTGAGCTTACATTAACATGAAAAATTATAATGAAAATTCAGATAATAAATAAATAAATAACGTAGTTGATTATGTAATTGAATTTTAGTACGAATTTTAATGGAAAGAAACATTAATTTAATTGTTAATAAGTCGTACAATAATATTCTTCCTATCAAATGAAGTATGATTGATTAATAAATAAATTAAGTTATTAAATATTATTACAAATAATACAACCTTGAGTAATATTAAACAAAGCTATTTTAAGAGAATAATGCAAAATTTAATACAGGTATTATTTGATATATATGTAATTGATGTAATATAGAATAAACAGATTCATTAACCTAATTGTGCGAAGTCAGGCATATCCTCTTTTATTTGACTAACCTAATGTAATAAAATTAAATATTATAATTTTTAATTGTAAGTTACATAATTTTATATTAACTTGCTTTTTGTACTCTATTAATTTACTTGTATAAATTGTTGAAGATAAATAAGATTTAAAAATTCAAATTGATGTAGTGAGCGCTCAAACATGTATAAGATAATGTAGTTATATAATTAACAAATTTATTAATAAAAAACATTTATATAAATCATCGAATTTTAAAATTACATAACACGTACATTTAGGAGATGCCACTCACTTTTAAAGTTAAGAGTGCGTATTCCTAAATGAAATTTTATTTGGTCTTAGCTACATCATCATAGAAAATGAGAAATATTTACATTTATATATATCACTGTAATTCAAAATATTTAATAAAACATTAAATTTCTTTATAATTTCATTTTGAAAATCAATTAAACTTACCGATAGATGTATCATATGCATGAAGAAATTCTGAGGTCATAAATTGCGAGACAAGGGAACTTTTGCCGACGGCTGAGGCGCCAAGCATTAGAACACGGTATGGCGTTGATCCTTGTGAAGCGCTACTTTCTCGTGAACTTGCCAGTGATCCAGCTGCAGAGTTGCGTGCTGATCCTGGATATGACGCTGTCAGATGCTCCGTACTGCAATGAAACACATAGGTCTTACATGATGGGATATAAGCGCTCTTAGAACATGTACGTCCTATAAATACTTATCTTTATTTTTTTATTTTATTACAATTCCATAAATATGTATATAAGAAGCTCAGTATTGCGTATTGCGTACTTTGAATTTTTACCCGATTAAAAAGTCTCCCATCGGATCCTTACGAAATGGCTTATTATTAGTATAAAATTAAAGGCATGAATATCCTTAGAAATCATTATACTTTCTATTATTTTTAATTGTGCTCGTTTATATTATATTGTCACGTTAGAAGTCCATCGGAACATTAATACATCAACCGGGAGGAGACATTCATGAACCTTCAGTATATAATCATAAATAGTTATTGTATTCATTTCGCCTACTAACTAACCATTTTAAAAAGAAAATTTTTAAAATAGTACCCTGTATCAATTTACCTATATAAATAATAGAGGGATCATTGGGCGCTTTAACATCTGATTAATAATAGAGTAAATGCATTCGTAATTATGGCGAGTTATTCGATCCTTTATCTAAATTTCCAATTAAACTTTAAAATTTAAAGTTTTCACTGTTTAAAATAGTTTTTAGTATTCTTCAAAAATTGATATGTTATATATTGGTAAAATATTCTAGGAGTTTTTTGTCAAAAACAAAAAATTTAGTTTCTTTAAATTCACTTCACTACAATAGTTTTTATTCTACATATCGCTTTTTCGATTATGATGTTATTTAATTATTTTTTTACATTAAATGAAATATTTGTACGTATACACGTACGTATAAAATAGTATAAAAGTACAAAAAATTAATTATTTATTACAAGAATGACAACAAATCAAAATACAACAGTATCACGTTGAAAAATTTATGTAATACTTTTATAATTATTATAAAAAATAAATTTCTACGATTTGGAATATATTATCTAATATAATATTTTATATTTGCTTTCTTTTGATTCGATCTGAATCTTATTTTGATTATTTATCTAATGTTATCTTATTTTCATACATATATATATATTATTCCATGTATGTATTATCTTCATTTTAATGAATATCATTGGTTTATACGTAAAAGTGTTTTATAATTTTGAGAAGGAAGAGCTTGAATATTATGTCGTTTGACACTTTGACATATAAATGACAGCTTACTTGATTAATACTCAATTAAATTATTATTCAAGATTCTGATTAACTTATGTGATGATTTTGCTAGTTTTCTTCTCTGACAATTTTTCGCTTCCTTAACCTTCCTTAACTGTTGTTCCAGGGAGCTTGAGGCCTAGCGCATGACCTCCGCAGCACCTCGTTATTATACGTAACGTGTCCGCTATTTTTGTTGGGCCGATTCGCTCAATTTCTTTGTGACAGAAAAAGGAGTAGGGATTTTATGGCGGATTGACGCATGATAAAATGATAACTACAATTAATTAATATATAAGTAATAGACTTCTTTACTTTTCTCCCGGAGTCTGATTGCACGGCGATACAAAAAAATGTAAAAAAATTAAAAGGAAATATTAAGTTAAATCACTAATTTAAAACTAATCTTACAACGCGAGACAAAATGTTAAATGTTATGAACGTGTCCGATGTACACAATTTGTATACAATTGACATGTGCTCTATAAAGTAACTTTGTATATATTATACATAACACATTAACACGCTCAATCGAAGTCGGTGGATGCGTGAATCACGTCATCTAGGGGGAGAGCACACAAATTTCAAGTCTCCATGAATTAGAATGTCCACAGCAAATCGCTGTTGTCCTAGAAGGAAGAGCGTTAATCGCGTTACTCCTGTTGAACAGGATGGGCGCGGTAAGCCACTAGTACCCCCGGAAAAGATGCGCAAATCGCGTCACTCTCTGGTGTCGAGGGGAACGGCATTACAAATCACGTGTGCTGTTGTGGAACCAGACTATTAAGATTCCAGGGTATTCCGGGAGGTTTTGGTAGTTACTGAGAGGCAACCTACGATTGCTCGATCAATGCAAGTTTCAATTGCGTATTCATGATACGCGTCGTATATAACAGTGGCCCGACGAGCGCTTACTTTATTACTGGCACTTATCCGCGCTCGTCTTCTGATTGGTACTCACATGCTCAGCGTCGGGTGAGCTCGAGAACGCTCGGCTTTGCACATTGGTCACGTGCATGTACGTATGTCTTCGCTTCCCGGTACGGTGTCGACCACGTTTTTTTCCGTATCGGTATTGAATTATTGTACTTTTAGGTTTAGCTCGAAATTGGATTTTTGTTGCACTTACGGTAATCATTATTTAATCTTGCTTGAGTAAAACTATTTCATTGTAAACTAGATTTCGTTTAATTGAAAAATGTTAAAATACTAAATAAATTAAAATTTATGTTTATACTATAAAACTAAAATTTCTTTTGGAGACCGTAATATAAGACATAACCGCACTTTTGATATACTTCTTAAAGACAAGTTAATTACCCAAAAGAATCTAATTTTAGATTTTTAAATTAAATTAAATAGATAGAAATATAAAATATCAATACAATGACAAGATAACCAAACACTCCAATACTATTTCTATCGAAGATAAAAAAAAGGAACTATTAGAAAAATAAAACTGAAAAGTGAAGTGTGGTAAAGTTCGATATCAATTCACTAACCAGTAGTTAACTAAAATTACTGAAAAAATATAAATGTAATGCATAAGTATTTAACTAATTAATATATTTAAATTAAGTTTGAGTAACCAAGAATTAAATAAGTGGCTAGATTATTTTTTTATAATTTTCTGATTACCGAAAAATAAAAAATATAATTATGGTAATTAATATTGAACTATATAATCAGTGATATTTTATAGAATTTAACTTCAAAATTACAGGAGTAGATACAGTTTAATGTACTTTTTATTTAGAAAAATAATGGACCAGTTTTCGGTTCATTTAAATTTAATGATTTTTTGAATAATAATCCAGCTAAAGTGACAGTATTTGTAGCCATACTAGGATAACAAAATCCTAACACATCTAAGTAGAATTTCTAACGACAAGAGAAAGAAATGCTTATCAATAGATGGAGTATAAGTAGTAACATCCAGATAATGTTAGGATAAAATATTTTGATAACGTTAACTTGAAATCTTTTAGTTTGAAAACAAAAATATATTATAGTAAAACATTTAAAGCATATATTATAATCACAAACAAGATAAACTACATGAACTAATAAGAATTTTTAAAAAATAATGAAGGTATGGCATATTTATTGATACATATAGAGAGTATTTAATGTTTTTCTTTTTCTTAAATATGCTATAATTATTTATAAATAAAATTTTGTTAATTTATTTAAACGAAAATTTTTTTTATTTATTTAAAAAAAATTTGTTTTTATTTAAATTTTATTAAAATTTTTATTTCGCATAAGGTAGTGATTATTAAAAAATGTCAATATACTAATTCACTTAGCGAAGTTATAAATCAAATTAAGTATAATTTTTATAAGAAATCAAAGTATTTTGTTGTCCACTTTTGTACAGTACGGTATTAAAGCCATATTTTTTATTAGTTTCCATTTTTAATATATATTGATTAAAGTGCATATTTTCTCATTCGTTATAAAGATATTACATTCACTATCATAAAGTTTTATAAACAATAAAATATTATTATCAGAAGAAGATAAAATTTAAAAATTTTTTTAATGTGCATTTAATGATTGATCTTTAATGGCCAATCAAAATATTTCATAAATTTTACAGTTTTCATTTACGACCATAATATACAAAATATGATTTTTTTTCTAAAAAAATATGACGTAACCATAAAATCGAAAAATCAATTTTTTCTTTTTACATAAAATAGAAAATATAAATGTTTGATAAATTATTGGTATTTTGTATAGACAAATGATATTTTTATTCAAAACTGATAAAAAATGAAAAATATAATAATTCAAATATAGTTTCCATAAAATATTTTTCTTATTTAATAAAATTAAAAAGTATTCACGACTTTGTAAAAGATCAATTTAATTAATAATATTATTACGACTGTTTCCTATTATATAAATATTAAATTATATATTTAATTATATATTAATAAGTATATAAGTTAATTTATATATTGAATTATGTTTTATATAGTTTCAAATGATAAAATTAATGAAATTTAAATTAATATTTTGTATAATTCAGAATTAAAAACTACCAACCCCATAATATAATATAAAATGATATTAGTGAAGAAGTTAATATTAAGTTGTTTTTAGTAGGTTTACTTATTTTAGTAATGAGTAATAAATAAGTAATAAATAAGTCCTAGAGTCTAAATAGAGTCAAAATATTTGGAAATTATAAATTTGAAAACAGGAAACTTCTCGCTGCGATTATTATTATAATTATTATTCTACTGTTGAAGGACTATTTATTAAATTAATTAAAATTCAAATTTAAAACATAATATAATTGCTTTCTTATAATTTAGCTGTGATAAAATAATTATGCAAAGAAAAAGTTTCGGTCTTATTTTTTTCTTAAACAAAATAGTAAAAAATACATTTATTAAGTTTTTTAATCCTGGTTACTTAAAATTATTTACTAATAACGAATACAATTATGTAAGGCTTTTTTTTTTAATTAAGAGGTTCTTATTAATTATACATGATAAAATATAAAATACTCATTTTTTGTTACAAATACATTTATATGTTCCTCAGGTGTTAAATAACTTGTATTAAATACAAGTTGTTATATTTTAGTTTTTTGCTTTTATTAATTACGAATGGTTAACCATACTTGTATAAGATTCACGAGTTGCTAGTTAACACTGCATGTAAATCAAATTTTATTTTAATTAATAAAAGCTTCTATTTTATAGAACTTTATGATATTTCTATTTAGTTTTCTGATATAGAAATGGAACAATTCTTGTAGTACATACTAATTTAGTACACCAAACACATACATTTAATATATATATATAGTCTAAATATATATAATTAGTATAAAAAATATCATTGAGTAGGATTTTAAATAAATAAAGTATTTAAATATTATAAACGTAAGACCATAAAATACTTATTTATTTCATAGTTACTGTTAAATAATATTGAATTATTGATGCAATTCGTATCTTCACGAATTTATAATGAGATTTTTTAAATAAAATATAAAAATATAGAACATTTATGAGCTTGTTTTATCTACATTTTAAAACTTTTCTGTATTCAAATTAGTTTTCGTTTGTTACGTAAACTTTCATTATAACGATTATATATTCCGAAAATCTCCTTTATATTATTAATATAAAATTAAATAATATTTCATTCAAGAAGATCACGTATGGCATTTTATTTATATTTAAATTATTTCAAATAATATTTTGGAAACCGTATAAATGATATGTAATGAAATGTATGTAATACGAGCAAGGAGATTATTTTTTACTACTAGTAAATAATTTTTCTGACAACAATTTGTTATAATATTATTTAAGTATAAATTATAGAAAGTAATAAATAATTATTGATTTTGTATATCATAACTTCAATAATAGCTGATGTGATTTTAAATATAATTTTACCCCTTACAGATATTAAATACTATTATTTGGATTTAAATTCTAATTCAGAAAATATTACAAACGCAATAATAACTTTACTTTAGGTACTGAATCTTTAGATACATATATTTATGTAGTAAAATTTGTTATTTTTTCTGCAGGTTAAAAAAATAACATATATTATTCTTTTAGAATTTTTAGAATTTGTCATTGAGCTTCAAACTTAATTCTACGTTGTAAATTTAGTTTTTATAATTTTATTTTCTTGTAATATACATGTGCAGAATGTTAATTTATTTACGCGATATAACGATTTAATTTAATTTGTTAAATATTTAAAGTTTTTTAACATTTTATACGAATTAAAGTGTAGTAGGTATAAAATTCTTTAATATAGCAAACAATATTTAATTTTGTCAAATTATATATGAAATTATAATTTTAAAAGATTAATGGTTGTTTCAACATAATTCTCAAATATAATAATTATTATATAGAATTATTATATATAATATTTGAATTTTATGAAGTAACGAGATGGAAGTGATGCTGGAAGCTTTTTCCCTTGTAAACTCAACAGATCCAATGGTTCTGTTTTTATATGGGTAGAGAAAAGTAGAAATCTTATTTAATTTACTCATTCATGATATCGATACAAATCTAAGATAATATTAATTTTTTTAATAAAGATAATTTTTTTTAATGAATTCAAATCTTTTTATTTTCCAAGAATTTATAATTTTTTAAAAAATAAAATATCGGAAGAGAACCTGTAGTTAAAAATAATGAATTTTTTTACTTTCATTAATTTAAATAGTAATAAAATCCAAAATATATACTTCTGTGAAAATATGTTAATCAATTAAAATTTCGACATGAAATAAAGTTTTTTATCACAAAGTTTTCATCCACATGAATAAATGCATTTTGCAATAAGTGGTTTGTAGTACAAACCACTGTAGCAGATTAATTTGAAAAAATGTAAAATAAAGGAATTAGAGCATTTTTGATATTTGTATTTTCTTTATTAATCATATTTATATTCCCGTCATCTATTCTTCGATAGCTATATTCTGTATTCTTTTAGCAGGGTAATGGAGGAAAAATCTTCATTCATTATTATCCCTATTTTCTATTTATAAGGATAAATGTCGGCTGGTTAGAAGAGAAAGAGGCCTGTGATTAAAACACGGAACATCGGTCACATGAAAGATGCTTAAGAGGGGCGATGTTTTTGATCAGCGTGGCAGAATTTCGGAAACTTGTATGGACGGAGATAAACCTTGCTCAGAAAGTGGTAGAGATTTTCAAAGGTTCATAGAAGGAAGATGAAGAGGAAGCTCTTATCAACTACTGTTCAGTTTGATATATATTCTAAATATTATGTGTAAAATGTAATAGTTAATTTTTATTAATGCAATAACCAAACATAACAGAAAGGAATAAAATATAGCAGATACTTTTTATGTATATATGGATAAATACAAGAACTTTGTCTGAACCTATTAACATTATAATTCATACGTTCTGCTAATGCAATTTTAGTATAAGTGTGTGTAGATGTCATTATTTTCATTATAATATGTCATTATGTCATAAAAATCTCCCAGAATATTTCTACTTAATAGGAATAACTTCTTAACTATAGCATAGTTTTTATATATAATCATTTATATTATTAATAAATTTTTTTCAGTCTTACTGAAGCTATAATATTATAATAATCTGTACTATATTTAATATTATCTGATCACTTATTCCTTGATTCCTCTTTTAATAGCATTATGACTGCTGAATTTCAATTATCATCCAAAGACATTATCGAAGATTGATATTCATCATCCGCTTACATCTTCCAATATATCTATATTTAGATATAATAAAAATGATTTTAAGTCATTGCATTAAAACTGAATAAGCGTTGATTGCATTAAATTGAGTAATAATATATAATGCATTAAATGAAGTGAAATTTATACTGTAAGAATGTGGTAACATTGATACCATTTATGCCATAATAAAGAATTTAATATTTTAGTATTTATACAATTTGGAAATGCAAAATATTTAATTAATAATAATTATAGATCAAACCAGATAAAAAGTATGCATAATGTCGCTATAAATTAATCAGTTCTAAAAAAGATTTTATTCATTGTAAACGCTTCTGTATGTTTAGAATAATAATGTATTATAGTGTATGTGGTAATTTTTTAGAAAAAATTCAGTAGATTAAATATTTTTTAGTATTATATAGATTGATTTATGTTTAATTGGTAGCTTAAAAATTAGAAAATAAAAATTTTATTCTAATATTTTTAATTTAATATTTTTATTTTTTTTATATTTCTAATTTTTTTATCTTAAAGATGCGTCAAGCATTAATTTTGAAAAAATTATTAGTAATTGTGTAATTCTTTATTACTAGACTATATATTATTTTATAAATACATATAATATGCGATTTTTTAATAATATTATTTTTTGAATGGGTCGTTTTCCATTATTTCTCATGAATTACATTTAATGAATTTGGAAGTAAATTAAATAATTTATACGTTATTTTAAAGCAATATGAGTATTTTTCTTCTTTAGATGAAATGATATTGATTTCTTATAAAGAAACTAGATTGAATTGTTTAATCGTAAATCAATCAGATACCTAGATGTTGCCGTATAATTCTATAAGGGTTATCAAGGACAGTCCGATTTTTTTTAAAAGTTTAAAAAATTCGGTTTTATTTAAAGATTAATATAAAATTTTAAACACGTAATTAATTCATTGTTCATAATTTATAATTGTCTCACTTATCTCGTATTAATCTTTAAATATATATTTTATTTAATTCTTGATGGATTAGTTTTTATAGAAATAATATATCTTTACATTATTAAAACTATAAATGTTTTGTACTTAAAAATTAATAAGCAATTTATAAAAATTTTTATAATATTTGAAATAATAATTTTTTTTAATAATAATATCTAGTTAAATGAATTTTTTCAAGTTGAAATGGATATTGTACAACGTTTATAGAATATCTTTAAGATATTCGATATGATAACATTTATTAAGTTCAATAAAATATTCATACATTAAGTAAATTTTTTATGTATGAAATGAATGAAAGAAAATAATAAATTTGTATGATTTAGTTTAGTGAAGTTATACAAGTATTTAAAGTTAAAATAAATCCGTATTTTTGACTAATATTTAAATTATTTAAGAATTTTTATTTAAATTGTAATAATCGTGAAATTTGTAAAATCTTATATGATGCAAACTCTTATGAAACATTAATTTGATGAATTATAAATAATAATTCATAGTCACAGTGAATATTTTAGTTATAAGTGACATATTTAATTCTATATATAATTGATTCGTTCATTTAAGAAAGAATAATTAAATAATAACTTATGATATAAAAATGAATAAGTCAGGAAATAAATATATGTCTTAGAACACTTGATTGGCATTTATTCTTCACTGTAAATTTGAACTTGAATGGCTTAATAAAGGCTGAATTCGAGAAAAATTTAATTTATCGTTAGTATCTGAAAAAATATTTTTACTAAAGCAAAGTATATACTATAAAGTTTACGTATTTATAGGACCAACAAGGAAGTTGATTAACTTAAATTGAATAGTAAAAAGTTACATGCGTTTTATTTTAAGTTCATAGCTAAGTTTGTTATTGGCACGGTACTCAGCTGTATGTTGAATTGATAATCTCAAACATATTTTTATCTAAAAAAATCTACATATATACGGGCTCATTAAATAAAGCATATATTTAAAAAAAATAAATATTTTATTTCCGAAACTGTGGAATCTAGTTATAAGTTACAGATGAATCACTTAAAAACATTTCTAATTAGATTTTTAATTTTTTATGTCATTTTTTCATTCAAGAAGAGCTATTTTATTTTAACATATTAAAAACATTATATCAGTTATATAGAATAATTTAAATTAGATTATACGATTTTATGATTTTTTAATATTTTTAATAACTCAAAATCAATTCAAACGTATGTATAACTTTAAAAAATGATTTAATTTTCTAGGTTTTCTCGAAGTTTTCTTATTTTAATTTATCTTATAATATTATTTCTTTTACATTTATTATAATATTTTATGTAATTATTGTTAATTCTGTATAATGAATTAATAATTATAATAATGTGTATACACATTATTCAAAGATATTTTATAAAACACAAATAAATATATTTATTTTTATTAAAAATATAAATTCATGTAATCGTTTATAGATTTTAACAATCTAATAATAATGTTCTTTTTAACTCAAGCACTCATGTTGTTCACGGAATTATATCAATATTAAAAAAATGTTTTATCAGTAGTTATTATTAATAATAATGAACGTATTTTATAAAGGATTTATGTGAAAGTAAGCTAGTTGTATTTTATTTTATGTTAATGATAAGTACACAAAGAAAATCTACAATTATCTTACAAATTATGCATAATAATATGAATAAAATTGAACGGTATATCAGCATATTACATTTCTTGCATTATCCCTTTAATTACCATGAAATATACTTGAGTAAAGACAATAGTGAATTAACTTTATTGCTGTCACAGCAAATGATTATCTGTTTTCGCTTTTGTATTTGAATGGATATGTACGCGGTTAGTTGTCACTCGAGTTTGTAGCTTGCTAGATTAACCGCGAAGCCATTGTTGTGATGTGTGGCCGACTGCGGAGTTTCGAGACCTCGTATAGGAGAATGAGACGATCATCATATCTTTCTTGTACGTCCCAAATTCATTTTACATTTCTAATTCATTAGCTTACCTTACCTTTATTTTTCGTCTTTAGGAACCTAAGGTAGTATTTATCATGAGGCTTACAGATGTTTATTCTGCTGCGTTTTGCCATGCTGTCATTAGATGAATATATGACACTAGTGACAAGGAAGTTAATTTTTTACAGTTTTACGCAGTGAATACTAAAGCATGTATACAAATTTCAAATACACGCTGTTATTATATTATATACAATTACAATATATTTTATAAATACTACAAATTTGATATGTAAGTATTTTTTAATATTTCAAACAAAACTATTCATTTTAATGATAAAATTGTTAGACATTTCAAAAATTATTACTCATTAGCTTTGGAAATGTTTCAAAAAAAGCATATAAGCTAATTTTTTTATAGTGTACATATGTCAATATAATTTTTATTCATAAAACCCATCTGTTTTAATTAGGTTCATTTATTCATTTTTTCTATATCTTTATTTATTCAAATTGAGATAACTCTTTAAAATTATTATTGGGTTTGACATGTGCTATGATGAATGATACTCAAGTTGATTACATCTTGACTATCAACCTATAAAAACAATATCAATGAAATGTGAAATGTTTAATTACTTTGAATAAAACATCCAAGGATTTATTAAAATTCAAATATTGTAAAGATTAGTTTTTTCTTAATTAAATTTCAATTTTAATAGTAGATGTTTCAACAATAATATATGTTCGTAATTAACTAAGTTTCCAGAAGATTTTTTAACAGAAATGGAACTTTACAAAAATGACTTTAATTTCCGATATTTTTATGTTAGTAAAGCATATTGATCTATTTGATCTATGCTTAATATATTCAATATATTAACTTTCATTTGTATTTTTTCATTAAATGTAAATTATCAAAGAATAAATTTAAATACCAAATTTTTGAGCTCGAAAATTTAACACTTTACTACTTTTAAGTTTTAATAAAAATATTTTTATTTACTTTGATATTGTATTAAATTTACCATTTTTAAAATATATTTTAGAGTTAGAAGATTGAAACTAAATTTCATTATTTAAAAATTAAATATTTCTCATAATTTTATTTGCGTGTTAGATCACATTTAAAATATTGTTTCAACCCGTTTACCAATATTATTAAAATTAATTTAAAAATTCAGAAAACCTTTATATAAGTATAATTTCATAGTATTGTTTATTAACAAATTTGTATATGCTATATTAATAATAACCAATAAGACTTTGTCTGGCTGTTAATTAAGTGCAATTTTTTCATAATGATTGATTGTTTTGTGTACTGACGTAAATCCAACTTCAAAAATATAGTACAAATTTTCAATATAATTTCTTTGATAATTAAATATATTCAGATATAAATCGAAATCATAATACAGTAAGTATATAGAAATAAAAATCTTAAAAGTTGAAAGTTGAAAATAATGGTCATATTATTATTCATTTTATCACGGGGAAACAGAAATATGACTATACAATTATGAAGACACATCCTGTGTTTTTTATTGATTAAATATACTTATTTGTTTTCAAAATAGTAATAGTAAATGTGAATAAACAGAAATAATATCAGCCAAGATTGTAAAAATATAGATAATTACAATAATTAGAAAATTGCTTGCAATTAAAACTGTTTTTAATTTATAATTACCGCATCGAAAATTAATTAAATGAAAATAGCTTTTATCGGTTTTAACTTCAATAATAATTTTTTATATTCAAATTGTTTTAATTTTCATTAACAACGTTCTATAAAATAACGCTCATATAAAATAATAATAAAACGAATCAGTATGCGATCCAAAGCTTTATTGTTTGTATAGAAATGTTTATATTTCATATTACTTTATACTTTCTGTTACTACTGAATAGAAGAATCTATTTATAGGCATTGAAATGCACTAATAACATTGAATAAAATTGTAAATACGTTCTATTGAACTATATAAAAGTTTAAAAAGATTATTTAGGATTTTAATTTTATTCAGTTTTCTTCCTATTATCAAGTTATTAGGAAATCTTTCAAGATACTCTGGCATTAAATTTCTTATTTTTTCATTGACGCAACTTTTTGATTATTTTGAATTAGAATATTTTTTATTACATCATTATTAAATAAAAAAAATTAATTATCATTAAAAAAGGATTCGTTTTCATGTTAATAAGTTTGCAAATTAATATATATTAAACAATATTTTTATTACTTTAAAAATTTATAAAAGGTTTAAATTTTAAATTATCTTGAAATTTTAAATTATCTTGAAATTTTAAATTATTTTGAAATTTTAATTTAACAATTTATGATAAATTCATAATTGGATATAGAATTTATTATCGAATCTTGAGTTAATGCTTCCTTTATGTATACTCATTCATATAAATAGGTTTTTATGAGATGTATAATTCGCTGAAAAAATATTAAATAGTTTAAAAGTAAACGTATACTAACATTCAAAAATTTTAATATGAAAAAATGCAATCAATTATTTATTTTAACGATATAAAATTCTATAATTTAGAGGAAGTAGAATCAAAAGAATTTTATCAAATACTTGTAAAATAAAAGAGTATCCTAAATAATATTCATAATTTATTTTACATAAAATATATGTTTAGTTTATAGCAATTATTTTAGTATTATTTTATTGAAATTTGTAGTAATAAAATATATTTATTGATATTATATATGATCCTCTTGACTTTCTTCTTATTGGTATAGTTTTCTTAGAAATTTTGATGTTGAAGACAATTCTCTAGAATCAAACACGCGTGTGTACGTCATTTTATTACCAAACGTAGACTCAGGTGTTCGATGTAGAGCATTAATCCTTTTACAAGTAGCAATATCTGGTTCCACTGCTGACTTCGAATTCCATATGGAATCTTTTCATGATTATTACATTTTTTGTATAGTAAATAGTTGACTATCAATAATTAATTATTTTTCAGTTTGATTATTATTATTAATTTACTATTTATTTTATTGTTAAAAACATTTCATTAACAAAATGAATTTACCAAAGAATGATTTTGATATTTCTAGCGTATTTAAATTATTCTATAATTTTATTTACGTTTTTCTGCCAAATTTTATGTAACAATATTTGTTGCCTTATCAACTCAATGGACTACAAAGCTAACATACACTTAATTGTATTAAAAAATATATATGTATTTATTTTAATCAGGTACAATAATTAAACACATTTTTATAAGTATTACATACGAAATACGTTTCACTACTATTAACGAGTTACTATTAAACATATCACACACGAGGCCTAATGCCATAATATACGAATTAAATTTGATTTTGCTCTTATAATATGAAATGTTGTACATGAAGTTTTTTATTTTAGCACAAATAATTACAGTGTATTAAAGAATAATATATTATTGATAGTCAAGCTGTACAAAATTCAATGTTATCATTAGGAATATTAGAAATTATTTGTAATTTTAATTTTATTTGTAGGTATAATTAATATACAATATTTTGTAAATATAGTATAAAATAGATTTCATTTATAGTATGCAAATGTACATTGATATTATTTTTGAATTTTTTCTCTGTTAGTTATCTATTTACTTGTAATATAGAAAATTTTAAAATATAGTAAAAAAATATAGTAAAAAATGTAATACCTCTACATAGAAAGTTAAAATCATATTTTATAATTAGATTTTACAAATTAATAACTATGCATTAAAAAAAAAGTAGATTTAGAAAAAAATTAGTAACCAATATGTAAGAAGAAGAAGAAGAGAGAGAGAGAGAGAAAGACGAGGAATAAATAGAAAAATTCTCTATAAATATTTTAGTAACTGGATGTAAAACCATACGTTGAAATATTTACGTACAATATGTGTGTATATGTATGTATATTTACGTGTATATGCATAAACACATATAAAATGATTATTTTCAAGCTTATTTTCATGTATTAAAAATATTGTGAAATGTGCACAGTTTTTATAAAAACTTGAAGAAAAAGTAATAGCGAGAAATAGAGATGAAAAATTAGAAGTATAAGATTAAAGAGATATTTCTGTTAGTAATGCAATATATTCAGTACATACAGTATGGCAAATTTTCTTACTTTTAGATTTTTCTATATATCCTGATACTAATTCACTCCTTTTCTCTGTTGCTCTTAATTTCTAACTATTTCCATTCGCTTACATATACTTTAATTTAGATGATGTTTACTTTTTGAAATACATCAAAGTTATTGCAAGTTGCTATAATAACGGGAATTCACATTTGAAAAGCGATTGCAATTACTAAATTATAAGAGCATCATGTGTTATATTCTATATTTATATGACTTATTTCACTTTTAGACAAAAGATGCACTTGAATATTTATTTTTTTATGAAATCTAAGTGGCTAATCAATTTCGATGGATTTTCTTGAAATTAATGTGCAGAGAGCTTTTATGGAATAAAGTAGTGTGAGCACTTCGAGTAAATCGATGCAGAAAATAAATCTACTACGCAGAAAGATTTGTTTGCATGTAATCTGTAAAACTTTCAAATAAGTTTAGGGTTACATTTTTATACATGAAATAAATATTTTATTGCATTACTTTCTTTTAAAAAAAATATTGCATCATTAAAAATTATTTCTTTAATTATCAGTTATATTATTTATTTATTTACTTAAGCTTTTTCAGTATTTTTATTTAGATATTTATTAAACATTGTTATTAACTAATAAGACATTATAAATAAATTATTAATAGTTAAGTTACTAAATTAAAATTAAAGACGTAAAAATGGACTTATTTAACCGATCGAATGTCGAATAAAATTTAAAAGAAATGGTATAAATACTGTTAATAAAGTATATTGTTTCGGGTTATAATTTGAAATTTTGACACGGAATTATACTTTCAAGCGACTTCATAAGCATTTGAATATCCTATCATTCCTGATTTCCATGGAAAATGTACTCACAGACTAGTATTTAGTTTAATAAGTATATACTTTTCTTTTATTTTCTATCAGATATTAATTTAAATTAAAATATTTCGGAAACTATTTTATATGTGATTTTACTTTATTGAAGAGAAAGATATACAAAATAAAAAACATTTAAGAATATTGTATTTTTAAACTATAAAATCAAATGCTTGTTTAACCTATATTCTACTTCTGTTGTATAATTTTTTTGATAGTTTTGTGATGATAAATATAGTATTAAACAAAAGAACTTATATAGGAGAACATTGCCAAAATAATTGTTCTTGATAAGAGAAAAAATCAATAATGTATTTAATTTGTTATACAAATATTATGCAGTTTTAAAATACAGTTTTTAAATTCAGTATAAAAATTAAATTTTAACTTTATTTAAATAATACAAATAATTATTGTCTGCATGCAAATATGTGATAAGTAATTATATACGTTTACTGTTATATAATTGACAAATTATTTATAAAAAATGTTTCGATTAAAATGATTATTATTGAAAATAAAAAATTTATTTATAACTTTATTGTATATATTATATTATATTAATTAATATATATAAGAAAATCTACGGGTTGACAGAAAAATTATGTAAAATTAATTTATAAAATAAAATATGAAAAGTACGAATAAAATATTTCGAAATAATTGTGTAATAAATAATAGAAAATAGTCAGAAGGACTATAGTGTCCAAGTATAGCAAATGATTTATACAAGTTTTCAAGAATCAATCAAGTTCGAACTTCCGAAAGGAATTATACAAAGTAAAAATGTGTAAATTCTACTATACTGTTTATGTAATTTAAAGAAAAAGACATATATTATATTTATTAATTTTTGCTTATAAATCTTATAGTTATTTATATTCATATCAGCAAGTAAATTTTTGTATCTCAATAATTTTTCAGAAAATTAAATCACTGAAGTTTAAAAAAAAGTAGATATTAAATATGTACGTTTTTGTTATTATGTCAAATCAATAGAGATCGAAGTATCAAGATCTATAAAAACTATTTTAACTTAACTTTCATTTACTTTTATTTAATCAATTTGTAGTTGTTACTTCTTCAACAATTGATTTTTGAATGTCTGAAGTAGATGGAGATAGTTTGCCATTTTAGATTTTTCATAATGATTTTTTATACTCTTAATTTTTTTTCGAAATTATTTGAATTTCAGATTTCATATAAGTGTACAATTTGAATGATGAAACAGCATTTTAAGCTAATTTTAACTTTCTCACAAACATCTGTATTCATAAATTGGTATATTTTTTAATCCGGAAGGATAATAACTACTCTTTTTTAAATTTTACATTTATATATCTTATAATTCTTTTAAGACAAGTGGTTACTTATATAGGGCACTTTTTAAACTATAAATATTTGTAATGTGAACATAAAGAATAATATAATTTAGTTTAGTTTTCAATCAATTACAGAAATAAAAGTGAAACTTTGAACAAATTTATTTTAAGTACTTTATTTATAACATTAAAAAATAAAATACACAGACATATCTTTTACAGTGTATAATTAGAAGAAATTTTTATATTAAATATTAATAAATTAAATATAAATTTCAGAATACAAAGATTGTTTTTTAAAGCATAGTTGGTATAGGATTTGATAAATTTACTTTTAATATTAGTTTTTATTATTCCATAAAATGTGGAGAATTATACAAGTATATTATAAATGAAATTTAATTAAATATGTTAAGTTATATGCGAAGACCATATTTTAAATATAATCTAAAATATTTCATATTTGTCTATTTTATTTCCTGATTTTATATATAAATTAAAAGAACATAATAGATTAATATAAATTATTAATAAATTAAAGAAATTAACCTTTTAATAACCTTTTAATACCATTATTGCTTGAATTAAATTACTTTTGAGTTGGTTTAATTTGAGTCATGAATGAAACTCACAACATTAATCATTTGTCATTTGAAAGAAATTACTTAATTTCCTTATAATTATTTTAAGTCAATAAATAAATGTAAATACAGAATTTCAGTTTTGGGTTTAATCTGATGTAGGTAATGTTGTACGAGTTGTAGTTTAGAACTGTGAATTACATTTGTTGGATCATTACTTTGATGCAATGCATACCAAGTTGTGTTTTACAATACGATTTATAATCTGGACATGTTCGTTAGTTTAAACTGAATTATAGAACAAATATTTACTCAATGTTTGTTTTTAATTTTTGTTTGTTTCATTTTTAATTTGATTCTTTAGCATATTTATTAATAATTTTTTATTTTTTATGTAATCATTACAAAATTATTGATTAAATTCGTATTAGTATGAAATATATAATTTCATTTAAACTTATTCTCGATATAATCTCTGAACAAATTAGCTAATTATTTCAAAATTGTTTATGATACTCGTTTGTTTTTATAAAGTTAAGTTTCTTAAGCTAATGAAAAATAGATTTCTTTTATGAAATTGTACAATATTCTGTTTCTTTTAAATATGAATTTAAAAGATACTATTTGTTTATGTATAACAATTGCATAACTATTTTCAATGAAAACAGTTTATCAAAACATTGTAATAAATTAATTACTTAATTTCTTACAATTAAAAGAATAATATTATTAAAAAACATGAAAAAGGCCAAATTTATTATTTAAATTAAAATTGTATAATATGTAATGGTATAAATTCTGGTAAAATATGTAATAATAAATATTTTATTATTTTTAAAGTGAATTTAAGTATAAATTTGAATGTATTATCAGAAGAAATACTTTCGTTTCAAATTAAGGAATAATTATTGTGTGTAGATATTCATAGTATACGTACTATAATGACTTTTTATTTTGAACTAAATTTAATTTTTAAATATAGTTTATAAGAAAAATAACTAAAATAAAACTTTATTGTCTTAAAGTGAAATTTCTTATCTTTATTCAATATTTTTCTAAACCGAATTGAAATGTTGCTTAATTAAAATAAAAATTTTGTATTTTATACAATTTAAATACTTTCACTTTAATTAGAGTAAATAGTATTTTATAAATAGATCTTACTTCATTGATTGTAAAACGCAAAAATATGTAAAAATAATTTACATTTAGTAATTTATTTTATGCTGCTTAAGTAACTTTCTTTAAATTATCTTTTGAGGATTAATGACAGTTACCTTAAGGGAAATTAATAGAAAATTATCTTAAATATCAAATGGACTAATATCTAAAATAAACAAGAGTTTCAGAATTCAACTTAGTATGTGATAAAATTGTATTTGGGAGAAATTGTTTATACAGCAAAATACATAGATTAATTGTCAATATTCATAAATCATTGTAGAAATAACCGCGTATTCGGAAAAAAACTAATAAAAAAATTATGGTAAGGTGTACATCTTTTTTTACTCAAGCTTTCTGTTAGAAAAACGCAGACTTATGCGTAACCTTAAGTAGTCGAACCAAAGTTAGAAACAAAAAATAGTTGCGATCGTAAAAGAAATAAACGAGCAGATTAAAAGATCCGTAACTAAAAACATACCTCGAGTTGCTAGAGGCAACGCTGTTGTTAGATCGTGACCGGCGACTCTTGAGAGAGTCGCCTCTGTTTACCACCCCCTTAGGTGTTATACTAAAGTGCCTCTGACGATAGTACTCTTCCTCAACGCCGGTATTGGGCATACTGGCAACCCTCGACCTCTGTTGTGGAAGGCAGAGATAATTTGGCCGTCCTGATGCTCTACAACCCGGGGTTTTGACTGATTGCGAGCGACTATGATGTGGACTACCATATCTAAGAATAAGAAGATCAACCGGCGAGATAAGTTGATGAAATATTTAAATATTTTGCAGTAAATATATGGGTTAGGTTTTTGTGAAAGAAAACTGTATAATATATATTCCATTGTAGATTTGAGGTGAAATTATCTACTATAATTTTATAATTATCCGTTATTATTATTTTTATAATAGTTATTGTACAATAGTTGTGTTAAAATCTCATGAGATTATGTAAGGAAATTTACCGTATTTATATTTTAATAAATTCTATCTAATATTTTGAAAAATGAAATGACTCAATTAAAATTATATTATTCAAGAAAGAATAATTAATTTCAATAAATAACTCAGATCTTACAAAAATAAAGTTTTCAATGTAGTATTTTTAATTATCGATCTTCTTGATCAAAAGAACTCTATCACAATTTAAACGAATGCTAAAATACTCTTGCTTTTGAAAGATGCTTACAAATGCTGTAATATAATTTAAATATAAGAGATCTTTAATTAAAAGAATTATGTAAATCAATTTATTTTATTTCGAAATTGCAAAATAAAAATAATAAATCAGTAGTTAGCACAAAATTTTAATTGTTTTAAGTATACAAAAAAATTTAGAGTAATTTTAATATCTATTTTGATTTGAGTTAGTTTTTATTATCGATAGATATTTATTATTTTTATTAGAACTTGTAATAGATTAAATAATGTAATAGATTATATAAGTTCCTTTTTGAAGTAACGTATATTTTATTTCAAAATCAATTTTTATGAATGTATAAATATTTCTCGATATTAAGTTCAACCTGTTTGATTTATTATCTGGATTTTATAATCGTATATCCTGTGTTATTATTTATAATTACGAAAATATAAAAAATTTACTTTGAGCTAAGAAAGACAATAATTTAGTTCAAACTTTTATATTATTGAAAGTAGATTTTAAATATATACGGTATCTAATTCTAATAATCGATTTGAAATTTGTACATCTTAAAAGACTTTTTCCTACAGAATTAAAAACTTTTATATACAATACTTATATAATTATTGCCTAACAATATTATCAGAGTTTAAATTTATATTCAAATTAGAGCTATTAGAGATATTAATTACTTTTTCTAATCAATTTCTTTATATTTAAGTTAATTTTTACATAATTATTCATCAGCCTAAATTCTATTGAACGAGTAATTTTAATTTGATTGCGGTATATATTTAACTAAAATGTTTACAAAAATTATAATTTTTATGTAGTACATGGATATATATTTTGAAACAATTTATGATTCCTTCATATATTTATAGTTATACAAATACATAAATTTTAATTTTCATACATATATATTTAAAAAATCGAAATATAAAATAGAAAAAATCTCAAATAATTGAAATAATTAAACTTTTATTATGAAAAGTTAATCATATTTTATAGAAATTATTTCTAATTATTTAATTTACTGCTAGATTACAAATTGTTTATTTAACCAAACTTCTGGAATTTTATTTATTGTTTACATCTTTGTTACTAATTGTACATAAATAATAATCTACCTTATTTTTGTAATAAATTCTTAATAATAAATATAAATTTTAACTAATATCTTTTTTTGTATTTTTAAATTAATTTTGAAAAGCGGTATTAAAGTTAAAAATATTAAGTTGTATTAACGGAATTATTCATCAGTTAGTTTTTATTATAAAATTAGTTACGATATATTTTTTATGGGTATGTATTTATTTAATGGCCCTTTTTAGAACGCTAAAGTAAAATTCAGCTCATATTTCGTTTATTATATGAATTGCGAAACATATATTTTGAATTGTACTTCTACGAATAATTATATTTCTAATGTAATGTAATTCTAATAATTCTATTGTAATATATAACAATGTTTAATAGTTTGTTTTAGCGTTCTTGTATACTAAAAAATGTCACTTTCAAAGTGTGAAAAGTATTTTTGCGGTATTTTCAAAAAGAATAAAATGAAAATTAAATAACATTTAAATATTTACTATACATTATTTAATTTTGTAATATTTAATAAAAACTCAATCTTTAGTTTTAATTATAAATATAATATAAAATATATTTTTCAAGGAATTCCTTTTAATTATATTTTAAAATCTCATGTAATATTATTATTAATATATGTTTAGTTTACACATTTTTTTAGATCAGAGATGCATGCACCAAAGTACATTTGAAAACTGTACTCGTTAAGGATCGAATAACTGAAGTCTACAAATAAAAAGTGTATAAAAGTGTATAAAACGAAATACATAGTGATAAGTCAAATACAGAAACAGATGCAATGCAAGATCTTACTGAAAAGGCTTGAGTTCAAAGCAATTGCAACGTTGCTATTTTCTTTCAAACTAAATGTAAAAGCACTAAAATGAAATTGTAAGGATCTGTTATTATCGAGAAGATTTTGATTTTTTCAATTCACTTTCTTTTTGTTTGAAATGTGATCATTTTTATGTAACTTTTTATGTAATACCTTCTAGTAATGAATAGCTAAGTAAGAAAATAAAACTATTTTCTCATTTAACAGTTTTATTTCACTTATATAAATTAAATGAATTAAGTGTAAGGATTAAATAGCACATTACAGATTAAATAACAAATTAAATAAGAAGTTGTTTAAAATACTGAATTTTGCGTAATACAAAATTTTTAAAGGAATTCGATAATTCTAAATATTTATATATTTATATACAGTGTTATTTACATAAATTTTTCGTTTATCTAAAACATGAAATATGTTGTTGCAAACTTGTAGATATATAAATACATATAAATTCAAAGTTCATAAATTCCTCTCTAGAATTGCAGTTAATATAGAATTAAAAATGAATTCAACATTATTAGAGATTTCTTCTTTCATATATTAATTGAAGTTTAGAGAATTTCGTTAATTTGTACAGAAATTTCAGCGTACATACCAGCTTCAAATTCAATTAAACTTTTACACAAATGAAGGAATATTTAGTTAACTTGAGTAATTATTCATTTTCCCTAAAGCACTGTTAAAGAACATCAAGTTCAGTATATTCATATTAACTATACGACAATGATTAAATTACTTAAACAATAATATTTTTAACTAAATTGAATATTTATTTTTTCACTATAACAGTAGAAAATAAAATAATTACTATGTTATTCGTATGATCATATAAAAATTTGTCAATTGAAATAAAACAAAGGGGATGTGATGTTTAGATGATGTATAGAGAAGGTAGTCATATATATAATATAAAATATAATTTTAATATTCACGACTGTAATTTCAAGAGAAATAAATAAATAAATAAATAAATAAATAAATAAATGTATGAAGATTTTTATAATTAAACAATTTTCTTGCAGTACATTAATATCTATTTTTTTATTATCTTAATTTCATCTTCACTATCAAGTTTTTCAAATGTTTTATAAAAACTGAATAATAAGTAAAGGAAGTTTAGATTTTTCTATTTTTTATATTAAAATACAATAAGTTACGAAAACTGTGGTAGGTATTGTTCTATTATTTAAAAATTTTATTTAAATTTAAAAATACTAGCTATATTTGCTTTATAAAGCCGAAATTCGAGGCGAATAACAACTGTATATTTTGTGAATGTAAATCTACATACATGAACGTAATTGTGCATTGATTGATATAGTTGCCCACGCATGTACACAGAAAAGCTTTCACTGCTGACAATATATTCTGATATAACAGTCGCTTATCATTAAAAACTCTACAACCAAATTTTTTCACCTACCAAAAATAATTTCGTATTTTCCACGCTTTAATCTTTGGTTTCAAATGTAACTATTATTATAATGAAGTATAAAGCATTCGTTTAGGTGTAATATTTCGGGTATATACTTTTTTAGAAGCTACGTCTACTGAGAACGAGGATAGGAAAAATCTAGCGTGAGCCCGACTGAGAAAAATACTCTCAATTTCTATTTCAATTTTGCTTGGGCACATCCGAGTGATGTAGGTCGTTTAGTCGAAAGTCTGCACGGTAGTGAGCAACTAGTATTATGATCCTTTTGTTAAATTTTTGAAATGGCAACTTTTAAGATCGCCAATTCTTATACTTCAGTAGTTATAAATTTTTATACTAGGCAGTTGTACAAAACAAAGTAAAAGTCATTCTTATGCACTGTTTCATATTATAATATATGTTCGATTTACATAGTAATGAATAGAAATATTTCTTAGATGTAGTTTGTCACTTGATATATGAGAATGTACTTGTAAATACAAAAAATATGTCGATATCTTAACTATTTCAACATTAAAAAGGTATTTATTATTTATATGAATTGTATTTTACTGATTTTTATACAAGAGTGCTATAAAATTTAATAAACAAATCTATAATCATTATCGTCTGTATACTAGTAATCAAGGTATGTATTAGAGATATGTTTATTGTACTACTAAATCATTATATAAACTAATTCAAAGACTACATTGTTAACATTTTAAAGAAAAATATTAAAAATAATTTTTACTTCAACTGCAATCTAATTTTATGAATACAATTCCAGGTACAATTTACTATATTGCCTTGCATTATTAACAAAAAATAAACATTATATAATCTTAAAATTAAATTATGAATTTATGAATTAAAAAGATGACTAAGGTTAAATAAATTATATAGAGCGATATCAGATGCACAATTTGATTTTAATAAATCGATTTTTTATTTTATTTACATCCCTGTTAATGAAACGTGGTTTTAGTTTCATATTTATAAAAGCAATGTAAAAATTTAAGGACTCAAAAAAATAATATCAATGATACATGTTTTAAAGGATAAAAAGTACAACAAATAACTGCTGAATAACATAATAGACAAAAAATTTTCAAAAAAATTAGGTAAAAAACAAGTTTATAAAAAATAATTCCTTTAATTCGTGTACGTTCAGTGTTTAGTTAAAAAAACTTTTAACGGATTAACCGAAATTTAAATAATTTCTTGTGGATATATTTTAATATTTAATATTAAAGTGCTTGATTTATGATAGTATTTTTAATGAAAATCAGTACTTCAATTCTTAAGTTTTTATAAGACATCAAACCTTGGTAAAAATCATTATATAATTATTTGCAATAAAATAAGCAAGACAAGTTCAATATTTTCACGTATAAGATTTAATTTGATAATTGAAATGAAAGTACAAAATATTATAATTTTTTATGTGTAGGAAAAAGATAAATCTTGAAATTATTTTGTCTGCTATTGTATATTACATCGTTATTTGAAAAAATTTAAATTAAAAATTTATTTAATATGACAATGAAAAATTAATTCCATTTATATAATTTATAGGATTTAAATTAAAAAAGTCAAATGTAATTTTAATTCTGGAATAATTTCATAAAATACCATTTAAGCTATAATATATCAAGAAAGCCAACTATGAATTTATTTATAATAAATTGACACATATTATAATTTCTATAAATTTATTGTGGAAACAATTTCTATTTGAATAAAAACTTATTTTTATTTATATCTATGGTAGTAATATTAATTAAATACGTATTTATTCTAATATTTACGTATTATTAAAGTTAATCACAAATGTGTTTTATAATGTTTAATAATATGAATATAATATATTTACAGTTTAAAGTACTATGATAGGAACTATTATATTCATAACTATTTATGAAGTTTGATAATAATTAATTGTTATAATTATCAAATTCATGGCTATTGTTTTATCGGAATCCTGTAGTTCTTACAAGAATAATTGAAAGTAGAATAATTTTGCATTTATTAATATTCTACTTCAGAAAATATTTCATATTATACATGTTTATTTTTCTGTTTCTTGTTCAAAATATAAAAGAGAATAAAAAGTCATATTAGGATGCGTATGTAACAAAGTAGGAAAACATGTAGTGTAAAGAAAAAGACAGTGAGTACTATCTAGTATATTGCCTGGAAAAAAAGCCGTACAATGTTATTAAGATGGTCCCAGGATATTTGTGCAAGCTTATAACACTGCTCAACGAAATCGTTCTTCATTGAGATAACTTGCTTTCTTTGTTATCTACTTAGAAATATTAAAGACTCCATAGAAGGTCGAGAGTTTTTCGCTTACATTTCATGCAAGTCATTTCTGTTTCAATTGTAATCCTTGGACAAAGTTAAAGCGTTTAACTACTTCACCTTTTTTTGACCCAACGTTACCTTATTTATTCTCTTAATCTGGATATTCAAGTCTCATTCAGTATGCTTGACGTCATGATTCATGTGGATTCATTTTTCTATTTCTATAATTATCTCAGTAACACGTTGATGATGATTTTATTTGATCGTAAAAATAACAGCCTAAAACCGTATAAAATATATTTCAAATTAACAAAAACATAAAACAAAAAAAGTTTTGTTTCTGTAATTTATTCCTTGATTTTATTTGTTTAAATTGAAGTATAGAAGTATATTAAATTTTTTACACATTTTTACGAAGAATATATAACTTTTGATTAATATTGGAAATAAAATTAAGATCAATATTTTCAGGTTTAAATATGTATATCGCCAACAAAATATATATATATTAAATAAAAATTTGTTACAAACTTATATCAGATATTTAAAATTATTTGGTAAGAAAAATGCCTTATATGAAAGATATTTGAAATAATTTATATAAAAATGCTTTATATAAACAATATTTTGTATAATTCAATATATTAACGAATACTATCTTATATATTTATATAAAAATGATATATTAGAAAAAGATTAGAATTTCTAAAAGGAAAATTTACATACGAATTTTATACTCTTAAGTATATTGAAAAAGCGTAAAGTCGACACTGTCTTACAGATAAATTTCTAGTTGTACGATGTGAATTGATAAAGATTTGAAGAATGATAAGAAAATAATAATACGAAAGTTAAGATATCATTATTTGTAGTTTAAACGACGTTGTTGAAAGCAAAGAAACAAGTAACTTTACCATTCCAATAAACTGTAATTGTTATAACTTTATAATTGTTATAATTATAATACATAATAATAAACTTTGTAATTGTTATAACTTTAGTATAGAAGTGAAATCTGTAGCATCAATATAACTCTCAGTGACGTAAATAGTTTGAAAAAATGAAACACTTAGAACAGTACAGAAAAAAGGAAAGAAAATACGTCTGTCAAATAAAATTTTCCATAACAAGAACTAGAACTTATGAATTAATTCGTTTATGTAATAATAAATAAAATAAAATTTTTTGAATTGAGTACATTTTCTTCCTTTGGAAAATATTTTCTAAAATTTTCATGAATCTTATAAGAAATATTATTATTTTAGTAATCTAAAAGAGTAAATAGATGACAATTGGAAAATTTTTTTCATAATGTTTTAAAAATATATTCAACATTTCAATAAGTATACAATATTTTTAAATGCTATTTTTAATATTGATTTATTATCTTTATTAAATATATACACATGTGACTTTAAATATATACTATATTGTATAATTTTTATCTAAGCTGGAATATTTTTCCGGCATAGTCAATAGTTCTAAGTAGTTAAATTGTAAATATTTTGCATATTATTTTAATTACGTTATGTAATTGAAGATATTTTATGTAAGGACTATATCATTTAAAAATAATAGATTAAAAAGGAATAGATTTTATCACTATATTTCAAATATTTTATAAAAATAGTTATTACTTTTTTATATTAAGTTATGATTTATGGTGTTAATATAGACTATTGAAACCCGATACAGAATATCGTAAAAAAATTTTAATTACCTTTCTTGTTTTAGTTTTACAAAAAAATTGAATATAAGACAATATGTAATATTTTTTAAGCTAAAAAAATTTGCAAAGATTCTCATTTAAAAATATATTATCTGATATGATATTAGAACATTTATTTCAGAATTAGAAGCAAATCAGTAATGTCAATCTTTATAAAAGTATATTTTTCAACGTGTAAACAGAATATCTAATCTATTACAATAATGAATATGTGTATTTAATTTTTTTACAATTTTGCTTTTTTTCTACTCATAAGCTGACATAATTTAAAATTGTTTACTAGTCATTATATTTATGGTCTTCATAATGTATTGAATGTTTCGCTAATTATAATAAATAGTTATTATATTATTTCATTAATATATTTTACCTTTAAGAAATATTAAATTTAATATAAAATATAGGATTATTGGTACTTTCTAATGTAAGTGTTATATATGAATCATTATTTATTTATTAATAATATAATAAGACAATAGATGCACATACACATAACCTGTCAAACAATAATTTAAAATACGTTATTACTAGAAATTAATTGTTTTTTGTACTTTGTAGATAATAATACTTTTTGATACTATTAAGTAATTATGATATTGTTTACGATACAATAGGATTAGATTTTTATTCATTTATGTGAGAAATATTTTTCATTTTCTTAAAATATAATCTTTATATTTAAAATGAAAGTTTATCACGTTTATAGAAAGATATTTATCATATCTCGTATAGCATAAAGAATGATAAAAAAGTGATGAACTGAGTTTTCTATTACTTCTTAATAGTTTTTGAAATTATTACTTTGCATCATGATCTGTACAAATGTTTAAGTATTCGCAATGACGTATGCCGTATTACAGCTATTTCACATTGTATATTGAATTAAAAGTCTAATGATTCAATGACCTCTGTTCTTTTTTTATTACTGTAATTTCTCATTTTCTACTTTAGAAATAGAGACTATTCATTTCAAAATTTATATTGCTATTTTTTTATTCTTTTACCATGAAATTTTATAAGCTCATATATTTATATATATTTATGTGAATAATTTATATTTTATATATAAAGTATATTATATATATGTAGACATAGGTATTTAATGTTTGTACATAACGAAAATGTAAATAATAGAATTTATAAAAAGAATTTTCATAAATAACAATAAAATAAAATTAGTTTGCTATGTAATTCATAAATTTAATTTATGAATATAAGAATTTGAGTAATGCAAAATTATTTGAATACTAAATGTAGTTTAGTATGTAGTATGTAGTAGTAGTCATAGAAACCGAACTATTCATGATTTTATGCGTTTAAATTTCATTATCAAGTTAAAAAAACGCACTTAAGTGTTTATTTATGAAAAAAACTAAAATTTGAAAAGCTTGAAATTCGAATTTCGAATTAGATTTACTTATCAAATTTATAATATTGATACATACACATACGATACATAAAATAAATGCAGAAAATTTTAGATATCTAGTAAATTTGCGTAAGTGTATGTCAAAATCTTAAAAATGTACTAGAATAGGGTATTATTTTAACAGAAATATAGAAAATATAATATAGAAGAACATTTTAAGTATGTACAAGGAAGAAATGTTTAGATATATGTTCACATCAATATTAAATATTTATATACAAATATAAATAATGCGTTCGGAATGAGTCTAATTAAAATCACACGATAAAAATTTCTAATAATAATTATTTATACGATGATTTGGTATTAATATATTAATTTTAATTTGATTGATATTTTAATCATTCTACAACAAAGAGTAAATATTTCAAAGCATCATAATGTGACAAATTTAACATTCTATTAGTTATTGACCTAGTAATTCTTTTAATGCTGCAAAAGACAAATTTAATATTGAAACTACTGTTCATTTTTAATGGATATGAAATATAATAATTTTAAAAGTTAAAATATTTGTATTCCTATTTTATAAATATTATATTTATATAAATTATTTTATTATCAACTTTAAGTAATTCATAAGAAGAATTATCAAAGTTTTTCAGAGATATATATATTAAAAAGTAATTGAATAGTACAAATTTTATAAAAATCATATAAAAGTAAAAATAGTAAAAATAGAATAACTGTGAGAACATAACGACAAACGTTGCTCACTATATCAACAAATATCTCTTTTTTAGAATAAAAAATGATTCTGTATTTTATCTAAATAATCTTCTTATATAAATAAATGATTAAAGTAATTCTAATTGAGATTAAGCAGGATTAGAGGACTTTAAAAGTTTCTCGTTTATTTGGTTCTCTCTCTTTTTCTTTTTTTCTTGAAAGCTTGTTTTCTCAAAGCAAAAAATACTTTCTTGAGGATGCTTCTAGTTTAGTAATAAGTTTTAAGTGAAATTCAGTTAAAAGACTAAAAATCAAAAGCAGGTAATTTACATAGTTATTTTTAAATGAATAGTAGAAACTCACACGGAACGGAATGTTTTTTTAAATTTTCTAGTAATCTCAAGAAGTTTTATTTAACTTAATAATAGAAAGTTAGTGTAATAATAGAAAGTGATAAATTTATTCACTTTCTTAAATTTATTTATACGTATTTTTATTTATTTATAAATCTATCAGTATTGTATATTTAACTACAATCAGATAAACGAATAAAAATATGTAAAATATATTATGTAGAAGCTTATATTACAGTGCAATATTAAATATTAAATACTTTTCTATTCATATATTAAATATCTTTCATTAAAAAAATTTAACTAAATTTTATTTGATATTAATAAAAATGACGGAGCTTTCTTATAACAAAGTAAAAGAGGAGAATATAATTGTAATAAAATTAATTTTATAAAATCTTAAATAATTAATTAGGTTTTTATTTTACAAGTTTATATTAAATTTATTATATTTATTATATTAATTTATTATATAATAATTTATATTTATATTTAATTGAAAATAATAAGAAATCGACTAAAAAATTTAAGAGTTATATGAAAAATGTAGATAAATTATTTTATTTTAATTTCTAGAACAAATTTTATACTTTACACATTGTTCAAAGTATTTCCTTGAATTATTATTAGTCAGTAAACGTACAGAATATTTATATGTAGGTCTTGAAAATAATTTCAAACATACATATAAATCGAATGTATTATAGAAACATATTTAAATTTCATGCTAATTCATAAAAGCATGTAGTGCATATGTAAATTGATTTGTTCTATAATTTAATAATTAAATAATTAAATTTAATTAATTTAAATAATTAATCACCCATATTGTTGTTAAAAGAACGTCCTATTTTTTGCACTACTATTTTTATACCAATAATTAAGATAATAATTGGCAATGGCGTTTTTTTATTTATTTGGTACAATTTCATAACTAATAGTTTTCAATCTGAAAGTCAAAGTGGCACTATCTTTATGAGGCGTTAGTTCATTTGTTAATTGATCTTTATAAAATATAATCTCAGATAAAAGTACAAATAATGTTCTTTTTATGTAAAATATATTAAATCTTTTTTTTATGTAAAATTTATGATGTAAAACGAATTAAATTAACGTGTATTTGAGATTAATGTTTAATAAAAACAAATAGAATATTTATATTTATAGTTTTTAAATATTCATAGTTATAGTTAAACTTATTTTATATATTTCATTATAAATGTGAACAATCGTTCGATTAACTCTTTTCATACTACAATGATAAGGAATCACAAGATCTCTTATGCTATGAAACGGTAAAGTTCAAATTATATTAGTAATGAAATGAGAAGTGTGCTTAAAAGAATAGACTTTATTGTAGTAAATACTTTTGATAATAAAGTTATTCATATTAATTTTAATTACATATAAATAAAGGAGTCTCAATATATCTAATTACAACTTCAAAAAATTGAACGAATACTTTTATTGTAATTATTGGATTTCTTGTATATTAAATTCTTTTGTTGCTACTACGTGCATTAAATACATTTTATTTTGTTTATAAATCACGTATTGTTATTAAAAAAGTATTATAGTTTAACAGACGCTATTAAATAAAGACTCTGAAAACATTTATCTGAATAGATAAAAATAAAATACAACATATGTAAAGTACTAACAAGACTAGTAACATTTTTAAAATCAGAAATTTTATAAAAACAGGCTTTTTAGAATATACTAAATATAACATAATATAAATATTTGATATCTGATCAATGGTTTACTTAATATATTAAACCATTATTTTTACAAATTATTATTTTGTAAAAATATAAATTTTGAAATTATTTTGAAAATATAAAAATATTTTCAAATATTAATGTATAATAAGAAATATTTTAATTGATTCTAGAAAAAATTACTTTGAAATCCTATTTATTGCTAGCATTTATAGTTTTGAAATGAAAAATAAAATTATAAAGCCTTAAGAAATAATAAATAGATAGATTAATAAAATTTTTTGAAGTTTTTGTTTAAAAATTTTATTTAAAAAAAAGTATATGATATTTTAGGGAGAAAATAGATCGTTGTAATTGCAGTATTTGGAAATAGAGACATAATAGACAATAAAAGCTTTAGAAGCGATTACATATACATATATATATATATATATATATATATATATATATATGTATATATATATAATTAAATTGTTATATAAGAGAAGATTAAAATTCTCAGAGCAGTATAATCGATAGTTCTAAGTTTCTTAAAGGTATGTAATTATTAAAAGATAATGTACAAAATTATTTAAATCATAATTATCCAGAAAGATGATCAAATTATTAATATACCTTTATTTCAAATGTTTCATTAGTTAGTTTTACATGATTTATTGATCAAATAAAAGTATGTATTACGTTAATACGTTTATTGGATATTTTTACATGTAAGTTATTGGATTTATGACAAAAGCAAAAAGAAACACTAGGTTTGGAGTAATTTAACGTATGAAGTAATGCTAAAAGCAGAAAATAATTAAAACTATATTTTAATACAATGAAATTTGAATACGTGATCAAATATTGTACTATTATAAAAATTAGATTATCTTTGATCTTAATTTTTAATTGAAATAAAAATTTAAAACTGAAAATTGAACGACCCTTAAATAGATGAAATCGACCAAACAATGGACAAATATAGCTTTAAAATTACATAAATATAGTAAAATATTTCGATAGATTTAATATGAACAGAAAAAATTTTATTTCTAATAATTTTTATAAATTTGATAGTATTTATTCACGCTTTGTACAAATCTAAGAAGTTTTGCTTCATAGATCTGTAAATAACGTGAAATAATTCAGTTGTAATCAGAATCATTAATTAACAAGGGAAGAGATAATCAGTAGAGCAAAGAAAACAAATGTTCTTAAAACTACTGGTTGCTACTGTTATTGAAATTCGCACTAACACAGACAGAGTAGGGAGAATGTATGGTTTCTTAAATCAGGGTAATGTTGGTAGTTTATCGGTTTACTTGGCATACATAACGATTGCCGAAGTAAAACTGACTCGAAGCTGCCTGCGAGTCTTGACACCCGGAAACAAACAGCGTTCGTGGTGAAGGGGGTGGTATAGACGTGAGCTGAGTCAATGTGTACTAGAGTTTGGAAGGTGGCTTTAAACGCTAATAGCATTCATAATAACAGTTTTGAACATTGGCCTTCATAATGGGATACTTTACAGACAAATCCCATTATATTACATTGCCATAATAGTAATATATACTACAATAACAGTAATTATTAATATTTAATAATTTCTTAAAAGACTATAGTTGTATATAAATCTGAGAATAAGATAACTATTATTCATATTTTGTACATTTAAAGTTAAAATAAGACTAGATTTTTACTGAAGGATTTTAAAAATTTTAAATAGATTTAATTATAAAAATTAATTTTAACAGTAGGTTATCTTAATAATTATAAATTTGAAATAAAATGAATTTTTATATATTTATTATATTTATATGTATGTATTTATAATATTATCAAAAGGATTTTAGTACTCCATATAATTTGTTCAAATAATTTATAATAAGGAAATAAATTACTACTTTTACTTTACAATAATAGTAAATTACAAGAGATTCAGTAACTACATTTAATTTTATACTAATATTGCAGATAAACTTTTATTTTTTATTATAAATAAAAGAACTCATTTTTTATTAATAATTAATCAGATTATTCAATTCAATTATAAAATGTACATACTTTTAAATACATTATATAATACAATAATGAAATATTTAAAAGTTTTTTTTATAAACTATATTAAAATTTAATTATATACAGATTTCGATTTAATATTATTTAAGCATAAATTTATGTTTCCTTAACAGACAAATAAATCTTATTAAATATTCTTCAATAATGAAAAAAAAATGAATAATATATGTGCCTCATTCTGAGCAGGGTAATATATAAATAACATTTTTATAAATCAGAATGAAATGCTTGAATCTTTATTAAAAAGTAATAGTATACGAAGAGACAATATTTTTATTATGAATCTTAAAAATTAAAAATTTATTTTTGGATTCGTCAAATTTAATCTCTTCATTGTATTCAGTATTACTTCATTTTAAATAAGTATATAGAAAGTAAGAGAAAGAATATCAAGATAGAGAAAGAAAGAGAGAAAATGAGAATGACAGAGATTAAGAAACTTAAAAATTATAATTTTGATCGAAGCGCTTCTGAAATATGACATAAGTAATATATTATTTCAGTCTTTTCGTTTTTTGATTTTATTCATTTTGCTTGATTCACTCAGTCATAATTCTAATTGTACGTAATATAGATAACAGGAAGAGTTAGAAGGAATTAGTTTATGTAAAAAATGAAGAAACAATTAGAGAGTTAGAATTGGTTTCATTAATTTAAAAATACTAATGTGTTAATTTAATTTGTACAAATACATTTGTAGTAAACAATAATGTTTTGCGATAAAATTGATAAAAGGTAGGTATTGAAATAAGTAGGAATACAAATATATTATTTGTATGTATACTTATATGTGAAATGCTATTAAGACATAATTAATTTTTTTTGTACAAGGTAATTAAACAAGTTTATATATGGAAAGTAGATTTCTATTAATTAAATGAAAAAATCGTATTATATTTTTTGTATGAAATAAAAAAAGTTTTTAAATTACTGAAATATTTATAAATTTTTGATACATTAATAGATTGATATGAAAACGAGTATAAATTATTATTATTATATTTATATTATATATATATATTAATATATATTAATAATATTAATATATATAAATTAATTATTATTAATTGATCTTAAAAAATAAGAAATTAATTGAGTGATAGTGAAATTGGAATAATGTATACAATTTTTAAATATTAGGATATTCAAACAAGTAGTAATTAAGCTGTATGTGATAACTGCGCTTCAATATTCTTGATAATCTTTTTATAATAATTCGATTCAAAATAATTTATTAATAAAAAATAGTTATAACTCAGTCAGTAAACTTTTGTAATCTGAGATATGATATTAGGTATTTATGTTTTAGTATATTGTCAACCTGAGGTGATGCTTTAGCGTTAGAACTTTTGTTTACTTTTCTTAAAAGAACTACAATAGACGTGTAATGTGATTTAGATATTTAGGATATAAATTCTATTCTTGGAATAGAAAATACTATTTAGGATAAGAAGCGATGAAGAGATGAGCGGCTTTTTCAAGATTAGAAAAGATCGAAGGATAATTTACGTTGACATAATGTTTATATGATAATTGACTTTATAGTCATCTTTGCTAACTATGTATGGATTTCTTAATATAATCTATATTCATGAGTACTAAACAGTCAGAATTTATCTTCTTTTATGAAAGTTAAGTTTATGGGAGTCAAAATTATAATTTAGAATAAGAGAAGGAATAATATTATTTTTTGATTTGTGAGATTGATAGTAATTGATTAATGTGAATTGTTAAATTGCTAAGACAAAAATATCTTTGTATATGTTTATGAAACTTGTTCTAGTTATATTTAGAGAACTAAATATTTTCTTAATATTTATAAATTTCTTTAACAAGCATACAATATCATACCTTTGTAATTGCATAAAAATATATTTTTAACAAAGTAAAAAGTATTAACATAATATTGTAAAAGCATTAAATTTGAATTCTCAAGAATCGAAAAATATTCTTTTTATAAAACATATTTAATTAAAATGTATGTGTATAAGTAATTTATTATAAGTAACATAATGGTAATTTATTATCATAAATAAAAATTATCTATTAGCTTTACATAATTAGAGGTATAATGTAAGAATTTGAAACTGTTTAATAGAAATTCCATTTTTAATTACTAAATGTATAGTTCAAATTTTTAGCATTTAAATTATGTGTTTAAAAATACAATTTTCAAGGAATTTCAATTTGTTTACAAAAATAAGTTTTGAAATGATGGATTCACCTTTGATATGTATCAAGAAAATTGACTGAATTATTCAATATATTTGTGAACCATAAATTACTTTACTATACGTTACACATATTTTCAATTATATATCAAATACAAACATTTAAAAGTCCATTAATTTATAGAAGAACAATAAATATAGATAAAGAACAGTAAATATAAAAAATTAAATAAAGATAAGTAATCATTCTCTATTGAAAAGAAATTGCTGTACACTTGAGAGAAAAAGTGAGCGGTATAAAATAAAGTTGTACATAGTCAAAGCTTAAATGCGAAAGTAAGCTTGGTGTCTTATGATAACATATAACATGGTAGTAGTATGTTTTATGAACGATACGAACAACGTTGATCATTATTTTAAATTAGAAAGTTGCCCCAATGATAGGCGAAATAGTGCATCTGCTATCATTAATCAATGTCTTTCACCTGTGAATAAAAAATTATTAGCTAGCCGGGTAGATCAAGTTTTTTCGATAAGCGCAATAAAGCGTTGCATATCTATCTTTGGACAAGTAATTATTTTTACTATCATTTCTAATCGACCACATTAATTTATGAGATGCATGGTTTTCTCAGATGGCAATATAATGATTCTGTCATTTTATACTGGATAATATGATGAATTACGTGGTGATAAATAAATAGGATTATCATGCATGTTCAATTTATTCGCTTACGAGACTGCATGCTTTTATAGCTTGTTATTATTATATTTATTTAATTTATAAATAAAAGTACTTCGTGTTATTACATCTTATTTGTATTTCAAATTTTTACAGAAAGTAGAAAATTGGAATATTTTTATTAATAAATAATTAATTCTTTTAATTAATTAATTCTTTTGCTAACAATTATTTCTACGGCTAGCAATTATTTATAATTCATATAGCCGATGTGAATGTAGATGAAATAAGATAAAAGTATCTAGAAGAGACGGCTTCTAGACTTACACTTTTGCATATAAATATTCAAAAAATACTTAATGAAAACGCGAGGTAAAAGACTCAGTGAGACAACATGATGAAATAGCAATAATGAGATACGTGCTTACAATTTAGACAAATAATCAATGTATTAGAAAGAAATATGAACAAAAGCAAATCGATCCTGCAAACTCTACTTAAAATTCTACCATTAATATATTATGGTAAATTACAATAATCGATTGCCTACAGAATATAGTCAAAATAAAATTTATAGACTGGTTAAATACTGTAAAAATCTTAATAATAAAAAAAATTAATTTTAACGATAAATATATAAACAACAATTATATTTGTTAGTAATTAAAAATAGTGAATCTCAATTAATCGAAATAAATAACAATATTAACTAAATTAATTAACTTGCATAGAAACAATAAATTTACTAAGTATATACAAGACTAATATAAATCATAAAGAATTTTAATTAAAATGTTTATGACAGTTGAAAAAGCTAAATTAATAATGTGTTTGAATAGCTTAAAGTATGAATAAAAAAATTATTTTGATGATCTATTGAAATATAAACACCGGCTTCAAGTACAATATGAGAAATATAGGCTCCTGAATTCTTTTATAAAAATGCTTTGAAAATAAATTATCAAATAAAAAATAATAAAGTACTATAGAGTATAAAGATTATTTAAACTAATTAAAAATACATTATACTGTGCACATTGTACAATTTAAATATTTTGATAAGACTCAATGCAGGATATATCTTTGAACTTGTCTAGATCTTAAAAAAGTAAATTTTTCAAATTTAATATAATTCTTATTATTCGACAATAAATAGTAATTAATTTTATGAAAAACATATTTTAACTAATTTCATTTCGACTTGTACTAATAAAAAATATAAAAATATTTTAATGCCACTAAGAATAAATATAGAAAACACTTTTGAGAATTAATTCAAATTTATGACCACAGAACTAAAGGTAAAATGTTTCATCTTTATCATTTTATTTAATTTTGAAATATGTAGTTTAATTTACACAATACTATAATAGTGCAACTATTCATGGTATAATTGAAACCAAGGAAGCTTTTTTAATAATAAAAAATTAAATAAATTTTTCTAAAATAATTGAAATATATAACTTATAAATACATAACTTATAATAATTTCAGTAACAAAAAATTTAAAGAAATTAGAATTAACGAAATATAAAACTAACTATAATATTAGTACTAAAGTAGAATTATTATAAGGATTTCATTAGAAGATGTTAGGTAATTTATAGTTAGATGAGATTTTACGAGAAAGTATAAAAACTTTTCGTAATTTCTAATTAAAATAATAGACAGTAAAAAGACTTATATATCAAATCATATAAATGACGACAATATTAAATTAGATCGAGGAAAGTATGATATATTCAAATATTCTGATTAGATAAAGCATATAGTAGAAAAATTTATTGTATTAATTATACAGTGCAAAATAAATTAAGTAATAATATTCCAAGATAGTTTAAAAACGTCAATTCAGATTATATTTCTATCTTTATTTAAAACTACAGTTCAAAAGAGAAATATCAAAAGAATTATTATTTAAATAAGAAACATTATTCACAATGGTTTTCGAATTTCTCTAAGTTAAGGGCTGTTTTATCTATTTTTGAACTTCTTTGCTTACTTCAACAGATCATTATTCAATGATTGTCTCATTTTAATGATTTGTTAATAGATTATGCTTTATTAATCACGATATTTTGTTATATTTTATATACTTTTATTTTAATTAATACGATAAGTACTTAAAATACTTTATATATAAAAATAATTCTATCATCAAAATGTTAGTAACTGAGTTAATAAGAATATGGTGCGTTCAATTGCATCTTTCTAAAAGATAAATTAAATTAAATATTCTTAGTCTGAATATTTGAAAAATCTTTTAAGTATTTTTGAAATATTGCTTTATTACTAAATTTTATCCACGGGAAATTTCAATTTTATTAGGCTATAAGCCTTTTTAATTTTACATTTTACAACGTTTTAAAGTTCTATTTGATGACAAAATAATTTGCTTTTCTTTGAAATGCATAAAATGTTTAGATTGTACATTATTCATTGTGGTGCACACAAAAACAACATTTATACTGAAACAAATATTTACGATTTATTATCTTTCTATTGCATAAAAATTTTACTACTTTATCTGTCATTATTTAAATACTATTTTTATTATTAGTTTAAGAGTACCATTAATAATTTAAAATAAAATAAAACATAATATAACTTTTTTAATTTATTTAATTATTATAAATCATATATTTTTTACCAGAAATATTTGACAAAATCGATAAATGATTAAAGTATTTTTATTTTAGGATCTTGTTTAAATTTTTTTTATATTCCCGTTAAAAGTTATAATATACAAGGTGCTAAATTAAAAATACAAGAATAATAATTTGACTTCATACTTATTTAAAATTCAATGGGTTACTGATATTATGTTATAATTAAATATATGAAATTATTGTATACAAATTATTTAATATTAACACTAATATCTGAAAAAACTGTTGAGAGAAGAATTGCTGTAATGATAATTAAAGAAACTTCTTATAATGTTTTATAAGTAATGTACTTAAAAATGATATAAATAAATATTTCGTAATTAAAATTTGACTTGGAACTCTGTATAGGAATGAAATATTTATAAAATTTTTTATTAAAAATGAAACAAGTGAATAATAATATAAATTAAATAGAATATTAGAAGATTATAACTCAACTTGTTTACGTAGATCCTTTGAGACGCAAGTTAAAAGTTTTTATGCATTTTTTAAGCTAGTGCCTTCTTTCATTTTTAGTAAATAAGCTTAAAATAAAATTACAAAGACAACTTTCCTTATACAATTTAATAATTCATCGTTCTCTTGTTTAAAAATAAAGGATAATTTTAAGAAGTTTTAACGAGAACAATTGAAAAAATAAATTTATTGTTACAAGAAGTTAAAGATATATAAAAATGCAAAATACATGAAATATTAATTTATTAAGAATAAGTACCTAATATTCTAAGGAATGAAAGCGTGTTTATAAAATCTACGTTGCAGCAAAAAATATTAGGTACGAAAAAAGTAAATAAGACATGATAAGCAGCTTACGAACTCCATTGTTTTCTGTAGACAAGTTGTGATGATATATCGTATATAATGAACAGTACCATAAATAACTACTTTATTAACTTACTTCATTTCGACGTCGTGGATTTCCTCTAGAGTGAGTCTATTGGTTACATCAAGGATCTGCTTCATGTTTTCCTCGCGGCGTTTGGCGTCATCATCGGTAGGCCTCAGTAAAATCGTAGCCGCAGGCGCATCTAGCGAAAGAGATGGTTGTTGCACAACAATTGTCGCCTGGGCTGTTCTCTTACCTCCGGTTACGTTACCACCTTATTTTTCCAGCAGAGTTGAAAGAAAGAGAAAAGCGGGTGGAAAAAGATAGAGCAGAAAGAGAAATTCGTAATTAGTACGGATCATTTGTACGGAGTACGTGGCAGAATGTGAGAATAAACGTTCTTAATTCTAAAATAGATATAGCTCTAAGTTATTAATCTATCTAAAGAGGCAAAATTCGCTGCATAATTAAATTAAGTAAATTTTGTCTAGATCTATATTATGTCTTTTAATTATGCCTCGAAATGCTGAAATTCAGTAATAACTTTCGTGCAAAGTATATTTGTGTATGTATTCGTAAATAATTGAATAAATAAAAATGTATATATTTTGTATTTAATTTAAGCGTATATATATATATATAATAGTTAATAATATAGAAATAAATAAATAAATATATATATATACATGCACATTATTTTTATTGCAATTAAATCTTAGCATATTTATATTTATTTCTATATTATTAATTATTTTTGGTTTATTGTTTAAATAACTTTTTGAATGAGTATTTATCCTAATATATTCTGCGTTAGTATTTGATTAATTTGTAATTAAGTTTGAAAAATTTTTTACACTTTTAGATATTTAAGAGTGCATTATAACAATTAAAAGAGTATATATAACAATTTTTAATTCATAAAAATTAAATGGAAGTAATTATTAATAAATAGATATATGCACTTGCACATATACTATAAGTTAAATATTATGTTCATATTTTGTTATAATTATGTTAAAATGTCTTATATTATGCTTTGTTATTTAATTAAATTTAATAATATAGTACTTGTTAATTTTGAATTAAGAAAATACTTAATTTTCTAAAAATAAGCAATGAATAGACTGACGTTTAGAACCACTTAGTTTGGGATGTTATATTAATTGTAACTTATAAAGTACTTTGTTACTTGACACTTGTTAGTTATATCAAAGACAAAATTAATACGTAATCCGCTATATTTTGTAATTATCGAAGGCTTATATAGTTTCAAAAGTGAAATTATTCATATCAATTATTAATACGTTGTTTACATTATTACATAAAAAATTAAATCGGAAACTAAAGTATTAAAATTATGTTTAGATTATCGAAGATACCTCAGTATTACGTCTAATCCTATTAAATCTCAAATAAACTCTAAGCTAGAGTTTCGTTGGAAGTTAATTTATTATTGATTTACTCAGTATATTCAAATAACTATTTTTTAGCATTTTTTTTTTGAAAAACCTTTTTAATATATTTAATATTATCTATAGTTTAATTTATACCACTTTAATGACTTACATCTAACAGCTGCAATTTCTGTAGTAAATATAAAAATCATATACAGACAATAGTGTACAAAAATATTTTTTTCCAGATTATCAATTGTTTTTTTTATAAAGTTCTGTTTTTTATAAAAGGCTTATAAATATCAAAAACAATAGAAGTATTGCTAAAAATATGGTTCCCAATATTGTCATATTGATCTACGCTTAATTTAAAAGTTGGCTTAGTATCAGTTCAATCAGATATATAATGAAGAGGCAGTTTATCATGAAGCTAATTTGTTGTAATTATAGTCAAGAAAACAAATATAATATTTCGACTATAATTTTGTGAGAAAGGTATTTGAGAATTTATTTAAAATATATAAAATTCTTTCATATATTAATAATCATATATCGATTATAATATAATAATAAAATAATATATATTTACATATATTACACTCATAAACATACACATACACATAAGTATTAACAAACTTGTATTTGTTTATAGCATTTTAAATTTTGAAGGTCTGAGAATAAATTCGATCATTAATAATAGCTAAAATTCAGAATTTGATATAACACTTGAATGAGTCTAATATACAGAGAAATGTCAAAATGTGACGATGCACATTTGCTTCTAACACCTTTCAAGCGTTTTTCATATATCAGTGTCGGGAAAACTTTGTGACCATTCGTAGACGTCCATTATATCATTTGTTTCCGTACATTATTTAGTCCATCTTTGTAGAAGTATACTTTTACCTCTTCAATTCTACGCTTGGAGCAACCTCAAGTCAATATATTAGTAAAGGACGAGTGCTTTCCTAAAAATGAAATACATGGTCTCTTGGATATCGCAGTACTTTAAAATGTCGAACGCTATTTACACGGAACAGTCTCCATAATTTTTTTCTTGACCTTTGTGGCCAACGAAATAAATTATCACTTTAATCCGTTCTTTCTCAATGTAGCAGTAATAAAGTTTATTCTGACTTTTTCAATATGTAAGGGATAAATTCTTAGCCATTCAGTTGAGAGAAACTATAAAATAGTAAACTTTCGCAATTATTTGTATAATTTTAAAAAAGATAGGATTCTAAAATAATGCGAGCTGGCTATCTTATTTATCACAATAATTATCAATTTTTTATCAAAAATAATTGTTGACAAAAAACTAATTTATTCAAATATTTGACCTTATTAATTAGCCTTGTTAGATTTAGCTTATTAAACTGTTAAGTAAAACGGAGGCATACAGGAATCATTATTCACTAATTCATAAGATTTGGAACTACGATTCTTAAAAAATTTAAGAAAACTCTAAACAGTGTTAAAGTTTTGGTAACTCTTATTGTGTATAAATATTTTTCAATCTTTTATACAAAGAAAAGATCGTATACTAGATAAACAAGTTTATTGTGATGCAACTATATGTATATAACATTTTGTTACGTTGAATATCCTAATTCTTGCGACAGAATATGTTACTTGCATAGTTTCAAAAATACTTTCTTCCAGTGATATGCGAAAAGAATTCAATATCTGACATATTTTTTATTAAACAAAAAATATACACAGTATTTCTCGAGAAGGATATATCATGAACAATAGAGTTATTTTTTTCGATATCATATTAAATAATGAAAAATAAGTTTAAAATGTAAGTTCACTTTGTTCACTTGTACTTAATGAACATATAAACTATAATAATTATAAACTATATTCCTGTAAGATAAACCAATTTTATATAGTTCAAAAAATTTTTCTTTATAATATTTAAATATTATAATTTACTAAGAGTTTAATAACAGTTTCAAAAATAAGACACTAAATTTCTTAAATTTAACAGATTATTCAATGTCTTCAATTTGATATTGGTAAAATTATATTTCTTGTTATAAAATTCTGAAATTACCTAGATCAAGATAGAAAAATTGAAAATAGGATCCATTTATATAAAAAAACGCAAATACATACTTACGTATGATAAGTAGATATAAACCTTATATTTACTTTTGTTAATGTTTTTTATATTAGTGTTTAAACAGTATTGCGAGAATAATAATTTTTCTCAACATTCAACTGATGCTTGTAAAGTATAATATTTTAATACTGATAGAAAGCTTATTTTGAATAAAACATGCTAAAGTTTCATAGAGCAGAATAACAGAGTACCCGTCTTTTCTGTTCAATTTAATATTAAAAATATACATTGATATTTATATAAATGATTTATTGTTTCTCGTAACTGTCGGCAATTGTATCATTTTCTTTTTTCATTCATTTTTTTTTTTATCATTTTCTTATTGTAAGATATAGTTTTTATTATAATAAAAAAGATTATTGAAATATATTAATTGTTTTTTCAATTAACATTTATATTATATATAAAAGTTTTTATTTATTTATAGATATTATTTTTTGACATTTTGTTTATTTTATAATAATATATATAGTCTCGTAAGTGTAGTAGGAACTCATTGTAATATTTAAAATATACAATACTAAGATCATTATGCTCATTTTATTAGAAAAACGATAAAAAATTAATATAATAAGCTTTAGCGATATTATATAATTATAATATTTTAAATTATTACAAACAAGAAAAGCTTATTCGTTTTTTTTATATAAATATTAATTTTTATAAGCATATACTCAAGCACATTGATTATCTTAAATTTATAAAAAACACAAATAAGCGTGTGATAATATAAATTTTTTCATTCTAAAATTTTTAAAGTTGAATATTTAGTGTATACATTATCATTCAAAATAATATAAATAAATAAGTTTGGATATAATTTGTTTTGGTCAGAAAATAAAAATTTTAAATAATATTTTATGCAGTTGGATATTTTACTGTTGTTATTGAATAAGGAAAATGTGTTCAGATGCAGAATCTACCAAAAAAATAACATGAAAATATAAAAGTTCAACATTAATTCTAGAAAATACGTATTATTTTTTGGATATTGTTATACCAAATTATTATATAATGTCACTTTATTTTTAACATAAAAAATCGATATAAATTAATAACTTTCTTAACATTTAATTCACGAATCTATTTAATTCAGTATATGTATATGATTATATGTATAAAGTAATTCAGTTATCTTAAATGTATAGTTATAATATCTTTGTAGTTTAACATTTATATTCATGTAATATAATTCTAGTGAATTCAATATTTAGAAAATTAAACATATATAGTACAATTTTTTAAAGTAAATAAAAATAAATGCCTATTTTATTTGGTAAAGAACATATACTATGAGCCAATACATTGTATTTTGAGAAAAAATCAATGAACAACGTAATGAAATTATTTTAATAAACCGTAAATGTTAAATATTTGTATCATTACTTTATCATATTAGAGTGTATGAATATCTTAAGTCATATCATATATATAAATTGGATACTCTTCATCATTTTGATGAATTTGTCAGCTTGTAAAATATTGTTTTAGAAAAGAAAAATGTTGAATGTGTAGATTGCATGTATACCGATCTACGCAAAATGATTTATCTTTTGCAAAAAAAGGAACAAAACTAACTTTGTTTATTCTTTTATCTATTTAATAATATAAAATATTTATTTGACATTGATTTTTTAATGAAGAAAATTAATATTTAAATATAAAACGATTTTCTATGTTTAATAGAAAATAATATAAATTATGAAATAAGCTTTTATTTTATATTACATTTTGATCTGTTATATAGAATCAGCTTATAAATACAGTATGTATTTTCCTTAAAATTATTCATAACATAACATTTAGGTCATAAATATAAATTAAGATAACATATAACCCTTGTTATGTCAGTATCATTTATAAATTTAATTAAAAAAATGATTGAAATATCGAAATATATTATTATGTGTTAAATAACAATATATAAAAAAGAAATAATTTATAATAGAAAGAATTAGCATATTAATTATAGTAAATAATAATTTAATAGAACAATTTAATAGAAGCAACATTTAATAATATCACACTTAATTACTTTACATTTAGTTTCAAAATTTATAAAATTAAATTTGTTTTTTTAAAACATCACTTAAACTGAAGCATTAAATTTAAGATATAATATAATTGACCATATTTTCGTCTAACAAAAAAGAACAAAGTTAATGTAAAGAAGGGATAAAATAAATTATAAAAATTGAATTTAGAAAATAAAAATTAATTGTACATAGGTAAATATGTATACTTAATCTTATTTAAAAAAAAATTAGGTATTAAATATACATTTTGAAACAAGTATGGTATAAAAAAAACTTACATTATTACTATATAATTTACATTTTTAAGCAAGTTAAATTAGAAATTTTTTTATTCGGTAAAAAAATGATATATATTGACACAGATTTAATATTTATGAGATTTTAAATGAGTTATTATTGTAAAATTACACGTTACAAATAAGGTAAGATAATATTCTCTAATAAAATATTTCATTATATTGCAATTTTCCGGAAGTTTATGTACTAATTTTCTTTTGTTTTTATAAATATTATTTTTTATAAGCAAATTGATCCGAAGAGTAAAATGTTTTTAATAATAGCTATGAGGTAGCATTAAAAATGTTTTATTTTTAATTCATAGCAAATATTATATTTTTTAAAGATTATATTTTTTAATAATTCCTTTGAAATATACCATATTATAGAGATACTAAATGTATAATGTTCTAGATGCTCAATGTATTAATTTATTATAATAAAATTTTTAAAATGATTCCGGAGAGAATATATTCGTATAATTTTTAGCATTTATAACATATATTTAAATTTAATAGTTCCAAATATATAATTTATGGTAGGAATGAATTTATAGTTTTTATTTTAAAATTTAATGGTTAATGGTTAAAACTGACTCATTTTTAATGAACAGTTCACTCATATAAAAAGTAAAAGAAAAGAATGAACTGTTACAAACTTAACTGCTTAAATTTAAATTCTTGAAAATCATAAGAGTTTATTAACAGATATTAAGATCCAATAATTGTATAATATGATTTTTATGAATAATTATTTTCCAAAGAATTCACTATTATTATTGTTGATAATTTATAATTGAAAACTTTATTTTTATATTTTACATAATTATCCCTGCTTTTCCCTAGTAATATATAGACTATAAATATTATTCACGAGTAAATTAAAATTTTTTGAAGCTTTTATATTTACATCTATGTTTTAAGATTATTAATACATCGCAGTCATAATATATAAATATTTCACGGCACAAGTTTCGTTCTGACTAAGTGGATCAGTCTATTGCTTGTATTTGACACATTAACGTATAAATTTATTTTAAGGTTAGCATAATGCATGAAAATAGCGGCTTTTCTGATAAAATCTACGCAGTGATAGCAACAGAAGAAATATATGTACGTATATACAAGCAAAAGTGCGTTTTGTCGATTGTCAATGTGTTGTATCTTTTTTTCAACGTGTCATCATAGTTCAATCAACATCTCAATTTCCTTCGTTAAAAAAAATAAATCGGAAAAAGATAGTAATAGAAACGAAAGCAAAGTAGAGTGATAGTGACTTTGTTAGAATCGCTTCCTGTTAGCAAAGCAACGAAAAGTGTAAAGCCTACGCTGATAAGCTTTTTTCTGTTATATACTGATTTTCTGTGCTTGATGCACGGCAATATCGCGATGCCAAAAGCACTAAGAAATAGGCACATGAAGGAAAAAAGTATAGAAAGAAGTAGATCATCATTTTTCTCTATTCGGTTACACTTATTTTGATCTGTTTTAAAGCTTTTTCTAAATATGCCATTTACAAAGATCTTTTAGCGACGCCCATCTATGTACCTATTGCACAAAACGGGAAAAAGAGCCTGACCCATGAATGAATGGTCGAAGCGAGGGGATGAGTTTCTGAAAGAAGAACATCAATTCATTTTCTTACGGTTACTGAGCTATTATTGCCTTTCAATTTTTGTCCTTTGTAGCTATATTTTTCCAATTCATACTTCCTTGTTTCTGGGAACGATTTTACACTAATGAGAATAACGTTTGCAAGACAGTAATCGACTCAATTAATACTTTAGAAGCTTTTTCTATAATTGTATTTTCTATTGACAATTAATTTCAGAGTAGATATTTATTTAAATACTTATAAGAATAATTTTATTAATGAGTCTACATATAATTTTGTCAATTAAATATATAATGAAATATATAATGTAATAAATTATAAGAAACATCATAAGACACAATAAATTATTCTCATTATATATTTATTATTTTCTGAACTATGTAGGAAGTAACAATTGTATAATCTTAATAAATTAATATAATACAAAGATAAGAAATTATATAAAGGTATGTGCGGATGATAAAGTAGTAAAATAACAATTACAGGTAAATAATTTTGATAAAACTTTTGCTATATTAGATAATCGCTGGAGTATGGAAAGCATATAAAGTTAGTAGATTATTTATCACAATTTCATTGTTTACTTTAATCTATTATTTAAAAATTAAGTTTATATATAATTATATAATGTATAATTATTAACTTTTAAATGGTATTAATTTATTACCATATTATTGAAAACAATAAACAAAAGCTTCATTATGAAATTTTAGGCAAATGTTCCAATTGTATATATAGTTGATATTTAAGTAAAATACGTAATAAAATATTAATTTATCATTAATTTATTGTGGCGAATTTTTCTCTTTTCGATGTTCAATAACATTAACTATTTTTAATTTTATTAATCTATCAAGTTATAAAGTAATAAATCTGAAGGTTAGTTGGGTTTTAAATAATTTCTACTGAAATATAATTAAAAAAATGAATAGTTTCACATCCAGGAGCAGTGGCAATTAGTTCTAGGTTCTTAATTTATTTATATCTTTTCTAAATATGCATAATTATGATATTATAGTCATAAGCTTGTGCTACGAAGCTTAATGAATTATTTGAATTAGTTACGTAAATAATAATCGACACAGATCATTCTAATGTTCAAAAAAATGTCAAATTAAATTGATTAAAGCTAAATAAATAATTATATATTAAAGCTAAATAATATTTTATTAGTTTTTGGATTTAATCCATATATTAGATGATAGTTTATTTGCATTTATGATGCTCAAATAAATTAGTAATGTCTTGCTTATTAAACTTTCATGTTCAAATTAATTGATGAAAGCACAAACTATTTTAATTATTTGTTTCAAAGACTTAATACATTTATATAGAAGTTAGTATTATTCCAGATTGTTCATATATTCTAAAAATTAATATTTAAATTATGTAAATTATGTAATTGCAAATTTTTCCAACAGGCTGCTTCTATAAGTATAATATTCATCCTCATTCTAAATAATTCTAAATACAACTTCATAAAACGTTTAATGGTAGAATAATTTTTCATTTTAAATGTTTGTATGATTATATATGTAAGATTATACAGAAGATTTTTGAAAGTAAATCTGTAATCAAGTTCTTTAAAATTCTATTTGAATAAAATAAGATTTTTATTTAATAGATAATTAAACGATTTTATAATTTACATATCAAGATACAATAAATTAACAATTATATATATTTTAGTAATAAAGGATATTAAAATATATATTGTAAAAATATATTTCTAATGGAGAAAGCAGAAACTCAAGAACATAACACATACATTTAAGAACAATGTCTTGTACGACATCATATGTCCTTCACCAAATGTCCAAATATAATAAAAAATAAATGCTTAGCATAATTGTTGTTTTGTAGTATCTGAAAATTATATATGAAATAAATTGGAATAATGAGAAGTAATTAGCAAGTTACAAATTAATTTTTATATTTTTTAAGTATTTTTGGTGAGTGGATTATTCTTTTTATGTGTAGTTTTCAGATAAATTCTGAAAAAATTGTTTTCTATCCGAGTAATAGTAAATAATTAAATAACAAAATAATAATCAAAGGAACAATCGAATAATCAATAATGAAAGAATTGTAGTATGTATAAAACTAGTTGAATATTTGACAGAATTGAAATAATAAGAATAAATTTTTATTGCGTAAGATTATTATGACAAATATAGAACAATTTTAAATTCTCACTTGATTAGAGAGTTTTTGATAATTTATGCTATTTATCACATTAAACGCATTTCAGAAAAGAAAACTTGTTTGACAATTAAAAGTGAAAATATTTTTTAGTCTATCGAATTCATTATTTTTATGATTTAAATACATTAAGATAAACTTTAGAAAATAACAAAATTCAATATAAATATATATTTAAATTTTTAAGTTTTAATTTTTGTTTAATTACTTGAAAAAAATTTGAAAGAAAAAAGTATCTTGAAAACTATCGTATTACGACGTACAAGATTTAAAAAGATACTTTGTTAACTTGTAAATATTGATCTTAGAAGTTGTTTAAAGTACGAATTTTAATTGGAACACTTTACCTGTAAACTTCGTATATTGGAAATTAGTTTAATCGATTTCAATGTATAGCACAAGCTCATGTCAAGCTGTCACTTATAGATTAGATCTATCGACAACGCCAAAAGTATACATTTGAGTATCGCATTCGCAAATTTGTAAAACATTTGTATTATTGTACATCCAAAAATAGCACAAAATGCAGCGCCTCTAACGAATAAAGAAAAATTCATAGTTTTATAACTTACCGGCCGATCTATTCCAGTTTCGTGCACCAGATGTTGTGTTTTGCGTTGTTGAGGATACTTGAGGTGAGCAAAGTGATATATCGAGTGGATTCGTCGTAACATTGATATTCGGTTTTGTAGTTATTCCTGTTGATACCGTGGTAGTTTTTAATGAAGTTTTTGAATCAGCTGATTTCATTGCGGTGTCTACGGGGCTTTTGTCATTCTTTTGTTCATTATTATTGCTATTGTTGTTTTTGACAGTTGTTCCATTAATGACTGGCTGCTCATATTCATTTAATGTTGAGGTTGTAGTTGGCGAATCTATGCAAGACGATGAAATTTTAAGTTTGTCCTTAGCAGCGACTAAAGCTAATATTGAGCTGATCTGATGTAGGTCGGGTTGACCGGCATCTACTGAACCTCTCACTGGTTGGCTGTGAATTTAATGAAGAGTTTCCAAATTTATAAGTTTATTTTTCACATATCCTGTGCCAGCATTTATAACTAATAGGTTCCAAATTATAGTGGAATTTTTTTTAATGAAAGAAGATTAATTCATTTTTTTATTCGTTATGTTTATGTGAATTACCTTTTTAACAGCATAAAAATAAAAGAATTTTTTGATTTACTTAAAACTAAATATTATTAAGTAATAATCGTGTCAAATGATTTATTAAAAAGAAATTTTGTTATAACTTTACAACTTTAAAATATGTAATTTATTATATACAATTAATTTTTCGTCTAAAGGTGTTTTTTGTGGTTTTAATAATTTTTAAAAGATTACTACTATAATTAAAATTAACTTAATGTATCTGTATTTAATGATAGTATATATTCTATATTCATTAATCTGCGTAAACTCACTATAGTTTTATAAATTGCAATCAACTTAAAAGTCTATCTTTATCCCGTATTCAGCGTAATAATAAAAAATAATTAAAAAGTTTTGTATGTTTTTAACTGGCAGTAATATTTTAAATATAATATGAAATTTATAATAGGAACTTATTTTAAAGTTCAGTTTTACCATTTTCATTTTATCTCCTAATGCTAAAATATTAGCTTTATTTTAATGGATTATTTAGTATTGCTTTATTTTTCAATAAAGACTAGTTTATTTGCCAACATTTTTATTTTGGTATATCTGCGACGTAAGTTCTATTAAATATGTAATTTAAATTATCATAATTTACAACATTGACATATTATTAGTTTTTAATAGTTTTGCATAAAATTTTGCGTATAAAACTCTAATTATGATAGTTAAAATTTAAAGTTGTAACGAGTTGTCGACTAAATAACTAAATAAATGAAATAAATAAAAATAAAATTAGTATTTTTTTATGTCAAATATCATTAATATTTGTACTAAAAGTACTATATCAAATAAAAAAATACAATTATTATAAATTCTGTTGGCTATAAGAATGAAAATAAAAATGACAAATCGAATATTTATTTTAAACTGTATAAATATCTCTAGATTTTAATTTTTTATGTATAGAATAAAATAATATGAATAAAAATGAAAATTATATAAATAAATAAAAATCTATAAATTTTATATTATGTTACTAAATAGCATTACGTCGCTAAATTAATATACTTGGCATGCACAAAGACTAATACAGTTTGATAGAATGAGTTTTCAGGGATTAAATTTGAAAATTTATTTAAAACATATTGAAAATAATGGAATGTAAGAAGTATTTTCGATATATTGTACCTTCTTAATTCCAAATAGAGAAGGAAGAAAAAAATATATGGATGTTACGTACAGTAAAGATAAAGTTTACGTTAAAAACACAAAAACCTTTTTTATTTGAGATAGAACCAAATAATATACGTTTTTTTCCTGATGTATTCGGTGAAATTCTTTTTGTCAAATATTACATTTTTACAGATGAAAGATAGATAACGCTTTGGTTTTGGTATGTAATGTTATTCAGTTTGAATGGAATAAACTTTTGCATCAATCTAATATAAATTAGTTAATATAATAAATTAGTTCTGTGAGAAAAAATATTTTGTATGGTAATTGTTATATTTAAAAATTACTTTTGACTTCAAACACTATCAAATTTGTGTACATATAATAAAATTTGTTTGAATTCAATAAGAAGCAAAATAGTCAGACAAATGTAGTTTACTTATATGAATAATGCAGTATGCATAATAAGTTCAACTATCTGTAATTAAATTAATTATGTACACATTAAAGCAATTGTTTTATATTTACTGATCACTTTAAAGGTACATTGTAGATTACATTTATTTCATATGTCTATAAAAGTATAGAATTTATTATATATAGAAGAATTTTTATATTATATAAAATAATTTATATACAATTAACTTATTGGTATTATTAGTATTCTTAAAATATACGGAAAATTTAACAATGTTATATAAACTTTAAAAATCATAATTGTAAATCATTACAAGTATAAGTACAAATACAATATATTTATTATTGAGTAAGTTATTCTTAGTATATAAATTATATGTTGATACTATAAATAATTTATTTCTGTCTTTGATTCCTTTAATAAAATTAGAATGGTTTGGTACAGTAATTAAGTCTTAATTAATATTTTGTAATATTATGACCTCTTTTTAGTTTAGACAATTGAAGATTGTGCCGAGGTTCCTTTACTAGGAAGTAGGGTAAAATAATTAAATGAAAGAAAATGTTATTAATAAGGAAACAATTCTTTCATCTATTAATTAGAAACAACTTCTGTGGACTAGAAGATTATCAGGATAACCGTTATCGGTCTTATAGAACCATTTTTCGGTAATATATAATCACCGATTTAACTTTGAATAATATCTTTAGAGATTATATTTGTTAGGGTTTATATTCTCTAATTTTGCGTATAAAAGGGATGTTCAAGTACACTGGGAAAAATGATGGATAGGATTCGGCAGGATATGAGAGAGGGATTAGGAGGAGTAGAGAAGGCATGTAGTATGGCAAAACTCGTCGTCCTCGGAAAGGATTGGAGGGAACAGAATGAGCAAAGAGAACACGATAAAGCCTGTCGTTCCCAGATAGTATAGGAGTGAACTGAAGAAATGGAGAGTACACTGCAAACTCCATCGTCCTCCGGCAGGTTCGGAGAGACGTGCTAGAATTCGACATTTCGGACGGGAGCGAAGAAAGCCCGGCAAAAGCCGTCATCTCAGTCGGAAGGATTATAGGAGTAGTTGACAGGTCCAGTGAACTGGATAATCAGACTCGATCGATCGTGATTTAGCGCGTATAGTACCTATTTAGACCGTGTTGCCATGCGATTTTGTTGCCTAGCAACAGCTCGGCTGCCGCTATTTTTCACGTTCACACCGCTCGACAGCCTTTATAGCGTGACAAACATGTGTTCTATGCATCCGCAATGATCACACATATACAAATGTTTAGTTGATACGTCTTATACACTAGCAAAATATGGTGTCGACCATATTTGTCAGCAGAAGGCGCAATACCGTATAAGGTTGCAATATATATATTTAAAATGTTTAAATTCATGTCCGTATCTCTATTCGCAGATTCATTATTCGTATTGTAAATTTTTATCATTTTTGTTAGATTTATTTCAATTTAGTCGTTTAGTCAATTTATTATAGTTAAGACAGATAATATCATGCATGTAGTTAGATGGTTTAATGACTTTGGGTATAAGATGAGTATAAAACACGAGAATAAAAGAAGAAAAGTAATTACAAAGTTAATACGATTTGTTTTGTATGATTATTATTAAACCAAGAAGAGCGAGAAAGTTTATATTATTTGTTGCATTGGTTTTATATGAGTTTCCACATCATCAGAATTTTCTTAAACTTCAAATATCCATTTGCAATATTATTATACAATTAAATATAACCAACTTTTGACAGTTAATTTAAGTTTAGATTGACGGCTCTCGGAATAATTAAACAGTCTAAGTTTCTTCCTGTCTTTCTAAGTACATGTATTTTCTGATGTCCAAGATGAGACAAACCTAAATAGCATTGTATAAAAAATATACAGCATTAGGTATATTTTTTATTTAGGTATAAGTTCTCAAAGGCTGAGGGTATAGAATTGAAGGAAACGATCTTTATTAGTACTATATTAGTCATATAACGCCATCATATGACGAATGTTACTGTATGCATCAGTTTTACTTCATGTTATGAATGTTAAAATTTATATTAAGTTAAAATATATTACAAATAGTTTGAAATTTATTAATATCTTTGAAATTATTTTTAATTTTCAATAATAGCATATTCTTTCTTTAAAACATTAAAAATAGATTTAAAAAGTGATTAAAAAATAATATTTAGATAAAAAGATTGTAACGAATTATTTAATATACTTGAATTATAAATGCGAAAATTTTTGTATCGCGTATAAGTCCTCCTAATTATAGCCATAGTAAATGCAACAATAGTATACATAACTTCTTTACTATATCAAGACAGATTAATTAAAAGTGTGAAGTAAATCAAAGAAAGTTTTCCTGTTTTCAGAACATTTTAAAATAATACGACATACTATTCCAGCTTTTTTTAATATTTAAGAGAAATGCATAAAAGTTCAGTTAATTTTAATTAGTTTAATTCGTAATATTTAGTTTTGTTAAATTATCAAAAATTTTGTATGCATTAGTTTACTTTTCTGATTGAAATTTACATCTAATTATATGGAAATCTTTTTAATAAGATTATTTATTATTATATTTTAGTAATATTTGAACTCATATAATTTCCATTTCAGAATAATAATAATAACCATAAAAGCATAATATACTACCCGAAATTAATATTGATATGGAAATATAGGATATAAAATATAAAATATAAATTATTTTACAGTGGCAGCTTGAATGTTCTTAATATACATTACTGCCTTAAAGCGACAAAAACTACAACAAAGTCTACATTATAAAGATAATTTGTGTATACTTTAAAAAATCCGAAGTACAAAATGTTAATATCAAGAGAGTGATGGAGGATGCAAATGGGTAAGAATGATCAAGATACAGTAAGTGAAATATTTTGACGAGTTAACACGTTTCTCTACTTTTCCTCATTTTAAATTTAAGTACTTAATTAATTTTATCAAACTTCCTATTTTTAAGATTTTTAGATGAAGTTGCTATCGGATAAAAGTATTACTGACAGGAAAATAAATTATTTCAAGTATTCAATAAAAAAATTATACATTTTTTTAATATATAAGCAGCAAGGCTAGAAGAATACCTTTTACAGGTTATGTAAGTGAGAGTGTAAAATATTACATTCAATATATTACTTAAATTACTTATTAATTAAAATGTAATATTCATAATTTAAATAAAACATCATATTAAATATAAGAAAAAGTAATATCCCTACTATATAAAGAGCACTGTATAAGATTTTTGGATAAATTAAAATAGTTACAAAAATTCCATTAACTATACTAAGTGGATATATCACAGATAAATCATAAATTATATTTACGTTAATGAACATAATAATATACTGATAGTAACAATAATAAATTATATGAGTGTTTTAGTTATATTATATATTTCACTCTTACATATTTCTCTTAAGAACGATTTTTACACTTTAAGATATAAGTTCTCTTTGAGAACATGATTCTAATAAATTGAGATCGAAAATTAATAAGAACTTCAATTGATAAATATTTGTATTAATATTTCACTAGAGTTATTTTTCCCCAAAGTTTTTTTATGTAGCAATGAAGATTTTCTTTGTAAACTAGACTACTTTAAGGTATCGTCGACTATTATGCAGAATTTTTATATCTACACGATATGTTTAGAATATATTATGTTTTACCAGCTTGTCAATATATTATATTTTTTAAGCAGAGATATATTAAAAAGCCATTTTATTACAATATTGTGGAAAATTAGCATCATAAAAATAATATTCCTAATAATAAAAATAATAATAATATTAAAATGTATTATTGCAATAGTTTAAAAAATAGAAATAAAATTTAAGTTAATAATTACAGAATCACATCACTGACCAATATTCTACGGATTATGCAAAATAACAAAAGTTTGATTATACATGAGTGTGGATAAAAATAAATGCTTAAATATTAAACAATTTTAAGGAAACAGCTGCTATTTAAAATATTTTCTTAGTAAATCAATCATATTCCAAAATATTATTTTATTATTATATTATTTTATTATTATGTTACAATCAATTGCACGAAAAAAATCATCAGTTTAGATTAGAGAACTGGATTATCAGACTATTTCTTATCTAAATAATCATATAAATTCTATAGATTTAATTTAATTAACTTTAGTAAATGTTGAGTAGTTACAGCTATTGATCTATCTCTTACATTTGTAAAATATTCTTTTAAATATATTAATTATTTAAACTAATATTTTTCTTTATGCATATTTTCATAATTAATTCTAATGGTATAATATTGTCATAAATCTTTTAATAAGAATGGTAATTCAATGTTTTAATACATAAATCAATATAACACATTTAATATTATATCATTAAATCATATATCACTTTAGAATTTATGAATTTGATAAATAAAAATTCTCAAATTATTTACTAAAAAATTAGTTACTCTATTAATACGGCAATTTCATGTAAATACTAATGCAAATATAAACATTAAAAGTTAAATTACGAAACTCATAATAATAGAAAAAGGCAAGTTTTATAAGATATTTAATTCAGGAATTAAAAGAAAATAAACATTTAATCAAGAAAATGACACAATCCTTCATCTGCGCATGATTTGTTTATTAGAGACGATGGATATTTATAATGTTTCAATATTAACATCGGTAATCTAGTTATATAATTACATTTCTACAATATTATTCTATCATTATATCTCCAAAATATAATTTTTTTTTGTATTTTTTCTTATATTGAATAAAAAATAAAGAATTTTATTTTATTGTTAGAATTATGTAGAATGAGAGTTCTGCTTATGTACGTGATTGTTCTTTTTTTCATTTCCTTTATTTTGTTTTCTACCTTTTTTATATCCTAGCCCTTAGGCGAAGTCAATTCAAAGAAATTATAGTACTCATATAGAAATATGTGAATGACAAAAGGTTGGGGAATCAGCTCAAGGGTGAAATATTTTGTAGGTAAAGTATTATATTAAAATAAAAAATTGTAGGACATTTGTCGAAAAAATTTTAGTTCATATAAACAATAAAACCATTTTGAGAAATGTGTGGAGTAAATATCTTCTAGTAGTTGTAGTTTTACTACATTAAACAAATAAAAATACATATTCAAGTAAACAAATAAATATACAATTAATTTTTTAATAAAATTTTTAATGGAATTTTTATCAATGTGAAACTGTTTATTACTGGATAGTATGTATAAAAAGTTACATATTACATTTTAAATACATTTTATAACATTATTCAAATAACATCTTTAATCTTTTATCAACTGTTTTATTTTCTAATAATAAGTTCAATCCATGACATTAGCTGCTGTTCATATAGTTATGAAATATATTAGAGATAGGTACTAGTATACGTATATCATTGATCATTAGTAATTAATATCGCAGAAAATCTATGAATTAATATAATACTATCAATTTAAAATATGATATGTAATAAATTGAATAAAAGGTAGAATAAACAATAACCTTTTATTATTATAAATAAATAATCACATTTTAACGAACTCTGATAGATTATATATAAATTATTCAAAGAATTAAATAACGGTAAAAATTTGTAAACATAGCACTTAAAAATTAAAAAAATTAATTCAGTTTCAAAAGCATTTTTTTCAATATTCTTATTAGTTATATCATTAGAATAGTAATTGAGTATGGATCTAAAACCTCAGTATATATCGTAAAACATAACAATATATTGATGTGTCGAATATAATTAAAATTTCAATAATAGGCATATGGTATTACCTGAATACGTCGGCAGTTCTAAGGTCTGGCAATGCAGGTGTTCTGCTTCGATGATCTAACCCAGCGAATGTAAATCGAGATTCTTGATGAGGGCCAATCATCGGGGTGGGTGGAGGTGCTCCAGGACTATCCATACCTCCGAAAATGAAATTCGTTGATGTCGTGGGTGCGTTTTCATATCCATTTTGAATTATGGTCGTCGTTGTATTTTTTAACGATGTCCCGATAATCTGAAAAATGACGTTATTTTTTATGGAGGAGATTATGTATATGTTTATAATACTACTGTAAGAAACATTATTGCTTTAGAGTTTGTTTAAAAAACTATTAAATAAATATCAAAAGTATGTTACTAATTGTGGCTAAATTAAAATTGTTTTAATAAGTATAATAATAAACTTTGGACTCTATTTTAATAATTGTATTGATAAATGTACATTCTAAATGTTCAATAACTAATAAGTTTTAAGACTCATTAGTAATAGAAATTGTGATAATGAACTTGAAAAATCTGTAAACTGGAGTTTGATATTCTTTTTAGGAGGATGCTGAAATGAAAATATTAAATCAATGGAATTTCAAATACTATAAACACTTAAAGACTATTGAAAATTTAAAAATCAATATAGGAGTCACAATCTCTAAATAATATCAGTATTATGTTTAATTTCAAAACAATTATTACATCCTTGGTGTATACGTATTTTAAATAATACACTTCTGAATACAATATCGAGTTTCACTGGATTATTATGGTTTTTTGTTATTTTTGGTATAAATAAGTTTAAAAAAAATGTTGTAAATAAAGTTAGCTATTTATTATTTCTAAATCTAATAAATATTCTGTGGAACTACACCTGTTTGAAAGATACGGATTTAAATAAAATGTTTAAGCGAGAAAATTTATTTTGATTTATTTCTAAGGAAATACTAGAACTAAATCCATATTTATGAGTTTTATAAACTTTAATCTGATAATATTTTAAATTATAAGAATATGATAAAAAAACTTATCAGTGCTTTAAAAGTATGTTTGAATATTAAGAGTTTTCATTGTTATGTATTTACTAGGTTATATGGAGCATAAGTGAGGAATAACAGTGATTCGATATTCCAAACTGCTATAAGGCAGAGAATTTGGTATTATTTAACCTTGATGAATGTTTTTCTTCTTTTAATAAGTGTCATTTGTGATCTCTTTCCAGGGTAGGCGTTTCAGAGGTCACTTTTCCAGCTAGACATGCTGATAGTAAGAATGAAGAGACAAAAAAAGAGTAAGCAAAGGTTAAAGGAATCTAATTTTTGTAACCTTACTTTATAATGAAGTATAGGGCGCATATGGTTCGCAAAGAAAATCTTCCAGTATTCTAAGAAAGTAAAATTTGGAAACAATATTTGAATGGAAAATTAGGAACAGGACATAAGTGAAGCCACCCACATCGTCAATTTCAGAGTTGAAAACCTAGAGGCTACAATGTGACAAATCTCTTTCTGTCTTTCTCTTTCTCTACTCTAGTGCTCAGAGTCCCTTTCGGTCTACTACTGTGTTTTCCAAAAAAACAGAAAAAAGAGTAATTCAATATTTTTATTTCTTCCTCCCATACACCAGCATGCTATTTTATCAGTACACTAGAAATCATCGTTCTCAGAGAGACCGGAGAAAAAAAGCTAGCTATCTATTGCAGCAATTCGTCCACAGTTTGCTAGTTCTTAAAAACTCATTGAATGGTTTACAAATATCTCGACATTATATTTAAAATACAATATATAACTATGGTGGAAAAACGTTGTTTCTTTTTATAAAAAAACTCCATGGAAATAATGTAAACGTTGATGAACATTTAGAATTTGATGATATTATTAAACATTTAATTTAATAATAATTTTCAATTTAATAATTTTTAAATCTTCCTGTTTATGTGATACATTCTATTAGTTTATATTTTTATAGGAATTTCTAGAAAACCTGAAATTCTGAAAGTTTGTTTAAAATCTTCAGAACTTTAAATTATTATTTATACTTGTACAAAAAATTAATTAAAAATCCTATACATAACGTTGAAACTTTGCAGTACTATGAAATTAATAGAATTCAAATAAATTTGAACATTATTTTAAAATGCCAATACTATTCTTTATAATTATTAGAATCTTTGCTTAAGATATTCAACTTAAATTAACTTTTAAACAAAAGAAGCTTAAAAATATATTTTTGAATAAATAAAATATATACGTATCTATAATACTCTTGCAAAGATAAAAAAAATTCTATTGGAAATTTTAAGTTAGTAGTAAGTTAGTACTTCTATTCTAAAATACGATTCTAATATTTTAATTTCTATCCATCCATTTATATTAATGAAAGATTAAAATTTTTGAATGTATCCATATTTAAAAGTAAACTTAAAAGTAGAATATCATGTGATACGAAGAAAAATTTATAATGTATTTTTAAAATGATTTCATTTTCATACAGAAATAACTTTGTCCTTTAGATTAAATTTGTAAACTATTTTCTATTTTCTTAATGAATGATTAAACTATGAATCGTTTGTTTTTACTTACTTGTGAAGTTGGAAAACCATTTTCAGTAGGTTTTGACTGTTGTTGTTGCTGCTGTGATGGTGACATCATTGAGACAACAGTAACAGGGACACCATTGCCGTATTGAGATTGAACGGAAACCTCGTTTACAGGCGGCGGTGAAATCTCCGGCGGTCCATCGAGGTCCAGACTACCGTCTGTTGTGGTTACCTATGCATTACAAAATAACCATATGTTGCGCTCAAGATTAACCTCCCTTAAGTGTACAGTGTGGTGTTTATTGTAACAAGCTTCAAGACTTTTGCAGTTTTAATTATTAAGCAAATTATAATTTTTAATACCAAATTTAAATGAATATAATACATCCTATATCAATATTTTGCAAGAGTTTTTGAAGTTGTTACAATTTAATAATCAGTTAATGTATAAAAATATTATATTATCATAACCTTAATTATATTTAATATATTTTATTATATGTATATCTGTGTGTATGTGTATTATTAATAATATAATAATATAGTTAATATATAATAATAAAAAACTAGAATTAATTTAGAAGCTTAAGTTAGAGAAGTTAAAAGTAATAATTAATAAGACAATTAATAATAATTAGATAACTATAAATTTTTAAGAAAACTCATTCTAATTTTAAATAGCCTTTATTTATTGTCGTATCTTTATGATCGAGTTACTTTATTCCTTAGATTGATGCAAATGAATCAATTTATAGAAATAAATATATAATATATATACTGTATAACAGTATTCCTAATTTCGTTTTTTATTTTTTCATATAGCTATTTGCTATTAAAACAAAAAAATAAATCAGATATATGAACTCCTTAAAAAATATATTTTTTATATTAAGCAGCTGGATAAAGCATTAAAACATTATAGAAACTCGAAAATTAATTATTTTATAATGAAGATGTGAAACTATATTTACGAATTCTTAATTTAATGATGATATTTGCAATGTGGATTACATTTTGAATTTTTTAAAAGTTTTTAACGAAATTATGTCTTTACAGAAAACATTTTTCGTTAAAAATTATACATAAATATAAAGATTCTACTTTGTTAAAAGCCTTATATCTCACTCCATTAACAGTGTATAAGTAATCCGAATATAAAATTGTTAGATTTAAATGGAATAAAAATTTACTTTTTTTCTATAGAACAATAAAGTATCATTAAATAGTATTTGAACTATGTACAGTAGGATATTATAGCAAGAGTTAACTATTAATAAGGCACGCAAATTAGTACTCGTGTACTCGTTGTAAGACTCATGGAGATTGGTGTGGAAAAACATATTTACACAAAACAAATACAAATTTCTCAGATAGAGTCAGAATATAACGTACAGTTTATGTTTTGCGAATAGGGATGACTGGCATCTGATATATTCATATGGTGCATTCTCTGTTGGATTTTATGCTAAGTCTTTGTATATATTTTTCTAGAGGATTTCTGAAGTAGACGAAAAACGTCCCTTTGACATCGAGCAAGGGACGTCTACAGTAGTTTCTCCGGTATTTGAGAAATGAATCAGGGAGAAGAATGTCACACGTTAATGGGAAAATAATGCAGCAGCGCAATAGTACTAGTATGGTTAGCTGAAGAACGTGAACGCGCATGTTAGCTCGTCCAAATGAAATTTTTATTTTTTATTGTATCGCATGAATCCCGTTCAAGATTTTTTTTGAGTCATGATATGCAGTGCTAGGTTAATTGCTTAAAAAATACATTGCAGCTTCATGCTTTCTTCCTATATATTCTATTTAATTTCAATTTCAAATTAGTTAAAATTGTTTAATTATATACACATCTTTTTCGAAACCGTATTCATTTTTTCATCATTTCTTAATTTATAAGATATAAAACTAGAGTTAAAAATTTAAAAAGTAAAATTATGTATTTTTGCAAATCTTTAAAGAATTTATGTCTATTCTTCTTTATGCACAGATGCAGACATACGTCATGATAAAATGTATCAATTTGTATGAAAAACATAAAAGTTTAGACGAATACGAAAATCTTATTCATGAAATATTTATTCACTAGAAAATAGTTCCTTTTAACATTTATTTCGATAACATATTTTATACAAAAATTAATGAAATAGAAATGTGTATGTAGATAAATAAATTATAATTTTTTAATTTTGGACAGAATAACAGAATGTATAAATTAATTTTCATGTAGGAATACAGATTCTCATAAATACTTTCATAATTTATTTTAATATTATTAATTTTATGTATAATTTCTTTTTCTAAATCATTTTATTTCACAAATTCTATTTTTTGTTAATCTGTATTATTAATATTAGTAAATTTTTAATTATTTATTTTATTACATGGATGTTTAAGTATGAAATTATATAGATATATAATATATGAAACGTAAATTTTATCAAGTCTAGATATTTACATAAATTTCTTTATTACACATTAGTAATTATTAGATATGTATAATTTTAGGTAAATTAATAATCGTGCAGAAGGCAAATTTTTGAATCAGTTACTAATAAATATTCACGACATTAAGTTGATTTAATTTTTTTCATTATTTAATTTAAGAATAAATGTAATATTTTTATTGGTTCTGTTGAAACACATTTAATCGGTAATTTTTATTAAATATTATATTTTTAATTTTTATTTCATATTTACTTATAGAGATTACTAAAAAGACTTTCAGTCAGTTAAAAATAATGTTTTTGATCAACATAAAATAAAATATATTGTTTAATTGACAAATAGATCCATACATATTTTCATATTATTTATTAGAATTATACTTCATATAACAATAGCAAAGTAACAAACTAAATTCGATTATATATTCAGTTCTATCAAAGGTAAATATATCTAAAATGGAATTAACCTTAAAATGATAAATTTTTATACCTACTAAATTAGGAGGTGCGATGTACTTAATCAAATAATTACGATATTTGTGCATACTTAAGATAATATACGTTTAAATTACTTTCAGAAAATATATTGAGAAATATTCATATTTACAGTGTTTGTATTTTGATTATTTTCTGTAGAGAAATATAGGTTATCGATGATGCAAAAAATATTCGAACAAGATCCATCTATTAACATTTTTTACTATATAATAAAATGTGTAAGTTGAGTATTAGCAAATAGCAAATAGTTAAATAAAATGATTTAGATATGGAAAATGTAATTTTCCATATTATCTGCATATAAAAACATAATTATCTATTTAAAAAATTTCTGTATTACTTCAACAGAAGATTATTTTGTTTTATATATTTAATACATAATTTAAATTAATGATGTATATGTATAAAAAGATGTATTGACATATATGTATAAAATTTATACATAAAATTAATTTATTTCAATTCTTTACAATTTATATATTAAATATTTTAGAGTAAAACTACTTATGAAATTCATATACCAATAAATTTTATTTTATAAATGAAGTTATAAAGTATAATTCCATGATTTTCAGTTGCTCTTTCATGATATATTTGAGTTTATTCTCAATATTCAATGATGGATACTAAATCTTATATGAAATAATTATCATTACATCTATGAAAATAAGAAAATTTTTTATTATATAATTAGTTGTTTTAAATGGTTTAGTTAATATACTTGAATATATTCTAACTTATGCAATGAACTAGATATAAAATAATTAGATTAACAAAATTTATTAAATTGTATTCCTCGTTTTTATAAGAGTAAATGTTTGAAATGTGTTATTGTTATTTGAATAATTAATATAATTGAAAATATACTCGTAATTGATAAAAGACTCTAATTTTTTTGCTTCAAATGTGATAAAGCTTGGGAAAAAAAGTGTTTTAATTTTGAACTCATAAAATATTGGTCCAAAATCTTTCCAGAAATTAATAACTAATGGAAAATGTACTAGTAAGTGTTACAATTTATATCAGATAAATCTTGCAAATAAGCTAGAGTTTAATAAAATATTTTTATAAAATGTTTCCCCAAAACTTTTACATTTAAAGAACTGAATAAAGAAATGAAAAAAATACTGACTATGGTGACCATGGTGTTCGCGCTATCAGTGCTCGTGTTGATGGTTGTCTCGGACGCCGTGCTTGAGCCCATGACGATGAGTTTGGGTACCGTACGGCTGCCCCCGACTGATTTGAAGTGTAGCCTCCGCAACGCAGAGGCAGCCTGGGATAAAAGATTGCCGTCGCGCGAGCAACCATTGGCCTCGTGGTCCTCGCGCGACGACGCCAATAACACCCCTCTTGGGTGACCGGTGTCTGTCCTGCTACCCTTCGAGGCAGGTCCTTTGTAGGGAGAACCTCGCTGTTCCGAGCATCCCTGAAACAAATGAGGTGATAGTTGCTCATCAGATCTATTAAACTAATTTGATTAAAAAATTTAGTTTGACAGTGATTAATTAAGATAATTATGGTGGTATTTGATTGTGAGTGAATGTCTGATTCCGTTTTATATTATACAATGGATTCAGTACTACGCATAGATAATATCAGCCTTTTTGTAATATTCATATTTTTCGCTAGTTAAAAATATAATAAAAACATTAACTAACGTTTATGAATATTGCAACGTAATAAAATAATTCTTAATCTAACTGAAATAATTTTTTTAATTTTTAAATATTTATTTTCAACTATTTTTCGACTTTATTAAACGGCTGATTATTGTTAAGTTTCAGTTTTCACAATACACACACACACACACATATATATATATTTTTTTTTTAAACAATTCTTGATAAAATTATATTATTCTTTCCGGATTATTCTTTCTATTGTTTTATAAGTAACGTATTCAGTCTTTTGATTTTGGTTTCTGGATTATAAATTTTCTATTTATATCATTCTAAATAGAAATATATAACTGCATTTCTAAAAGTATTTTATTGTTTTTTTATTTTTTTTTATTTATAATTTATTTAAATTTATAAACATTGTTACTTTTAACAGTTTTACTTTTAATAAGAATATTAAAATTTATGGTTCTTTTGTTTCAGCTGATTTTATCGTTTTATAAATGATGTAATATCGCAATAGAATGTATTTTTATCAAATTCTCTATTTTGAGTTTGCAAATATATATATATATATATATTCACAATTACATTGACATTGTAGTAACTTTAATTTTTTATTTATCACTTACAATATTTCAACTATTAATATATTATATAACGATATTGTAACATAAAAATAATTATTAAATATTTTGTGATATTCATCATAGAAATGATTATTTTCATCCTTAACTTTTTTGGGTGAATGAACATTTTTTACCATTGTCTGATTTTTAATAACATCGGGACTATGTCTATTTGCTTCTCCAATAACTTTTCAAAAACAGTTATTTTAAAGAAACTATGAACATACACAGCTAATATGGTATTTTTATTTGTATTCAGATATCTTTCCTTCGTATAATTCTTCCTCGAAGGAAGAGAATATTTTTCTTTTAAAATACTTCATTGGAGAGAAAATTTCATAGTTAAATGTTCTGCTGATTTATAGATAATTTGAATTAAATTAGTTGTATCTATATAATTTAAGATTTTATTTTTTACTGTTAATATGTTGCATATATATTAACTAATATTTAAATAGCACATAGATATATTAATTCATAAATGAAAGCAGATGCAAAACAAATTAAAATATGTAAAGAATAATTTATTTTTATTTTTCAATTATGAAACTAATACTTCATTAACTTTTAAATTTCTTCAATTAATAAATTTATCTAAAAGAAAAATTGTAGTTAACTCTGTTAAATAAGAAATTTAAGGAATGAAATTAATTATATTCATATAAAAGAAATTTACATGACATTATATTATGTAGTTTTTAATTTCATTTATTTAAAATATTACGACACTATAACAAAATATTAAAATAATTTGTGATTTTAATAATCGTTTAAGTATCGTAATCTTACAATAACCGAATATTTCTAGTATTAGTAATATATAATATTATTACTTACAAATCGAATATTAGCTTAAAGCTGGTATACAGTTTTCTGAGGTTTATGATATGGTGACGGAACCATCGAAATATTCATGCACTATCCTTTTGATAATAAAAATATATGTAAGTTCCTTCTGATTTATTTTTCGATACCTCTGTCAATTAATATTAATGTCTGTAATGTGTTAATTGTAACAGAATTTTAATTATGTTAACAATTTATAATTTATGACTTTTCACGAATACATTCTGTTGGACTTAATACGTTCGTCTTTATAAATCACAGTTTATTTTGTTATTGGAAAATAGTCTTTACCGATAATTCTGGTTATCTAGAAATTTGCTCATGAATATTTCAATATTTTATAGTGTGATATTATATTTTTACTCTTTTTTTAGTACAGTTTTTAATACACAAATTTCAATTAATATATATCAAAATGTGTTAGATAGATTTTTTGATATATTTATGGCGCTGTTGGCAACAAGGTGCATAGAAGTTACAAGAAGATAAAAAGATAGATTATGAATTATATTTTATAATTATGGAATTATTTAAATAATAATGTTATTTAACACAAAATTTTGTTCTGAATTTACCATAATGAGTAACTTTATGTTATTTATATATTCTTATATTAACTTATGCATACATAAACTTTTTATTTTAATTCGACAAGATGTTCAGTAAGATAAATATATTTTCGATTTTTCATTTTTATTTGTGTGAATGGTGTTCATTAAATTTAAGTAATTCAAATGTAATAAGTCTAATTTTTGTATATCACACGCTTTGTTTTCTGTTTGGATCATTTATACTATTATGCTGTAAAGAATTCTATGAATTTAAATAATTCAAAATTTAAATGAATTTTGAGGAATTATTTAAAAATTGAATTAATCTCCCATTTTGTATCTCACAAATATGAAATAATCTTGAGGTATAACAGTTTTAGTAATAATCTAGTAATTTCTAATTACATCTTTAAATATTCGTCTACATTTAAAAAAAAAACATTTTTCTAACTTTTTATTATCGAATCCGTTATCAGTAAATATTATTTTGACAGTTTATATGTTAATTTATGAAAATATTTAATTTTTAATTTTTTACACGTTTGAAAGGTAATGTATAAAATAAACATGTATTTATCGAAAATATTTGAAATATATTGAAAAAAAGTATTTGATAGATAGAATAAAATAGATATAATTCAAAAGACTAGAACTAAAATGAATTTGAATTAAATATTGAGACAAACATTTTTTAACGTTATTGAGTTTTTATATACTAACACATTTTATATAAACTATTTCGAACAGTTTACAATAATTATCAAAAAAAATAGTCAAATTTTAAGGAAGTTAAAATGATTATAATTATTAATTGTAATAATTTATACAGTTTAAGAAATTCAAACATTAACAGCTATAATTAAAATTCAAGAGTATTCAAGAGAAAAGTTTTTCATAGTTCAGTTATTAGTTCTTTTAGAGTTTTAATATTACGAAATATACTGTACATATCATTTCACATTACACCCATAGTGATTTATATAAATAGTATAAGTTAAGTTTATTTATTTTCTAATGAACAATAATTAATATATAATGGTTTATTCTTCACAGCTACAGATTAAATTAATATTATGAAAATTTTTTAAAATGTAACTAGAAATATAGTCTTGTTACTTAACGAATTGTAGTATATTAAAAATATATTCATCTATCTGAAGATTCACGTATATTTACATGTGAAGGAAATAATAACTTAATGCGTTTTATTTTATAAGAACTTACCATTATATTTTTCTAAGATCGAATTTTGAATGACTTAGAAAAGTAAGTAATAGGTAGTGAAATATATTTTATCGTTTGGTAACACATATCAAAGAAGACTGATAAAAAATATAAACTGTCGTATTCAAAATCTATAAATGCCAATTTGTAAAATAATTTTATAACAAAATATATAAGAAAATATATGCACAAAAGATACTAAAAACATATTATGTAGAGTATAATGTGCAGCATAAATAAAATCACTTCCGTCCTTTTTCTAATCGATGCCTTCCCTACGTGTTATCACTATCTCTCTCTCTCTCTCTCTCTCTCTCTCCCTTTGTTTCATTCTTTCTATTTTTTCACTGGGTCTATTTCTATTTAATTCTTTTATTTTCCCTTTTTAGCTCGGGCTTTGCAATATTCACTTTTCCCTTTATTTTCCGATTGTTGGTTGGGATTGTCGGTGTGAACATTCAGCTTAATGATAGAGAGAGGGAGAGATAGATAGAGAGAAAGAGAGAGAGAGAGCGAGAGAGAGAAAGGGAGAGAGAAAGAGAGAGAGAGAGCGATAGAGAGAAAGGGAGAGAGAAAGAGAGAGAGAGAGCGAGAGAGAGAAAGGGAGAGAGAAAGGGAGAGAGAGAGAGAGAGAGAGCGAGAGAGAGAAAGGGAGAGAGAAAGAGAGTGCATGTTGGTACGATCGATTGCGCTTGGTTGCTGCGCTGCGGTAGAGTCAAACAAGCGGCTTGTATAGGTCGGTGGATATCTTATTATTAGTTGCCGTTAGCCGGAGTGAGCAAGCGAATGAACCAGCGCAATATAGGTCACGTGTTATTCTCTCCCACTCTCCGTTTTTCTTTTTCTTTCTATGCATTAGATACATAGTCGATGGCCATACGAGAGAGTACACTTGCGTACTGCGGTATCTTGCAAAACATTCACCCTACTTCCTATTTTTTAATATTTATTATTTATTATAAGAGTTCGTGTAAACATGTAATAAGAAATTCGCGTATTTACATCTTATCTTTACAATTAACTGTTTGTATGAGTATCAGTATGATGACAAGCACATATTATAAGTATGAAATTATTATTAAAAGAATTTCAAAGTTTTTGAAATTATTTTACTAACATTTACTTTAAAGAAAATGAAAGATATGAAAGAGATATATGAATAAACATCTGTGCAAATGAATACTTGATTAAAAATTCTTGATTTGTTAACATTTATCAGTGAAGACAACGTACTTCATTGTGCAAAGATCTGATTTATGCAAAGATGTGAGTTCATTGTGAGTCTTACATTACATGTTTTTTGATACATAATGTATTTTTATACAGTTCTTTTATTTACTATACTATTTGAAACATACTTTTTTATATGTGCAAAGAAGTTGCCTTTTTTATTTCAAACCAAACTTTGTACGTAGATTTTTTCAGACTTTCAATCCAAATTATTTTCTTTGTTATAATAATTTTAACTGCATACGAATGAAAAATACTTAAAAATTATATGAATGAACATGTATAACTTTCAATTATATGCATTTTTATTTATAAAAAGTAATAAAGTAACTTTCTATTAAAATAAATAATTTTATGTTATTAGAATGATTCAAGTATACTGTAATCAATAAGATCTGCTTTCGAATGATTAATGAAAAGATGAAAAGAATGTTGCTTAATTTAAAACATTTTCTAAGTAATATTTATACCTTTTTATATTTTATATTATATTTATTTCAAACTTATCTGAAAAAATATTTTCTGCTACAAGATTTCATTTAGAAAAGTAAATCTGAAACATTAGAAAGTTATTAATGAATATATCCTATCCCTTAAAAATCGTAAAATAGAAATTATTTTAGAGAAATAATGCGTATCTATATTTAGCAAATAAAGTCTTTAGAACTTAAATCGATCAGTTATTTTGGATAAAATATTAAGATAACGGTTTGTAATATATTTCATTTACTTTAAAAGTGACATGATTTAAGATTTAAAGTACTTAATTAAGTTATGATCGCTAATATCTTATAGCGATAAATACTAATCTAAAAACAATTATTTTATAAAACATCGTAATTAATGTATACTTATTCATAGAATAATTGTAGCGATATGGAAGTTACACATATACTGTGTACTCATTCGTAAAATAATTATAGCGATATTCAGTTAGCTAGTATCTTTCAAATGAACTATTAAGATAAGTTAAAGAAGACTTAGTTATTATTATCATATAATAATAGAATAAAGTAATAATGTATATACTCGAAATATCAGTTGATTAAAAAAATGTTTTATTTTAAATTTTCTTTTTAATTTTTTATATGTTATTTGAAGTTATGATTATTTTCGTTTCACTACACTTTACTCCAGATTCTGTGTTTATTATATTTAAATCATTGTTTCTAATGTTTTATAGATTATCGGCACTAGAATATGAAATTGACATAATGTAGAATTATAAGAATATATCGTAGCTAAGCCATATTTAGGTTTCATGAATTAAGAAAGCATTAGTTTGCTGTGATCGAAGTAGAAATATTAATTTTTTTATCCGAGGTATTAATTTTCTAAATCATCTAATGAATAATTTTGAGAAATATTTGTAAACATTATGGATTTTACAAAACTATTTCATTTAAAAATAATTTTATTGAAAGCTAATATTATTTATATAATATAATTAAAGTATTAATATTATAATATAGATATGAATTCTTTTAGTTTAATTTATGTTTTGGATATTATAAAGATTTTAAGTTAGAAGTATTATCAAATTTCGTTTATACAAATAATAATTGACTAAAAAATATACTTTTTCTTGTATTTTTCGAATAATTTTTCTTGAAAGGAATTCTCAAAAATTTTAAATGTAATTAACAAAAGCACTTCGTTAGATACTATTAAGGACATAGATATATAAAATAATCAATAAAAAGGGAAAATAAACGCGGACAGATAAAACATTGAATAGTTTTATGTTTCTTATTTTCTACTGTAATATCATTATTGATAACAGACAGATAGTAGATCGTAATGTAGTCACAATTTTGATACCGGAAGATTAATTGACAAGTGATCAATTAAGAATTTCAGTTGCCAAGGAAAGCGAGCGGTGACGTATTGCCTATCGTACATCATTTGATGCATCGAATTATAACTACGCATTGTCATCTACTTCCTCTTTGTCATTGTAATTATTCATCTACTTCTATTTTACTCTTGTTCGTTTCATTTTAAGAGATACATTTTTCCACTTACAGATGAATGAGTGTATCATGAAAATGCACTTAAGTTGCTACAACACATGCAAAGTGTTGACATATACATATCTATTGTATGTAAGGGCATTTGAGTATACAAATTTATTTTTTTAGAAATATATTTTTATTCAAGTTCACCAAATTTGTTTGAAATTTAATGAACGGAAATTCTCTTTCATAAAGGTAATTTATTTTAATTTAAAATACTAAAAAAAAGTGTGTCTTATTTTTTAATTTACGATTTATTTATAGTTTTAAGCAACGAATATCTTGAAATAAGTAGAAAATACTTGTTTTAATAAAGCAGAACCAGTTATAGAAAGGTTTAAATTTAATTTTATTATAAATGAATTATTGTAACCAAAATTTGGATTTAGATTTAATTGCCGTAACTATTAATTTATTTTTTATGAAAAAAAATTTTTTATTTTATATTGATATAACCAGTAAATATGAGTTTATAATATTATATTTCAAAGTATTTTTGGTATGTCTACATGTACGTAATATTTATTTATATTCTATCAGTAGATCCTCAAATGTATCGATAAGTGTACTTAGGATTATATGTAATAGATCTAATTGAACTTCATTATTAAGGTATAAAAAATATAATTGATACAAAATATATGGGTTTTAATTTATTTAAATTATAGAACCTGAAAATTGATTATCGGCTAATTGATGGAAGCAGTTGATAGAGGACGATCAAATATCTAGGTGAATAAAAAAACAATTTCAATAGTAAAAATTATGTGTGTGTGTGTGTGTGTATTTAAGCTTTTGAGGTTAAAACAGTAAATGTAAATTAAAGTGTTACGCAGTTGAAATAAAAAATTCATTTATATATATTATATACTTATAAGTTACTTATTACTAGTGATGTTGATGTACTATTAGTTTAGTTTAGATGTATTTTAGTAATATAAATGTATTAAGAGAATATTTTATTTTGATCACTTTACATGGTCAAATTTGGCTAGTATCCTTTGATCTTTATTAACACATAATAGTTCTTAAAAGCGTATCTATAAAACACGTCAATCAATACGGATATTCTGAAAGCAAATTCTCTTATTTGAATATAACTGTTTATAACTGGTAAAGATATACATATTTTGAATATATTTATAATAAAAATATTTAATTTTATAAATAATATTTAATTTTAGTATAGAACGTGTTTTGGTATAAATATTAATATATAAATTTATTTAAGCAAATTTTAATAGAGAAAAGCAAAGATGACAAGTGTTAATCTATAATAATCATAAAGTACTTCTAACTACTTATCTTCTTTTTAAATTATGTAATATAAATAATTAAATTTAACAATATTTTAAGTGACAATATTTAGAAAATTTTTTTCTTGAAAAATTTCATCTTGTAACTAAGGATTTTTCACAAGATTCATTTTTTATTTATACTAAACAAATCATTTTCGGAAAATTTACTGTAAAATATATTGTCTTTATTTCAAAAGAATACTGTGCGTACTTGATAAGATTAAGAAATTTATCTACTTGACCGACATAGAAGTCGATTATTAATGTGAGAAAATTTAGAGAGTGTTTCAAGATGCACATTAACTTGATTAACTGCTGCAGTTAAAGTACAATTTACTGTCGATATACACTAAGGGTACTCGTACGAAAAGGACACTAAAATTTATCTTTGATTATAAATTATTAAACAAAAATATTTAAAAGGACTAAAAAATATTAAGAATTTATATTTAAGATTATCACTGATTATTATCACTGTAAAAACGTAATACAATTATCATAAAAGTTTCTGTAGTTTTTGGTGAATAAAAAAGATTCACGTTTTTGAAAGTATCAAATTCAATTGTTCTAATATTATAAATCATGAAAGTTGGAAACATTATCTGAAAATTAATATTCTTTTCATTAATCACTTACGTTTCAGTGATAGTGAATAAAGATTAACATGTCATTACAAAAGTATGTGTACTCGCGATTGTTTTCTCCTTTTACCAGAAAATAAAGTAAATTTTGAATCTCATACTTATACATGCTTTTAAAATACTAATATTACATTTATTATTTATAGATAACTTCTCTATTTAAACCCACATATTTAATAGTTATAAAAAAATATTAAAATTTTTTTCATACTTTATTATTTTTCTGCAATTTTATTATAGAAGCTTTTATTTTAAAGCAATATATATTTAAAATATATATTCTTATGAGATTTAACAAATTTTTAGATTTATCGATTTGTTATAATTTTTAGACAGGAAAAATATGTTTTTTTAGACAATATATTCCTTATGGAATAAATAATTCTTTTTTTTAGTTATGTATAAGTATAGTAATAATAAAATAGTAATAATTATTATTATTCTGCATTTTAATTTAGTATAAATATGCTTATTTTATTTACAATATCAAAACGAACAACAAATCAATTGAACACATGTAACAAATATTCATGACCAAAACTATTGCATATGGTAGTTTGATACTACATTTTTCAGCTTAGAAATTAATGTGAAGAAAGCAATAAAAAAGTAAGGCTAGGTAAATTCCTTAATTTCAATTATAATTATTCAAATTCTCGCACGATTTTGTTTTTTGATTTGGAATCAATATTTTATAGATTTTCTTATTTTTTCATTATTTTATCCTTTTTTTTAACACATTCAGTTTATAAATTAATTGAATAATTTTTTTCAGTGTATTATGCATAATCATTTATACAAGCACAATGAAACAAAAGAAATGTTAGTCATTAGAAATTAATAATTTGCAAAATCATTACTTCAGCACTGCAACTTAATTTATTATTCAGATTTTAAAAGAGTGTATATATTTAAATTTTTATCTCTGAGATAATTTTTTAATTTCCTTCTAGTTAAGATATTTACATAAATATTAACAATAAATAAATATAGAAGTTTCTTATATTTTAAATTGATAAAATATATGTAATAGCTCATTTATCTTATATATATAAATATAAATATTTTTAAGATAGAAAAACGAAAATATTTAAATAAAAATATATCTTAATAAATCTAAGAAAGAAGATTTAATTATATAATTCAGTTATTAAGTAATTTTTTATGTATGTTCATATATTCTTAAACTGCGAAAAAAATTCGTTTGTAGCTACAGATAAAATGCAATTTGCAATTGCACTATAATGTTTTGGGTATTTTATCATACCATTTATGATGACATAAATTTTAATAATATGTAATCTAAATAATTCAATGGCGTGATTGATTTAAAACTAAATATTGTTACAGCTTCAAGGACATTAATGTTTTCCGTAATTATATATTTAAATGATTTCAGTGATTCATTACGATTAAGTTAATATTAATATAATAATGCAATTTGAAATTAATAGGTTTAATATTTCTATTTATTTTTAATATGATTAATACGCTTTTTAAAGATATAATATACGTTTAGTTCTATAGTCAAGTATTCGAAGAGTAAATTCAAGAAATTAATACAAAAACTTTTACTACATTATAAAAAACTAAGTTTATTCACTACTGAAGGTAGTAATAGCTGATGTAAAGTCTAGTAAATACTTAAAATATCAATTTATTTTCTTGAAGTAATAAAAGTGTATGTCACAGAATAAAATAGTTTTAAAAATATTTACTACCATTTTAGTTTTGTTAATAGAGGTCGTTTTTCATTTTCAGTATTTTAGAAAAATAAACAAAATATCAAAAATAGTTTTAGAATATGGTAGTATTTATTTCATTTTTTGTAATATGTAGAAAAATGATGAAGAAAATTGTATACTTATAACTAAGAAATATTATATTTACTCGTAAGTATCAATATTTAAATTTTAGCTGGTTTTCTGGGATTATTGAAACATATAGTATCAAGAGGAAGTGTTTCTAATTTCTTATTTATGTATGATAAAGAAACGATAAACTAGTTTTGTAACTAGTCAGTGAAAAGAGATGAAAAATATAAGAAGCAATTAAATCGAACTTCTTCTTTGTTATTCATGCAATCGAGCATATAGAATAATGCTTATTACTAATCCGCTATAAATTTTAATATAGAAAATAATAGTATATGTAAATAGCAACATTTAATAAGGGTTGAAAAATTATGTTTTTAAAAAGTTTAATTTATTATGTTTGCTATTAAATAATTGATGACTTAAAGTAAGCGCAGATACTGTTTAATATATATTCTCTTAAAATAGTGTATGAATACATAATTATAGGTGAAAATACCATTATTTTTAAATATTTATCACCTAAAAATTAATTTTAATTTTTTTATGATTATATTCTTAAAATTTCTAATTTTGAATTCTTTTCACAGTCCATTTTATTAATTATTTTATAAAATGGATACAATTTATGAAATTTAAACTAACTTAAAGATTAAATATAAATATAAATATATATATACATATATATAAGAAATTGAAAACATTTATAAATAAAGTGTCAGAAATCTGATCAAAATAAATTTAAGAGAAATTTGAGACAGAAAACCAATCTAAATTTATTTTAGTTGAGAATTTTTCTATTCATAATATTTGAATTTATTTAAATGTAAAGAGAATTTAAGAATGAAAATGAAATAGATTTTTTATCTCTATAATGAATTTTATACTTTCAATAAAAAAATTTCTGCGATCTTATTTTATAAAACATAAATCTCTTTTAATTTTTTATTCATAGATGCATTGCATAACTATATAATGCAAAGTTAATTGTTTAGAATAGAACATAAAAGTTACCTGATTTTATGCTATTATTTGAAAATATTTTTCATAAATATTATCTATTATACAATTCTATATGAATAAAATTATTTTATTCTATTAAAAATTCTAGTAATTTGTAGATAAATTTTTTATAATATAAAATTTTCAAGAAACAGTAGAAAAATGTTTGAACGCGAAATGATATGAAAATATCATGATTGAACATAAAAGAAAGGAAACGAGTGAGGAAATTGGAAAGTAAGGAGAGAAAGAACAAATATAAAGCAAACGGAAAGAGAAAAAGTGATTAGAATCATCGAAATTTCTTGAACTGTCATTATTTTGACTTATCTATGCAACTATAATTAGTATTTTTCTTAAAGAAGCTAAAGCTAATTTTTCTTATGAATATTTCTTAAAGAAGCTAAAATAAATCTACTCTTGTTGTCTCTATACCTCTACAAGAGTTACTATACATCAAATTGCAAATTGTTCAAATCAAATCGAAAATAATTGCAATATTTTTAAACTTGCTTAAAATTTTTTTACAAATATAGAATGTAATACGTAGAGCGTATCATAATTTACCTACGTCTTAATTTGCAGAATATGATAATTTCGAGATGTTTTATGTTACTTTCAAATATATGGAGTGGTATAGGAAAAGTTATTCAATTAATATTGAATTGTATTCAAAATGAATTTTGAAAATTTCTTACTTAAATATTCAGTCGATATACTATTATGTAAACGTTAGCTCTTAAACTATAATTTTAAAAATTATTTGTATACTATTTCGAGTTTATACTATTGAGAACAAAAAAGAATTTTGAAGGTATCGATTAAAATTTTTAATTGTAAGAATAAATTTCAAAACAGAAAAATATATTTATATAATTTTATAAAAATATGATAAACTAAATATTATATAATGCATATAATATTATTTATAAATATTATAAACGTAAAAAATTCAGTATATTTAAGTTTTAGTTAAGTTATTTATGGAATTAATCAAATATATCAATTAATTATAAGACTAGATAATTAATACAAAAGAACTACATATAATTTAATAATAGATGTGCAAACTTACTGATTTAAAATATACATGAAATATATATCATTTTGAATAATCGAGATATTTGAGTATCTCGAGTACTAAGCCGAGAACGGAGGAATACCTTGGTCTCTTTCTCATTATTTGCCATAATATTTGTCGCATACTAATTTTTACAAAAAAGATTGTTGTAAATAAAAACTGTGTATAAAGTTACAAAAGTGAAAATCAATTCTAATTTCTGAAGAAGAACATCCCGAACTACTCGATAGCTCTTCTTTTTAAAACTGCTAATTGTTTATATTCCTTTTTTATTATAATTTATGTTAAATTCTTATTTCACTTCTAACTCTTAATTCCATATTTTCATATTTTTCGATTTACACTTCGCTAATTTTAACATACGCCTTTTTTATTCACTTATTAATAATTCTGTTTGCGTTGAAATGCCATTTTTCGAAAATGTGTCTATATCTCTATATTAATCTCAATAATAGAATAAAGAATATAATTTATTAATTATTATTTATACAAATATTTATCTAAAGATAGCATATCTTTAGATAGTATATCTCTAAAACATTCACTTAAGTGTATAATAATTATATTTGTAAAAGAGTAGTTTTGAATAACATATAATTTAGATAGAATTAAAATAAAATTAAATTATCTGTTTCATACTTTTTCATATATATATAATTGTATCTATATCGCTATGCTGGATTTTTTGTTATAATGTTAGATATAAATCTATTATCTGAATTGTCTTAAAGAAGAACACTATCTTTCATAGATCGAAACAATACTGATTTAAATGGTGAGATAATTTATTGTAAATGCATTTTACTATAAAAGAAACATCTTTGTTACTTACTTGGACTCTGTGCTCAGGAGTCGTGGATGGATTTGGAGTATTCGGAGAGGAACCTCCGGAAGAGGTGCCGTGCCGCAACCGCGCCACGACCGTACGAAAGCTCTCCGTCACGAGGCTCTTTTGTTTATCTTCCTTGAGGCAGAGCAACAATTTTCTTCCTCTCTCAGATCAAGTTTCGATTCACTTCTGTTGAAAAGCCTTTTGGGTCCACTCTCGACCCTTAAGAAGGCCGTCCAGCATTCCCAGGAGGATCCGTTTATTTTTAGATTTGTTTCTTTACTTCAGCAATATTATTACTAAGAAACTAAAAAAGGATTGCGTTAGCCATTGTAATATTGTAGTAAGTACTATATATATTAATAATTAAGTACTATATATTATTTTTATTCAGACTTAAAACTTAAGTTTATGAAAATTACATTAAAAGCTAACTTTAATTAAAACTCAGTTTAATTAATTAAAAATATGTTTTAAGTTAATGTGAGAATTTAATTTATATTTAATATTATATAAATAATAAATTTACTGTGTTATTTTATTAATCTTTTGCTAATTGAGAATTTTTTATTAAAAAACCAGTAGATATTACAAACAGGTAGTAAATGTCAATGTATGTTTTAGTTTAAATGTAGATAGTCTTAAAAAATAAATTCTAAATTTGATAGACGTTAATAAAATTAACGTAAATCATATTTAACATATGCATCCTAGTAATGCAAATAATATGAAAAATTTTATAGGTTAAAGTTGTCTTGTTTGTTTAATTATTTTTGTATAATTATCTGCAAAATTCTTAAAATTGGCATAATATTATAATACATTTAAAAGAATTATTTCGGTTTCGGCACTAAAATTAATATTACGTCAGTACTTTGTAGCTTATACTTAAATTTACAAAATTTTTTACACATATTAGCTAAAATTCAAAAAATTGTAATATCTCCAAATTTTTATTCACAATTGTACTGCTATATAGAATATTGATAATTTGTTCTAATGTAGTTATAAATGTAAGTAAAATTAAACTTATATATATTAATTTTTCAAAATGAAGATATTCCAATATATTTTACTTTTTGTTTTTTTTTAAATCTATTCTGGTATATTTTATTGTGAATTATAAAGAATTTAAATTTTTAATGGTTCGTTACTTTTCGCTTATGTATTAGTTTTTAGAAATAAGTAGAATTATAGATGAAAGAAAAAATCAGTCTATATTAAAGATTAATCTCATAAAAGACTTTCGGAAAAAACTCTTTTGTTAAGGAGTTGAAACTTTGATATGCTCTATTAAATCTGCTTGGCGTATTTATGTTCGATTGCTTAGTTATATTTCAAAGGCAAAGAAAATCATGAATTTCATTCCTTTTGTAAGTTCAAACTTACTTTTTTTTTTAAATCAACGAAGACTAATATTGTAAATTTGAATATTATTAGAAGTTATTCAATATTACAATTGTAGAATCTCGTACAGAAATTCGTATAAACGATAAGTGATAATATTATACTCATATATAAATCTAAATAAATGTTATAAAACTTCGAAATAATATAATAGTTATACAAAATAAAGTTGGAATTATGAGTCGAAATTTATTATTTAAAGAACTATTCATATATATACATATTTTTATTACACATGATTAAAATTTGAATGAGGAACAGAAAAAAGTCGCAGAGAAGCTTAGCCTGATTTAAGTAGAATTTATTTATTGCCGTGATGTGTGGACTTTAAGCTTTGTTATTTTCTTTGAGTTTTTTTCTTTCTTGCACTACATATACCGAATACATTGGTTCTTTTTGAGAGAGAGAGGGAGGAATAGAGAGAGAGAGAGAGAGAGAGAAAGAGAGAGCTTGATTGATTTGCTTATATTCCAGGAAGATGTATAGATAAGTGGTATAACGGATTCGCTAGAAAGTTCAACGATAATTTAAAGAGAGCAGAAACCAGTAGAGAAACCATCAAGAACAACAAGAACCACCAGTGGAGCTGCTATCGACGCTGTTGAGGAACCACCCGCATTGCTACGTCATCACAATTGAGAATCATCGCCTTGGCATCCACCGTCGCAGCCGATGATCGAACGGTCACTGCTCCTAAGCGCCCAGACGATGCATGCTTTCTTTCTCTCTGCTCCTTCGTTTCCTTCGAGGTTATATCCCCTGTCTGGGTGAATAGCGCCTTTACCGTCAATTGAAAGTCTTAAATCGGCTTTTCTACTTTTCACCCTTCTTTTTCGTCTGCACTAAACATACTTCCCTTTTTAGGGTGGAAACTAAAGAAAGAAATAATTTGATTCATTACTCATCCTTCATAGAGCGACTTATCAATTAATTCTGCCAATTTTTGGCAGAGAAGCTACTAGTGATGAGAAGGTAATTATCACACGGTTTGATTCTTTAACTAGATTTTGGTTTCTTATTGATTATATCATCTAAATATAAATACTAATTAAATGATAATATAGATCACAAAAAATTTAACTAAATTCATGCCTATTATACGGTTTATTCGAGATCTTAACGTTGTTTATGAGAAAAACTATAATTATCATTAATATTTCTAAATTGTTGCAAATATTTTTCTTTAAGACATAATCGAGGAATGCAAATATAAAACCTATTATAAAAAAGGTTAAGCACTATATATTACAGGCAACTTGAAAATTATTAGATTAATGATTTATAAAAATGAAAAATATTTAACAAAATTTTCTAAATGTTGATTGAATATAAATACTAAAAAAGAATAATAAATTTAAGCTATTACACGATATACAGTTCATTGAGATAAATATATTTTCACTTTCGTTAAGTTAACCAAAGATAAACTTTTGATGTGGCTTTCCTTCAAATGGTAAAGAATTTTGTTTTTGCATCCTAGAATGAAAAATTTATTCTACTTTGCCTGACGGCTTCAAAAGAATTAATTTTTTTAATTTATTTATGTACACTAGACTGTATATCTAAAATAAAGTCAAACAAATAATATAAAAAAAGTATGAAATAGATGGAGGATTAACGTGGATTTCAGATAAAGAAATAATAAATTATCGGTGAATCCTAGTACTATTTGTAATATCTGAATATATTTATCATGAAATAAGCAAAATAAAATGATATACAAAACATAAATACATCATATTTTAATTATTTGCATTTGTAATTAAAAGAAAATGCAACCAAATTTGACTAAAACGAATAAGCTTTTTTAACAACAACAAATTAACACGAATGTCGTCTACTATAAAATGTTGAATCTCACGTTTAAAAGTAGTGTGCTCATACATTCGTGTGCCACAATAATTTCGAGGACTTAACCGAGGTGTTGCATGAGGCACGCGAAAGCCTAGACAATGTCGGCTACTTGCCTCGTCATTATGGCGCATAAGTATGTATTTTGTTAACGTCAACGTATGGCATGTGCATGTTGCTAAATGATCAATTATCGTTACGCTTAGTCTCGAGTGGTAGTGGTGAGGCGAAATAATCGACGGAAGCCTAATCGTCCCGCAAAACGGTCAATTATGTCATTCAAAATAGGATGACAATAACAATGATAGTATTAGTTGTGACTCATTCGATTCCAAGTAGTTGGACATCTGGCGCCTTATTTTTCTCTACTCAGAATGCTACATTTTATTTATTCGAATACGAATAAAATTGCAATATATAAAATGATGGCGTGATTAATTATTCATTCGTTTATTCTACGTAATACATGATTATCGCGTGAAATAATAATTCGCATGAATTAATAATAAATACAGTTTAGTATCATATTAATTTATAATTAATTTGCTAAATCTATAATTATTTAAAATTTATTAATTACAATATAGTTGATTTCAGATATTATAATGAACGGTTTAATAAATAAATGTATGCGATTAAAAAAAATAAAAATTATCAAAATATTTTTACAAAGTGTGAATATCTCATTTACAAATTATATACAACAAAACATTTTAACATTAATTATTAAAAAATTGTTTCTAACATTAATATTTAAATATTTATAAGTACAGATTTAGCAGCATATCCTTACTAGTGCAAAGGAATATTGCTGAATTATTATGTCATCCAGATCATATGTTTACGTTTGAGTATTATTAAATAATTTATGTTAGATTTATTTAAGATTTCTTCATCATTAAATAAATTATTATTTATTTATGGAATTATATAGAGTAATAGCAGTACAAGTTGTATTATAAATTTTGACAGGTATTGAACATTGCTTTAAAAATATGTTTAGTAGCTGGTGAATTAACTGAATCAATAAAATTCGTATGTGCTTTCAGGCATGTACCTTGGTATTATAATATGTGGATAAATCGGAAATCTTTCTAAGCGGTATTACTTTTAATTGTGAAATGTTCACCAGAAGCAATATCATTGAATAAAAGACTTAAGACGAATGAAAGCAACGGTGCTGTTCCTGAAAACTTCATGAAAGGTGGCCGAACTCTTCGAAAGACAGAGGATTCACTACCATCAAAGCAGGCCATCGCTATTTCCGATAACCGCCGGGATGGGATTTACACAAACTAATCCGTCTTCTTCAGTCGATCAAAATATATAAACGTAGGGTCAAGGAGTCCTACATGTACGCCTGCCAATTCGCCCTTCTGTGGACGATAGTTCAAAATATCTCTCCCGTACGTAAATAGCGGGGTTATGGACTCGTTGAGAATCCAGTTGGAATCTTTTCCTCGGACGATTCTCAATTTATTTCTTTTATTAAAGAAGATTCTAACAATGTACATATTAATAATATAAATTTTTTGTTATGCAAGTTATACAAGTTATAGATCTTGTATACCTACTAACTTAATGATAAGTCCATTTGTGTCTATTATGATATTCTAAAAGTACCAAATATATTAATACGTTATCTATAATCCTATCTGTAGTGCCATTATCGGTTATAGATACATATTTTTCAAGTAATATTATCATTGACTAATAAATCTTTTTTAAATAAAATAAACATTAAAATAAATATTGATACGCAGTATTTATATTGAATATATTAATATATTAAAAATATGAAAAGTCGAATGTCAAATGTTTTATTTTTCTTGAATTTCAATAGAAAATACATCATTGAATTACAATCTGAGTATTTTATTAATCACAGTTTTCATTAAAATAACCGCTATTAAGTTAAAGAAGAGAATAAAGCCTAATTAGACACATTCGATGCTTTTGTTTATCCGAAGAAATATAATTTTTTTCCTCGAGAAGTAAGGCAGATTAAGACGGAGGAATTTATCGTTTCGAAACTAATATCTACATGGCTAGACATGTGGAAAGCTTGTGGTAGTTCTATAGTAAGTGAAAACATGTTTAGTGTAAGGTTAGAATTTGTATAAACTTAATAATTCTAATATTTCCTATTTAATATAGAATATAATATAGGAATTTAATATAATAAGTCTAATATTTTCCTATCATTTTCTCTTTTATTTCGTTTACATTTAACGTAGGTACGGATATATACACAAATATATAAGTGAATCATAAATACGCGTAAATTATATTACTTGATACAAACACATTGAACCTCTACATAAACGTATAATCACAAAACTCACACTATGGGGCAGAGCGATCATTTAAGTCGAAAAAGACAGAATGTAATAAAAGACCTATAAAGAAGAAGTTCGAGAAAGAGGAAAAATATATGGTAAACTGAATAAGAAACGTAGAGCAAGACAGTGAGAGGTAGAAAGATAATACATTCTGTTCCCAATTAAATGATACAAATGACACTGTGAAATATATGTATTCAAATTGAAACTGTTATTGAAAGTTATCCAGGAAATGATTCGATACTATATATTGTATAGTCGATGTACCACAAAAGGCAATCGAAAAGAAAATAAGGACACTTGTTCATATAGTAATTCTTTTTTTTTTTTTCATTTGAAATTACACAATATACTTTATTTATTGAAATTTACTTCTTAGTTTTCGACTGATTTTAAAAATTATGAAGAATCAAATGTATTTAGATTTTCATGAACATATATAGATAGTTTTCTAACATATTATATCTATCAAGAAATATATCTAAATATTTAAAAAAATATATTATTTTTCGAATTAAATAATTTAACTTGGTACCTCGTTGCAGCAAATAAAATAGCTTTCGTCAATGCACTCGCAGTACCATATGATCACTAAATGAAGTTTATGTGCAATCTTTAGGAGTTCATTAAAGGTAAAATAAATATTATCTGAACCATCAGATATTTGATCGAACGAATGTATGCAAAAAAGTATCTCTCAAATAAAAGATCATTTAATCCTACACGAGCAGCAATCTGCATATAGGATGTAGATAGAAGATAATATAAGAAGTCATCCAACGTAAGTCAGTGAGTGCACTCAAGTGTGTAGCCAAATTAATTCAGAAATATTTTTTATAATTTAAGTTGGCGTGAAAGGAAGAAAACACTAAGGATTTTACTTTTACTTTTTGTTGTGAGTTTTCAAGAATAGGGATAGCCGATACCTCTTTGAAGCTAACCTAATAAATTTTATCCACTATTAACCAATTTATTTCCTTTATATACAAACTATTATCAAAGTATTATCGAAATTTTATAGAATAGTCGAAGAAATTGTCGTAGTAATTTGTAAATCAGTTTATAATACAGTAATTTTATTTCATTGAACTTAATGTTGCTTACATCATATATGGTTATAAGTTATTCTGATACTAAGATAAGATTAAAAATATGAATTTAATAGTTTTCTTTCGCAATATATTTTTAAATCTTCTTTTTTCAATATTCACTTCTGAGTACGGAATTTAAAATTGTGGTACAGGTTCGAATATCTGTAGAAGAGTTCTGAATCTGCTAGTTACTTAATGCAGAGAATAGTTGTAATTCTGATGTCTGCAAAAGCTACAGATCATTCTCATCATTCAAAATTGTGAAAAAATGAAAAGGAGAAGTCAGGTTAGATGAAACCTGAAGAAATTATGATAAACTTATGAACCTTTACATTGGAATATTGCTTTTCGTCTTCCAATCTTCGAAATATAAACTACTTATTATAATTTTCAAAGCATATATCGGTGATTGAGTCAAAGCTATTAAAGTACCAAGTTTTTTGGTTTATTTTTTATAAATACTCTAAGAATGGACCAGAAAATAGAATTTACCTGTTTCTTAAACTATCCGTAACTGTAGCCGGTTACATATTAGTCGCTGTGGAACGGGGTTCATTGAACCTGTGTTGTCGATTTGGTCGTCCTGAAAAAGATGGTTCTAGTTTTGCTCCTCTCTTGGAGATTGTCGGGGCAAAGAAGGTCATAGTTCACTTTAAAAATTTTTCACCTTCGAAGGGCGTTAGTACCTTGTTTAAACTTTTTAGAAATGGATCACAGCTGCAATTGAATTGATTAACCGTAATTAAGCTGAATTTCTTCTGGTGCGACAACAGCATGTTTTGTTGTACAGGCTACGAGGTTGTATGTATCTGTGTCCGTATGACAGGAGGTATTTAACGCACCCTAAGATTTTATAAATCTAGTACATGTCAATATCTAATATTAAAAACTCGATAATATTTTAGCATTATTAAATGGCATTGAATTATACATTAACTCTTCTGCTTCGCTCTAAAAATTGTTTCGATCTTAGTATCACTGGACTAATCTTATTCTTCGTCTTCTCATTTATCATCGTCATACATGTCCTGCTCTAGAATGAAAGTTAATGTCCTTTCTCCTTCTTCATAGAGGGCTGACACTCCAGCCAGAAGGCTAAGGATCTTTACTCTCTTAAGGTATCATCTCTTTTCCAGATATATGAAGTACTTCACTGTCCACGCACCATATTATCGCTACCTTTCTAATAGAGAGGATCATTGGTCAAGAATTTTGTTAGCTTTCGAGCTTATTCATAAATATTTTAGAATAACAAATCTTTCAATAGCTCAATAAAATTTATGTAATTTATTATATTAACTTAATGTAAATAGAATAAATTTGATCTATAAAGGTAATTAGATAAACATAACTATAGTAATTGTAAACTGAAACAACAAAGTTTTAGCGTACTTATATTAAATATTTTGCTACAGTTTCATACGATTAGCTTAAATTTAATACATGTATTACAAATATGTATTAAGAACTACATCAATTAACTTTTTAAAAATTTATAAAATAATCACTAACTACTATAAGAAAGTAATAATTACGTTAATAGTTTGAAGATAAAATTTAATGAATGGAGAATTTCTCTATGTATATGTATATATTCAGTAATTTAGGATAGTAAATTTTAGTATTAATAAATACACCGCTATATCTCTTGCATCGTTGTTTTTCAATTGTGCTTGATATGTGAATCATATGGTAAGCTCTCATTATATTTTTTAAACATTTATTGTATATTATTCTTATTCTTATTATTATTATTATTAATATCATTATAATCATCATTATTGTAATCATTAGAATGAAAGTATCATTACTTTTCGAAACATTCATAAATTCACATATACTAAAGCATATAAATATTCTAAAATCTTGTTAGTAAAAGTATATATTACATAGTCATATATGCACAGACACATGTGCATAAGTATTTTAGATTAAACAAAATCTAACCTTAGCTTAGTAAATTAACAAGATAACTCTAAAATAATACGTTGTTTGAAGGTAGAAATATCAGGTAGCCTATCTCTACGATAACTATAAACTATTTAAATATAAACATATTACGTTATAACTGATAATAATAAGCTGTGATAACAGGGTATATAATTATATGAATTCAGAGTACCTAGGATTTCAAGGTTAAGTCGATATTTTCGGCATCTTACCAAAAGTAAGTAAAAAATTGCCTGACATGTAAGTATGATGGTAATATAGAGATGTTATTTATAAAGTTTGTTTATAAAAAATAAAGTAAATTTTATTTTATTTAAATGAATGAGAGTTGCTAATCTTGACTCATACTTTTTCGTAAATTTTCTTTGCATTAATCATCAATTATACTAGTATATGATATTTAGAAAAAATTTTGCGTATAAAATACGTAGCTAAATGAAAGTTAATAGTTGTAAAAAATGATTATCTACAAACTTTTTATATAATTCTTCTACTATTCTACCTTATAAGGAACTCATATATCGAAACTTCTAATTTATTCTTTCAATGATTGGAGAAAAAGTTTTCACATAGTTAGAATGTTAAACGCGCACAAGACGGTAATAAACGGTGATAAGAAGGAAAACAAGAGTTTATTTAATATAAAACTATATGAGAAATGTAAAGTATTTAAAAACTTTAGTATATACATTGAATATAAAATTAACTGAAATTCACATGATGTATAAGCTTGTTTAAAAAATGGAGAAAGATATGCCTTAACGCAAAAATACTTCAAAAAATGATGCAATTTCGATGAACTTTAACAAGTGTTTAGAGCAAATTGTATTACTTTAAAACAACTTTTGCTTTTCTCAGTTAATCATTAAATAGCTTTTACAACTATCAGTTAAGAATCATTTATAATCTACTTCTGCTTGCACTTATTTATATACATATATTAAATACGAATTTAATATAAGAAAATATATTATTAACATATAATAATATATTATTAGTATTTCTGAGATTTCACTACAAATTCTAGATCTATTATTAAAGAATATGAATCATTTTTAAAGGAACAATTCTGCGTATATACAAGAATATATAGAAACCATATCTTCTATTTATTTTCTATATGGATGTTTTATCTTTGCGCATTTATGAAGATATTTTAATTTATACTGGCTATACTAAAATTCAGACATAGCAGTAAATTACGATAGGTGCATCACTTTACAATTGTTTTTGCAAAATCTATTTCTTTAGCTTGATTAAACTTGTGAAATATTCGATCACAATCTAATTTCGGTAATATTATAGAATTTTTCACAATAGACAATAGATAATCGAGATCGTTAAATTATATTATTGTAAAATAAATTATATTCATTAATTGTTTTAAACTAAAAATAAATTTTGATGGGTAATTTTTCTAAAAATTATTATTAACTATTAAAAATTACACTATATGTCAGTCACGTATCAGCTCCGTATATTAGCCACATTAACACAGGCTTAATCCATGCAATATTTCAAGCTAAACTAAAGATTTAATATTTCTTCAAATTTAAAACATTCATTAATCATCTTTTTGTTTCCTCCTATAAACTTGTTAAAACATGAACGTTGTAAAAACTACGTGACGCTGAAAAAGATAATTTCATTAGAAAGTACAGAATTCGTACGAAATCATTATTTATTGAAATAATTGTATAATTTGATAAGATTGTGCTAACTTTTTACTAAAAACTGTTAACCAAATTTAGTTCAGTAATATTCCATTACATGAGTTATATTTTAATACTTATATATATTATTTAATTATGTATTAAAAGCAAAAGAATATTTTTTCAGTATATTATATACATATATATATATGATATATATATATAATATATCGTCGTAAATTAAAATTTATTAAAAGAATTATCTACCATATATTATTGCTATAATAATATTTTATATAAGAATTATATAAAAACATTTTAATGTCATGTACTTTAATTTGCACGTACTAGATGTAGATAAAGCTATTTTTCATAAAATCTGCTTTGCATAAATTGATGAGATTCCTATATGCTGATATGTATATCTAGATATTAAATAAAATATAGTTTAAATAGTAAAAAGAAAATCAGAAAAGAATTTTAACTTGTGTTATATAATATTATTGCATAGGTTCTCTTTACTTAACTTCAAAATACGATTAGATATAATTTTTACGCTAAAAAACGACATCTGGTATTACAATACAAGAAGATCTTTTTGAGGGAAACATTTATCTATCTATCTAGTGTAAGTTATTTTACGTCAAATATAATAATCATATCTTGTAAGTTAAGAAGTAATTTGTTAATAGAATATACAAGTGTATTATAGAAATATTAAGAAATTTCATTTATGATGTTATGAGAAAAAACAAATGTCGTAAGTAAACTTTTTTAATTGATAATTTAGACTTTAGCTTTAATTTAGACTTGCTTATTATGTACAATATATGAAGATTTCTCACGATATATAATAAATTAGCGCTGTCATTTTTTATTATTAGTAAAAAACTAATTTTTCAAATTATTTTATTTGTATATTCTTATGGTAAATTTTTGTTTTGATACAATTTCGAACTTGGGGTATTAGCTTTTGAATTTGTGTAATTTTCTCAAGAACATTACTTAAGGGAGTTTGATAATTATTATATTTAAATCCAGAAAATTATGTAACATCATGAATTTTCATTTTGCTATCCTAAGAATTCAAGTGATTCAGTTATAATTGTTTAAGATTAAAATTATAAATATTTTTGATATAACTATTTTACTTACGGAGTTTAATAGTAACTAAAAAATAATTTCATTAATTCTTTTTAAAAATTTAAAAAGCTTGGATTTCATTTTTAAAATTAAAATATTAATATTGCAACGACACCTTACTAGGATTAGAATATCTGAATAAATGTTTTATATTCGAGGATTTTTATCATTATTTATCATTTATTTAATATATTAATTACATTATTATATCTATTTATCAAGATTTTATTATATATACGATAACATCACCAAGGCACTTTTAATATTGATAGATTTTCAAATTCGAATGTTGACTTTGTAGCAAACTAATCAATAGTAAATTCGAATTTGTTATTGATATAGTTATATTACTAATATATTCATAATAATATTTCTATTATTCTATTATAAATGGATTATGATAAGATTTATATATGAAGCTCTAACATTTAACTATAATCTGTTCAATATTCATTGTAAATCAACAAGATTTTTAATTTTAAACATTGAATATAATAGTAATATTAATAGTTCAAGAAATAATAAATTAAATTTAGTAATACTTTATTATCACTAGTGCGTCTGCTAGACCGCTTATATATATTATGCTTACTTTGCCTTGAGCATACCTCTACGTGCAGGTACATGTCCGTGTCTTGTACAGCGAAACGTGACAAGATCGATTTAGGAGTGGAGAAAATGCGGACGAAAACTCAGGAATACTACAACGCTTCTTTGAAAGCTTTAAAGTGGGGCGATAGGAGCCTTAAGGAAAAAAAATTAGCGGTTATCGTTAGGAAAGGATAGAAAGGACGACGAAGAGGCCAACAAGACCAAGAAAATCGACGTTGACTTCACGTCTTCTGATAGTCATTGCGACAGGACATCAATACCAATTTACCATTTTAAGGGCAATCAATTTATTAACAATGTGGAATAACATTAGGTATTACATTTATCGAACTTTTTCAAAACGCCATTGGCAGCTCCTATCGATTAGAAAATGACAGAAGTCACGTGAGTTGAGAAGCCGGAAAAAAGAGTTTTCCTAGCCCTGTTCAACAATTTTTTCAAAAGATATTAATAAAAAGTTATCAACATCGTCAATAATAGTATTAAAAATTATTAAAAAACGAATTAATATTGATACAGGGAAAATATTTATAACTTTTCCTTTAATTTTATTTTAATACTGAATAGAATATGCTTAATGAACGAAAGAAAACGCTTTCGAAAAATATTAGATGAATCTAAAATTTGTAACTGCTCTTTATTAAATTTAACACTTGTATATTGATATACAAAAATTTTAAAAATTTTATGTCAATTACAAACTAATTTGCTCATAACTTTAAAATTATTATATGCGAGTCAGTTTATCCGAATTTGTTGATGATGAATATTTATTCTACTTATTTCAAATCCATCGAATACGAGAGACTTAATTATATTAAATATAACAGTAATCAATAAAAATATTTCATAAAAATACGTATTTCATATTTTGTACATTAATTTGATGCAAATGTTTATTGGCGTTAGATATTATGGAATTGCAAAACAGAGGTGTTAGTTATTTCGTAAGGCTAAAGTTCTGGAGTTATTTTATAAAAAATTTGAACCAGCACTATAGTTAAAAATTATATTATTTAATTTTAAAAAAAGTAAAATATTCATTGCTTGCGATTTCTTTACTGACGGTAAACAACCATACAAAGCGCTTATATTTTTTTATATATGTGTAAATAGAAAAATAAAATATAAAGAAAATTTTTCGTAGATTTCAATAATTTTAATATTTAACCAAATTTGAAAAATATAACTATGTGATGATTAAGTTCTTTCGTTGTTTTTCGTTTCCTTAATCTTCCTTAACTGTTGTTTCGGGGGATTTGAGGCCTAGCGTATGACCTCCGCAGCACCTCGTTACCCTACCTACCGTGTCCGCTATTTTCGTTGTGACGATTCGACCAGGATTTGTTTGGACAATCAAAGGAGTAGAAAATTTAATGGCTAATTGACAAAACGCAAAACACGTATTTATTTATGTTAACAAAAGCTTCTTTATTGGTCTCTCGGAGCCTCTCCGTTTAACGCTAAAAAATGTAAAGTAAAGGATGATAAATATTTAATAATAATTTAAATAACTAATTTAAATCTTAATTACATCGTCAAATAAAAGGATGAGTTATATTTTTAAGAATTACATTACGAAGTTTCATAATCAGCACTCACAACAAGTATACAGTTATCACACGCTTTAGAAACGTTACTACACTGATCATACACACACTCATATTACAGTTAATAAACACACATTATGATTGCTTACAACCCCTTATTTTTACACATAACATTATGTGTTCGTGTATCGGACTCAATAGGTGCACGAATCACATTACGTAGGTAGAGAGTATACAAAACACTGGGCTCCGCAGATAGGGATTTGGCACGGCGAATCGCTAGTGTTCCAGAATGGAGTGCGTTAATAGCGTCTCTCCTGTTGAACATGATGGGCGCAGTAAGCCACTAGTGCCCCGGGAAAAGATGCACAAATCGCGCCACTTTCCGGTGTCGAGGGGAACAGCCTTGCAAATCACGTGTGTTGCTGTTGAGACTAGGTTGGAAGGATATTCCAGGCGGTTTTGGTGGACCGACTTTGGTTTACGGCAATTAATAGTCGTGTATTCCGTCTTTTTTACGCGGATCAATGCGTGAGTTCATTTGATTTTCGAGCATGATCGCTACGGAGTCACGCCTCTGTCGGTGATACGACTAGGCCAGTTGGTTGTGGACCTATCACGATCGCTTGAGCTTTTTTGCTTATACTTGTACGCGTTTGTATTCTCGCACTTGCATTCATAATTGAGTCGTTCGGGCGTATTCGGGAGAGCTCGATTTCGCAGGCCGGCCTTATACGCTATACATAGAATTACAAGAGCCTTTTTAAGGGCACGATATACCTTGAGTTTATATTCAAACCGAGTCAAATTGAACTTTGTCATGATCACTATCTACACTTGTCCCGTCAGTTATGTAGACGGTGGGATGAGGTCAGTAGATTTGAGACCCAAGCGAAAATTTGAACTTCACCTTCTTCGGTATTTTTCAATGTATTCACTTTGTGCTTTTGGCACTTTACATTTAATTTTCATTTTAAAATATAGTATAATGGAGATAAGAGTAGAATATAATTCTATGAAAAACTTCATTCGTAAAAAGTACCTGGAATGTATCGAAGAGATGGTTCTTTTTATCTGATCTATAGTAAATATCTACATAAACTTTATAAAAAATTGGACGAAAGTTAGTTTCTTATAAAAATAAATATGTGGTAACAATAAAAGTTTTCTAGAATAATTTAAAAATATATTATTCAATTATTACATTATAAATAATTTCTGTATAAAGATATCATTCTACAGAAATTCCTTGTTTAATAATAACATAGTTCTTCCTTCTCTTTTGATTTAGAATAAAATAATTTACTCAAAGAATCAGCTTTCGGGTCAGTTTATAATGAATATGAAAAATAAAAATGGATGTACTGATAAATTTGTAAAGTAAAATGAATAGAGGTATTAATTATCCGAATAACATTTTATATAATTCTATTCTATAAGACAATTAAATACAAATGTTATCATACGGATAATTTAATTTATTAAAAAATTATAAAAGATAACTCTAAAAAGTAAATCAAAGTTTTTTAGTTGAAAAAACAAACGGAAGAACTAGAATAAGTACTGAAAACTGATTGAGAAGGAGCCAAAGTTAGTAAGTTAGATAGGATTCTAGGTAAGAACTTCAGCATTGCTCTGGGTACAGTGAGATACTTTAATAGATAGTACATGGCGTTGAAAAGTAGGCTTTAATTTCTGATTGTTTTATTTTCCAATAACAATTGATTAAGAAATTGATGATTAAAAGAGTAGACATTATTTTGTTTATATACGTTATATTTAGTAATAAAATAATGACTTATATCTGATATAGATAAGTATTGATATAAAATTCTTTTACGCGAGGATTGATGCAAAAAGTTTTGCTGATAAGATCAATCTATTAAGGTTAAATATGCACTTTTGAAACATTATAAACACACTAATTAATAAATATGTCAACTTCATAAATTTATAAAAAATTATTCTGCAAAATTAGTAGATATATTTTATATATTTTCGGATCAAATGAGGTATTATTATCAGTTGTGCAATTAATATTGGTTATGTTTAATCACAAGTATTTAAGAATTGATATGAACAAAGTGTATAAACTATTTAGAAACTCTATTTGTAGATAGAAATTTTACGAGTAAGTAAAGATATTATAAATAAATAGCATAATAAGATATCTATACATAATTCCAGAAAGTAAAAGTATTACCATAATTATTGCACGTTTTTGGATAAAATCAGATTCTGACTAATTAGTTAACAAATAAAAACATTCTTAAGAGTACAAAGATATAGAGTTTTTTATTTACTAACATATCGCTGTTATAATAAGAATTGTAGATAAATCGTGTGGATAATTATTGATGTTGTTTAATAAATGTATAGAAATCTTCAAAAAAATCTGATATGATAATTTATTACTACAAAACATTAGTGTGAATATTTTTAAGAGGAAACAACGTAGTAGTTTAGTTAGTTTGAAAATTCAGAATAGTTACAATTCTGGCATGGAATGTTTCGAAGCATAGCAAAATTTAGATCAAACCCAAGTTTAAATCTTTCTCGAAACTTTTCTATAAATCCAAACAATTTTATGATTGCTTTTATTATTGTACGTATAAACAGAATTTTTAAATGTGCATCTATATATTTTCAAGTGACTGATATAGTAACTAGTTCTAGTGTATTACATTCTGCTAAGATACAGACAATTTGGTAACGTTTTTCGTTTTTAATGAATTCAGACCTGTTAAGATGATAGCGAATACTATAATGGATTCAGTCAACGAAGATCTAAGGTATTCAAGGCCTTTATCTTAATTTTTCTTAATAAAAAGAACAACAGAATGAAGATAATAAAGTGCAAGTTAATTCTTGAAGCTTTAAGCTGTAAAATAGAAATCATAGGAATAATTACAATTACTTTTATACACTTTCATTTACTGTACTATATTTTAAATCTTTGTCTTGTTATTTTAATTGCAATGTATTTCAGACTCAATGTATATGTATATGTATATAAATTATCTACATGTCTTTTGATAAATATTTGTATTCAAACTTACATTTTGAAGAATATCCACTAAAGTAGTAACACTATTAAATCATCTATAACAAAAACAAAAATTTAATATTAGGTCCTCATGCAAACTTATATGTATATAAATACCGTGTATCAAAAAAGAACGCATTGAACTACATACATGTTAATAAATAATTATTTTTTATATATATGTCTCCTCAAAGAAATTGTACATTACAATGTATAATATATATACACCATACATATATAAATATATATATGTATATATATATATATTTATTTAAAATAATAAATAATGTAAATAAATTCACTTTTAGAAGTTAATTCTTTAATATAAAAAAGTGAGAACGGCATAGCCTAAATGCTATAACAAACTACTGTAATATTTGAAGTTTACCGTTTCGAAGAAATTAATTGATTCAAGCTCCTTACTCGGTAATGTACTTGCTGCATTCTAATTACATATAATAAATAAATCTGTGAATTATAATACAAAAGAAATAGTGCTCGTTACAATAAAATAGAAATAATAGTCTAAAACGAAACATAAATTGTAACGTAGTAATAGGTTAAATAAGTTAAATAGTTTTTCATGCATAACGAATTTAATCTTTTTTCTATAAATAAAATTGAAACAGTTATTTAAGAGAAATTCGTATAATATAAGCTTTGAAATATACCGGCAGTGAGGTATGCGTAAATTTCATTGGAAAATTAACGGTGCGCAACCGAGCTTTGCTTTCTTTCTCGCTTTTATACAAAAACGTGCTGAAGTCAACGAAAAATTGAATTGTGTTATCTCGTAAAGGCAGGGCATCCAGCGTACCCACGCGATCAGAGGCACTGGTTCGGTAGTTTGCCGTCCACCACTAATATGTATATACTTTAATTGGAGCCTCCCAGTTTCATTTTTGTGGATGTTTTATTTTACTTTTTATAGTTGAACAGTCTGAAGATTTTTTTAATTTAGTGGAGTTATTATTTAAATATTTTTAAGAAGAAAATATTTGATATATCAATTAATACTGTTTTATCTCATTTAAATTTTTTTTGTTTAAAAATAAATATTATTCTAATAAAAATGTGAGTATTGAAATTTTATTTTATATCAATAAATTAGTTTTGTTTATTATCAAACCTACTTCTTATACATTGAAATGATAAAAACTCTTCGGATATTTAAACAAGTAAAAGTATAATTAATTGAAATTTTTATTCAAGCTTAGTCTATCATTGATGAACATTTAGATTATAGAGGAATTTCTGTTAACGTATATGTAATATAGAAAAACATACTTATTGTATAAAATCCTTTGTATTATTATAATAGTGTTATAATTCTATGCGTTAAAATAGAGCGTAACTAATAGAAACAGTGAAAAAGTATTCTGAGCATTTGTGACAAATATGATTTACCTTCTGCTACTAACAGCTGCTTGAAAACTTGAATTTTTCTAATACTCATCTTTTATCGAACATTGCAGACCAAATATTATCAAATTATAGATATAATTTATATATATATATGTGCACCATATATACTTTTCTTAATTATAATCAATATATTATAATAACCATATATTATTAATTATAATCAATTTTAGAGTATTTAAGTTTACAATATTAAGATTTATTTAACCTAATTGGCTTAGTATTTTATTTGAATTTACAATTCAAATATTACGTAAAATTTGAAGAAAATTATACTACTAAATCGGTTTTAAGGAAAAAAAGTATTCTTATGTCGATAACATACTAAGCTTTTTATTTCAGAATATTCGCAAAGACTATTAATAATTGTAATAATATATTCTACTTCTTGAATTATTTATAATAAATGTATTTTTAAAGTATTTTCATATAATTTGTTATTTAATAAATAGAAAATACAAATTAATAGATAAATCTATTAAATATTTTTATTGCAGTTGACTGATTTTAAGTTGCCTACTTACTGGGTTTCGAAATGAATGAAATGTTCAGAATACTTCTGTTCATGTTTCTTTTTTCTTAGATACTTGAAATTACCAATATTAATATTGTAAAATTTAAACCTGACGCCAATAATTTATATCATCTAATATAATATAGGTAATAAAAAGAAATTTATTATAAATCTTCATATATCCTCCAACATCTTATGTTTCTTTTAATGTGTATTATTATTTTTATACGTACGTACATATATGTCAAAAAAAGCACCTTATGAAATTTGGAAAATACTGGTTTTCATAATTGAATTTCATTTTTCATAAAATAAATAATATAAATCAAATAATAAATTCCAGTTTATAATCAAATGAATTAGCACGTGAACAGTAATACACTTGTGATTATTAAAATATTCACTTGTATTTTAATAAAATGTCAAATAATTCATATTATAGGATTTTTTAGAATTATATTTGTATTTGTAACTGCCTTATAAAACGATAATATGAGTTACTTCATATATTTTATTAACTTGAAATATTTAATGTCGGTAGTTAATTAACTTAAAAAAGAGAACATACTTATAGAGTTAGAAAAATTCAAATTAGAAGAATGCGGCATCATATATCATCTTTCAAATAGTAATGGATAAATGTAGCTAAATTTAAAAATGAATTGATAATTAGTCACGTGTATCAGTTTTAATGAACAAAAGAGAATGAGACGATTCATATAGATAAATCAAAGTGGGAAATGTTTGGTCTATAATTTATTAAAGTACGATAAATTCACGTATCACAGCAATGAAAATAGATGTACCGTGAAATATTGTACATTTGTAGAACAAGTTAATTCTATGAAAAGTGAGAACCTGTCTTTTTTAACATATATCTTTATAATAAATATAAAAAAATAAATAACTAGCGATTGAAATCTAAAGAATTTCATTGAAAGACAATTTAATTTAAAAGAGAAAAATTGCAAACTTATTCTTAGATGTCATAAATCTAAAAGATACGAGTACGTAAATAAAGTATTATTGTGATATTCCATAAAAAAATTAAAAACTTATTTTTATTCTCTTCATAATTGAATATTTTTTGTAATAAAATAGTACAGACAAATTAAACGTAGTTAAATAAAATTTTATTGATGTATTGATAGCGTATATTTGTAAAATCATTTACTTAAAAAAATACGCCTATAATCCTCAGAGTACAGTAAAACTTTTAGTTTACATTTTAATTTAAAATTTTTAATTTCGCATATAAAAACACAACTTTGATACCAACTAAATAATGCAAATTGTACATTGTTGATAATTATTCTTGTTTTATTCACCGTTTATAAAAGTGAGATTATTATTGCATTTATTTTATATGTATATAATTTGAATTCTTTTATTGGGTTCAGTTATCATGTTAATTAAATGTACATGTTATACATATTAAATGAAATAACTATTATATATTTTAATTAAAGTTATTTCAAATCAAAAACTATTACTTCACGTTCAGAGGATATTATTTGATGTACATATGATGCTAGTAACTGTATAATAAAATATCGAAACCTGATATTATAGCTGTAAATGGTAGTTAATAATTACTAAGCATAATACGAATAAATCATTTAAAGATACATAAACGTCAATGAGTAATTATTAGATTCATTCTTGAATAATTAATGAAAAACTAGGATGTTATTGTTAAATTTCAAAGTGAAATACTACTTTCACTCAGACGTTCTTTATTAAGTTGCTAAGAAAATTTAGTAAATAACCACAAATCTAACGGTACTTAAGTGTAATCGATCAATAGTAAATTCCTTAAAAGGTTTTTCATCAAGATAAAATTACTGTTGACTAAAGTCATTTCAGCATCTGCAAATTAACTTACTTGTTTAAAAAATATATTTGATTAGAAGTCGAGAAGAAATTTTATTTAATTTTACTTTTAGACAGATTATAACAAATAATATTTCTCAAATTCTATCATTTAGTTAATAAACTAAATTTATGATTAATGACCTAAACAATATAAATGATCAGAAATATTCTTTATTTTTAAAAATATTTCATACTTCTGCAGAAATGAACATAATTCTGACTTGTGAAAGGTAAGCGAAATATCTTCTAAACCAGAAAAAAATAGGTGAACAGTAAAAAGAGTAGATTGTTCGTTTTCTGGATAGTTAGAAAGAACGCGCGATACTAGTGCAGCAGACTAGAGAGATGTAAGCGGAAAAATACTTTATAGGCTAGATGAGAAGGAAGAAGAATGTACGACGGGTAATACAGAGAGAGAGAGAGAGAGAGAGAGAGAAAGAGAGAATGAAAAAATGGGAATCAGTAAGTAAAAGGGAGAGCGATGAAAAGCTGAATATGTGCGCGCGTTGTCGTTGGCGTCAGGAAAAGCGGGACAGTGACCTTTCACCGACCCAATTTCAAGCACAAGTCACAACTCAGCGTCAAGGGTTGAACGTTTTCGACTATAAAGCGGAAGTGCACGCTTAAAATCTCGGTGCATTTGCATGTTTAGAAATTTCTAATGGGTCTAAAATAACGTCTAAAATGTTTAACATTCCCATTATGTGATAATATTTAATTCGAGATTCTTACTTTTCTATTTTATTTTATTCGCAGATAAAAAATGGGGTATTTTTAATCGAGTATTGGTTTTATAAAGTAGATAAATTAGATATATGTGCGGTTATATCAATATGTTTAGTTGAGTAAATTTTTTTATTATACAAAAAATATAATTTTTTATTTAGTATTTTGCATAATAAGAAATCTTTATAAAGTTACGAAAATAATTCATATAAATTTTATATTTGAATAAATAAAATTCTGAATAATTATTAATTTATCCTTTATTTAATACTAATTAACTTGCGATTCTAAACATAATTTTCTTTTAGGATTTCTTTTTATACATTGATAAATACTTACCTAAAATAAAAATTTTACTAATACTAAAAATACCTGATATTAAAAATTTATTTGAAAAACAAAATTTTGAAAAATTAAATACCACAATTCTTTTTAGTTTAGTAGATTAGTAAAATTTAGAGTTTCACATACTGAATGATAAATGGCCCTTTTTATTTATTCTTCAAGACATCTGTAAAATATAAACATGTATTGGAACTGTTCGGTGTTTGAATTGAACTACATCAATACTGTGATTTTATTATTTAATTTAAATTGTTTTAAATATATGAAAATTATACATCAATTATATAATTATCCATAAGAAAATATATTACATTATAGGAGTATATGAAAGAACTATAATAAGAATTAGTTATTATTAGTTACCACTATATTTATAATTTATTCTAAGGATTAAAAATTAATGTTGAGAGATTCATGTAACTAAATAGAACTTGGTAAGCTTTATTTCATATTTAAGAATAATTAAATTTTTAATTCATCTAAAAGATACTTCATTATATTTCAGATAGAAAGTTATTATAATTTCAGTTTAAAAAAAAATGGTTATATGTCGACATTATGATCGGTACTGCTTCAAAATTATTTACGTTTCAAAATTCAGATCTATTCGTATAATATATATGCTGGCACTTGATTTCAAATCTTGATTGACATTTTAAAGTTTTTCAGTTTCTAAATTGAGCAAAGAAAAGAAACAAGTCTTGTGAATAATAAATATGAACTCTTATTAAACAGAAAATGTTTAACAGTAATGTGTAACAAAATATTTTAATGAAGTTTTTGATTTAATCTTCTATTTGACAATATAATCGCCTATACATATATACATACTACATGTATATATACACACGCGCACGCGCGCGCACACACACACACACACACATGCACACACAAACAAAATTAGAATAAAATTTCCTTATATGAGTTTCCTATAGTTCAATAATTTGCAGGTCTTATTTGAAAAAGTACGAGAGATATGATATTATAATATAGGATTATTCTTTTTTCGATAAATAAAAGAATTTGCCCTAATAATTCAATTAATATATTTTAATACTATACAATAAGATTTTCTGTTAATTTTTTTTTATAAAAATTAATGGGATATAATTTTAATATTAGAAATTATAGGTACTTACTTCATCATTAGTATAAGTGTTTTTATTTATTTTAAAAATGCTGTTCCTTTTCGACTATTTTTATAATTTTAATGTATATTAATAAATCTACACTGATAATTAAAATCATGAATTATGAGAAAGCGAATATAAAGTATTGTTGCTTGATGTGGCACTCTTGTTGTTAAACATCGTTTTGTACATACATGTTTGTATACGGTATTTTAATATATGAAAGCTAAAATATCATTTATATATATATATTACATTATCTATTTGTTAATTACAATAATAATTGCTCAGTCTTAATACAACTATAATTTATAAATATTTGTTGTTGGATGTTTAATTGTACATATATTAATTGTTGAAGACCATAATTGAAGACCATAGTTCTATATCTATATCAAATTGGAAACTTCAAATTAACCATACACTGAATAATTAAAATAATATTATATAATATTTCAGGTTTACAATAAATTAATTTGTAGATTTCATTAATCTTTATAATTATAAAATCTCATCAAATTGTGGATATATGTTATATCAAATATCAAGTAAACAATTAAATTTTGTATTCATTACTAATTTAGTTTGTACTTAATTTATTACAAATACATGTAGAGATAACAACATTAGTATATTAAAAAATGGGTTCATTTCAGATTTCAATTTATTTTGTGTTTTTCTTTTTAGAATGAGATTTGGATCTCACATATATATTAATGTAGCATATTTTTCATAGTGAAATATTTTGAATTGTGGTATCTTCTCAATTAAAAAAAATAAAATATCTTATTCATGTTATATCTATGACATTTAATAATAATAAAATACTGAAATTGTATTTATTATTTATTATTATTTACCAATTTTACCTTTTATTTTATTGAATTATTATATTTTATTTTATATTTATACATATTATAATATATATATATATTTAATTATATTTTTTATTATGTAAAATTAAATGTACTTTTACATTACAAAAATATTAATTACCAATATTCTGGAGAGTCATATTATTTGTTACACAAATAAATATTATAGTTATAAATTAATTCTTTTATATTTTTTGATTGTAAATATATTTTATAACTCTTTACTTGAAGAGAAATTTGCAATTGCGGCTTAGTTAACATTTTTTCAATGATATCAGAACTTATATAAAATATATTTTAGAAAATTAAATTATTTTTGCATCTCATTGAATGTGTAGAGTAAGTAAGCTTCATAGGAGGAAATGTTCTTTTCATTAATAGTTATATTAATAATTATGAATTATTTAGTATTGATTATTTATATCATATTAAAGATTTTAGTTGTTACGCAAAATGTGTAACATAAAATTAAATGTCTTTACACAAATATTTAAAATATTTATATTTTATATAAATTATATAAATAAATATATAAAATATTTACATAGTATTTGGTTTTTGCACGTTATTATTATATATTATTTTTCACTATATTATTATTATGCATATATTGCTGTTACTATAATATGTATATTTTACTTTACATTTCTCTTTTAATTTCTTTTTCCTAAATTTATTTATTATGGTCAGTTGACCTAAATTGTAAGGTATATAAAAATAAGTCATTTCACATTCAATTCTAAATAAAAATTTATAATTATAACAAAATTTTGACACACGTCGATTACATATGAAATTCCGAAATACATTAGTTTCAATTTCAAGTCAATACGCGCAAGTACATGCAGCCCGTATTTTCCTCAAGAACAATGTATCTAGAGAAGTGGAGGAATGTTTCAGTAAAATCATAGCACATGATTAAAGTGTCAGTTTTTCAAAAGACTTAAAAGAGGGATACTTGAATCCACAAGGTAGAAAAATATGTCACCGTCTAGTTACAGTAAGGTAAAATTCACCGGACAATGACTCTGGCAGCCGTTATAAGGAACATAAGATCAATTCATCTTCTAAGGTGAACAGAATTCTAAACGTACGCTCAGTAAGCCACACGCGTTGATGCAAATCACCTTTCTCAGGATGACCATCCCTTGGTGCTTTCACTTGTAATATATAGAAAGTGAGCATAGTATTCTCAACAGATTGAATATTTAGAGAAATACCTTGGCAAGTCTTTCTCAACTTATTAATATAAATTTAATGTCAAATTTAAAATTAATATCAACTTATTATTAGTTCGCTAGGTTTTCAAATTTATAATTAATTTATACTTAACTATATGAATGGATATAGATTTCACATTATATGTAGTCAATGATTAGAATTTAGAAGTTTAAATTATAAGTTTTAAAATAATTAGACATACAATATGTAAGAGCACAATAAAATATAATTCCTAATATGGAAATATATATTTCTGAATAACATTTCTAAATTTCTTTTATTATTATACTTAGTAATACAATTGAGATTTGAAATTAAATGTAATGAAATAATAAAAATATACTATATTACAATAATACGTTTTTTTCTTATTAATATCTTTTAATTATTTATATTAATATTATTAATAATACCTTTTATTGTAAATAAAAATTATAAAAAAATTTTTTTAATTAAAAAATGTTTAATAATTAAACATTGTCTTTTTCTTAAAAAATTTACTAATATATATGGAATATAACATTTTCTAGTTCAAATTTTGTAAATACATACCTTTTTGTGTGCGTGTCTGGCTAGATTCACATAATACTACTTACAAATGTAGCTTTTAAAAGTTATTTTATTCATTCAAATTATATGTTTATCTAATAAAATTTTTGTTATTATTCGTTTTAAAACATTTTTGTTTTAGTATAATAAATTGATTTGACTATTCATTGACTATTCTTTGACTACTACATTATATATAAAATATCTAAATAAGAAATTAGTAAAAGTAAAAGAAATAAATAAAAGAATATTCAATATAAATATAATTTAGCATTTGTTTACTGATTTTAGTTAAATAATAAACATAACTAATACATAATTTTAGACGTAAGATGTTTGAAAAATTATATACCGTTAGTTGTATGTAAAAATAATAAAAGATATTATTTTAAAAGCCAAACAGACAAAAAATTTTTACTTTTTATTGAACAAATTAAATATTTTTTTTCTTTCTAGTTAAATTTTTTTTAGAAATAATTAGTTTCAATTTTAACATTTAAAATATTATGATATAAGTATATAATTGTTTTATTTAATGTAAACAGGTATATAAATAATACTGTAGAACATTTATGATTTATTGATAATTTTGACGATTTACTTCAAGTAAATAGGACATATATGTTATATATTATTACTGTACTTGAGTAATAATAAAGTATAAAATACTAATAATTCAAAGAAATATTATAAATAAAGACAAGGTAAAATATACAGAAGTCTAAATTTATTGAATATTAAATATTTACCATTTTATTCAGTTATAAATAAATTTACATAGTTATAAATAAACTAATCCCTTTATACATTTGATTCTATATAAAAAGTGCATGATTTTCAAAGGCTCTTTTCACTCGCATACTATAATAGTAAATTTTTTAAATCTTTTGTGGAATAAGATTTTCATAAGTTTCGCTATTAAATCTAGTTAGAAGAAGTTTTTAAATATAATTCAAGAAAAAATTTATATCAACAGAAAAATGTTAAAAATTCTATGACTTATTAAGAAAGTATAGTACAGTATGGTATAGTAAGCATAGCAATAAATCTTACTGTGAATAATTTAGAAATTAACAATAATATTACAAACTTTTATTGAATTAAAGTCCAGAATTTTGTAATTTAATTCTAAATAGATTTTTATAAGAATACTAAAAATACGTATTTACTTATAATAATATATATATTCTTAGTTAAAAAGTTAACTTAAAATTTATAGTTATTCATTAGAACAATAACATTTATTAGAAATATTATAAAATTACAGTGAAATAAACTTACTAAAGTATTTTTTCAATCATTCATATATTTGAGATAATAAATATAAAGAAAATAAGTAATACATAAGATAATAAGTAATATCTAAGATAAAACATGATTTTATAATGTATAAACAGTTAAACTTAATACATAAACTGTTTCATATAATGTAGAAGATATAAGATAGTTAATGGGTAATAGGTATAGGTAACACCTATAAGTAATAGGTAATAGGTAATAGCCTATTAGTATTATAATAGGTAATAGTAATAGCCTTCTATAAAGAAAAGAGAACTAAACACGGAAAAGTGAGTGTTAATCAAATTTACAAGTTGTTTCAGTATTACATATAAAATCTCTGTATGATATCAAATATCAGCTCTATTTCATTCATTGAATACAATGATGTATTATCGAGATGACATGTGTAAAAATTACGGTAATCGATAAAATGGATTAAACTATTACTTGCTTAATATGTATATGTAAATGATAATGTGAACTGCGTTATAAGTTATAATTTAAAATTTTTTTGTATAACATTGATTTTCCATTATATATATTATAAAACGTTTTATTAATTATTAAAACTGATGTTTATTGGTAAAAGAGTATTCTAAAATAAAGAATATTAAAGCAACGATATTAAAAAATTGAAAATAATATAAATTACATAATTTTATTACTGAATAATTCTTAATTATCTAAGATACTGGAGTATTACATTTTATTTTAATGACCTATTATTGTTTCATTCATTTAGTACGAAAGTATAATGTATGCAATATAAGCCAGAAATTATAAGTATATATATAACAATAACTAATAACAAATGATAGTGACAGTTAATAATTAATTTGAAACTGTTAATACAGAAATACTTTACGGACGCTTCATAAAAAACCTTTGATATACTTTAAATTTATATCATATTATTTATGCGAAGTGCTATTATGTTGACTGTTTACACATGCTTTACCCTTGAATTTCATATTATATCAAAATATATTTATACTCTCGAAATATATTTTTTGCGTCTGTATGTAACATTCATTTTTAAGATTTAAATCATATTTTACAAGAAATACAAAATTTGTTGAAATATGGTTAATTTATTTGTTTATGTTATATTTTTTTAAATAAGTTCAAGTTTTTGATACTTCAATTAATTAATTATGATAACATAACTTTAGATAATATATAATAACATAATATATAATAACATAACATAAGCAGACTATAGCTTTAAATACTTTCAGAATGTTATTAAATTATTTGTTTTAATTTTATAATATACTATAATTTTTCAAAATATTCAAAGTCCTTTACATACTTCATGACTGCTTTAATCTAAATTTATACTTAGAGACGTAATTGCAGACAAATCGAATTTAAAATACACTATATATATTTTAATCGACTTAAAAAGTCATTTTACTTGCATATAAAAGTAAATCAAATCGAAATCATGAATAAATTCTTAATATTAATCTTTCTTAATTACATAAAATTACCAAAAATTGAAATTGGTAGTAATTTATTTTTAAACTATCATATTGTAGATTGGATATGAACATTAATTTTAACCACCTAAAAATTGTACATCAAATTTTAAGATACGATAGAAAGAGAAATATTTAATGTGGTTCTTCCTGGGAATGAAATATTTATATTTAAAAAACTAGTTTTATTTTTAGTACAATTGTCATTACTGAATTAATAGGAAATTTTCTAAATGAAGAGCGCATTTTTACTTATATAATTTAAAACCGTGAAATTTATATTTCTAATTAGGTATCAGAAGAAGATAGCCTATTGAATTCATATTTGGCATTAATTTTAGAAAGCTAATATCTTTCTTTGGAAGATTAAGTAAACGTTAAAACGGTCTTATCAAGGTACGAAGTTTGAAAAACCTTCGTTCATTTAATAACCGGAACAGCATAAGATTTGAGATTTGACGGTATCATAATGTATCAGGAAAGTATTAGATCTAGATTGTAATTAAAATTAATGCGTGAGAGAAACTTATTATTTTAAATAATATTAATATTAATTAAATATAAATCATATATTATATATGGTTTTTCATATATATATTCAAATATATCATCCATATATATATTTTTATATAATTCTGTATGGAATAATTTTTGTATGAGCCGAATATTTCTTTTATATATTTCAAATAACGTAGGAATATGTATATTTCTTATAATATTAAGTAATGACAATATTTATTTGATTTTTTAAAAAATTTAAGTCTTCAGTTTTGTAAAAGTGTATATTTTGTCTTAATAAATATAATAAAGTTATAATTGATTTATACTCACGTTGGGTTATGTGTACAATTCACATTATTACTTGAAATATCGATTCAATGGAATATCCCAAACGGAAATTACTCTCTAGTTAAACCGAAGCAGCTGCCTGTTATCAAACATAAATGCAAAGCACTTCCGATTGTAGGTATCTAAATAATTTATAATAGTCGCAATATCAGTTTTAAATATGAGCTACACAGAATTCTTTTAGTTTGCATAATGTTTGTATCGAATAGTATATATAATATGATATGTTACAATCTGTAGAAATAAAATAATAATATAACGTTTAATGATAATTATTTATAATGTTTCGGAAAAATACTTAAAAAGAGACTTTCTTTAAAAATATTTATCTTTTGATACATTCTTCTTTAGTAGTAAATTGTAAAAAGTTTATATAAACACAAGTTTGATTTAACTCAAAATTTTTTAGTTTATCCATAAATTAATCCGATCAGTTGCTAATAAGGGCTAGATACTGGAATGTTATTTATTTATTCAAAAATTTTAATATTAATGCATTATCATCTCTGTCGGTATAACGTAAAATTTTTTTTGTGAAAGAGTGTCAAAGTTTTAAAACTTTCAAAATAAAACAGAAATGATGAAACATAGATTTTATAAAGTCTTAAATCAATTTTAAAGTTAATTGTAAGTGAAGTTGGTAAAAAATGTAAAATAATGCACATAATTTAATATGGAATTTTCTAAATATAAAATGAAAAATTAATTGTAGGTACTGCAATCATATGAAAAATATTAATTTAATATTATCAACAACATTTTTCAGGAATGTAATAATAGATGAGGACAAAATTTATGTAGTATGTACCTATGTTATGAGTACCAACAAGAAGTCATTTTTAGAAGAAGTATTATTCATTTATCAGTTGAACAAATAATAAATAGAAAAACCTTTTTAATATATAAAAAAATCATATAAAACGATTTATTAAGTGCAATAATTTTATTACACAATAAGAATATTTTTAGAAAATTATAAATATTATGTAATGTTATCGAGAAACTAGACTATACTAATTTCTTTTTGATAATATTTTGATACTGCAACATTCGAACATTATTTGTCCCACATTTTCTATGAAATTTTAGCTTTCTGACATTATTTTAACACGAATTTGTTGAGATGAACTACTTTGACTGAAAGGTAAGAAATATAAAATCTAATAAAAGTAAGCACATACTTTATTTCAAAATATTGTATTTCTAACTTTCTGGTTCAGATATCTTATATCACGATACAAATAAATTCCAAATACACATTTAATAAAATTTAATGGAAAAGTAGCGTAAATTTTTGCATTCTTTATATAATTTATTTACAATAAAATAACTTTGATTTTATAAAAAGATATCTTTTCGCTATTAAATTATAATTATCTGATACATCGGATATTTAGTCTATTATAAAATATAAATATTTCTGGTAATATTCTATATCATATTTTTACTGGGATAAAATAGGTTTAGTAAAAATTAAAAATTAAGCATGTGTACCTTTAATGAATAATAATTTAAAAACTAAGAAAATTATAGCATTTCAATGTATTCAAGTAAGTATGAAATCTAATTCCGCTTCGAAAATCAAGCATTGAATATTTCCAAAAAAAAAAAATAAGAAAGACTAAAGTTCTGTCGAATTTTTTAAAGAGCAAAAAGATTATAACCATTCTTCAAGTCATTGTGACGTAAATGTTTCTTATCAGTCAAGCATATTCAAGGCACTTTTTCGGTGGTTGCATAAAACCAAAAATCAGATGAAGGCAGTTCGAGGCAAGGGAATAGACCCGGTGTGCGACTATTGCGCCTTAGGCTCCCCCGTATAATCTCCTCATTTGTCTATTCGTTGCACGTGTAGATTCATTGCTTGCTTTTTCATTCACGCGTAAGTCCGCAGAAAACCAAAACTGCCACTATAGAAAACGTTTTATCTGTCTACCATGGATGAACAATATGAATGCTAAACTGATATGGGGTGAGTAAAGTGCTTTTTAAGCAATTTAGAAATGAGGGAAGCCAAAAATAGGCAAAGCAAAAAAAATTACTGCAGAATATTATAAATCGATATTATGTAGATTAATTTATTTTAATATTTAATATATTCACGTTATTTTATATGAAATATACTGATCTAAGTGCAGTTAGTATTATGTATAAAAATGTATTCTGAAGATAATTTTAATATTATATTTTATATTATTTGTATCGACAGACGCATATTTTTTAAAAAGTTATTATTTAATTTATATATTACCTTAAACCACTAAAATTTATTACATTTATAAAAAATTTAATATTTGTGATCGAATATGAAGATTCTTTTCATTACTTTAAGTCTTTAATTTTACAACTGTTTCAAGTATATTTTCAAGGTATTAAGAACTACTACAGATATATAAATTCTATGATCAGTTTAAATTATTTAATTGTAAAATCTAATAAAGAACAATATTAACAAGTAAAATTTGAAATACAATTTACTTCAGCTTTGTAAAGTATTCACATAGTATATTCTTTTGACGTTGTACAGGTGGATAATTCTAAATATTTACATCATTAAATTTTCATTATTATTATATAATAAGATGATGTTTTACTTTATGAAATATATATGATTATTCATTTGTATTGCATATAGTTATTATTATTCTATAACAATAAATGTGCGCCTAATTAAATTTAAAACTAAAAAAATTTTCTTTAATTATAAAAAATTCATGATTCATTAACTGAGTTGAATGGAAATACAATGTAAATGTAAAATCAACTGTATAAATTAATATTTGCACATATACTGAATTTAGAATAAAACACAGTTATATTTAATTTGTGTAGTATAAGAAAACAATGGATAGAGATAATACTTGAATAAGGAAAGAAAATAATAAGAGAAACGAGAATAGTAGCAGTTCACGTAGATATCTCTATTCATACACACATACATACACAAACACATACGTACATACATAAAGTGTACATACGGGTTGTAATACATGATGAGGCAAGGAGGTTATGTGTACCTTCATGGTGAGTGGACACACTGTGACTGAAGCGTACATTGATGATAACAAACTGAGAGAAAAAGGGATGGAAACAGAGTAGCAGAGCTTCCGCTTACAACCGCTCGCTAGCGTACCTCACGTATTACTGATAGGAAGTTCACGAGAGCCGATGGATGGTAGCGCATGCGCCGTTTCTATAGAACAACCAGAGGGCAATAAAGAAGAGAGAAGCAGAGAAGCTGAAAAGTTCGTAAAAGGAATGGTAGGGAGAAGAAGCGGCCGTCTGAACTTGGCTCAAGCAGGTTACAGCGTAGTTGGGAAGAAGAGGGCATACAAGTTCGAGGGGCGTATAAAATATATGTAAGAGTAGAGCAAGTCAGTGATAAAAACAAATAGTAATAGAGGGAAGGGAAAAAGATAGGTTGTTTGGTACAAAATAACTCTCTATGCTAAAGAAAATAAAACAAAAAATATATAGTACATGAGGCTATGTGAATAGTAAATTAAGAAATTATTAAATTATTTTTATAATATCGTGTGGGTTTTTTTTTTAATTTGATGCAAATATTAAAATTTAATTTAATTTAGAAGTAATTAAAAAAGCTAAGTTTTTATATTTAGATTTGAACATAAACCGAAACTTTCGTAAACTCTTATTTTATAATTAAACTGAGTTTTATATCGCGATATCAACATTTTTCAAAGAAATTTTATAAAATAGAATTATGCTTTTATGCTTGGCTAACGTAATAGAAATTTTTTACATACTTAAACTTCAAAAATAAAATAACAATATAATTTTTAATAGAAATATATCTAGTTATAATAATAAAAATTTATTTGTTCCTGACACTAATTGTAACTCTTATGTAGCATTCGATGTTTTATTTCAAATATGTTTGTCTTTTTGTAAATTAAAGACTACATTCATGGTTGATTTTAACTTTTTCAAACGTTTATTTTATTTGACCTGAAGACTATTTAGTACTTAAGGTAGTTAAATTATTTATTTCGTCATATTCGCAATTGAGTGTCGAGTCGTCAGGTATACGAAGATATTTGGATTGTTGTTTAATAATTTTTATAAGGTAATGATAATACTTTGTAGAATATGTGCAGCCAAAAATTGTATGAAATACAAATAGTCTTTAATAAGCTTCTGCATAATGTATATTTATTTACTCTTCATATATTTTTTGTAAATTGCTAAAATATTAATTTAAGTAAACATGTTATTCGTACATTTCTATATACTTAAGAACAAAAGTTGAATAAACATAGTTGCAATAATATTGCATTCATTAATTTTTGTACCTATTTTAATAAATATTTTATTTATTAAAGCAATCATTTTATATTATCGCAAATGAAATGTTGTAAAAAGAATGGTTTTGGAATTCGCAAAAATAATAATATAATCGCTATTTTTAAGATTATTATTTTTATCATACAATATTTTCAAATTTCCGTAAATTTTTTATGCCTTTTCTGTTCAATCCATGTATTCTTTTAATTCGAAATAATAAAAGAAACGAAGAAACATAATCTTTAATAGAATGAAAATTTACAGAATAAAGAAATATTGAATTTTTTTACAATATTAAATTTATAATTTATCGAATTACAAGCTATGAACATATAAAATAATCTACTCGTAAAGTAGTATATAAATCATATTTTTGAAACTATAATAGTTCGATAAATTTTTTTAATAGATGTTTAAAGATTTAGTTAAATATTGTAGGAAACTATTTTTTAATGTCTCAGTCATAAACTCTACAAACATGCGATATCAAAAAATTTCAATTTATAATCTCATGCTTTTATACATAAGAACTGTATTTATAACAAAAATATAATTTTATATTTTCTGTGATTTTTTATACGTAAAACGTTCATCTTAATCAATTATATACATGTCGTTCATCATATTTAATTATATATAAATATTTATTCAAATTTACAGTAGTATTATTTACTTATTAATTATTTATTTATTCATATAGATAAAAAATTCATTCTTTCTAAGATATTCGTATTAATAGTGTTTCTTTTTAAGAATCTGAAAGTGTAAGTTCCTAAGCGATTAATATTGATTTATGAACATAATTCCGTATATATTTCTAATTAATTTTTGTGAATTATCTTCAGAAAACACTAACCTCTAAATCATGAAAAAATTATTATACAGTATAATTTTAAAATCTTCATAGTATTAAAATAATTGAACTAAATATTAGTAGAGTAAGAAAAGATCAAAGAAGATGCATAAGTAATATAATAAGGTGAAGTAAAACAGTAACTTTAAATATAAAAAGTGAAATTTTAGAAAATATCAGAAAATTTGAAGGAATTCTAGTAAGTGTTTAAATATAAGAATAATGTTACTCTAAATTCTAAGAGTAAACAATTTAAATTACATAGATTCAGAACAACTTAATGAGCTGTTCAACTATTATACATAGATATCTTAATGAGCAGTATTCGAGTACATTAAGCAAAATATTTATTGCGATTAACTAATTACAAAGCTATAATTTGTTAATCGAGGTGCTAGCGAACTATCAGTTGAATGAATTTTATGTAGATAAAAATGAATTTCTCAAATATATCAGTTTTCTGCAGTATAGAGCGTTTATAAGTTACATTCAGGAAATGGAGAATTAATTACCCTTATACTATATAAATTAGATAAAATAGTAGATACATTCTTAAACATGAATTTTTTCTACGCGCTACAAAGTTTTTTTCTAACTTTTATTATTGTTATATAATTGTGAAAAACGAAGACTTAAAGAATATAAAAAAAATAATTTATTATTTAAAAATATATTAATCCAAAAATGTTCGAAGTGAAATAGAATAACATAAAATTATGTAATATGGAACAATATATATTTGTAAAATAATAAATTAAGTTAAGATGAGAAATTTCTGATAAATGGTAAAATTAAAATGGTAAGAAGAAAATCTGTCTAACAGAGAAATTGATTATTAAAACATTAAGAGAATCTTAAGAAAAGTATTTTTTAATATTCTTCCTTTACTAATATTTGTTTATTTAAAGATAATTCAATGCAGCTTCACTTACAATTAAACATTAGAATATAATAACTATATAATATAATAACAGATATATTATAGATTATATAATTTGATACATTTTCTATATTACTAAATTTTATATGAATTATATTACAATACACTAAATTAAATGCGATTTAATGATTTTTTACAATTTTTTATTTATAATGTTCATATTAAAAGTTATGATGTTGGATAGATTATTATATGTAGTGGAAGAATTTTACTTGAATTAAAGTTGTTCATTAAAATGTTATGATATTTTTAAAAACGTCGAGTAATGAATGAGCTATTTAGTGCTGTATAAAGAGAATTGCATACATTAAAATAAAACTCTTTTAATGCTGTAAGGAAACAAAATTATTATTCTGACAATACTATATCTAATTATTGATAAATTGAATTTGAAATAAAGATGAAGAAAACTATTGTATTATTTATTTATAGGATTAGATTTGAGTAAATTTAGATAAAATTTATTAGCCGCATAAATTTGAAAAGTAGCAATATGCAAAAAATAAATCAAGCAGTATATTTATACAAAGTATACAAAAAATTGTACTAAAATTTATTTCGCATGACGTCATATCATGCAAAATTATGATAGTAAATTAGTAATGGTGTAGGATTTAAACTACTAATACAAATGATAAAAATCCGTTAAGTCTGAATCTCGATTTTCTCTTTTAAAAATCTGAAGCTAGACCAGAAGTGATAGGTTCTTATCATGCTGATTTTCGAAAAGTTAATTAAATACAATTCGAGGTGATTGACGATAAAAAATTGCCAATCATTAGCTTATTTACATGTGAAACTACTCTTAGTCCTTATATTAAAAATCGTCTATTTACAGTTAACTATTCTATTTTCTACTATTTAATAAACAATTTTTTATTAATGAGCATATTCAAGATATTCTGGACACTTCTATTTTGCAGCTTTTTTGTTTTAAAAAGGAATGTATACTGAAAAACATTGTCACATATATATAACTGTAGTATTAGGTACATTGGGTCGAAAGTTTTTCTGGGTTACGGTGGTAAGAAAATTTCTTTTATACATAAAAAATTATAACCACATTATTAAAACATAAATTATAATTCTAAACTTCATCAATAGCAGTATACAAAGTACTTAATTGTTTAAGCAATCTTTTTCATAAATGAATATTGTATTTATCTATTCTTTGAATTCTTCGCTTTTTGAATAACAATAGTTTCCTTGGACTTGTTGTTTTGAAAGCAGCTTTGAGATGATATTGTTTTCTAGATAAGTTAATTACTAGATGTATCCCCATAAGTATTATTATTAGCTAAATGATGTTGGTCATTTAAATAATACGAGATGAATATTTAATACAATTTTTCACATACCATAATTAACTGTATATGGCAGTTCATATCCTAGTGAAAGATACTGTTAGTAATACAATTAATTTATCAAACCAAGAAAGTATGCCTTGTAATGAATTTGAATCATCACTCTATCTAAAATCTAAAGCATTTTTGTTAAGAAAAAATTCTATTATTAATTCTCGTTATAGTGTTTTTCAAATAAGTTTCAAGCCTTTTGCACTGTTGCAGCAAAATTTTATATCGTAATCATAATAGATTTCTAAAAGTAATTGGTCAACTACAAGTGTGTATTACATTTTTCAATATTCATGAAATTATTTTTCCAAAAAAAATAAATTTTTATATACTTAAAATATCATTCAAAACATGAAAATGAGTTTTAAAAAATAAGAAATATTAAAATAAATTGTACTGTATGTTAGTTCGAAATATATGCAAGCATTAACTATGTGAATAAAATAGGAATGTTACAGAAATAATTTCTCATTGGAATTATTTTCCTTATTATATAGAAGTAATAGTATAATCGTTATGTAAATAATAGAAATATTTAATATTAAACTTGTTAATTAATTAGGTTTCTAATATATTGTCTTTATAATGACATGAAATGTTATATTAGTATATCTCAGTACCTGCAATGAGAAAATACGTCAGTGTATGTTACCAAATATGTCTTGTAGTTAAAGAATAAATCGATAAGCATATTGTAAAAAATTGTAATAGTGATACAAAGAAAGGAAAAGAGAGAGAGAGAGAGAGAGAGAGTGAGAGAGAAAAAAAGAGAAAAAGAAAAAGAAAGAAAGAAAGATGATTCAATTGGATAAAATATAAAAAATTTTATTTAATAATATCTGAAACAAAAGCTACAAAAAATATACGTATATAATTCAAAAAAATTGCAAATTAATCGAATAATTTAAAATTAATTGCTAAATTATTGACAGAGAATTTAAACTTGGAAGATTCTCATTAAAGGTCAGAAGTGATTAATATAGGTTTCATACTTTGGCGAAGATACTCGTACTGTAAGTGATTAGCAATCTTATTAGACTCGTAGAAAAATGATTTTCATAAATGATAGATTAATCTCACAAGAGTTTCACAATCTCATTAGACTCGTAGAAAAATGATTTTCATAAATGATAATTGAATATTGTCCCTGAATTAACATAAAAATACGCTTTATTATAAGGCGTATTTTTACTAAGAGAATATTACGAGATTTGTTACCAGAAGAAATGTGATACTGTTGGATAATTGATCAGATAACAAGAATGAACGAGATCCTTTGATCATTGATGCTAACGTGTAGAACAACATGAAAATTGAAGCGAAAAATCGATGTTAGCAACGATAAAAGAGCTATGAGATTATAAAGACTTTCATGGCACTGTTTAAAAGCAGATTCATTTCTTTTCTTGTTTCTTTCCTTATTTCTTTCCTTGTTTATTTGTTAAAGAAAATCAAAGAAATTGTACAATAAAAAATATAAAAATCATTAAAATTTTTTATTTAAATAAAATATTCCTAGTTTATTAGTTACTTTATTGTTATTAGTTATTAAAATATAGTTTATTAGTTAGTTTATTAGTTTATTATTGGTATAAGTATTCCTCTCAGAGCAAAGTCTAGTAACAAATAAGAACAGATTTACCAAACAAATTGTACATAAATAGCAATTTTGCAACAATTTCTTTTTCTATTTATAAGAATACATGAATGCATGAACGAAGTATTATATAAATTAGTAGAAATATATATACATGTAAAAAAAGAAATAATTGACGTATCAAACATTAATAAAAATTTAAAAAGTTACTAATATTATAAAAAATATTAGTAGTACCAGTTTAATATATGAATATATTTCTTAATATATTTTATTTCTTCTTTACTGTGTAATTTTATTGTGTAATTCTGTGATACATTCTAATTATACACCATTTCGATTTTATTTATATCATTCTTTTTATATATATACAAATTTTCGTACTTGTGGGAACCACCTATATTTAGCTGTACCTTATTCCTAAATAATTGGCTTTTTGTATCCCTTACAGAAAATATGAAGTATATTTAATTGTACTTTTACTAAATGGAAGCAGTTTTAAGGGGCAAAAATATATATAAAGAAACAAAATATATGAATGTTTGTAAATATAAGTAATTAGATAGATACATCTTTATTTGTTTGTCCATATTACAATACACTATCTTGTAGATAGATAGATAAATAAATTAATAGAGAGAGAAAAGAAAACAGAGACCATTAAGTGTAAATTGTATTACTAACATGAAAATAACTTAATTAATTAATTGATTAACACTACCTGGGAGTAATATAGGTGATAAATTTTTTTAATTAAATGGATATAATGTTTATGCAATATAAGAATAGTATTATTTTTGAAATTAGTGTTTAGGAAGTACTACAATATTTAAAAAATATTAATACATAGTTGCTATTTTTATACTTAAAAATCATTAATATACAATAATATATGGTGTTTAAAGTGAAAATATTTGAAAAGATATTTTTGTAATAATTTAAAAGGACTAATTTATTTAATATTTCAGATGTGCATAAATTCTACAATCTGTAAAAGCCTTATGATGTATTGAGTTAATGTTAATTTATACAATTCCTGCTTAAAAATGCAGCGAAATCTAATAAAAATATACTGATATTTTAAGCATTAAATAATGCAATATTTAATTACATATATTATATTATATGATATATATTTTTATACGGTATAGAAGTATAAAATTGCAATTACATTGTCTTCTATGTTACTCAATTATAAATTAATAACATATTCTGATAAATGCAACGAGTAAGTGAATTTGACAGATCAATTTAGAAATAAAGAAATAGATAAAAATTAATATATATTGCAATTTAAATAAGGTACAAATTTAGAATAACATAGTTCTATTCTTTTCTGGTATTTCAGTAATTTTTTGAATTTAAAGCTTATATAAAATATAAGCTTACTCATATAAAACCATTTCCTTATTCATCTGTTTAATTCAATTAAGAATATTTTCGTAAAAATAATAATTACAAAAACTTTTATTAAATGTACTTTAATTTTATTTGTTGTAAAAAAGTGATAATTTAAAAATATTCTATAAGTGCTAACGTACACTTATAATATACTTTTATATACATTAGCAAATATTTTTGATACATTCGTGAATATTAATTTCTTTTGTAATATTTATAATGTATAATAAACGATTAATAAATTTTCTTATGTAATTATACTTTCTTTCAAAAGAATGTCAGATATTGACGCTTCTCCTCTACAAATAAATTTTTAAATGATACGACAGTTGTTAAAAGAGAATGTATGTTTTTCACATAGATAAAATTATGACCATTTTTTCCGAAGAACTCAATTTTAGTTAAAGCAAACTTTAACTAAAACAACTTTTGTCATTATCTTTCTATATTTAAAGATAGTAATATAACTATACTTAGATAATGGAGTTTAATAACATTTTAGTCAGTCACTTGTAATCTTCTTCGACTGCAAAAATTCTAACCTTCATTGGAAAATTATCGGATATTATTAATTTTGTGTTAAAATGTTAAATACGTGATTCAATTCTCAAATTTTTATTTCAAACATCAATTATAAAAAGTTTGTAATTAAATACAAATAAATAATTACAAAGTAATAAAATTTAAAAGGATGTAATTTTATCTACATACATCCTTTACACAATGATAAATATTTTACACAATATTTTTATAAATTTGATACATTTAATTCAATAAAAATAATATTATTATTTACAAATATGCATTTATCTTAGTTATGCTAATGCAACTAATTTTAAAATAATGCATAGTTATTAATTAAAATATTTTAATTTGTTGATAATAACATTACAGTACCCTTATACGGTTTTAACAATTTAAGAATGTACCTATTTGTCTTATATATTTTATAAATATTCTTGAACATATAGCCTGATATAATAAGAATTTTCTAACTAAATTATAAATGATATGATGATGAAGCATGCATTAATAATGAATATATATACACATTTGTAAGAAACACGATATCACTAATGTAGCGACATTTTTAATTGGGAAAAAATTATAAATGACTGGGAGGTATACACTACAGACTTTATTTATACTTTACTTTCATACAATGACAAAATGCTTCTACCTATCAGGTATAAATAATTCCTCAATTACTACATTAAATATTTTCAGATTTTAAATATATTTACTAGAGGCTTTAAAAATTTAACATTATTAAAAATAATTTTCTTTCTTTTACAGGCTCTTTTGTTTATTGTTTTATTTATTGTTTTAACTTATATTTATTATTTCAGCATGAAAAATTTACACGCAAAAATATTTCTCAGGTGTAAATAAGGAATAATTTGAATTTTGATAATTTGCCTATTGCGTTGACTCTTTTTTTGGATTTTGTAGTAGTTCTAATTACGATGATTATTCTTGTCTTTTATAATTGAATTATCTATTATGTAAATAAGTTTCACTGACTATTCATAATATTCTTGTTTTTATCTTAACTGTCTCTCATTCTTTCTATATTTTTCTGCTTTATTTTTGCATTTATTGACCATTAATTAAATTGGTCTAATATTCGCACTGCTGACGTACAATAGATACTGAGTTTGTATAGTTGAGGCTCTGTAAAATGGCTATTTTACCGGATAAACGCTGTTCTCATATTAACTTGATTATTTACTACACGTGCTCGTATATTTTGTTATTCAATTGCTACAGGAAAGACTTTTGCAGTTCTCATCGCTACAAACTTATATTTATTTGGGTTCTGTCTATTTGGATGATCCAAGGTAGCGCCATTCTTTCGTTGCCGACCTCTCGAATACACCTCTGAATATACCACGTAAATACTCGAATTCGATATTTCAATTTTTCATGAGAAAATTGTTCATTTTATCCTTTTTTACAATATGAGCTATTCGGACTACCTCAAGCCGCTCGTATTATTATTCGTATTAGTGTTATGTGTGTTTAAGAGCACACGTTTGAAAATTGATCGTTTTAGCTCTCTAGTCGCTATTATATATGAAACATGAATTTCAATACATACTATGATTATATGCATTGAAAGAAGCATTTCATCATATTTCAATTAATTAAAATAATCTTATTAGATTATCTTCCTATTTATAATTATTCTGTACACAACATAATTTTATAACCATTTGTCCTAGCAATACTATTAATATACAGTTTTTCAATAGTAATGAAATAATACATTAATTTATATAACTTTTAGAAAATATTGCCCAAATTAAATATATTTGAATTAAACCTGAAGTAATTATACGTACACTGTATTCCTATTATATTATTGTATTGTCAAATAATCTAAAATATCTACCTATTACGCTAAGGCTCTTTAATAACGATATGTACTTTTCTTAAATTGGGAAGGAATTAACGAAAAGTTTTTCAAAATATATATTTCTACTTAATTTAGAAATGTTCCAATTTTTTATTTTTGAAAATTGAAATTAGTAAAATTGGATCAAGAATGCTTCTGACATAAAAGTTTAATAACATTGACATACATAATTCATCATTAATAGTTATAAAGAGCATAAAATTACGAAAGTTGATGTGTAACTGAAAGTTGTTTAAGTTTTTAATTCACAGAATTATGATTTCTAATTAGAGTAGAAATAAAAAAAATTCTTGAATAATTTATCTAGAACTACTACAGAATTACTAATATATTAGCTTCTGTTTGTTTATTTCGCTGATTTATTAAGCAAATTTCTGTATGTAGTTAAATGAATGCATCTATTTAAATATACATGAATTCCAGTTATTCTGAAGTGCAATATTAAATATTAATGGAATAACTAAATAAAATAAAATAATGAAGTTTTAATATAAAAACTAAGTGACATGGACAAATGACGTAAATATTTAAACTAGAAAACATAAATTATGCTTTACTCTTTGTTAGAACAAGAGAAATGCAGAAATTACCTCCATTAGTTATTGACGCACTAATAATAAGCGTAGAATTTATAGAAAGTATAACATTACTTCAATATAAAATATTAATCATAATGTTATAAAGTTTGATATTTAATTTGTAAGTAATTGTAAAGATTTGAAAAATATGCTCTGATATTCTTTAATTATATATTCATGAAAAGTACAAAAAGCATAAAATTTCTTTTTAAAAATGAAGAAATTTTTTTGGTATATTGTTTTAGAATAGAAAAAAAATTTATACCAAGTTTCAATACAATACGTAAATATTTTTTTGTATTTTTGTTCCTTAAGAAGTAATATTTTTGTTATTAATTGATAAGGCTTTTGTATTCTAGTATTTTCTCTAGTATTTATAGTAATTTTATTACGGAATAAAATAAAATTTAAATATATTTAAAATTCGAATATGAAATTTTATTTTAATTTTTTATGTGTTTAGAATCAACGAAAAATAAAAACTATACATATCTGTAAATGTTTTTCTACATAACTAAGTTATATAAATAAGAATGTTTAAATAAGTACTATCTGAATTATAATATTTCCATAATATTCCCTCTTAGAAGAATATGTTAGTCCAATTAATTTCAACGAATCATAATAACCTACAAGAAATACTTATACTAGAAATTGTTCATCATACTATATAGAAGAAAAAGAAAAGATACTACGATATATAGTACATTTATGCATAAAGATCATAAGTAATTAGATGCAACTGGAACGGAAAGTAATAATGGAACATAAAAGTCAAGAATAAAGAAAGGATTGGTGTAATATATTACACTAAAGCTATAAATATGTCTTTATAAGCTCTAAATACTACACATATTTATTTTATAAAATCGATATATTCTAACTGAGAAAGACTCAGATACCAAAATTAGACATATTTGTTATCAGATACTTTTATTGCAAATAAGATATTTTGAAAACTTTCTGACATGGTTATTAATATATTTTAAATATGATTAATAGTATTAAATAATTAATATAATCTCATAAAGATGAGATAGTTTTTAGGATAGACAAAGTTTATAGTTTTGTTCATATAGTTAAGTAGAGATTTATCGTAATTAAAATAAGTATATTAATATAAAATTTCGTTTCTTAGAATTTCCTTTTTTTTAGAAACACGATATATTAGATGATTATGAAGGTATGTAAATTGTCTGTATTTTAATCAGTGCTTATTAAAGTTATATAACTTAAAAGTAAATTGCATTTTTTTCTTATAAATATCACTTAAAATTTTTTTTATATAATTTTTTCTCTATAGAACGAAATTAAAATAAGTATCTTTTAAAGAGTTAATGTATACATATATATACACGTCATAGAAAACGAATTTTTTGTGTTCGTTGATTTGGAGCACACATTTTATGCTTTGTATAAAACATACCTGAATTTATATTTTTATCACACACATGTCTGGCAATTTTGCATGATTTGCAAGAATTAAGTATTAAGAGTTGAATATAATATAATACCTGGAGCTTATACCAAAGAATATGCAGAACATGTAATTTATGGTGTTTTTTCTATTGCACAATTAGGTTATAAGGTCTTTGAAATGTCCACTATACGTCAATTTTTTTCGATTATTATCAAGATTATCAATCATATAGAATTAAATAAAGGTGAGCAGGGCAGAATATTTATTTTTTTTTGTGAAGAAATGAGAAGGGTTAAATCACATGAAATATGAATCTAAAATGCATATAATTTACAAGTTATAAGGGTGTATCAATAGACGACGTTGCACATAATGAACAGTTGTCCGAGAACTGTCTCGCCGCGGTTTACGCTCTCCTCCTATCCACCGTACGACTCATAAGATTATGTAAGATATAATATTTATATAAGACATTTTGTCATTGTTATTTAATAAATAAAAATCTATTTTTTCCATTAAATTGAGAGGATATATTGTATCTTGCCACCTACTCCTCAAAAGTTCATTGACCGTATTCTGCGACACTTGGAAGTAATGAATGTCGTTTCTTTCCAACTACATTACAACTTACCTAAATACCAAAGACAACAATATAACTGAAGAAGTAATTCTTTATCATTTTAGAATATCAAAGTTTTCAAAGAAATCAAAGAAGTACTAATGCTTTTTTTTTCATCACTAATATTAGTGACCTAAAACTATTTCTAAACTTATAATACCACTCCTATAGGTATCGCAGGTTAATGCTACGAATTAATTACTACCACTTAGTTTGAATTAAAAACTTATGTAAATTTAGTACAATATAAAAAATTATAAAAAACTATTCTAAAGAAGATGGAATGGAACTCGTGTTTACATCTCTGCATGAGTACGCATTTTCTCTCAACGATACTCTAACTTTTTGTAATAACATACTTGTACATTGTAATAACGTACTTAAAATATATAACTAATAATAAAATAATCTGTATAGAATTTGTATAATTTAAATGTACGTTTTAATGTATATTATGATAAGAGCTTATAGTAGTAAGGTTTATAGTAGGTTTAATTTGTCAAAAAAGAAGAATTATACACGTATAAGTAAAGAGTAATTTATAGTTTTAATAATGAACTTTATTAATACAAATATTTATTCAAAAACTTTCTCTCATTTATGAATTCCATATAAAGGTATTAAATTTATTATTCAGCAATATGTTATATTAATATGAGTTTAATTTTATCATTTTTGGACCTTACATATAAATGATATTTCTAGGCTTCGTTACTTTTAAGCGTTGCATAATTCTTATTTGGAATATTATTTTATATATCGTATATATAAAATACAGTAATATTGTAAATAAAAAAATAAAAACTAATCTTCATTTGGTTCCTATCAACGTAGTAAGTCGTTGCGTAATAAGTATGGTTTTTATAGTTCGATGAAATACGATGAAATACAGTATTTGGAAGTTTTTCAAAAAATGGAAACGGTTTAAATTAAAAAAAATTAGTTTAAATTGTAATCATAATCATTCAAACGCCCACGTAATATTTTATACGAACATTTGGATGGCAACATAGATACTGCGTTTGGTCACGCTTTACAAAAAACAGTGTTTTTTTTTAATTCTAACGCCACAACTCATAGGAATGTTTACATTTATTTGTAATATTTGATCAGACTTGGATTTAACGCTTCCATAATCAAGCACTAGATTTAGAATGGTCTTTTAGAAACAGTCATTTACATTAATTATCTTAATATAGTAAGACAATAAATAGCAAATATTATAATATTAGTATATAAAACTATTTCAATGCCTAAATTATGAAATGAAAAAATTATCGTATTTGGCCAAGAAAAACGAATTTTTCCAGCAATCGAATAGTTATTACAATGTTAAAAATAAACAAATTGTAGTTTTAATTACAAAGAATTTCCTATATTCTTTTAATTTGGCTTCGAATATTTAAAGAATTATATAAATTGATGTATACTATTGGATTAAATATATAGAATTTAATAATTACTATATTGAGAAATAAGTAAAAAAGACAATAGAATCTTGTTTTATTCAACCCTGAATCTAATTAAACTACCTTCGTACTCATTTATAATTACTAAATATAAATCCATTAAAATTTTTTATATTTTTTTAATATTATTATTCGAAAGTATATCTAAGTTTTTCCATTGGAGATATCCTCGTTGAGGAGCTTTAAATGTAATATCACAACTCATGGTATACTTGACTACACTTAGCTTTTTGTGTCTTGGATATCTACTGGCAAGTTTGTATGCGTACTTTTTTGTGTAATACGATCACGGTAGCTGAGATTATTATATATTATATAATAAGTATTCGGAAAAAAGAGTTAATATTATTGGTTATACTCAGTAAAGATACAGTCTTATGAAGAAACATCCGCCGACATTAGATCAACAAATCGTTAATTGATATGCGTACAATTACAGTAACTATCGTTTCATGAGATAAGTACTAGGAATAAAACTTAAACAATGTCACTTACGCGGTAAATCGTCTTACTTTAATTTTATTTTGTTGCGCCTCACTGTTCTTGATCTATCGTTCTCGCTTGCTCTCTCTCTCTCTTTCTCTCTTTCTCTCACCGATTTCGCTCAGTCGTTCAGTATACACACACCTGTCACAAGGCTAAAAAGAATATGAACTATTTTATTTTCGACTCCTAGGCAGTGCTGTGCTCTGACACTACTTACATGGATCCTAAGTTTTGTAATCGCCGCACATTGAGAATTCAGCGCTAATGAGACATTGCATTCTAGTTACAATTACTCTAATTATATAAAAATAAATATAATATCTATAATTTAATTTCAATAATATACTTATTTACTGTAGTAGTATATTAAATATATTAAATTGAATAAAAACTTTATTACTGACACTTATTTTAAAAGATTCCTTACTACTTTTGATATTTGCGACATAAACAAACGTAACATATGAAACGACGTTAAATGCTAAAAACTAAATATTAAATATGTAGTAAAATTTCAGTTGGATTCGTTAAATTTTTTCTTGTAGATAATGCAATTATTTATATAAATGAAATAAAAGATAAAGAGAAAGACAGGAAAGAGAGAGGGACAAACTGAGGGAGTAAGATAAATAGTAAAAAAGTGTGAGAAAGAATTCACAGAAATAGAGGAAAAAGTTAAAAGCTCTTAAAGACGTTAAAAATCAATAAATAACTTGTAATCGTCATGAAAGAAAAATTGTTATAGTAACATCGTTGAAATAATTCATATTTTTCTCTACATTTTCTTATTTTATGACATAACTATGCTATCGTTTAATTGGCTAAATTACTATTTCTTTTCTTTTTGCCAAAGGTATAAATATTTCTTAGAAAAATTGGTTACTACATTTAAGGTTCTATCAAATATTATGCATTGATGTATTATTAAAAAAAATTTGCAGTGATATAAATCATAGTTCAAATAAAAGCATACATTCACGCATTAGAACTATATGAACTGAAATTTAACTTCATTAATAATTGCGCGTGTGCATGTGTGGATGCGCGTGCATGAGTAAATACGCATAACCTTTATGAATTATGGATATCAGAGAAATTTAATGGTTAAACTTAAATTAATTTGAAAATATATTCACATGTATTTTACTTTAATTAGATTATTACGTAAGATATTTGGCATTTAATAGTATAATACTGTTCTGATATAGTACTATTACATTTACTTATAAAAACTTTTATTCAGGTAAGTTAGATGTTTTACATTTTGATGTAATAAGCTTTCTTACAAATACTATTATAACTATAATTAAATTTTCAAATTATTTTTCGACTAGAATCTATTATTTATTAATACATTAACAATCATTAATCAATATTTAATATTGTTACGTACGACGGTGTGACGTCCCAAAACGCAAATTTGCAGAATGTCCTGGAAAGTAGAATGATAAGGTTTTTATAAGTAGAAGTGTGAGACTTGAGGCTCTTGACTCAGTTAACAATGTTTTAGATTCTCGAGTCTCAGGCCCTTGATCCGTTGCACCTCGGTTTCGCGTCAAACAAAACAAGGGTCAGACAGGTAATCATCCGGAGATTAGGACGGTTACCAGTTAAGCAGTTTAAAAATTAAAATTTGTTTACCTCATATTATAACTACAAATTTTGTATTTAGCTACGTTATTAAACATTTTATTATAGATAATATTTTAATGTATTAATATTGTATTTTATGGTATGTCAAAATTTTATGCATATACTTTAAAAATAAATTAGTATGTAATATTAGAATTAAAATTAATATATTATTATGTACTATTAAGGCTAAAAATAACTTTATAGGTAAAGTAGAATAAAACGGGATGTAGCTTAATTCTGTCAGAAAGAAATACCGACATCTGTTAAGCAATCGACGTTTATGCGTTTCTTTCTTCTATTAATCCACATATCATAATCAAAGCGTGGATTATGATATTCATGCTATCACGTACACGAAAATTTTGAAAAAAAATAAAAATAATTAATCTAGCTTTTTTAATGAAATATTAAAATGTTAATGACAACTCTATTTAGTAATATACTATTTTTATTTTATACTATTTAGATATGTCATGTCTACCATTTTAACAGCTGAAATTATCATATCAGAGTTATATTGTAGAGCTTAAATAGTACCAAAATTTTCATTTCATAAAATATTTTAATGTAAGAATTATAAATTGTTAGTATTATACTGTATACTTGTTCAAGGGATGAATTATTGTATATGTATTTACAGCTTAAATTTTAAATACTAAATTTAATTATTTAATTGATTGAATTAATACCACCTATAAACACACAAGACTACTTTTAGTACATATCAAGCGTATCTCTACATTTGTGTATGTAGGAATGGGTATCAGTGTGTTTATGTATGTGCAGTGTGCGCATGTGTATATAGAGTTAAATTTCGATTTTGATTAACTTAGAGGTATAATCTATATATATGTATATCGGGCATATAATATTTTTATCTTCATGCATTTGTTTGAATACAAATTTGACAATAATAGAATACATAATTTACATATCAAGTTATTAGTTGAACATTTGTAAGTAAAAATAGTTCTTAATTCCGACACTTATGTAATTTAAAATAATATGATAATATATTATTATTTTAAAATATGTATTGTTTTTAAGAATTAAAAACCAAATGAATTATCTAAGATATATATTATGTTACAAAATAGAATAAAATACTGAATATTTTAAACTCAAATGTTACTATAATTTAATTAATTTAATTTATATGACAAAAATTTGTTTATTTATATTACAGTTTATTTTATTCTACAAATTCATTTGACGTACGTAATAGTTTAGAACATTGTATATTTAATTTTTCTAATATAAAGAAATATATAATGCAATAAAATACAATATATATAATAACAACTATGAATTGAAGATAACCAATTAAATAAGTGATAAAGATGAATGTACTATTAATTTTAATCTTTACTAAATGGTAATGTGAAAATCTAATATGAAACATGTGTACCAATATGATGAAATTATATTGAAAATTCCTGAGATCTATTTTACATCATTCCTGTATTGGTTTTACATTATTCCAACTTAAAAAATCAAAAGATATGCCAATATTTTCAATGTGAAACACATCGATTTGAACTACACACAGAAACAATGCGAAAAGAACTCCTAACCTACAAATTTTATAAAATACGAAACTTTGAAACTTCAAACCTTACGAAAACCGGTTGTCGCATTAATTCTACTATGTCAGTCCAGTAGGTAAATTTTTCTCGTTACCATCGCGCACAGTGAGCTTTTTCGTAACTTCGTTAGCCAAGTGAATGAGCGAGGATGCACACCTTGTGTAAATTAAACAACGCAATAAAAATTAAAAATCTACAGAATACGTACGTATTATCTCTTTCATGATAGAATTCTCAAAGTAGCTCCAACGTTTATAGGAAAGTACAACTTCGACATGGCTAGTAGTAGGACAATGTGTACGTGGTTCGATCCGACAGAGCGCGCGCGAGGATCTGACCTCGCGGGGGTGCGAGTTGACTGACCCCCGCACAACAACACTGCACTATCGATTGCCGCGCAGCCACGTGGTTCGCTGCACCTTGGCACACCGAACCAAATGCCACGCGCAGTCACCCCACTTCCACTTCCACCGCCATCGGCAACGCTAACCCAGTGCCGCCCATCGCTCAAGTATGATAACGTACTTTCTTCGTCTAGCTCTAGCTTTTTGGAGAGGCTGACAACTCTCATACTTTTATATTCTTTTTCCGTTCTTGAAGTTAGAATTCCAACTGCCGCTTTGCGATAAGTGCGAGAGTGGGAGAATGCGACATTTCTACTGTAGTTCACGTCATTTTCTATCCACTCACTTCCTCTCTCAACTTGTTTCGCTATCCTTGTATTGTTGTATCTTTCTCTTTATGTTGCTTATTAATTTTTCTTCCTGTTTTAATTTTTCTATTCATAATGATATTTATGACAATCTTCCATTTTGATAACATTAGTTTACTTTACTTTGTTTTAATTTATACGTGTTGCAAAAAATATAATTATTTTTCAGTTTAAACTTCTGTATATACTTTCAATTATTGAATATATTTAATTTTGAATCATATATTATGAAATAATGAATTACTGTTTCCTCTAATAACTGATTAAAAAAAATCAATGATCTCAATATGCATTCGGCTTCAATATCAGTATTTATCTTTCAATACTTTAGTTTTACATTCTATTTTTTAATAAATATCGAAGAAGAGCATTATTAGGAAACTTGTTTGAACATTTTTGTTATGATCGTTAGAACTTTAATGATTTCTATACCCTCTAATCTAATAATAAGAGTATATGTAATTATAAGATCACCTTAGAAAGTCTAATTTATTATAAGAAAATAGATTATTATATCTTATAAGATTAATAAACTAGTTTATATAATTAACCAATATTATAAGCTACTTATCGAAAAGTTTCTAGAAATCCTGAAAATACAATAAATAATTTATTATATCTTCTTAAACAAATAAGATAATAGATATTTATAATGGAATGATAATTTATTAATTATTGTTAAATGTATGATTAAATTTTTAATATGTAGAAAATCAAAGTATTGCTGAATGAATAGTCATGTATAATACCGTTTTATATCAATTTATATTCTAAAGGACATTTCATGTTTTATGTTTTCAAAATATGAGGTCTTATTTACATAAACTACTTTCTTTCAATTAATAATTGTAGTTCTTGAAATTCTATAAGTTATGACATTGATTCTTATGATGTCTACGAACTTAAATAATATATGAAATTTATTTAACCACATGCATGTAAATAAATAATCTGCTACCAAATGAATTCTTTGAGTAAACCTATGAAAATTAAATTGTGAAACTTGGGTATATACTTCTATGTTCATTATTTAATAAAATAAGTACACGTACATTTCAGTTAACATACCTAAGTAAAATTTAATAAAATTTCAATATAATTCGATGCAATCTACTAATGGTTTACTTAATTATTATATGCTGAAATGTATTTGAGAAATTATACAACCAAAACTATATACTAGTTTAAGTTACCTTCCATTTTTAATAAGAATTATACTGCATTTTATATTGAAATATTATCTAATTCATATGTATAAAAGTTTAATCTTGTTTGACAAAATCATTTCGATGAATACTTAGAAAAAATGTATATAGCATGTAATTTGTTCTATGTTTAAATAGCACTCTTGTTTCTTTTCAAAATAAAAATGTATAATCGCAAATTCTCTTCTTCGACGTTTTTAATGTTTAATGAAAATTAAAATGGTATAAATGGTATAAAAATAAATATTAAAATGGTAATAATAAATTCATTCAAATTAATCTTTTAATTTTCTTAGAGATTATTTTTAATAGTTCTCCATTATTCGTTGATTAAAGTTCATTAAATCTACATATATTTCTTAAATTTTTTAGATTTAGAAATCTTTAATTTTTAAAGATGTATTGTTATGTTATGTAAATAATATATAAATTTGTTATTTATATAAATGTTGTTAAAACAGTCTAATGAGATTATTTGAAAGAAAATTTAAAATTTTATTCTTTTATTCACCATTACTAAATTATTTATACCTATACAGCTATGTATTACATAATGATATCAATTTCATTTAGCGCAATTTTAATACATTATCTTTAATATATTGAAAAACTGTTTTTTATAAATAATGTGATTTTTAAATATATATTTCGATACATATTTTTTGAAATCGCTATGGTAAATAACTAAACATAAATAAATTTGTAAACATGTTTTATATTTATATATTACTGCTTTATAACTTTCACTAATGCTTTTTTTCATATTTAGATGAGTATTGTAATTCTTATCTACTATCTTAGTTATTTCAGAATTAATACTGAAATTTATAAAATACGCATAATAATGACTATCTTGAATCGTTCGTTTTATTGCGCTTATTGTACTGATTCCATACAAATATATACAAATTACATTTACTTTATACAAATAAATTAAAAATATTTTGTTCGCTACTATAATTAATATGTATATTTCAATTTTTATATTTTTTATATAATATGATGTAGACAAATTTGTATTTTTTTTAAATGACAAAACTAATACAGGACTATTATTTTTATATAATCATATATTCGACTGATTTGGACGTTGTTGATTTTAAAGTTAACATTTTTATGCATAAAGTAGTAATAAGAAGCATTTACATTTATCTTCACCTATACATGTGTATTATTCACATAAATGTAATAAAAGTTATATTGAACTTTATGTAACTTTAAATATAATTTAGACTGAATAATTTTATGTATTGGGTATTAAGAAAAAAACGCTAAATGAAACTTATTATTCTAAAATGTTTTATTGATATAGATTTACATCTGAAAATCCTCCCTAAAATTATTATATATAGAATTTTTTTATAGAAACTTTTTTTATACATACAGTGTAAATTTAAAAATTTAGTCTAGAAACTCACGTTTCTAATATTAAAAGAAAAATATATTTAAATAGGTAATATGAAACGCCAACCATTAAACATATTATTCACGAAGAGATATAAAATATTGGTGTAAATAAAATATTCTGCAATAATTAGTCATTTGAATAGCAAATCGTATACCACATAAAATTATTTGATATAATAAAGATATGATATTTTTGAGAGTTGCAAGTGTACATATAATTTTTGTGATAATATTTTCATGAATTATATTTGTTGGAATAAAAGAAAGTTGATTTCATGAAATAATCTTAGAAAGGAAACTTATTATAGAGTTTACTTTATACAAATTTATTCTTTGAATATTGATTTATTTTTTTGCATATGTTACGCTGCTGATAAGTTCATGTAGTAAGTAATTTCATCTTGAAAGATAGTTTTTAGTATTGTAGTGGTTATAAATTAATTGTAACTACGCAAACAGTACTGAGAAAAGGCTCTCTACGAGGGAACCTCGCAGACTAGTGCGTCTATGCTCAAGAAACAGGGAACGGTTTCGTGCGACCTTTTTTTTTGTTTCTCGCCTTACGTCGTGAAGATCATCCCGTGGGAAGATACTTCCCACTGACTAGTTTGTAAGTTCCTTGTTCATGTATTCGCTTTGAGAAGGGCAGATTGATCGAATATTGAAGGAATGTTGTTCTACTATGTTGTCCTGATAAGGGTGGTTACAGAGGGAAAGGAAAAATAAATCAAGAACACTTGATTTTCTTCCTTCAAATCGTCAAGGGACTTGTCCTAGCGATGCCGCCCTCTTGGAAAAAAACTGGTCTCCGTGATTCAATATCACTTCCAAGATAGTGATGGCGGGAGGGAGAGAGAGAGGTAGAGATAGACGCCGAGGTTAGTCAGGTCCCTGCTGTAGAGACCCCTCCAGCTTGCTGCTTCTGCTATTTACCGAGGGCTCCGAATATCCTTTCTTTCTACCTATACACAGAGCAATGGAACTCCAATCACCGCACTGGGTGCCCTCCCACTACTGCCGGGCCCAATACGCGCATAGCTCACACATGAGGTGATTTCGGGAAAATCGGTGTAGTCGCTTGCTTCCCTTTCTCACTTACAATCTCCGTCGAAAACAAGCAAAGGGGCGAGAGCGTACCAAGTACCAGCTCGGTTCGTTCGGGTTGGGGCCCATTTGCACGAGTTTGGGAAAATCCCACCGAAAATTACGCATCGGAGGCGTCCTGCGAGCGTACGTACCCTTTTAATATTTTCAATTCTAAAATTTATAAAATAAATACCTAGTTAATTTCTAAAATGGAATAATTTATTACAATATTCATTTCCATTATATATGAAATCTTAGACTATAATTAACTATTACTATTTCATATGCGACTTACGAATTTATCTTTCTGTATATTCTCTGCATTACTTTAATTAGTTTGAAAAATTTCATATGAAATAATAACTTAAAAACTGCAATAGATCTATTTTACTATTAAAAATGGATTTTATAAAATAGTGTGACACATTTTCTCACCTCTAAGAATATGTTACGACCGTGCAGTAAATGCCTCTTTTAGGCCTATATAATTAAGTATACTAGCCTGGGATAGGTACTGTCCTAAACTATTCTGAGATATCCTCGTCTATAGTACAGTAATAATAACATGTACAGTAATAAAATAAGAATAATTGTATAAGATTATGGAAGAATGATAAAACTAGACTAGACATTTCGTCTACCCCGCAATTATGCATATAAAATTAAATTGAGATAGAGAACATCTAGATAGATTTACATTAAGGAAGGATCTTAGGAGCAGGAAAAGAAAAAGATAGAGATCAATCCACTTTAAAGAAAAGCTACATATTGAAATTTAAAAGAAAAAAATTTATTACTGACTTTCAATACCGGTCAGAAGCCTACTTCTAAAGATTTAACTGAATTAATATTAACTTTTCTATGAGAAGATTCGCCCTATTTATACAAGATTTAAGGTACAGGCGGTATAGGCAAAGAGGGGATTTTCCTGGAAAATTCTATGCAGCCTGTATACATTTCGTAATATAATTTCTCGTAGTGATATAATTTTCGATTTTTAATCCATTTGTTTAGTTAATTTAATGACAATTCGTTGTTACAAATAGTTTTTTTGTAATAATTATTGCTTAATATTGCTAATTTTATTATTTACTATTTATTCAAGTTATAATTTATTATTGTTATTTATTATTAATAATGTTGTTGTTATTATTAGTATTCATTTATTTTGATAATTTTTGTGTGTATTTTGAAAATACTTTAATAATAAAAAATCGGTATGATAAATGTTCAGAATAATAATTGTAATAACTACAGTATTTAATTTGGACTTATATTATACTTAGTTGTTTTATAATAATACATTATATTTATAAATATTTGAAAGTTTAAACATTATTAGATTTGTCTATAATTTTGTTTTAGCATTTTATAATTTTTATTTAATTAATTATTTCGAGTATTTATTAGTTTGAGAATTACATAATGACAATACACATGCGTATACACCTATGCACACACGCACGCACACACAAAGGCGTATAAAATAAAATGTTTTTTCTTTGCGAATGCAATTGTGCAGTTGAGAGTATTACTGTATGTGTTCGTGTATATGTAGGCTTCCTGCTGAGAATTTCAAGTGCGGTCACAAATATGTCAAGATTGATCTTTTATCAATAACAGTACAGGTCCTAGTAGACGATTCTAGATGCGTTAAAATTTGCCTATTCAAGTGAGAGAGAAAAAAGAAAAATTTTATTTACATGTGTTTATCAGTAAGTCATAGTCGTAACATATATATTAGTATTCTACATTCATTTATTTATTTAGTGATTTGCATCACTCAACGTGATTGAGTAAGTAGTTTAAAAGTTGTTAACAGGTTTTCAAATGTATTAGAAAGGTAGAGAATTTTATAATCGGCTATCAAGCGATTATTGTTTCAAACTTTTTATTACATCAACATCTAATAAGCAAACGATTAATTGTGACTTTGCATAACTATCAAGAAAATACAATAGATAAAAAAGTATAACAGTTTCTGGAAATATAAATTGTATATATAAAGTATATTTATTATAATTATGAAAACGTGGTATAAAGTGAAATCTATATAACATCAAATATGTTGTTTAAAATTTAATAATAACTATAACCATATAATTATTAAGTATGAATATTTATATTACGATTGAATTTCTTATAAACTGTGTGTCATTCTATGCAGTTTATGTATAATAAATTATAAAAATTATGTTAGTTTCAAATTTATCATGGAAAAGTCAGTATTGTTAATATTTATGAAATATGACTGCGAATAAAAATAAAAGAAATAATAATAGATGTAAAGTAAAACAACATTGAAAATTATATCTAGTATCTTGATATGATAGAATTCCATGTAATATTTCTAAAGACTTGTAATTTTATCAAAGACTTACCAATAAAGAATCGTAATATAGTTATTTAAGTTGAAAGAAAACGAAGAATGGGGACTTGTTTTTAAGTTTGTGATGAAAAATATGTCTCTGCTTTGTCGTCGATTTTAATTTCCTTAGTCAACTGTTTTTCCGGGGAGCTTGAGGCCTAGCGTATGACCTCCGCAGCACCTCGTTACCCTACCTACCGTGACCACTATTTTCGATGTGACGATTCGACCAGGGTTTGTTTGGGCAATCAAAGGTGTAGAAAATTTAATGGCTAATTGACAAAACGCAAAACACGTATTTATTTATGTTAACAAAAGCTTCTTTATTGGTCTCTCGGAGCCTCTCCGTTTAACGCTAAAAAATATAAAGTAAAGGATGATAAATATTTAATAATAATTTAAATAACTAATTTAAATCTTAATTACATCGTCAAATAAAAGGATGAGTTATATTTTTAAGAATTACATTACGAAGTTTCATAATCAGCACTCACAACAAGTATACAGTTATCACACGCTTTAGAAACGTTACTACACTGATCATACACACACTCATATTACAGTTAATAAACACACATTATGATTGCTTACAACCCCTTATTTTTACACATAACATTATGTGTTCGTGTATCGGACTCAATAGGTGCACGAATCACATTACGTAGGTAGAGAGTATACAAAACACTGGGCTCCGCAGATAGGGATTTGGTACGGCGAATCGCTAGTGTTCCAGAATGGAGTGCGTTAATAGCGTCTCTCCTGCTGAATATGATGGGCGCAGTAAGCCACTAGTGCCCCGGGAAAAGATGCGCAAATCGCGCCACTTTCCGGTGTCGAGGGGAACAGCCTTGCAAATTACGTGTGTTGCTGTTGAGACTAGGCTATTAGAGTCTTAGGGTATTTCGGGAGGTTTCGGTGGTTACTGGGAAACTATCTACTGCATATTCCGTTTGCACGATGCGCGATGGATTATCTGCAATAACTTACCTGCGCGAGTCAAATCGATCGTTGCGCTCGATCATCATTGGGTACGCGGCGCACGATCATGCTCACTCACTCATTCTCAACAGTTCGCTCGATGGTCACGTGCATACACGAATGTTCTCCACTTTCCGGCACGACGACGACCACATTTTTTTCTCCGTATTGCGTTATAATTTTTCCAGCGCACTTGCTGTTTAGCACGAAAGGGAATTTTTGTCTCATTTTCTAATAATTTCAATAAACAATATATAATACATAATGTAAAATATTGTTTAATTATTTCTAGAATATTACTCATGCATAAATTGAATAAATTTATTATTATTTTCCTTATTTATTGCTGCGTAGTCATAATTTTAAGTATCATATTATTTTGAATCTACATTTGGTTTTAATTTCTTTTACTTGACATGAATCAAATACAGAACCACTCGGCATATTATTTACCTCGTCTCATTTATATCAACAGATTATAAACTCACCCATATGTACGAGTCATGTTTTTGAGTCAGGTGCGTCTTTAGCTTTTGGGTGGGAAAAAAGAGAGATAGAGAGAGGGATATAAAGAAGAATGAGGATGCTCATATTAGAGAGACGCAACATAGCTGCATTGATAAAATCCGAAGTAACTGCACCTGATTGGTGTGGTCGGTCGGTCCTGACTAATAGGTACAGTTGCACACTTCTCTGAAAAGACCTGAAAGGACACGAGATAAAGAATGAGGGACTTTATCATGTTCGCGTAGCTCTGTTTTCGAAAAGGAAATAAGGACGGGGCGGAAAAGCTCCCAGGGCATACCTTTCGAACAACTAACAAAATCGCAGGTATTGTTGCTGGTGAACTTCTACTGCCGATGTATAGCGGCACATCTTCTTTCTTTTTTGCGAGACGAGGCATCAACGACGCTTGATATTATATGCGCATTTAATAAATTTTAGTTCCGTCATATCACCTCGGAGTAACTGAGTCGCTTTATCACTGTCGAGTATAACTAAGAAAAGCTAAAGTAATTACATGCCATCTTGGAAGGGCCACAATCAAGGAAAGATTTATGTACCCTTTTCAGGATATGCAATTAGTTGTTTTTTTACTAGCAAGTATTCTTCGTTAAATTGCTGTTACCGTTGAAGAGGATTTTTATAGATAGATACTTGTAAAACAAAGGTGAAAACAGTTTTATTATAAATAATCATTCATGGAGAGAGAAGGATGGTGTTTTACTCTTCCCTAAAGTTTTCTAGCATCGAAACTAAATATCACAGTAATGAGTAAAAATATTTGGTAACTCAGAAGAAGGTTATTGTTAGAGGACCATCTGCTCACGTTGCGAACCAGCTTTTATGGCGACGACGGGTACGATCGAAGAAGTCCTAAGCAAATCCCTGAGAAGTACCGTGAATAATCGGTAATGATGTTCGAATGGGCAATAAAGACTTCAATAACATTTATAGAACTGGTCAGAGTCAGAAAATTCAATTGTGTTATATAGACAACGTTTAGATAAAGAGAGTTTTGGAATCACATTTAAATTAGGTTAATGTTTGGGATTCGTTGTAAGTTAAGTCGGATAATGTAAAGAGTTTATATGATATAAAAGTTACGATATCTTATGCCTTGCAATATACTGCCATATATGTTCTCCAGGCACCCTTTTCTTAAGAAGAATAAACCGCCCAACGTTTAGGGTCAAATATATAAAATATTTATGAATTAAATTAAATGCTATTTTGGCTACTAATATTTTACAAAAACAACTGATGCATAAATTGCAGATTTTCATGGGACGATAAATATTTTTCAAACGTTTAATAATAATAAAATAATTACCGTAGTAATTATGAAAATAATTACGACCTATGAAATTTCATTACATAAGTATAAATTAAATGAGAAAAAAGTTTCTTTAATAAAACTTTGAAGTATATTTAAATCAAAGTATCTGTTAAAATATTTTTAATTTAATAAAACATCCTCTTGTTATTCAATTTATTGTACTTATTGAAAGTAGTCTTTTTATCGAAAGATAAGTTAAAGATAATGTTTATGTTTTATATATTTAAAGTTCAATTTTCATATTTTAGAATGTTTTTTTATTTCTCTGTATAATGATATTAGGACACATCTTAGTGATTCAAATTCCAGTACAAAACTTTGACGTATATTTGTTGAATTTCTTTTTCTAATGAAATAATTTAACACCGTTAAGAGAGAGAATATTTTATTGAATAAGGGAAATAAAATAATAATTTAGATAAAAATAAATGTAACCAGTTAATAGTGTATTCAACAGTATGACAGTTTGATCTAATTCAACTTTGTATTTTAAAAACTAAAATTCCTTGTTGATTGATTCATATTGATTCATTATTATGCCTGAAAGAAGTGTTAAAGAGTGAAGGAAGGAGGATATAAAACTTGATATAATAATTATTTAAAATTTTCCGTAGTTTCAATATTATTATTATTAATATTGTTGATATTATTATTACTATTATTATTAATATTATTAATATTATTGTTGTTGCCGCTGCTGTTGTTGAGTTACTATCTATGTCTACCGTTGTTCGATCAATACAAGACCCTTTCACAAAGGTATAGATTTAAGGTAGAAGACGTATAAAGTTGGTGTTCGAAAGGTGGAGTTTTTCTGCCAGCTTACATACTGTGTATGCTGTTAAATACGTTATTTAATGTATTTAATTTCTGTTATTTCACAAATTTTCATGATAAAAGAAAAATATTTATTGCCTTAGTAAGTTTTTTCAATTTATCTAGATGTGCGAATATAAGAGAGTACGAATATACTAATGGATGCCAAATTGTACGTTAACCTTATCTATGAATTATCATACGAATGATATTTAGTATGCAGTTATCACTTGTTATCACTATATTCAATGGAAGCATTTTCAGTATGGATTAAGTTTAACTGAAGTAATTTGTTCATTGAAAGTACCAAATTTTCGTATTATTTATTCTTATATGCGGCAGAAAGAGAGAGAGAGAGAGAGTGTAGTCAAGATACCTTCACATGACCATCAGTTGTCATTTATTATTTCTGGTAATTTTGTATTCTGGATTCACCACTGCAGAAATAAAATACTTTTATCTAAATACTGACTCTTTTTTAATCAATAGGTTGTATGAATATTAAACCTAGATAACGAATATTAAATTTTTCGATAACCACTGAATATCAAATATACTTGACTCCTAATGATTTGGATTTCATTTGCTCCCATACGTTTCTGTTATTATCTATTCTTATTTTTTGATGATGATCGATTGCAATTTAATATTTACATTACATCTCAGTACTTCAGATAAGTTATTTTCTACTATGATTTGAATAGACTTAAAAAAGATAAGTTCTACTTATAAATATGACAATATTAATATCATAAGTTTTTATTATAGTAGCATACACAATATAACAAATCATGTAATTTTACATTAATAGAAAATAGTATAAATATTTAATAGTATAAATTTTTATATTATCACTTATCTTACGCTATTATCTGTTTATAAGTGTTTATATATTTTTCTTATAATGATGATATGTTTTTTATGTATGCCTATGTGTACTTTATTTGCTTTCTAATGCTATGTATCACAATGTTTATATACCATTCAAAATAGTATTTATAAGATTTTAAAAATGTTTTAAATCACAACATATAAGATTCTAATCATATACACAAAAAAAGATTCTATAGGATCACTGTTTCCAAAAATATAAAAATATTAGCAAAATCGGCTCAAATTAAAAATAAATAGTAAATAATTAGAATTTTTAAAAACAGTTGAATTTAATAGAATTTTACTATATTCTATCAAGTATATTCAACTTCATATGATTGTTTATATTTCAATGGAACTGCAGTAGCAGAAATTATTCAGCTTTTATAGCAGATTTTATAATCCGCTTGAAAAATAAATACAAATAGGCTACTAATAATTTATGTTCAAAATAGAAGAACATGATTACTTCTAAAGTCAGAATATTAATTTTCATTTATGTATTTATTAATATTAAATTGTAACACTGAACAGCAATTTAGAAAAATGCATGGGTAATAAGAGATCATTGAGCTGTCGAACCAACATGTTTGAATTTATGCGATGAGCACATGCGAATGACGTAATGAATTAATATTATGATTAGGGTATTCGAAAGAAAAACAAAGGAGATATACTAATGTAGCGCATTAATTTATTTCTCGAGTTTTAAATTATGAAATTCTAACATAACTAGTAAAGGAAATATATTAGAAGAAAATGCATAAAAATATTAATATAGAATTTTAATCCCACAAAAAAGATGGCTAATAATTAATCATTTCAAAAAATACTTTATGATTTAAATGTACATTTATTCTTTGATTTTAAACTACTTTTTCAAATTTTTTTGAACTTTTTATAATTTGTTATATTAGAAATAATTGAGCAATAATAAAATAAAAATAATTTATAAACACGAATTTACTTATACTAAAGAAAAGTTTATTTAATGACTAATATGAATATCTGCAGAAATCTTAATTCTATGAGTACAAATAGATCTAAATGTAAAATTTAATAATATTTTAAACAATATCGTTGAATTTTATTTTATATAGATTAATTCTTATGTATTTCTTTTCTTTTAATTTTTAATGTTTTTAAAAGCAATACAGGCGTGTCACATACTTTGAAATCTATTTTCAAAGAAAGAAATTCATGTGCATATATTATTAAATGCTCAATTAAATATGGAGAAAAAGGATAAATGTTACAAGCGGAATATTATTTTATATTTATTCGAAATAAAAAAAAATTCATAAAATAAGTATACTCAGAAGTATATATTACCTCGTATTCTATATATGCTCAATCTATTCGTACTTATTTCGAATGATGCAAATCATTATGAAACATGGATACTATTTTAGCCTTGAGAATATATGAAATTATGAAGTAAGAAAAACATGTAGCTAAAATACGTACAAAATGATTTATTGAGTAGTAAAAAAAATCTTTAGACCCACGCATGGAATTTTGTATTTTTAAATGGTTCTATTGAATAATAGTAAAAATCGTTGAAAAAATATTTAAAACTTTCTTGATCTGCATGAAATAATATTTTTTTCAAAAACATTTTATCATTTATGGTATACTTTTGGTATATATTTCATACTGAAATGTAAATTTTTCAGTATGAATGAATATTATTTGCTTTAAATATCACATATTAACATAAAATATTTAGTTATATTTAGCAAATAAAAATCCTAAATATTAAAACGAGTAAATTGGAATATTTCAGTTACACTTAACAAAATGTAAATATTCTATAAATGAATTCAAATTTTTATTTGAATCGATTATTCAGATATGTAATTAATTTTTTGAATGTTTAACTGTACATCATTATAAAATTCAAATTCGAGACTATATAAGAAACAAATTTTAGACTTATAATTTAAACAATTTATTAATTTCATTGGATATAAAAGAAAAATTCAATACACGAATCAATTTATACATATTAATATTTAGTTTTTCATGTGTACAATATTTTTTATTTTACTAAATACTGATAATCTAAAAGAAATTTGTTAGATATACTTTTTGAAATATAAATATAAGTATACTTAATTATCGATTTAGTAGAACTTCTTCTGTATGCAGGTCGTCTAAATGTTAAATTAATATTATAATAAATAAAAAATTTCATAAATATTTAATGTCACGCTTTTATACGCATTGTGCTGATTGGCCAGGCGTTAGCCATTTTGGCTATGGACATCCAACCATAATTTAAGTAGCCATAATTAAAGTTTGTCCATTATTGTTGCACCACTGGGACCGTCGAGCGATGTGGACTTCGGGTAGGCAAGCAGGAAGTACAGTGAGCATAGGGTTCTCGTGGCTCATGATCGGTGGTTCGTAGCGCTACTGTATACGTGCAAGAATATAAAAAAGCGTAAGAGGCAGAAAATTATGTCGATTGCACCTGACAAACTACTCGAACAGTATGCAGCGATAAAGAGAATATTTCTTTTAATAAGTTGAGAACTTAATGCCTATTTTATTTACTATAAGTAATTTTTATTTAACGGAATTTCCATGAATTAATTTACAAAAACATATTTTTGTTGGGAAAGTAAAACTTAATCCGTAATTTTTTATTTAAGTGCATTTTTTTTCGATTCAGATGTTTTGAATTCTATTTCTCATGAATAACTCGATGTAATAAGGGATCTTGTCAAAAAATATATACATTTTGTTAAACTTTTATCTTTGAAAGAATCTAAAACGTTTGCTTACAAGCTAATTCTCTTATTTTAATTCCAATTGTTTGAATATTACATAAAAGATTATGAACAAAGTAACTAAAAGTAATTAAAACATAAAACTGTTTTCAATAAATTCATAATAAATTTCAAATTCATCAATTATGTTGCAACCTCGCAAATATTTAAATCATTAAACATATGAAACTTCGTATTTCTATTGGTAAGTGTGGTGAACTTGTATCTTTCTTGTCCCTCTTTGTTCCGTAATATTGTGGTATTATTTGACGAGAATCGAGGGTATCGTAACTTTACCGACGGTATTTTGCTAGTAACATATAACCAGTACGATAGACTTATATATGTACGTGAGGCTTCATTCCCGCTTATTATTTTATGTTGGAAATGCATTGCATTCCTATATTGGCATTGGTTCTAGAGTTGAGAGTTGGATCATGGCATCTCATTCAAGACGACGAATACGTATAGTTTGTACCCAAGAGTGCGATTATTGGGAAACAACCTACCGAGTTTTCGAAAGCGAACAATCATAAAAATAGAATGGAAAAGTTCAGTATCGGTAGAAAGAAAGACAGAAAAAACCAATAGCTTTTGTGACTTTCGAAATGTAAATACATTCGAAATGTTAAGAATCACACATGTTGTAACAGTTGTGTGTGGGTGCTTGTGTGTGCATGAACATGTGCATCGTGCTTCGTTCTAACTTAAATTATGAAATCCAGGCGGAACTTATTATAAATGGATGCTAATTATTATAGTAAAGCTAACGTAAAGAATATTTAGCTGTTTTCAATAATATAATTAAAATAAGAAATAACTTAAGTAAAATAACTAATTCACACAATATAATTCTTTTGTAAGTAATGAATTTATAAATATAAACATATATCACACTTTACATATTTTTAAATGAAATAGAAAACCGTTTTTGAATATGTGACAAGAAAATAAAAAATATTTAGATTTCAATTTTAACATTAGAGGGAGACACCTGCTTAGTATCTAAATTAACAGCAGAGATGAATCAAGAAAACTACTTTATCTAATATGTACCTTCGAAGCCTTAGAGTTTCACTTAATAGATGGCGGAGGTAGACATTTATAGAATAATTTTGGATGCATCTATATATATATTTCTAGCAGAATATACTTTATAATGATTTCCATAAATATTTTTACAGATGCTGAAATAAATAATGATAACTATACAATTGCTGCACATCTTATAGAATACTATAAGATGTATAGTATATAGTATATAGTATATAGTATATATTAAAAGGCATTTTTACTAGTAATTTATAATATTACATCACTAAAAATCCTTTAGTGTATTAGAAAAAAAATTTATCAATGCACGTGGAAGAACTTTTTTCTTTTTTCTATTCCTTTTTTATTCCAATTTTATAATTAATAGATTGCATAAATCATAGGGATATTAAATATATTATTTTATGTGTGTATATATATGATAGGATAAAAATATAATATAAGTATAATCGATAGAAGAAAGATGGAAAAAAGATTAATTAAGGAAGATAGAAAGAGAAGAAATTAAATTTGTCATCGTTATAAATCCGCTTACTTTCATTTTATAGAATTACTCATCCCTCTATCTTTTAGCGATTTGATCTCTACACTGAAAGAAGGCGATTCGTGATACAGCTAATGCAAATTTCATTTTATATATCCATCAATCTCTTATGAAAAAAATTAATTTCTTGTAAATCGCAATTTAAGTCTGCTTAAATGATTTTTGCTGTACAATAAAATTATATAGTGCAATACATAATTATTTTAAAAAATGTAGATATTGTAATATAGTATAATAAATATTATATAAATTGTATATAATAACTGATTTAATATTCAAATTTTATATCTACTTTAGAATATTTTAATTAATTTTATTTTAGAACACAATTAGAAATTGTTGATTTCTAATTATGAGTATGTAAACTATAAATTAAAAAATTTTATTTCATTATTTCATATACTTCAAATTTGATAATAATAATAAATTACTATATTTCATAATGAACTACAATATTCTTCAATTTTATAAACACTTATTAATAATACATTAATATAAAAAATTTATTTTTGGTATTGATATCATAACATTTATGTTTATTGAATATGTTATTGTACAAACTTATTTAATGAGTGATAGGGAAACAATAACAGTGCAAGTTGAGTTTTAAATGTTTCTTAGATATTATCTATTAATTTCAAGAGGATATACTAAAATTATTGCAAGGAAGTATTAATGCCATTACAGATTAAAAGCTAAATGAAATAGCATTATATATCATTATTCCTATCAAAGTAATTTTGATAATATTATTTATATAAATTTATTAATAGTAAGTAATTAATATAATTTAAATTTCAGTCTCTATTATAATAAATTGGAAGTACTAAAAAAGCAAATAAAATGAAATAATAAATTTTTTAATATTGTTTTTGAGAGTTTGAAAATCAAATTCAAATATAATTGGAAAGCATATTCGAATTAATTTGTTTATTAAAATTATGAATTATAACTTTTTGAATAACTTTTTTATATTATTCGTAGTTAATTATTAATATTAATAAATAATTCATTATTTATATATATAATAAATAGTTAATAAAAACATATTTCCTATAATAAACTAATAATTACCTCTAATAAATTTCATATTTATATTTATATTAATTAATTAAAATATATGAGATTGTAAAATATTATTAATATTAAAAATTAATACTAATAATTTTTTAAAACTAAATACAATTGAAAGATATATGAAGTGTTTCTAGATACCCCAGTTGAAATATAAAATTGGAATACCAATTTTGCATTCAAATTAACTTTAGCTTTCTTCTAAATACATAGTTGTTTTCAGCCAGCCAGAAACTACTTATATTTCATCTCAGATATTTAAGAAATTACTTTAAATGGTAATTAAATGATAAAAATGGAATTATTAAATATTACATTTTATCATTACATTTATATATTATAAATCGACCAAAATATATATTTTTACTATTACTACGCTTCTTTTTCATTAAATATAATAAAATATCTTGAATAGAAAACTTCTGTGAAATGATGATTGTCACTAATTCTGAAATTATTTATTTACATATGTATTCATTAAATATATTTTTGTTAGATGGTAATTTTAATTTCTAATTTTACGAAACTCTTTTAATAACGTAGAAATTTTATAGATTATTTTTATTTTAATTGTCATAAAATAAATTGTTTCATCTAATGGGTTATTAAAAAATCATACACTTCATTTTGACATGAATAACTAGTTTTTATTAATAGTATACGCATACTGGATTTCAATCGTAACGTTCATTGAAGTAAGCAGTTTACTAATTATAATCAGATAAGTATACTTGTTACTATTTTCTAATTGTGGATTCCTAAAATGTAGACAGTTTCTCGATGTTAAATATATATAATAACGTATTACCAAAAAAAACATGAATTTTTTATTTAATTTTATTATTTATGATTAAGCGAAACTATTTTAATGTATTTGCCTATTAGATATTCTTTTTATAAACTATGTAAATAATATTAACTTTTTCATGGAAATTTATTTTGGTTTATAATTATATTTGAATCTTACTTGATTTTCTTTTTCAAGTAAAATTTGAATAATTAATTCAGAATTTTTTGCCAATTTAAAATAATCCAAAAAAGATAGTTCTTGAATTTATTTTTGAATGTTTTGATTTTGCTGTAACATATATTTATTCTATTTTGAAATTCAAGTTACACTAAATCGATAAATGATATGTTTTTTACAACGTTACATAGTAAATTGAGGTAGTTTATCTACTTTCCCGAGACTTTAAATAATCCATTATAAAGTTGTATATATGGAGTTTTCAAAGTAAAAAAATGTAAATAAGTCCTCTACAGAACGATCCAACAATTTTATTTTAACTAGAAATTTAATTTGTACCCTAAGTTACTGTAGATCACTTCGCAGATTTGAGAAAAATATATATTTTCTTATCAGCTGTCTTTAATCATATCATATTATCATTTGCGTTTTTAATTATTATTCTCAATCTAGATGTATCGAATTCCTTGATAGCACATATATCTGATAAAATTTAAAAATTTATGTAATTAAATTAAATTATATTATCTTGATTTTAATTAACAAACTTAAAATGTATTCTTAATATATATTTTTATATACTTGATTGTATTAAATCTGGTGAATTTTTATTTCCATATTAAAATTTTATGCATTTATATTCTATAAGTAATTACTGAATTATTTTGTACAACATTTATATACAGTTTACATTATTTACACGGTATACGTACGTGTTGATAGTCACATGAGTTTTATTTAATACTTTAAATATTACTTTTCTACGATCTATGGAAAAAAATATGCTGATAAAATACACGCGATGATATAAGAGAAAGACTATAGTTAGTATTTGAAAGAGGTATGAAACAATATTTTTTCTTCTGAGAGGTACCAAATAATATAAAATCTTAAGATGAACGGCTGTGATTTATTTAATTTATCAACTACAAGTTCTTAATAATAAAAATAATGCATTAATCATAACTGAAATTAGTTATAAACAATTATAAAATAATTTATTCTACTTAACTTATATTTTCTTATTGCGATTTTAAATCACATTAATCTATTTCTTTATGTACAAAAGCAGTTGTCAACTATCACTTTATTTATTACATTCTAATTTATAAAGCTTTTAAAAACAATGAAAATGTAAATTTATTATTGAAATAATACTATTCTAATATAATTATACGCATAGTATACTAATTCGAGTTTCATTATTATTTATGACCATCCTAATTTATCACTGTATCTCCTTTTGAACCAGAATTCACTCTTCTAAACAATTTGAAATACAGAATTTTTCATCGATTAAAAAAATCATCCAATTATTTATGCATGACTCTATCTGAAAATTTTAAGTTCTTTTTATCTTTGAAATCTGTAAGTTTAAAAATCATATTCTTTGGTTTATTACTTTTCCAGCAGTCATGTTATGAAAATAACGTTTAAAATATTCAGTATTATGTGAATAAGTAGTTAGTTTCTTTGAAATAACTGAAATCACAACTAGCACTGCAAATTTAAAGGAAATCTTTTAGAAGCAAATTTCATTTGTTATTTAATTACACATTATCGTAAACATTTTTTTTTAGAAATATTACTACATAAATTACACATGAAAAAAATAAACAACGTAGATCAATTTGACGCTTTCATCTTCTTACAGTTATTAAATAATAATGCGATTATTGTATATTATTATAAATGAGTGAATTACTTTTAAGTTAATAGTGATTCAAGTGGAGTGCATTATCACTCCATCACATATAATGAGTTTTCTATATATAAACATATATAATAATTAAACTCTGGAAAATATGAATTTATATTATTATAGTCATCTTTTATTTGAGACATTTGATATATATTTAATTTCATAAAAAAGAAAAAAATATAATGAAAGAAATAATTTTATTTAAATACGCGTAAATTTTGTATTCATTAATATGTAAGAAGTAAAAATAAGATATGATTAAATTACAATATTGTTATCATTGTTTTTTTCAATAAAATGCATTTTAATTCTTTTTAAACTAAATTTGAACAAAATTTTGAAACAAAATTTGAATCGATACAATATTTAAATTATCAAATAACCGTAATTTGATTCCTTAAATTGACGTATCAATACTTGTAAGATTGTAAGAATGTAAGAAGAATCAAAGAGCATAGTTTTTGTCTAATAAAATATGTGAGCCATGTAAAAAAATCTTACCTAAATGTAGATACAAATTAAACATAATTGTATGGAATATAAAATACTAAATACGTGTTCTATTCTAGAGAAAAAACTTGTGATGCTAGAGAGGTATTTTTACATTATTTTTCATGAGTCCGCCTTTTTTCGTCTTGATCTCTATATCCATATGCATATAAAAATATATAGCTTTACTATTATGTGCAATAAATTGTTCTGATTATGCTTTTCAATCATTACGAAAAAAGTGTTCGGCATTACCTCCCGCTGGATCATATAGTAGTAGTAGATCATGACCATGCGTGTCCTTCGTCGCGTACAGGTACACACGTGCACGGTTCTTTGTGTATACCGTAAGTATTCATCGTCAGTGGCTGCTTCCGATTGGTACATATTGAGGCAGGCCTCCAGAACGTGATATTGTGGCAATCACTAATTTGAATTGTTAATGTTCATAGAGGCGTACTTAGGGCAGAGAAAAGTGATCAATATATTTATCGTGCTTAATTATCTTTACATTATCGTACTTATATTGAACATATATCCAAATTATTAATTCTTGAGAAAAGGATATACATTCTCAAATTAGACTATTTTCAAACTTGTGAAGTTTTTATACAATGGTTTTAAATAGTGAAAATGTGAATTCACAAATTGTTTCTTCATTTTTCATATTAAATTTTATAACTTTGCGATTTTATTTTCCATTTGAGATATTTTAAAGTTTTATTTACATATATATTCAGAAAGCAAAAATCTGTAAAACTGTATTTTTTCAGTATACCTTCATATAATAATAAATAAGGAATTTTGATGATAATATATATATTTAACAATTTTCTAATTTAGTCCTCTAAATATTTACATAAAATTATAACATTTTTAACCTACCTAACTTTTTAATGATATATTAAAAAGTTATTCTAAGAGCATACAAATTTTACATGATGAATTCTAATCTTATTCTGTCTCTTTATTTGTTTCTTCTCGTGATTTCAATGACAATATCTATAATGTAAGATCACATTGAATTATGGTAGTCTGTCGAATATGTTTTCTTAACATGATAATGAAAATTTTTAATTTTAAATTTAATTTATCTTCATACTGCAAAGGAATAGTAAATTATAATTTTAAGTAAATAATTATTCAATAAGACCAATTATGAGTATTATACCCTCCTCTAGATTATCATCAGACATATTTGAAATAGAGCTTCATCATTGATTAAAATCTTCTATTAAATTAAAAAAATGCTATTAAAATAATAATAACAATAGAATAAAATATAGCTTTATTTCACATCAAAATTTTTATTCATGCACGAATATTGTTTTAAATAGTTAAGGAAAAAAGTGGACAGAGAATATTCACTTATTAGCAATGATTCAGCAATAAATTTTAAACATATATTTTGTTCAGATTTTTTTGTCTTCTTCTTTATTATATTTTATATCTAATGCACGCTAGATCATAAATATATCGCTCGACCCTCGTTATGCTAGTTCATAGTGTAGCACCAAGGGGTATAAAAGCTGCTCAAATGGGCTAGTCACGTGACCAGCAAGTTGACCGCGGATCATGAAAAAGGGACAGTAATTGATGACTGGAATATCCATCTAGTAAAACTGTAATCTATAAAAAATGATGATTTAATTCTATCGTTAAAGAATAAATATACCACTTATGGCTTTATTTGGAGGAGTTGGAGTTGGAAGTATATTTAATTTGTATTTTCCAAGATTATTAATTTATAATTTCTTCTATGTTATTTAAATAAGGAAAAATTATAATATTGAGTTTATTATAAAATAACTATTTTGCAACTTTTCTAACTAATTTTGATTAAATAAATTAGAAAAAGTAACCTAGTAAATGGCAATTGTTATATAATCTGCGGAGAAATATATCTGCCGAATTTTTTATATTTAAGCACGTGAATAAACATTATCATTTTCTAAATAAATCATGAAAATTAATTCTACTATTCCAAATATCGTAAAAATATTTATTTTTTCTATTATAACAATAAAATAATAATATTTTGTCTGTTCTGTAATTGTTTTTAATGTATAAGATTTTATGGTACTAAATATAAAATATTTTATTCTGTGTAATATGTGTAACTTAAATCAATAAATGCGATAAAAAATATGCTTCGGAAAGAATAGTCCAACCTCAAAATAAAAACAATAGAATCATCAAAGTAAATCTCTTGTCATTGTGTGTATAATACGTAGATGTAAGTAATAGCCTAAGATTTGACCTATATTTTCCTGGAATATAATATTTCTGGTATCCACAGTTTGAAAATAAAATAATCTGTAGGTAGCGAGCACTTTCCGGAGGAAAAAGGAGAAATGAAGATGACGGTAGGGATTCAGCTCGTGGTGTATGATGGATTTTTTAAAACCATATTCTTGTTCTAGCTTTTAAAGAAAAAATGGGCGCTTATTTATGCAACATTTCAAGAATTATTATTTATTGAAGAAGCATTTTACGTTTACAATAATAATAATTAAATTATCACCATATTGTATTGCTATGTTCATTAAGAAGAATATATAGCATATTTTATTTGATTCCTAGTAATATGATAAATAATATATTCTTTGCAAAAGGAGAATATATTTTTATACCTTTGCTTAAAACAAGTAAAAAAAGATTCAGGTACAATTTATATATGAAATACAGAGAACTTTCTAATATTTTATTAATAAATCATTCTTTCGAAATCATAACAATTTATTGCATTTTGCAATATTTGTAAACTTCAAATAATATTTTTTTTAAATTGAGATACTTCAATATACTTTAAAATGTATGTACATATAAAATTCTATAATCTACATGCCAAGAATAAATAGATGTATTTTTCAATATCATGTGTATGTAGATAATTTAATAACAGAGATTAAACATAAAATATTTGTTAAATTAAATATAAATTAAAATTTATTTTCAACTCTGATAAATTGAAAACTTTATAAAATAGAAAACCTTTATAAGTAAAAAATGAAATGAAATCAATTCGAATAAATAATTTTAATTTTCTAAATTTTTTAATATAAAATTCTGACAGGCCGAAGAAAAGTAGATTTTTCTATTGAATACAACTTATATCATGACGATTCATCGTAAATGATAATTTATGGTAATCGAATAAAAATAAAGATTATCTATTTTCATGAATGGTTTCGAGGCTGATATTATTGAATATCGTAAGACGTGCGTGATAAAAATCTGACCTTGCCGTTCGCGGGTACGATTGCTAAAAAGAAACTGGTTCATTCTACTAATGAGGATTTATTAGTCAGTTTTTAAATTAAATAGATATGTTAGAGAATATTAGCAATATACAGTTCAATGACACTATACAGTATATTACAGTGCTTTCGAAAGACCGAGTAAGAGAGAAATAAACTTTACCAAAAAATTTGAATTGAATGAATATTCATTCACGGTAGCTAATCCAAATATTCACAATTATTTAAGTAAATAACAAAGTTAATAAAAATAAATATAATTTTAAAGACTCTAATTTTAATGTATATTATTAAAAAGTTTTTATTCGATATTAAGAAATATAAAAATAATCATTAAAACAGAATGAACTAATATGCAATGCTCGTTTCTAAAAAATAAAATCACATTATTAATATTGACTGACTTATAAATGTAAAATTATCAATTTTCTTAAAAAAAAGGATTTATAGAAAAAAGTTTTACTTAACTAAGAAAAATGTGACCTTAGAATTTTAATTCATACTTCGCTTTAAAGATCTGCTAAATGGAATCTCTTCTCGCTATATATCTGGATAATTATTTTCTTTTATAATTAACAAATGTATTACACGAATGCATTTATTGAACAAGGATATAATAGTAGACACGTAAATTAGCGAGTTATTAATAATGTATAATGCTTTGCAATATTTATGATTAACATTATTATTCCACTTAATTTACAATAAACTTTAATAACGTCAATGTCATCATTCAAAATGACTTAGTGAGTGAAACTAAAATATAAAATTTTTAAATTTTTATATTATAAATCTAATTTTCTTATAGAGAGTTCTTTAAAGTTATATTTCCAAGTTAGTAACAGAAATATTAAAAATTCTCTTCGAAAATCTTCTTTTAGAAAATAAAATAACTTAAAATTTTATAATTAATTTTCATTTCTTGGAAAATTGAATAATAATTTCATAATATTCTAAATAAATAATTTGCAATGAAAAATTATCAAAACCCAAATTTCTATTTTAATTCAGTTAAAATATTATAATTGTTATTATTATTATTATATTGAATTATGTAGTGTATACAATTTTAATACATAATTATTTCCGTAAAAATTTGATTTTCTTACAATTCATTTAAGATTAATTTAGAGCAATTAAATTGAAAATTGAAAATATACTTTAGGTAGAATATTCTATTACATTCACATTTTTATAATTTTGTACTTTTAAAAGATTTTCGAATGAGATTTTTTAATAATGTTTAGTAGAACTGAAGTAAGCTATAATATATAATAAAACACAATATAAGAAAAAGGTATCTTTCTTTTTCAAGTCAACAATTTCTAAAAAATTAGTTATTTTTTAAATATTTAGTATATTTCTGTGTAATTATATTAAAAATTATTTATGTTAGTAGACAAATATACTATTAAAATAGAAAAAATAAAAATTTTCTAAACTTTAATAGATATAATTTTAAATGTAATATTTTTTCCAAATTAATAAAAATAAAATTAGAGAATAAGTTTAGTAGTTTAAAAGTTAAATAAATTGTTTCTTTAAATATATTAAGTAACTTTATCAAAATCTACCATGATAAATATTGCAGCTTATTAATCATCATAAACTACAAAATTTTTATTAAGATTCTGGTATTTATAAGTGCAAATAAACAAAATAGATATTTCAATTCAAAAAATATATAATGAATATTAAGTAGAGTTCCGAAAATTCTATGTAATTAATAATTAATTACATAGTGCTTAGAATAACTTAAATAAATTCGTTTTTTGATTAACAATTAAGTCAACCATGTCGTCGCTTTAGTTGAATAAATTATTTGCATATCAGGTATAACCGTGTACCCGTAAACTAAAGGAAAATTAATTGTTATTATTAAAAGATTGTTTGTGGCTTTTTAATTATATTTTGTTGATTACTTACTTTATAATTCATAATATTTAATAATTGATAATTGAACTCTAGTCAATCTTTACAGGTGAAAATCTCTATAAAACTATTTTACTTATCATTTTGTTTACGTGCAGCTCTTTTCTTTCTAGAATTTATTTTGTGTAATTTTATGATATTCGTGATACTGAATAAAACAATACTATTTATTTTTGAGAGAGTATCATAAAAAAATTATTTTCAAACAGAATTATATGACGTTTTCGAAAATGCATTAAACTTAATTTTTGAGTTAAAAGTAGGTAAAGTCTATAAAATTTATAAGAATTATATTTCTAATAATTAATATAAAATAATAATTTCATATATAACTTTAAAACTAGAATATTATATAATATTCTTATTTAAAAAATAAATGTAAAAATATTTCGACAAAAACCAGAAATAATATTATTGAATAAGACATTAAGAATTTATAAAGTAATTTTAATTAAATATTAATACAAAATATAACTGATTTAATTTTAAAAATTACGGTTTTCAATATATGAATTAGCTACAGAAGTAATTGCTAAATCAGTCCAAATTAATATCTTAAGTCTAATGTTGATGACTATTTATACAAAATACTATTAAAATGATACAGCTTTCGCATATGAATATAAATAAATTAGTGAGATTAAACTCTTACACATTTTAATGAAATAAGTATTTACAACATTTTGCAATTATTGTAGATTTAAAAAAAAAAATTTTTTTCTTTAATTATTCAAAATATAATTTCATATTATATGTATCTACTTTCTAATAAAACATAAAAGAAACATGATATTTAAGATAGCATAAATAATTAGAAAAAGTAATTTTTCACAACTGATTATTTTTTTGTATTATTACTCATTAAAATATTATAGAAATAAATTCTATACTTAAAAATGATGATTATACTAAGATTTCTTATATAAGACATATACACTAAGCAAAACTATTTTTTATAAAAAATATATGTACTAGAATAAATTCTATATCTTATACATATTATTTCATTTATATTTTCTCATTTTTCCTTATTATAAATAAAAAGTTTATATTATTAGTTTATTCTTTGTATCTGTTTCTTATATGAATCTAATTATAACCTTATTAAAGATTTACATACTTACCTTTAAGAAATACTTTTAAACTTAATATTCTTTGATCAACAAAAAATAATGTTGCAAAATTAATACATATTAATTTATAAGATCTTCTTGTTATAATATAGTCATCAAATGATTAGGATAATCCTTTAATAACCGGAATAAAAATAATATGAACATAATTTTTAAATACTTAAATAATAAATATTTGTATATAAATTAAAATTTCTTTTCAGAAATCGTAATCCGTATAAATAAATTAATTTTTTAAATAGTCGGCCAAATTCATAGATATTTTATACGAACATTATTTAAATAAAAAATGATATTTTAAGTTAACTAAGTAAAATATCCATATTTGAAATTACAGTATAAATTCATATTGAAAAATGTATTCCAAATGTTGTTAAAAATATAAATTCTGTTAAAATCATAACTTCTATAAAAATTTTCTTAACTCACATAAATATTTATGTTACTAAATATTTAGTAGGCCTATGTATGTTTTATTTGTAATTTTATGAATTCATAAAAACTACATGTATCCTTGTAAATTAATAATATAGTTTAGAGAATAAAATTGAATAAAAAATGTATTTTACGTCCTTACAAAAAATTATAAATTATATTAGGGATATCAATTAGTTTCTTGGATTTTTTATAATTGAAATTTTCATTTTGAACAATTACATTACTGAAAACTGAATAATAAAATATCAATACGATTTTTTCTTCGTGTAGCTACGTGATGTATACATTGAACAAATTGACAACCCAGCTTAAGTAAAATAAATTAAAGTCAATAATATAATTTGTAATCATGTACGACTAAATCAATGAGTGAGAGAGTCTATATAACTAAATGCTTATTTTAATTATAGTAACAGATTAATTAATTATGAATTATCGAACACAGATAATCACTATACACAGATGGTACATTAGCTTTTAACTATTATAGCCTACATTTGTGACTCCGTATTCAATTTTTTTAAATTAATGCATATGTGTTAATAAATTAATTTTATTAAATAGCCGATACGTCACTACTTAATGCGTAGCTCATACAATGGATATTTTCTGAAGTCATTATAATGGTTTCGTTTCTTTTAGAAATACCTTTTTTCTCGTGCACGAGAATCAAGAAATTTTATTACATTTTTCCAATAACTTAACGCTTTAGTTCACCAATTAGTTGAAATTACATATTACTTATGATAATGCTCTCTCACAGAGGATTAAATAAATTTTATTATTAGAATTAATGAGGTAAGTATTATTATCAAACAATTTTTATGTTCTTCATGTATTTTTTCAATTATATATTATAAATATACATATATAATATATATATATATTATATATATATATCAATTATCAATTATAATATTTTATAATAATAAAATATAATATATATTATATATATATAATAATTTTAAAAAGTAATCATAATAATTTGAAGAAACATTGCTTAAAAAACTTAAACATTTTATAGAAAAAACACGATGAATTTTAATGATTGTATAAAATATATTAAATAATTAAAGTTATATTAATTAAGTTAATATAATTAATTAATTACATTAAATCTTATTAAAACAGTATATTAAAAATCCTACTCTTAAAAAACTTTTGTTTTATAAATAAATTTATGATACATTGTACAGAAATATTTTCGGATTTTACTGTATTTTTTATAAATTTAGTGAAAAAAATGGATTAAGTAGTAAATTTAGTTTTACAAGAACAAATTTGATTAATGTTCTTAAGTATTTTTTTCACTATAATCTTGTTTTGTAATCAATAACTAATATCTTATATCAAATAAATTTAACGATTTTACTATAAATTTTACCCTTCAATTATGAGTTAATAGAAATTGATTTTATTACATATAAATTACAAGGTAAGATATATAAGATAACAATTGCTTGAATTACAACTTTTTGTAACATAATTATCGAATTTTTTCTTATTGAGTTGAAGAAAGTAAATAAAGCTGTAACATTTATATCCTCGATTCAGGTAAAAATTTTTGCGTACATACTACATTGATTAAGATTATTAATAAAATTAAGTAGTTTTATAAATGTTTTTCCAATCAATAATTTAATGAATTCTAAAAATTGTTATTTTATTTTTATTTCAATAAATAAATAAATACTAATACTATTCTATAATGGTATAGAAAATATATAGAATAATAAATTTTTATAATTACTAAACATTTTAAAAATTAGTTACTACAAATTTTACAGAGTATAATTTATATAAGAAAACTAATTTTGTAGGGACAATATGTACAATTCTTATCTTATTTATGAAAACATGACTCTAAATGAATAATTTTAAACATTAAATGCATGTCATATATTTTATTAAATACGTATGTAGCTAATTTTTAAGGATTTGATCAAAGTACTAGAAAAAGTACTAGAAGAAAAAAAAATTAAGAGAGTAAGATAAAATATGACTAAATTTCAATATATCTATTAAAAAATCTATGTTGAATAATGATGTAGAAACGAAATGATGAAATTAATAAAACTTTCTTATAATATATTTATATTATGTAAGTTCATGAATAGTATCTGAAAGATTTTCGAATGACGTTCACGTATTAAGGCAAATTCTAAGCAACTTTCCGTTGTATTAATTTAGTAAATATACAGAAACATTATGTAGACAACATGTAAACAGCTGTTCGTTAAGAAGCTTGTGCAGGATATACATTCCCGAAGTGAACCTGTACTACTAATAAGTAAACGCGAGGTGCGAGTCAAGGCTACGTTGTTCTAGAAATCCGGCATCTTTTATTTCCTCTCTTGCATTCTTCTTAGATCTATCTATCTTTATCTTTTATCAAGTTTATTGCATATATATCTACATAATCATAACATATATTTATATTTTCTATAGTACGTGATTTAATGTATTGTTAAAAAAAGTTTAATATATTAATAATGAAAAGTTATATTGTTAAATAAATAACATTTAATATTATAGAAACATAAAGATATATAAATTACAATAAAAATTTAAAATTTTTTCGTAACTTATTATTTTTTTAGACTTAGTTCTAAACAAAATTTATTTTAATTTTAAATAGAAATATATTCCAATAACACAGAATAGAATGATCTAAAAAAGCAGTTACAATTAATAATTTAATTTTAGCTATTATACTTGTAATGTATAAAATAATATAATGTTATCTAATATATGCATGTGAAAATGTAATAACATATTATTTACAATAAATTTGATGTTAGTTTTGGTTTATTAGATAATATTGCGTTTTATTTTGCTAAAGGAATGAATAATTGGGATTAATATGTACTTATATAATATAGGCATAAATATTATAGTAAAAAGAAAAAGATAATCTGCGTATTTAATAAAATATAAGTACATATTAGCAATTACATAAAGATATATATTTATACTGAAGTTTTGAAATTTTAACATGAAAAGAAATTTTGTTAAAATTGAGAAAAACCATGAGCTATTTATGATTATGAGAGCATATATAAAGTATGAAAAAATTTTGGAAAAATCAGTAAATATCAATATGATTCAGATTGTGGTTAAGTAATACAATGCTTATAATATATACGCGTATATTTAATATTGATTGAAAAAATACATAGAGAAAAAAGAAGAAATGAGAGGTATATAGTTGAGCGAACTCGTGTTCCTCTAGAAATTATCGTACAAAAGATACTATTAAATAGTTGCATCAAACAATACAGAGATTTCCAGTTAGAATATATACAGATTTAGTGAGTACTTCGTTGATTAATTAAATATAACTAAAAGAAATAATTGTAGGAATTGTTATAAATATGGTTTAAATTTTTTATGCATATAATTAGTAACGTACTTACATTACATATAGTAATGTAAATAAATTTTGTTAGCATTTATATAAGACATTTAAATAATATAACTCTATATAATTATCTGCAATAATGTAGCTTTGCATATTATAGTATTAGCATGTTAGAGACTAAGTAAGATTTTCATATGTTTAAAAGTATATTATTAATTTTTTTACTATAAAATGTAAAATAAGTTTAAGAATTAAAAAATAAATTAAGAAACATAATATTTTTTTTATACTTTAGTTAATTTTGATATATACGGTTTTATTTATTGAGTAACAAAAGATTTTTTATTATAAACAGACAAATGAAACTTGATAATAGAGTAACATGTTTAAGATACAGGTTTCAATAAAACTGTAAAAACTATTTTCTAAAATATGTACATCAAAGGAATTATTGTAAATGAATTTTATAAATTTTTATTGATTTGAGAATGCTCAATAAAAACGTACAATTTTAAATTATTTTTTTCCAACTAAAAATAGAATTCCAAACTAAATAGAGAAAATTTTTAATTAATTTTCTATTAAAATTTATATTTATGCATACATAACGTATAACTTTATTGTAGTAAAGTATAGTACTTTATTGTCTCAAACTACAAGCAATATTTGTTTCCATACATTTTCATATAGATTTTATATGCATTGTCAACAAATGAAACAAATAAGAAAAATGTATGAATAAAAAATAATATGAACGTATGGTGGCAAACTGTAGTACTTGATTTTCAAAAATTAAAAACAACCATTTGAATTTTAAAGACAACGTTATTTACATATAAACTTAGCTTATTTCTCTCAACTAAAAGTTTCTCATAAATTATATACAGTTATTTTACAGTATTTTAATATAAATAATAAAAAATTTGGTAAAATGCATTACACGAAAAATTTATTTATTTATTCTAACTTGAAAATAATATCATCAAATTACTACGGGTATGTGTTGATTCATTCAAGTAATAAGTTCATTCGTTTTAATTTAATATCTGAATCGGATATATTTTAAATATTTAACTTAATTTATTACATATGTAGACTGATAAGGAATAGAATTAGTTTAAAATAAAAATTTATATAAATGTAATATGTATTGAAATGTACATATATAATTAAGATATGCTTCTGAGAGTTTAATGACATAAGTAATTATGAAATTACAATATTAAATAAAAGCTTTTTTAATATGTACATTGCTTACATATACCTTTGAAAATTATATTTTTTGAAAGTATATTGATAGAAAGTCAGTTACTTGTATAATTGTCTATTAAACATTTATAAGCACTATAGAACATTTCAATCGTTATATGGTACATTAAAAAATATCTACTATAATCAAGATAATTAAAAATATTATTAAATATTTTATGTAATTATTTTATTTTACATTTACACGAATAACAGTTATAGTGTATTTTTCAAGTGAGAGAAAAGTTTTCAAAAAATAAATAATATTTTTTTCATTTTGTACACTTTCTTTAGTTTAGAATATTGCATAGTAGGTAGTATATTTAATATTTATCACAGCAGTTTTTTTAGTAATTATAATTATATAAATGCAGAAGAATAACGCAATTTTAACATTTTCACAATTTGGAAAGAATATATTTAAAGAAACTTTATTAATATATGAATACTTGATCATTTAATCTGACTTAAACAAAATTTTGATATTTTTCATATGATTTTTAGATGATTGAGGACCAATACAGATTAAAATTATAAACGTACCAATAACAATTCTTTTTATTACAAATAAGTAAGTTTAATTATAGAAAGATCGATATTATGTTTTTGAGTTATGTTATATATCGATTTTGTAATTTTCGTTTGAAGAAGATCGCAATTAGCGTTTTAAAAGCTAATTCTAATAATCTGAAGTAAAATATTTCTTAAACGATTTATCAGTGATTACGTATTATATAAAATCATGATTAGTAATATATTCATGGTATTCGGTTTCTGGAAACTCTCACTCAAGATATATATGGAACCTATTCAAATAAAAAGTAGTTTAATTTTAGAAAATCTAAATTCAGTTATTATGTCGTAAATTATCTACGTAGTTATTAGTTAAATTTTAAAGTAACAAAGCATTTTATTATTGATTAATTATTAATGAATATAACTAATCAAGATTAAAAGAATATGTCATAAATATTTAATAAAAGTTCTCATAAATGTCTTCTGAAATTTGTTTCAAGCCTTGAAGATAGAGATATTGCTGAATCTTATAAATGCATTTTGTTTTGATATTTATCGAACTATTTTCTATTAAAGTCGAATAATTAATAATTTAATAATACAAGTCTTCGTGATTAATGTTAATTTCAATTCAATACATTAAGATTTACTAAACAAATAATTGTATATATGCAATACAATTATTTATAAATATTTTATAAATATAAAATACTTAGATAATATTCTAGAAAATTTGGCTAAATTTTGAAGAAGAATACATAATGTAAATTTTAATTGCATAATAATTTTACTATTTTTTTCTTATTTAATTTATTCAAAAAATATTTTACATTTTTACAGATAGCTAAGAACTAATGTAATTAAATATAGTTTAATTATATAATTTGAACAAAGTATTTTTAATATCTCTAAATAGTTAGATTATTGTAAGTATTAATTATCAAATTTTAGAAGCACACTAAAGAACTACTTTTATCGATACTATTTTCCTTTTACAGTAAGGTTTAAGTAGCAATAATAGTAAAAGTTTCTTTCCTACACTGCAGATTTTTCTATTATCACTGCTATTCTTCAATAACATTTTTTTTTAATAAAAAAATTTCTATCGCATCTTAATATGTTAATTGATACAAGTGAAAGATAAAACCGATATATAGATTTTAAATGTATTGTCAATAAAATGTAACGTAGTTTCAATTTTTAATTTTTTTCAATTAATTTAATTCAAAATTGAATTTTTGCTTTTTTGTAGATAGATTATAAAATAATTGAGAAATGTTATTTAACAAAAAAACTTGCAATGCATGCTTGAAAGATAATTAAAATTAAGTATAAAATGAATTACTTTTATACTACGTTTTATAAAATTTAACTACTGAATAACTTGACGTCAAGATATTATAGTCGATAACCTAGTATAATAAGTAAATATTATGAAAATGAAATTGAATGTATAGTAATTTTGTAAATATTGACAATATAGTATGTAATTTATCTGAAATTCATGTATGCTCTACAGTTTTGTGTCAAGCTTAAGAGAATACACATAAGTGACTTATTTATAATGTGTGTAATATCATAAAAAATTCTAAATTTACGTGTGCGTTGTACAAGAATTTGTAATGTATGGTTTCATGTATTCAAACGATGGTTGTATTTAGTGATACGTTTCTCGTTTTAGGAGCCATTTTTGGTGTTGCTACCGTGTATCTAGCACCATATTCGATTTCAAACAAGTCAACTCGATGCAAAATGAAAAATAATAGTGCGTGAATTGTTATTAATAAAAAGACTTTCTATGATATTCTAAGTCTTTCTATTTTTATAATACTATCAATTTCAATACATCTTCTAAACTGATAATATTTGTATCGTATGTTGACATTACACTAAATTTTATATCAAATTTCATTCTTCAAATTTTTACATTATTAACAAGATTGCAATAATAAGCAACTAACGTACTGACATTTTTTTATATAAAAGTTTGGTTAATGTATAATCTATTACATTTATTACATAATATATTTATTAGAGTATTAAATTATATAATTTATTTTTTGTATATTAAAAAAACTTTGTATTGAGTATAGCATATTTTATAATATACAAAATGTTTTTTTATGTTAGAAAAATAATTTTAACAATATATTTTCTATTGCAATATAAAAAATTATTATGAATATATTTCAGAAAACACTAATACAAATAGATCAACAATTAATGTTCCCGAATCAGCTAGTATATTAATAAATGGTGAATTAAGTCCAAAGCTTTACGGCGAAACAACCATGACTAATGTTTTAAGTATGATTAAAATGGAAATTTCAAAAGTGTTAAATGCAGAAAAATGGACGATTATTGTTCCAAATGAAAAAGATTTTGATTCATCAAATGATTTTTTTGACGCTAAGAGTCAATTTTTAACACCGGGCAGTGATGTAGAACCTAATTTTTTTTAATTCTATATAATTTTTAGCTTGCACATAATATTAAAATCATATAAATATTTGTCTCAGATTCCATTAGATTCAATAGACATTGATGATATTCCAGACGACTGTACAGAGTACAAGGATATTCCTGAAATGTTATTTTCAGGATCTGATTCAAAAAAAAGAAAAATGAAGAAATATCTGCGTAAATTTTATAAAGGTGATGCTTAAAGAATGGAAAATTAATGTAAAACAAAATATATACGCTAACAAAAATTTATTAAATTTTACGTCCTTTTAACCTTCTGAATATATTGTTTTTCTGTTAAAAATATGGTACTTAAATTCAATGTTTTATTACTATAGTTAAAGGCTAATAGAGAAAAAACATAAGGAATTTTGATATAAGGTTATGCATTATTTACAATTTCTTGATTTTAATCATTTTAGGAATTAAATCCTTGGGTGTTTCTAAAAATAATAAGCATTGTATGAACCTTCCAAGACAGTCGACGTTTATAAGTACAAAAAGTAAAGCATGTCCAAAATACATTATACTTGGAGAAAATACTCTAGACGAACTTCAAACGTTTGCAGCAGATTCTGGATATAGTGTTATAACCATTGACAATGATAATATTGAACTTAGCTTTAAAAAGTCTAAGAGTCCTATAAATAAATTATTTCAAAAAGTTAAAAATCTTTTAGGTTTAAAAAGAAATTTACTCAAAGAAAATAATAATGTAGGAAGTAATTTCAGTACAATTACAGATAAAAAGATTAATCATAATAATACTTCGTGATAATAATTTTCATCACTATTATTATTATATTATTTTTTTATTATTATAAATAAAAAATCGCCAAGAAAAGGATTTGGTATTTATAAGAATACTAGTTTTATTACCATAAAATAAACTTTATGGATAAAACTTAGTGCTTCTTTATAAAAGTTATGATTATAAATTCCAAAAACTTTTTAAATTTTATATTGTGAATTATCTGTGAACGTTATAAATATTTTATTTAAGAAAATTAATTAAAAGTTAGACTTTTATCAGATTACAAAATAAGAATGATAAAATATAGTTTCTTTTCTATACATGTTTATTTTTTCTTTAATAGCAGTACATTGAAAGAAACTATTTTTTTTGAATTTACAATTCTGCAATAATATGCATTATATTGTAAAATTGTTTTATTATTCAAGTGATATTTATGTAATAAGATATTCGTTTTTTGTTAACTTTTGAGTATACTATATTTATTTATTTTTATACTAAATATTTACTTTATATAAAAGGAACTAAGTTCTAAATAGCCTAATTTATTTTATTGTATACCTTTTTAATATTACATTTGTCATGCAAAATTCTGGTGTATTTAGAATTATATATATGTATTAAATATATATTATAGTTAATAGTACATATATATAATAAATTAGCTTTATTACAATTAATAAATCAAAATGAACAATACAAAAAGTTCGAATAAAAAGAAAATTCGAAAAAATATATATATACACACACAAACACTTATTTTTAAAATGTTTAATCATGTGATAAGTGTATTTTTCTATTTTGTTGAATATAAATCGTTCTAATTCAGTTTTTGTGCGGAATTATCTGAAGAGTTCATAAATTTGATAAATATAATTTTTTACTTATTTATTTTAATATTTATTCGTTTAAATTATTTATGTTATTAATATTTATTCGATGAAATTATTTATGATATTAATATTTATTCGATTAAATTATTTATGATATTAATATTTATTCGATTAAATTATTTATGATATTAATATATATTCGATTAAATTATTTATGATTTTAGTATTTATTTTATATTATTGCGTACAAATTTCCATTTTTATCAAATATTTACGCTATTATATTAATTAAATACTCATAAATTTTACTTTTCATGAAGAAAAATATAAAAATATTACTTGAATTATACGTATCAATAATAGCAATTATATTAAATGGTTATAATGATTGACTAATAGCAATAAAAACTTTTCTTTATCATTACATAATCATTTTTATTTATTCTAAGAAAAAGCCATTTATTTTTATAGCTTAAAAATATTTATTTCATTAGTTTTATTACAAGTTTAGATTTTTATTTCATTACAAAAGAATTTTAATTTTATCTTTAAAGAATAGTTTCTATATCAAGGTAAACTATTTTCTTAATTTTAATAATAAAAATTATGAAATATTTAATTACTAACAATCTGTATTTGAAATATATTTTTATTTCATAAAAAAAATTATAAGATATATATATGTATAAGGCGATATAAATGTTACTATATTTATTAATGTATTGTTGATAGTATTTTAATAGTTGATAGAGAAAAAGATACGGTAGTTAAAAGAAGTGATATCTGAATATAATTAATATAAAAAGTAATAATGTTAAATAAGTAATAATATTAAATAATAGTATTATTATAATAATTTTTAAATATTTAATCGATTATTATGTTTAGTTACTAATGAATACATTTTAATAAATTTATATACTTTTTGTTATCATCTAATGTAAATATAGTATACATTAATAAATTAATGCAGCTTAAGTTTGTAAACAAACAATTTAGACTGTATATGCATGGTATAACTGTTACCGTCAGAAAAGATTAATTTCGCAGTTGTTCAAGCAGTATTTAGACCATGTGAAAATAAATCTTAAATTTTAGTTTATAACCTGTACATAAATACATATTTACATCGGAATCGCAATACTCGCTACTTAATTTTATTATTATATCATAGTGAAAATAATCGTATTTTTCTCGGTTATATTTTTCTTGTGCATATTTTTCTTAAACAGAACTATATTTTTTATTTAATTTTAATGAATATATTGAAGATACATGCAAACTCAAACCTGTTATTTGTTACTTTTTTATTTTGTATTTTCTATAGTACTTGAATGATTTGTACCTATGTATCACGTAAATAAGTTAGACAGTGAACAATTTAAAAAATGAGTAATTTATTTATTTATTTATTAACAGAAATTAAAAGAATAACCCCAACAATAAAAATATTAAAAATAATTCAACATAATAATATGAAAATAATGATATAATTGCACATGAAACTTAATAATTATAGTTTAATATAAATAAAAATATAGTTGTAGAAATATTTTTGTTTTTGATTACAACTTTGGTACCAACGGATAAATAATTTAAATTAAAAATATATAGAAAAAATCATAATTACCGATTATATTATAAAATTTCTTATTTTATAAAACGCATTTTACAGTTATAATTTTTTCGTATGACCAGAAATTTCAATCAATTGACAATTTAAATTAAATATGTATCAGATTTGCAAAAGGTATAAAAGCTAAATATTTCTTTTCTTACTTAATTATATTCACCGCATAATATACTCGTATATTAAATGAGCTTTAAAAAAACATCTTAAATAAGTAAGGTATAGTATTAAAAAACTATAATATTAATATACAACAGAAAATATGTACTCATTATGTTTGTTCTGAAAAAAATAGAAATAAAAACTACAATATAAAATAAAATCATATTATTCTATAGTAAAATCATTGAACCATAGTAAATCTGAAATAGTCTTATAAACAGAATGACTCATTTTATTTGAGAATCCGAATCTTTTATGAGAGTCCAAATTACGTTTATTATAAAAACAGCGTAAGTTATGGTCAATGAAAATAACAGAAAAGAAAGAAAGAATACTACAATATAGCTAAAGACTAGGATTATTATATTTATGTAAGGTTATTTTTTCAGATAAATGGTCTCAGATATGAATGCTCTTATACGAATTGTTAGGAACATTTACAGGTCACAGTTGCTGACAAGGTCGAGAAGCGCGGGATTAACTTTATGTACACGTAATCAAAATCATTGAGTATCGCTAGAAGTTGGTGTACATGCAACATAACATACGTTTCCTCTTTACTACCAATCGCGCGATTGAAGCATCAAGGACAGAATAAGTCGAGGCCTGAGTAATAGGACGATTTTCAAGGGCACGAAATATCGATAGTTGCGCACGAAAAGAAGCTGTTGAAAAATTGAAAGTGTTTATATGAAATTTCCTTGCTCTTACTATGATTTTGAGATGAATATTATCAAATATGATGATATTTAATAACCTGTGAAAAACATTATTTTATTTCATGTTTAATAATACTTATATCAATAAGTACAAGAATCTATTATTTGTAATAACTTCGAAAATTCCAATAATTTAATTTGTAATAATAATAATTTTTTTATAAATTCGTTGTAAAAAACGAAATAAATATTGCAAAATGATTTTAGATAATATTTACAGCTACTGTGTACATTGAAAATAAAATTGGTAAAGTTATATATTTATGTAGTGTTAAATATGAAAATATCTTTTGTTTGCTTTGAAGCTTGATAAACGTTTCCAAAAATACGTATAAAAAAACTTTTGTTTTAGTTTATTTAGCACTGCTAAATTTATTCACTATACATTTGACTTCTCTTGTTCCTATTATATTTTTCCTTATTTTATTAACAATCGAGCTTCTTTTGTGGTATACATGAGGGAACATTTCATTCGAAATACTCTATTGTGATGTCGAAAACATTTATGATTTTTATAATACTAGAGAGATTATCTTTACATACATCTACAGTCATATTTGAAATAATACTTATAATATTTATCCCATTAGTCATCGTTTTCGAAGTAATACACTAAACTTTTCTGAAAAATTACCAACACAATGATTCAGAAGATATCATATATTCACTCTTTATTAATCAAGCTTTCTGAAATAAAATTTACACATTTTCCTTTGTGAGATTTTAGGGTACTAAGAAATACCAAAAAAAAAATTAAAATTTTTAAATATCCTAATGTGACGTTAGCCGTTAAGAGTTATACATTGAACAGTTGATACTATATCTTATCTAACTATACATACAATTGTATAATAGAATCAGATGTTTTTAATTATGGTAAATAATTAACTAATCTGCCAATGATAATTAATACATTAATCTATCAACCCTCGGTCACTAGTTTATACATTCTATACAATTAATTGTTAATCAGCATTTATTATATTAAATTTCTTTATAACAATGAATATTATTTTAAAAAGAATATTATAATCTTAGATACTCTCAATAAATTTTACATTAAAACAATCTTTTCATACCTAATATTAAACATATCAATTATATTGCGTTCAGATATTAAACTAAATTACTTATGCTTTTAATTTAAGAAAGAATTTCGAGTTTTTTAAGAAAAATCAGTTACAATTTATATACAATTTAAAAGGACTGATATATTATATAATATATAACGTTAAATTATGAACATTTTAATGAGATAATTAACAATAAAAAATGAGTTTTTTTAATTACGAATGAAATTTTTATGTAGAAAAAAGCAATAAAATTTTGAAATTGATAATTTTAAGAACCTTCTGATAAATACTTTTTGATAAAAAATTTACTTACATTCAACAATTAACATTTTTCTTATATTGACAAGAAGAAATATTAATTATATATAAAATTCTATAAAAGAATACGAATAGTATTCAAAATAATATCTAGAGCTTATCATTATTCACTAGGAAAAATTAGAATCATATATTTTATATATTATAAATATTAATTATATTGCATTATTATATATAATTATGCTATTATTGCATATTATTGCATATTAATGCAATTAATTTGTATTAAAACTTATTTATAAATTTGGTAATTGTCAATATATAAACAATATATATACAAACAAGAAGCTTACATAACCAATCAGTTGTATGTATAGAATTTTTTCTATAATGTATAGATATCTATAATATGTATATATATATTTATAATTTTCATAGGTTATTTTGGGCAAATTAGAATTCATATTCTGTTACATCTTACGTAACTTATTTATATTAGATTATATACATTTTTAAATATTTCCCTTGTATCACTATAAGTTGAATATCTATTGAATCCCAAGAATCTTGGTATCATTGATTTCAGTGTAAGACGAAAAGATAATAATTATTTTTATATTCATTATTTTTCAAACATAAAATTTAAAATATCTGATAGGAAGTCTTAAATTTATAATTTAATGTTATCATTTAAATTTTACACATTTATTTTTAACTATGTAATTAGTCTAACTAATTTATAATTATATAATTATGCGTACTCATTATCCATAGAAATTTTATAAAAAATTGACTGTCTCTTTAATATATAAAAATTTATTTACGATTTATAAAATCAAATATTTACAGTAGATTTGAAAAATAATTTTCCTTTGTATGGAACTAAATATATTAGACTAGTAGTATAAATTAATTCCTTTTAAAAACAACTTTTTAATTATTTTATATATGAATAATATGTATTACTTAAGTGACGTAATAATTAAATGAATAATTGGTAGTTCACTTATAGTGAAAGTTCAACTTCCCTATTAATTTGCGTGTAAATGTTAATTTATGTATCTAATATAAATCAAATTATCTATTATTTATATATAATAAAATATTAAATATATATAAAAAATATACAATGTTAAACTTCTCTAATTTATACCACTATTGTTATTTTTTAAAATAAGTATTTCTATATAAATGTACTATTAACTATTTATGCAATTGGTATTAATTTACTTATAGGTACTTGTAGGATATATCAAACGACTGAAAATTTGAAAACCATTTCTTCTAAACTTATTTATAAATTATTCAAATTCACATATTCAATCAATAAACCATATTATTATTTAATTTTGTGTTACTTTTATTCACCATTTTTAAAATTTTATTTTATTCAACATTTTATTCACCATAGTTAAATTTTTACTAATTATTGTTAGTTCTAAATCTTTTTTACGTATATTCGAAAGTCTCACTCAAACATTACACATACGCAGTTTACCTAATATTTTCCTTAATATTCTTAGTCTTAATTAGTGAACGGTATTATCAACAAATTATCAACAAATTAAAATCAGAAAATTAGAAAAATCGTATCCAATATTACTAGATATTAAGAAATATATTCGCTAATATAAATTATTCAATATCATTAGCAGTTGCTTTCTTCTTAGTAAATTTAATTTCTAATTTAATATATTGTTAAATCATTACAATAATATAATGAATGATATGTAGTAGTATACTGCAATATATTTTTTTTAATATTTAACAAGAATTTAACAAGAAAAAAAAAAAAAAAATTAAAAAAATTAATAGCATTATATGTAGTTACATCATATATTTTAATCGTATTTATAAATTGTGTAAATATTTTTCTAGAAGATAAAAATATTATAAAAATAAACTTTGAAAATAACTTTATTCATCTCATTCTTAATTATAACATTCCGTACATTCCTTAAATAAAAATTATTATAATAATCTATTCGTGTTTATAAATACCTATAGCTTAAATAAAAATAATTGATATAAGTATTGCAAGAATATAATTATTTCATTTAAGCTAAGAAATAAAAGTTCTATTTATTCAATATTTAAATAATACCAATTACTATTTAACAATTATTTTTAAAGATTTTTCAGAAATACCATTCTATTTTGTAACATTATTTTAAAGCTATTTTTTATATTTTTCTAATGAAGTAATGTATGAAGAATTTATATGAATTAAAAATAAAGTCGACAAAAATCAACTGTTGTAAATGTTATGTAGGTATATGTTATTTTAATTAAATTATGTATAACATGTCTAGAACTTCTTTCACTACGAGTGCAAACTATTTCTTAGTAACTATAATATACGATTTTTTTCATCAAATAATATTAATATAAATGAAAAGATAAATCAAAACTGAAATATAAATTAAAATTTTATATTATAATTTGAAGTATATAAGTACATATGTTGCGAAGAATTGAAAATATTTTTATCTTAATATAATTTATATAATTTTGTTAATAAATTTTGTTAGTAAATGTTTATAGTAAATATTTCGATTAAATTTGGAAAAAATACATAGTGATTACATAAAAATTATAATTAAAAATTTGTAAGAAGATTAATTCTGATATAATAATAAAAAATTTGTACTATATTTTAAGTGATGTATTTTTGATTGCTCTATGATTGTTCTTATCATTCACAAAAAAAAGAGAGTCTTAGGATCCATTATCCTTGACGGAACATCAAAGTGAACTCTCACATTGAATAATGCTTATCCTCTACATTAACGAGTCGTACGAATCTTCCAAGTTATCAAATGAAATATGTGGTTGAGAGTGATTTCTAGTATTTCCTCGCATCTGCCGAAAGACTTATGAGCCTCTTTCACTTATATTTTATAAATTACTTCATTTATTATATCTTATAATAATCTAAAGAAAAATAATGTAATAATATTTAACGTATTTAATATTATTAAATTGATTAAATGTACATATTTTCAAAAATCAGGTTTAAACCTTGCATTTTTTAAAATTATTTAAATTTATTTAAACTATGCAAGATATTTACATATAAGACTTATGGAAGCATATTTGGTGTAAATAATTCATTTAAACATAAAATTTGCACTTTAACATAATTTAATCATATTAGGAAGTTATGCACATTATTTTGTATATAGAATTCGTTTTTTATTATATATAAATATTAAATGAACAAAACAGAGAATAGAAATATATATGCAAATGTTGTAACATGAAATAATGAATATAATCATAGATTTTATAATATTTTAAAAATTTATCATGATCTGAATAAATTTAATTTTTTTAATTTTTTTAATATAAAGGAATCAAAATGTTTGATTGTTTCAGTTAATAAAAAAAATTAATCTTCAATTAATTTGAAATATTTTAGCAGTTCATGTATATTTATATTATAATTACTTTTATAATTTATTTTAATAAAACATGTTAAAAAATACTTAACACGTTCAGTAATTTAATAATCTTTTATTTAAAGTATTTTTTGAATATTAAAATCCATTCCGGCAGAATGTATAAAATTAAAATTTTTGGTAGTTTCTTTTATACTTTATCTACATGTAAAGACATAAACATTGATAAAGCTTGTTTATACAAATTCGTGTATTATATTTTCAAAGCAGTAATTTACGAGTAATTAGTTTTTACATCAATCTAATATATTCACGTAAATGTAAAGATCAGAAAATAGTAAAACAGTTTATTAATGCTATATATAAGAAATTAAGTAATTTCTAGAGTATACTTGGATATTGCCTTAATATTCTAGATATATAAATTCTAATTTTTTTGTGTTTAAATAATTCTATTCTTATTATGTAATTCTATAATTATACTATACTACAACTATGTTATAATATACAGTACTATTACAAAATTAATGTACAACAATAACATTCCCGTAGCAGAAACGAAAAAGTTCCTATTTGGTAAATTTTGTACAAAGTACTAATTAAAATATTAAATATTATATATGCTGAATATAGTGAAACATAATGCAACTAATTTAGATATCGTTTAACTAGAGTTTCACGTAAATACTTTTTCATACATTATCTAGTTAAAAATAGTGTCTCTTATAAATGGTGAAAATTGATTTCTGTATTTTAACTACTTCTTAGATCAAATAATATTAAGAAAATATTTCATTAGAGATTAGTGTTTGATCATATTTAGTTCAAATTTATATGCGGATAAAATAATTATAGAGAAGTGTGCTTAAATTACTCATGTGCTAAAAGAACAAGATTAACAACACATTTGTTTTCATATTTTTATATTCATATACATTATAAAATTAAATCTACTTCTTTCTTACATCAAGAGCTTTGAAAATAATAAATACAACTTATAAAAATTTCTATATTTATTCAATAATGTAAAGCATAAATTATGTGTATGTGATTATTATCGATAAAATATGTTTTATGCTTAAAAGCTTTTTAATTTAAATAAAGTCTACACAGGTATCGAGGTAATTTTCATTATAATTTGTACAATTATTTATTATAAATTATCATGAATATTGTGGTAAGGCACCTGATCCTCTGACGACTAATAAAATATATAATTTAATTTATTGTAATCACTATTATTAGATACATAGAGTTGCGTAGGAGTGGCTTCGGAGGAAAAACTTTCAAGGTGTTGTCATCGTTAGAACGAACTAACGCGATGATTATCGAAAAAAGAGAGGGAGGTAGAAAGATAAAGAGACGCGAAACGTCCGCGTGCAAGAGGCGTGTACGATGCATGGTATTATGAAAACGCGAAAAATCGCGCGAGTTTAGCGTGAGAAGAAAAAAAAATTGATCTGCATTTAAGATCTGGAAGGTGTGTGACTTTTTGCCCGTGGGTATGTATACATTTGTATAAGTAAATACGATATTACGTGAAATTAATTGATAGTAAAACATGACTTTTCATCATAGTACTGATAATTATGTCGTATTTGTCTCACGATAATGAGTCTATTCATAATTTATTCATTTATTTATATTCGAAATGGATAAAGATACATTCTAATAATTTTTTAATTTAAGATTTCATTTAACAGATGGCGTTCTTAACTAATTTATTTAATTTGAATTAATTCATTAGTTTATCTCGCAGGCGATTAATAACGTATAAAATAAAGAGGAATGATTGAATTAATTTTAAATTATGCAATCTATAATTCGAGTTATTGAATTATTTAGAAATTATTTTTATTATTATCTCTACATTATGAAGATATGAACTATGTAAAGAAATTATAAACATAATGAGTATTTATAAATAATTATTTACGTTATATTTAACATAATTATAATTATTAATATTTTACTTTACTTAAAATAGCAGAACAAACTAATAAAACTTTAAAATTAAATATTAAAATAATTATGTCACTGAAAAATATGGTGATTTATGTTTATTTATAATCATAAAGGCTAAGAAAATTTTCGATTATTTTACTTGGACTTTATACTTTATATTTATTACTAATTTATCCAAATTGTTATTAGGTAGTTGATCAGTGAAAATTATTACTTGAGACCATCATTAATACTTTGTTAGGATTTATGAGTTTATAGTAGAAAAAAATCTTAAGAAATAATTATATTTTTTTTAAATCTTGGAAAACATGAATAAAATCTCAAATAAACCGAATAAAAATAGAGTACAAAATTGTAATAAGTTTACTTAACCAATACAAGATGAGTCGTCTGTGAACGCATTCTTGGAAGGACTGAGGTCTTGTGTTCTTATTCTAAATAAGATTCATCTACTACCTACTTGGACCATTGAAAAAATATTCAAACTTTTTAATTATGATAACGGACTAATTCACTTTTTTATTGTGGTGTTTTATTTTCTCATTTTCCTAAAATTCTTTAATAATCAATTTCATTTGAAAGTATTATATTATTTATAAAATTGGTTTACCATTAAAAAACTATTAATTTTTAAATTCTTTTATAAAATACTCATACGTATACATATTTTTTCTAATAATTGTAATAATATAATTTAATTTTTATAAATTGTACGTGTAAGTGATTGATTAGAATATGAATATGAATACTGATTAATTAATTTTATAATCAATTAAATTTAATAATACTAATTGAAACTATAGAATAACGACTATATTATTTTTTAACGTATATTTTTTTCATATATTATTTCAGATATTCTAAGTCAAAATAATTAATTCTAAACTTTTTCTTAGATAGGACGATAAATAGAAATTTGAAAGATAATATGAAAAGATTATAGATAAAAATAATAATATTAATTAAATGAATTGAATGAATTATTTAATTATAATCAGATCTTATGTTAAATACAGAGCCTTAATTTATAACTAATTAAATTCAAGTGAATAATATGAGAACTAAAATTTTTAAGTGAAGATTTAAAAAATTTGAGTAGATTTTTATATTCTCTTTTTAAAATTTGTGTTATTTACTTCAAGATGATTAAAGGTTATGAATAAAAATATCTTTTTCATAAATATGGATTATGTGAAAAATAACCATTTACAAAGTGTTTATTATTATTGCCAAAGATCTTTTATTTCTTAATAATGAATTACGTTGTTGTTTAATAAAAATTAGACTTTCATTCTAACCAATATTTTACATTTCGATGTTGTTGTATAAAATTAACGCTATTTTAAAATAATAAAAATCGCTACTACAATTATTTATTACAGAGAGTAATTGAACCAGTTAATCTACCTTTACTAGGAATGCTATTTATATATAAGTATTTGATTGATTTGATAGAATTTATTATAATGCTTATGCATAATTTTTAATATTATGAGTATAATAGAAATTTCGTTTTATAATTAGAAAATTTTCTTATTTATAAATTATTTAATATTATTGTATAGAATTATAAATAAATGTGTGAGAAAATTAATGAAACAGAAAACATAATTGCGTATAAACTAAAAGTAAAGTAAAATTTCGTAAAAGTAAAAGATAAAATAAATTGCAATCAATGTAGAATTATTTTACTGCAATGATCGTATTGAAACTTTTCTAAATGCTTTATAAGTAAGATTAAGATTATCCATGTAGAGTTTTGTGTAAGAGATTAACAAGTTGTTTCACTCGATTGTTAGGTCTTATATGTAATAGATTGACTATCAATAAAATATTCACGTTGTTTTTTATCTACTCAGTAAAAATAATAATATTCTGATCAGTACAATATAGAGTTCTGTTTTGTAAGAGTTTTTATTTCAAAGATTAAAATATAATAATGATAATTAATATAGGAATATAATAATGGTGATATAATTTGCAGATACGATTTAATAATAGGGTACATTAGTAAATAATATTTTAAAATAACGCGAGAATAAATAATCAACTATTAGTATAAAGTGGTAAGTCAATACCTATTTAATTTAATTTAATTTTTAAATCCATAAAATAGAACATAGTATCTTTAAATTACATTTATTAAGTACTATCGCATGCTCTTAACCTAGATTTAGTAAAATATACTGAATTTGGAAAATACAGAAATTTGATTATAGAAAAATTTACATTAAATTACATTTAATTACATTAAAAAAAGATTACAGAAAAATGTAGACTTGAAAAAGTAAACTAAATATATAATTAGCTCTAAAATATTGATAGTCAACAATAAAATGAAAGTATATATTTTAAATTATTATATTTAGAAAATGTTAAATTTTTTTTAAAAATAATTAAAAAAAACTATTACAATTTTACTTATAATCACGTTATTTATAAATTTAATATCGAAATAAAACATTTCACATAGACTTCCGGGAGAAGCGAAATTATTTTTTTAGAGTAAATAAAAAGATAAAATTTATAATGTTTCAAAGTAAAGTAGTAAAAAAGTTATTATAAAAACGTAATATGAAGAAACTGAAGAATATAAACAGAATCATGAGATACATATGTTCTAAGCTTCATAACAAATTGCAAAACTAATTAAATTATGTTAATTCAAAACTCAGAATATACTCTAGAATGAAAATAAAATAACAGATTTTATTTGAAAAAAATATATTGTGATAAATTATTTTAGATATTTTGATAAAATAAGAAAATATGATGTTTTATTGGTCATGGAGTAATAAATTTTCATGTATACAAATTGCAAATTATAATAAACATTTTAGAATCATTCATTTTAAACGACGAATTAAGTTTTCATTGCTTCTGATTTAACATATGTACGTAAATGTATGAAATTTTCTGCACAAATATTTAAGTTGAAGAGTTACACATTACTATGTCAAATATGTATTATGTATTTTCGTTACAGAAAATAATAAATAAATTAAATTTATATAATATAATAAATGATCTCAATGAACTGTGCACATTATAAATTTAGCATAAATTACTCTTAGAATATGTATTCACTAGTCAAATGCACGCATTAAAGCCACTCAATCTGCATTGAAATCGAAATGAAGAATAATTAAGTACATATATTTTAGTTCTCAATTTTAAATAAACAACGCTGCAGAATAGTAGAAATGTTGAAAAATCAGAACTGATTTTCATATAAACAGTATAATTACTATAAACATAGAATTAAAAATAATATTAAAATTGTCAATAAACAAACTTCATATTTATTAATACTTTTTTAAGAAATTTAATTATTACATAATATAAAATATTTAAAAATTTTTTTAGAAATTAAGTATGGTACTTGATTTTTCACTATGTAATATACATCAACCTTTACTATATATAAATGTTCATTGTTGACGAAAATAATTATAATAAAATGATAAGAAAGTCTAATATAAAAAAAATAAATAATTAATATTATTATCTCTTACATTTATAAAAGTTGAAATTTAAAATATAATTTGTTTTAAGAACGATAATGTATGATAATTAAGAAATAGATTTTTTCAAGGAAATATCATCATAACTGTAAGTATTAAAACATAAATTCTACAGAAAGGATTATTTTTGAGTATATAAGAACAAGAAATATTAATAACAGTGAAATAAGAATTTTTTGTTTATAATTCATTTAGTGTAATTAGTACTTCACATATGAAATGGTAATATTTTCTACATTATTTAAAATCTAAGACAATTTAATAAAAAAAATTTAATATAAACAGTTTTATATAATTATTACATGTATATACTTACTCTTTTAAAAAAACTCAGTGTTTTTCATCCCATTTTATCTTTCACTTTCTTTTTCTATTTTCTCCCTTTTGTGGTGCACTTTATTTGAAGAATGGCAATCCACGTATCACGTCGTTGCTCTATGCCGAGAAAATATATTTCTACTTACATATGGATTTTTAATCGTACAAGAATGAACTCGTCAGCTGTAACTGACCAATTAGTAATTATGTTTTATAAAACTGCAAATACATTTTATATATTGTACTGCATTAATTAAGAAGAATATATGATCACCAATGCTATTACAATTCATGAGATAGAAAGATTTATTGCTTCTTGTTTATTTCACAAATCTTAATAATGAATACTTTATTAAAATAATCTATTTTTAGTAAAAAAATATGTAACTGATCATACGGAATATAATTATTTTAATTTTTTTTATATTGATAATTTTAATTTTGATTTAAATTCTAATTTTGAATAAGAAAATGTATATTGCTTTAAGCAATAGAACAATTTGTATAATACTTTAATATTTTCGAATATAAATTCATTCCTTTAACGAAGTAATATTTGATAAATTTTATTAATATATTTCTAAAATAATAATAATTATTAATTAGTTATAAACGCTAGAATCTACATGTAATTAAAAAAATTATCGATAACATTATGAATAAAATTTTTTATTACATTATTTTACACATTAGCTAGTATTGTTTTTAAAGTATTATATAGATGCCTAGCTATTTATCTATATAAATATTTATATTCTAAAGCGTATTATTCTCTGTAGTATTAATCGGAATAATTACAATCCCGATGTAGATATAATTCTTAAGTAAGAAGTAATCAGATAGTATACATATCAGATCAATTTGTTTATTATTATTTACTTTACATGACAAAAATAGATAAGCATTTTTATATAAAATTATTTAATTGGTTATCGTGTCAGCTTACACAATATAAGTAATAAATTCAATTAAAATTCGAAATTTGTTATACGATGCTTATTTATAAAGATAAACTGGTAAACTAATAATATAATGATGTGAATATATTATTATTGTTAGTAAAATACAAAGAGGGCTAAAAGGAAATAATTAACCAATAGGTAATACTTAAAAAAAGGCTTTTTATTATATAAATTTGAGTTATTTTACTAGCTAATAAAGCATAATTATTCATTAAAAATATATATAATTTTATAAATATGAAGTTAACTTTTTATATAATTACTGTTCTATAAACTATGAATGTATAAATATATTTTTTCAGATTAAGATCCTTGTACAGATCCACGTATTTAAAATAATAGATTATATTAATAGTAATAATTGGTAATTCAAATTTTTTAAATTATATGACTTTTAATTTATTCACTTAAATTTATTAAGTTTTCATAAAATATGGAGATAACTTATGGAGATCCTTTTGACTACAAGACTCAATAATTATTTTAATTTTACAACGCAGATAATAATTAAATATAAGAAAGAATTGTTCTTGTCAGTTTTAATCATTAATAAATGTATTCACCAATTATTAGCACCATAGAAAAATACAATGTTTTTTTTATTTAGATAAATGTTATGGCATATATACTTGATTATATAATACTTTTCGGATCATTCCTAGTTTCAAGATAAGTTATTTTTAAGATATTAAATATATTTTTTAATACCTTAAATATTTTAGCAGTATATCATCTTCATGATTAAAAAAAATATGTACATTTCTTATCTTGATTCATATTTTAATATTAGTACTACTAATATTTCATTGTATGTAGAAAATTATTATTTTATTATTTTATTATCATTTATAGAAAAAATTCTACCATTTCATTACCAAAATATTAAATTAATTTAAAAATAAATTAATACTTGAATAAATATTTTATATTTTATTTTATATTGTAAACTGAATAAAAGTATGTATATAATCAAAAATTAGTTTATTAATGAAAAGGATTATTTATTAGCTAGAAGCATGTTTATCGTAGATAAACAATAAATAGATAAAATGGATATTTAAAAATGCCTTACAAATCTCCTTAATTTCTATTAGTATTTTAATGATAAATTGCCTCTATATCAGTAAAATTTAAAAGTAAAAAATTAAAGAAATCTGCTGACAGCAAATTTGACACTTAAATATGCAGAAAAAATAACTGATGTATGACTATATTTGGTGCATTGATTAGTCGCACCTGCAAACCATACATTAATTATGTAATTATATCTCAGTCGGATCAATCCAAAAAAATTTAATTCTTTAACCCGCGTGAAAAAGACCAATGTAAAAACCTGTCTTATAAAAATATTGAATAATAGTCTTAGGATGCCAGGGTCAACGTAGTCAGAGCACAAATTGAAGTGGACGAGTTTCTTTCTTTCTTTACTCAGATAAATATACACATAGATAAGTGTACATATATGTATAGATAGCAAAGTTAAATATTATTTCAGAATAAGATAAAGTAACAGTTTTAGTTTATGGTTCGTTCCACAACTTTCTATCTTATTGTTTGTTAACGTTTTTTGAAGGCAAAGCAGTACAAGAAGATTAAATGGTCTAGTAGAGGTCAATCTTCCATTTTTGTAGATAAAGTATAACTAGAAGGTTCTTTGTAAAACATTTAATTACTTTAATGATAATAATCTATTAAACAAACTATCTGTTCAAGAATTGTTACTCAAATAAAATATTCTCGTTTAATATAAAATCTTCATAGTTATTTATTGTTATAAAAAACAGTTGTTCTTTTCCATATTAAGTTTAATTTAGAACATTGATAAAAGTAGCTTAAGGTGATTGTAGAAATTACACTTTGTACTTCCACGGGATATAAGACTAAAAAAAAGCGTAAGACAAGGTCTTTCTATTGTAATCGTAATTTGTACTTGTTCGAAAAATAATTTATGCAATAAATATAGGTATTTATTAAAATTAAAGTATATGATATGTGTATTGTAATATAACTTTAAATTAAAATAAATTATTATTGCATATTGTAAATTTTTATACTTCTTTAAATATACACATATTTCAAATATCTTATATATAAAGTATTTTTAATTCATTTAAATATTTTCATGTATATAAAATAAATAAATTCATTTTATAAATAAATAATTTAATAAGTTATTATAAATAATATATAATAAGTTATTTTCATTATCTTTACATAAGCTAAATTATCATAATTAAGTTGATTAATCTTAAATAAATCTCAAACTAAACTACACGTATTGTATAGATAATGGATTATCAAAATATTATTTATGTTCATTATTTGTAAGGTTATTTACTAGTAATATCTAAATTTTGTAAATTTACATATTTCAATGAATAATCATTAGACGAAGTTACTTTAAATTGTGTTATATTTATTTCGAAATTGTAATTAAATTTAAAATTCATAGATGCTAATTACTTCTAATTATCTTTGTTATTCGATTGTATCGTCAAAATTGCTGAACAGCAATTTTTTGTAGAAATAAAATTTCTACCAAACATTCACAGATTTTCAAATTTAAATCTATTTAGGAAGTATATTTATTAAATTATATTTATTAGAGCATCAATTATCATTCTAATGCATTTAAAAATAAAAGTCTTTTTATTTTATTTTTAATAGATTCATAAGTTTTATCCATTAAGTTTTATCTATATTTTTCAGAAAAAGCTGTTTATAAGCATTTTGTAAATGTACTGATACCGCAAAGAGGAATAACAATACCAATTTGTACACACACAAAGTTTTTTCGAAAAATATTTTGCGTTGATATGCGACAATACCATAATTTCATTATCCATATTCTTCCTGACAATGAGTGTAAGATGTTCGACATGATGATATACCATAGGAGGAATACATAGAATGACGGAAGCATTCAAGCATATCGACACTGACCCATATAATGGGAGTCCGTTGTGAGCAGATAATAGAGAGAAAGAGAACGCGAGAGAGAGAGAGAGAAAGCGTTATTGCTCTGTGACGCATCGTAAATATGTGCGAATGACACGCGAGTTAATACATCTACAGTTCTTGGATAAAAATTATTTCATATTAGCGCGTGAAAACCGAAATCATTAATGGACTTGCTTGATTAAGCGTGACGAAAGCTCTGTTTTGATTTTTACTGTTTGTTTGTTTTTTACTGTTCTATATGTATAATTGATTGTCTTCTTTTTGTATTACATACATAATTACTCGATAATAATTGTTATACTTAAATAAATGGTCAAGGTAAATCAATAAAAATCAAGTAAATCAATAAATACATTATTGAAGAATTAAATCTTTTTTATTAAAGTTTTTCTTCACGTACAATTGCATATGGATTTTTTACCAGAAAAAATTGATTAAAATTTTGACACTTTTCTATTGAAGTTAGAAAGTTCATAGAAAATTTTTTCTACTTCTTTAAACTGATATTGAAATATATTTTGTATTATGTATATTATAGGTTTTGTATTTTTAAATAAAATTTATTAATTTAAAATTTTATTTCACATTAATTATTATAAAATGTTTAAAACAAATTTAAAAAGATTTTCATGAATACCATGATTTCAGTTGTTTTTCACTATACATATAATATTAAGTAATAATACTAATACAAATATTTATAAACTGAAAAAATTCATTTGAAATAAAATAAACTGCAATTTAAATGCATTCCATGCAGTATGTTCAAAATTTCAGAGTACAATCATTGAGAAATTTGGTAGAACTCAGACTAATTATCTATTTATAATCTAAGATAATTTTTCCTAAAATGAAAATTTTCATTTAAAAAATAAAATGATAATAGAAACAATCATTTATCGTATGATTAGTAGCGGCTAGTATGAAGTGATGAAATGTATTTACGTGTACAAGATAGAGTCGGCCGTTATTCCAACAAGATTGACGGGATCCACAATTGCTTGGTGTTACTGGCACGTAGACCACTCTATCAACCTACTACCCATCGTTAAGAGAGAATTTTTTTTTTAAACAAGTATAAAGAAATACAATCTATAGTTTTTGAATAACTGAGTTTTAATAATGTAATGCGCATGTATTTTACACACTTGCTGTATTTCTTGATTCTTTTATACTTATTCTTACTTTGAAACATATGGTTTAATTGTGATGTAGCTTAATTATATTTTATTATGTAATAATATAAAAATACATAAAAGTAACACATAAAAGTATTTTATTTTATACATCTAGTTATTTAGGTAAAGTTTTTATTTTCTAAAATTTATTAAAAATTATTATTTTAATTACCAATATATATGCAATGAAAGGTATTTTCTTTAAATTTATGAATACTAATATTTTATAAGTATGTCAATTGAAATTAATATAAAAATACGTACGTTTCCTCAAATGATATTAATGTAGTAATAAGATAATAATTTCCAAATACGATAAAAGAATACAAAAAATGATTGTAAAAGACAAAGAGCATTAACTTATAAATGAATTTATCATTTATGCAATACTATTTTTCAAAAGAAAAAGATTTTTAATATAAAAATAGCTTATTATCAACATAATTAAAAAAAACTTATGTTATGAATATAAATATATATTGATATTTATATTATATTATAAATATTATAATGTATATAATATAAATTTATACTAATATACTTTACACATTTTCAATTACATTAATAAATAATCAATATTGTTAAATGTCGATCTATTTAAATAATGAATCTATAAAATAAGAGCATTGTATAAATTATATAGAGAAAAAACGTACTTACTTAACGTTGATGTTTATTTATAAATAGATAAATCCAGATTCTGTTATAATATAGTTTACTTACAAAATAAGCTTAAGATAACATAGTTAATACTGAGTTAATATTTTTTATAATTCTATCTATTATAAGACCGGCATTAATGAGATTGAAAGTTATTAAGGGAAATAAAATGATCTTTATATTTTGCACCCTATAATCATGATATTATGCAAAATTAAAACAATTATTTGCTACATTTATAAGAGTCATTGTAAAAAGACGTGCTCGTTTATATGTTTAGTATCATTTATTTCAATTTCAAGTATATCATGAAAGCTCTTTTGACATCTAACATTTTCTACGATACTCGAGAAGGTAAAGCCTTTTACCACGTAATTGACACCGCGTGCTACGCGTATGCAAGGTCTTTAAACGCGTGCGATTATTATCCGCGTGAGTGCACACGCGTACCCACTTACACTTCTATAATTAATGCCCGGTCCAGCTGCGTGATCCCATTCACTTTTCGCATGGATTCGTCCAGTTGAATGGAAGTTTTGTATCACGCGATTTAATTGTAATTTCACGTGTATACAAGTACTTTTAAGATGACTTAAACAATGTGTATTATATTCATCTGTTAGGATCATTTCCAATTTAAATTTCGATATCCTTTATATATAAATATAAATATATATATATATTTGCTTCATGTCAATACAATTTACAATATAATATAAAATACTTGATTTTCGTTACCAATAATTTTATGAATTATAAATAATTTATTTACAATTATCCTAATTATCTCAGTTGATTATATCAAGCGTTTCTTTTATCAAATAATATCTGGATTTTTTTTAATTCTAAATTTTAATCTGATTTTATCCATATTTTATGGTAATAAACTCATATTATACCAAATAAAACTATAAATATTTTCTATTATAAATAAAAATAAATAAATAAAATATAAATAAATTTGAATTAAATTTAAGAATATATTTTAGACGTTGAATCACATTTGAAATTAGTTTATTTTTTCGATCAAAAATCTATATAATTGTTCAAGAAGATTAAGAAACAATAACGAAAAAATAATTTTTCTTATCTATTTTTATATGTACAATATTAATAACATCGTATATTGATTGGTGTCTTTACAAGATAAGCTGATGGTTGTTTCGATTATGATGTATTCAGTAATAATACAAATATAAATTATGAAAAAATCAAAATTAGTTTTTAAAGTGTATGAAAGTATACCAATGAAACAAAAATATCTAAATTTTTAAGAGGTGATATAACTAAAGTATTCATAAATAAATATTAATCCAATTAATAAAATTGGTGCAAATAATAATATTATAATAATGTTATTTAATGAAATTATTGGTAAAGAATCATAATAGAATGAATCTTATTCAAAATAAATGTTATAAGACATGATGAGAAATAAAAACTATATTTAGTAGAAAGCTTATTGGAAATAATATTCTAAGAATTCGTAGTTAATATAATATATAACCACATCGATTATTCATTTATATTTGTTATATACAATATTTTTTAGATCGACCTTTAAAGAAATAGAAAATTAAAAAATATAATTCTTCAACTATACTATATTATATAATATATTTATTTATTTGCTTAGAGAATCGGGTGTTCATTTTTTGTAATAAGTTTGATAACAGAAGTAAGTATATAAATTTTTAGAATAAAATAAGAATAAAATACTAAAATATAATTTTATTTTTATTTATTAAAGAAAAATATACAATAAATTTCTTATATAATTTTTTATTAATAACTCAAAAATTTCTAGTATCGGAAAATTGTATAGGTTCTAAACATTTCATAACATTGATCACTAATAGTATTTTTATACCATATAAAAAAAATTTTAAAAGCTGTATACTTGATCGATTAAGCGCTTGTTAAAAATTTTGCATTCCCAAAGATTAAATATTATTTTTCCTAGATCAATAGATATTTAATTTATCAGTGTTTGCTAAAGAGTCTCGTTGCGCTTTATTGCATGAAAAAATGAGAAGAGGAAAATTATTAGCAACGGTATCGCGTAAGTGAGCGCAGCAGTATAATTTTCAAGCTCAGTCACATTTGAAACGCAGGCAATCAAAAAAAGAGAGTATCATGGATAGTGCAAATGCGATTGGTTGACTTTGTTATACAATAATTACCATAATCGAGCCCCCGCGTGTCTCTGAAACATCGAGGCGTTCAAGGCTTTTTTAATCGATTCATTTGCATCAAGGAACTAATTATCACGTGTCTATTGTGTAACTTATTGTAAGGACATTAGCATTCGATTTAAATCAATATCATATAAAAAGCTCGAGAAACCTGAGTAGTTTGTACAGAATGTAAAAAAGGTGTTCTGATACATTAATTCTTTCTCCCTCTTTCTTTTTCTTTCTTTTTTCTATATAATATTTATTTATTTAAAAATTTTTTTCTTATTATTAATTATAATTATATATTAATAATATAATTATAAAATATTAAATTTAGTTCAAACTATCTTCAAAAAATTATAATAAAACAAAACAAGAAATGTAAGGATTCCAAAATTACGAAAAGATAATAATTCAATGTTCACTATAAAACAATAAACGAAACAGATATGTTGAAAAATAAAGAAATCGCTCATATTATTTATTAATGTTTCTAATATTATTTATTTATACATTATATAGTTAAATGTTGAATAATAATACTGACTGGTTTTTAAGATAATGGACCAGTCACTGCATTTTTAGTAAGTTTTTTAAACGAACACGAAGTTTAAGAATATTTGTTAAATAATCTTAAATTTAATTATAGATTTGTTAGTTATAGTTAATTTACTAGCTTACTAATTAGTTAGAGAAATAATTGTAATATGTATATAAATTTATATTTATGTTACTAATTATCTCTTTAATAAAATATCAAACCAATATAAGAAATATTAACTATTTTAAAAAATAGTCAACAATATAAGCTATGTCAACAACTAATTAGTAGAATAGAAATTTCAGATTTTACGATTTTTATAGTTTTAGAAAAAGATTTATTTTCCTTTTGTGATCATAATTTGCATTTCTAAGCATAATAATATTATGAATTATTATATTCTTAAAATACATATTATTAATTACAAAAGAATTAATTAATTTTTGACAAATTTATTGTCAAATATATATATATATATATATACATATAAACAATATAATTCGGTATAATTTAAGTAGATATTATAAATATCAATATTTAACTTATATAACTGTACACTTATACATTTTTAACATATAATTTAAAGTAATCTCTAGTAACTACATCGTAAACATTTAATTTATGATATAGTAAACAATAAATTAGTCATAAAACACTCATAAATTAAGTATTGGTATACAGTTTCATCGCTACTAATTCAATTCTGAATATATAATAGTGAAATCATAATCAGATATTTAATGATTGCAATAGCTCACAAATTAAACAAAAAATTCAATAAAAAAATAGTGCTGTAATCTAACGTCACAATGTCAAATCAATCTATTGTTTCGCGTCATAACAAAATTAGAGTGTAAATTATACACTTACGCGAAATATATCTGTTTAAAAAAAAATTACGATTAATAAATTTTGCTCATTCTTTGTAATTGAAATAAGAAAAGGTTGTTTTTAATTCAGATAATAAATATTTGTTAGAATTATGAAATTTTAGATAAAATCAAGAAATAAATATGTTATATAGAATGTAATTATAATAATTACATTAAATAATTATATAAACTCTATTAAAAAATTTTTAAATGAAGCTAAATACAATTAATATGTGATGTCATAATACTAAATTTATGTATAATTAGGCGTTATTATGAACTAATAATTGTTGATAATTTCTAATAGTGAAGTCATATTTATAAAAGACAAAATATGTCTTTAAATATAATATTATTAAAATATTTTCTAAACGAGAAAAAGAAAATCCGTTCATAGTAAAATTTATTTATAAATGAGTACTTTCTTAAAATTTTCAGTTTTAAACTAATTCAGAATATTCTAAACAGTTTCCTCTAAAATTTTATACAAAATGTCCGTATTTACTAGCTTAAATATACATTTGAATATAAAGTATATAATAAATTTAATTTACCAAAACAACATCTTTTTATCTGGATTTATGTTATACTATTATTCACATTATGTACGAATATTCATTACTTGTAGTTATGAAAGTTTTATTGGATGTTGATTGAATTAAAATATGGTAAAATTTGTTTTTCAATTTAATTATATTATTGTCTAAAATAATTTGTATTATCTGTTTCTTGTTATTTAAAGTAATATAAGTTTCCAAAAATAAATAAAACAACTATGTACTACTACTTTATCTAATATCCATTAAATGGTATTTATAGAACTAAAGAATTTAAGGAAGAACTTCAAGAAAGAGTAATAGTATGTCATGGTTCAAACGTTGTCGTATGTCAAAAGAATATATAAACTGATTATTAGAATTAGGTTTTGTTTCTTCTACTTGTTATATGTACACTTTTAGTCATATATATATATTATTTTACATAAAATTAATTCCACAAAAATTAAAACTAAACATTTTTCAAGATTAACAAAACTTATGAAATATTGAATTAAGTCTTTTCTTATGGTGATTTGAAATAAAATTGCATAAATACATTGTATTTTGTAATTCATAAAGAATCTTTCAAAATATTTTTCAGAATTAATACGAAAATATTTTCAACATATATAGAGAAAGTTTATTACTCTTCTTTTATTTTATTTTACATTTCAAGTACTAAAATTCTAATTAAATTAATTATTCTAATTAATATTCATATAATGTGATTAGGACTATATGAAAATACAAATAAATAGAAACTATTTAAAAAAAAAATTCAACCTTACGCAACGAAAAAACTAAGTGAAACAGATGCGTTAAAATACTAAATAAATGTCTTTGCTTAATAAATAAATTATTTTAAGAAATAATATATGATAATTTGAAAGATAATCACATAATTTCTTAAATTAATTTCGGTTATTTTGTAAAATTATATGTACTTATAAATTTGTTTAACATTTTTTGTATTATTTAGTTTTATATTTGTCATTAAAGTGCAACTAGAACCACAATCATTCTAATATTCTAATTTTTCATTATTCATTATTTCAACTTTCTAACGAAAAAAATTATAAAATTAATAATATTAATAATGTCCAAACCAGTTTTCAAAGCTATGTGTAAAAGTATATATGTAATAATACATGTGATAGTATAAGGCAAAAATATTTGTCATTGATAACATGTTAATATTGAACAATTCATGAAATCACATATTCATTATTTAAAACAGTAGTGATATTGTATTCAAAATAGTATTGTAAGCTTTTTTATAGTAACTATGTTTGGGTGCAACTTTTTAAATTAATAATTTACAATATTTTATATTTTTATTTTAAGAATTCCTGTATTAAGAGGGTCAATAAAAAGAATAACAATTTTCAGAAAAGAAAATTACGTTTTTGAATAATTAAATTTTTAAACGAATATCAATATATTATTTATTCGTATTATTTATAAAATTTTAGACATTATGTTTTAGATATCAACGAGTTATGTTACTACATTAATATATACATATATAAATTACAATTATAATACTAGCTATGATCTATATATTTCGGAAAGAATTGTTTACAAAACTTATGTAAATGTTTCAAGTAAATTGTAATAGCTAAAATTATATGACTAGATAAGTTTATCTATAATTTATTTTTTGTATAAAACGATATATACAAATTTTTCTTTTACTCACTTTGTAAAATTTATTCTATTACTTTTCTTTTATAAATAAATGAATAAGTAAAATTTAAGAAACATTCATAAAAGTATATTTCGTAATTTTAATGGGAACTTCTATATAGGATGAGTAGATTAATTATTTTCAATTTGATTTTAAAATAACTTGTGACCAAAGCACCAATGAACTTAAAGTACTGTATTTTAGTATGAATTTAGGACTTCAAATTACAGTATTATTCATTTAATTTCTTAAATATATAAATTTAGATAAATATCCATAATTGTTATTTATTTCGATGCCCCTTCCTTTCCAACTTTCCGTTCGATTTTCAAAGCTCTATTACTGAGCCTGGCGCCGCAACTGTATATAGACGTACAAGCACGTACGCACAGGTGCACTTCTTAAGTGCAAAGTGCCACTCAGTCTCAGCGTACGTGCGTGTCCTTGGTACATGAAAGTAACGTTGGACGCGTGCATTCGTTTTCCTTTACGATTTCATCCGCACTTGAAACCGATGATCCGTGATTGGTTTCAATGTTGCAAAGGATAGGGTTACATTATAAAGTATTTTCATTTGAGGATATGGAGCTGGCGATCCCCCATTCCAAATTGAACAACGAATTGCCCAAAATTTCCATATCATACTACTACATTTTTTAGATGCGTACGTTTTTTATATATAAAAGTTTTTACTTTTACAACAAAGAAAATTTTTTATAATAATTTCAGTTATGCTTCTATTCGAGGATATACTTGAAATCGGTTTTCAAGGAATAGTACTTGATGATGTTTAGCTTAGGAAGTATGAAAACGTATTTTTGAATTTATATAAACATATGATTTAACTAAATAAAATAATACACACATGTAACCTATAGTATTAAGCTACAATAGTTTAAATTCTTAAATCTGTTATTTTTATTTCTTTAAACAAGTTATAACCGCGTTAAATAAAATACCAAATTTTATATGATATGTAATTAGTAAATAATTATATATGTCGCTAAAAGACTTACATTTTGACAGATATTTATAAATGATATAAGATTATTTAATTTACTTAAAATTCAAAAAAGTAATAATGAATAGATTTAAAAAATCCTTTTGATCTTGTTATTATTCAAATTGTTATTCACTAGTACATAATAATATATTATGATTTTTTGTTTTAATGAAAATATCTTAATGAGAACTTTTCAGTGTTTGTTATTTTCATAAAGCTATTTTGTAATAGTTGGACAAAAATATAAATAAATAATTATTCTTTAGTAGATACGAGTCTTTATTTAGTACATTGTGTTATTAAAAAATACTATCAAGAGTAGAAAAAAAGTAAGTCTTTTAGTTACTTATCTACATTCTTCTCATAATATAGAATTTATACAATATAAGTGTGAACGTAAAAAAATGTAGATGTATGTGTTAATGTACAATTAGTCATGTTATTTTCACATATGTAGTTACGAATCATGCAATAACTTCATTTACTATTTAATTATTTCATTCGAGAAATAGTTTGAAATTTTGCAAAGTGGTTTTTAAAAATTTTAAAGAATTATAATTTTATATAAAATATATATCAATTAGAAATCAATATTATCTTTTCATTTTATCTTCTATAATTAATATTTTAAGTTGGTATTGAATAAGGGCCAGGATAGTTCTGTACTAAAAATATTGAAGTATTTAATTATCTATGAAATTTAAGAAAATAAAATTGCAGTCTACAATACAATATTAAAATATTCTATACCATTATTACAGATTCAAAAAAATTAAATTACTTATATCGATTGATTATTGGTATTATAGATAACGAATAATAAATGTACGTACGTTTTCTTTATCAAGATGAAAAAACTCACAAAACGGCTTCTAGAATTAAAATATTTATGAACTACTATCTTTAAACATATAAGAATTAAAATTGCTGTATCATTTGTATAAAAATATACGTCAAAACATTTGTATTTTTACATAGTTTTTGTTGGTACGTAAATAGGTCAAACTTGGACAAGAGTTCCGAAAAACATGATTATTAAAAGAAACAGGACTTTTTAAAACTATTATTTTATATAATATATGGATATTTAATTATCATTTTTTTTACAAAAAAAGCCTACTGTTATATAACAATATAGCCCTATAAATGTCAATAAATAAATTTTGTAGTTAATTTGAATTCTATTACTAGTAATATTTTATTGGCTTTCTATCTGTATTCAAGTAACTAATAAATGAATAAAATATGCTTCAGTTGTAAAGTAATATAACAAATTTTATTTTCTATGGATTATTAAATAAACATAAATAATATTTTAACTTTCATTTACTTTATAATTTATAAGTGTTATATATCTTATTGTAGATAATGCATATTGCTTTATGAATTAAAGTAAAATTCACTACGTTATTAACAATAGCTTTCTGTTGAATTTTCAATACTTTTATTTTAAATTTTTTATAATATTTTTTACACATCGACATATTTGTTATAAAGTTGTAATAGATTATATTAACATTCAGTTAATTTAATACAGTTATACTAAAATTATTTTGTTGAAAATGCAATGTAATAAGTAAATAATGATTTTAATAATTTCTTTTAAAAATATTTTTAAGTAGATTGTTGAATATTGAAACATTTGAATTAATTAAACTACATACAAAGATTATATTTTGATATATATGCATATGTATGTATATGTATATATATATATATTTTTTTTTAAATTCCATTTCTTGATTTTGAGTAAGTAATGTCATAATAAAAGATTCTAATAAACTCATTATATTGAAAACATTTATAGCACTTTAGAAATCTACTATTATATCATTATATAAGTCATTTTAATTTATAAAGTATACTAACACTCTTCTTTTAATATTTAACTAATAAAATTGTATTTATATCAAAATAGTTTTAAAATTATTACAGCAAAAATTTTTTTAAATTTTTATTTTTATTTACTTTCGCTCTTCTTAACGTTTAATTAAAACATCTGAATATATTCACTTTAGTTAATAATATATTTTTTTTAATAATCAATAATAAAATTAATAAAATTTTTTACATATTTTTAATGCACTAATTTTAAAAGCGAATTTTGAATTTAATATGTATCGGATCTGTCTTACATTTACTTTATAGTATTCATTAAATGATTTATGTTTATGTGCGAAATAATGCACATTTTAGGAAATTATTATTAAAATTATTTAATTAATTTATGAAACAATTTTCTTATAAGCTGTCAATATTATTCTCAGTTCTATGAAATACTTATTAAAAATTGTTTTGAAATTCGTAAAATAAAATAAAATAATATTTCATTTAATTTTATTCTACATAAAATTTACATTATACATGGCATGCACTCAATTGATAATTAGTGTTTTCTGAAATGGTATGAATTTTTTGTGAAAATACATTTTAGTGCATCGAAGTATTTACAACAATGGAAAACTTTTACGATTAATAGAGATCTTTTCAGAATGCCAAGATAATAAAGATGACGCAGGACCAATAACGTTTCTTAATGATGTAAATGTGGTCAATATTAAAGAGATTGTAATTGATAATCACAGAGCTCATTATAATTCTTTAATTAAATTGCGCTAAGTCAATTGGATTTATGAGGCTTTTCTGGTATCAATTCAAGTCATGGCCAAAGATTGTTGTTCTTTTAGTTATTTATTTACAAAAGAATATCTCGCAGACCATGGTATGTGCTTACATGACTTGTATCCCTATTATTAAATATATTTTACTGAAGTTTTTTCTGCTTTTAAACTCACTTTACTGACACTAGTTTTGGGTTTGGTAGAAAAACTAGTAGTTACATAAATTATGTATCAACAATAATAGATAGTAAATGTATGAAGGAAAGAGGGACGCGAATCCTTCGTTAAAAAATACAAATCAAGTATCGGCTGTGAAGGAATGTCAAGTTTCAAATTTGAATCTACGATAAGTATTATTCCTCAAATAATGAAGAGAATAAAGTGTAATAATTGTCACTAATGGCTTCGATTTTCAATTTCCTATTCTTTGTAATCAATTTCACTGAAGTACATTCCAATTCTTCGTGTAATAAAAATTTATGATCTTATTTTATATTTATAATAAGGTTGGATCATCGAAAATTTTTATTTCTGAATGTTAATGTTAATTATTGGTTGGTAAAATGGAAAATTATTAGCTTTGAAATAAAATCAAAATACTGTAAATTTCATAAAGCAGAATGTCAAAGAAATGATGAAGAATGTACCGAAAAAATAGGAATTACCTTCCAATGTTTCTTAATTCTTTAAGTTTGTTCAAAATTAAATATATGAATTATATTGATGATAGTAAGGGTAACATATTGTTAGCCTGATAATAAACACCAAACGAGAAAGAAGGTACTGACTCCGTAAAAAAACGTAATCTAATGAAAAGCACAATAGAATTAATCTTTTATGCGAAAAAAAGAAGAAAGGAAAGCCTTACTGAAAAATTCATTATGATGTTTGATACAGAGAAATAATGAGTAATCTGCTGAAAAGAATAAATAACATTTTGCCTAATTTGTATTATAAAATTTTTACTGACTAAATTTTGCAGATAAGAGATACCTGCTTGTCATTGAATTATACTGTGCGTGAAAAAAGTCTGAAACTTTATGATCCAAATAACCTTAAAGATTATTTGCCTAAAAATATGTTTTTAATTAAAATTTTATATGTTATTAAACCTACTTTTGAAGATTTATTGAGTAAATAAGTGTGCGAAAGTTTTATTTGGAAGAGTATAGTCAAAATGGTGACGAAAGCTTTAATCGACGGTATGGAATACAGCAGGCAATAATTCTTTAAGAACTACCAATAATGTAGTCATTTAAGACCATGGAAATCTAGATTTTAGTATTAGATCATGCCTTTATAATTATAATGTACAAACTCATTCATTGCAAGTGAAACTGGCCAAGCTTCTTTCTTCCAAACTTATGGAAAACATGCAGTAATTACGTTTACCAAATACAGTTTTTCGAAAAAGTAAATGAATGTGTCACCCCAAAAAATATCTTTACATAAATCATACATACTTAATTTTTTCTTTTAAGCCTTAAGAAATATATTTTTAAATGTTGAAAAGAGCTTTGCTGACAATATTTTTCAAAGCGTATTTTGTAAAATAAACTTGTAAAGTTAATTAATATTTTTACTCAAAAGTTATTGTATTCCAACAGTTGCCATTTCTGTAAAAACAAAAATATTTTAAAACCCCGTGGGCCTTTATTTAGTCAATTTAATGTTGGATAATAAAATTTGTTTATCTAGGTTAAAATATAACACAAATTTGACCGCGGCAAAGTTTAATCTTTCAAAAAGGACGCTGTTCTTATGAGTTTATTTTTTAAAAAAGTTTTTAAAAAAAATATTTCTTGAATTTTAATAATATATATTATGTAATATATGAATTTAATATATATATATATATATATATATATAGTATACTGTAGTCTACATCTTCACATCTCCTTTTAACTTTTATCGTTTAAGAATTCGTATATCAAAAACTAGAAAATGTTTTTACCAAATACGGCATTGAGATAGGAAAAGTGAAAACACGTACTATGCAGAACATTGAGAAGTAGGAATGTCATACGGTTTCTGTAAAGCAGTTTTTATTAATTTTTTACTTGAAACAAATTGCGGTCAAATTTGTTCGAAAATGTAGCATCTACTGTTCAAACAGCGTATATTAGCTTATAAAATTATATAAATATGTTGCTCCAAATTAAATTATTAAATAAATAATTTGCAAGAAATTAAAAACTTTGTATACCTTTTTATTCTAGCTTATAAAATATTATTTATAAAAATGTATGAAAATATATTAAATATATTCGGATTCTTAATAAACGGAACTGGTACAAAAAAACTTATGCATAAATAAAATGGAATGCGAATGAAATAATATTATCATCCATCGATTATCTTGTAATTTTCTATTTTATTTCCTAATTATGTTCATTGTATCTTCTTCAAAATAATAGAACGTTATTATATAAGAGGAAAAAGTATGAGTAATATAATTTTATTCGCTGTAAAACAAACAAATAAAATAATATGTGAAATAATCTCATTCAATGTACAATAATTGAAGAGGCAAAAGTAGAAACTACTTAGCAATAAAATAGATAAGTTATTGAAAAAATTATTTTCAATCCGATCGACTAATAAGATTATTTATCCGGTGAAATGGTTTAAATCGGTTATCAAATTATTCTATTTCAACTAACACATATAAATTGTGATGTACTTATAAGAAAATAGGTTGTAAAATAAAAATTTTATTAAACTTTTGTTTGTAATAAATATTAATTTTTTAGAGTTGAAGAAATCGTTCAATATGGTTAAAATAAAATATTCAACATCTCGAACGTAAATGTAAATTATTGAAGAAACTATATTAAGTTATAAAAATATTTTTTACAACTTAAAACTTCTTACTTATTCAAGCTATTCTTATTTGACATAATAATTTAGATTCATCAATGACCAATAATTCCTAAAGTTATAAGTATTTTTATATGAGTTTCGTATCTTTAAAAGATTCGTATTTTATTTTATTAAGTGATTCTAAGCAACATTTAAATCGAGCATTTTATTTATGAATATTATCCGTAAGTAAGTAAATGAAGTTTGTGGATAAATTAGTACAAGTTTTATCTTCGATATAATCAAACCAAAGATACATTTTTTGCTTTCAATGCTACAGATATTATAGATAAATTCCTATATAATAACATTAATAATTAAAGAGTATGTAATTATAGTCATTGAAATAAAAAAATATATGCATTCAACTCTTGTGAAAACGCTGACTCATAAAAATTCATCGAAAAATTGAAAAATAATAGCGATTCAATCATAGATCGTAAATTTGATGTGAAAAAATCATAACACAGTGAATAAAATAGTAAAAACAGCAAGTAATTAGTAAAAATTAATCTACTAAATAAAAAAAAAGTTTCTGATAAATATATTATATATATATATTAAATAATGAAATTTTTAGATGTGCTGATATTGTACATATTTATTGAATGAAAGATTTACATAATATACCGTATAATGATTCATACAAAATTTTAAAATGCAAATACCTAGTAATAAAATTAGTTTGTATAATAAAATATTGAATAAGATTTCAATCATGTTGTAAAAGATACAAAAAATATTATTTTATAAAAAATAATGTTATTATTGTAAATAATTGTATAATCTGATTAATATAAGATTTTTTGCATACGATTAAAAAAATAAAATTGATATTCAAGAATTAAATAGTTTCATCTTCTAACAATGTTTTATAAAATCAATTTCATATTCGTCCGAAATAAAATTTCAAAAATAATTTCGAAATAATCAAATTTTTACTTATTGATAATTCGTTGAAATGATCAAGTTTTTTATAAAATATAAATTAATTTAGGTCTGCTTCATACATACATATATATTTGTAATTAATAAATAAAATAATACGTTTAATTTAAGTGAGTCATTGCTGGTTATTAGTTACAGATTAGAAATTATCATACAATCGAAATTTGTTATTTCATATATATAAATAATTGTATCAAGGATTTAAGTGCATAATGTACTAATATATTCTGTGTTGCAAAAACTAGTGAAGTCAAATCCATAACACTGACTGAAAAAAGCAAGATTGAATTAAGCATAATATTTTCATTGTTATAATTGTAGAAATTGGCAATACATTCTGTAATAGCAAAGTAAAATAATATTCATATAAGAACACAATAATAAAACTAGTAAATTGATAAATCAATTTTAAAAACATATGTTATTTCTTTGAAGACATAAACTGAAAAAATTGAAAATCTTAATATAATAAACATTTAGCATTAAACAGTCGTCAGAGCAGAAAAAATGCGGTAGTTCACGACTCTCGTTGACGGCCGTGTGTCAATGAGCTCAACTTAGGCTTCGATAATCCTAGATGCTGATATTCAACGACGTCATGACATGTTCAATGTGGTACATTTGACGTAGTAGCAGTAAAATGCCTGCCGGCTATCGGACTAAAAACGCAAGTATAAAAATCTAACAATCCATGGTCATGTTGATTACTCATGAGATTGTTTTATTATTGCCTATTTTTTGTACGTACATTATTTTAATTCGAAGGAATTTGACTTTGACGATACGCTCAGCTATACATGCAGCACGATACATTTAGATCGAGTAGGAGGATGATAACTAATGATTTGTAAAAAATATTTTCATAAAATGGTTAATTATGATTGATAATACCGGATTTTGAAAATTTATTTTTTTTTCGTAGAGAAAGAGTTCATAATAGTTGTAGAACGTTTTTCAGTTTTTCTAAAAACAAGATGACCTTAAATTAAATACTGATTTAACGTTCAAAAAAACTCGTGCTTAGTAACTAAAGCGGAAGTAAACTATTTGTACTTCATTAAATACCTAATATCCGAAATAATTATAACATTATTGTGTAAATCTAGTATTAAAACTATAAATAAAGAAGATGTACATTCTTACAAGAGTTTTGTATTTAATCTTTTGTAGAATATTGAAAATGAGCGTTCGAAATTCATATGAAAATTGTCATAATAACATATTAAATTATGTATTCAAATCGAATGTTTTATTCATTGGAACATTCATGATTATGAAAGACACAAGTGAGGAAGACTACATAAAAGTTCCTTTATAATATTTTCAATTTTAAAAATCAAATATGAAAAACATAATATGAAAATCCAAATTAACTGTGTAAAATAATAAACTAGCATACCAATATTGTAGTGTGCAGTACAGTTTGCTAGCAAATATATTTCTTTAAATATGTATGGACTGATTTGGTAGAAAAATATTTATTCCGTATCGATAGCTTATAATTATTATATTCTTCATATAATTTTAAAGAATAATTTAAACTTTTAGTAAATAAAATATTATATTGAATACTACCAATAATATTAATTTGAATGAGAGACGTATTTCCAGCCAAATGTTCAAAAATATACTTAAAAGTGTTATTCTAACTTTATCGATAATTAAGATTCGAAAAGCTTCTTGCTCGAATTCTAGATGTATATGGTAAAAATATAAAAAACTGACGAAACAAAGAACTATTGTAAATATATTTTAACAGTATTGGTTCTGCACTTCCATATTTTAAATTTCTTGAAGATAATTTAAGAAGGTAAAAGAGAAACTAAGGAAACGAGATAGATACGTCTTCTCATAATATAATTTCAAGGACATTGTACGCAAGTATACGTAAGTCTTAATAGTTTTATGTTGTTATACATCATTTTTAATGCATATAGTTAACAGATTTCGATTTCCGCTTTTTAAGTTTCTTTATTTAATTAACGTTTGACTCAGAATTATATATATACAGGGTGACTTGCAGACTTCCAAGTGGATATTCTTACCCTTTTTAGATTTTTTTATAATTTACAACTATTAAAAAGTATTTTTATATAAAATTTTTTTAATGTAAGTGTAAATTTCTCTATTCATATGTGTAAAAATAAATTATTTTTAATGTAATGTTTTAATTTGAAAATTTGAAGAAATGTATCCATTGATACTTTTATCCTCTTTATTGCTAATCCAAATATTAAATATCAATATTCTATTAATAATGTATATGAATAAAAATTAAATTACAACTAGTGTTTTCGATGATTTAATTACATGTTATAAAATTACGTACAATACTATATGCGTACAATACTATTCAAAGAATTTAAATATTGGTTAATAAGAAATTGAATAACAATAATATAAATGCATCCTAACTATAAATTATCATTTCAGTTAAAGATTATTATTTACTTTTGTATTTTATTAACTAAAAATAATGTAATTATTAGATTAATGAAGAGATTACTAATTTGTAGTAAAAAACTCATCTCTAAATATCTCATTTGTCAAATTAAATGAACATAAAATACTTTTAATAATAAAGTGGAAAAGGCAAAGTTAAATAAATAAGAACCATTGAATATACTACATAAGTGCTTTTCTATTAAATGAAAAGGTTTTTATTAGGAAGATGAATTATTTTTTGTTTAAATTAATTTGAACAAAAAATAAAAATTTTTTCTATTTGTAGGAACTGAAATTTTAGTAGGTTGAAATACTTGTTTTCTTTTCTTTATAGATATATTTTTTAAACACATACATGCGAAAGTTAACAAAAAATTTTTCTTTGTTTATAAATATTATGTACGTTTGAAACATGTCTGGAAACCGGTACATAAAATCTTTATTATACATATATATATATATATATATATATATTTTATTCGGACTATAATAATATAGCGGAAATTTTATAGTAGAAAAAGATAGTTCTAGTCAAATGAATTTACATTATACTCCTTATGCAAGCATACGATGTAAATGGAAATTTAATTACATTGACAATAATTCTACTTAATAAATAAAATTTGTTTATATATAATATTATTTATAATATTTATTACATATAATACAATAATGTATAAATCTACTACATTCGATACTTAAGAGGTTTATCTTAATATTGTGTACCATACCAGACTCAATTTTCTTCTAATAATTTTCTTTGATATTATTTAATGTTTCGTATACTTTAAATTCCACTACTTAATACTTTGTACGTAACTATATCAACAAATTATATAAAATAAAAAAATTAATAAATTAGTAAAAAAGTTTAATTAGACTTTTCAGTTGATGTTATATTCATTTATTGTAAGTTATTTGAATATCAATTAAGATCAAATATTCTAATTATAAATTAAAATAATCATTTTACATGTAATATTATTAGTAAGATAAATTTCACGATTAAAATAGTAATTAAGCAATGGTCAAAACTGCAATTAAGAATGAAATCATTTTTATCGAAACAAAGAAGTAAAAATCATATATTAAAATATTTTTATGACTATACTTAGTACATCTATTATCTATTCAATATTCCAATGTACATATATACTTATAATACTCCATACTGTATGAATATTTAATGCTTTTGAATTGTAGCCTATTATAACAGACTAGAGTTATTTACTATTCGATATTATTTCGTTGGACGATCTTTATTATATGTGTTCGCTTTATTTTATTTTATTAAGTTAATAAAAAAATTTTGTTTTTACCTATATTTTTCATTAATAATTCAATTATTTTTATCTCGGAAATAAACGCTTGCATTATTTTATCTTTTATGACAAATGAATATAAAAATGAAGATTAATATTATAGTTGTCTATTAGTTCATATTCGGTTTCTGCTAATCAAGCGCGATCAATTAAATCGGTTAAGCTCGACGAATCACCTTTATTTCCTAGTTTGAAAACCACGACAGTCCGGAAATTCCTGGTGTTAGGAACTACTCGATACGCGCTCTCAGGCGTGTGCGCGCGCTCCTGATCATGGAAAATCGTCGCGAGAAGAACTAAGAGTGAGGAAGGTGGGGGCACCCCTGACCCCGGCTCGCACAACGGCGGCGCTGGCGGACCGGTGAAGGGAGGCTGCGTTTATAATGCGCCGGCAAACCGCCCTGGAGGCGCATTCGCTCTTTCGCTTCGCCCGCAGCAGACTCGGCTTGGGGAGCTTTGATCAGGAGAAGTGACGGAGAAGACGGACTTTGATCAGCTTTCTAGCTTCATAGCATTGCTGTCCCTCGTATCCTACCCTTGGATATTAGTAATAAGGTCCGGTGTACCTAAAGCTCCGGTAGAATTTTTTTTTCTGAAGGCGATCGACCAGTGTACACTACAGGCTACCAATCAGAAATAAAGTAGTCTTATTGAAAAATTATCCACGAAAATAATTAAAATCTGTAGATTCTCCAGATTCGAAGCGAGAAATCGACTCTAGATTTAACCGCAGAGAGTGAACGATCTTTCAAAAGAGAAGGTAGATTCAGATTGTCAATTGTACGAAAGAGTTCGATTTTTCGCTAAGAGACAAACGCCTCGTAGTGTCGCGGCAGTTCAACGATATTTCATTTTTGAAAAACAAAAAGAAAACAGGAGATAAAGATGGCTGTAGCTGCTGCTCAAAAGAATCGCGAGATGTTCGCTATTAAAAAATCGTACAGCATTGAGGTGAGTTTTATAATACATTGCTCCCTTTTCTTTCTGTCATTTTTATTTTCCTGTAGAACTCATCACTTTTCAAAATATTGCGATATTTGAAATGAAATCATTCACAAAATATAAATTGTTTGTTAGGAGTTGCAGTTAAAAACTATACACAGTTAATCATATCAAGATAAAAGAAACATGACATAAATATAATCTAAAATATATTTAAAATAAAATGATTATTAATCATTACAAATTATTATTCATCATTTACAAAAATATTTGAAAATATTAGATTTTATCAGAAAATGCAGTTTAAATTCTAGAATATTTTTAAGGTCCCAAATAACTGTACCTAATTGATAAGCACGAAATTAAAATGTTATCGAAAAAAATGTATCTTAGTGAGTAATTATTTTTATTTTAATTAAGAATACGTGTTCTAAAGTATTTCTTTCTGATTACTTATAATTAATATAAAAAATTTGTTCAATATTGAGTTATATACTTACATCAAATTTCATACATTTTTTAAAGCTAAACAGCTAAACTAATTTAAGTTACGCATTTTAAACTTTCACTTCTGTTAGTTAAATAAGAAAATAATGATGTCCTAAAAGTATAATTTTATATTTTATGACGGATTCAATGTTATCTACAAAATCTAAATGATTGTAGAAGTTGTATTATAGGGAACGTAATAAAAGATTATATTACTTTTTAATACCTACCAGTTTTGTGATGTGTATCTTATCAATCTATAAATTCAAGAATAATAATTTAATTGTCTAAAAAAGAAGTATAACCCCATACATAACAGAACTTTTAAAATAATCCGTGCAAATTAACTATGTTCACAACGTAATCAAAAAGAAAAGACTTAATTTGTAGTGTCTCTACAATATAAGGATTTTGATTGTTAAGTAACTAAGACAGAAAAGAGAAAAAATTTATTTCGTAACATAAAAAGAAAATTACATCAGAAAATATGAATTCCGTCGTCACTAGTTCATCTGTTGCTTGTACTTTATTCCATGTAAATCGTCTTTCTTTCTGAGTGAAATTCTTCTCGCGACAGGTTGTAAACAGTGATGAGTCATTTTCTACCTGAGAGAAAGTACTGTAATCATTCGCATGTTTATAATGTGTATTTTAATATGCAGCACCGAAGCCTTGAGGGGTTGATTTATATCTGTGCAAAGAATTATATATAAAGAGATGCAATAATTTGTCACCTCGGTAAAAGCTAATTATGTATGACTTTTAAGTTACTGATACGCCAAATTGGAACATTTTATAGTAGATGAATGACATAAAAGTACTACTGGATATAACAAATCAAGTTCAAATGTTATGCTACATTATTCAGAGCTAATCTGTTTAGTATATTCTTTGCGATACCATGAAAGAGTCTGTTTTAATATTTTATTATGTATTTATTAGTAGTGTCTTAAACCTTAATTAAAGCAATTAATAGACACATTACTTTTTACAAAATATTTGCAGAAGATTTTCAGTCAAAACTATAAAAAAATTATTTTTATTATTTGTTTTTACATTTGCTTTAGCCATCATTATGATAAAGTTAAAATTCAAGGAATTTGAATCAAATGCTTTTTTTCTTTTGTCAACAGTTACTATTACTCATTTTTCATTTATTCAGTGTATAAGTAATTTATTCAGATGTATAAATTATATAGGTAATAATAAAAAATGGGAGTTATTCTAAATATAAAATAATATATTATAATTTCAATATTTTTATAACGTAGACCTCATACATTATTGTAAATATTATAGTTATTCTGGAATTTAATTCAAAAATTAATTTAGAAATTTTTTACTTATTTGAAATTATAGTATAATTTGATCATTCAAGGCCAAAAATATTAAGTTATTCTATATAAATAATATTTTTATAATTTTCTGAAGTAATGAACCAACAAACTGTTGAACCATGTACATTTAAAAAAATGATTAGATAAATTAATATAAAAAATCTTGCTTATAAAGTACAGAAAAATGTATTCTAATTATTTATAAATCTTTTTCGAATTAAAATAAAATAATTAATATGTTTTCATACGTACTGTATATTTGTAATTCTAAATATAATTCTATTAGTTTTAAAAATATAAAACTAATTATAATTTGATTTTAAACACGACAGTCCTATTAATTAATATAAAATTACATACTTCTGAAAGCTGCATTTTTAAGCATCAAAAATAATATTTCAAATTGTAACTTCTATTTATATATTTTCTATTTATATATTATATAAAAATTAAAAAGATTGCTTTTACCTAACATTTTTTTGTACGATTTATTGAGCTTTAATAAACAATTTTAATTTTAAAATATATTATTTAATGAATTTTCAATAAATATGTATGCATGTAAATTTTTATAAAAAATAGGTTAAATTAAATTTGTTAAATATTAACTTCTTAATAATCGATCATTTTTATTATTCATACTTGGATAAATATAAAAATGTAATATTTATTTGTGTGCTGTAATTTGTTTGGATATTACTTTAAAAAGAATTTTGTTTTGTAAAAATAGGCTTACAATTATATAAGAAAACCTTTTTGAAAATATGTTTTTGAAAGTATAAAAAGCAATTGAATCAAAATTTAAAAATGAGTATGTGAGTTGAAATTTAATGTATAATAAGATTCTCTAATTATTGTTTTCATATATTTTTGTATTATTAGAGTTTCCTGTTTTCTAAATTAATTGAATATTATAAAATATTAATAAGATATTAATAATATTTATATGGTGTGGCAAAGTTTCATTATTAAGAATAATAATTTATTATTAAATTTATATCTAAAAACTTTAATGAAAACATTTATATAAAATTCAATTTTAAAAAAGAAAGTTATTATTTATGTTTTATAGATAAAGGATAATTTCGTGCAATGAAAATTTTTGTGTCTGTATATGAGTGGTTTCATTTACTTGTGCTTTATTTGGAGAAGGTCCATCATAATCATCATTATCAGCATTGACTTCGCGTGACTACGTGATTTCACACGACTTACGTAGTTTCGTCTTCACCACTTTCTCCACATGTCACACACAAATCTTATTGACGGACTTCTCAGTGTAACATTATTTTGTTGGAACATGTTTGTTAAATACGTTCATCTTCAGTCACATATTCTAAAGGTGCAACTGTATGCATGAGAATTAATCTTTTCAATCTTCCAATAAATTATAATTTGTATCTAAATTTTTTTATAAAAATTAAATAGTTGATTCTTTAGCTAATAAATAAATTCAAATTAAGAACAATTTATTAACAACTTTTAGTTGTAAAATCGAAAACAAAATTTAAAAATCAGTTTTTAACGCATAATAATTCGTTTCTAAGTAGTTGGAATTTATATAAGATGTTTCATATTTGAGAATTAATTATTCTCATTAATAATCATATGATATAATTAATATTTGTTATCATTAATTTTATAAAATATATTTTAAAGTTACACTTTATTTAAAACGCGAAGTTTAGTTAATCGAAATATTGAATAATATAAATAATCAAATACAACGATGTAAGTTTATTCTTTTACATTCCTGCTTTAATAAGTGATAAAAAGAATGTGATACATGCATTTCTATTGAAATATTCTCGTATTTAATTTATTTCTATATGAACAAAACAAAACAAAAGTGATAACTATTTGAGAATTAAATCTATGTTTAAAAGAAAGTATCCTGCAATTTTTTAAAAGCATGTCGAATAATATTTAAAAAAATAAAAAAACACGTGTCTCAAATGTTTTTTCGAATCACACGTATGCACTTTCATGAGTCCTATTTTCATTACTGCTATTATAATAATTATTTACGCCATTATTATTCATTCGGAGTTTTTTAATTAGTTGTTCTACTTGAGCGCTAGTCTCATGCGCTGACGTGTTAGAAGATACGTAAATGTCGATTGTACGCATAATGAAGCTGCAAATCTGGGTATTTCATAGGAAAATGCACGAACTTGTTACATCGACTTCTTAAATATTTTTTAAATATAGTGTAGGAAGATTTATTTTCCTCAAAGTACTGAACTATAAGTTTCTTAGCTATTTATAAATCAACTATGGTCGAGCTGTTGGTTTTATGGAGTAGTAAAATAGTATTCTAAATATTAAGTAAATATTCTTCAAACAATTTATTACTACATTATTTTCACTAATATGATATTATTATTTAGACTATTATATATTAGGTAGTATAAAATTTACTAATTTTATAGTTGATAATTTAAGTCGAGAATGAAAGATTATATGAAAATATATTTTCACAAATTATTGTCATCATAATACAAAAAAAATAATTTTGCTTGAAAATGTCTACTTTTAGTTCGTGATATGCATTACTGTATTATGTGTACTCGATATAGGAATAGAGTTCGCATTTATTATCTAATGCTGCTGCAATACAAGGGTAAAACTGCCAGATGACTTTCAAAACGTATTTTTCTTAGGCACACACCACATCTTATCAATTACTTTCAATTTACAAGATCTATGTACTTTAATATATACAGTATATAAGTAATATTTATGATTGTATAGTGCGATAAAAATTAAAGAATCTCCAAAATTTTTATCTTTCCAATTGAATATATTATTTCCAATATTTTAACGAGATAAATTATTTAAAACCTTTATTATATACATATTAATAGTATACATTGTATAAATTATTATAATGAACCTAAAATATAGAAATGTCAATTTTGTTGATCTTAATAATCTACTTACATTTATATAATATAAATAAATCTATATAAATACTGAAAGGCGGAAAAAGTAAAATTATTTTACTTTCATAGATAAACAAATCGAAGTGTTTATGAGTCAAGCGTACCTTTCTCAATTTGCTTTCCTCTCTTTCTTCATTTACCTTTTGTCGGTCCATCTAACGTGAGATCTTTGTAACATACACCTCGACTAACTGCTACCTATCTTATTGAGAAACCGATCGTCCTTGTAGCGGCTTACATACTCCGCAATTATGAATACGTTATGAAGTATACGATGCGTCTATTTGATTTGTTCTTAGCTTAGAACAAAACACGCGTATCGAAAATAGGAGCAAATAAGAAGAGCTCGTCGATAAATAAAAAATTAAAAAAAAAAACGCGTGTCGTCTCCTTGAAGTTGACTGAGTAAAAGCGAGGCTAGTCTCACGTGCGCGCACGACGCGAGTAAACCGTTATATCTTAGGAGGCTCGCCCCCGCTGCCGTCCGAGGTTCACATTTATGTGACTTAGCGGCAGGTACACAATCTCTGATTTATGCTAATGTAATGAGAACGTAATACGGATACAATCTATTTTTTCATACTTCTTTTTGTTCATTTGTAGATTTTTTGTAAAGTTGGAATTAAAATAAAATTTAATCTTATTACATTACTACATTCAATTGTTGTAAAGTCAATCGAACTTGATGAGCTATCGAGAGAGGAATTTTTAAATCATTGTTGTTGTTTTTTCTTTCAGATATTTACTTTACTAAGCTATCGCATTAAAGCTATATATGTTAATATTATTATCAAATTTATGTGCTATTACAGATCAATAAAAAAATTAGAATCTCATTATTTCACCTTTAGAGCAATATTTTGTAGATAACTTAATACAGATATTGTCATAAGTGAATGATTTAGAACAGGTGTTAGACATTATTGATTTACATAGTTGGCAACAACGTTCTTAGTTGGCAAAAGTCTGGGAACTAAGATAATTATATCAATGTAGTGTTTATTGAAAATTTTTTTTCCGGGACTTAACATTTTTTTTCCGGGAGAAACACAAATAGTACATTAATGTAGAGTTGTAATATTTATAATAGTATAGGTTTATGTACATATTCAGAAGAAAATCATTCTATGAAAATCTTCTTTTTATTATTAGATGACGGTACATTTCAATTACAAACGGCCAAGAAATCAATGTATATATACATGATGAAACGTTAAAATGATTACTTGAAAAGAAATATGCATGTTTTTAATGTTGTCATAAAATATAACTCATGAAACAATTTTTAATTAGTACAAGGAATATTATGTAGTTAATTTTTTCTTGTTGTATAACAATTGTCTGTTACATTATAATTTTTATGGAATTACTTGAAAATTTCTCGATATTATTGTGGTGAAAAAATTAACTGATTATGCATGCATATGCATTTTAAAAAAGCAAATAATTTTAGCAAAATCATTCACGGTATTATCTTTTGACAAGAAAGGAATCTGTGATTAATTAAAATAAACTTGAATTATGGAGCATATAATATAATGTAATATAATAATTTATAATATAATTTTCAGAATGAAAAAGTATTTATTTAAAAAGAATTTCGAAACAATCTATGAGAATTCTATGAAAAGTATAAAGGAAAGTATAAAATGAAATAATAATGCTTTGCTAGAGTATTTTAATAAGATGTTACTGCGCTTGATATATATACATGTATAGATTTAATGGCAATTTTATTATATAAACATACTACTATTTTCAAAATTGTTAGAATTTTAATATGATTAGAATAAAGGACTTTGGAATTTTTCAAAGTTAGTAGTTCCTTTTGCATTTTCATATACCATAAGTAATGCTAAAACTATGTATCTGTATTAAACTAATTGTTAGAGAGGGTAGCACTACAGGGATAAGGATGATTTACGCATACAGCGTTAAGGCTAACTCACATGCATAATCGTATGGCGTAAGATTCCGACTTGTACACTCATCGTTCGGCGATCCAGGTGTATTGCTCTCGCAAAATACTTGGCCCACATAAGTAAAGCCATGTGTCATGTGCCCACTGCTATAGTGATTTGCGGAGCAGGACGATCTGCTTGGCTGGCGATTATGATCGGCGATGATCGGTTCACCTCGACCCTCGCACTACCTAAAATAAGCTTTACCACGTGTTTGCTCTGTCGTTCAGAACGATGTGAAAACAATACGAACTATAAAGAAGAATGCTTGGTAAAATTGTCAATTTTATACGAAATATGTATGCTGCAAGTAGTGTTTTCACAAAGTTGTTGAGTACAATATTGTTTCATTTGTATAATCGTAATATTTAGCAATCGAATTAATAAACCATATTGAATTTATTGATGCGTATTATATAGAATCATAAATATTATTGAGATTTTACGAAATTATAAATAAATATATAATAGTGAGCAAATCTAATAACAATATTTTTAGAATTTTACTTTAAGAATGTTTTCTCAATTTCCGTCATAATAAAGTTTATTAAATGTCAAGTAAAATTAATATTATACAAATAGTTCATTTTTTTCAATATTATATATTTATCAGATTAAGGAAAAGATTCACTTATTTTAAATCTATTTTAAAGAAGAAATGAATTAAGAATAATGTAAGAACCACTAAATACTTTAATCTAATATAAATTGAATTCAATATTTAATAAGTACCGAATTAAATTAATTTCCGTACTTCAACAACAGACACCTCCATTTTATTTCGCCCGTACTTATGTATTTCCGACCCTTAACTGTTTCGTATTTTCCGTACGCCATTTACTCAAAAGTCCTTTTCATTTGATCTAAGCACAAAGCATCGTTATAGAACGGAAATGACATTCGCCTTTAACTTGTATTATCCTCACCTAATTGCCAAGATCATGAAATTGTGGATCTCAATTGTTTCAGGTACATTTCTCGGGTCATTGCTAAACTTGTTTTCTTCGAAGTTCTATCGTTCATTATTAAACTAATATGTTGTCCAGCTTTTTCATAATTCTTCTTACTTTGATAATTTCATAGATCATTAAAAAAATAGATATAAAAAATAGACAATACTACAGTAAAAATAAAATATATAATTACATTTTTACCCTCTAAGAATCAAAGTAATGAATTCTGTTTAAATAATTGACTTTTATTTTAATCATTAGCTACGTATATTATTTAAGAAGATTATAATACTGAAAAACTAAATACGTAAATTTTTCAATTATTTTGTTTTAGAATGGATATCCAGCAAGACGTCGTTCTCTCGTAGATGATGCTCGTTTTGAATCGTTGGTTGTCAAACAAACGAAGCAAAGTGTACTGGAAGAGGCGCGTCAACGGGCAAACGGTAAGACCAATTATCATTTTCTAAGCACACATTTAATGTTGTTTATTTAAGTATATTTTAAGAATATAAGTGTTGTAGATTATAATGAAAAATGTTTAAAAGTTAATTTTGAATACTCTTACAAGTAAATTAAATATATTTTTTTTAAATAAACGAATACAAATTTTTAACGATTTTAACTTTATTTCCAAAATTTATAATTAAGGGTGTATAAAAAATAATTAAATATTAATATATACTTTGCATCATATAATTTAGCCGATATATAAATTAATAGCTTAAAATATATTTAGATATTATGAATGCTTATTATTATTTAGTATAAGTGTTGCATGTGGTATACGTTGTTATTCGTAAAATTAGATTCAACGAATCCCGAAATTTATGGACAAGAGCAAGTTAATAAAGAGAATGATCAACTATTTGGAAGTTCATCGGGCCCTTCTAGTGATGACGAACAGCAAGAAACTCTTGCTTGTGCAGCAAAAGAAGGCGGTATGCATCTTAAATGTTTAAATTTGCTTTTTCTTGATATTTGAGGATATCAGTAAGAATAGATATATTTAATTATATTCATGATTCCTTTTTTAAATTATCTCATAGGATTAAAATGTTCATTCAAAGATATTTGTTACTTACTTTATTATTTCTGGTTGCGAATGTATATATTTTTTGCATGTGCATGAAATTCTTTTATTTAATTTTTAGAAGCCAAAGCCGAGGCATCATCCTCAGATGGTGAAGAGAAAAAAGATGTCGGTAAGTGCTGAAAACAAAAAATATTAAAGTAAAAATTCCATTTAAAAAAAATTGTACAATAAACGTTTCTTGAGAAAAAGAAAGATCAAATGTACCTAAAGTCTAGTGTATATTATGTTCATTTATTTTAAAAATTTTTTATTTCTACATAAACGTTTCATTCTGTATGAAAGACATTATTATGTATTTAGTATAAGTGTTAGACATTTTTATAAAGAATACATTACGTTTATAATATATGAATTATGCTTAATATATAAATGTATTATAATATGTATTTTAAATATATTTAATTAAAACTTGTCTTATAAAATTTATGTAAAAGAATTTTACTAGAAATTATTAATTTTATTACCTCTAAATGAATAAACTAATTTAAAACTGCATCGGAATTAATACTTTCAGAAATGGTTTTTAAGTGTTAGTATATCAAAAGTTTGAATACTTCAGTAAATTATGATAAAAGATTGTTATTTGATACGCAATCAAAAAGCTAATAAAATTTCAATAATTTGATAAAAATCCTTTCACCCTTTAAAAATTCTTAAATGAATTTCCACTTTGATAAACTCTTTTTTCTGATTATTCAAGCTGCCACCATATTCGTTTTCGCATGCATGTAAATGTCTACTCACATTTTAAATTTTAAAGGTCCATGCGTCAGCGAAGACAGCTAAAATGTATAATACATTTAATGTTCTTCTCTTCACTGCACTTCTACTGATTTCTTGCCGCTTTGTGATTGCACTCACGTGGGTGGAAGCACTCAACACCTCTTTCTCCATTACCCTTATTACCTTTGATGCGCGGAAATGGACTTAAAATAGTCGTATGCTTGTTGACGAACTACTAGTCTTTTAAATCTGTCGATTGATTTTAAAGTAATTCAAAAACTTTCAATGTTTCAATCGAAGTGATTTTAATAATAATAGAAAACTTTATTGAGCATCAGCCTATATTTATATAAATATTATAGTTTTAAGTAACTTCAATACTAAATCTATGTTTGTCAAAATTATTGCTCCATAATAAGTATATAATAAAGTTCTGTTTTTCTATATTTAATATAAAAATTTTTTCAAAAATTAAAAATTTTCAGTTAGTACCTTCAAACGGTAATTTAATTTGTATTTATTAAAAAATTAATTCTGATTCCTATATGAATTGATTAAAAAATAATATAAAGTTGCTAGAAATTAAAATTACTTAACAAAAATTACATATTTGTTATAGGATCTATAATAAATAAATTATACTAAATTGTCGAAAGATAACGTAACTCCGTTTTTCTTCAATAATTCTAGATTTTGGCTTAACAGAGGAAGAGATTGTTCTGGCACGTGCAATTGCCGAAAATCCTGATGATCAATCCGTACAAACCGCTGCATTGATATTGCGCCTTCGTGACGGTATGTCCGCACTCCCGCGTATTCTGAAGACTATTGAAAATTTCAAAGGCCAAGTAGCTCATGTTGAAACTCGTCCATCTAAAAATGATGGCCAATTTGATGTATTGGTAAAAGTGAACATGAATCGCCAAAATTTATCATCGCTAATAAGAAACTTACGCCAAGGCTCGTCTCTTGGTGGTTTAACATTGTTGGCTGATAATAATATCGCAGTAACGGTTAAGGATCCCTGGTTTCCTCGTCATGCTTCTGATCTTGATAATTGCAATCATTTAATGACCAAGTATGAACCCGATCTTGATATGAGCCACCCAGGATTTTCTGATAAGGAATATAGAGCACGCAGGTATGATTTGTGATAATCGATCATTAATTGATAGAAATGAAGTGTTTTAAAAATTTTTATTAATGTTGATCGTATAAATAATATTTAATAATTTATTACACGTAGACGTTTCAAAATATCTGAAACTAAATATTTACTAAATACAATGAAATTTATTAAAAAAATACCGTTGATTGCTTAAACGTATTCTCTTCTGTGTAAATATTATTTCTTATTGTATCAGAAATATTACACTTTCGATAGAGAAATATTTTGAAAACAAAAATGTATCTTAGCCTTTTTATACGTTAATTTTCTCCATACTTAGGAAATTCATCGCCGAGATCGCATTTGCTTACAAGTACGGTGATCCAATACCCAATATTCCATACACTGAGACTGAAAATGAAACCTGGAAACGTGTCTTTAATACGTTGGTCGATCTCGTGCCCAAACATGCTTGCAAAGAATATCAGCGAACTTTCGATAAATTAAGGGAGGAAAAAATTTTTCAACCGCATTGCGTACCACAGCTTCAAGAAGTCAGTAACTTCTTAAAGAAGAATACAGGATTTACGCTGCGCCCAGCTGCTGGACTTCTCACTGCTAGAGACTTTTTATCAAGTCTTGCTTTTAGAATATTCCAAAGTACCCAGTATATTCGTCACATTAATAGCCCCTATCATACACCAGAACCGTAAGTATCGTTAAATATCATTAAATATTTCATAATTCTAAATCACAGAAGTTTCCGGTGAGCATGTCAATTTCGAATTATTGTCAATATTATTTGAGGGATTATGAATGATTACTTTAATAGATTAGACGTTATGTAGTGAACGGATTTTGCTTAAAAATTTTCACGCATCTTCAAATAAAGAGTATATTATACTTAGGTTGTAAATTAGTGTAATTAAAAATGTTCGTCGAATGACTGATAATTAATCAATTATACATTCAAATCTCATTACATTTCATTACTGAAACTTTTTAAATAAAATTTTGTATTTAATGTAAATTCTCCAAGCATTCAATTGCGTAGAATTTCGATTTTAAATATAGTTTTAAAATTATCATGAGAAAATATTATTGCTTGATAATTAATAGAATTAAAATATACTATAAAGTGGAAAGAATGGCGCGGGGCTAAATGACTAAAAGTGCGATAAAAACTCAAATTATCTCTCAGCCGTTGGTACACTAGTTCACAGAGAAAACGATAATAATAATATTACTGCATTTCTCTAAGCTTGTCATGGAACTCTAATTGGCTTTTAACGATAGAATAGCGTTGATAACTCATTTTATCGAGCGAGAGTGTATAGTTGCGAATATTGTATTCCACTTTCATAGATTCACACAATATAACTTTGTAATTATGATTTTATGAAGCACACGTCTGCTTTGCAATCAATCTATGTAAAATATACGCGCGTCCAATGTCTTATTGATTTAACGTATATAGTAGAGTATAGTTATTAGGCTGGATAATGAAGATGTAAATTGAATTTGTTTCACATGAGCTTTTATGAGCGAGTTAATTGTAAGTTCCTACACTTATTTAAATCGTAAAATAAAATAGAAATATATACAGTAAATTGTACTAAATTGTAATTATTGTTAAGTTACATAAAAAATGGACATAAAGTAAATACATTTATCTTCTGAAAGTAATTTATTTGAACTTATTACTTAAACATAAAGAATAAAAATTATATTATTTAAATTATCAACAGCGATGCCATCCATGAGCTTCTTGGACATATGCCGCTGCTAGCCGATCCAAGTTTTGCTCAATTTTCTCAGGAAATTGGTTTGGCCTCCTTGGGCGCGAGTGACGAAGAGATTGAAAAGCTTTCGACAATATACTGGTTTACGGTTGAGTTTGGCTTATGCAAAGAGGGCAGTGAGACCAAGGCCTATGGTGCAGGTTTACTTTCAGCTTACGGAGAGCTCTTGCATTCGTTGAGTGACAAGTGCGAGCACCGACAGTTCGACCCATCCACAACCGCTATTCAACCATATCAAGTAAGCGATATTTATGTAAATGCGTTTTAATAATCTTTCAAAACTTGGCTCTATAAAAAGTAAATCTGAGTAGGCAATTTTAATTAATCTTTTTCGGTTTAATAGTTCGGCTAACATTGCGCGTTAATATTGTTCTAACAAGTACCATTACTAAATACCATTATACACATAACTTTAAATATAAGAACTCTTAAAACATCTTTCTAATAATTCTAATAAAATTTTGTAATTGGTAAAAGAACATTTTATCAGTAATAGATAATAATATTTGAAATGCAAGAATATACTTAAAAATCAAGGAATGAAATTATACGGGTTATAATGTATTATAATATTTTTTTCATCCGAGGCAAAATATTCATATAGATATTTTAAGTTGCGTTATTAGCAATACTTAGATATTAATTGTAATTAATAAATGGCACAGACACACATCGTTTAAAATAAACAAATAAAAATATTTTATCGCGTTTAATTGTCAGGCAAAAATTGAATGGAAAAAATTTTCCATCGTTTTAGACGAGTATTTATTATTGTTCACTAGGATCAAGACTACCAACCAATTTATTACGTGGCCAACAGCTTCGAAGATGCGAAGGAAAAGTTTCGGCGCTGGGTATCCACGATGTCGCGGTCATTTGAAGTTCGTTACAACCCGCACACCCAGACCGTTGAAGTTCTCGACAGCGTAGATAGGCTTGAGAGTGCTCTTTCGCAATTAAATATCGAGCTTACTCATATCACGAATGCTATCAATAAAATGAAGGTCTCTTTTACGTAAAATTTTTCGCAACCGACGTCCTTCCATTGTGAAGTGACGTCGTGCGATGAAGATCAAGATGATGACGTGCTCTTGAATCAATGGAATTCAATCGTTGGAAATATAAGGCAACGTGTACGCTCATCGTGGTTCAGGTATCGCCGACGATTCTGCTATGTCCTATGAGCTTCATTCGTGTACTCTAATTCTTACATTTTTTGATTATACATCCAAAATAATTCATCAAAATGACTATTAAGATACACGTATTTTGGGAAATTTGTATTTACTATTTGAATATTTAAAGACTATGACATTTTAAATCACTTTCTATTTAAAATCAAATTTTACTTAAAGTGCATTTTCATCATCACGTAAATTGATCGTTAAAATTCAGTAACTTGTAAATAAGAAAAAAAATAACGATAATGCGTAATTCTACATTAACATTAATTTAGCATATTTCATACAAAGCTTATTGGAGAAAATAGCGAATTACTATAATATTTAATGATCGGGCTTATACAAAAAATGTGCGCAGAAAGACTACATAGAAAGTATTATTAAAGATGTATAAATTTAAAAATTACTAACATAAAATGCATTAAATAGACGTATACGATAAAGTACTTTGATTAGTTAACTTTTTTGCCAAATATATTTTTAGTATTAATACAAATTAGTATTATAAATTATAATTTTAGATTTGAGTCAAATGAAAAGTAGCAATTATTAATCAATGAATTAAACTTAAATTGAAATGTTTTGAAGAAATGCTTATAGTATTAACATTTAAGGAATTTTAATAGTCATTTTATAGGTCAAAAATACATTCAAGCTTGAGACAATAATATTTTTGAATTTGAGAAATAAATATTGTTAAATGTCAAAATGAATCGTACTCGCTCTATTATAATTTATATCAATATGAAATGGAGTTAACGTTTTGTTAAATAAGAATAATGCATCTACATGCAGGAAATCGCAAAAAAGCAAACTTTATTTCTGACTGCTTAAAGAAAAAAGAATATTGTAAGCCTGTGAACAACTATTGTTTTGATCAGAATAGTATGACTCATTTTGGTGATATTTTGATCACCAAATATTTGTTACACAATTACATTGTCCTTACGAATGATTAAGAAACATCTATGTTTCGCGTTTATATTTTTACTATTATTCATCTTATCACTATTTTTTCGCCGCACCTTTTGTAAAAAGTCTCTTCTTTATCATTCCTTGCGTTTTATTTTTATTCGTATTTTTATTATTTTCTTGCAAAATTGCACTTATGGTTTTTTATGCACCATATAAAAAGTATTATTAGTTCACGAGTCAGAAATTAACTGCTCAAGGGATTGGAAAAAGATTATTTGAATGATGTATGAACTTTTCCTTTTTTCATATTTTATCTTAGACTTATAGTTTTGTGGATATATACCGAGCAAACTGCACTTGTATACAATACCGTTATGTTGTTATTATTATTGTATTGTATTGTAGTGTATTGTATTAATTATTGTCTTTCAGGTCTTACATTATAAGCTATACATACTTTAATATTAGCGTAAAATTGAATTTTGGCTAACTAAATAAAAATAGCAAGCATTTTATTTAAATATTATTATTGTACAAATATTATACGAATTACAATGTTTAAAATCAGTTCGAAATTATAATCGTTTATTAAAAATTATAATAATTTTTGTAATAAGCAATATATACGTTTATTTATCTTTGATGAAACTTAATAATACACTTTTAATTTGAACGACAAAGTATTCATATGCTATGGATGTAATTATTCAAACCACTCAATAAAAACTTTTTAAAAGTAATTATTGATTCTATTTTTTTTTAAATGAAAGGAACTGAGTACCTTTGTCATTCTTGTAAAATATTGCCATCTCAGAAGTATATTCAAGTTTGAAAAAATTATGATAGTAATTAAATATGTCATTCATAACAAAGATCTGTACGTTTATTTGTAATAAAACAAATTATTACTTATGCCTATGTATAATATTATATGTAAAAGAGTATATTCGTAAAAAGAGTATATATAAGATTTCTTGCTCGTATAAGCGTATTGTAGGAAACTATGCAACTTATGTGTACAGACACATGTACAAGAAATATTGATGTACTTTGAGTGAAATAGAAAAATAGTAATCTACAGTTAACTAAAATACGTTTCTTTAAAATTTTTTAATATTAAAATAGAAAGTGCACATCACAGGTATTATTTGCACGTTGCACTTTATTGACTCATAGCAGTAAATATCAATGACTCACTTCGTTTGTAATATATTGTAAAGTATCGGCATAATAAACAATTTTAATGATAAATATTACTCAATTGTCTTTATTACTTCTATGTAATATTTTTCTAGGTTTATCTTATTTAACAATATATTTTAATACATACTAACATTTTATATTATTATTTAAGAAAAGGATATAAGAATTTAAAGAAAGATATCAAATTTTTATAATTTTCATAAAAGCTTTTTCGATTATTATTAAAAAATTAATATTGTTTCATTATCAAAAGTTTAGTATATAAGAAAATAATTATGTTTCAAAAGTGAACTATATATATCTTTATAATTTTTGTATCATTAGATTTTAAAAACTTTTCTTTAGCTATTGTAATCCTGTTCAATATTTAAGAATTAATTGTAAATTTATTCATCAGAAAATATTCTAAAATTTTTTAATTTAGTCTATAAATGATAATTTAAGAAATAATTTTTTAATAAAATAATAATTCTTTGGATTTTTCTATTTATTATCCATAATAAATTTACACAAGGCTTTGAAAAATTAATATATTTTAAATTATCTGAATTTTTTTTGTATTTTCTAACATAAAATGCTTCTCATTTAATAATATCAAAAATAACACGATTAAATGATAAATTTAAATTTTCTATTTTTATAACATTTATCCATATTTCAATAGCGTTTTAAAAAGTGAAAATACTCATTTTGATAAAATTTTAATAAACCAGAAACGACTCTATAAGATAATTATTAATATTATTCTCGAAATCTAATTATATGATATCAATGATCAGTTAATTTTCCAATAACTACTGCTCACTGTTAATCATCTAAGTCTATAAGTTCTTGTTAAACTACATAGTGAAACTTTTATTTTCTATTTTAGCAACTTCTTTGTTTCAAACATTTCACAGCTTGCTTATCTATCATCCTGAAATACACATTCAGAATTTTCAATAATATTTTTACAGAAGAGTTAAATTTTACTATATATAAAATATAAGGAATTATTGTGTAAGATAGTGCATAGTGAAGTATTTTATTAGTTGTTTCAATCTATTCAATCTTATTGCTTAAATGATTAGAATCACGATTAACTCTTGGTATTCTTTTAATAAAATTTGTTTTTTTTATGGATACTAAATACTAATTCTGCTTCTTAATACTTAAACTGTTCAATTATTAGTCCATGATTTTGTGTAAATATATTATTATTTCTTTTATAAGTTACAATGAATAATTATTCAAGATTTTATTTTCCTCAATGAAATTCAATGTTATAAATTATATCACATTTTATTTTGGTACATAATAATTAAATAGCTTGTGAAAATTGTTTCATCATCTATTAAGTAGGTCATTTATATCCGGTACTAAGATACCGTTCTTGTTTCATATTAGACTTGACGGAGCTTGAAACTATTCTAGGTATAGTTTGTACTTACGTATATTTAGTATAAATTATTCTTATTACATACATATATATAATTTTATTCTTTTCTGATTTAGAATTATAGATTACAAGTACTTAATATCTCCTTTAACGTTTAATTTTATGTCTAAAATTGGATCATTATTAATATATAAATTTAGAAATTTATATTTTACGATACCTGTTCTTTTATATTCCGCGTTAAATTATAAATTATTTTTACATTTTATTTTACTCTCAATCTTTTTACGACTTTAACAAATACTATCGATTTACAAATATTGTTTCAATTTGGTATATGCAGGGTTTCTTCTAGATCTTTTTCCATTATTGAATACTTTATAGTATTTATAAAGTTTATTTTCCTACTTAATCTTCTCTATTTAAAAGGCTACATTTATTTATGAGCTTTTCATATTTTTCCTTTGAGTATGTCTTTTTTGTATATTTAAATATTCATCTTAGTACAAAAGGTCAAATCGTGCCAATCATAAAAGTTGTATGTAAGTAATTGCAACTACTTTTGGTATCAAAGGGTGGCACTAAAATAATTATTTACTGCACTATAGTTTCTGCCATTGAAAATAGGATATTTCTGAAATCGTAATGTAGCATATAATTCCCGACGTTTCATTCTATTTGTTCAATAATTACGTAAAAAAGATTGGACATTTCATGATAAAATGATGACTTAACTTATGACATATTCAAAATGAAGAAATGATGTGGAATCTCAACTACATATTTACATCTATGAATGATGTTTCTCCATTGATGCCATAATTACTTCACTTAGATTACATTTTCATATATACTTTCGATATAGAAGTGCTGAAATTGGTCTTATGAATATGATTTTGAGCTCAAGATGTTTCATGTTCATGTAATTTTAACCACTGAATCATTTCTCCGGTGAAAATTGATCATATGAGGAAGAAAAGAGAAATTGACTTTCATAGAATTTGTCTCTCAATTTTCTCGGATATTTTAAAATTATTTTTCAATATAATATTTATTTTACACGTTATTGATTTATCGGAAAGTATTCGTTATGATTCTTAATTGTATTTTATCACCAAATTTTCAATATTATGATTGTAACAACTGATTTACGTTTATAAATAAAAATTCTTTTCTTATCTATCGGCTGTTAAAGATATTTTAAATAATTATATAAGCAACTTAAATTTTATAATTAAAATAAAAAATTAGTATTTAGCAAAATTGATTATATTAGAATTTATTATATAGCGTAATGACTATTGTATTTGTAAATAGTATTTATATCTTAAAAAATTAAAATTTTTTGATGAAATTTATGGTGGAAAGTGCGTGAAAGATAGAAATATAGAGAAATAGACAGATACGTAGATAGATAGATAAACAAAGATAAACAGAGAGAGAGAGAAGGAGAGAGAGAGAGAAAGAGAGAAATAGATAGATAGATAAACAAAGATAAACAGAGAGAGAGAGAAGGAAAGAAAGAAGGAGAGAGAGAGAGAGAGAGAGACAAACATCAAAAAAAGATAAAAAAGAAATAAAGACAGGTACACAGAGAAACTTTCTCCACTTATTTCGAACCTGCAGCCTGCTGTGCGTTCAATGACGGCTCTCAGCTTGTCAGATTAATTATTTACGCGAGGATGGTATCGCTCATCTTGATAATGCTGTCGGACTACGTTCCTTACTACATTCCCAAAACTCGAGCACGTAAGAGCCTCAGCAATTTATTTTTTTTAGGCCAACTTTGTGGCACCACTTTTTATTTTTTGATGTCATAAGAGCGCGTTTTATGAAAGTCACGTATACAAAATTCAACAAAACTTTGTTTTAAAGTTTCTCTTATTTTCTTTAATTGTCTGAATTTATATTAGATCTATCTAACCGATATTTAATTTCGAAATATATTCATATGAATTATTATACCCTTTAAGCAAAACTTTATTATTTTCAAATCAATCTCATAAGTGATAAAGTGATAAAGTGATAAAGATGAAACTAAAAAATTAATTAATTTGCCGAATTTATATAAACAATTTAGGTAAGACAAATGCGTATAAAATGATTCTTTTTCAGTATAATTATATTATAAATTAATATAAGAAACAGACTGATAAAAATACAAAACATATATATGCTACGAACAAAAAGTAATTGACAAAATGTAAATGAGTATGATAATAGAAATTATGCATCATAACAATAAAATGAATACATAAATCGTTGACGACGAAATCTAAGGAGAAATCACCAGTTAAAGTTTCTTTTAGTCCAATCCTGCTGATGAAATTGAACACTTTTAAGCATCAGAATTGAAATATTTCGTCGTCATTATATTATAAAAATAAAAATCTTTACTTAATAAGCTACTTCTTCCACTTTCTTTGCATAATAATACAAATTAAGTATTACAAGTGGATTTACTATTAGTTCAATATTTCGATCACTTTTAATAATAATTTTGTCTGCTACTAATGAAACGCTGTAATAACTGCGAAAAATTATAAAATATATCGAAGTAACAAGAAAGGAATATGAGTTCAACTAATACTTACATTTACGTATATTTTAAAATTTGTATATACAAAACTGTATAAAAACATCGTATAATATTTAAATTTTATTTTATTGAAAAGATCTTCATTCTAAATAATATCGCAAAACAGTTTTTTTTTATTATCTTAGGAGTTCGTGCATTTGAAAGCTTCAATTATAATTACTTAAATTATCTTCATTTTCTCATTCATGGTTATAAAATAAGTATCTTATATTTTCATATTTTTAGAAATAGTAACTATAAAATAATATTATAAACATAAACATAGAGGACTTCTCATTTATGGTTATTTTCCAGTGAAAATTATGTTTTTAATTCTATTTGAATAAAGAAATTTAAATTTAGATAGTTGAGTAAAATTATAAGATTAGATAGTTTCACAGTGAAAAGGACAATTAAAACACTAATTTACTTTTATCGTTAAGTTTCTTATTAATTTTATTTTATATTTTGACTTAAATTATATATATATATATATATATATATATATATATATATATATATATATATATGTAGATTGGTTACTATTTAGATATACTGATATTACAGAAATCCTTTAAGATTTCTTTTGTTTTAATATTTTAAATAAATTTATCATTAACACTGGATGAAATATTATATGTTCATATGTCTTGCTTTTAATTTAGTTTAAAGTACGACGATTTTTACAAATATGTAGACAAACATACAGGTTGAATTTTAAAAAAGAGTAACCAGAATTAAGTTTTTGTTTCAATAAAAACAATAACTGTAATTATTGTAAAAATATTTATAAATAAATAAATTTAAATTTTATATATAATAGTGCAATTATAAGTTGTAAAAATATAATATAATAGATTTTAATTTGTTTTAATATTATACAAATGAAAGTTTGAATTTATAAATATATAATTTTGAAATAGTATAATAAAACAATATTTGTGAAAAAATATTAGAATACTCAACATTATTAAAGTTCAGCAATACATAAAATAGTGCTTTATTTATATCAAGTAAATTATGAAATTATCTTATTCGAAATTTACATTATATATTTAGCAAGTTCAGTAATAAAGTTTTCTTATTTTTATTATATGTTGCAATTTATAATTTTTTAATGTTAAAAAGCACAAGTTATTTTCATACTGATGTTTGTATATAGAGGAGTTAAATACTTATCGTATTTTTAACATCAACGTATAAAACTTTTAAAGTAGATTTTCATATAACACTATAAACTCTCTTCTTATTTTAATAAATCTTGAAAATTTTTATGTTGATCATTGCAAGTAAAATTAGTAGTTGATTATAAATTTATATCTGACTTATAAATTTAACATATAAAAAACTTTTATTATGGTAAATTGAGAGAGTTGAAACATATATAAATATAGAATGATTAAGTAAATTTCAAAAGAGAAAAGAATATATTTTAATGTGTCTTAAAGATTAAGTTACGAAATTAAATATGATTTTTAAATATATGCTAGAGATATAACGTTCGAATTATTTTATATTTTAATAATCGAATAGTAATTAATATCTAAAGTGATATATAAAAAATTTAATTATTGCTTAAACATTATTAAAATGAATAAAACTTGACTAAGTAAATGTAAAGGAGAATTATTTTGAAATTATGGAATATAACAAACAGATAAATAATAAAAAAGGTATTCGTAAGTATAAGATACATGTTTACATTAAAAACTTGTATTATATATATTAATTTACAAAATTAATTAAAACGAATAAAAACTTTGAAAAGGAATTAAAATAATTGCTTATAACTTTCATAAATTTAAAATATTTATTGTTATATTAATGAGAAAGTTTGTCATCAAAGATTTCAATCATTTATTCAAGATCGTATTTAGTTTTTAATAATAATTTATCCTTCGAAATATATAATAGTTGAATAAATTTGATAAAAGAAACTGTAATTTTAAATTAAAATACATACTGAAGAGTAAAGTAGAACTCTGTTGTAGCAACATATGGTTATAATAGGTGCTAATATTTTTAAAGGATTTGTAGGTGCTGACATCATGAGAATCTTGCAAAACTGATAATATACATACATATAAATTGGATAAAGTACAATTCTAATGAATGAGTGCAAGTTTTTCTAAATAAATATTTTTATACAAGATCATGATATTTCATATTTCTTAGCAATAAGTCATATATAAATATAATAGATAAAAATCAAATAAATATGTAAATATTTTATCCAATATTCGTTTAATGTCAGATGTTAATTGATTACTTATGTGTTTTTACTTTTTAACATTAGGTAATACTATTACTGTATCAAACTTATTCTTTTAAAAATGAAATTATTATTATTATTTTTTACAAATTATTATTTAAAAACTATTAATATTTCGAAAAATTCTTAGGAAATATAGTCAGTGTTAATATTAAATTAAAGTATAATGTTTAATTTTTATAGAGTTTTTAGTTTCAAAAATCATTAAATCGATAAATGTATAGACCTTTCCGGAGTATATAACAGACATCAATCTGATTATTATTCAAAGATATTGAAATCAGAATTTCTTGTTCATTATATCGATAATTTTGTTCTTTTTTATTTGAAATGAAATCATTACCTTTTTTTATGGAGGGTATAATTATTTTACACATTGTATAATCTTGGAATAGATGCAAAATTTAAAGTATCATGTTATTATTTTGCAAAAAAGCAAGGAAAATAATGAATATGTATTATTATTTATATATATGATTTTTAATGTAAAATAACATAAAAATATAATAGCGTTGTTTAAAGTATATGGTACTAAATGAAGCACTACACAATTACTAATGATTGTTATGTATATTAATAATATCAAAATTTATAAACTTTAAACTTTTCAAATATATGTTGAAATGTATGTATTAAATAATTAAATATTCAGAAAAATTGCTTTGTGAGTTAAAGTATGAAAAGATTTGTTTACTAATGTATTTTATTATCATAAGTTTGTAAATTATAAATAATTAAGAATATAAATTTATCTATTAAATAAATTAAAATAGAAGTATCAAAAAACGAATATTTACTATTTTAAAAATAATAAGTAAAAAGAAATAACTAGTATAATAAATTCGTAATTATAAGTATTGTTATAATTCAGGCTCTTATTTTTAAATAGATAAAATTATGACAAAAGGATTATAAAACATTATAAATATGTTATAGTAAATATATTATAAATAAATATCATATTGTGAACATAATATAAATAATATATATTTTATAAATGATTTAGCAATAATTGTAGTTTTGGTATGATTTTTTGTACATGAATTCTTTGATTTTGTACATGTACAAGAATAAAAGTCACAAGTTTTACCAACATACTACTCTCATGGTTAGTAGATTAAAATTTAAAAGTAAAACTATCTATAAGTATAAGAATTGTAGCGTTTATACCTATATTTCAAATTTAGTTTCGAAGACATTCAATTGCTGATTATAAGAAAGGTATGAATATAAACGACATTACTGAATACCAATTTTATGTTTAGTAGCTACACAGAAAACTGTGTAGCTACTTTTACAAATATATTATAATTGTAATATCCGTAGAATAACTCCTTTTATTATTATTACATTGATAAAACAAATTATTAGATATTTAAAAATTTAAAATGTATTCTTTTCGAAATAAAAATCATTACTTATTTGGCATAATGATTGGCACATCATTGGTAGCTTTTTTTTGTTTATTTGATTTATTGGAATAGTAAGTCAGCATTTATGGACATTATTAGGACTAAGTTTTATGCTTTATTTAAGTAGTTTCTATATTTCAATAAAGTTCTTATTTTAGTTCAAGTAAATGATGTTATACAGATATCTAATTTTTAATTTATATTTACTACATTATATAAATTAATAGTTTATAATAAAAATACTTGAAATATAAACTTGATTTTAAAGCTATAAAATCTAAAATATGAATCTTTTTCAATTACATTTTATACATCAAATTTATATTAGATGTATCTAATCGACTAATCAGTAATTATTTTCAAGTTTGAAGACGCATTTTCATCTCCTCGAAGAAGCAACTTTATCTCACATGCGCTTTAATATTGTCCCGTTTGGAGAACACTTCAGAAAATAGAGATGAGAACAGAAAAGCGCACGACTTTGGTATCCGATATGTACCACACGACCGCGAAGACGCGAACCAAGAAGTATAACGACATAGAACACCCGGACAGAAACAGAAGCAGTGGAAGAGAACAAGCATCGTGAGGTAGACAGTCGAGCTCGGGCTAAGAAACGCGGTAGATCATGCGCCGTGACTCCAGCATTAGTTTTGGTCCCACGTGACTCGCACTTTTTGCTCTTATGAGCAAGCACGATTCAATTGTCTTGTCTACTTGAGGTTTTCACTGTTTGAAAGATAATGGTCGCGAAGAAAAGTAAAGAAGTAATGATAAGAATGATAACTGGCATTAATTTATTGGAGGATAGAATAAAAAGATTTAGCTTTATTATTTCATCTTAGTGAGAACATTCAAATATAAAAGAAGGTAAAATAACCTTGAACATTTATCACTGCCAAGGTTACTTAAAAATGAGGATAAAAAATTAAATTTTACTTACTTATCGGTATTAATTACGGTTAGTAGACAATTTTCAAGACAGTTTTCATCGCGATGAAAGAAATGAAGAAATAGAATTGAACACTCAAGTCAGACGTCTACATGAATCTTTTCTTAAATTTATGCTTCCTAGATATACCTACACTTTCTTCGTGCCAATATCGATTTTTGTTAGTTTCTAAAGAGTAACAGTTGCTGATTTTGTTCGATGGCTAAAATCGCGATTGTTGTGTTCGCTGTCGAGTGATTTTGTTTTATTACTAAAAGTGAACTGTTGCTTTTGTTTCTTAACTGGAATTCGAGATGCTGTAAACACATTTTAAGGTAATTAATATGAAATATAAAATATTTTTTGAAGTATGTTAGAAGAATTTTCATATTATATGGGATATTTTGTATTTTAAATAATATTGTATAAAATTTAAAAATAAAAAATATCGAGAAAAATATTTGAATTATTTATTTATCCTTGTTTAAGAAATATAATTGTAATATATAAGTAATTTATAATATTTAAAAATGAAAATATTTTCGAGTTTATTTAAAAAAATAAATATGCTGCAAATACTATTTAGATAGTATCTACTGAATTTAATATTATTTGTAACAAACCTTAAGAGTTCCCTAATATTTTTAAACATCGTAAAATGTGAAATATAAATAAAATTTCAATTTGTTCAAAATATAAAAATAAAATCTGAGATGTTTTGTTAATTTGAAAATTTGTTTGAGGTTAGTTTTTTAATATTAATATTACCATTGTGATAATTTTTCATTATATAAAAGTTATACTTTAAATGTTCACCTATTTCCTAATATGAATTGTTATTAAAAAACTACCTTTCGTTTCGTTAAATGAGTTTTTATTTTTGATTTGTAGATAATAATATCTTTCAAAGATATGATAAACTATTGGTGTCGCGTGTACAACAAAGTATTAGTTTCATTTGTTTTGATATGTATGTAGAGAATTTATATTATTTTTTATTATAGCTTTACTGAAATAAGTTGAGATAGTAATAGATTTTTATTATAATACGAATGAATAATCTAATTTTAATAATGATCGGAATTTTAATTTTTCAGTTTTACAAATATTAAATTCATCTCTTTTATTTAAATCTATTCTTTAAAAATTATAATTTTTTTACGAAAATTTATATCAAGTAATAATTATTTTAATTAAGTATTGAGATTGGTATATTATTTGAAACTATATTAATTTTTATAATTCAGATACTTTATAATTCTAAAACCTTTCTATTAAATGTAATAGTATTCTCTTTTAAATATTGACAATAGTTGAGTATTCACGTATTAATAAGTAGACAGGGAATTTGATAAACGAAGGAATAAATGTTTGATGAAAAACTTTAGATGTAAATAATCAGTATTTCTTAATTACTCATAAATATGCACGTATGTAATCTACTATTAATTGGTACTTTATTTATATTTATTTAGTAAGTAAATAAAACAAATTAGTTAACATAAACAAAAAACATTAATTGTAGTAAGTAGCAAATTATTTGTTAAGTATAATAATTTATGTTTTAGAAGAAATCGTAATTCAAATGAAACATATAATTATTTATAAATTATATTTATTTTAGTATTAAATCTTTACTGCGTACTTTTTACAATATAAGTTTAAAATAATTATTTAAAAATTTGTTTTAATTAAATATATAATTTAATAGTACCATTTTTTATTCGTATGAAAGGTAACTAAATATGGCATTTTGTTGAATTATTAAGTAAAATATAAAATATTGAATAAGAAAGCCGAATGTTTAAGAATTAAATTGAGAAATCGGTGTCAGTTTTTTGCTCTAATAAGTGTGCATTAATATGTATCTCATAATGTTATTACTGCAGCTTTTTCACAAGGCAAAATTCTTTATTGCGGTGAACATATGTGTTTTTCTAGTGAAGTACAATCTGCGAAACTAAATTACGAGGCCAATGCCTCTTAGAATATAAACGTCTAATACGAGAGAAAAAAATTAAGGAAGAAGAAAAAAAACAAAAAAGATGTGAGAGAGAGAATAATCTATAAAGATACAGATGGTCTGAGTGCAAGAGTATGTACGTTTTCATGTGTTTATGTGTTCTGCGTACGTGAATTTGTATGTTAGAAAGAAAAAAGAAGAGAAAGAGAGAAAAGAAAAATGAAGGATATTTATTCTGAACTTTGATCTGGAAATACAAACACTCGAAACGAAGTATCGGAAGAATTTTCAGCCTTAGCAAATCATCAATTTACACTACAGCTGAGAATAATTTTGAAGCTAGTACTATACTGTTTAATTTTATTTCAGACAGGAGATCTTGGTGCGCTGCTAATTGGAATTTTATGCGGTAGAATCATCAATATTAGTAGTTAGTTTCCTGACTTGTCAATCATGACGTCAAACGCGATAAGAGGCATACGTAGGAAGAAGAGCTCGCTTTGCGAGATTAAGGTGGCTGTAATTGGTGCGCCAGGAGTAGGAAAAAGTGGTACGTATAATTAATGAGCGTTCATTGACCTGTTAAATTATCGGGTAATCAATGCAGGATATATTAATATTAAATAATCACTAAATAATATACTGTTTATTGGTAAAAGTACTGAAACTTAATATAATATTATAATTGTATTGATTATGAATTATTCATTACTAAGAATGTGGCTGGTTTATTATAAATTTAAAATAGAAATTATTATATACAAATGCGCAATTAATTTTAATATTCGATATAAATGAAACTAATTTTCTCGATTATTAATTTTTTTCACTAATACTCGGATTCTCTGATAATCAATTATTTATTTATTTAACAAATTAGAAGCTACTTAGCTCATGAAAAATTTTTTAGGAAAAAATTTGTTGTTCAAATTTATAAACAATATAATTGACGTAAAATATTTTCTACTTATCTTAAATTGCAACTGAAAACTAAATTTATTAGATTTCTTATATTTATCTTCATTTTTTCTGTAAATAAAAATTTTATAAAACAGCATTAATTCTTTCAATGAATGTTTAATTCCTCATATAGTTAGCTATTAAATTGCTTACTACAAGAATAAATGAATTTTTTAAAATAAATAATTTCTATATATGAGTATAAGCTTTTTGATAGCTTGCTTCAATTTAATTATTTAACTAAACATAAGTATTTTTATCATATTATTTATAATTTTATTAAAATTCCATACAAAATATTATGTTAATTCGTTGACATCTGTAATGAAAATGCTTTATACTCGATTGTGTTGTATTAGTTGTGAATCCCTCATAATTATATAGAAAATTTGGAGGTTTATTAGGAATATTTTAAGGTGTAATATCTTGTTTGAAAAATTTCATTTATACGAAGTTAATTATTTTAAATTTTGAAGCTAATATTTTATTAGAAATATCATGTTAGTAATGCATACATATTATTAATTAAGATCAAAGACAAAGATAATAAATTTAAATACAAAAATCTTCTTCTTAATTAATACAACTGTTGAACGAATATTGCACATATTTATTTATTGTAAATCGCCATTCAAAAAATTTCTTTGTTCAACATCGTATATATATATATATTAATTAGTCGAAAATTCTGCTTCAATATTTTAATCGATATGTTTTATTTAAAATCAATGATAAATATTCGTACCTATTTTTTAAGAATATAGAAATTACATTTACGTTGATATTATTTAACTCTCACAATAGAATATAAATAATGTCGAAAAATATTCCATAAATAGTCTATATTTAATAGAATTCTTATGCAATTCTCAACTAAAATTTGAAACTTTCTCAATGCATTATAAAATTATGTACTATCAATATTTTAAATTGTTAACTTTTTTGCTTTCTACATTTTGAAAATAATTTTACACTCATACTGTTATAGAGTAAACTAAAATAGCTTTAAAATCGAGTGAACTTCTTTTTATCCTAAACTATTTCAGTAACTTCGAGAGTGAAAGATCTTTATTTTTAGGCTTATTTTAATATGTCAATGTTTTAAGTTGAGTCCCAATATTAGAAGTACGATGGAAAATTTAAATCATTTTGCTAATAAATTTAGTTTAATTAATGCTTAAAATCGCTTTTTATATGGATCGAGAGTTTCTTTAATTTTTAAATAGCCGTTAGTATTTAAATGCAAAAGTCAATAAAGTTGTGAAAATGTAAATATATATTGTTATTTCAAGGATATTCATTTATTAATTTAAATTTACTTATTTCTATTGTTACATTAAATAATCAAAAATTATTTTCATAATTAATTTCATAAATGAAAAATATCAAAAATATATTTAATAAAACATCACATGTTAGCAAAATTAATTTTTCGAAGATAATACAAAAAAATTCTTTGACAACATATTATTAAAGAAGATTATTAGTTTTTTAGATTTTACATAAATACTAAATTATGAACATTGATTAATTGTTTTCTATAATATATTCAATTTATTGTTCATTATTTATTATGAACATTATGTAAAATAATTTATTTTCTGCTGATCTAAAAAATTTTAAATAACAAAATATAAAATCATGCCAATATGATAAAAGAATCCGTTGGACAGAAATCAAAATTCTATCTCATTTTTTAATTATTTTGCACTGGTTCCTTCATAAAATTTGAATTTTAAAAGTATATAACATATACTACAATTATTTTTTGCACGTAATATGCAAAAAGTAATGAATTTATATATGACCTAAAATAAGTATATTTTGCCTTTTGATATAAATTTATAATATTTAAAATACGTCATATAACTATAAAGCGTTTAATCATATTTACCTTTTTAAGTACAAATAATTACATTTATTATAAATACTTACATTTATTATTGAAATTCTTTTGTGTTAAATAATGATATTTATTTAAATAACTACACATACAAGAATAGTTTAGAGAAAATTTAGCGAACTTTTGAAATAATTACAAACGAACATTATCAATAAATATAGCTTCGAATCGTATTTACAGAGTTCTATAAAATACTATAAAAACGTTTACAATAGACCACAGTCATGATTATAAGCAAAAAGCACGTTTCTTGCGTTGCGGAAGTAAAGAAATGGTCATTCGACGCCTATGAGTTAAGCCAACTTGGTTTGTATTTTCAGTAATAGCACGTGTTTAAGTTACGCAAAATAAATAATTCCGTAAATTTTCCAATCTATCTTTGAATTAATAATTTAAATCTGTAGTAGTATATTTTTACTATAATATTTCATTATAAACATAAGTGTTTGTTTTTAATTTAAAAATTTTATCATTTTTGTCGACTAATCATCTTATAATAGTCTGTCTTCATTCCTTCAAAATTTTATCTAAAATATTTCATAACATTAAGTTTATAAAGTAATATTGATAATAATATTACTGCTGGTACCTTCTATTAAAAGAAGGTGAATTCAGCTTCTTATATTATTACGTAAAAATAAAGTCAAAAAAAGATTTATGTAATAGGTATGAAGAAATAAGAGATACAAAATAGAAGATATTGCATGTAGTAATTTATTAAGTTAGACTATTTTTTTTAAATCAAAGAAAACCTTCATGGTTTTAGAGTTCTAGATGTGAATTTGAATATTAAATTTTATACAAACTTCTAACTAAAATATTATTTATCTTTTGAAGTTTTATTATCATAATGCATCTTATATTTTGTTAAAAATGATTTCAGGTATAAAGTATAATAAACTAAGAAAGTATTAATATTTTGAAATGTATATCTAAATAAAGAAATTAATTTCGATCATGTGTATCGACTATGGAATTAAATTTACACGATAATCTTTAATCTGCTTTATGGATTATATGCATGTATGGAGTATTCAACATATATTTACAAAATCAAATGTGTTGCCTTTAAATTATTTTCATTTTACTATTTCAATTATGAATTTCAATAAAGTTCCTGTATTTTATTATCTATATAGACTATTTATTTTTTGTTATTTGTGACTTTTGGTTTCATTTGAATGTCTATTTAAAGTCTTCCTCGAAACAAGTAGTGTAAAAGTAAAGTATTTAAAAGCTGATTACTTAGGGATAAATTTCGAAAATGTAGACATTATATATTGTAATATTCCTTACGTAAACAAATATTTTTATTTGTACATCATTTCTCTTAACAGTATATATTTTGGACAATTGTTACGTGATACTACAATATCATAAGCGTTTGATTAAAATAAGCTACAGGTTGTGTTCTTGACATCACAATTTTAATCCTGAATTTACGTCGACGCAGTCTCACGCTCAATCGTTTGTTCACTCAACAGCTGCGCAGAGAAAGAGAGCTGCATAGATCGTTATAGCTATTTATAAAGAATACGCGCGCCACTAAGTCGCATACTTATATATGGTCTTCAGTGAGCTTGCGATCTTTTAAAATTTCCCGCGAAAATGATCATGAGACGGAGAGTAAAAAGAGACAAAATGTTCCATTCGATGTTATTGGTAGAATATTCGTAGGTGTTTTAAAAAATTTTTCATACTAGATAAGATACAGAATTATTATGTATATTACGTATGTATATGTAAATATTAAGAAATGTACAATTTTTAATTAGACTAAAATTAGAGTAACTCTTTTATGATTATAAGAAATTCTTAAATATTCCGTAACCATACATTTCGCGTGATTTAATTACTGCCAAAATATACCTTTTTCAGAAACTAGGAAAATCGATTTTGCTTTTCAATCAATTGGTTTTTAACTTTCTACTCGAATAATTGCAACAATCATAATATTTAATGATGTATGAAATTTAAAACTTGTTAACTTTTAGATACTGGTCATTAAAATTTATCGATTTGATTTTGAAGTTGATTTTATTTATTATTAGAATATTCCATATTGAATTCTGCATTAAATTAATATGATACTTATATTTATATACTTTACTGCAATTATTACAATTATAAACTTAATGTACTGATTAAAAATTTAGTGCAATATAATTATAAGTATTTTAAACTTAATATTCCTTCAAAAGAAATTGTTATTTCATAAGTTGTTATGATTTCTTTTGTTACACTCAAAAGAAAATTTTCGAAATTTATGCTTTATTCCCATATTCGTTTTAAAAAAAATTATATAATTATATACTAGCGTATAATTAATTATATATCGACATATTTTTACTTACGTAATGTGTACTGAATTACTTTATTTAATAATAACGGCATCTTATAAAACAATACTAAATATTACGCACAAACCTAAAATTTTATTAAATGTAATCAAATTAAGAAATATTAATCTTTTCAAATTCTTGTCATATGTTTAAAACTATAAGATTTAAATTTTTTATTCTTTAGTTTACAGAATCAGGAATCTGTAATAAAATAGTGATTAAAAATGAGTATACATAAGCAGTTTTAACGAAAAAATCGGTACAATAAAATATAATAATAATTAATAACTTGTTATTTAAAATGGCTACCACACTATTTAGAAAAGAATAATGAGTATCATAATCGTATTGATTCCTGCACATTTATTCTAGCTTTAATTTAATAATACGTGTGAAAGAAAAATATATATCTTTTTAAGATTAGAGTTGAAGAACTTTCTTTTTCCATTAGAACTAGATAGTATATTTAGGTAAAGTTATACCACAACGGTATGATAAGGGTCTATTTCCGGCCTCTTGATGTCTGTACCATATTTGGATCTTAAATGCTTCATTCTTTTTTATTGAAGTTGTATTCATAGTTAGGTCTAATTTTGATATTTTATTATAGGCAAAAATGTATATTATTTTATTGTAAAAAAAAGAATAATATAGTTACTTTCATTTCATTATTTTACTTTCTTATTCTATCTAGCTCCATGCGACTAATTTAGCCTTTCACGTGAGCAATTTATGTGATTCTTTTTTCGTTAGAAGACAGTATTATGTGTGTAATTTTAGAAGTTTGAAACACTTTTTAGAATAAAAATTTGTAAGAGAAAATCTGATTAAGGTTTTTTTTACATTAGAGTTAAAGAAAATAAACACTTTCTTGATAAGAAAATAAAAATATAATAATCATTTATATGTACATAATACTTACTTGCAGTATTTTAGGGATATATTAGTTTAATTAATTAATATGTAATATTTATAGTATATAAATATAAAATAACCAATTTTAGTTTCACTAGTTGTGTATATTAATTAATAAATAGACGTACTAATCAAATTATTGTTTTATAAACAATTTTTCAATTATTTGCTTATCAAATATATTTTTCTAAATTTATTTTGCAAGGGTACGTCATTTTATTATTAATTTCCAGAATAACGTAAGTAGTAATAACGAAAGAAGGTATTAAGTAGTTTAATATGAAAAGACATATATTGCAAGCTCCTTAATATTATCTTAATCTTTAAAATTATTATGTTACACTTTCATATGATGAAACATTAATTAAAACTGTGAAAGCGGATGTGCTTTTTATATTTCATGATATTATTTTGAAAACAATCTTTCGCACGTATACAGAAAGTATACTTAGAAAACGTTTAATGATCTCTGGAAAATAAATTTTTAGTCTCAACTCAAGTATATTTTTGAAATTTAATCACTTATGTTTGTCTTTTTCAGTTATCAGTGGATTTTATTATGAAAAATTATAAAATTATTATAAATACGTCACATTTACTGCGTATCATAAATAATATTTATAATATGATATTTTGTCAGTTATTACAAGGTAATTTAATTTACACCAGTTTTATGTATGAACAATTTATCTAATAAAAATGTACATATTTTTTCATTTTATTAGACTAAAATACATAAAGAGTAGAGTTTGTCTAAAGTTTTTTTTAACAAAATCAGTTAAGAAATTATATAAAAATTATGAATATCGTTAAATAATAATCTTTAATACGTCAAATTTCATTTAAACATAAGATGTAAAATCAAGTCAATAAATATAAATTTTTTATATTTTTTTATCATTTAATGATGAAAAAAATTATATGTGATGGATGTAACAATATTTTATCTTTGATTTAATAAAACTAAGATGTACTAAAGAAACTAAATCATTATCCAAAATGTTGTAATTCAGCAACAATTTCAGTTTTGATCATTATCGTTTTATATTTAATAATCTGTAATTTTTATAATCTCCTTGAGCTATATTGTGCATAAGGATATTATTTTCTATGGTAGTATGTTATTATTGTTTATACTGGAAAACAGTGGATGTATTGCATCGGGCCAAGGCGATAAAGGCACTAACCCTATTTGCGGCATCTTTGGGTATTCGTATTTCTACGGCTTCTTGTAACGCAATGTTTATATGCATGTCAAAAAGTTTTGTGTTGGGATTTCCTGTGGAGTAAAAATAGTGCGGTACATCGAAAAGCGGGTCACTAGACTGCGGAACTTGTTTTGAATTTGCAATTCATACGCCCTTACTTTTTTAATTTCTCACCCGCTCCATTTTATTTTTACATGCACCAAATTTGTTTCAGAGATTAAATATTATTAAAAAGTTTGCACTAAAAAGTTAGACCAAAGAGCCTTAATTATAAAAAATTGTTTCTATGGAATTTTTCTTTAAATGAATCTTTAGTTTTTAGGGTATGTCATGTATTTTCAATTAACAAATTAAAATGAAAATAGATGGATGTAGCTTTATAATAATAAAAAATTTGTCAGGGTTACAGATATTTTTTTAATAATTACGCTGATCTAATTAACATCGCTTATTTATATTTCTTCAATTACTGATTATTGTTATATTTTTAACTACATAATTTAAAAAGTTTCACATGAAAAATTTTGTAAGAAGTAAAAGAATTTGTAGAAGTGAATAAATTTTTAAGAAATACCTGTTTATGTTAATATTAATTAAGAATTTAAATTACATATAGAGCGGAAGATTTTTTTTATATAAAATTATCGAAAGATATATTCAATAGATATGTACATATGAAATACATTACACATATTTTTTATGTATAGGAAAGAATTCAATTCGATTATTTTTAGTTAATAAGTCAGGGGTTTTTATATTTTATTCGTCAAAAGAATTGCAATTGTATTGAAAGTTCACGGTACGGAAATAAAATTGTATAAGAAATTGATAATGTTAGAATGATAACTGATTTATATACAAATAAATATTTATATATTTTATATGTAATCATTTTACTAAGGGTATAATAATGTACAACGTTTCGATACTGATTCTTACTTTAAATGATGATTTATGTTAACTTTAAAAGATACAAAAGTAATATCTAAAAATTAAGCTTACATTAAACAATTCCGAAATAATAAATTTACATATTTCATAATGATATTTTAAATTTTTTATAAGCAAATCTTCATCTCATTTTACTATATGTAATTTTAAATGTTACTATAAATTATTATTATAAAGTTAGTATTAAAATTTTTAGTACTAAAATAAATGATAGGTAGGATTAATTTTCCAAATACGAAATCAAGAATTAACCGTTTTGATTTAAAATCCTAAAAAAAATATAAGCCGTAATTTAAATTTGTAAATTATTTTCTTTTTAATATACATATATGTATATATTTCTTTTTAATATATATATATATATTAAAATGATTTGCTGGTTACATTTACAATGTAATTAGAAAATAGAACAAAAAGCACAACAAATATTGTCGAATTCAGAAAAGTGTCTGAATTAAATAATTCAAGATATCTACTAAGTGATAGTCGGTAGTAGCCACTAAGATTCAATTTTACGTTCTAGATTAAAGAAACTGTTATTTTAAAAATTATTCTATGATAAACCACATGCAAGTTTAATTATTTTAAATAATTATGTATGTAGAAAAATGTCATTATTGTATAATATCAGAATTTTTATTGAGAATTTAGCAGGTAACTTTTTTATTTTGTAAAATCTGAAATAAATTTTTGTAATACGATTGAATTTTATATTATTTATTAGATAATCGCAAAAAATGCCAATGTGTCCAATTATTCTTTTGAAATTTTAGCATAACATACCTAACATTTGCATAATTAACGTAAATTCTATAGTACAATTGGATAAATGAAAATACAAACCTTCCTAGGATAAAAAGTTATTAAATGAATTCAAAGAATTCACGATTTTTGTGTCAAAAAGAAATTCAAATGAAAATTAGAATTGAAATGTACGTAGTTTCAAAAAATGGTTTTATATAATTTCCGATTATTTAAATCAGAAATTATTAAGATAAAGATAAGCTAATGTATTGCGCAATATTTTAAGTAATTTGAGAATAGATACTGCATATGTAGTGAGTCAGTAGAGGTTTATGATTATCGAATTATAAAAATTTCTGTAATATTGACTCTTGAGCATTGAGTACTAGTCACTAGTACATGACATTCAATTTATTAGTTTTTGAAAACGTTGTTTCCGTACTAATAGTAAATGTCTGCTACTTAAAATGCATAATAAAGTAACAGTTTCAAATTACCTGAGAATTTTATTCATAAAATAATATATTGATATAAAGATTTTAATTGAAAAATTATTTTACATGTTTAATATTTAAATTCCATATAAACCAGTTATTATATTCTTTTAAGATTATTTGTAAAGAATTGATTGTTTAAGTTTTATTTATTATGTAATAAATTCATTCAATTAATTTTGCTGTTTAATAACAATATTATATCTTTTTATAGCCTTAACAGTAAGATTTTTAACCAGACGTTATATTGGAGAATATGATCATCAGTCCGGTAAGTAAGGACTATATGTTGGTTAACATCTTTACTATAAACAAAATAAAAAGAAATATTAGAAAATATATTTGACATTTGAATTAAAACAATAACTGCGTTATTGAAGATAAATTATATTTTAAATTTATATTTATTTAGATTTATATTAATTTAATATACCGTATAATTATAGATAAGAATATATCCGAATAAATTTTTTAATAGCAACGTAAATAATATAAAATAGTACACTATTTCTGTATAATCATAATTTGAACATTTTACAATATTTTTCGAATTAACTTTATAATTAGTAATTTGAAAATAATATTTAGATAAAACATTACACTTGGTATAATAACTGAAAATAAACAATTAATTATACGCATTCAATATAGTTCTTTTAATGTGTAATATAAAAGTTCCTATTTCCTTCTTTTAATATTCATTATAAATTTGATTGATATGGATAGTTTATTACAAATTTCGAACAAAATATTTCTTTAAACTTTAAATCGACTCTATCTTTAAAAAACTTTTAAGTAATTTTGCAATGCGTTCATATAATAAATCTTTCGTAATAATATATTTTAAATTTCTTATAAATCTATTCTAAATGTATAAAAATTAAGGTTTTGTTGTTAAACAAATTCATAAAAACATATTTTCAAATATTGTATTTAAATCAATTTTAATGAATATGATTTTCTAGATAAATGATTATAGTACTAAATTCTGATTTATTATGCGTTACGTTTTTAAAGGTGAAAAAACTATTAAATTGTTTAATTATACTGATATTTTAAATCATTATGTAGTGACTTTAAATTTCATTTAAAAAATTCATGTTTTATGTTCAAAGCTGAATTCTGTTACTGTTCAGATAGTGCTTTTTTGGGCTATTTCATAACTTTTTTACTACTTTGATCATAAATAATAAATATTTAGTATAAAACTATTCTGCGTACATAATTAAATATTTAATTGTTTCTCTAATGACATAGAAATCGCAAATAAAGTCTAGTGCTTTTACTCAAGGTTCTATCTCCTTAACACCCGACAGTTGAAAAAGAAATCGATGATCAAGTTAGCCAAGTTAACATTTGGAAGACGTAACTGTTTTGAAAAATTGCCAAAACCTTATTTACCATCTGTCTTTCTTTAAGTTACTTCTTGCTTCTGTCTTTCTCACTAAACGATCTAAATTTATCGAAGACAAACGATTTGACATTAGATGCGTCTTTGCCGACAGTAAAGAAAATGTGTATGTATAAGTCTACGAAGCATAGATCATTTAAATTTCAACATTTCCTGCGTCCGTACTTTCCTCATTTTCTTGTTCGAAATTTTTAGAAAATATGTTCCTATATTGACATGTAAGAATGTAGTTTTATTGAAAATTTATATTTTTTATTTTTATTTTTTCTTACAGTTTTTTTTCTTTTTTTTATAGATAACAAGTACAAACATGAAGTTCTGGTAGATGGAGAACCCATACTTTTCGAGATATTAGATTTCTGTCCAAAGGTAATATAGGATAAATGCAATTTTTTATGTAATTATAAAAGGCAAAATATTTTAATGTCAAAGAATGAAGTCATATCCACTTTAAGATATTGATTATAGAAAACTTCAAGATAAAATTAAAATAATTTGATAATACGTAGAAAATATTATTAATAATTTATTCATAAATTTTGCATCAAGATCTGTCCAATGAAATGATAATTTATAGTAATGGAATTAGATATAGTATCTGTTAACTATGAGCCAAAATAGTTTATACAATTCAATTGAAAAATTTTTGTTGTCACATTAATAAAAAATCTGGTTATTGTATATATGTATACATTTAATATTACTAATTTGGTAACTTTCATTCATGATTTGTGCTTATTATATTTTAATTGATTCAAATCTGATTATTAATTCGTTAAGGTATATGTGAATTCTAATTTTCATATAGTTTTTTTTTTCTAAAAAATTTACTGATTTTTTTCCAAATCAATGATTAAAATATCAATAAAAGAACATTACACTTAAATATGTGTTTCTATACGTTTTCTTCATAAATTAAGAAAAACTATAATATTTTTCAAAGTGTTAAGTGTTAAGATTTATTTCTATTCCAGCAATATACAAGTTCTATACACGGAGTTAGTTTTAAGTATTAAAATATATTATTTAATATTAGACTGAATATATTAAAGATACAATGTTGCTAAATTATATCCATATATAAATTAAATTTTATTGCATAATTTAACAATGTAAACTGATCAGTATAATATTCTAACAGGATTATCGTTAATATATTATTTGCGAAAAGTACATTTGTAAAGAGGATTTAAAAAATGAAATGAAACCTTCATTACTATTTTTATATTAACAAATAATAGACAATCTCATTAACATACTTAGATCAAAGGTCAAATAAGATAGGTAGTATAATTGAAAAAGAAATAACTTAGAAAATATGGAAATTAAATATTTTGTTCAAATACTTTTATCGTTTTTAAATAATGGATAGAATTATATCTATTCAGAAATTATAAATGGATATTAATAATAATTTGAAGTATCTAAAGTACATTATGTCTAATGATTTTATTTATCTTGAATATAGTAAAATCATTTATTTGTTGATTTTCCTTAATATTTAGTTTATAAATTTGAAAATAGAGTCCAGATGAACTACCGTCAATAGAAACACTACAATGGGCCGATGGCTTGTTTCTTGTGTATTCAATAACAGATAGAGATTCCTTTAATTTTGTACGTAAGGCAAAACAGGCATTAGCAATTGCTGATCCAGAAGCAGCTATGCCTCTTGCACTTGTTGGAAATAAAGCAGATATGATTCATCTCAGGCAAGTCAGTACCGAAGAAGGAGAAATTCTTGCAAAGGATTTTGAGTGCTGGTTCAATGAAGTTACTGCAGCTGAACAGGTATATTACTTAAGATATTATTGAAACATTATTAAAATTATTAATTTTATTATTAACAGAATATTTATAAATATTATTAAAAAATAATAATTTTATTTTTTATCAAGTCAGTTATGGTAATGTTAAATATTTTTAATATAGATAAGCTTCATTAAAAATAAATTAACTGCATCAATTTTTTAGTTTAAAACAACTAATTTGCTAAGAACTAAACTCATACGTCTAATCCTTAGCAAAATTTATTTGATATGAATACTTTATATTATTAAATTAATTAAATTAATAATACTTTATATTATTAAACGAAAAAAGTTAAGCTGAAGACAATGTATGTCTATATTCAGAATTTAATGGATTATGCTAATATAAGAGTATACTTGTCAGATCAAATTATATTATTTTCTTGAATTAAGTAAATAAATTAAGCATTTAAGTATAGTTTTACGTATGATATTTTATACTTATAACATAGTATAATATGAAAATGTTGAATATATTGTATATTCTGCAGTAGTAACTTAAAAGTTTTCTGTTAACACAGTGCAAATTTTCTTTTTTCCAAGATTTTCTATTTGAAATATAATTAAATTAGATTTTTCAAGATAGTATTTATAACATTATATTTATATATTGAAAATTGATAAATATAATTACAAAAATGTAAAATATATAATTTTGAATATGAAGTATAAATTTTTATGGAAAAGACTACTTTTATTAATCTGAATTTATGAAAAACATTTTTAATGAGTACGAAAATTTCTATATAATACTAAGTCAAAAAATTATAATTCATTCTCAGGTGACTCAAGTCGCAGAATCCTTTCATGAATTATGTCGCGAAGTACTTGCAGCGAGAAGACGAAATAAGCAGTCATTGCTTGATCGAATGCTTGGAAGTAAATCAACAAAAGTATATTCCAGAGGAAAAAGTGATTCAGCATTACCAAAAGATTAATATAATATTTTTTAATTATAGAAACATTAAAATAATTAGATATAAATATAACGAGATGAATATTGATTTTGTATCACATATAATCTCTATTTTTTGTACTTGTAACGAAAAATTGAGCTATAAAAGCTGCTTTCGTTTATAGTTTATTAAAAATAAATTATGATGTATTTTATTAACATCTTAATTATTTAATAAAAAATCTAAATTTTGTTATCACAAATAAACTTCATTTGTTATCATCGTATGTCTCAAGAACATCTGCTAAGTGTTCATTATCTCTGGGTTTCTTCAGTTGTTTTCTTTTATTGTTTGGCTTTTTCCTTTTAAGTGGGGCAGTCTTTTTTGGTCCGTGATCTTGCATTGATCTTATTCCTTGTTTCTCAAGATATTCGTCAATTTTCGCATCATCCATTGCATCTACAGCAACAGCTCGCCAAAGCTTCTGAAATTCCTCATCAACAGGAAATTGTGCAGTCTTGTCATTATAAAAAACTATTTTTTTCTTATCCTGTGCTCGTGATATATATAGTAGTTCATTTTGAAGATTCTGCAATTTATTATAAAAACTAATTAATAAAATTTATTGTATAATAGATTTAAAAAACAAATTTAAATACATGTATAAATATATTAACATAGTAAAAAAATAATATAATTTATATATGTGCTGATTATATTCAGGAACTTACTTTTAAATGTTTTTCAGAATGTGGAAGACTTTCTTGAATATCTTCTAACAATATGCCTCCTAAACCTTTTAGATCATGTTGTTTCAACAGTCTTAAAAGTGATTTTTTGTCTTTGATCCTGTACTGGGCTTTAAAACAATACTTTCCATCGGCGGTTACATCTATTTTTGGATTTTGTGGTAAAGATTCCATTAAAAGCCATTGTTTATTCTAAAGAAATTATATATATAATGTTTATAAACTTTGTTAATAAAATTATAAATACAGATCCATTTTTAACAACTTCCTTCATCATAATTTCACATGTATAAAACTAAATTTAGTTAATACTAAATGTAGAGCTGAATGCATATTTATAAAAAATAATTATAACATAAATATTCCAACCCTAGATCCTATATCAAGTTGATTAGTTTCATCAAGAATTTCGTCAAGAGTCAATGGATGATCTTCCCCATCTTGATGCCTAGCCTTCATATGTTGTACAATTTTTGTTAAAATCCCGAATCTAACTTGGGAACTACCAGACATAGTTTTATAAGTATTGATATCAAGTTTTTGTCCTGAAGAGACCAAGGATGGTTTTGCTTTTTTTTTTGGTATCTCATCACGAACAGCTTCTTTTTCTGATTCTCGCTTCTTTTTCTCAAAACTGAAAACAATTTACAATATTCATTTTGAAAATATTTAGTTTCATGCATACTTTTGATTTTTATTTAAAATGTTGTAAATATCATGGAAAATTAAAAGATATTTTGTATGCAATTTTCCTTATTACTAGTAATAAAGAGTATTTACAATTATTTTATTACAAGAAACAATTTTATCATTTATAAATGAAAGAATTAAATAGCGTTACAAAAATTACTGATATTTAAATAAATTTGAATATATCAACAAAAATTGTTAAAATAATAAATTTATCATCCATTTTAGTATTGAGCCATCTCAAAATATATTAATAGACTTCTATATATACATAAATTATACTTGAAATGTAACTTTTTAGGTTAGATTAGATATGCTAAGTAATGAAATTAAAACTACCTTGGTGTTGATGCAGCCCTTTTCTTAAAAGCTTCATGTTCCCTGAGTAACGCTGGATCCATTCTATGTTAGATAAGAATGGTTATATATGGTAAGAAAACACTATTAACAATGGATACTGATCATGTGTAACGAAACCAAGTATAGGTTATTTTGGCATTATCACAAATACAATCGTTTGACGCAGTAGACCGTATACCGTAATCATCGAATTGAAATTAATATTTCTATAAATGGGACATCGTTATTTATTAATACTAATTTTCACTGTGCAGTCTGTAAAATAACACTCGAAATCCACACTTCTAAAGTTTATCCACTGATTAAATTTGCATGTTCCCCCACTTTACGGCACTGGCAACATTACCAAGTAAAGTTACTAATGTACATTAAATTGCATCATTTTAGAATATTTTACATTTAATCAGTAATATTTAATATTTTTTGCAAAAGGTATATACACTTTTATTTGTTCAGGTATAAAAAGTTATTATTTTGCCAAGTATTATTTGAAAAAGATTTTATTTCTAAATTTACATCTAATTATTTTCATTATTCTTTTAAAGAAATTCGTTAAAATTTAAGATCTATTGCAATTCTATTCCAAACAAATTACAAAAAATTTGATATGTTTGAAAGGTACGCATGCGCTGTCACTAAGCCCCGCAATTTCTAAAATTTATAAATTTTATAATTATTTACATATGAAAATAAATATATAGTACATATATTATCGTAAGCTTTATTGTAAAAAGTGCACATATTCGGTATATTGAAAATTGAAAATAAGTGCTTTGGTATATATTATTTGAAGAATACACGAATAAATTCAATTCAGTTTCAAAACTTCCTTATATTCTGTACCGTTGAGACCTTAGCGTTCGCCACTCTGTCGCGAAGCTAAGGACTTGTCCCGATATTGTCTTGGAATCGGGCCTTTTTTTTAATGGCGGCGGAGGGGAGCTCGTCTGAAATTCCGCAGGTTACTCTGAAGATTAGACTCGCCTCTCGTTCAGGCTGAAGAAACGTCAATAAATCAATACGAGGCCTGACAGTGCGCTTTCGGGCCTCCTTTCTTCATACGTCGCATTAAAATATACAAACTTTATACAATTATATAAAATTATATAATTTCATACGAACTTAAATGTTCATACTACGTTCCTTCGCTTTTCGTTTTCTATTTGTATCTTAAGTTGCATATAAGAAATGTTTAAAGTTTCAAATGTTTGATATAAGATTCATCTAATTTACGCTATTCTAATAGTTTTTAATTACAACCGGATTATACGTCAAAATCCTAAAAGAAATTTGTATTCATAGAATATAAACAACATCGATATTCATCGGTTTATGTAATTTTACATTTACAAAATTACATAATAATAGCATAAATAATGCATTAATAGACAATACATTAAATAGATTAATACATATTATACTATTTACGATATCGTACATATCCTATCGATTACAAGCATAGACCTTAATCTATTCGGTAAACGTTCTCCCGTTATATAGTTATTTAATACGACTTGAAACCATTCTTTCGAAATTACAATTTTTTTTAACTACACGTTTGTTAATGAAATTGAGGTATGAACAGGTTTGCACAATAAATTCATGGTAAGTTTAATGCAAAATTAGTGCATACACTAATTTGAGGCATAATTATTAGTTATCAGGCATTAGTATTCATACAATTGATATTATCATTCAAAATGATAAGGTTTTTATCTCTAATTATGTGTAAAATCTTTATATTTAATCCTAGTTTATATTCTTTGATAATCAATCATTTAATATAAAGTACAGCTTTTTCAATTAAAGAACATTATTGAAATTACATTATTACAATATTATCAGAAAATTTTTATCTTAATAATAATCATATTTATGAGTATATATCTCAAATAAATTTAAGTGATTGACTATATTACAAACATTTATCAATATTCTAATCATTTTACTTTGTAGATGATCCATTTTAATTACTTAAATTAAAATTTGCTTTTAATCTTGTATCTCAAATAAGTTTAAAGGTGATAATAGCTTGTCAAGTAACAGTAGTTCTTCAGCTAAAATCTTACGAGTTGTGTGTGATTCCCGATTGTATATCTATTGGTTATATTCTATTACGAAATACTTACTATAATTATATGTGTGCGTTTAAGTTTTAGAGTTTCAGATTCTTTGTTATTTTGAAGGTTAAGTTGATCATGGTAAAAGATTTCCTCCTTGAAGTATATCCAATTATAATTGAATCATGAATGTTTAGATTACAAATTTCGATATACTATACGTTTTTAAAATAGTATTTTAGAATATTATTACTAATTCATATAGAGCTACGGAGTATTTTTCATAAAAAGAGGTTAAATAAAGATGGAGAGAGTGTATAGACAGATTCACTTTAATTTCCTGTAAAATAAAAATTTCAAAATTTATGCAAAGACGTTTAAAAAAATAATTGATTTACTAATGTTAATGGGTTTCCTATGGATATTATGAATGTGTGATCATTAGTTAGCCGTCATTCGTACTTGATTAAAATAGTGAAGGGGATTGAGCTGTGACCTTCATCTTGAAAGTCCTTCTTTAGCAGTACACTAAATGAGCTTTTGAATATTAGTGAGCATTCGTAAGAAGGTACAATCGTTTACATTTCATATTTTAACTTATAATTTTCAACATGAAAATGCCTATTTACTTTTGGACTAGATCTTTTTCATTTAAAATTGTATTGATTATTCTTATAGCAATCTGTCTTTCTAGTATAGTTTATGAAAACCTGTGCATAGTAGAAAATAAAACATATATTGCTATTTAACTGAATTTAGAAGTTATCTAATTTACTCAAATGTAATTAAAAAATAATTTGTTTTCTAATATTCAAAGTTTACATGAACTTCTACTTCGCATTCCTTCATACAAGAAGGATTACAGTATTACTATGATCGCTACTATACAGTAGTAATATTTATTTTAGTAATTTATTCAACAAAAAAGCCTATATTTCCTTAATGTAATCTATTTATAATCGACTTTTTTATTTCATTTTCTTATTTATTACTATATCGAGACATTTTATGAGAAATCCTTGAACAGTATTTACATGATCGGATCTGTATTACTTTTTCTTCTTTAATAATAATTTATATATTTTGCACTCGTGATTGCATATTTTTTTATTCCATTTCTTACTTTTTAAATCACTTAAATCATTAATTCTGTTATGAATAGGAATTTATATTTATTTTGTTATATGATATTATAATATTAAATTTAATTAGAAAACTAATCAGTTTTAAATTTGTTTTGATTTATATAGATTTCGAATAGTTTTAATAAACTATTTCTACTTACATAATATTACATATACTATTTAAAAGATATTATTGTGATGTATTTCTATATATTTACTTGCATACAAAACTAATATCCTGAATATTTATTAATTACAATATTGATCAAATGAAACCTAAAGATACTTTAATACATAGTAATAAACAGATTTATTTGTATTAGTATACAATATAATTTTCAGTTAATTTGAAGATAACTAAGCAGGATCTTTTAAATTAGTAAAGTAAATACTAAATTTTATTTGTTTACACATTTTAATACTAGTAAGTCTTTGGCTAAAACATAACTAATTTTTATTTCAAAATGTTGACCACCACGAAATACTTTATCAGATGCGATAAGAGAAAACCTTCTTTGTGGGAGTGGAAGTATAACATCTAGTCAAATTATGAGTGGGCACAAACGGAAACTACATCTTGCAATTAGTTCTTAATTACGATGTACTTTAAATGTATAATAAGCAGGATAATTTGTAACAAATTCAGTGAAATTGCGGTAATTATTATTTAATATCATAAATGATAGATGATTCTACATTTTATATATTATGTACTAGACGTATTATAGTTTCGCATATTTTACTTCTTTTACAAGACTTATATATAAAATATATAGATCACTAATATATAATATAATATTCAATAATATTCCTTATATAGAAAATAAATTTTTTCATAATTCTTTCGAAACTTATAGAATAATAAATTCATCTTTAATTCCTATAATCTTCTTTATTTTTTAAAATAATTGTTAATTCGTATAACGTTTTGATTTTATACAGTGAAGATAAAATTATGAATTTTAAAACATTCTACACCGTTTGTATGAATATCATGTGATTTTTCAAATAATTTCTTTGTACATTAAATGAATCTATTATAATAATAAATTATTAATGAAATCTTAATAATTAAATTAGTAATTAAATGTATTAAATTTAAATTAATTTGACTAAATAATATAAGTATCAGCTACTATTACTATGCTGGTTAACTCTGCTAAGTTACTTAAGTTCGCTTATCATATGTATGTGAAGTTTTCACCGAACTCTATTCGGTAATGTTTGTTCCTCTACTTGCAGGCAACCTTTATATTTAAAGCCGGACTCTTCTGCTTGCAATATAATAATGTATGATAAAGTAGGGATTGAAATTTATTGAGTAGATTATAAAGCATAATTTTATAAAACAGTAATATAAATTAATTGTATAAAGTATAATTATAAAATATTATTTAATGTTCACGAGAATTTTAAATAGAAAATAAAACACATATTAAAATTTATTTCACTTCATATAATAGTAATATGTTTATAAAGTTGTTTCAATACTGAAAATTACTGATTTTAAATAATTAAATATATAAAAATATATTATATAATATAATATATATTATATAATATAATATATAATATATAATATAAAAATTTATGAATATATATTAATAAAAATTAATAAAAATATTTATTACTATTCATTATACTTTATTTTGTACATTTTAAAGTAATTATATGAATAATTTTAAATTCTGAATGCAATATAATGGGCTACTTTAAAAATTATAATATGTGTACGATTGAACATAACTATATATTGAAAAGCGATATAATAATTAAGTAATTATAAAGATTTCATCAACATTTTTGCACTTATGTATCTTTTTTACTTTAGAATTCAAACAATAATAATAAGCAAATAGGTATGAAAAATATAAATACAATTAGAGAGAACGAGAGAGAGTGGGGTAACAATGGGTGAGTGGGGTGAGGGAGATACAATGTTCATTTAGTCATAAATTCGTTAACTCGATTCCAACATTGTAAGTGAGCGTGCATGCACAACTCTAGTTTACATAGAAGCTCATAGAAGTTGATAAATTCAATAGTTATATATATATATAAGCAATACATTAACGTTATATATATATAAGCAATGCATTAAAGTATGCAACTCTTAAAAGTCTCTTTAAAGTCCTACATTAGTTGTGCGATGTCATTTCACCGTCTTCATCGTCCTTGACGACGTTGCCATCTACTTCCACACTTGAGTATACATAAGCGACCGTGCCGTAACTTTTGCACGACTTTGCATAATATAAATTATGCAGATCCCGATTGAAACTTTAAACGCAGGAAGATGAGGCGAGATGTGCATGAGCTGCTATGAGGAAAACCGTGGGGTGGCACGTGTAATTGTAGTTGGTTCAACGAGAAGGGAAAAGGTAAGTTGAATCCGGATACATATAAGATTATGCACTAAGATAGTATTGAAGCATGCACTTGTAGAAAGTCAAATTACAATATTAAGAATAATGAAGTAATGAAAGACAATAATAAGAGATTAAAGATTAAAATTGAATAAATATATTTCGGACATACTTATTGTTAGACTAGATATTTAATATAGAATTGTTATTTATACAATGTCAGTTATTATTAATTAAAAAAAAGAATGATGCATGCTGTTACTATCAATTTCATATTATGTAGAAAACGATTTTCTTTTAGTTAAAAATTAGTTAGAAATCAGTAGTACACAAATTTATACTTGCAATTTTTATGATAAAATTGATAATTACATTACATAGTATAACTCTATTTACTTAAAAAATTTTAAATACATATTCGGTAGTACATAGTCATTAGCAAAGAATTATCAAAAACTACTTACGTAAATAATTATTATTAATGAATCATTTGATAAATTAAATACAAATAAGAGGTAGTTATATAGATTATGCAGTTATTGATAGATGAATATAAAAATATTAATTAATTAAAGGATTACGATTACAACTGAATGGGACTTGAAACAATTTCAATTCTTTGTGATACATAAAAATCTACTAAGCTCACAAGAATTGCAATATCGTAAGTACCTATCGAATAAAAACACTAATATTTTGCATTATAGAAATTATTCAGGGCGATACATTAAGGATTAAAATTAAGTATGTTCATTAGTTGAAGAATAGTTGAAGACATAAAAATGAATAACACTTACTTAAGTTATATGACGCTATAAAGAGTTATGAAAGAGAAGATCCCAGATTACAACAGCATATGTATAACTGAGACCACATAATAATTTTAAGTTAGAAGAGTCAGCAAAAGTTATAAGAGAGCGATTAAAATATATTTTAAGTTTCGTAAACCTTATAAGTCACTCAAGAAGCAAATATTAGATTTACAAAGACATTGATTAATTGAATGAAATGAAGCTTGATAATAAAATATAATTAATTATAAAAAATTGCTAGATTACAAACTCTGTATGTTTAAAAGTATTGTCTTTTTCTTTGTATTAGAAGACGAGTTTGTAACTAAAACTCTTATAATTATCCACTATTATTAGTTAAATAAATATAAAAAACGAATTTTGTATTTAAAACAATTTTCCATTTTCATCAATGAATTCAATTATTTGTTTTTGAATATTTTGTTTTCCCAATACTTTTTTTCAAATAATTTTGAATAGAATAATTATCGCCGTAATATTTTCTTATTTATTAAAAAAACTTCTTCAGTCTTTGATATAAAGAAATTATTGAGTTATAAAAGAATATATTTTTGTATGTGAAGCTGGAACGTGTCGTACTTTTTTATCTTGTTACAGTTTACATTTTAGTTACAGTTCTACGAATTTTTAACAGAAACAGCAAAAGCTACTACTAAGTTTTTTTTCTATATATTTAAGCATATATTAAAATAATTTAAATCGACAAGATTTATTTCGAGTATCTTTCTCATAAATGGTATAAAATTTATTTTAATTCAGGCTTGATTCGAAGTGCTACATGTGAATACCTCAAATACCTCAACAGAAAAGAACACGTAAATGCACACATGTACGCAGAGGGAGAGATAGAGAGAGAAAGAGGGAAAATAAAGAACCAAATTCAAATGCACATGGTAATGGTACTTTTAGAAGTTAAAGATTCTGGAGAAAAATACTCCAAGAACATAACCAAACGCTAAAAGCAGGCAGCTCGGATATAGTGTCTCTAGAATGAGAATCAAAGCACGTGAACTTGATTGTTCTATGTTTAATATATGTAATTATTTTTAACTAAATCCATAATAACTACATTATTATTTCTATTTATAGAATAAATCTCATAATGTTACTATAGTTGCATAATTTTTAATAAAATAAAAGTATCTATAGTATAAAGCATAAGTAAAAAATAAACCTTGTACAAGTCGAAAAAATAATAGAAGCGATGCATATAAATATATTTAGCTGCATACAGTTAATTAATAAGATTGAGTACTATATATCGTGACATTTATTCATTTTTATGACTTTTATAAAATCAGAATATTATTTACTTAAGCACAATATTGACAGTATTGATAGACAAATGAAATGATAAAAACTCAAACTCCTGCATATATCAAAATTTTAGAAAAGTGTGAAATATTAAGAAATTTTCCTTTTATTATTTTCGTTTCAAATGAAAAAGGTTGAAATACAGAAGGTTAAAATAAAATAAATAAATCCTGGTAACAATCAAGTATGATATTCTACGCGTTAATCGAAATAAAAATCTATTGCTTTTTCTTTTGATATTTTTGTATAAGAATATAGTAATTTAATAGTTTATGTAGTTGCTTAACTTTTATAAATTAGTTTGATAAATTGAAGAATTACGCTACTTAAACGTGATTAATCGACATTTTCCATGATCCCGTTTATTTCAGTTTTTTGTCACATGCGGTCAAACTTTTGTGGTAAAATCTGGCTCAGATTTCTTTTACATCTTCAACAGCATTAGAATTTCTTCTTGTGGGGAAATCATTATTTCTTGTAAGTTCGCATTTAACGTTATTGCTTTATTTACTAGCTCCTGTAATGGTCTTGCTTTTATTTATTTTTGAATATTTTGTAATCTGAAGTCTTGTAGTTTTTCAAACGAAAGATAGGATCACCACTGTAAAGTTCGATGTATGCAAATACTTCCAAAATTCGGCTATCATTAATATATTTAGAATAGATTTCTTTACATATTAAGAAGATGTATTTGTATTTAAAAAAGATTAAATTACAGTAATCGAAATCTGTCCGGCTAGAATTTTTCGTATTTCTTCTTAATCTTACAGTTAATGCTTGATTTACATTTAGTGTCTGATAAAATTTGTTACTCGCGAGAATGTCGCGAAAGTCATGTTGCTTATATCAAGCAGCATCAGCAAAAGTCTTTAAAAAATCTTTCTTATCCACTTTTTGTGAATAAAATTTATAAAAATAATTAAAAAATACTTTGTTAAGCCTTTAAAATCTCGGACGCGACTGGATTTCTTATGTTCGACGTTCTCATCTCAACAAAAATTTCGAAACAGATCGTTGTGTTTCAGTTTGTTAGACGTTTATTAGCCAAAAAAGCCTTTTGAATATAGGACTTCTCACTGAAATTTCAGAATTTCGCTTTGCCGCAGAAAAGATATTGTTCAAACAGTAGTAAGCAGCTTAGAAAGAGAGAGAGAGAGAGAGAGTGAGAGAGGGAGAGAAAGAGAAAATTCGGCGCCCTCTGCCCTATCATGATGATAGCCGTCAAGCTTAGGTATTTGAACTGATCTAAAGAAATCCTATTGTATATTAATTTTATGAACCATAAATCTTAAAACACGTTTAAAAAATATTGGATTTTTTAATTTATTACAGTATTTATTCTAACATTTAAAATTAACTTTTTGATCTTTTTATTGTGATACAGAAAGTTTCAAAAATATGCTCTAGTATTACAGAAAAAGACATTCTGTATAATAAAATTAAAAATAAAATTATTAATAAATAGACTGTTCACGTTCAATTTGTTTTAAAGCATGATAAAATAAAAAGCTTATTTAACGTATTACTAATTCAATTGAATCTCTTATTTTAATCAATTATTTTGTGAAAAATTAGTATAAATAATTTCATTTTTGTGAAAATATTTATATGACTTTGACTCAACTTTTTATTTTGAGAATCTTGAATCTTGCTATTTTTAATATACCATATAATTCGTAAAAATCTAGGTACACTGAATTAACGTAGTGGTAAGTTATTTCAATTATATAATGTGTTTATGTTTGTATAGCACATAGATATCTTAACCCTTCTTACAGGGTATCAAGTAACTCGTTAATTCAGAGTTGCCATACAGGATACTAGTATGAATATGTACGTGAACTTTTTTGCTTTTGTTTTTAATATTATTTTCAGACATCTGTTTGACCTATCATCTACTGAATAAAAAAATACACATATGTTTTATTCTATTGCTATAAAAGAGACTTAATATATTTAAATATGTGTTTATTTATAAGATTGATGAATATTTTTACACAATATTCTTTGTTATAATATTAAATTTAATTTTTGAAACAAAAAGTTCTAGCATCTTACACAATTTGATAAAAATTAAAAAACACGTGTAACAAGTATTTTTAACCTATCTTTTATAATATTTCACGTATTATATAAAAACTACGGTCGTAGGTCTATTTACATGTTATTTATTACACTAAGAGAGATAGTCTCAATTCATGCACAATTTGACATTCTAATGCAAATTACACATGAAGAGGAACGTGGCCTCTTTTATCTTATTCTTTTATCTCTCTGTTATCTATTTATCTCTCTTTATTTCCCTTTATATTAATCCAAATTATTACATTGTTAAAAGATTTTAGGAAAATGTAAAGCTCTTTTGAGTAAAAAATTTATATACGTGAACAAAATTTATTTCTTCTAAAAACAGTTTTATTTAGAAGTGTGCATCTTTAAGTACAAGAAAAAGGTAAACTTGAGAAAGTTATTCAATTAAAGCATTAACTGGCATGAGTTGTGTAAATTTTGAATATATTTATGTAAACACACACACACGATTGTATGTAAATATACCAATGGGTTAATTTTTTATTACTGCAATAAAAATAATCATATTGTAATAATCTATAATATATTGTTGGCTATTAGGAAATAAATTACACTCAACAAGTTGTTTGAAAATTGTCGTACAGAAATATTAAGAAAAAATATAATATTTAAATGTATAATATATCAATGTAATATTATGATTGATGTGTGCGTATTTTCTAGCACTATATATAATTACTTAAATTAACATAGCATGGAGGTTACGATATCTGCGAGAAAGTTACATTTGTTAATTTCGAATAAGTCATTAACTGTTGAACTGTTTTACTATTCACTCTTAATATTATCAAATTGAACCGAGTCTATTTAACTTTTACTAGTGAGTTGACATTAATATTATTAATATTATATATTATATACTATTATAAATTATATTTATAATAGTAAAAAGCAATAGGAAATCGAAATATACTATAAAATATATATATACGCTAAAATAATATTAAAATCATGACAATATAACTATTCGATATATTATAACTAAATTAAATATATTATAACAATTAGATGAATTTGATTTGTAGATCTTTTTTTAATTATTATACCGTACATATTATATAAACGTACTAATAATAAGATATTCATTGAATGTTTTGATTTTTATATTATTTTGAAATAACTTTTTGAAATATTTTTTAATTTTAATGTATAATTTTAAATAAAGAATTTTTATGAATAATTTTATTGATAAGTTTATCGAGCATTTGAAATGATTATATCTGTGCTTATCGAAGTATATCATTAATATTATAATTCTTCTAGAATTAGAACTATATAATGAATCAAATGTTATTGTAATGCGAAAATAATGTGTATCGTGTCAGACTCTTAACTAGTTTAACCAATTTAATAGCCTTCTATCTGTGTTACTGGTAACGTGGTAGATAAATTTAGTAGATAAAACAACTGCATTTTTCTTGAAGCTTGACGGTTGCTCTCTTCTTTTATTCTTTTGGACTGGAGTAGTACCTTTTTTTTTTCTATTTGCTCAACAATTCAATATTGTACTATGTAGTACTGTCCTTGTTAAGTACGTGGAAAGATAGCTTTTGCTAAGCATTTTTTTGCATTTAGTTCCCATTCTTATTTTTCGTCAACCTATTAGTTTTTTCACCAAATCCTTTTTTGGTAAAATGCTACAATTAAATTTCGTCTTAGTGTCACAATGAATTACCTTAAGTTTATATCCAAATTTTAATACGTTTTACGCATCGAACGAGTATGTGATATATAATCTTCGGATGCGATTTTTGCAGATATTGTGCCAATATATTTTAGCACTTTTCTTTGAGGCCATTATGGTCCTTTTTTATGTGGCCGTTTTCTGTATCTGAGATGATTCCCAAATGATGTTCTGTATCTCATCAGAGATTATTTTTCAGTTCTTCACCAGCAAATGTAACACTTTTTCAAATTTTGATATAAAGGGCTACTCACATAAATTCTGGGCCAGGAATTCTGGAATCTTGTGTTCATCGATCAACTTCTGCGTCTGGATCGCCTTAGAAGCGATATTAATATTAATATATTTACATACACGGACGATTTTTTAGCTGTTGCAAAGGCGGATAACACATTATATCTGGAATTATATAGGAACAGGTGGTTGGGCTTAAAGAATGGTTTATCGAAAAAAGTTAATTCTCTTTAAAATAACACTGAACTTAATACTGAACTATCTTACTGAAAGAATCTCTCTCTTCGAGGAATCTGATTATTATGCTTTCGAATAGTTTCCATATCTCGGTCTTATATTAGATAGTAATTGTTTATCCTGAAATATCAACGTCAAAAATAGATTCATCTTTGACCTGTTTACCAAAGTGATCAGAACTAATTGGTGTCGTAGCTTTAAAACGATGGAACACCGGATCGAAAAAATCCTTGGTAATCGTATGCTGCAGGATAAATGCGTGGATTGAGTATTGGTACTCAAATGGAGAGGTTTTCGCTTTTTATTATAAAGATCTATTATACGATCTCCACTGACGCACTGTAAATCATCGTTGGAGCCCTTCCGCTCGATCTCATGTTGAAGGAGACGAATCTTTTACATAATGCACAGGAACATATTGCCAGTATAGTACCAGAAGTTCAGGTACATTTAGAACTCGTTTCATTGACTACTCGAACAGAAATTCACCACAATTCTCTCCATGCAAATGAATACTGGCCGATTGAAGAAATCGGTGCTGAAAAGCGGAGAGAGTCTAGCACCGCGGCAGCAGATAGAAGAAGGAAAACTACAACTTCCTTCCTCTCGGAATCTTTAATCTCCTTACATGACATCTGTTAATTTTATTTTATAGCACCCGAACAGGGATCATGAACATTGCTTTTTATCACGTTACTTGAATTAGTATTAGAATCTTTTATAAACTTATATCAGGTATCCAGAAGTCATCAGTATGTCTTTTCTCTTTATAAAGTAGTATATTTTGCTTCATACTTTTATTTTTTTACCTTTATAATCAAATGGTTCTATTTTAAAATTTATTAATCTAATAAATAATTGTTCTATAAAAACAATATTAGTAGTGGACTCAATTGAAAATTGAATATACCATATAAAATCAATATTTCTTTTTATGTAAGTAACCTCTCCCTTGTCATGTATTTTCTATCGTCCAACAATTCAAGAATGTGGAATAAATCCTCATGAGTAACTCCAGATACCAATATAAGATACTCTAATATATTTCAATGCTAGTAGAGAATATTTGACGGTATTGCTACAGATAATATATTGAGGTTTAAATTCTTGGAGGTGGTTGGAGTTATTTGAATATTGAATACTAAAAAAGACTAAAATGATTTAAATAAAATATTTTACAAATCTAGCAGATTTATAAGAAATTATTTTGCTTTAACATTACGTTAAAATCTGTTTTATTGTGCTACCTTCATATTATTTTCTTTTTAAATAAATTGCATTAAAATAATATTTCTAGTTCAATACGTTATATTTAAAATTAATTTAATTCTATATATTTCTTAAATAAGAAATAATATTTATTTTGTTTAGGTATCCGCTATTTTTGCATTAGAAATTTATTATCGTTTAAGTTACCTTGTAATATTATTTTACTTAAGATATGAAATTAAAGTAAACTTTTTGATATCAGAGTTTTATTTAAATATTTCGCTTTATAAATAGTTTACTACAAAGTACCATTTTATTTGTATCACCAATGCATCATTTTTCAAATGTACTGAATTTAATCTATTAATTGTATAGTAAATTTCAGAATTAATAACTGTAAAGTTTTCTATTATTTACACATTTTTATTTAAGATTATACATTATTTTTTGATTTATTACTGATATACTCCATCTTAGAAAATTTTATATTTATTATCTAGTTTTTTCAAAGTTTTGTCGAGCACATGATTTCATCTGCTTGAAATGACTTTGTAAACGGTACTCCATTCGTTGTATTATAAGTACTAGTTTGGGAAACATATAGCCCTTCGAACTGAATTCTTGCATTATATACTTTATACAGAACCTCAACATGTTTCTGTGGGAATGATTCATAGACTTCTTATTTGAAATCACTATGGTTGCATTGAATGAAATTAAATCAACACGAAAATATAATTAAACCCACTTAGTTTTCCCTTGTATTGTAATTAAGAGTCATTAGAAAATTATTTCCGTAAAATAAAATACAATAAATCATTTATATTGTATAATAATATAGTTGTTGAAAAATTATTGTGGAAAAGCAACAAAATAATTTTTAAATAACATTTTTATTTAAATAAAAACTGAAATAGTATACATAATAGAAATAGTAATAATAGTAATTAAAATAGAAATAGTAAACTGAAGAGCATATTATTTATTATAGTTTATATTATAATATATTATATATTAATTATAGTGTCATATTATTTGGAAGAGATTATCAAGATTATACATTACACTATTTTTACTTTAAGTTTTTACAGTTATACGTGTATGCTTAATATAAGTATACTTATTTTTAATATACGTTTACCCCCACAAGTTCTTTGCGAGTGTTAAAGCATAATTTTTAATTTGTGCATATTTTAATGTCATGATTTTCAACTTAATATTAAAAATATCTTCAAAATTTTCTAAGAACACGTAATTATAGATACTACATTATTTCCGTTGGGAGAGAAAATAATTCTTGTTAAATGAACAATAGCTTTTATTATTACTCAGTGCTTGTTACAAGTCTTTATCAGTTGAATAGTTAAATACATCGACAGTAAGCTTTATGTAAAGGAAAGGTAAAGAATAAAAAAATGTAATGACAGTGCGAAACTGACTATTTCAAGACCTGAACCATTGCGATTTTCAACTCCTTTCAACAAATTACTTGATAAGTTTATTTGATTCATGCTTTTTGATATAATGCATCGGTAAAAGTCGATCATACTTATAAATTACCTCAATTATTTAATTTTAAAAGACCTTACAAATCTCTAAATCAGTTTTGTATACTCGGTTTTACACCTATAGATTTTATATAAATGCTAGCTAAAGAGACTATGATTTTCTTTAAAAGTACAGACATGTGTAATGTAGCTTTACTTCAGTATTTTTTTAAGTCAGTGAGATATTTGAAAAATACTTGAAATGGTAATAATTCATATAAAGAAACGTATTTACATAAATACGACGCTTTGAATTATTGAGCATTACCTGTCTCTTTCAAAGGCCTGTCCATTTGCCGTAAACTTTTTATTACACTAAGTAAAGCGTTTAAGAGATTTCAGATTCTACTTAGAATAATACCATTAGAGTTTGCAGTTTTGAATGTAATTGCCAACGTATCATTGGTTTTTCGGCATTTCAATTCCAATTTCATTGGAATTGCTTTCTGATCTTCATGTATTCTCAGAGAGCGAGTTTATTTACATAAACAGTTTTTATTTCTTTAAAAGTTAATCATGTATTATTAATAATTCCCTTCATTTCATGAACTTCATCTATGATGTCTATAAGTTCGGACATATCGTACTCGAACATAGTGATACAAATCTGTCATTTTTGCGATTAGGAACTTATAATCGTCCGGAAGCTTCGAAGCTACTTGGGACATCGTTATAACTAAAAATTTCTTACATGCGCAAAATCCGAATCGAATAAGCCCTTTACAGAAGTACATCAATTATGAAGATTTTGCTTTAAGTCCATATAAAACATTACAAAATAAATTAAGGTAAAGTTGAAAGTTTATTTTTTTTTATTGCATCATAAGTAGAGCTCTAGACTGTCAGTATTTTCCAGTTCTAATTTATATACAAGTCATTGTACTTAAATTTCTAGGCAATTTTTGAAAAATGAAAGATATCTAATAGTAAATACATTAAAACATCAATTTTTATATACTTGGAAATAGATGCTTTGATCACAATGATAGAAATAATATTTTATTATGTTTTAAATTGAGTCAAAATCTATTTGACAAAAATTTTCAGTACATTTTTTTATTAAAAATATCATTTTAAAAAATATATAGAAATTTGGAAGAATCTTATCAGATTCGTTGAAAACGTGACAATTACTGTGTGCTGATTATTATTAATTTATTATTATACATAGAGTGTGACATAAAAATTTAATAACATACTGCAATTCCACTTTCCTTTTAGTTAAGTGATAAGCTCAATTTTAAGGAATGACATTGCAAATATTATAGATGCTTTATTTCGACTAAATAGCGAAATAAAATTATACCTCAACTCGGAAGATATATTTTTAAAAATAATTTAAATATGGTAGTTTGTTTAAAATATTTATAAGTAATTCTTTTATTTATACTATTGAAATCGATAATCAAATATGGAAATATTGTTGTCGTAAAACTGAAGTGCTTTGAATACAGCTATTTAATAAGTTCTGTTTTCGCAATTTTTTACGTAAAAAAGAATTTTACTGCCTCCTGAAATGTGAAGTGTTGTATAGTAAATACATCTTATAACATTGCAATGTAGCTGAAAAACAAAGCAAGGCAAATACATTCAGTAACTTAATAAGGGATGAAAAATTCAAATTATTTATAATACCCACGAGAAAACGTGTAGGTACTATTGTGGATGTGTGTAATAGCGACAAATGATAAGGAATGTGAATAAAAGGAAAAAAGAACTTTAAATTAATTTTTGAAGAATTTTAAAAATATTTATATTATATTTCTAGTTTTCTATGATTATTAAAAAACTATAAAAATTAAATAAAGATATTCAAATTTAATTTGGAGCTAAATCTACGTATAAAATTTGATTAATAAAAATGCATTCTTTCTCATGACTTAACTAATTTGAATTATTCAATTTATTGTAACAATAAAGTCTTTCAACTACATAAAATAATAACGTAATTTATACTTTTATCTGACTATACTTTTAATTAAATACAATATCTCATTTATTCCGCTAAAGAAATTAATTATGTAACAAACCCAATCATGTCAAATTATTTGATTTTAAATTTGTTTTATGTAAGGTAGATCTGGTAGTGTATAAATGTACCTCTTTATGTCTGTGCTAAAACAAAACAAAATTCTCTTATTCATCAATGCATTATCGTTCACTTTTCATTAAATACATGTTTGATTATTGAGCAGAAAATGTAAATATGTAATAAATGGTAGAGCGGGCAATATGCGCGTTAAGAGAAGGCGCGAAGACTTTACATGTGCGTTAATGTAATAAGCACATCAAATGTACGTTCATGCATTAATCTACTCTTACTCTATTTCTCTCACTATTTTATTCTATAGTAATAGAGAGAGAAAACAAACAAACAACAAACTCCCGTTAGAGAGAGAAAGACAAATAAAGTCAGAGAAGAAGATAAGGTTGGGGTAGTAGGACGGTCGAGTGGCTTTGAGCGGGGGAAGAATGGCTGCTTCAGGGGTTGGAAGCTGCTGCTGCTGCTACTACTTCCACTGCTGAGGTAGTTGCGCTTTACTTCTCTCTCTTTATCTCCTTTGCTCTCTCTCTCTCATTCTCTCCCTTGCTCTCTCACTCCCTCTCACTCTCTTTCCCTCTTTCTTCCTCTGGGTTGCTCTTGTGATTCGGACGGGGGTAGCAGTGTTGCGGAAAGCTGGAGTCGGAGAGGAGCGCGCCAGTTTGTGCCAGAGCCCCAACGAGCTCAGACGTGTACGCGCGTGGGACTGATTATTACGAGCTGTACGGTACAATTATTATGATATTCACAATTAGGGATGATACCATTACTGTGATACATTTGAGGTCAACATTTACCAATGTAATGGACGTGCATTCGAAAATTGGTCTAAACTTTTCACGATTGTTCGGTATTATGAATCGGCAAGTTGACGGCACTAGTAGGAGTGGGACACTTGCTTTCCATGGAATCGGGATGATGCTAGGAATCTTCTGCCTCGCCCTCGCACTTAGACCTGCTACCGCAGAAATAATTTATATTGGTGAGATTTTCATAATTCTATTGCTTTAATGTATTACGATGGAAACTTTTTTATTTGTGAATTTACCTATAAAAACCATCTAATCTTGTTTCAAATTGGTCTGCTAGTCTAACACAACTAAAAGTTAAAATTGATGTCATTTGTGAATTATTTAGAGAACATTAAGTAAATATGTTTTTATACTGGAAATTTCAACCCAAAATAATTTCTATCGAATATAATTTTAATTGATTGTATATTTACTTATTTCATTGGCGTATTTGATATAATTCTTTTTGTGCATTGTATACGACTTATAGATGACTAAAATTATAGAGCAAAATTTAACTATTATATAAGACATTTTTCTTATGTTATTAATGAATTTATTAATTTAAATAGATAGTATTAAATAAATATTACAATTTTATGAACTCTTATAAAAGCTATAAAAAAAACTCATTTTTAAATAGAAAATTGTCTTTAAATATTTATCGCCTTACTGAAAGTTTTTTGCTAATTTGTTTTATAGTTTATTTGTATTTAAGATTCATTGATTCCTGGAAAGCTAATGATATTACTTTTAAAATAAATTTATGACAGATGTAAGATTAAACGTAAAATGTATTTTTTATGAATGCCAAAAATGTTCAATTTAGTTTTCTTGTATTTTTTAAAAAAAATTCAACGTATAAATTCTTCTTATTTATAAAATTATAATGTTCACTTAAAATTGAACCAATATTTTTTAGAATACATTTATAAATCTGAAGCATTACACATGCAGTTAAAATCTATCAAAATTATTATATGTTAATTATTAATTATTATTATAATATAAAAATGTTTAAAACTCGTAGAATGTCATTAAAATAGAATAAAATATAAATTAGAAATCTTGTTTATTATGTTATAGATTTTGCACTACCTTACATTAAATTATTGAAATTACTGATGAATATAGTTATTAAAATCTTACACTAATATTCAATCCGAATTCTAACGAATAGTACATTATTATAGTAACTACTGCAGCAGAATTATTTATAATCACTTTTATATGTAAGGTAAAAACACTTATTTATAATATAAAAAATTGATTACATTCTATCATTTACAATTCCTATATATAAAATATCTAACTTTTATATTATGGAAAGATTAATTATTATTTATTAAAAATATCTGAGGAAGACATTAGCTTTCAAAGGCAAAATTATAGACAAAATAGTTTCGTAATTGTTTCATAAAACTTACCATCAATTTATTTCAATAAATATTAGGAATATAAGATCATTTTCATTTATAACATATTCTTCAATCCCTAACAATATTTGTTTTTTGCAAGTCAAATACACTATATTTTATAAATATAAAGTTGATATATATATATATATCGTATATGGTTCATTAGTATGAGCGATAGACGTATTAAAAATATTTTGGTTATTGTAATGTATACTTTAGTTATTTACGCTAATTGTTACATGTTTTAAACATTAACGTTTAATTATTTAGAAAAATAGTTAATATTTTAATTTCTCATCTGAAAATAAATTTTGATAGTATTAAAGAGTAATATAAGGACTAATATAATGATTAATTATAGTCTACGACTTAATCTGATTTCTAGATATAGGCACCAAAGATGCATATGTTCACCAATTATTGTGAAAAATGTTTTTGAATCATAAGGTTCAAGTAATAATACTTTGATTGTAGTTTTACTAAATACTAAATATATTGATTATTTGGAAGTTTTTTCAGTTGGAATGTATTAAAAATATTGTAATTTTATAATGATTAAATAACTATCGAACGGTTGATTTAAGTAATTTATTATACGGTTTAATTTAGTGTAACTTTAAATAAATTGATAAAATAGATTCTTAGCTAATTGAAATTCATAATACATATTTAAATATTGTACTGTATATTTTTTATTTAAAAATTAGTGACCACTAATTATCAGTATTTATTAATATTCACTTTGTAAGCAATTGCTTCGTATGATAAATACAAATTTCAATACGTATTTTACAAATGCATGAAGTATTCGAATATAAAAAGTATACGAGACCACACAGTACTTAAAGGAAAACCATTAATTTTCCTGTGCGGAAAATCGTTAGGCAAATAAAGTTGGCGTGTATAACCATTTCACCGAGTAACTATAATATTATGCCTCTTCCCGCCCATTCAAACTCATACTTTAAAGTCTCTTTTCATTTCTAACGGATCATCTCATTCCAATAAAAATAAAAAATAAAAATACAAAATTTTTTCAACGTCACAGTACAAAAAACAAACCCTTTACGCTATTTAATTAAGGATGATTTTATTAACACTGAACTATCAGAATATTCAATTAAACTGATTAACTTTAAGACTTAAATAACAAAATTAAAAAGTTTAAGTCAATATTTAGATACTTCTAAGTTCTTACATATTTATTGTGTGTAAATATCTCTATAAAACTAAAGCTTCAAAGAATCATGTGAATAATAATAACTTAGTATTAGTGATTTAATATTTTTTTAAAGCGTTTTTAGTAATATTTTTAATTCTGTAGAAAATATAAAATATTAAATTGAACACTGTTTATTTTTAAATTTGAAAATGAAAAAATGACACCAGAAAAAGAAAATAAAATAGAAATATATTACAACTACCCTTCTTGTATATGCATCGAGAATCGATTTCAAAGATTTTCTGCGCATCTTTCTCCGTAGTAATGGGCTGTGAAAGAAAAGAGTATGAAAGCAAGCAGTGTAATATTTAGAAAAAGTAGCACATCAAGAATGAGTGAGAGTGAGAGAGAGAATACAACAAGAAAAAATATATAATAGCTTCGTTGCTTGGTGCTGTAGAAGAAAAGAAGGGAGATGGTGTGAGATTGAGAAAGTTTTTGTCGTGAACCGCGCGAGATGTCGACACGATTGCAAGTTACACGCGAAATTTTAAGGTAGAAAGGTCTTCGCTTTTGCACATGTATGTAGACGCTAGATATAATAATTCCACGTATTGTGAAACGAAAAAGAGGATCTGGAAAATGGTTAAAGATTTTCGACTATACATATATATTGCCATGATACTATTGAGATCCTTAAATATGTATATTCATACGCATTTCTACATGCATAAGCTTAAAATCAAATGTGAATGAGTACATAATCGGTCTTTATAGAGAGAGAAACAATAAATGAAACATGCATATCATTAGATTTTGGACGCTTTCTTTTTATATGAAGTAAACCTTTATTTTTTTGAAATTAAACATAAAATTTCTTCATTGAAATGTTTACTTACGAATTTTCGAGATATTAATATATTAACTGAATCATTAAGTTTTAATTTTTCATTTATTTATTCGATTTGATAATTCAAATGTCCTGTAATATTAACGTAGCGTTTAAAGTAAAATTCAATTCTTGATCAAAATCAATTCACGGATGTTAATTTAAAGTACAAATGTTCCTTATGAATTTCAAATTATCTTTAGCTTAACAATTGAATATATGTTTGTTTGTAATTTGTAAAATATCTATAAAAGAATTTTGATTTATTTGAAATTATAAAATTTATTTTTTTTTCCATATTTGTCATAATAATATATAATAATATAGAAAATATAATATGTTAAATTAGCTGGAAGTAATGATTATTTTATAAATAATAATAAATAAATTTATTACTCATTTCATAATGTAATTTTAATATATCTAAGTTAGGTTTTTAATTCTTAAATTTTATATACTAAAAACTAGAAAAAAGTTCCGTTATTTATTATAATTATTTATTTCTTATTTTAATCCAGACTTAGATAATCAAATTCATTATTATTGCACTTAAAGAACTCTTCAAATATTAGAATTATTATATGAATAATCATTTTTATTTCTGCATAAAGTAAAAATTTAGAGGGCATTGGATATCATCAGATCAGTAATGATTTACATTAAAAAGCAACCTCAATTGCATCCCGACATTTTGACCGATCGATTCTTACACAGTGATAAATAGATACACAAATTTTATACATCATTTCCGAATGGTATTACTTATTTAAAATATGCTAAACAGTTAAAAATTATAGATAACTGTTTATCCTTCATGAGTAAGGAAGTATTTATTTTTTATTTTTTACTTATAATACTATTTTATTTTTTATAAGTTTTAAAATTAATAAATAAATTTATAAATATCTAGTTGAGTAATTTATTTAAATTATTTAATGTAATTTCGAAACTAAGGAGAACTTATTTTCATTAAACGAATGGTAGTTAATAAAAAAATCCAACTACATGAATCTAGATAAATGTAAAAAATATTTAGATTCATATCGTTAATTATTTTAAAATGCAAATTGTAATTGGATTAGTTACATATAATTTCAAAAAGACAAGTGAATATCCATCTCTGCCAAAAATTAAAACTAAGGAATATAAATAATACTGCACAGCTTAGCGCTTAATGATACGTGTAAGAATATAAGCTAGAGTGAGAACTCCATCAGATATCATTCTTTTATTTCAACTTACTCTTTGTTACAGTTCATCTAACTTTGTGTAACGAATTTCGGTAAAAAATAATATTTATTATATAAAAAGGTGAAGAAACAAAAATGTAAATAAAAATAACTAAAAAAGCTAGATCCTCTCAACGTTCAGTTTTTATACTAGTTACGAGATGTTTTACAGTCACCTGGTTGAAAAAAACTACCTTGAAATTATTTTATGTTATCAATAAGTTGTCTTTATCAGAAAAGAGTATGTCAAATTATGTAAAAATATAAATATAGATTTAAAAAGGATACAAAAGTATCTGGCCTTATATTAAAAATAATTACTATTTTACGTGTAATATCTGTACGGATATGAGTAAAAATGAAATTTATTTAAGTGCATTTCGAATGAGCAAGAACTAGCAGAATATATAAAGAGGGGTAATGCGTATTGCATGATGAAATTTTTGAAAATTTTTAACTTTCAAAGAAATACATTTTTTACATAGAAATATTATGTTATAATGAAATAAGGATTATTTCAAAATCACTAACTCTTTTAAATTGTATTTTGTTGTGCTAAACATTTTGTATATTTATGAAAAGTGTGTAGTACTGTACTGCACTCATTTAGTAAATTGATAGAAAAATTGCTTTTTATAATAAAGAAAATTAATCCACTATTTATTCCTACGTAATAATTATAAAAAATGACTATTTCTAGCAATGAAATGAGAATGTACTAAATAAATTTAAATAATGTCTCTTTGACGCTGAAGAAATGCTTCTTGTAAGCTTCTTAACTATTATGTTATATAACATAAATTATGTATCTATACTTTACTATAAGCAATTACAACTGGAAAATGTATATAATAAAATATAATTAAAAATATGAAAAATATTTATATTTTTTATTTTTTATGACGCTTCTGTGATTTAGTTAAAATGAATAAAGAAAAATAATATCTTATAATTACAAAAATATAATTATGCAATATTAAATTATTGAATCTGTAGTTTATTATTATTATTTGATAGTTTTTACGCTAAATTTTACAGTCTAAAATTACATAGTGTTAATTATACGATTTTTTCAACCAAATACTTCATAGTGGTAATTAACTGGAAGTGTAAAAGTACTTGACTGAATTTTGCAATAAAAAATAGTACATTTAAATATTATCATATATAAAAGTATGTAGAAATGTGCCTTGCAACATTTTTTATGTATTTCTTTTTGAATTTCTTGAAACCAAGAGTATTATTTTGTATCCTTATAAACGATAGTATGAAATTCATACTATTCATATTTGGAGTTTAATAATATTGGATAAATTAAAATCATTAGATTGAGTAACATAATAATATTATTAAGACTCATCTACTAGTTATTGAAAATTCATAAATGTAAGGAAAAGATCAAAAAGTTTGAACCTTCACTATCAAAATTTATATAAACCGAATCGATTTAAAATTTATTTAAAATATTTTAAGGTTTTTATTTTATTAAACTATTTCAATATTCTACCTATATATTTAGAATTTTATTTTATTGGATTAGTTTATAAATCATACGTAGGAAAACATTTAGGATTCAATATTCAATTCAATCGAAACAAAAATGTATAATAATTCAATATTTATATGCGAGTGAAATGTTTTGCTTTATAAGATTTGTTAGATTTATTTTAGTATAATAATTGTATTGTTCTCATTAAAGTAAGTGAGATGTAATAATTATAATACCAGTACTGGTATAATCTGCATTCTCTATTATTTTAATTCTAACCCTGTACATATATTGTAGACTATTTTTAGAATCGTTACTGACAAAATGATAACATCTACTTTATATGATTATCTGGATCACAAATTTAGTTACGTTCAAATGTTTATTAAAACACAAAGTAAATATTATTTCGCTATTGACCTCTTACTTTTATATGTATATTATTCTTAAAGATAGTGTCGATATTTTTATACCAAATTATAATAACTTTTCATCGTGGTGAAGGCAAGTGTGTAGGTAAAAGAATCTGAAAAAGGTAACGAATAAAATATGGCTAGGAAAAAAGACAAAAAATAGTAGCGAGTTAGACTTATAAAAAGGAAACAAAAACGAAGATAAATTAGAAAAAGAGTAAAAGATATATTCGTTGGAAGCCTCATGCAAAATAAGAGGAGACAACCAGATAAAACGACCGAGAGAAGAAGTGAATGGCCATACCTATAGAACTGTCAGTAAGTCTCTTTTCTATCCTTTTTTCTAATTTTCCATTCTCTATATCTCTTTCTGCCTCTTTTCCTCTAGTTCTTACAGAAGTAAAGATAGTGAAAGTAACGATACGCTAGAGTCAGGTACTTTACGGAAAAGTCGATAGGCTGAGGTTTAAGGAGATTCGAGTTCTTCTCGTTATCTTCCTCATATCCTGCTCATATCGGAAAAGATTGTAGCACAAAGAGTAAAGTGATGACTACAGTATAAGAAACCAAAAAAGGAAAAGAACTCTGATGCATAAGGATGAACCAAAGTACGAGATCGGCAGAACGACACATATTTATGTAGGTTCTTACACAAAATGCATGATTGGATCATATTTTTCAATTTTCATTCCTTAATGTTAAGGAATATTATATTCTTAATTTTATGCATTTGTACACATACAATTATTTATACATTTGTATATATTTCAAAATTATTAATTTTAATGCAGCTTCTACATTAGCGTCAAGACTTTATTTTATTGATAATGTCAACTATCGTGTTCTTATATTTAAAGAAAGTTTAAGTTGAATATTCGTGCATAAGTTAAATAATATTTGTATTTTCATTTCATAATAATAACGTAGAAGTTAAAATTAATACTTATCAGAATAAAATAGTTAATACATATCTGATAAAGAATGTATTAACTATAATAAATTTGGAATAAAGCACTTACTTCCTTAATAAAATGCAGTTATTAAATATGAATATTCCCAGATATTTTTTGTAAAATAAAATAATATCACTATGAGTTAGCATATAGAAAAAAATATTATATAAGATTAAATATAATTTAATATAATAAAAGTTATTATAATTGGAATATTCTAAGACTAGTATAATTTTCAGCGTTACTGACATAATATTTAACTAATGCTGTTATTAATAAGAAGATAATAAAAGGTGTGATAATTTTTCGTAAAAAAAAATTTTTCAAAAAACTATCATTGCTATTTAAAAAGTTCTATACGTTTCTTTATTATAAAGAACACATAGATATACGTGTTCATTTTAATACATTAATTTTATATCAATTATACGTTTGCATTAACGATAGAGTATCAAAGAGAAATGTATATATATATCAACTATAAATCGGAAAGCTAAATGCGTAACTAAAAGACCACCTTCTTCCATAAAAATATGGCTTTAGTTATTTATTATTTTATTATAATTATTTATTAAATAATATAATTTATTAAGTTATTATAATCTAAATCGTTAAAATTAGAAAAATATTTTTAGTATCATTTCATCACAAAGATTCTTCAATAAAATGTTTTTCTTTTGTTAAAAAATAAATTTATAATTATTTTAGAGAATGGTATTAGGAAAATTGGGAAATATGGAAATAAAATATGCATTTTCATCTATTATATTGGTGAAGTTTTCGAACAATTTAAATCTAGGCGAAATATCTATTTACTGTTAATAAAGATCGAAAGATGAAAAATTTTGTCCAAGGCGTCAGTATGTAGCTAAAAAGAATATTTGTGAAATCATAATTTAAAAACTGTGACACGTCAACTTCATACGATTGAATACGGATATATGTACATATACCTTTGCGCTTAGATTTAGAAAAAGACGTGGATAAATGATTAAGTGTCATCTAATGAATTTAGAGAATCTCTTTAGCAAATGAATTGAGAATAACGTCAACTGATTTCTCTCTGGCTATATCTGTGACCTTAAACAGCATAATCGTAGAAAGAATATTTTCTTTGAAATTACTAAGTTCAACGGGAGAAGAATTGAATCAGTTTATCATCTTCTTACATGATTTCCGGCAGATTCTTTGTTTTTTACTTAGATGAAAAGAATTTTTAAAGTCAAGTGCAATGCCTTGGTAAGTTTGTCACCGCAATGCCTTAAGTAAGAGGTGGATAGCTTTTTCTTTCAAGCGCAACTGGATTTTATCAGACGCAACGACAGATTGATGACGTCATTTTTTCACACTTTTATAGCGGAAAGGTATCTGTGCATTTTTTCCTGCGTTCGAGCAACGTACGTAAGGCTGATATGTTACCCATTGATGTGTAATGCAACATTTAATCTTTTACAGTATAATATTTTTTTTCGGTTAAATCAGCTTGAATAGAGCAAGAGAAAATAGGAAAAATAAAATTTAAAATAATTCTGATGCTTGTGGTAAATTATAATGCATTGAATTTCAAATTAGGTCTTCAATAATTTTAATCTTAAATTAAAAAAATTTCAAAAGTCTCTTAAATTGTATAATTAAACTTAAGTTTATTAGTATATTAGTTAAAATAATCTTATTTAAAATATGTCCGATAAATTCCTAAAAACACATTGTGATTCATTTTGTTATAGTACGAATTAATATAATAATTATATTTTAATCTGTTTATAAAATATATATTATTGGTTCTTCATCGAGTTTTAAAATGGAATTATATTTTATCAGCGATGAAATGGATCCTTAAAATATTTAAATATCATTTTCGTGTGAATAAAGAAATTCGAAGAACATTTTTGAAAGGCTCAAATGCGAAATAGTTCAAGAAAACAACTTAAGATAGTGTCGGTCCAGGGCTCTGCGCCAGCGTCTGATGCATAAAATACTTTATTTAACAGAGTAAATCACGCAAATAAGGATAGTCTTCTAATAATATGTATTCTAAAGACATTATAACTATTGCCAAGCTATACGAATACGATTTAAACATAACCCAATTAAAATTATGCCATTTAAAGGTATTTTAGTACTTTTAGATAAATACGAACTCTAATTCAATATATATCCAATAAATATTATATTTAACTAAGAGCTTAAAAGAGTTATTGGAATATCAATCACCGCTACATAGAATTTTTTAATTTTTTAAAAGACTAATAATAAGTTTTAATAATGACTGATAATAATGCTTATGTTAACAAATAACTGAAATTTAATTTTATAGGCGATACTAGTATTCTACATATTTTACAAGTATATTTATATATATCACGTAAAATACATATCATAAGAAACTCCCCGTATATAACGTTTTTCTGAATCGTGCTTTGAATTCTTAATCAATAATTTAATAAATCAAAATATCTTAGTTACATATTTTTAAAGATTTTGTATATCATAACTTATTATTAAAATTAGCATTAAAAATTATCAAATTTTCTGCAAGTTCTCAAATCAATCTAAATATATATTAATGTAATTAATAAGCAATTTCGTATTCTGTAAATTTATTTTTATACAATTTCAAATATTCTAAAACAATTAATTGCAAAGTACGAAATATTCATATAAAGCTTCAATATTTTCAAGCAATCGATTTGTTTCAGTTGCCTGTTTGTACAGTATGTCTCTAAAGCATTGCACTCGGTAAATATTGAACAACCAAGACAAATGGGTTTGGTAAATATAAGTGAACGAAATGCATATAGGTTTATAAAAGTGGTCCACTGAATTGTTTATTACATATATAGAAAATCATTAGCTCATAATCATACGTAATTAATGATCAGTTCCATTATGATAAAACAATACGAGTGAAACGAAATTTTGTAATTAAAAATTCTTTTATATTTTACATGTATGCTAATTTCAGTTGTTATATATTTATATATTTATTTAATTTTTGACAGATAAATATTCTGGTTTAAAAATAATATATGCCATTTAGTATAGTTAAATTTTTTGCTTTTATCAATGCTTTTTATCAATATTTTTATTTATGCTTTTATTTATGCTTTTATTTATGCTTTTATTTTGCATCATCTTTTCAGAACTTTATATGATTTATTACTATTCCATAGAAATTTTTCGTATAATTAAAGACGTAGAATTAAAAAATTTGTTAGAATTTAAGGGATATTAGTATTCAAAGTATTTCAACATTCAGTAGTAATTTCTAACTTTAGCACTAATTTATTAATTGCGATAATAAAATTGAAAAACTAAATAATAATCCTCAATTTGACTTAGCAGAATATTAACCCTTCACTAATATATGTTATTCTATTCTTAACTTTTTATATTAATAATATTTCTGAGTATTAATAAAAGTTTATGATACTGTAGTTCTTGAGACTCTGCTTAGAATAAAGAAGAACCTGGGTCATAAAGAAGCTATAATCTGAAGTTTCTATGTACGAAAACTTTAAGGATAAAAAGAATACCGTAAATGATTTTTATAACTAAGTATGTCGATTCTATTGAGAATCATTAATTTTACATTCTCGATACTATTTTTGAAAGTTTTGACAGTTCTCATAATATAATTATTTTTTAAATTCTTTTTGATATTAGGCATAAGTTACTTTGAAAATAATTTTAAATAAAAACATTCAACATGATTTATATTTTCATCTCTGGTGTTCATCCTTTTAGATTACAACTTTTAATATAATATTGCGCAAGAAAAGATGTGCACCTTGACGCTATTGATATTTTATTTCCTCTAGCAGTGTTAACGGTTTGGCTACTTCTTTCCATGGTAAAGATGCACCTCCTATACTTCGGCAATCGCTTTTATCTACCTACCCGATGTACTCGACTAATGCGATTAATAGTACCACTGTGTGATACCGGGGTAAGAGAAATGTAGGTGTACGGTATTTCTTCAGCTTCGGGTATACATAAGTGCTGTATGAAACGAGTTACAGAGAATAAAGAGGGAAGACTAGAGAGCATGGGATAAAAATTTAGATGGATGGGTTGTGTATTTATATGTATGTATACGTGAGCTTGCATGAAATTGCCTATGTGTAGAGAGAGAGAGAGAGAGAGAAATGACAGAAAGAAGAGAAATATTACGAATTAAAAATATAACTAAATAGAATAATTCAATTTCTCTATTAAGAAAGATAAATTTTTTCAGAGATTCATGTGCTCATTTTTAAAATAATGCACAAAAATAAAGATAAAAAATCTGTCACATTTGAAAATGGAAAAGCAAATCTTAAAAAAACAAATTAGTAATTTAAACTAATAACTTTTGAAATTTCTATAATATTTTTATATATTTTAGAATTTTTTCATGGATATAATATCATACAATCATATTTTTTTAAATAAAAATGCAACACGTTGCATGTGTAAATTTTTCAAGAGCTGGAAACTACGTACTAACGGTAGTACATTAAGACTGAGTTTACGAGACATGCAAAAGTTCAACTAAAATTATGACTTGCTTCTATGTTAAAAGCAAATAAAATGAGCTTAATAGACAGTTTTTCTACTATATAGTATATATTAAATAATTATAAATAACTTTACAAAATCATTTGGAATTTAATAAGTAAAAGAAAATGCTATTAGAAGAACAACGATTGGCACTCGATGTACACGATTACAATACACTTAGAAAAACTAAACTGGAGGAGTCGTACTAGAAAATAGAAAACAAATAAGAATCTTTTAATATCAATATTTAATTGTCTTGTATCATGTTTACATTAAAAAATACGTGTCCATCGTATATGTTTGAGAGTACGTAAATACAACTTTCATCTCTGTATTTTATAAATTTTGTAGTACTTTTAGGACAAACCATTCCATTCTAAATCGATACACAAAAATAATTTTATGAAATATTCTTTTTAGATTTACTTTCTTGAAAGTGCAATAGTATATTTAAAAAATTAATAATTATTAATATTTTTTAAGGATAATATAATATATAACTTGTAAATGTAAGTTTATGTACAATTAGTTATATGATTTTTAACATATTTTATTCATTGTTTTTAAGTATATTATTCAGTACAGTTAGAAATTATACTCCAAATCGGTACACAGAATTAGCACACATTATATAAAATAATTTTTAAAAAGCAGCATATCCGTAACAAATTAATGTACGCGTATATATGATGCACTCACGTAAAAAAAGAATAAAATTTTTGTATAAAATAAATTCTGAAATATTCACTGAATCACAATCGAATAATATTGAGAAGATGAATAATATCATATGAATGTGTTAGGAAATATAGACTACATATATATACAATATGACGAAGAAGTTATTTATAAATTGAGTTTTCAATGATACTTTGAATTAGAAATATTGAATAACTTAGAGAAATAGTTTATTAAAAATAAATTCGTATACAGCAACGAAAAAATGATATTCGAAATATTAATAATTTAAAACTGAAAGTTAAGCCGCTAAACTAACAGAGATAATTTTTATTAAATTAATAAACTTCTAAGTATATAATTCATAATTTACCAAACTATTATATAAATACGTATAACAAATTTTAAATAAAAAATTTTGCATACTTCCAAATAAAAATTTCATATCATAGATATAAGAAAAGTAAGCTGTACCTTTTCGTATAAGTAATCTGAATAATATTGACGATGTCAAAACGTAAATACAAAAATATATTCGATTTTTACACTCTAAGATTTATGCACTTCAATTATATTTTAAACCTTAAATTAATCTATAATATAGTTATAAATTTATCTGTTTTTGACTCGGAAGATAAAAAATTTTACTTTTAATATTTAATAAACTAATTCATTTAATTTAGCATTGAAATCATTTATTAATTTCTCAGTTATAAAATAAAATATATTTAACCCATATAGTAGCATTTTAATAATTTATTGTTTTTTTCTTCAAAAGAACAAGCATAAGTTTAAATTTTTTAATTGAGTAATAAATTAAAATATAAATTCAAATTATTAAGATTAAAAATTAATAATCTTTTCAAACCTTGAAATATATTTATTTATATGTGATGTTTAAATAAGTTATTTTTCGAATAATAATGATAATATTTAACAAAATAATAGTCAATTAAATGTAGATAGTTGTTTACAATTATTGTTGGTATTAGAATCATTCTGAGAAATAAGGGCTAATTATGTAATATTTAATATAAGCATATAAATGGACATAAAGTTAATACTAAGAAATTTAAATTAATCCATAGTTATTTTTAAATCACAGGTACAATTTTTATAATAAGTAATTTTATAACATGTCTATTTTTTGTTCTTAATTATTTTGAATAATTAAAAGGATTCTCAAAAATGAAATAATAAATTTATCACCATAGAAATTTGTATTCAGATGCATTAAGTAATAAAATTATGTTTTATTATAATCAATTGATGACTATAATATTAATATTTATTATAACACATAAAATCAATAAGTATATAAATTTAAAAATAATTGTCTTACGAACTGTTATGTGAGAAATCATATGTAACATATAAAAGAAAGAATGAAAAATATTTAAAATTTTAGAAAAATATATATATAGGGAGAGAGGAAGGAAGGAATTTAATTTTTCGGAAGCTCATATGAATTATTAACTTCTCTTTTTCTCTCTCTCCTTATCATTCTTTTTCTACACACATTCTCTTTTTTTTTCTTTCTTTCACATATGGATCAAATGTACTTTCGACAGATACTCGCACTTACAAGGCTAAAAATTTGGCTCACACGTCCTCATTCCTTTTCGGCAAGTAGTGAACAAATCGAATTAGAATGCATCCAGAATTTAAAATTACTAGATGTCCATGACCGTATGTATATATCGAATCGAACTAGGTAGTGAAACTCCCAAATGGACATTCACGCTAGCCCTTTTCACGAATCACACCCAAAAAAGAAAGAAACTAACAGACGGATGCTCACACTTTCATTCATCTATTCCCACGTTTATGTATTTTTACTTATCCGAAAGAGTAGAAGATGAATATATAGTAACGAATGTGGATCCGTGACATGGAGGATAGTTCTGTGAATTCTATAAATTAAAAATGTACAAATTACCGAAAAAGATTCAAAATTAAAATATAATACATTTATATATTTTCATTAATTAATATGGTTCTATTTTTAAAATCATCCATTATGTAATATAGAATTATACGACCTACAAATGTTTATTATTTAAATTAACTGAATATGAGCATGTATGTGTTTATTAGAACATAATACATCAAAATAAGTTGTTCGAATATTACGCTAGTATTAGATTATTAATTAATAATAAACATTTTAAAACAAAAAAAATTTAGATTAAAGTGAAATTTTTAAGAAATTTCAAGCAAATATTTGATTAGCATTTGGATGTTTACTTTAATTTGTCTTAAAATATATTGGTTAAAAGTACTATCTAAATAAATATTATTATTTATGTAAATAAAATCTTTGTTTAATATCCTCTATTGTTTGATTATATATCATTTTCTTACGTAAACAAATTATTAACATTCCTTTTAAATTATTTGAAAATATTGCATCATCAATCAGATACAATAACTGAAGGATTTACGATAACAATTGTATTGAATGCAATATTTAAGCAGAAGCTTGTACATCGATATTTGATGTCATCGTATTCTCTCTCAATTTTTGTGCTCCTGTATTTATTTTTCTTATTATGTATGCATATACTTTGTTACAAATCTATTTTTATTATTTTTGTATTCTTTGTAATATAATTTTTCTAATAGATCCAGATAAAATTGGTGGTACATTAACTGTATATATTTTACCTAAAATGGTAGATTTGTTTATCTAAAAGAATCAGATTTCATAAATAAGTTTAATTTATGCTAAAAATAATTAAAAGGAATATAAGTTTTAAATGACTATAAAATGCTTTTAATTTTACAAAGTAATAAGATTGCATAATATATAATTAAAAAAACGATTATCCTATGAATATACTTTGTAATATTGATTTCTGAAACGTAGTAAATCAATGTATTCAATTACTTGAAAATTCTAATGTAAGATGTGTGCTAAAGCGTCTGTTGAAGAAAATATAATTATTAACTTGACTACCGAACGTAAAAAATTTTGGATTAAATATAAGATGCTAATATTTAGAATTCAGTAAATATTATAAAGTTTTGTTGTTAAAAATGAAATATTACAATATGTTTGGACCATTGCCAAGTATTTTTTGATAAGGCTCTTCTATTACATTCGAGTGTAATAAAAAATGAAATTAAATTCGATGCATAATTGCATGTCCATATTTCATTTTCTTCTACTTTATGAATGTATGTTAGGAGTGTACTAAGCACTTGCTTAAAATAAATCTATATTTAGATTAACTTTTCAGATTATTTAAAAAGAATCACGTTTCATTTCTCTTGTTTCAGACCAACGGAATTAATATTTCTTATACCCTTCAGCTGCATGCATCTCAACGCTTTACGTGATCTTACTATCCCTCGTTTCTCTCGCTTCTGTACTCGCTTCTCTACATGTGTACTCGTTTCGAAGATTTACTTCCATACTCAACTCATTACTGCATGAAATCACTTACATCATCGTTTTATCACTTCTTCTTCCCCTTGCTCGTATAATTTTTGGTATATTATAATAGCAAGAGTGGCAGGTTCGATGCGCGTACGCAATACGTTTCAACTAGTCTACATAGACGGGCAAAGCCATCAACGCCGATACGCTCGTTGCATACGAACGTATGCAGTCGCGCGCGAGAAGCAACAAACACATTGAAAGGCCAATTTATCGTTTGGCATAATCACGGGCAATCGCTGCACGTTATTCGGACCCCGTACCTACAGCACGCGGTTATGCGTGACTGGGCCGCTTGTTGTTTCTATAATTGATGCATTGGCCCTCTATTAGAATGGCAAAACCGCAGCCGGCCTCAGTTCCACGACATACCTTCCAGCGAATCGCAGAATGTAGAGCTCATGCATGTGTGTACGCATGCCTACGTATTATGTGTGGAGGCAGAGGCATCCACGGCCACATTCAACGTTACACCGATGCAATATTTGACTTGTATACGTTTGAAACTAGGCACACGAGATTGAGTTTTACGGAGTGCACTTGCGTTGATTCAAGTGTGAACGAAACACGAAGCGAGACTGGTAAATGACAACGTTTGATGCGATACGATATTCAAAGTTTTTAACGAATTAACCTTTTGTTTTAGTTTAAGCCCATGGTTTTTCGACAATCTAATTAAGAATTTTTATAATCCACGTTATTTCACAAACGTTATATTTCACAAGTATAAAATTGCTGGAATTACTATAAAATTTCAGTAAAAAGAATGTATATTTGACTTCTTAATTATTACCTAGATTTTTTTCTATGGAAAAATAACATTTTTAGTCCGAATGTCATAATGAAATCTTTGAAATAATTAACAATATAATATTTTACTTTTCAATATCTGTACATATTCGAAATTGATGTCAACTTATAATCTTAGGTAGATAATCGATATATAATGTAAAATTATTCGTGGGTTTAAATTTCCAATAATCAAATCCTTGTATTAAAAATTAATTTTATAAACTGAAATAATGAAAGTTTACCATAATTTTTTATAATCTTTTATCCAATAGGATACTTATATAGAAGAGAGATTTCTTTTTAATATCACTAAATAAATAACATGTTTTTTTAAATTTCTTATATGTAATAACTACTTTTCACATATAATTAATCTGTTATCGTAGAATATTATAAAGATTGTTTTTCTGTCGATTGTTACCGATAGAAAATATTTTACTATATCATTTTAATATATGTTCAGAAATCTAACTATTTTCATTAGTGTATTCAAGAAGGAAGAATGTAACATATACTTTTTTAACATATGCGTCTTACTTAACTTTATTATAATTTTATTTAACATGAGTTAAAATTTTTCTAATGCACAAAAGTATTTTATTTTAAGTCGATTTTATATGAAAATCTACAACAATAATTTAGAAAATTTATTTTAAATATTCGATACAGTAATAAATTTGATAATGCTTTTTTTTATGCAGCTTTCAATTTGTTGTGATAAGAGAAAGAGAGATGTGCGTCTGCTTTCAATGCTGATGCTCAGTATTGTTGTGTATACTTGTATAGCTGATACACGATATGCATCTCCGCGGACGCGTGAAAATTGTATTTAAATAGGTATATATAAATCAAGTTTGGATACTACAAGAATGTTACTCTCGGCGAAGTTTGTATACTATTACGTATATCTATACGTACAGAGTAATGTATGAGCTGGAAATTTAAGATTAATGTATGAAAAAGACTTATGAATCTGAGATTTTTTACATCTGATTGCAGCACTTTAGGATATTAAGTTATGGAATTATTTGTCACTTTTATCAAATGTGAATACCGTTATTAGTTTTTATTGATGCAATTTTTCTCATATTTGAATAAAATCTCACCTGTTCAAGGTAATCAGAAATAAGTAAATCTTTTATACAGCAAAGTTATTTATGTTTATATAAGTCTGTAGATCTTTAATTCACACTAATAGTACTTTCTGGGAGAAATTTTTCGCTTTCGTCAACATGTATAACAATTTAGTGCTACTAGCATGTTTTAATATTCCTCTATTGAAAATACGCTTTATATATAAAATATTCTTACATTTCTACAACATCGTCGATTAGTAGTGGCTAAAGATAAGTTTGCTATAAATAGTAATGAAATTGTAAATATCTTGTAGCACGGGTACCCACGTGAGCGGAAACAATATGTACCAATTGTGCACTTTCTCTTTAACTAGAACTTTCCAATTTTTAAAATTTTTTTCAATAATTTAGCTATAAATCACACCTACATAATTAAGTTTTAATATTTTTAAATAGTATTTCTTATCTTGTATTCTTGCAATTCTCAATTTTAAGCTTGTACATATCAACAAGCCCATCCAACCACTTCTGACTCTACGACCTTGAATAACGGAGAAGTGAATTCTTTCGGATAGTTATTGCTTTGTCTATTCGTCGTCAAAAATTTCGTTATATTTTCAGCCTCGTTGATGATAAGTCAGATATATCCCCAAAGAATCTTCAAACGTTTATCCTTAATACTTTTCCAATCTGATTTTCAGAATTGAAATCGGACATTTACATCTATTCCGATTTTGAACTTTGGAAGAGCCAAGTACACTAGGTGCCATTTTAAAGCTTATCATATGTCCCTAGGCTTCGAAGGCGATAAAAGCATAAAAATCACTATTTCGTGTTAAAATTTTTCGTAGTAATCAAAATTTTACGTTCACAATAAAGGTAGTTGATGTGAAGAAACAGCATATTAAAAATTATGAATTTATCTATTGTTAACGATTTTTAATGGGTGAATATAACTTAGTTATGAAATGCTATTTATTGATTATTAATCTAGAAAATAAAACTTAAAAACAATATCAGCATTGAATTATTGTTATGCTTTACAAATTAATTAAACTAAAAAACAGCGTTAACTACTTTCATGTACTTAATACTTTTTTACGTGGGTTAGATTAAACTCATTAACGGGTAGATACGTAATAATTGTATCTTAAAGTGAAGGATCTTTTTTTGTTATTTAAAAAGAATTTTTTCTAATCATGGACAGTCACAAAATTGAATAGCTTTCTGTATGATTTTTTAACTACTTTCTTACGCTCTTGTTACTCGTGCGCATGTACCATAATAATAAAATTAATTTAGTTCATTTTATTATTAACTAAAGTAAAAGAGATAAATAGTGAATTTAAAATCTTATTCAATATCTATTTAATGTAGTAATTTTGTAATATATATATATATAATGTAAAAAAAATATATATAGGAAGAAAGAGAGACAGAAGAAGAGAGAGAGAGAGAGAGAAGGATGAGATCGGTTTAATATCCACAAAAATCCATTTTTCTCGAAGACGTGCTTGGAGCGCTGATTCGTAACGATGAAAAACGACATCCTGCGGAGTTGAGAAAGGCTGCTTCTTTATATATTTTCAAAAGATTCATATGTTTTTAAATCTTTTCATATTATTTGAACTCGTTTCATATTTTGCATTCTTTAAACATAAGCAATCTTCAACATTTTCTTACTTTCAATTATACGTAATGTAACGTAAACTTTTTATTGAATTTACTTACATTATATTATATTATAATATGACTACTTACTACGTCGCACTTAAATTTAAGAAGACAAATGCAGGAGCGTAGTAAGATAGTACAAACTAGAGAGAAACTGGAAGATCAAAGAAGTATAAAATTAGAAAAGAAAGAAAATTTTATAATCAACAGTATTAAAACTATACAGCACAAAAGAAATTAAGTTTTTTATTTACTTTATAGAGGATATTACTTTTAAAAGTTTTGCTATTCAATAACGTTCTCTTGAGTAATCCACTTTTTACACGTTTTTATTCACAAGTATAATTATAAATTGATGTTTATAATAGTAAATAGAAATCTCTACTAATTTTATGCCCTGTTTTAGTTTTATAATTATTTAGTGAAAATAGGTATGTTGATAATATTGTAAATCGTTATAAGTATTAATCAATATTAGATGTAATATATAATTGTAAAATACTTTCAATAGTAAACAGGAAATTATTTGAATTTTTCAATATATAATCTTTGCAGAGAAATAAATAGAATTCCATATTTTAATGGTATTCGTGAATTATTGATTTCAATATTATGAAGATTTTAAATAATAGGTTTTTCATTAAAATCTACGATTTCTTTAAATTAATTTTATAACTTCTAAAACAAGTAAAAGATACAAAAGTTATAGCCACTTAAAATTTGTTTATTACATTATGCATTTACGACGCATGAAAGAAAACGATGGCAACGAAGTGACGTTACTAAAATTTTAGGGTGTTGTATTTTCTTGGATGACGTCGAGTAAATCATTATAATTAATAAAGAAAATATAGTATGAGCTATGTAAATGTAGAAATGGTAAACAAAGATAATTATTTTTTCTTGATTTCTTTTAATAAAGTATATAAACTACTCTGAAGAAACAATAAAATCTTGGAATAAATTATGGAAAATGAAGTAGAAATAATATATTAATTTAATGTGTTAAAGTATATTTGTTAGAAATAAATTATACAAACTATAACTTACGTTGCAATAAATGGAAATTTAATGTTTCTTCATTTTTTTATTTACTGTAGAAAAGTTTGTAGTATCTAGTTTCTAGCTATTAAATATGCATAATGTTTATTATGATCCTTCAATCAGAGTAGTTAAGATAGTTAATCACCTAAAAATAGATGTGATATTTATCTAGGTACTAAGTAAGTTTTTTCCATGTAAAATCAGCTAAAACATATATTATGCTTGTAAAACTAACAAATAAATATAAATTCATAGGTATTTCAAATTAATAAGTATAATTAAGTAAGCTAAAATAAAGCTGATCTTATCAAAATCGAGATCTCAAAAATAAAACTATAAAAAGCTTTGTATCAGAAAGACTATTTGAAAGTAGGAATGACATTGAAGAATCATAACTACAGAAATGCACCAACAATACTTTATAATTATTTACCATAGTTCAAAATTCATTATGTGTACATAACATACCAACTATATACGTATAATATATTTTCTATACAATCTAGTCGGGGCTTACGTACTCACCAGAAATGTATAACAAATCCATTTCTACTCGAACCATCGATACAAATAAAGTTTTTTCAAATTTTACTGTTTTAAGATAACTTTTGTATGTATGTATATTATATATATATGAAACTTTAAATTAAGAAAACTGTAATTATAATATGATATATTAAGAGAATGTATGTATATTTTTCTTTGTACAAATTAAATTATATACTATGAAATTTAATAACAGCGAATAAAAGACAATAAGGAATGGAATTCCATTTATTCATTTCCGAAACTTTCGATATATGAGCCTTATATTGGACACTAGTAGATTTTAGAAGCGCATATTTTATATACTATTTAGCTAATCTTCTCTTCTTACATGATAACTAAGTAGACAGTAATTCAAACAAAACTCTCAACTCCTGATCTTTGCTTAAGGTTATTATTCAATATCCGCGGTGTTGAACAACTCTTATGTCCGCTAGATTAGTTTTTTCTTCACAGATCATTAAGCAACGTACATTGCTTTATTATTATAATATGTCATTTTTATAATGCTAAATTTACTTAAATGCCTCTTTTTAAGGCACAAGGGATAAACTTTTAATAAAAAAGATATTATTCGATACCAAACTTCGTCAAAGGTATTAACAAAATGAGTGTTTACGTGAAAAGATAATTATTACTTATTTATAATCTTATTTATAACTTTACTTTTACTGTTCAATTTATTTTAAATAATTTTAACTATGCAGCTCTATTCCATGCGTAAAGTATAATTATAAATTCAATTTAGTCAAAGGAGAAAATGAATTGAATAAACTTCTCTTTATGTACATATTATTAAAAAAAATATGATAAAATTTAAGAGTCTAGTACGGTAATTATATATAAATAATATATTGTAAATATCAATATTGATTTTAAGGGTATATAACGAAGCATTATTGCCGAAAAGTTTTTTAAAATTGATTACTCATTGATGGTACTTATTTCTATGTCGAAAGTAATACATTATTAATTGCATTTAAGATTCTTTTACACTTCTGTCTTTTAATTTTAGAAATAAGTATTTAATATTGTACAACAAGAACGTAATATTGAATAATTAATTTTTTGAAGAATAATTATATTCTTTTATTTCAAGGAAGAATTATTCTTATGATTGTTAAAAAAATTGAAAATAAATTATTTTAATATTATTTATGAAATTATTAAATAGGCATTCATTTCAAGATAAACGTAAGCATTTTAGATTTTACTGTTTTCTTGATACTTATATAATTTCTTCGTAATTAGTATCGTACATTCATTCTTTGATTTTTAATGAAAATAATTTCTTCATCTGTAGGAAAAATCTTCAAGGAAAAACAAGAACATAAGATTTCATAGTCTTGAAAGAAGATATTACTTTAAAGAAGTATTTCCCGCGCATAATAACCTACTATTATAAGGTAGAAAATACGAAGAAATGCATAGAGGCATTGTAAATAAATTGAGAAAAAGAAGGCAATATATAGGTTCCAGAGTAGAGGACATGGAAAAAGGTGAGGGTGAAAGAGCTCGGAAAAGTGGATCGGGCTGTCGTCCCATTAAGCATCACGTTTCACGTATGTGCTACTTTTCTGTGACTCTATAGTTTGTTTCCTAGGGACTCGTGTACACTTTTATGCAATGGTATAGAAGTCAAAGAGCGTCATCATAATTCTCTTGTCTATTTTTTTCTTTTTTTTTTAATTTACGATCTTCTTAAAAGAGAAATGAGCCTGAAATGAGTGGTTGTCATAATTTTAACACGATTGAAATTCAGATATTTCTGTGCCACCTCGTTTCTTTGTATACTAATATATTATTTGTGTTATTTTTTAAATAATTCTATTTCTATGGAGAAGGAATCAGGGATTTTCCAAATATTGATAAGCTTTCAACGATCATCACTTAATAAGAAATAAAAGAAGTATTCATCTTTTAAGGTGCTTTATACATTTTATTCCTGAATTCTAAAGATTGACGCTTAAAACTACTAATTGTATTATTAGTTGTAATTACTGTTTCACAATTATGTAATCTGTACAGATTAAAAAAAGAATAGATAAAAATTAAACGAAATGAGATTAATTTTTAATATAGTTGATAGATGTTATAAATATTATTAAAATAATACTCTCAAACTGAATTATTTTTAATATTGGCTTTTTAAGTAAGCTTTTTCACAATTTAGGTAATTTAAAAACTTTAAAAAATTTAAAGACTTTAAAAATGCAGCCTAAGGTTTTTCTATTCTACACCATTGAACTTCAGATAATAAAACCGGGCGTTCTCGAAATTCAGTCTCCTCCGCCTATGTCTAGTAGAATTTTAAACTGATCGTATTGAAAAAGACGGATGGAGATCAAATGTTCATTTCTGTTCCTTATCCTTGCTCCGAGAAGAGCGGATACTGCTGTATGAGCTTCTTCCATTCACCCAGGTAAAGATGGCTTTTGAAAGCAAAAATATGAGGAAAAAAAGAAACAAATATTCCCTTTAAAAGAAGTAGTGAAGGGTCACTTTAGCTTATTTCTGGAAGTCTGCATGCAAAACGAGAGACGGCGTTAACTGATGAGACACAGATGACCTCCAGTAGTTGCAGTAGACTCTCCTCGACGGTTCTCAACGTCAAACTTTTTATTCGCTAATAGCCAGAAACGTAGTAGACTCCAAAATTCATTGGAGTGATTTTTATTTTTCCGATCGAAATAGAAATGTGCAAAATTATAAGCAAACTTTCTACCTTTGCAAAAATAAGGGCTCATTAATCAGAACATTGTTTATATTTTTGGTCTGAATTAACCTTGATGGAGTTAAGCTGCCTTTGTAGCGTAATATTTCGAGTGATAGCTTTTCAATTTTACTTGCGCCCTTTCTCATTCAATAACACATTCTTTCTCGCTCTATCTGTTTAACTCTCTCTTTATAAGCAAAGCGTACTTTGTAGAGTACGGTCTGTAGAGTACGTACAGGTACGCAGTGATAATGTACGAAGCGAGGGTAAAATTAACCATGCACTTGAGTGAATCTTCGTAGCGCATATCTGCTTTTATTTTATTTCATGATGTTTAAATTTTAAAATTTTTAATAATTGCAAACGTATGACGAATTATAAGTATTTACTTATTGAATTACGATCATGTGCTTGCATGATTTTTTTCAGAAAAGCTAAGTGACAAAAATTGTTATATTTTTATAATTTATATTTATTATATCTACATAACGTTTTTCAGAAAATTTGTAATTATTTGATGAAGCGTTCGTCAAAGACAACATATGTAGCAAAAACTAATTATGCCAAGGAGAACATTATACACGCGGATGAATAATTAGAATCAGGGAATTTAAACTTAAAAATGTACTATTCATTTTTATAATAATCATTATAATTATATTTCAATACAAAATTTAATTAAATTTTCTCATTCTATTGCGAAGTAAATTTTATTTACAAATAACAAAATTATATATCAGAATTTTCCAGTATTAATTCAAAAATTAAGTGGAATATTATATATTACTCTAAACTAGAAAAATTAAGAAATTTACACGAATAAAGTGCATATAAAACATTTCAAATTCTAAGTTGAGTTATACTTACATAATATTGAAGTAACATTAATTTTTGTTGCAACGGTTATTTTACAATGAAAATATAAATCATAATAAAGACAGGTATTATTAAAAAATGAAGGAAAGATCAGAATAATAAATTTCAGTCTAATGAAAGTATAATATAAAGTCATTACCGATTTTCAATCGTAGATATTTATAACAAGAACAAAGCACATTGATTATCAAACTTATCATGTAACTATAAATAAGATAAGCCATAATTGCCATGTAACTTACAATATTCCAAATTAATTCATTTTTACTTTGCTTCGGTGTAAAAGACCATATAGCTTTCAATCGTTCATTGAGAATAACCATGTAATTTTTAAACAAAATTAAGGATTCATCCCATATTAATGAAATTGATTTACTATTTAAACTGTATCCCACTAATTTCATTTTTTATACGTTAGAAAGCAGCTACGACATATCAACATCAAATTATCGTTCCCCAATGGCACCAGCATCCATCTACGCACACGGATCTTGCAATTTTCTCTTGTTTAGTATTTTTCTCTCGAAGTCATGCTTCGGGAATTCAGTGCGCGGTTGCAATATACAGCAGGTTGGTGTCAGCAGTAGCGGCAACAGGAGTCGGTTTTGTACAAAGGTGTGTGGTAGTCGCGTAGGCGTCATGCTGTCGTCGAATACATTGCTATTCGCAGTGGGAGTTATGCTACATTGTAACAGTGTACGTAAAGGAGAACAAGTACGTGCCCTACAGTTCCAATACACGCAAGTCTTCTCTGTTTCTCTGTCTTCCCATTGCTTCTATTTCTCTGATTCGCTTTATTCATTCTACTTCTTACGCTTAGCTTTTATGCGGCACTTTTATTCAGCGTCTATTTTATTTTGGTCATGCTGTCTTTGTTGAGCTTTTCAGTGGTTCTTTATTATATTTATTTAAATAACTCTCACCCTGATGTTAATTCAATCATTTTATTCGATATTGTAGACACGTACTTTCACGCATGTATGATTTTTTACGTTATACGAGTCATTAAGTTTTTGAACAAAATTAAATTAAATCATTATACTTTAAGTTATACTATAGGTTTAAGAAGCTGAAAGACGTTATTAAAATTAAATCAGTAATACAACAGTTGCATTTATTTAAGTAACATTTATAATATTATAATTTCGAAATATATTCAAATGCAGCATAATTATATTAATTAATACCCAATTGATAGAAATAAAATATTCTTTGATAGATGTTGTTAAGATTTATGATAAAAATAAAAATGTAAATTAGAATCTAGTTAAACAAGCATCAAAGCTTGAAAATTGTAATATTTCTAACTACAACAAACATTAATTATACAAAAAAAGGAATGTACTTTGTAAATGTTAAATGTGCAGTTTAAAAAAAAAATTTAATGTAACCAGTACAACAAATAACTAAATTATTGTTTTTCTAACCTGTACAAAATGTATAAAAAATACATAAATCAAAATAAACTGCAGTCGGGCAATTTTTTGTACATATAAAGTTTTTGTATATATAAAAAATAAAGCACGTTGATTAATTATTAGTTTGCAATGAAATACAAACATTTATAAAATATAAACTTTGAAAATAAAATGAATAATTTAGTTTATTTTAAAGACATATAATTAGAAATTTGTATATTTGAAAAAATTGTATTAATTATTAATTTATATTGCAATTTTCATTTATGTTTATGTTATTACAGGCATTGGTAAACATATATTATATTTCTTTAATACAATAATCAAATTTCTGTTATTTATCAATATTACGAATAAAACGACGTTTTTTTTATTTTGATAATAATATTTAAAATGTTACTTGCATAAATACATTTTACAGTAATTTCTAATCAAATTTAAATCCATCGTTATTTATTGATTTTTGGTAAAACTATTTTCCTTCATTAATAGGTTTAGTCCTCTTTATAGTCCCACATTTATTCAAAAACGTATTAAGGAAATAAAGAATTATTTCCTTATCATTCCTAATTTCTTCTTATTGTTGTTTAACCTCATTTCAAATAATCTATTCTTTCGGTCTCTCTTTGTGTCATTTCGTCATCCACTCTTACATCAACCTCGTAACAAGTGTTGGCGCCGGCAGAGAGTAAAGGAGCAGGCTTGAGCTTACATAGAGATGAAAGAGTAATCCGATATTGCTATCTCTGTTTCCTTCATTTTCTCTTTCCTTTTAGAAACATTAAAGTCTCTCTACACCTCTCTTCTATGCTGGCTAGAAAGTCGACTCGAGTCGAAATTCGTTTTGAGCAACGACGACGAACGTATCTCACCTCTCCTCCGCTGTGTCTTCTTCCTTCTTCTTATTCTTCCTTTTCTTCTTTCTTGGCGCGTGCTTTTGCACAACCTCGTGCTTTGCATCTCTACGAAGGTGATCGTGCACGAGTGCCGCCGTAACCGCATCTCCTCGCTTTTTATTACTTGACTATTCGCATTAAGAGAGGATTACATTCTACAGGCGAACAGTGACTTTACCCAAAAGAGAATAAGTGGAAAAGAAAAGAAAAAAAAGAAAAAAAGAGGGCAAGAAAAGAAGATAATGAGATAGACAGAGCGAATCGTAGATCTCTCGTATATTATGATATGCTAATTTTTATACTACATATTAAAAAGAAATTTAGTCACAAGAAATTTTAAAGTAAATATAGCAATAAAGTTAGCATCCATTCCCAATTGATAATTTTTAATGTATATATTTGCTTCAATGTAGCGATAATTTGCTTCACACTGGCTCACAAATATCAAAAAATTCGAATCGTATATTAAAAGGAAGGAAATCTAGTTGTGGAACAACTTTTATTAAGAACACAGCAACATTTTAATTCTCATGTAGTTTATGGAGTCTTGTTTGTGGAATTAACGACGTACTTCCTTCTGAAATGTTCTTAATTTATATTAAATTACATTTGCATGATACATCACAGATTTCTTTCTGTTCATAATTAAGAGTATACCAATTCCTGAAGTTGTCTATGTGTTATACTGTAATTTTAGTGAGTTCTTTTAGACTTAAATATTTAACGTATTTCTTTATAGTGAATAGGAGAAAATACAAAATTCATGAACATGCCGAAAGCTTAAGATGATATATTAAATTAAGGTCAATTACTGAAATTTTTTTAACAATATAATTTCACTTAGTTTTTCAAAATAAATGTTATATTTCCCTTAGATTTTATTTATTAAGCTTTCACGAATTAATTGCACTAAAAGTATAATATATGAATCATAAAATACTATATTATGATTTTCAACGAAAATTTCTTGATAAGTATGTTGTTACTTTCAAAAAAAATACAAAAGTATTTATCAATTTATTTATGAAAAAAATGTTGCAAAATTTTCTTAAATCAATTCCTTATTTTTCTAAATAATTCGTATATAATTTTGAAAAGTGATACGAATATTTGAGAAAAAATTTGTGTTTCTAGTTTAGAAGGTCTGTTAGAATAAAACAGACTAGATTAGTAAGAAAACGCCAAACAATCTGTCGTAATACATGTATTTTTTATGAGGTGCTATTATAAAATCAGGATAGTATCATAACATCAGATAATATATACATTTGTATTTTTTTTATTTTAGTTATATATTTATATATGTATTTATATATATATAATAATTTTTAAAACTTTATAGGTAACAATAATATACAATTTTTTTTTTAATTAATATTGATATTTAATGTGAAATAAATATATATTAATATTTAATACGTAATGAAATAGATGCAATTTCTACAATATTTTTTAATATATTTGAATGCAATTTTTCTTGATGAATATTCACTTAAATCAGTAATTTAAAGCGAATTTCATAATTTATAGTTAGTACGAATTTTATGTTAGAGAATTTACTTTTTAAATTATGATAAATTTTCACTACAGTAAGACTAGAGTTATTTCATACTCCTAAACTGTTATGTTCTATATAAAAAATCATAGAGGAATAATGTAAGAATATTTTCTGTTGCTTAAGAACCTTACTAAATATTTATGTATTACAAATAATTTTTCTTTTTAAATATTATTATTAAGTAAAATGTCTTACATAGCGAGAAAATAGATGCGGAGGAATACGATAAAGAATAAGCGAAAGAGTGGAAAAGACAATGAGGCGTTTCTTTGGAGTCCCTGTACTACTGAACAGTTTATCTAGTTAATCTCCATGCAACTCTCGAAGTCTCTAAAGCTACTGTGTTACCAATCCATGTTCGTTCGAAAAGTAGTCAATTTTCTTCCGTTAGGAATATAACTAGAATATTAATTAACTTAATTTAGAGTATTTGTCTTAGATTTCTGTGTATTTTTCAGGAAACTATGCATACCCGATAAATCAATTTTCTTAAGTTGTCTATATTTAAACGGACTGACTTCATATAATTAATAGAAGAAATTATCAAATTAGTATATCAAAGATAAATATACATTCAATACAATGATTTAAAGAATGTAAAATTATTTAGAAATTGGCCATTACAAAATCTAAGTAATTAATTACATTTACAGTTTTATAAAACGAATTCGAAACAGATTTTTGTTATTGAATATAGATTATGTTATTCGATTAATGTAATTTATATTAGATTTGAGATTTTCTGATAAGCACAATTAATCTTCTTATATACATTTCAGAATAACAATACACCTTTGAATATCGCTGTCAGAACTACATTGTTAATTGAAATATTCAGACACTTATTGTGACCTTAAATGTTCACTTTGTGAACTTAAATTTTGTATTCATATTTAATATTTTTAATTTCTTCAATTGATTTTATATGGTTAACTATATTTTATTTGTTTGTATTACAGGTAAGTTATTAATAGTAACATTTGGTGAAACATGTTTCTACGTAAGTTTAGCTCATACTTAGTTACTAATTTTATCTGTACATGAAAATTTAATAGTAGTATTAAATACAAATTAAGATAAGAATTATTATTCTTTGTAATGTCGAATTTATTATTTATAAATATTTATAAATCTTTGAACAATTTTTTAACGTATAAAATACTATTTTCAGTTTCTGAATAAAACTTGCACATAAAAGAATAATATTTTTATTGTGAAAAAAGAAAATACAAATTGAAAAAGGAAATAATATTTATTAAAGCTACTTAATAGTTTACTGTATAATATCTTACGAGAATTCATAAATATAATGTCATTTGTCATAAATGTAACGTCTACAAATTTAATATTTTGTTGTAAAGAAAAAAGTTAATTAAAGATTTTCTTCTCTTCTTCATATAATATAATCCTTATATCCATAAAAACAGAGATTAAAAACGTGTATTTTTACGAATGTACATTTATTCGAATGAATACATATATTCTAGAGCATACATATATAATATTTGAACTACAGAATCGACTTTTTAAATATTCATTTTTCAAATAATATAAAATTTTAAAATTGTATCTATTATTTAGAGATGTTATTCAATAAAAAATTTGAATTATATTAAGCTAAATGTTTCTTAATCCTTAAATTTTGTATTAAAGAATTATGTTACTAAGTTGAAATTTTTTAAATATCTTAGATTATATACAAATAATTGTAAAAGTACGAATATAATAACGTGTAAGTAAAGGAATAAATACAGTCTTATTATATATCACATTCAAACTTTTCATAAACTCAATAAAAATATTTTGGTCCTAACAGAATATATATATATATATATATATATATATATATATATATAAAATCAAAAGATTTTAAAATATATAAATAATATAAGTAATAAAAAACAGATATGATTAATATAATTAATAAAACAGACAATACCAGAAAAGAAAATACTTTCAACCAATAATACCACTCATACATCAAAAAATTAATTCTTCATTTCTTTTAAACAGTTTCGTTTTAAAAGAAAACATAGCTCATAAAAAAATTCTTGTTGAGAAGTTATTCGTGTTTCTTTCAAGTTGACTTTGACGTTGATTTATGCCCATCCGAAAGAAAGTTGGAAATTCAGACACCTGCTAGCTGGTATATATATACATACATACATACATACATACATATATGTATGTATATTTCCAGGTGTCCGCACGTATACGTCAATATGTGACTTATATGAAAAGAAAAATAGTAGAGGATAAAATAAAAGGACTAGAGTCCGGTAGCAGGAAACAGAAATAAATCTGCGTTTTCTGGAGAAAACGGCGACGGCGAAATAGTACATCAGAAACCATTACCTCAAAATGACAAATTACACTCCGACTATAAAATTTTTCTTTTTTTTTTATTATTTTCTACTTTGTCTTCTATATAAACTCTATGAGTTACTTTCTACATGCATATTGTTCGTCCAGCGCTTATTGTCTTTCATTGGCTTAACAGTTCAAATTTCTACTGTGGATCCAACTGACTATGCCACGTAAGACATCGTACACCTGCTTCGCTGACACTAGAAAAGGGACGAGTTAGATGAGATATTGGTCAATATATTTTTGCTTTAAGCTAGCGAAGTAGTCTGTTCTTCGTAGCCACTTCAGTTTCATCGTATTGTAGTTTCATTCAGTCGCCTTTGAATAGTGGAGATTATCCGAATCTATAGGTTCGACTTATACTCTTGACCGGTACAAATTCCTACGAAAAAAGACGGAGTCTGAGATTTCAACGGTCTTCCTTATGTTTTTTCCTCTTGGCTTTATGCGATATTTTTACTTTCATCGTGCTTGATACGCTAGAACATTAATTTCTGTTGCATTAGCCTTTTTTATTTCAGCCATTAGTTACGTGTATATGTATGTATATGTTGCATTATATATAAAAATATGGTAGTGCGAAAAAGATAGAGAATGAGAGAGACAGAGAGAAAAAGAGATGAACATGCTGTCCTCTGTGCGCAAAGAGAGATGAGAGCGACCACTAAAAACACTTTGTTACGAGATGCTAGATGAGAGAATGCGAGAAGCGCGTAGTATTTAGCCTTTTCCTCATACATTTATCTAAATTACTCTTTTCTTCAGAATTTCATAATTTTTATTACTCAAACTTTTTTAATTGTAGGATTAAGTCGTATGTATAATTAGATATTTAGTGCAAAAAATCTTTAATGTTTAATACACAATGTTTAACGTTTAGTTTCTTCCTATTTGTAAGTAATAAAAATAATTTTTTTATTATATCATAAATAAATTATATGTAATTTCCTCGACTCTATATATCTTTCGCACATACAAAAATTCATAAGTTATAAAATATTTATAATAAATATAGAAAACAATTTAATAAAATTATTTATAGTATTTCAGATCATGTATAGTATCATGTTTTAGATTTTATTATTTTTTATTATTCGAAATAAATTATTTCTTCTATAAAATATATAAGTACTTTACTGTGTTTCAAATTTACATATAATTTAAGTCAGAGTATAGGTAACACTCACTATAAAACAGCTGATAAATTATTAACCCATAATTTTATAATTTTTATTATAATCCTAAACTAAGTGATTTCAATTTAACATTTATTACACATATTCCAAAAATGTTTCATAACTAAAAATATAAATGATTTTAGCCTAATTTATTTTATAATAATTTGACTTTCTATTTCGTATAAAATAAAATATTTATAAATTTTTATAAATAACATATATTCTTTTATAAATTACTAATGTTTTTCTCGCTTCACAGTGAAAAAGACTACCTAATCATTAAAAATAAATTTTCATTTATTATAGTTTATAAAGTGAATATTACTAAAGTTTACTGAATAACTGATTTTTTATTATAAAAATTTCTATTCTAAATAAGTGAATTGCCCTTTTTCAAAAGCTAGGTATTTGTTGGTATTTCTACAGCATTGAAAAATATATTTGAATATAGTATAAAAATATATTCCATGTCATGTTTAATTCTTTTATTTGTAAATTTGATATATAATCAAATAAAATCAGAAATTTATGAAAGATGAATTTAAATTATATATATGCCTGAATGTAACAAAATACATAGTAATTTTATATATACCTGAGTTAAATAGTTACGAAAATTTTATTAAGTATTTTTAAATCTACATTAATTACATTTTACTTTATTAGAAAGTTATTATTTCGTATGTACTAAGATTTAAAACAATATTTTAGTTACACACAGAATAATAAGTATTAGTAGTACAACTCACATTTATATATTTAATAGAGAAATATCCACACTTTAATTTATCTGTATAGTAATTTTTACTTGCATTTTACAAATAGCATTTTAATAAGAGATACTTATGATAGTTCATCGAAATAATTCAGACTTTTTCTTCACAATTACTAATGTCTGTATATATACATAAAATTAAAACATTTGAATCATTTTTATATTTATTAACTGATAAAAATGTTCAGATTTTTTATATTTTATTCCATTATATGGTTCCTTATATAATGTTAATACACAAACATTATACATCTTCTATTGATAGATGTAATGATCAATGTAATGATATATTATTACATATTATTATCTTGTATATTACATATGTATATTACATATTACATCGTATTGATAAATGTAATGATTTTTAAAAATTATATTGTTGTATTATAAGGTTGTCAAGAAAATAATTGAGATATATGCTAAACATAAGTAGTACATAAATAAATATTAACAGCATTATTAAGCAAACAGTTAGACGTATCTTATTTAAAATATCACTATTATAAAAATTAATATTGTATATCTATAAAAATATTAAATTTATTATATGAATTATATTTTGTAGAAAGGTTTTTACGAATTTCGAATGTGTACTAAAGCAGTTTTACGCGTAAACATTCTTATGGATTCACACATCTTAACTCTTCTGCCAAGTTACAACATACAATATAAATATGAAGAAATAGAATACAAAAGAATTATTTATATACTTTCCCAATGCCTATCAAATCGATTTAATATAAGTACAAATTTAAGAGAAATATTATATTTGGCGCAGTAATGTAATCATAACATTCAAAGTTAATTTCAAATATAGTCTACGTACAATCTACAGTACAAACTATTTCTAAAATTACTTTAAAAAATAATGTTTACTGAAATATAAATAATAAATATTTAGTATATGGATACCATATAAGTTAATTAAAACAATAACGTAAAATATTATATATATAAACCATTTGTTAAATACACATTGTATTGAATGCTTTAATTTTAAGTTCTCAGACGAAATAAAATATTAAAAATTCAGAGAAAGAGTTAGGTGTGATAGGTAAAGTAATAAAAAAAAATAAAAATTATGGAAGGGCAGATCTATAATTTTTTCGTACAAGGCGATGCTCGTAGCTCAAGAATCCAAAAAATTCCACAATAAAACTCAGAACTCATGGTTGCGACATTAATTCGAAGAAAAAGTTTTTTAAAAATAAAATAGAATGGTTTATGCAACCCAAATATAGCATACTATTGTAAGAGAGCTTTCGAGAATTTTCTATGAAAGATATCTGTATGAATCCAATGGTTTTCTAAAAACAAGAATACTATTTACACGACGAAGGTGTAACACATCTTGAATTATGCATGTAAAATTGGAATCCGACAAAATAATGCGAATCAAACTCAGCATATAAAAGAGAATCATGATTGTTTAATAAAATGATTTAAAGAAAGAAATGGACAGATCATCGATTAATTTTTTGTCTTTGACTTGAATATTATCTGTGATTCTTATATTGTTGAATAAAACTTCATTAATTATAAATTGACTCTTAAATTTTATTTAATTATTCTTAAATCCAGATTAAATGCGCATACTAATCGTATAATTTTTTTGAGTCTTTCGAATATATCTGTAATCCAGTTTTCAGGTTAACTTTTAATTCACTTAAAATTCCTTATGTGTTTTCTTTAATACTCGAAAATTCTTTAGAATTTATCAGCTTCGAAACACAAAAGAAATACATAAATTCTTAGTACCGAAAAAACTTATTCGTTGTATAAGTACACATAATTTAATTATTAGCATATTACGATTATAATTCACCGTGCTTTTGTATGAACCTGATATACATGTACTGATAAATTCATTTAAATGAAGTGAAATATATAAAAGCAAATATTAGCAATTATAAAATATGAATCTGGATACCGAAGAGAACTCTTAAAATCTGTATTGAATAACAACACTTGATATTAATTCTAAAACATTTAAGGATGCTAGATTTTTTCAAAAAATTATATATACTTATAGTTTATTGCTATTTCTGTGAAACGTTTATATCTAGCTATCTTAATGACTAGGTTAAAATAAAATTAGTTTATAAATTCATACTATATACGTATCATTTAAAATTATTTTAATACATTGATAACTATACTGGATTATGCAATAATATTCAATAATAGTTATTTTTTGCTTCTTTCACATTATTTCAAGTATAATAAAATTACACAATTTCAAAATAAAATATACATAATACCTTATCATTATATATGCTGTTATAATTTATATTAGAATTTCATTAGTAGTTTACTGATTAAAAATTATAAAGAATATATGTATATATTCGAAATTGAAATCATATTTACAATTTTTTATATATACAAACAAGAATTTTCAATAATAATAAGACTGCTATATCAGAAACAGATATTCAAGTAAGAAACTCTTAGAAATGTGAAGTTAATCTACAAATGAATTGTTTAACATTTTATAAACATAAAAGAATAAATTGATATAAATTTCATTTATATATTTCGTTTATGTATGTTAGATTTGATAACACAGGTTCATTGAAACTTTCTTCAACTTATAGTTGTGTTATTTATGCATCAATTATAAAAAAATCAACATTTAAAAATTTTCAATTCTAATTAGCATTCTATCATACAATATAAATCTAATCATAGAGTGCTAATAATTTAAAGAAAAATGCATTTATTATCTTTAGGAATTGTTACGTGATTGCTTCCAAAATCTCATTAAGTCTTGAATACGCTTTAGTGCAGAAGAAAATTGTTCAATTCACGACGCTTTCGTGGAAGTCATGGTATCAGATGGATGATGCTCTTTATTTACTTGATATGCAGTAAGATATATACAGAGCGATATATGAACCCTTCTTGTTTTATATTACGCTCTTCTGTAATTAGAGGTTATGATTTTGCTACAGTAGACTAAAAAACTGTAATAAGTTATGTATATACAACTTATTATTATTAATTCGAATAAAAAGAACAATATCATTATCATTATTAGAACTGAATGATTTGATCAGCAATTTATAATGATAATCCATACATTTAGAATATAAATTTGAGGAAATATACGTAATTAATTAAGTTCAAGTCATAAACATATTTTATTTATAACAATATATTTATTAAAAACTAAATACATAGTAATTTATTTCTTAAATTGATTTGCTTAAATATTAATAAATTTGATATATTTTCAAATTGAAACGAAACAGACTTATATAAAACTTACAAACAAATTCCATAAAGTATTTATTAAAATCTTAGAATGGATTTAATTCGACGAAATATTAGAAAATGTATGCAGTTTCAGTGATCTTCTGTATTTGAATTTCAGAAAATAAGGTAATAATATATAATTAAAGTAGCACAAATAAGAAAACCATATAGGACAAAGAATACATGAGAAACAATACAGAGGCTAAAAATTTGTCAACCGTTTAATTTTACCACATTTTTCTATTAAGTTAGCTTTGCCTAAATAATGGATGCAGTGTATCATTTTCATAGTCTATTTTCATTCAGGAACATATACATATATATTTATTTTCGAAATGAAATTTATAAGGATTTATGTCCACGCATAAACAATTTTTATTTAGACTTAGTTCTGTTGGTAGACTCTATGCACGCATTATCTTTCTCCATTCATCTCGTGTGTACAAACTCTGGTATAAACGTCTATATTTTATGCTATGAAGGGTCCACTATATGGACGATGTACGTAGAAGATACGTGAACAACGCAGCACCAGAACGCAGTTACTCTGTAACTCTTCGGTTCGTGCGAAATGGCAAGGCTTTCGGGTGACGATGAACCTGCGCTTTCATAGAACAGAAGCTCGCGAGTGCAGTTTATATGGCGTTAGATTGAAACGTAGCGTTATGTAATATTAATAACGCTCACTCATTCGACCCAGACAACTTCTAAGTACGATGCAATTTACCAGTAGAGAGGGAATTAATGACGGTCGTATAATTTCCTCTGTCGATCGAGCACTTTACTGCATACGTAGACGTACGAGGGAAACTTGGCACCGAAAGTCATGTTATTGCACGAACAGATTGGTTATGTTGTTCATTTAAGCTACTTCTATTACTAGGTTCAAGTACTTATTTATATATAATATAGTAAAATTTTACGTTCCTAAGCTATCCGCCAAAATTCTTTAAAACATAGGTATTTACTATACTACTTCTCTTTTAAATCTTATTGCATGGAGTTTCTAACTCTCAATTTCACTTATATTGTTTTATAATCAAATTTTTTTTGCTTAATCAATTTTTATTTCCAACGTATTTATATTTTAATCTAGAAAGAGAAAATATAGATTGTTAGTATATAAAATGTTATATGGTGTTATTATTAAAGTTTTTTATTTTTCTGGTTTTAAAAGAATAAAATGCAATATAAATATTAAAAAATTTCTTTTGTTTAGTCATCAATATGTATTTCACGGAAAGAAAAGTTTGTAGAAAAATGTAATTATTTGGAAAAAATTATAACAATCGATTGTTATTATTCAACATGCATATTTCGTTGATTAAAATTTCTATAATTCTAATAGCTACAACTTGTGAACTCATTCTAAAAAAAGAGTAAGATTAAGATAACTGATATTTTGGATGTCTCGTGTATAGTATATACTTAAAGAAATATTATAATTAAGCCAAAATTTAATACAGAAAATTGAAGTAGATAAAAAATAAATATTGCGTTTGTTTATGTAAGGTAGCGTATTTATACGTATATGTCCTGTATAAACATGAGCTTTTTAATAATAACTGGATTAAGTCGCTTTCGAAACAAACACATTTTCTCTTATAGTCTACATCATTTTTAACTAATAGAAAAGAGTCTAGTTTTTAAAGTTAGTAATTACAGAATTAAAATCACAAATTTTAAAATCAGTAATCACAGAATTTTTAATTTATGTAATTTTTCAACTCAGATATTACAAGTATATAATTTACTTTTACTTTTTATGTTTACAATTTTATTATACAATGTTGAAGAAAGCAAAAGGTTATTTTAATATGGATATTATTATGTATTTTAAGAATAACGTTGAAAATAATGAAAAAATTGGCTGTTAAAATATTTCATAAGTAAGGATAAACAATAGAAGTATTTCAATTAATATTGCAATTACTTAAAAGAAATCGTTAAGTTGATATTATAAGTGATTGGTTATTACATATACATTATATGACGTTACAAAGGAAAATGCAGACTCGTAATATCTGTTCTGGATTGCTTTATACCATACTACAAAGATTTCTCATACAATCTACACCTTTTGTAATCGCATATTATCAATACTTTACCTACAAGGTGGGGTCAATTGTTATTTCATCTTTTCCGAATGACTACGGCATTAGGTAAATTAGACAATTTTAGCTACTGACTGTGCAAGCGAATTTTTTCACTATTAGCAGAGCTGGATAATTCTAAATATACATTTTTTCCCCGTTGAGTTCCTATTTCATCCCCATTCTCTCTTATACCGTCTACAGCTCGGTACTTCCGATGGTTTAAAAAACTCAACTCGATGATTAAATATATTTTATTATGATTAGGTTAATTTTAGACATTTAGGAGAAATATTTTTCACTTACGGAGTATTCACATTGTCTGATTATCAAATACATTTGTATGTGATCTGCGTTACTGTTGCAAGTCTTTTATCTTCATGTACGTATATTTTATGTTCGCTATGTATTGATCAGGATCTAGTATTTTCATTAATACACATGGTCCTTTAAAGTTTAGTACTAATTTTTTGTTGATATTTAAATATGTGGCAATAAATCTTACATCGATGTATCTTCTTTATATTTGTTTGTATATCAGTTTTATGTCATTCGCGTAACTCAAAACGTTATTCTTGTATATTGGTTTTACCGTTAGAATTAACTGTTAGTTTAATGCAGTCATAGATTTTGCTTGTCTAATCAATGCTGAATATTAATTTGCTCATTGTCTCATCAGCTGATTTATTGATCGTATTATTAAATGAGAAATAAACTTTGTATATTGCTTGTTCCCTCATTTTCGAATTTTTCGAATAACTTTGCAACTTTGGGCGTCGTTGTATGTTTAAAGTATTGAACTTGTTAGTTTACTCGGGGTGTGCCGACGGCAATGCTTATATAAACGATTTTTTCATTTTCAATAAAATTTTGAAAGTCATTTGAGTTAAATTCGATTTCGTCAAAGCTTATTCTTGTATATTTCTTGAATATACAAGTCATTTGAGTTAAATAACTTTCTCGGACCTGTAGTTATACGCCTCGGTTTATTATGTGATCTAACATAATGTCCGAATAGATTAATAATTTTGCTCGATATCGAATTTTGTTCGCGTATAGCCTAAAAAATTTTATTAATGCAGCAACTATTAATGAAATATATTTGAAACCTCTGGTTGCTCTTTTTAATGACTTTAAATGGTAGACATCTATTGTATTGCAAAGACTATTTTATTTTTTTTAACTGTGTAGAAAATCTTCGATACACCATAAACAATTGTAAATATAGATGCATACTTTTATGTGCATTTACGAATGCCAATAAATTTTTTTAATATTTAAAACATTTTGATAGACCACATATTCGAGATCATCCTATTAGGTTCAAGTGATATTTCGTCCTAGTGTCTAAGAAACATAAACATATAATTATTTTAATTTATGTTTTCTTTTGACTAAATTGCCACGACATTCGTTTAATTTCACTCTGATTTTTCTAATTTATTACTTATACTTTGAATTTCTTTGTCTTTAGTCTGATACAATAGAATTAAACTTAATTAGAATATAAGTTACATAAAATATAAAAAACATGATATATTTTAAATAAAATTGAACCTTCATTTGAAACGTAATTTAGGAAAATTTATAGTTATATTTGGAACATTATAAAATAACTGTATTATTAATACTGCCCGTATTTAATATGAAACATATTGAAATTATTTATAAATTATATATATTTAGGGATAAAAATCTAAGGTTTATTTACACACAATTTACAAGAAAATAATTAATAGTCTCACTTCTCATAATGTATAATTCAACAAAGAAGAAGATGAAGCAATTATACATACTAATAATACTAATATCTTGAAATCATGATATTGTGTGGAAGGTAGTAATGATCTTAAGTAATAATTATTATATAGAGATATTTATTGCATATAACTTTCTACTTTTATAAATGTTCAATGTGCATACGGAACTGTCTGTCTCAACCGATCAAGAAAAGTTTATCTTACTGAGTGCTCTGAGTCTAGAGGGAAATCATATGCAGAAGTATATATAGAGTTTCATATAAGTTTAAAGATAAAAGAAATATCAGCGAACTACTTCTAGAATGTAAATGTTCATGGTTTATTTGTTTCTTTCACTATTTTGAATTATTTGATACTATACTTGTCTCGAATAATTTAATATATTGAAAAAATATTTGGAAAGTTACTGCCATCAGTTTTAATCTTTGAGATTTAATTCTATAAATCATAACATTAAAATAGTAAAAGAAAAACAAGAAATTTTAATGCAAATATTATCAAACAAATTTATAAATATTATAGTCCTATTTTTCATTATTTTATAAATACCATTTTCCATTCGCACATTCTCTTATGTCCATCATTTTATTTCTTGAATAATTATATTTATATTGAGATAGAAGTTTAGAAAGGTAGATAGTAAAAGTTAACTAAACCAGCACAACTACAATACCTTCCTATGATTTAGTATGTAATTCATGTTTTCTGGTTTTTATCATTCATGCATTTATTTCCCCTTTTGCTATGTAATATCGAACTACTATATTTTATTATACAGTAGTTTCCACTGTTATGTACCTATTTTTATAATTTACATTACCTTAACATACATGCATCTTTTTCTTGATATTTATTATCTTGTTCATAAAATATTTTAAATTGTACATTAATAAAATATTTATTTTGTACATAGAAATGTCGACGTAGTATACAATATATATTTAATTCTTTAGGTTTGACAACGTATTTAACTGCTCCTCTGATAAAATTATAAATTTCCTACTTTGTAATAAATTAGTTACAAAATCGTAGAGATAAAAATTTATAAACTTAAAAAGAAACAGAAAATTTATTGTTCTATATGCTTCATTAAAAAATGACGACTACCTATGCTAATAATTTATAAGTAAATGATGATATTATAAAATAAATATTGGCTACACAATTTTCAACGTATTTAGATATAAAATCCTTTCAAAATTATTTGAAATAATTCAGTTGATCGCAATAAAATTAGTAAATTATTATGAAGTCATGAATATTCCTTATTAATTGTTTTAACAAATATTTTTTACCGAATTGTAATAAAAATTTTCTACAGATTTATAACAAAAAGAACTTAAAAATATTGAGACTTTGTGATTAATATGTGCAATGAGATGAATTACATGAAAGGAAAAGCATGCAATTGAAATATTTCATACGAGTGCTGGTGAACTACATTTATTTTTAAACAAATTTTTCTTAAAATATGATTTCTTAAATATTTAGTATTTTTTGATATTTAAAAATGTAGATTACGTAAAATTGTGTATTTTTAAAAATTATTTTTATGCTTAAGAAATAGCTTACAGATCATTTAATATAACAAAAAACTATGTAAAGCTGATAATAAATATTTATTATAAATAATTTAATAAATAACATTAAAAAACTATAATATAAAGTTGTTAAAATGACTTCACTTTCATTTCTTTAGTGAATTCTCACGTTCACAATTGTGCTGAGTAAACTTTCGTTAACGTACTTCTTTTGGGATAATAATTATTCACTGTCTTTGTCTCTTCATTACAGATATATCTACAAGAAATGTAAATAAATATTCTCTCTCTCTCTTGATTTTCCAAAAGCTTGCGCTGCTGTCCGTATTTCTAACTGAAACTTTCCAAGTTCAGACGATTTAATTTGATATCGTGCATCATTGTGGTGCATTTCAGCTAATTCTGTTTTTTCCTATTTTCGTTTCACGTTTAAGAAAATACTGGAACGAAACGTCAATTATAATATGAAGTCTTAACTTAAGAAACCACGCAAATGTAATGATAATTAAAAGACAAGTTCTCTGATGTAAATTAAGTAGGCAGTTAAATATTTTTATTCGAAATTTTAGATAATGTACGAGATACATTTGAAATTGCTGATAACAAATACAATCATCATGGAAAAAGATGATATCAATAAGAGGATGCTGTCTTTTACAATAAGTTACTAATTATTTTCTGTATAAAATTATGTCATAATGACTAATACTTGCGAATTTTTTATATGATTTATGAAAGTTTGTAATGAAGCAGTAAGTGCATTGGAATGGTCTGGTTAATTCCAAGATATATAGATGCATTAAATATCCAAATTAATTAGTACAAGAATATGCGAATTGTATTTTTTTAACATTGCAATTGATAAGCATATTATATTAAAGAAATAAATTTATGTCAGATACATTGTCTTATAATTTATTTCAAAATGTTAAATATAGCTGTTAATGGAAGGTTATTAATTGTAATTAGAACATAAAATTAAATTAAATTAGTAGAAGATAAGCAAATAGACGATTAATTTGTAAAATTACTTTTTCAATGATAAAAAATAATTTTCTTCGTTTAAAGCTTACAAATGTTGATTGTACGTATTGTTTACCAATATTGTATTAATTTTTGAAAATATTTAATAAAACATATTTTATACTTGAGCAATCGTATAGTGAATTTTGCTAATCAAATTTTTCGAACAAAATGTGTAAAAGATTTTATAAATACATTACGAAAGAAACATTGAAATTCTATGTCAAGATGTTTATTTGTAATAATTCTTTAACTCTAATTATTAATGAATAACTCTAGAATGGTATGTAAGATGAGCTGGGGAACGAAAAAACTAAAAACAACGTTAGTACTCAGTAGAAAATGAAAAAATACTACAATGACATTAATTTGCTAGGATCATTTCATGTGTACAAATATTTTCTTCCAATGGTACAAAATGGAATATAAAATGGCTTAGTTACGGTCGTCTGATAATTATGTGCTTAATATTGTACGTGAACTTTTATATAGTTTTAAATGCATTAATACCCCCAACGATATTGCTTGCTTACATTTTTAAAAAGAATAACAAAAGAGACTCTTTTGTCCGCGTATTGACATAAATATGCACCAGGTTTAAGGCAATAGCTTCAAAAACTAAAAACAAAGCAGACGAAGTAAAGCCGAATTAGCTGAAAAAGAGTTATTGGGAATTAGAGGTACAATAAAGTGTACGTAAACCATACAAAGAAGGAAAAAGAAAGAAAAAGAGCGAATGAGTAAGGAAGAGAGAGAGAGAGAGAGAGAGAGAGAGGGAGGGAGATAAATAGAGAGAGACGCTCAGTATGAGAGAAAGAAAAGTGAGAGTGAGAGGTCGAGTGTAAAAAGGTATGGGAAGCGAAAGAGCAGATGACATCGAATAAACGATGTCTTTATTGTGCCGCGGGGGAAAGATAATAGGAAACCGATAAAGTCTCATAGGCCGAGGTTGACTGTCTGGTTTGGTACAGCAGGCGGTGCTCTCGCCCAAAGGCAAGAACATCGGTTTTGGCTCGCGCAGCCGAGAATTTGTGACACTCGGTTTTCCTCGACTCAAACGTCCCACTCCTTCGTCTTTTCTTCATAGTTCTCAGTCTAACTTCCTTCCTCTCTCTACTATGCTGCACAGGCGCCGCACCGCCCGTAGTCCGACCAGAATATTGCTGTATAAGCCTCCGCGCGTTTAATACCGCCTTATGGCATCTCCGCAGAATACGCGATTTTACAGGGGAAGTAGAAAGGAAGCAAGGAGCTTTATTTCCCTTACAGGTATTTGCGGATGTTACACATCCGTACGTGGAGAAATATTATTACATTGAAAATATATTGTCGGGGTGGTGAGAATTTAAGAGGGTGCCGAGCGTCATGGATATTACATTCTACGATTGGTTATTAGAAGGGACGCGATTTTAATTTCAGAATTTGCTTAACAGGCGCTTTTAATAAAGCATTATCTGAAGAATCTTTTATATTGAAATATTTCAGGAAATAGCTGATAGAATTTCGGGTTTCCATAAATTTCATTTCATAAATAATAAAACTTGAATATTTTATAAAATATTATTTATTTGATACAAAAACCAAAATATCTAAAAATAATGATACTCATAAAATTGTTTTTGTAAAAAATGGTAGAAAATGGTAATTTTCTTAATATTCATTCGTACTTATATTTAAATAAAAGCGTACAAAAGAGTTTTTACTGCATTTCAGAAGAATCTTATACGTATACATGTTTAAAAGTCTATTTTAACAAAAATTCACACATGTTAGGCATACATATAGTATAACTGGTACCTTTAAAACAGAGTGCACTCGGTAATTCAAAAATTATTTACTCAATTTTGTGTTATTCATTTTAATAGTTAAGCTGTATTCTTTTTAAAACGAATTAAGTGAAAATTTTATTTCACAAAATTTCAATAAGTTAAAAAAGAATTAAAATTAGCGACTTCACTTTATTATATGAATTATATTTTACATTATCTATCCTCCATTAGTTGTTTTAATTCGATATTAAAAATACATTTTACGTCAGAATTTTTAAAAGCTTTCTAAATATTTTATAAGAAAATAAAATGTAAATAAAATATAGAGTAAATTAATTGATATTTCTATAAGGCAATGCGTCATATTTTTATGAAATAGTCAAATGATGTATATTTTGTTAAAAATTAAATGTAATAAATCACATTACTTTTATTTAAATATAATAATCGTATTATAGTAATATGTTAAAACATAGTACTCAAAAACAGTGGCCGTGAGAATATCTAACTTTAATTGAATTTTGTAGAGTTAACGACGAAATTGTTTTTAACATTTAAAAATTTCTTTTAACGTGTTCAATTCACGTTTTTTCAAATTTTTTAAATTTGTGTTTTGATTTTTATATAGTTCAAACAGTTTCTCAAAATATTGAATTTTAAATAAAAAAGTGGAACCTTAATGGGACATGAAGTGAGTAGATTTTTCTATAGTAACACAAAAAGTATTTTGAAGCGTGAGGAGATGGAAAGTCGAGTCATTAGTCATCTCCACGTGTAACAAAAAATAAAAATTTAAGAAAATATTTTGAAAGGAAATAATTTCTTGTAATTATAAATAATAGTTATTTCGTTTTAGTTATTTGTAACAAATTTACAAATGTACTTTGAGAGACTTAACTACTTATTTTTTTATTTTTCAATTATCAGTACAAACATTTATTTTATTGTGTTCATGTTTTTCATTCTTGTCAAGTATTTGGAAATATAATATGCATATATATTGTTCGTTCTTACTACGATGCGTGGAGATATATATATATATATATGCCACGGTTCGCGTAGTCGTCGTATCGTAAAATGAGATGTCACGTTGATCTTATGGTGCTTGAATCAAGATTAGATTTACTTTACCTTCTACTGTTACTCCCTCTGTGAGCCCCGTGTCAGGCTGGGGAAACTTTCGAGCATCGTATGCAGGCATTTTCTCAATCGCTTACTAGCGTCGCACAATTTTACGAGACAAGACGTTGAGATTGGCGGTAAACACGAGCGAACGTACTTAGAAAAAAAAAAAATTGCCAAAAGCATTCATGTGTCCATCGTATTCCAGGCGCATACGTGTATACGAATCAAACATACATTTTTTACATTTAATTTTGAGACGTTATTAAAGAAATGCGTAAAAATAATAATAAATTTTTGTCATTCTCAGATAAACATATTACTCATAACAAATGCAATTTAAATAGATGCTCTTTAAAATGTTTTTTGAAATATATTTTCAAAATATAGTATACGATCGATTGCTATTCATCTATTCTATACATCAATAGTTTATTGCAAATACTTTAGGAAGATATAATATTTTTCTTGTTAGTTTTTTTATATACTAAATAAATTAAATTAAATTGTATCTTAAAACTATAATATATTAAAAAAAGACTATATCTTGTTCATCGATCAGAAATATATTAAATTTGAAAATTAATAAACAATTGATCCACTAATGATTACTATCTTACCATTATTATTTAATTAATTAGCTAGGCTATTTAATATAATACAATAAATAAGATAAGGTTTGAAATGTTTGCTTTGTAAGAAGACAACCTATGAAAATTTATAAATATTTATATAAAGTATCTACATGAGTACTTCTAAATAATGTTTGTACTTGAAATATCGCAATTGTCTAATATTATTAACTAAATACATTAATTAATAAATGAATGCATAAAATCAAATCAAAGTAAAAATTAAATTTTATATTTACTGTGACTTCTGTCTGTATGACTCCGACCCGCGGCAATTGCGCCGTGCGGATTCGGACTTGCGCGATGTTTCCGAAGGAGATTCGGAATGTTCCGCCAAAAGAGCCTTCACGGTGATTGGCGCGATGTAGCGTTCGGACGTGGTGACGGGAAGCGTCTTTACGTTGATTGGAGTAGCGTCGCTTGGAAACGTAGTGGCGGGAAGCGTGTTCGCGTCGATTGGGGTGGTGAAGCTCGGGTTTTCTGAATATAAAAGCTCATGCGGAGGTCTGTGGGTCAGTGTGCACAGAGAAAAAGACAAGAAAAGACGGGTACGCCGAAAGCAAATCATGCTGGCGCTGCTGGGGGGGGGAGGAGCAAACTATTCAACAGACTTTATTTCTTTTCCCTGAGGTGTCTTCTTCCTACACAAACTGTCCTTCGTAAAACAAAAGAGCAATTCAGCTACACGCGGACCTTTTATACGTAGAAACACGAAGGGCAACCTTTCAGATAAGAGATTTGGTGACCTTGGGTTGTCAAACTAAAGCAGAAAAAAGGTCGTTCGAACTTACGGAAGGATTTTTGGAGAAGACGATATGCAATTCCCAGGCAAAGGATTGCGACTTTTTCTCAAATGAATAAAATTAATGAACTGTAATAGCGTATTACTTCTTCAATGTATACATATAAAATTATTGACGAATTTATATCCAAGTTCCAATTTGATTAAATTACATTAAAATTAGAGTTGAACTTATTGCTTTTATTTAATTTAACTTTAAGTTTAACTTACCTTTTCAAAAAAAATGATTTAATTGTTAATTAAATGATTTTGTAGAATGATATTTATTTGTAAGATTAAAATATAAACATTCAACTTGGTTAGAATGAGCCAATCGTTTCGAATCTTCAAAAATTCCTTCTTGCAACTCTTTATAATATTTCTAAAAAACATTTTTTATTTTTTACAAAATACCATAACATAAATATAAATATTTGATCATTTTAATACATTTAAACAAATATTATTTTTATCTTGGCGTTATTAATCTAATACGTACATACATTATTTACAATTATATGCTATTGTAGGATAGTTACTAAAACTGTATTATTCAAGAAACTTATAAAGTATAATTTATTTATTATTTAATAACACATTAAAGTATATTGGAGTTTCATATTTTGTAATATACATTTTTTGCTATATAAAGTGTTATTTTTGTATTGCTAATTAAATTCTGAATCATAGGGACAGAATTTGTTTAATATAAAACATAATTATAAAACAATATTTAAAATCTCTTAAATAAAAATAAAACTATTTATTTCTTTGTAAATATCGGTATTTATAAATGCAATTGTTATATTGATTTTATTTTTTTACTTTAACTACATACATACACATATAAATACATACATACACACATACGTACATGCATATATATATATATATATATATATATATATATACATAATGCATTATGTAGTGTATATTATTTTGAACTTTGATTAATTGAATTTTCATTTTTCATTACAATTAGATTACTATAGTTCAGAATTTCTTTATGTAATATTTTATGATTTTATGTTTCTTTTCAAATCATGAAACGCTGTACCGGTTGATCACTTTTTGTAGTCTCTAGTATGATGCTAGGAAATATTCTAAACAGTAGCAGTGCTGATCAATTTCAGCTGACCTGGACACCATAGAAGATTCTCTTAATGTTCAGCTGATGAACTACATCGAAAGACAATGTCTGCAGGGCTTTTGGAGTATTTCATATATTGCCGCATCGCAACTGGAAGCAGAATCTGAAATTTGCTAATCCGATTAACAATGAAGATTGAGTAAATTCGATGAATGCTCTAAAGCCGTATCTATACTACCATGAAGTAAGAGCACTCACAGAATGATGTTCCTAAAAGGGCGAGATCCATCTAGATTCAGCCAACTAACCTGCATGTGAGTACGTACCGCATAGGTCAGACCGCGACAAAGAAGAAATTCAAATAGAACCGACCTTGGCTCTCGTGGATATTTGCAAAAATTGAAGTGTCCGGGTTAAGGACCTATCAACGGCATACATCGCTACTGCAAACGATATCTCAAAATTGGCGAAAATACGGAGAGCCTCTTTAGTTCGATGATGCACTCCGATGGTAATATCTGAAGTATTAACAACTAATAATTCGACGATTTTCCGCGATAATATTTAAAACAGATTTTTGGCTTGAACAGTGACTGGCGCTAGCTAACCCTTGGAATAATAAAGAGATATTTCTCAATACTGAATGTTTATATATAACGATACTGAAGTATATCCTATTTGAGAATTTATAGAAAATCTATTGTTGCTAAGTTGTGATTGTGAGAAAGCTTTCATCTGATGTTATTAGACTGGATTATTCTGCCTACAGCAGAAAAAATGAACGAAGCTTCTTGACTGCCGTGAGCTCCTATTGCAACTTGGGATTTCCGTGCGGAAAATCATTAAACTTGCATTACCCTGCGGCATTCTGAGACATATAAAACCTTGTACGTAACTTGGCACAATTCATACCGCGAAATAGTGTGATTTGACAAAGACACCTTCTAGCAACTAAGTTGATCTTTCACACGACACATATGCTGAAAAATTTCATACTTCTGCATAAAAGTTTCGTAATCACCACGTAGTTAGCCATTCTACACAAACTTGCGCTGCATGAATTTGAATGCATTGGGAATACTGCGTCGCATCGTTAAGACTAAAAGAACAAAAAAGTAGAAGAGTAACAAATCGGAAGTTTTCTGCACTTAGTTTACATTAATTCTCCTAGAGCTGTGCACGACGATAATCATCTCCGCTGTTAACAACGAATAGGAAACAGCTTTCTGTCTCTCTCTCTCTCTCGCAGCACCCTTCAGCAAGTCGTCCATTTCAATCGAAAGAGCGAGAGTGTAATCATTGCTCGATGGGTACCAATATGCCTTTCGGTTTCCGATGAGAGATGTGGGGTGGGCAAAGAGATCGATGTTCTTAGCGCTGTGACACGTTTCGGTAACTGAAAGCGTCCCGTGGCGAAGTCAAGAGCTTTTCAAACAACATCGAGTTCCTGCTCGCAAAGGCACAAGATACTCCAAAACATATATTTTATGGAATGAAAAAGTGACATCCTCTTAGATCTCAAATGCTAAAATTTAATTTTATCAATAACCTTATTAAAGAATCTAATAATTTCAATATTTAATCAAACAAAATTCTATGGTTAATATAATAATAATGTTTCATAATTATCATTAAAATATGTTTGATAATTTTATAAGAAGCAAAATAAAAGTTATTCAAAAAAGATAATTTATTCATATAAAATGCATATACAAGTAATAAATTTGTTAAATATATCATAACAGACATAGACACGAAAAATGTTCAAAATATATTCAGTACATATTTTCAATAATATGGATATAAAATTTTGGCCAGAGAAATTACAAAATTTACTTGAAACTAAAAAGTCACAAAGCAAAGTATCATATTTAGTATTTATTTAACATGATTTTATTTTTTTTTAATTTTAATTAGCATGAGCGTCATATTAATAGAATATTACAACATTCTTGAACCCGTCTATCCTATTTACATATATAATATTACAAATTCACAATGAAAATAGCTCTATTGTTAATTAAAAAATACGTTCGGTAATATTGTTGCGATCTGCTAGAGCTGCAAATAAAAGAGCGGGTTTTATAAATTAGTATTATTGTATGTTTATTATTGGATATATATATGAATCTGATTGCGTGTAAGCGCAATCATATACCATGTTAAAATACTTTGTATTTAATCTTTTGAATTACACTTGCTAAAGCAATATAAATAATAATCATGTTTGAGTAATAAAGTTTTCTTACTAGTATATAGAGTTTAACTTATACATAATTTTTTTACTTTTTTCAAATTATTATTTTTATTATAATAAACACAAATTCGAGTTCCTCAAATTACTATCATTTAAAATATTTTTTATTAATCATTTTGGTAATACATTATTTTTATTTAATGTAACATTGAATTAAAAAATATAAAATCACTTTTATTATAAAAATCTATTGAATAGGATTTCTAGTATATTCATTAAATAAAAAGAATTTACATTTACATTTATAAAAATATAAAAATTTGAATTTTCCTATTTAAAGAGAAAATATTCTTTCTCTGGATTGAAAGAATTACTTAGAATAAAGGAATTCTATATATTTTATGAAACTATTTATTAGCGATTAATTTATCTAGAAATTCTCTATAGCCTTTCTTCTTTCATATAGTCAGTCTGAAATTTAACAAACATTTTGGTGAATATAATGAAAATATTTTAGTTGTTAGAATATTATAGACATATTCTTAATCACGATAATAAAGAATAAACATAACTTGTTTATTCTTTATTAACATATTTTTTTATAATAGAGACACGTTATAATATTCGTAATAATATTAAGAAATAATAAATTTTAATAATAAATATAATAAAATAAATAGACTGTAACTTTTTAACTTCAGTAAGACTTTCTTAAGAAAAATATTGGATATTAACATTTTTACTCAGCTTAATGTTTCTTCGTCTTTCATTCGTTTTCGTAGTATAGCATTTTTTTTACATATAATATAAAAATGTTTTGGAAAAATCCTATGTCTATCTAAATAATATTCTTATGATATTATGAATAAGTAAAATAATATTTTAAAAATTTATATATTTAATATTATATAGATTTATAATATTTATATTTAAGAACAATAACATTTATTATCCATGAGCATGTTAGTGATAATCCTTTATCACTTTTTATTTGCTAAATTTATGTTTTTGATTTGTTAATAACATAAAATATCAGGCATATTTTAGAAACAAAAAAGCATAATGTACAAATGTGAATATAAACAAGAAAATATTTCATCTTATATATTTCTAGAAACAATCATATTGAAAAATATAATGATGAATGAAAAAATATTTAATTCTAAGTATTTTCTTACATTTTTCAGAATAATAAATAATGAACATAAATAAGAATAAGATATTTTATTAAAATTATATCAACGTAAGATATTAACTTGGTAATCCACGGTTTTAAAGTTTATGCATATCCAGTTTACTTTGTGCGGCGAGTTTGTCATCAGTGGTTGTTCAGACGAGTGTAATGTCTTTCTTTTTTGAAAAACTTTCTTCGACGTGCGCAATATAACTTCCTTTGCCCTCACGCGTATCCGCCAAATTCTCGCTTGGATGCTTTAACGCGATCTGTGACAAATCGAGAGTTTAGACTCTGACGATTCTTGCTCTCTGCTCACACAGGAACAAGGAAATGAACTCAGCGATTTCCATTTCCCACAGCGTGCTTACAAACCCTATTCACGTCATTCCAACTCTCAGTGATTGGTATACAGCGGTAGAAAAAGTTTATTAAAAATTACCATATTTTGCACCAGCCAATCAACATGAATTTATTGGGCAAGATTTTGGTATATGTTTCTAACTTTTAATTATGCAAATATTAATAATAATATAGTAACTTATTCTGAGGTATTGTTCATTTCGTTTTCTTTTCTATGATATCTTGTTTATATATTTTCAATATTTGAATTTATATTGCTAACGTGGAATAAATTTAAATATTAAGTTCTGAAAAATTTAATGTAACTTGGTAAATAATCATGCAAAAGCAGAATATACAATAAATTAAAATCATCGATCAATGTAGAATATTAAATATTACATTAAGAAAAAACTGAGAACCATTTGTTTTTCATGAAGCTGTTGATCCGTACGCCTTATATTCATAAAGTTTCACGTAGCAAAAACTATGAATATTTTTGTATATTAATTTTTATCATAATTATTTATCTAGTAAATCAATACTTCTTTTAATATATTGATTGTAAATCTTGTTAATGTCTTGAGGTAATTTTTAATTTTACTCTTTTTTCTAGATATTTTCTTATATCGTTACATGTTAATCTCAGAGTTTGATTGACTCGAAATCTAATTCTATTAAAATTTAATATAAATTTCGTTATGTAGTGAAAGGAATAAATTAACTAACTCACAGTATGAAATAGTGATATTTGCTTGCTGCCTTGACATCCGTTTCATTTCAGTCTTACTCTCTTCATTTTCTAATTGAAGCTAAGATTCTCGCAATGAATTTTATGATTTCATTTATATTCAGTTTTCATAAGAAAAAGGGAAAATATGGAATTAATATAAACGTACATACATGTGGATATTCATTAACTGTGTGATAGAAAATGCTTCAGAATGAATACGAAATGCTTTTATGAATATTTCTCTTAGATTTTGGTCTCATTTCGTATTTTTTCGATTCATGATTTAATTTCTTTTCAATTAAATGACTCGTATATATAAACAAGGAAGAGAAACATTTCTTATACTTGCATTGGAATGTAATTATTTTTTTTTTCATTCTTTAATTAAAACGATTTTAAAAGAATTGCTAACTACAATATAAAAATTATCATGTTCTACTGAAGGTGGTGTACTTCAATATTCATAGAACATTTCAAATAAAAGAAATATAAGAAGAAAATTATTAATCTATAGGTTATTGAAAAGAAAATGTAGAAACAATTTCCTACAAATAATTGCAGTTCGGCATTATACAACCAGCACTTATAGATATATGCACTTTGGGAGTATCTTATGGTATGCATTTATAGAAATCTAGTTTTCATGACATGTCGCATGATTGAGACATTAAAAATATGCAAACATAGTAATTGCATCTTTTATTATTTTTTAAATAAAGTGATCTTGCAAAAGAATGTGAAAATTTTTAAGTTGATACTCGAGGCGAGCAAGTTCACGTTCATTTTTATTTGCTTCTTTAAATAGTTTATTATTTATGAAATATAATAAACATTTTTTACAACTAAGTCATTTGTAGCTTTAGGAATAAACTATTCTCCTTTAATTAATTCTTTAAGAATTTCAAGTCATCTTAATAAACAATTATTTAAAATATTATTGAACGAAATATTTATTCTACTAAATCTTTGTACATTTAATTAGTATCTATGAGTACTTAATAGATTGTAGTATTTTCATTAATTAATAATATACGAATTTTATAGGATTACACTTTTAATAAATAACTTTGGGCTTGAAAATATTTTGATGAAACTAAAAAGTAAGAGCATCTTTTAATTTAATATTTAAGAAATATTTCTTTAAAGAACGAAAAAATATTCAATGAATGGATATCTTTTAGTATTTATAGTATATTATTTTTATAATAGCATAGATGATGATGTCATGTCACTATTTTAAAAACAAAATCGAAAAATGCGATAGTTGGCGGTTATATTCAGTTGTTTATGAAAAATGGAAAAGTAATCAATAATTGTTGTATGATTGATTTTCTTAGAGAATGTTTAAAGAGATACACGTGTTCTACATAATCATTATATATAACACAGGAATTTTTTACTATAATATAATTTTTATAATCCTCAACTTAAATAATAAAAATGTATTTATATGTATCTATATATTATATAATTTAATGTATAAATATTTGTTTTACTTGGAGCTAAATATATTGAATACATAAATACTTGAAAAACACGTATTTTAAATACGTTTAAATGCATTGATTTAATTGAATTTTTCTGAAGTAGTTTCGTAAATTTCGGAATAAAACACTTTATTGTACTGTTAGTTCGATCCGCTACAAAACATGGATCTGCATACGTTATCTGTGTTGTTCTATGCATTGTACAAGCAACACATACCAGCGTGTTGCGTACTTAGTATTTGAAAATCGTTCTGGTAATTTACAATTGTATAATACATGCAACTTCATTCAAATTGCACTGAGCGAATAGAACGATAATTAATTTGATTTTGAAGCAAATTTTGAGACAAGAAGGAAGATTATTATCTTTGAATTCTAAGCAGATTCTGACGAACTATTTTAACTAAATAACACATTATTAGCATTTGGATTGAAAAATAGATACAAAAATTAATTTCTTTTAAGATTATGTATAGACTAATTAATGAACAGGAAATAGTATTTAAATAAGCATTGAGTTAAATTTAATTTTCTAAAATAGATCTACTATTCTTAAGACATGTAGTATTTCTGATTTTTATATAAAAATAAAATAGTGACATTTTGTTAAGAAATTCAACTTACTGGAAGAAAATTACTATAAAATAACTAACTAATTCTACGTCAATTAATAAAATATGAAAGAATGTAAATGTATAACTTAAACTTTAAATACTTTTTAATTTCAATCTCATGTATATTATTTTCTGGATATAATATATTTTTAACGTTGAATTAAAAATTTTATTAAGTTACTAAATAAATAAATCAATATATATATATATATATATATTTAACGATGTTAGTATTAGTTGATATTATCTTATTTTTAGTTAACAAAGTTTTTCATTATACTTTTAAATTTCTATAATTTTAAGTTGAATAAACAATGATATGAAAATAAAACTTAAAAATTCTCTAAAAAACCGTTGATTAAAATTTTTTGCGAAAGATAATCAGATTTTGTATAAATTACATTATCCATAATTAAAAATACGAATACTTCAATATAACATCAAATTGTTTCTTTTTCATAAATTCTTTGTGATGTAATAAAAATTAATCTTTAAATTATATCTTAATAAATATTAACATTACAATATTTATTAAGAAGATACATAAAATATATAATTATATATACTAGAAATAGAAATATAATAGTATTAGAAGTATTAAATATTGATAAATATGATTAAAATTTCCTAAAAGTTATTAGTAAATTATATGGTAACCTCGTTGTAATCTCTATAGATAGCAAATAAATTCTGGTTAAAAATTAAGTTTTGACAATCCATCTGACAATGAATTTATGTACATATTTAATAGATTTATGCATCCAGATATTTTTATATGGATATACAAGCGTATGTGTCCGTGTAACTTTGCATATACCTAAAGATTTTACTTGACGTCTATGTTCAGCTACTATATTCTATTTAGGCTTTTAAATATATATTTCTTATATTTTTTTGACGTCTATGTTCAGCTACTGTATTCTATTTAGGCTTTTAAATATATATTTCTTAGATTTTTTTCTATTTATTGAATACAATCAAGTAACATTTTATAAATATTTTCTGTTATAATGTTATGTTTTTTTAAATATTATATTTCACGTTATCTATTGTTTATTCAAAAAAATTTTAATATCCTTTTTTTTTAAAAATACATTTATAATATGTATTTCTGCAAATAAAGCTATTTAAAAAATTTTAAAGTTATTTTTATCTGTACGTTTTATTATGAGAATTTTATGAAAAAATGGTTACAGAGTAGATTTCACTTTTACTATATATACGTTTAATTTTCGGTTTATGGCGCGTTCATAATTGTTTATTTGACTTATCTATACTTGGTACTTTATCATTTCTAATGTTTCATAAAGTCAATACCAATAAATTATTGTGGAGTAATAATTTGAAAATTGTATCGATATAATTTATTAATAAGGATTATAAAATAAATAAATTTTACGTGATGAATGACATAAAATCCGAAAATCATGTAATAAATATCTGACAATAATACATATTCGAAAATTAAATCCGGCTAAGCAATGACCGAAATAAGAAATTATTACTTAGAAGGTTGACTAAATTGATAATTATATAGGAGATTTTTCAAAGTATACATTTGAATTTGTGAGATTCACAGATTTAGTGTATCAGAGTTTTTAAAGTAAATAATACAATAATAAATATATTTTGATATACTGAAAACAAAATTTTATTAATAATAATTAATCAAAGAATAAGAAATACCTAAAAAATTATTGAAGGTTTAAAAAGAGAAAAGTAATAAAATATATAGTGAAAAATATAATTTATTACTAATAGTCAATAGGAATATTTAACATAAATGAGTTCGCGCAATTAAATTTACTTCTAAATTTAGTTCGTATGTAAGATCCGACGAGACTGATTAAATTATTCTTTCCTTCTTAAAACATATGAAAAATTCTACCTGACTTTTTTTCGATTACTTTGCAGTGTCCATTAAATTATTTCAACAAAAATAAACGTATCTAATTAATTTATACACTGTTTTGATAGAAAGGTATTAATTACATTTTTTAGTGCATTAGTAAATCAATTGATATTTTCTAATAATTCTTTGATTAATTTATTTCAATTATAATATTTTCATGTAGATGCTACTGTATAACTATGTGTAATTTCATTTCTATTATACCGCTTTTTTTAGAAGTAATTAAATTTTTTAAAAAATAAAAAAAATTTTTACGAAATTTAAAATTTTCGTTTATACAGTATAATTGCTTAATAATAGATATCAAATCTATATACTTCTATTAATATATTACATTAATACGTTAATATACTAGTATATTAGTAAATCAGTATAATTTTTATATATTATGCAATTAATAACACTTTAAAAATTTACAAAATGAAAATTTTATTCTCATCATAACTGTTATAAAATTTAGAACAGATGAATTTTTAAGTGATGTTTAATTCGTTGATATACTCGTATGTCTATTTAATAAATTTGTGCATTTATATTTTGAAATATTTATTAATGACAAGTGTCAATTATAATTAATTCATTATTCATTTTATGTTATTTGTATACCGCTAGTAGTGTTTTTAAATTATTAAGATCTTAAAATTATTAAGTTCAGCTGTGAATTAGGAGTAACGTATTTCCTTTCTTTTTTATATTCTTCTTACGATATAATTAAATGATATTATAACTTTTACATAACTAATATTTTAACGATGTTTGAGTATCTTTAATCTTCAGAAAGCGTTATTCATTTCTAATAAAACTTACATTTTCGAATATATTATATTGGATATTAAAACATGGTAACGTTCAACTATTTGCACGAAAATAATGCAATACGTATTAAATTACGGAATAGCATGAACTTGACAAAGCAATGATGTACACAACTCTACAGATATGTGCTCTGTAATCCTGCGTTTCGCAAAATTCGCAGCAAACAAGAGATGACTCGAGCTCCTTGCTATGAGAAGACAAGACGTGCACGGTAGAGAGGAACGCAAGAACAGATTAAATGCATCCATGATCAAGCGACGTGCTATAGTGCCGTGTGTTAACAGCGCTAACATTTACCGGCACTGAGTGATCAATATTAGACCGCAATCCGCGGATATCTCAATCGGATCTCTTCCTTCCTCTTTACATTTCGTCGCTTATGCAGCTATCACATTGATTATAGCGTCAACAGACACTACTCCAATATTCTGTCACCATTTCTACTATGAGCTCGTTTTAATTTATTATTGCGGTTAACAAGTTCGGAGTGAAGAAATTTGTGAAAGACTGTCTTTCCATCGGTACCCAGATAATAAATTATCTTTAGAGAGGTTAAAGCGTATAATAATCGAGAATACATTTTCATATTTGGTACTTGAATGGAAATAGATGGAGAAAGTCTTAATCGGAGCATACGGGATTTGCGTTAGTACAATAATTAATAGTTCTATAAGTAGAAACGTAGTCGGAAATTAATATAAATAATCGCAGTGTGTTTAATGATCGGGAAAAATAGCATATGAAAAATCATTTTGTATATCTATTAATTATCATTATCGAAAGAATCATCATTTATAATTTTGACTATGGAGATTAATATTTTATCAGAATTTACGAAGAAGTTGTTTAGTTATAATTTCATGATAAGTTATAAACGATTGCTCTATTTAAATTATCTTATTGAAGTGATATAATAGCTATTTTTCGTAACGTATATATTAAAATTTAGGAAAAGAAAATATTTCTATGATAAAAACAACAAAATTTATTTTCTGTTCGAGATTTTAATTGTGATGCAACATTAAATATTATTGATTTTAGACATTTTTCTTATACACTACATTTTAGACGAATTACGTAAATAAGATTCATAGTTCTTTTAAAATAATAAATTAAATATTACAATAATTATATATTATTGGTATTTAAATTAATGTTTTTCAATTTCAGTTCAATTTAATATAATTATAACAGGTCGCTGAATTAGAATGGAAGTTCTCTTAAGTTTAACATAATCAATTATAAAGTTATTCCATTACACTTCACTCGTTAAACAATAATTTAATATAATTATATTTCTACTAGAGTACCATTAATAGTTCAGAAAATTTGAAAGAATAATTGTAAAGCATTAACACAGAAACTGTACGTAATAGATCTGTTTTTCGAAAAGTTAAAAAATAAAATATATTATTTTTTCTATATGAGTATAATTAGATTCTACATGACTTATAAAACTAAAAATTTAAGAGGAATATGTCGTAATTCATAATCCTTTAATCCTTTATTGAATCTTTAAAAAGATAAACATGTAAGATGTAAATTTAAATTCCACCTTATTTATAAATGCTCAATTTTTATTTTTCACAAGTTTTAGTTTATGAAAACCGATTAAAATAATATACAAAAAAGATTAGTAGTTTAAAAATCTGTAAAGTCGATAAAAAATTATAGAATACCGGTTCGGTCCTTGCGCAACCCTTAACCGTCATTAGATTCCAGCGCGAAATGGCGTCCTAATGTCATTACCACGAGTGTCCGACAACTACGTGTCGCCGCATACAAACGCCTGAAACTACTATAATCATCTTTATGGACAGATCAAATATATGTAACGTATACAAAAAAATGTAAAAATTGCTAGAAATGAATATTCCTTAATAATAATTAATGTCTGTCTGGAAGTTTTTTGAAAACGTACACTTATTCAATGGAATTCGAAAACTATGAATGAAGCTGCATTTAGTCGGATCTTATAATGGTTTTAGATTATTTTATAGATATTTATTTTATTCTTCTAATATTATTTATTTAACTTTTATTGTTTATATGTAATGATAAAATTTGTATATAATATGATAATATTATAAAAATAAAAATAAAAATAAAAATAAAAATTGATATATAATATTTTATTATAATATTATAAAGCAGCCATTATTTCAACATCTACAATTATGGAAAAGCTATATGGAAAATTAAATATTTTTTGGAAAAAATTTTCTTTATACGTTGATGTTCTGAAAAAATTCAAGAAATTATTATAAGAATTACTACTTTTTAATTAATTATCTCTAAAAAATATAAAAAATTAATGAAGATAATAATAATCTATTGCATGCATCATTAAAATATTTTATTCCTTAGTAATATAGGATTCTTCAACTTAAGCGAATAGATCTGTAGTTCATGTAAGATTACCAATTAAAAACATTAGGTTTTGTTAATCAAAGTAGTTTGATATTCTATTGATATTCCGTTGCCTACAGTGAAAATTTAAATTTTTGTAATAAGGATTTTTCTTTAAAATTATAATTAGAAATAATAATATTTATACAAAATATTGGTATGAGTAATAGAATTATGCTAGACCTTGTAACGTAGACTAAGCTACTGGAAATCTATAGGATAAATGAACATTTAAATTTATAATTATTCTTTTTCTAAACTCATGCCTTGTAAACTGTTATAATATTATGGTTTAGAAATTTTTATAACGGATGTATCCGTACAGAATTATAACTAATAATAAGTACTGAAATAATATTACAGTATCTAATAGTTATATCAATCGCTATCTGTTATCGAGTATAATATTTGAAGATTATTATTACAATAAACGGACTTAATATTCTTGATTAGTCTACTAAATTATTTGAGAATCAGTAATTAAATTTTTTCGAAATATAATTTTTTTCAAGTGTTCTGTAAAAAAATATGTTCTGTAAAAGAAAGTTCTGAAAAAAATATGTTCCACTTTTGATTATTGTTATAATATTATTATTATTATTATAAGTATTATCTTACTATTATTGGTTTGAATATTAATACTTAATATAATATATGTAATTATAACAACAACATGTAAAATATATAATAATGATATTCTAGTAGAGATTGTTATCATTACTAATATTCTTACTTATTATAGTTTGGACAAATATACTTTATTGTTTCGTAAGAGCTATTACTTAAAACTAAATCTTTTTTTACAGAATATTTAACAATTTTAATACAGTAAATTGTTAAACGATAATAAAAATTACAATTACATATTCAGTTTCTTACGTTAGTAATCAATTATAGCAAGTATCTGACTTAGACATACTTAGGCATATGCTTTTTTCTTGTGACATCAAGAAAAAAGTTAAAAATCGACTAAAATTAATATATTAATTACATGTACAATTAATTACATTGTTCACATCATGTAGGAATCGATACAGTTACCCTTCGTCCATCTCGCAGTCTTCCAACCCTTTTAGCATGACAGATCAAGTAAATCGTTTCACGCTTATATCAGGCTTAATGGAAGTTAACGATACATATGCGCAGAAATCCGGTTCTCACCCTCATGCCAACCTCTCGTAAATTGGTATTTACGAGCTGCGGTCGCATACGCGATCGTGGCAACGATCTCGCGACCGCGAAACGAGCCATCTAGTTCTCCCTTCACTAGTCAGATTTGATTGGATCTAATATCATATGCACGCGCCGATTGCGTCTTGTTTCCCGTACAACCTCGCTTGGGGATAGTCTTATCCCACGGGCTTACATCCTTGAGTTTCCACGGACCAAAGCACAGTTAAGCATGAGTAGACTCTTCAGTTTTTGGAAGCTAGATTAAGTTGAAACCTCGAAAAATGTCCGGAGAGAATTGCGAGAAAGTCGGTTAGTAAAAAGAGAATCTAGTCTTTTTTTTACATATTTTGATCTATTGCACAAAAGTCTAAAAATAGCTATTCAATTATGTTTATCTTTCAATTTATTTAAGATTTAACCTCCTGCTGAAGTAGGAATATCTAAATGAATATCATTTTAGGTTACAAAAGAAATTTCGGTAATATTATGTATTTGCATTAATGTTATAAATATAAAATTTGTTTCCGCGATTTAATTTGCATTTCGATTATTTATTGTATAATATACAATTACTTATTATTATTTTTTATGATTATCTATTTAGAAGTATATTAATTGTACTACGAAATCTACGGTTTCTTAAAATTATTATCTATTCCTTAAATTCTCAGATTTGCAGAGATTTCATAACTATTTATATATATACTAAGAACGTTATCACAGAATAGTTCTCAGAAAATTTGCAAAAGGTGCATAATTTTTTTCTTATTAATTTTAATATCTGAAAATTATTGAATCATTTTTTATATTTGAAAAAAGTGAATATAAATTAGATAATTACTTTTATTTACTTCAGCATTTGACTGTAATAATCAAATTTATATTCAATATGTTTTTAAATTAAATGTAAAATTTTACATTTTCTTTGAAAAAACATTGAAGCGTCAATAAATAATTTAATAATTTAGGTTCTTTAATAAATAGGAATCAAATTTGTAATTTCTGTTTATAGGAACATTTATAAAAAATTTCTGCATAACATATATAAAAGATATCTGCCATTTCTGTGGAGTTCGTAAAACGTCAATTTCCTCATGGGACACCAATTTAAAATATTCTAATTATAAATGTCAGTCTACTCTTTTTATGCGATATTTCTGTAAAAAAAATATTTCTTAAAAGTTTCTGTTTACAACTATGTAAAAAAATTATTATGACTTGTATTTGTAAAATTAAACCAATTAGAAGACTATTTTTCAAAAATAAAATTATTTCGATATATAAATCTAATATATAATCGATATCGAAATATAAATCATTCTTTTGTTTAATCGATACAGTAGGAATAAATAAAAATATCTATTTATTTTTATAAATGAAATTGATATCTATTTATTTATACAAATTAATTTTCCTTTTATTGTTAATGTTTCGAAAATAAATAATAATTTTCTTTCTTGTTTTAAATAACCATGTACGTGCAAATTAATCCTCTCACAGAATTTTCTAGTAATTAGACTATTATTCTTCAATTATAAATTTTCATAAATGATAAAAACGTATGTATTAAAATATAATACCAATAACGGAAAAATTTGATTTTATAAACACAAATTAGTAATACACAAGTAGTAGTTCTTTTAATAAATGGAATATAAATAGAACTTAAAAATTACAATATGAATTTTAAAAGGCTATTAACATACCGTCGAGCAGTTTGCCCTCTGAATACTTATCTTTTATTCTTTATAATCTTCGTCCTCACAATTCCGCTTGCCATTATTCTTTTTCCCTGTTATCAGCTTTTTTTGGTTATCATTAATTTGTTCTCTTGGTTGACCCTCTCACTCTTCATCCTTTCATAGCTTTTCTTACACGCTTTGTACCTTTTTTCTTTATTATGAGCCCACAATTCTTTTTATCCCGTTATACCTCTCTTTCATTTTCAGAGGCGTACGTGCAGCGATATCTCTCGGTACGATGACTGAGAATGATTCGAAAATTATTCAGGAATTAATTGTAAATCGACTTGTGAATAAAGTGAGAACGCGCAGCCACGATTTTTTGAGCTATAGAAGAAAGTCGAAGAACGCAACAAACACTTAGAAAGTATAATTCGTTCATGGTTATCTAGTCACTTCATTATTTTTGAAAGAGTGAAGCTTTATAATGCTGCATATTATTTTCTACTTTAAAAGGACACCATTAGAGTAAGTCTTAGTGTTTTGTCTCACTGATCTGGAACACTGTTCTGTTCTTTTAATTTTGCAGATAGTTAAAGAAGCTGCAGATATATTACTTCGAATGTTGAATTGTCAGAGAAACGTATTAAAAGAAAGATATTTGTTTATCAAATTATTAACTTTTATTGTTGCAATAAATCTCTATAAAATACATATATAAATTTAAATCCTGAAGGTTCAACAACTTCTTAGTCGTTAGTTTGTACTATAATAGTAATTAAGTAGAGTGAAGATATATATTTGTTTACAAGTATTGAAAACATAATCAGTAACTTATGTTTCACATTATACATTGATTTATATTCATAAATTTCCTAAAGCTAAATTAAATTTATACATTTTAACAGGATTAGTAATTTTGCGGAAGAAACAGGAACTTACGCTTGCGTAAGAAATGAAACACTTGCGCTTCGATTTATAAAAATTGTTGCATCTCGGCTGCTGCCGAGTTTCCTTGGATCGTGTTTCGGATACCGTACTGATAGTCAAGAGAGCTGATATAATCCACGAACAAAAGCGCGTTATCGCATTTCGGGTATGCACGAAAACAGAAAGCGAGATATACGCTAAATGGAAGGTAAGGAGGGGGATACTTATAAATAAAGCTTTGTCGAATACTTACAAATAAAGCTATCGGTGATGTCCAGTCGTGAACGACGCTGATCGTTGGCCTCCTTTCTCAGGGCACCTTTTTCGAGAGCTTACGCTATGAGGTACACACAGCTGGTCACTAGTTGCTACCTCTTCGCGGGTGAAACCAATGTCATCCAAAACGTCAAGTAAAGATGAACCAGTGCTGATGACCATGATCGTCGGTAGAAAAGGTGGTCGGCTGGAGCAAGACATAGCGGCGGACGTTCTGACGTTTCTCGTGTCGTGAGACAGATTCAATCGAGGGATCTGTAAGAAGTCGTAATTCTTTGCGAACACGCGAGTCGTAGGGTTTCTCGCGTGTCTAGCTTCACTCTCCCATTCTCTCTCTCTCTCTCTCTCTCTCTCTCTCTCTCTCTGTAGCTAATGCACCGGCGGGAGTCTGGAAAGAGCCGTAATGAACAACGCAACTCGTTATAATATTACATCGATTATTTGTAAAAGACTTAATTTATACAATATTTATTGTTTTTTATTACAAATCATTGCAAACATTTCGAATCTTACAAAGTTTCGAACTTATATCCATATTATTAAAAAGAAACTTGGAAATTAATTATTATTCCTAAATGATATTTACTTTTAACTAATATTAAAAATGGTAGTATAATTGCCTACTGTACGTTAACTGATACAAAGAATTTTTATTACAATTGAAGAAAATTAATTCTTCAATTTTATATTGCATTATACATCAAATAATTGAAGACTAAAATATAATTATTGAATTCTATTTTATTTCTTAAATACCAACGAAGTGCATTATAAACGTGTCTGGTTATTTACATTTTATGTCTTGTAAAAAATATATTTAGATATTAACTATACTTACACGTATATATTTATTTATATAAACTTATTTAAAATATAAACAGTTTTCTGTATGCGAACGTATAAAATAATAAAAGACTTTATATCTTTGAAATATGTAGAATTTTTAAATTAAAAATGTAACTTTAAATTTTTCTGAATCTCGATATTTCTCCTAACTATAATTATTTAATATAAAAATTTAATTTAATTTTAATTTTGTTTCTTCTATATATATGCTTGTAAAGTACTTTCAAAAGAATTAATGATTAAAGAGTCTTTACGATTCCAATTTACATATATAAGTAGGAATTGAATAAGCAAAATTGAAATCAAGAGAAAGTCATTACTGAGTCTATAATTGGCTGATAGATCTCTCATATTTATTAACATGCGCAACGTACTGAAAAATATTTATAATAGATATATCCAGTATTATAAAAACATTAAATTATGTGTTTATATACGTAAGATGTTGTATTCGATAATTAATCAATTTCTAGTATACCGTAGAAAACGTAACTTTATCAGTGTATACTTTTATTTATATTAAATGCTTAGCAGGTAAATATAAAAGAACTAAAACACATAATGTATGCGTGATATTCTGTTGTGTCTCTTCTTTTGTGAATACCGTAAATACATTTTTATTTTTAACTAAATTTGAATGGAAGCCGTCTTATTATAATAAAATATCAGATTTTGTGAAGTATAGGTTTAAATAATACACTTATTTATATGTAACAGAATATGTAATATTACGCTTTAAAACATTTAGTTTTTCTACCAGTAATTAGAGAATATGTTATTTAATGGAATTGAAATTAATATATAATAAATTATAATAAAATTATAATAAAATTATTATTAATTACTTACGATTGTCGAAAATTTAGTTTACAAATAATGCTATAATTTTCAAAAAAAGTGTGAGGTCTTTATAACTACATTACAAATGCATTAAAAACTAAATGGTATTTTGTAAAAAACACTATATTTATCGAGCATTAAGAGTTTTCAAAGAGATGTGCTAATCACTAATAGAAGAGATTTGATGTGTGCGTAAATCATATGCAAACACCATGTGCTTAAATATGGATTATCTTTTACAACATTATATAAAATAAAAATTTTTTCAGAAATAAACAATACTTTTATTTACATTTATATATGAGTTATTAATTGCACGCGTAATAATTTATTTCTTATAGTTGGGATAAAATTACACATATACAGTTCTAAAAATACCGAATTAATTTCTTTGAACTTTCGATTAGCATTTTCCAAATTCATTCATCATATCTAGATTTTGTTTATGAAGTTAAAATTTCAATTTATTATCAATATTTTATATTTAAGAAGATTCTTAGAAATCTCTTTAAACGAAATATCTTTAAATTGTGCGAATACGATGTCGATGTAATAAAAATATTCATAATTTTTTCAATAAATTTCAACTCGAAAGTTACATATTGTATATGTAACTGCAACTATTTGGTCACTTTTTGTAATATTATAATAACAAAAGTTATTAGAATATAATTTATTATTCTTCTGAAGTGTTTTGGAAAATTTTTTAGAACTTTTATGTTTTAGTAGAATTTTCTTTAATTTTACAAAAGCTTTTCTGAATATTTATGAGATTGCGTGAATAATATTCAATCATGTATTTTTTCATTGCCATAAAAGTGTAGAATTCTTAAATGCAAGACATCAATAATTCAAATACTATATCAAAAAATCCTAAAGTGATATGGAAAGATGTTCTTAGAAATTTTTTTTCTATTCCTAGAAAATGTATTCACGTTACGTTTTTTGTACTTAAATTACAATTAGTTAGAGATTTTTAGTATTTATCAAGTAGCTAATGGAAATTGTGTTTATGATGTATTTATTGCTTGTCCTTTTCTTTCTTCTCAATTTCGTCTTTTCTTCCCGTATCTCTAACCAACTCTCTCACACTTTATTAGTTCAAGATCGAATAGCCATTTAATTAGGAAATCATCCCCGCTTCCGGATGAGTGAATGCACTTTTATACTTTCTCAGCATATTGATAGATGCAGGCAATATGCCGGACAGATACTCTGATTGACTTTTCTAATAAATTAATTACTAAGCCCTACTGAAAATAGAGATGGCTACGGACAGGGGGATTTGTACTTTGCTGACCCGTGTAAATTAAAGTAAGGGATTATCAGGAAATTAGAATTTGAAGGACGAATTACTATGAGTACAAGTATGCACTACCTATCGAGTTCTACACGTTGAAAATATAATATACACTAGGATTTCATAATAGTAAATATTTTGTTTATTAAAATTTGAGATTAATTAGAGTATTTTCTATATTTTTAAAGAACTGAATCAAGTTATGCAGAATTAATACTCATTTACATATACATTGTCTGTATTTCGTTGTTAATATATGATAAAAATTTTGTTTTCTGCAATTTTTCTGATCTGAGTATGTCATTCAGAATATTTAGCACTACCAAATAGAAAAATATTCATAAATTATCAAAATAGACATTTTTAAACTATTTCACACAAAATAAGTAACTGTACTCCAACAATAAATAATATTTGTTGATTTTATCGAAGTCCATTATTCTGCTTTATTTTCAAAAGTTTTTATTACAATCAGTTTCTGTTTTATCCATATTTTTGATATTGCTATACTTAATTTATTAAAATAAATGTACAATATACAGTAATAGATATAAGAACAACATATAATTAACAAGAAATAAAGAAATTATGTATAACCTTAAAATTTACAGAATCCATTTTTCAAGTTTGAACGCTTTTATTTAATAGCATTTGGATTTCACATGTTTCTGTGTAATATTATTTTCTAAAATTTTATTATTTTAAAGTTGTAGATTTATTTTTATTACTTAATTATCTAAACATTTTAAATAATAATTTATATATACAAGTGTAAGTAATCAGGTATATTTTTAGGTTTAGTTTTACGTGATTAATGATTTAGTATAAAATGATTCAATAAAAAAAAAATAATGCTTGAAAAGAAAATTCCATAATGCAGAGAAAGCAATAAAGTCGGAGATGTTTAAATTATTTAAAATTTAATTGTTCAAATAATAGAATTTATATTTATCAGTGCTTTAAATAAAATATGTAACAATTTTCATTATAATTCGAGATAATCATGTTTTAATACATATTTTCGTTTATTTATAACCTGCTATTTTTGAATTCATTAATACTACGTACTAATAAAATGAGAAAGGAAAAATCATGAATGAGCGGGATAGAAAAGGTATGGAGGCTTATTGGCTTGATAGTAAAAGACTGGCATAGATTTCGCGGTCTTATCTTTTGAAAAAACTCGTAGCAGTGAGCAAAAATAAATTTAAAGAGTGAAGGAGTACTGCCATTCAAACTAAAAATGTAACGGAAATGATTCTGTAACAGAAAGAAAGAAATAGAATTGGAAAAAGTAGGAAGATACTATAAGCTCGTACATTTTCATTTCTAGCGCAAGTATCAGTAAGAGTAAGATGAATATTCCATCTTAAATCTACGCTGAGCTATGAAAATCCCGTTTCTAGAAAATGTTTCTACTCTTTCGCTCTCATTTTTACTCTTTCATTTGTCCTTTCTCTTTCTTCCTCATTCAGCTTCGATTTTTCTATTCTTTTTATGTGTGACTCTTTCTTTCACTTTTGCGCGTAAGTAAAGTATAGATGAAAGTCTATCTTATTTCTGATCTCACTTTCTTCTAGACGGTATGTATGTGAATACCAGAGAAAGCAGCCGTCAAAATACTTGAGACGTTCTTATTGAATATGGTAAGTTGCGGAGAAAGAATTACGTGAGTCAATTTGAACGACTCGCGAATTAAAAGAGTTTTTCATTCTTTTCTTCTCTCTTTCAAATCCATTGCTTTCTACTACTATGGTTTTAGATTTAATATTGGAACCAATTTCTCTTAGAATGTTATGTTTGTTTATCAAGTACGGATTGAATTCTGGTATTTTGAATTTAATGTGAATGGAAAAGAATATATTCTAGTCACAAAATGTAATCAAAGTTGTACTAGTTACCATTGTATTACTAAGCTTAAAATCTTCTTAATAAAATGTTAATTCACCAAGGATTTAAATATAAGTTTTTCTATAAGACTAAGTACTTGGATGTTTTATTTGTATATCCATTAATTATACATTAATAAATGATATTCTTAATATTATTATGAGAGTAAAATATTTTTAATCTCTAGGCATAAATTTAATGTTAATACTGAATAATTAATAAGAATAGATACAAGAAAGCTAATAATTTCTTTGATGATTTACCATAGATATTAAATCTTGAATAATACTGCAAAGATAGTCTAATTTAACAATATAAAACATAAAATAAAATTTCTTTTGAATTCACTATTATATTGATTTATTTTCAGTTCTAATTATTAAATAAATAATAACTGTATATCTGTAAATGTAAATGTATAACTGTAAATATATGATGAATGTGAATATTATTAAATCATAAAATAATTATTAATAATAACTGTGGAGAATTTATTGTAAATATTCAGAAAATGTTTAATATCTCTGTTGTGACTTATTATTTAAGATATCCTTATACTTAGTAATAAGCATCATCAAACATGAAAATTGTGATAGGTTTCAACAATAAACATACTCCTCAAAATACTTTTTGAAGTTTCTTTTACAGTTTAATAATAATTAATTCGGACTGGTGCTTAATTTTTTGTAAATTAAATACCTAATATTACTTTATGGTAATATTAATTAATTTTGTAAATTAACACCGTAAACTAATTTTTTTGCAAAACAACCTAATCACATTTTTAAAAATATTGACTAAATGGTAACTTTTTGTAGTCTAAGCGATTCTTTTAAATTTTCAGCTTTTGATTAGCCATAGTACTTTATATTTCACGGAGCAAATTCTAAATGTTCTTATTCAACATAACAATTAACAACATATATTAATCTAAAGCTAGTTTAATCCAAAAATGTGTTACTGGGTTTATACCTATACAAAATCCTATTGCTACACATCATAATACAGAATATATTTTTAAATAAATTTATTTAAAAAATAAACAATTCTGACTTTACATAGAAATATATATAAATCTTATTGACGTATGTGCTTAAAAATATAGAATGATTAATCTAAGTTTTTTACTTGTAAGAAATGCACATAAAAATCATTCATATTTACAAAATTCTTAATGTAAGTATTTCTGAAAAAGTTATTAAAGTTTAAAAACAGAATATCATGGATTATTATGGATGTAAACATGTACTTATATGCAAAGCAAAATTCACAAGTATGCAACACATACAGCTATATATACCTACAGATTCTCAAGATTAAATATATGATATCGTATGAGATGATTTCAAAAGTTATTAGTGTTTGATCATATAGCAACAAACTCCATACTACTTCTTTTAGTGATATTAAATTCTTTCTTATAATCATAGTAACAAGAATAGTTTAGCGTTCATCAACATATATTTGGTGTTTAATATCGTTGATGCATTGTTAATGTATTTAAGTTTCAGTACAGCTTATACAAGTAGTACTTAGATTTCAGAGATAACGAACCAATAGTGGTTTTGTAAACTGCAAGGTTTGTTGTTTGATCAGATTATGATTGGGTTATATCGTCAAGTTTAATCTTAGGATTCATTAAAATTTAGCTAGCTACTGGAAATAGAACGTTTTAATTCAATATGCGAAGCAAATTATATATTAAAATTTCATTAATATTTGATTATTAGAATAAAATTGAAAGAGCTACTTTGAACTCAATAATAACTAAATTAGCGTACTAATAACTTACTTAAAGTTATCAATAGAGTTATTATTTTTAAAGAAAAACTTTGAAATAATTTATAAAATATATAATCAATGATGTGTTTTTATTATTTTTGAATTATATTTGAAATCAGTAAAAATTAATACATATTGATGGACACACGAATATGTAAGTATTGTGTGATCGTTTTATAAATCAAATAAAGTTATATTAATCTAGTTTTGAAAATGAGAGGTTATCTAGCAGTATGATAATTGCAAATTCTTAACATCATTTTCAATTATGAATAAATCTCATTCAAAGTATGAATTTATCAGATTCAAATTCAAATGTATAAACTTTGCATAGTATGGATTCTCAATAATGATTAAATTTCATTGCATAAAATACAATTAATACACTATTGAAATATTTGATTGAATAAAGTAAATAGTTTCTGTTGACGTTATTGGACATTAATATCTTGCTATACTCTTAGATATCATTGTGTAAAGTATCATATCTAATCGGATGGCATCTCTGTTGACTTGATTATAAATATTTATTGTAATGTAGAAGAACTAATATAATAAAATTTTATTATATAACAATAAAGGTATATTCTTGGTTAAAGATGAGAATCGTGAATTACTTCACTTATTCAACCATAAATCAAGTGTGAAGTCGTTAATTATAAAGGTAATTATGCAAGTCTGGAATTAGGCTGCCGCTGCTGCAGAAATGCATGGGCAATTTGGTAATTATGGTAGTGCTGTAAGCAAGTGCAACGATGTTGATCACTGTCACCCGAAAAGTATGTCACACAGTGTTGCTTTAACATAAAAATACTCTCAAATATATAATTTATAATTATATAATAATATATAATTATGTAGTAACATTGTAATTAGTGCATTAAAAGTTGTTGAAATTATATTCTTTATTTATCGAAATATGATTTAAAATTAATATTATTATATAATTTACTGAATAATGAAACAAAACATAATCAGATATTTTATTGATAGTTAAACACTTAAAAAATCTTATAATTTGCAGTTATTAATTCTTTTATCCATATTATATAGACTTCCATTATTATAATTTGTGAATTAATCATAGTATTATATGCACTATTAACGTCCTTGAAATATATTTCAAGCAAATATATTTTTTCACCGAACTTTTATTTGTTTTATACACATTGAAAAAGTTTCTCAAAATTCTAAATACATAGTCTTATACGATGTTAGTGTATTATAAAAATTGGTAATGTAAGTGTATATGACTACATTTAATAACAAGAAAAAAATAATGATTCTGAAATTGATATAAAAGCGAATGTAATAGCGATTCTATAACACAAGTTAAATTTCTAAGACGTGCCTCTAAACTTCATAACTTACGAAATTTCCATGCAACATACAAATTTTAACACTTTTGCCAAAGTTCATCAAACAATGTCACATACTTCAAACATTCTTAAATTTTTTAAAGGAGATCTGAACTGCCGTTTATAAATTAAAATGTTTACATATAGAATAAAAAAGCTTTAATGTATTTGTAGCCTAGGCACCTTCTCACTTTTAGGAATTTAGATACAAACTTAAAGTAGGTGAAAAGAATTTCGCTTTAAAGAACTGAATAATAATATCGACTTTTTGACTTTTTAAATTCCTTGATGTAGGACGTGAAAATCGGGGTAGTTTTCGGAGTTATGTTGACCAAATATTTAGACTTTCATTTATCGTGCTAAATCTAGTTTCTTTAAAATATAATAGTTATAGTTTTAATATTGTTAAATTAATTTTTTTTCATTTCTGATAGTTCAATCTCTTTCACAGTATCTTGATTTGATCGAAATAGAAAATAATTGAAATTTTATTTAACATATGTTAAAAATTATGTTTGAATAATATGTATTTTAGTAACTTCAACTTTTAATTAATTCGTGAAATCATTTCACAATTATACGATGAAAATAAATAAGACGCAAATAATATTTTAAAACTATCAAGAAGAATAATTATTATTTAAATGGATCTTTAATAGTTATTATTTATTTTAATAACATTTATTACTCTAAATTAGTCAAACATAAAATTTATTGAATCTGAAGTACTATTAATATATACAGATAAAATATGGTTTAGATATCGACATTAATACAGAATTATTCCAATAAAAATAATGATACATGTGTCTAATTTTTAATAGGATATTGGTTCAATAGTTTGATAAATAATTAAAGTGATTTTTAGTGGTTTCTTTCAAGCGTGATTTATAAAAATATCTGAAGTTATTATTAATTTACGATAGCATTAATAATATTACAATATAACATTTCAATTTATTTTAAAAGTAAAATATCCGTTATCATTTTTATACTTCACTTTCATGTTTCAAGGAAAAGTTACATAGGTGGCTACTTTTATCATAAAAAATATACGTCGTTCGATTTACGAGTAAAGTAAATTTTAACTTTCTATTATAAACACTTTATTATCATTCGCATAAAATAAAATAAAAATATTTTTAAATTATTCAAAAATTAAAATTTGTAAAGTAAATAATGTTCCATAATTGACTCGTCAATTAAAATATTTATCAAATGTGTTTATTTAATGAAATACATGAATATTAATGTCGATAATATATTGTTTCTAATTCTACAGCTATAAGCTTCATGTATTAATTGAATCATAAAACTAATGGCAATTTTTATATAATTAAATAAAATTTACTGTAAGTAAAAATTGAATCTGTTACAGTAAGTGTAATTAATACTGAAATGCAGCGTAAAGCAATTAATTAATATAAATTTTTATATTCAAGTAATGGTAATAATATGAATATTCTTCTGAAATAATAATTTTACATGTATTGAGTTCTTCGTTCAATTACCTAGAATAATTTTTCACAGGCAAATATAGCGTAATAAAATTTAAAAATAAACTTCATTAGGTACTTTAACAAATTCTTATATAAATTGAAGCAGTTAAATTTTTTAATTTAAATAATGACATAGATTAGATATAATCATATTAATGATTATATTAACGATTCATTAGCTATGGATACCTTTAACTTGATTAAAAAAGTATTTGAATTTTGCTTATTAAATCTATTTAAAATACTTTTTAAATCATTTAATTATTCATTAATTTTTTTAATTTTAACTTTCACCGACCTGCTAAGAATGTTGAATATTTCTTTTAAATTTATCTAATATAATAAAATTATGACAGTCAGACCATTCTGGAGTTTCTAGAGTTGCGCATGTCATGTAATTCATAATCGTTAGACTATTGACGAATGAAACTATCATCAGTATTAGAAATCTTGACATATTGAGATATTATACCCATGTTACAACTTTTGTATATGTGCATACGCACAAGTTAGGAGAAGAGGTGGAATGAGAGTGATATCATAGTTGTTAGGGGCAGAGCAGAAAGCACTCGAGGGAGTCTGAAGGAGCGCAGTTGACGGTACAGCTTCTTCCGTTACACACCATTGCCTCCAACAGAGGCACTTTATCAACACCGGTAAACTTCTTCACCCGCGGTTAATCGTCTTGCCCGCCGACGAAAGGCTTTCTTGCTTTTTCAACGTCTTCTAACTCGAAGCAATATATATCATTGATTTATTCCAAAATAGTTTCCTTATAATTTTTGCAAATGTAATATTCAAATGTAGGTTTTCAATTAATTTCTTAATTCTTATTGTAGTTGACGATTAAAAGAATGTTTTTTATCTAAATAAAAAGTACTCGCGTAAAATAACATATACAATACGTACATGCACAAGATAGCTGAACATGCACAGATTTCCGATAGAGAAATCTTTAAAAACTCTTTTTATTTCTTTTTGTTATCTTATGAAATAGTAAGATTAAAAATATCGAGATGTATAGCGTAATGACTATTAAATAGTTCATGATAGATGTTATTTATTAAAAATAAACATTTGAAATCAAATAGTATTGATACATTAAACATACACAATTGTAAAAATACTTATTTTGTTTATGACAGGTAAGTAATAATGAACGTAGTTTGTACAAAGATGGCATGGATGATAACTTTCCTACTAAATAATGTTTTGGCTCGTTTATGTTATTATACATTAATATTATGATATGAATTATAATATGAATCAATACGACATTATTATATTATCTAGATATAAATATATGTGAATTATTTGATTAATCATAAGAAATATAAGTTTACGTTCTATATTTTTACTAGTTCATTTCTTTAAATTGTACAGTATAACAAATTTCAGACAAATATTATAATTATATAATCATTTCAGAAGATTTAAGATTCACTAAATCAATTCATTTCATATACATATATACATAATAAAGTTATTTTAAAGGCACTATTTTTTTAATTATTCAACATACAATAGTAAAATTTTATGATTCCAATACCTGAAAGTTAATCATGATCTATTTGAATGAACCTTAATTGTTTTTAAAGAAAAAATTTAATATTTGTTACTGGTAAAATAATAGACTAAATTTATTATTAATTGCATACTAACGGATAAATATTGTCATGAATATATATATTTAAAGAGCGCTGTAATTCGTTACCCTGCAATCTTTGAGAGTTTCTTTCTGTGTACCAGAAAATAACGAAAAAAATCATTACTGAATACACGGTAAAGAAATAATATCTCAAAGCCTTGGTACGAATTTTTCTGTGCATTGTATACCCATTGATGTGCACTACATTCATATTTTCAAGCATTGACTTCTAGCATCCACGTTTTTTATCATATATTTATATCTAAAAAAATTTTTTTAAAAATTCCACCAGAAAAAACATTCACCACTATCATTATAAACTGATCTATGGTTAAATAATTTTTCTAAAAATCAAAAAAGCAGAAAAATTACATGCGTCTGTTCATCATTTTCATTGAGTAAAATGTTATGTACGTTTTGAGATAATTACTTTTAATGTTTTTTAAGTACAAATTTATTTATTAGATTTATATTTAATGTAAATAATCAAAATAAGTATACCAATTTATATTTAAGCAAAACAGAAGGAAATTGAAAGTATATATCTATTTGAATAAACAGTGATTATTAATTGAATAAACAGTGAACATATGATCGAATTCGTTCCTCTCTGTTTTGCTTAATAATCTATGGTATCTTATCTCTCAATTTATTTTAAAGTTTAAAAGGTGGGTAAAATTGGTAAATCCTTCTCACCTGTAAACACAAATAACACATGTTGTATCTATCGATAACTCATGACATATTTGTTATCCTCTCTCTACACCAAAATCAGAACAATTAACCAACGTCTTTTGCTTGGATTAACAACATCTCAGTTTTTTCTCTTTTTTTCTCTATCTCTCTGTCTCTCTTTGTCTCTTTCCCATTATTTCTGTATTGGTGCGAAAGCTTTGCTCGTAAACAAAGCCCAGATAAATCGTTCTCTCGCAAGTACCGCTTGTATCTCTCCCTCTCTCTCTCTCACTCTGTTTCGTTTCCTCTGTTTCTCTCTGTTTCTTTCTCTTTATCTGTGTTACTCAGTTTCTGAGTTAGGGGGTCTATTTTCTGTTTCACAGCTGCTGAAACTTGCGGCACTCAGAAACCTGCGGGACTTTAAAGCCAGAGGCTGCGGGTCTCCAAGATCCCTAGTATCCATCAAAGAGGTTGCACCCACTTTTTTTCTTTCCCTTTAATTTTCAGTTTGTTTTTCGCTTTAGTCGGTTTCGAGGTAAACTTTACATTCAAGCGGTATATATACGTTTACACAGTTAAACTTTTTTTCTCGTGCATTGCAGTTTGGATTTAGATGAATCTGCTTCGAAGCAATTTGGTACACCCTTACCGTTTAACCATAAAATATTTCTAACATTTGGACACATTAGTTCATTCAAATAATTTAAAAATAAGTAGAATATGCGTAATAATTGATTATGGATTTTGATGCAATTGAAATATTTAATGTATAAGGATAAAAAAGAAATATTTATAAAATATGATTGATGATTTTTCTAGTATTAGCATTTAAATCTTATTTAAATGAGTTTATTTGGAGATAAATACATTTCAATTCATAATATTATTTTGAAAATTATCAACGAATATATATATTTTATTGTGACATCTATTTTTTTTCTATAATATTACTATAAAATATAGGGAACAGCGTTAAAAAATAAACAAAAAATTTGACTTGTTTTAATAGTATAGTACAATAAATGAAGAAATTATTTCACTAACCTTATATTTTATGAAATTTAATTTTATTATTTTCATAAGCTTCTGAATAAAAATAATCTTCATTCAAGATCTTAATGTAATATATGCTTCATTAAATAATGTAAAGTTAATTTAAAGTATCATATATTTTAATACTATGATTTTACTACATTACCAAAGATATGAATGTGCCAAAAGTTAAAAAAGGAGAGCTTAGTTATCTTTCTCCTAATAAAATATAATATACTTATCATTGTATCTTTAAAAACTATTTTTTAAATATTAAAAATAATTGTATACAATAGAAATTAATTTTTACTAAAATCTAGAAAAATTTAAGTACATATGTAGAACAAAACATCGAACTTTCATGTAACAAATTCAAGCCTACGTTAGTACATACACGGAATTTCCAAAAATTCCTTATCTACGTTTCACACAAATTCTGTACTTAAGCACATAATCAAATCTGCTTTATAAACTAATTTTATGCCTTTCCAGTTTTTATAATAGCATACAATGAATCGTATAAATAGTAAAAAATAATTCCTATAATTATACAAGGTTGGAACAAATACGGTGAATTGTTGATATCGCTTATTAATTCAAATTTTATGAAAATCACCTTTTAATAATTGTTATAGTAAAATAAAAATTTAACGACATTCAATAAATTTGAATTGCATTTTTCTCATTTATATTAATTGAAAAATGTGCAAACAAGGATTTTTATTTAATTTACAATTATACCGAGAGTTATGAAAATATATTTTTTGTCACAAATAGAAGGACACAATGAAGTCATTCAAACGAAAAAAGTGCGTGGATGAGCTGAGATGACTTAGTTGATATAGTATATGTCAGAGAAACAAAAGATATGGAGTTCAATTTCCGTTTGAATAAATCGGTACTTCATTGTATTTAAGTCATTCATTTTACTATTGATTTACTACAAATTATCCGCTTTAGTCATATCTATAAATAAAAATTTGTAAATTCAAAGTTCGTCGTTATAATTAAATATTTTAAGTATAAAATTTCTATAAAATTATTATGACATGAAAAAATGATCTTTTCTACTATTAGCATATTTTGAAAGCTGTACTACAGCAGAGAGAGTTTCATTATATATAATGAATGTATAAAGCGACTATTTTTATTATTTTGATGTATTCAACAAATGTGTGACGTAATTCTAATACAAGATAAATAGAACAGTGAATATTGTTAAATCATATGTTAGATTTCGATAGAATATCATATAATACTGTTTTTATCGTATACTTATTCAATTTTGTACATAAATATAAAAATTGAAAATTATATATGTATACATATGCAAAAATAAACTTATTACTTGTACAAGTATATAGATATTAAATAAAAGTTGATTAATCATTCGCCATAGAATACTAAATTTGAAAATAAGTATTGAAAATAAAATTTTCAATAGAAGTAGATGTCTACTTAGAAATAAATATAAACTGAAAGCCTAAGTGGAAAATGAAAGTGTTAGTTATGATCCGGGAGATTATATAAGAGAAGTTAGTAAAGTTGTAAGAGCAATGATAAAACGAGAAACTAGCGTAATAAAAGTAAATTCAATTGTGAGAGGCCGAACGTGCGTTTTAACATCCGCATGTACATATTGTTCTTTTTTGCTACCTGAACAATGAACTGAGGTAACGGTACTCAAATTTTAATGTTGGAGGAAATAAAATCTAAGTACAGATAAGGTTGTTAACAAAACGGTGTGAGCATTAATAGTTATGTGAAATGTCTGTATATAAATAATGTGTATAAATATATATTCAAATATAATTCAGAAACAATCACATACAGGCTTAATAATATATCCGTAAGTGTTATTTTATGTTCGAACTAGAATACCCGTTGAAAAAATTTGAATCATTTATTTTTTACCATCAATCAACTATCGGTTGAAGATTGGAAAGAAGCAAAATCTTGTTCAATTTGTTAGTAGAAGGTGGAAATTGAATTATATTGCCTTTGGTGATTATTCTTAATCGCAGTTTGATTATTATTATATATTTCTAAGTTCGTTTATTAAATGTATCATTAATTACAAATTTTCTATTTTTCTAATAAATATTGACTATTATAATTAAATTAAACTAACTATTTTTAATTATATATTCTTTTTAAATATATTAAATTTTCAATAAATTTTTATTAATTTAATAATTAATAAGAGTTACAATGTATAAACAGATTAATAAATGGTATGTAATAGAATAAATGAATAATATGATATTTATAGAAATGGAGGAAAATTATGAGTTTATATTTGATTCCTTACAGGTTTTAGATAAACAGTAGCATGACACTCATCATTTGCAAGAAAATAATTAAATGAATAATAACGTAAAAGAGGGAGAAATGTAGCGATTAAAATTGTAAACAAAAGATAAAAATATAGAAAACCATGTTAAATTTCAATGCCCGCGCTTATACTTTATTCGATCCTCTATTTTTTCTCTTCTTAGTAGCATTATCTTTCTTTCTCTTTTATAAGTATTATACATCTATATTAATTACAAAAAAATGGAAAAATGAGTGGATAGGTGAATAATGAAATAAGAAAATTATATTAAAGAAAACTATAAACGTTATGATGTACGTGAATAGATTAGAAAGGATGAAGATTTTTAAATAAAGATAAAATGTAATATGTGGAAGTATGATTAAGTAAAATAAAAATATTGAACTAAGTAGAAAAAATGCCGAAGCGATCATTTTATAGAAATATAAGCCTTTTTTATCTTCCAGTAATTTTTATCTTTTTTACGTTAGATTAAATTTTCGAATATTAAATGCTATTTTAACATTTAAGAATCAAATTTGAACATATATTCCTAAAAGATTTCTGAAAGCCTATGCATTGTTATCTGAAATGCAATTATTGTATGGTGCGATGAAAAAAATTAAACGAATGTGTGACTGTAATTAATAATCAAAGTTCTTCATATTATGTAACTATTATGAATCACAGCATTTATGCATTTGTCAATATTAAACCTTGCTAATAATAATATGCAAGCCAAAAATTGGAATTAAGAAAATTTTGAAAATATTTGTATAATTTTATTGCAAATCAGAAATAATTTAAGATTTTACATTGAGTTTTATAGGTGTGAATATGTTTTAGACTAATATAATCAATCTTCAAAAGAATTTTATTGTCAATAATCTGTATAAAAAACCTTTCAAGCAGTAGAAATATGTATTTACTTTTACTTGTATTTAAATAAACAAAATACATTGTTTTGTGCTAACCGTCGAATTTCTTCGAAATTTCAGTTTAGGATCCCACAAGGGCTATGAGCAAGAAAAAGTTAGGAAAACCTACAAGAGAGCTTATTTAAAACAGAGAGAATGAAGAATGATATATTATGTCCACCAGTGGGGTAGTTAAAACTTGTCTCGTAATTACTATCATTTTAGCGACATTCGCAGGTCTGCCCGAATTTCTGGTATCTGTGTTTGTGTTGTTGGAACGGTAACAGTTTCAGAAACTGCTAATCTACGCTAACGGTTACTTTATCATAATGAATGCAAGCTGTCCTGTGTTTGTGGTTACTTTTTTTTATACTTAGTTCTTTGTTTCTACATCTCTTACTGGCTCGTATGTTCGCTTCAGTATGAATATGTTCACTGGCTCGAGTACTTTTTTCATTTCCTCAGAAATTAATATATTTCATAACTGTCATTTCTCATTTAAATAATTAAAAAAGTGTATAAATTAAAATTCTATTTTAATCTTTGTTATAAGAAAAGATAATGTGAATAATTATGCATTAATTTATAGATTTTGAATAGGAAAAGTACAGAAATTGATAAAAATGCATTTATTACACACTAAAATGATATGCTTTATTTTCACTAATTATTTCTGCAGTGTAGTTTGTTATCGAACAGCGATTGCAAAATAAATTCTCTTCCTTGCGGGTCTTTATATATCAAATCTTTTCTGTTAAATTATTCTATCAATTTTATGAGTTATTTATTCCAAGAAAATATTGTCGTATTGCTTTTAGTATATTCTATGAGATTGCGAAACATGCGTACCGCATATATTTTATATGATCTGTATTTCTATTATTTCATATATTTCGAAACTTCAATTTCCATGCTTAATACATGCAGTACATTTTGAAAAAATAGTCAACATATTTCTAAATCTAACAATATTTACAAATTATTGTTACTTCCTTTTTTATGTGTACACGGGTAATAAATTTAAATGTATATTATGAACTTTATATTATGACTATAACATGTGTGAATGTGTATGGATTTCTCAAAAGATGTGAGAAATATGGATAAACAGATAAATAGATAACATTCGTATAAATTGCATGGTTTGATAAAACCATATCTTACCACTTAATAACACAGTAGCAATTAATTTTTGGAAAGCATTCTGAAAATAATACTCTATGGAAATTGCACAGCTGTATGTAAAAACCTGTTCCTGTTTGAATCTTATTTCTGGTACAATCAGACATTAATAATTATTTTCAAAATAATGAATGAAAATAGAAATTACTTATCTTTTCCTTATTTTTAGAATAGATACTTTATTTTTAGTATGAAGTTAGAAGATAGTCATCCAGGTAATGAGGAGTATAATCATTCTATCAGATAGAATGCTGGAATAGATACCTACTGTTGAAATAATATTTAATACAGCTTATGCTATTTGAAGTTATCTGCATGAGCTGCAAATATTGAAGTTGATAATGAAATGGCTTTACTCACTATTGCTAGTTTAAGGAAGGCAGTATTACCTTCAGTGGTATGTTTCATTCTGAGTTGAAGTACTGGTTCCATTAATAAGGCTGTGTTATTCTATCCAATTTTATACATTACAAGAGAATCGACGACATTCACTATGTATACTAATGATATATAAATGTCGTCAATTTCGGGAAACACGAGACAATATCAATACGAAGACGCTGTTCACTGACGAAGAAATAATTCACTGCAGAATTTACCTTAAATGATAATGCATGCGTCTTTTAATATAATCAGTAATTTTATAGAGAATGAAAACCTTAGACATTTTATTCATGTGCAGTAATGATGACTCAAAGTTGAGGGTACATATAGTTCAATTATAAATCCAATAACACTTGGGTATAATCAAGTTGAAAATCGTAACTTATAATAACTAATTGTATAATTAAGATATTAAGAATAACCTTGCTTTCAATTAGTTTTTTTCTCATATCAACAGATTTTAGATGCTTCGTATTTAAGCTTTTAAATGAAATTTATTTCAAATCTATACAAAGTATCAATTTCTGTCGAATAAATTAGAATCAATCAAATACTTTTGTGCAGTAAATTTGAACGAAATAGTTCTTTTATTATGAATCAATTAATTTTCTTTTGGGTATTTTCTTATAAATTAGAACAACTTTTGAAGAGTTGGTAAGTAAGCCAACTAAGTTTTCAGATAATTAAAAAAGGCATTTGAAAATTCAATAGGAAGGTAGTGAGATATTTTAAAGCATATTAGGAGAAGGAAGATGGGTTTCAATAAGATCCTTAGGTCTACGTTGTAGAAGCTTCCTTATTTCGTACTCTCTCACAAATGAAGTATTGATATTTGTATGAATATAGAGAATTTGGTTATTATTTCAAAAAGACCTTGAAGACCATGAATATTTCAATGGATATTTTATTTCTTAAATTATAAGAAATAATTCACAATGCTAATGTCGTTTATTGGTCTTGTTCATTGGAGAGATTGATAAACAACTTATGAAAGTTAATAAAGAACTTGGTGTTTGTCCAAGCGATGTTTTCATTTTTGAATAATAGTTTAGTGAAAGATAGAAAATAAAAAACTCAACGCAATAATAATTTCGAAATCCTAATACTTTTTGTTTGTAAAAGTTCTTCAAGTAAGGTCCCAGATGCTAGATACAGAGCAAGAAAGAGAAATAGAGAGAAATAGAATGAGAGTTAATGCAACTGATGAAGAGAAACAAAAACAGAAATTTAGTTTTTGACTATAGTTGGTTTAGTTGTTTCGATTATCGGATGATTTTCCTCGTGTGTGCAGCGTATAATTAATGAGATGTCAAACGAATAGGGCACGGTGATAGCAAGAAGGGAAATGCATCATAATGAAATAGAGAAAGCATGAGAAAAAATAAGTAAGAAAGGAAGAGAGGAAATTTGAATTCCATATCTCACGTATGTTTTACATGTTTGGACTTGCTAGTGTGAACAGATGTTAAGCATGTATACGTATGCCACTTTTTCGATAATGTTTTGAGGTTATATTTCCAGACGTATTTGTACGGTGTATTTCGGAAAAAAAAGATTTATTAATACTTCGAAGCGATTTCCATGTTTGAGCGGAAATGGAGCACCTGCTCACCGCTGCTTCTTTTCTCAAGATACTTCGTTGCCCCACCTACTTCTTTCCTCATTCTCTCTTTCACATTTTATTTGTTTCACGCCATTTTTCGCATACTCTGTTATTTTCTCTTTTTGTGATTCTCTTTCTCTCATTCTTTCTATCCAAATCATTCGTTTATACTTTTGTTTCCTTTTTTTGTGAATATATACGTATTTCTCTCACATTTAGCTCCGAATCCATAATACGGAGCTTCGGATTCGATTGATGCGATTTTAATGGCCTGTTTACTTTGAAACTCAGCGAATGCTGCACCGCATGTTTCAACGTTATACGCTTTGGAAATATGCCGAGCTGATTGCAAGAAAAAGGATTGTATGATTGGAAGGAAGTAATGCGAGAAAATAAAGAATTATCAACGATACTGAGTGATCGAGAAAATGCGGAAATAGGCAAAATCATTTAAAATTTTTCTTTTTTTATTTTAACTAGTATAATGAACATCTCTCTTTAAATAGTAATGATGAAATAAATGCTTTTTATCTTTAAATTCACTGTATTTGTTAATAATTTAATGTAATACATGACGTAACGTTTTCCTTATTTGTAGAGTGAAGTTTAATTTAATAAAAATATTTATATAAATATCACGAAACTATTATTATTTAATAGTAATCACTCTATAAATATACAAGCTAAAGTACGCATCATGTTTATTGCATTTAATTTAACATTTAAATTGTTTTTATCTTATGTATAATCAAACATTTAAGTTAATCTATTGTTAACTATATTATATTATTGTACAGTATCTGCTTAAGGTACCAGTAAGAAGTAGGAAGCAGGACATTTTATTATAAAATATAACTTCCAGTATACGATTACTATTAAAAAGTTACTTACAAGATTAAAATATTTCTACAATTAAATCTCATTGTAGGAATTATCTATCAAAATTTATAAATAAGCAATCACTTTGTAACCTAAGAAAATTCTTAGTCTCATTTTAATATAATAGTATAACAAAGTTTAAAGCGAGTAGACGATTTTAGAAATCACTGTAATTTATTAAAAAAGATATCCGAATTCAGATTTTTATAACTAATTTTATTTAGTTAATGATAAATTAAGTACAGCTATGGGCGTATCTACTTAATAAATAAGAAAATATGAGTGATTAGAGAGATATAGTATATCAATAAAAAAGATTATCTTCTATTATTTTAATAATTTATTATAATAGTAAAATTATATATTTTAAAATATTTATTAATTCATAAAAGACAAAGAGAAAGATTTGAAAAACTACTTATATTATAATCTATATATTAATTGTAAGATACGTACAGGATCAGTTTTATTAACAATAAAGTAATCATAAATGAAAAAATTTCTTCATTATATTTATAAATAATAAAAAAATTTTTTTCTTATATTTAAATATTAAAATACAAAATTAAACAACAATTTGTAAGTTTATTTTGTGCTATGTAAACAATTAGCTATTTTTAAATTTGATTTTATTACTATTAAGCGAAAATGATTCTTTTAAAGACTTCTATCAGAAACATGTTATAAGTAATAAATTTTCTAAAGAATTTAAAGTTTAGAAACAATTATGTATTTATTCATAAAAGGAAAGTAATCCTTTCAAATTTTAGAATGGCTTGTGTTCTTTAATCATATAAGCAATACGATATTAAGTGCAATACGTAGTTTTATGAATATTTATATCTATACATACGTGTATGTATTTTATTTTATTTTATAATTAACATTTGTCATTATTTTTCTGGAAAATTTTGTTAGTATTTAAACCACATATTTATATTTTCTTCTTTTTATAGTAGTCATTTACGATCTATTTATTTTATTACTGCTACATAACAGAAAAATAATAATACAAAAGACAATAATTTATGAAAAATTGTGCAACTAGTATCCATCAAAAGTAATTACTCGTCCCACATGGTACATATGAACCACAGTACAATACTGTAAGTCATGTTTAAGTACGCGAATGTATCTCCTGGTAAACGAGCCCATAGAGAGTAACGTGAGTCAGATATCTGCAGTTTATTGTTAGCTGGTGAAAATATGAAGCTGGGGATGATTGCTTTGCCTTGAAGAGTTTCACAGTTTCTTTTATATCAGTGAGTATTAGCCAACATTTCTAAAACTATATCAGATAAGAAGAATAAGTTAAACGTACTAAGAGAAGGGTGTTAATTCTCAAGAGAGCTATTAAACGGTTTATCGAACTTGGTGCTTAGAATTGTAAGAGTAGACTAGGATCAACGTTATGAAAACGCTTTTTATTTTCTTAGACACAATGTTTTCAATCGATTATTCAAACAATAATATTATAAGGGATATAAGTTTGCACAATTTTATAAATAATTTACAATAGTATCTGCAATTAAATATTGTTTAATTATATCATTGATTTAATAAAAATTTTCTAGATTTATATTTTTATAATCCACATTTATTTACAATTAAGTAATATCAATTATTATTGATTTAATACAAATAATCATTTATCTTACATAATAACAAATTATAACTTACATTATAACTTTATTATAAGTTATAAAGTTGTAGATTTGAAATTGAAATGTAAATAGCAATTACAAATTTAGATTTTTTTGTACGAAATAAAATCTACATTCTATATAACTACTAAGTCAATATCCTTTGATTTCACATAAAACTGATTAGTTATGTACATATATAATATAAAAAATGTACAAATATATTTTTGTAAATTTAAGAGTTTAGCAAATAGCATTATAAGAATAAAGTAATTAATAGAAAATTGGAAGGAAATGTGATCCATACGTATATTTGATTATTTTTTAAATATATCAACGAGGGACTTGAAAATTTTTACGAAATTATATTATAAAATGGCATATTTTTTACTGCTTAGAGCATTTGAATACAGGCCTTTATTTCTATTTATTTGTAACGATATTTATTTCTATTTCTTCTTATATGGATGAAATACTTTTTTCTTACCTTTTATCTAACATTTATTATTAGTGTCTATTTTTCTAGATGCAGTTCTTTTCGACTTTGAATTTAAATTCACGACGTTGATGCATCACCTAGCTTAGCTTAAATATCATTTTCGTATATAGCTCGACTTGAACATTTCACGATTTTCAGTTATGATGAAAGGCTCCAAAGTGGTATCATTTTGGATATCAGTTATATATTAGAATAAAATAATGTACTATTTTTTCATAAAAAAAATATACCTAACTATTTAATGAATTATTATGAATATTATTTCTGAATATATAGAATTGCGGTATTAGGTTTAATTTCATTCATAATATGAAATGCGATAAGTACTTAGTTTCTTAAATTTTGAAAATATATATAAGTTGTTAACATAGCACCGGCAGTCATAAGATAAAAATGTTTAAGCATTTAATTAATGTGACAAATGAATAAATATTTGTAAAATGTTAGATTTGCTCAGTACATAAAATTTTATATTTATAACTCAAATGCATTGTTTAAAATATAAACATATTTTTCATTTCATCAGAGCTAATTTGTATGTAAACAAAAATTTGTATAAATATGTAAATAATAAATTTTTATTTGGAAACTAATTTCATGCCAATCTATTGTTTACGAATTCATCTGAATATTTCCACGATAAATTACGGAATATAATTCAATAAACAATGACCAGGAAAGACAGATTTTATCAATTCTAAAAATCAAATGAAAAATTGAATTTAGTACTGCCTCGTATGAAAACTTTTGATCATACTTGCAAAGATTTCGTACTACAAAAATCGTCGGCTTCCTTACAGCTGATTCAACTTTCTTCTGCTACACGCCAAATAGAGAGCAGCGGCTTTCCCAGATAGTGTAGCTTCATTGGTTCGAACACGAACTCCCAATGGACCATTATCGACTGATATATTATTGACCACGAAAGTATAATCGTCGGTTGCGCGTGAAAAGAAAAGGTAGTAGTTCGAGGTTTGGTACATTGTGACCAATAATACGAGAGTGTGACCATACGACGATATTTGTACTACACCCCTATCGCTCTATTGGCTCTCGGATACTCCATCGACTTTTATCATTTGTTTTATCTTATTTTTTTCGAAAATAATTTTTCCCTCACTTGTTACTCTTCATTATTTAAACTAATTATAGCCAATGTCAGGATTGGAAGGAATGAAGGCTTTCATTTTGTTTAACCAGTAACTGAAGGAATTGAATAACATAATGAATTTGTTTTCTATTGATATTCTCTTTACTATAACCTAATATTTATGAAGCTGTTTAATACACTGTTTAAGTATATTATAAATAAAATTTTTTAGCATATAGTGGAAGTATATTAATATAAATGTCAGTAATTAAAATGTATTTATCAAGTAAAATAAAAAAATTTATAGTTTGTATACCAAACATGTTGCTCATATTAATAATTCTTGTTTCACATCTTATATGTCACTTATTTGCCATATATTGCTTCAATTTACTTTAAATGGACTCCTTTTCAAACAATTATTAGATATACTAATTCTTTAATTATATTGTATTTCTTAATTACTGTAGGCTTATCTATAGAATCATAATTTTATTAAATATTTTAAAAATTTTCAAAATATATTTTGTAATTGTATATAACTAATAACTTTTTAAAAGTCGTATTACATGTTTTTTCGAGAAATATCATGTTTCTATGTATAAAATTATATTCAATTTCTAGTCCTCGATTTAAGTATCAATATCAGGTAAGTATGCTAATAACTGAAATACAATTACTTATTTCATTAAAATATCACTTAAAATAAAGTACTTGATATATTTTTTTCTTAGCCTTGTCGCTTCGAGAACTTCCGACGAGACGCTTGAATAAAGGCTCTTGGCTTTTTCCTTTCCCTTGAAAGTTTGAACTTTCTCTTCCTTTATCCGATGTCGGAAGGGTTTTTACTCAGAGCTAGTATAACGAGATAAAGAGAGAGGTATGTAAGGAAAGAATGAGAGAAAAAGAAACAGAGGGAGAGATAGTAAAATGCGTGCAGTGGAAAAAGGTTCGTTTGATCAGACGCTAGTGATTCTTTCAGGGTCGAAGCACTTGAATTCTTGTCTGATAGTTCGAACAAAAAAGGCCCGAAAATAAGGGGTAAAAGTAAAAAAGTGAGCATATAGTTCGCTCTGTGGAGCAAGTAAGGAAAGATCCGACGTGCAAAAACTAAAGGTAAATCGTGTCGAAAAGTAGTTGACCACATAGGCAAGATGTTAGGTGAAAAAGGAATGGACATAAAAATTTTAGTATGAACTTTTGTATTTTTCACTTTGTAAAAAAATTTGTTATATAATCTAACAATTAATTGAGTACGAATAAATCTGATTTATTTTATGATTAACGTAAATAAAGAATATTTTTTAAATACATTAATTATTGTTTAAGTGAAAAAAATGATATTTTTCAAATATACATACGTAAGTGCAACTAATACATTCCAGCATAAGACAAAATCTAAGCTCTGATTTTGTAGCAATTTCATACCAAGTTTTACATAGGAAAATTATTCCATAATATCTTAGCATAAGTATTTAGCGAAATACAAGAACGAATAGTCTGGTAAAGATAATAAGTCGCTTAAATATCGTAGTGATGACATATTATTTCTATGCAGCTTACGTGTAATTATAAGTCTTTTCATCTAACAGCCAAGATCACTGTGCACGCTCTTAATTGAACGATGAATGATGAGTCCATGATGTTAAGGCTATGATATAGACATAATTTCCCCTTTCAAATTAATTTTCACTTATATCGAATTCACAATGTCGAATTACTTTTCGAAAATAGAGATCTTATTAGTTTCAGAAAAAATAAAAACAGAAAAAGAGACAAGACTTATTAGAACTAAATAAAATAGTAAAAAGGGTTTTTATATTATTGATGTTTTTTAATTCAATTTCTAATAATCGAAGAAACTTTAATGATAACTTATAATCGCGCTAAATAATATTTTAAGGTAAAAAGTAGGTAAAAAAAAGTTAACATCTATGTTTGTATATTAAATAGCATTTATTCTAGTAATTTATTCGAAAAACTTCAGTAGAACTGTAAACATAGGAATAAAAAGTAAACAAGCATGAGTTTTAATAAAAATTATTACATACTTTACAATAAATAATGATGGATCTTATGAAATAATGGAATTAATAATGGAATATAATAGAACTTACCTTCTTATATTATTTAAGTATGTAATTATATAAATTCAAATTAGAAAACAGTATTCTAAATAGATCTTGGTTAACATTTTTCAATTTAAATAATTGAATATTTTAAATAATTCTTTGATCAAATTTGTATTTATAATATACGAGGTATTTGTATATTAAAAATTATAGAAGATATATTGAAATTAATCGCTTTATAGAAATATAGTATAGAAATATAGTAAATGTAAGTGCAACTTTACTTTTTATAAAAGTAAATAAGTTGTCGCTTTATATTTCAGAAATTATTATAAATATAGTTAGGTAAGTAGTTACTAGTGAAGTAATTATTTCCATTCGGATTGTTCGATAAAATTTTACTTACGTAGAAGTAATTGCTTGAAGTACTGAATTTTAAATATCAATAAATGTTTAATAGATAAGATGAGTTATATGTAATATATATTTCACGTTAGTTTCTTCTAACTAAACTTTTATTAAGTATTGCATTTATCGTAAACTTATTTATTTTTATTACTGGTGCTTTTAGAATATTTAGTGACATTACATATTCAATTACATTAGGATATAATACGTTGGATAAGATAAGAAGAAAAGTATATAACCAAGTTTACAAATTTCTGAACTTTCAAAATTATTGGATATTACGAATTTTGAAAGATATGAAAATGTTTACTAGTTTTATACATACCTATAATACTTATCTTTTATGTTAGAAAGGAGTCAAGAAAATATCTCCTCTCTTCCATACCTTAGTGTTTATGACTGCCTTTACGCGAATTATACATTTGCTTTTTAGTCGACGAGACTAAAACTTTTATGTATGTAAATATTATGTAACAGTTTAAGCAACGTTAACAGAATAATAATTAATATCAGTGATAATAATATAATAATCGAATATTAGATTTCATAAAATTTGAAAAATATATTAACAATCACTAATATTCGAATAAATTAAGTAAATTAATGAGTATTTGTTGCGCACCTTTACGTTAATGCTTAATAAAGTATAATATGATATTATTTTTATTTCTTAGTATATTTATTTATATATCAAAGTTCGAAATATTCGTACTATTCTAAATAATTAAAAGTAGATGCTGTAAATATAGCAAAATAATTTTTTTTTATTAATTAAAACTAAATATTACTTCAGTGATTTTTAATGTAAAATTCAAATTTAAATAAATTCTAATTTTTAGTCATGTTTTTTATGTTAGAGACGTTAATTAATAAATGTTCTGAAAATATTTAACCAAAAGATCAAATCTGAATTATTTAATATTATACGTAGAAATCTTACCTAAAATAGAACCATCGTAATAATGAAGCCATTCATTCTACATTATTTAATAAATAGATTATCATATTACTTCAATAGACTTTTAACATTTTTTAAGCAGAATATATGAGATAATTATCACTGTTCATATTTTCGTATTTATTAATTTAGTAAATTTGAACTGATAATGAATTAAAATAAATTTTTAGCTCAAAATTAAATCAAATTTACAGGCCACATTTTATCAAAAATATCAATTAAAAATAAAGAGTTTATTATTTATTACAATTAATTTTATGATTTTTCGAATACATAATATTTAATCATAGAATAAAGTATATAACATAAAATGCTAATAACTCGTTATTATGTATAGTTCGGTTAGAATATTAATTTGTTTTAACTGAAACGAATGTATGTAATTTTATATACTCTTGCTCTGAATTATGTAGTTATCAATGTTAATTGTTTTCACATGAAATAATACCTCTTTTAGTTCAGGAAAATATTTATATTTATTTAACTACATTGTGTATTCACTAATTTATATTAATAATTTTTATTTGCAATATTACTCGAAGAATATTATATTAAACAAGTATCGGATAAAGAAGCAGAAAATTAACAATAAATAATTGCTCCTAGTAATGGACTACTCTAATTTTAAACGTATATGTAATAAGCAAATTTTACTTTGCAAAATTTTATGTTAACATAAATACATAAATTTGATTTTTCTTCTATAATAAATAACGTTTATTAAACTGCGTATTATTATTGAAACTGAAACGGAGAACTCGATTACACTTCTTGGACGAAAGTAGCCGAGTCACGCAGCAACGATACCGGAGTAATTTCTAACCTTGAAACTACCCGGCAACTATCGTACCAGAAGATCGCAATAAGAAGTTCCGTGACACCGTCCACTGATGCTTATCTCTATCACGTTTCTGTTTAATTGTATTACTGTCGGCTAACTTGGAGTCTCTCTACATTTGTGCATAATTGATCTGATTGCTAAAACGTAGCGAATGATTAGAAATTTACCTGGTCTTGTAGTCACGCAAGACTTATCTTAATATTAGATTTATGCACAAACTTAGTTGCGCATTTTTTTTCCTTTACACTCACAGCATCATTAGACTAAAAAGTGATCTAAATTTTATTTCAAATACATCATTAGATAGTAGAATAAAAGTTTTATAATAATTAAGAGAAAAATTCCTTGAATAAATTATTAAAACAATGCTTCTAAATAACTCAAATTTTAAGAAAAAAATATAAAGCTTGTAATATTATTACTATTGATACAAAAAAATTCATAGAAGTTAATATTTATTTAGTAAACAATACACATTCATAACACAGTCTATTATTATTAGTTGTCATAATAAACTACAGTTACCATTAAGTAATAGTTGAATATATTTTAAATGAATTCGTATAATTTAGAATCAGTTCTATTTTTACAATATATGACGTTAAAATTAAATTAAATAATTTAAATCAAACATTTGACTGATTTGGTGAAGACATTAATCATATCACTGTAAATATATCTTGTAGATGCCTCTTTTAACTCCTGTACTGGGTATGCATTTTAAATTATTTGTATAAAAAGTTCATTTGACCTATTTAAATGCATGCAAGTTATATTCCTGCAAGTGCGACTCTCAAAGATTATTCTCTAAAAAACGTATATTAATGTTTCAGTCACAAAAATAGACGGAAATTTCATGAAAAAAAAATTTTAAACAGCGAAAAAAGTTTACGTATCACTGTCATACATTTTAACCTTTTACTACTTCTTTTCCTTTTCATCTCCTGCAAGTAAAAACAATGCCACTTTTTAAAATGTTCTTACCCTATACTCCGTACATTTACAATAAAATACTTTCCCTTGTTATAATGAAACAAGAACTCATCAGAATATTTTAAATAAGAGAAAAAATCAATTTCTTAAAGGACTATACATGTACAATTGTAACTAAAAAATGTAACCAAGTATGATCAATAAACTCTATGAAAGATGTTCCTCTATATCGTAATTTTTGTAATTATGCGACTCATGAACAATGATGACTCGTTAGTGTTCATCTTTTCAATCCCTCTCTTTCTCTCTCCGTTACTTTTCTTATCATGAACAATACCTGGATAAAACAAACCTGAATAAAGATGAAACACAAGAAAGAAGATACTCATCTATTATTGTATACAGGCGTACCCCTATGACAATAGCCTCGCAAGTCGATGCACAATGTGACAACCGTACAATTGGAGTATAGATTGATGTGGGCCTAGTAGGCAGATCCATTAGAGCTCTGGCTGCTCAACTCTACAAGGGTGTCAATAGTCAGTGTTGCATACTGCATGATTACATGAAACATTGAATGATAGATCTTGTAAAGCGAGTATCATGTAAATTTTTATTATTGAAGCAGCATGAAGAAAACATATTACCTTTCATTAATATTTATCAGAGAAATAATTAGTATTACACATGAAAATTAGAATAAAGGTGAAAAAATATTTCTTTATCTTAACATTTCACTTATCTCTTTAAGGATTTTAAAATTTCAGAACAGAGTGGAAAGATGTCAAAAATATGTATTTGAAAAACTTTCACCTTTCAATTTTATAATTAAGATATTTATTGAATTTCAGTAACGATATTTTAACTTAAAGTAGTAGTATTGATAATAGAGTATATTAGTTTATTTTTTTGCTTTTATTAGTTTATACGAAATGTGAAAATTAATTTTCAATCTTCAAAAGCATAAATATTAAAATTTATTTTTCAATTTCTATATTATATCTTTTATATTTTCTTCAATAAAATGAGTAGCTTTTTAATTAAAATAATAAAATTAAAAAAATTACAATGATGTATAACTAGAAACTACATCGGGTTAAAAGTTCATTACATATTACCAGTATGAAATACACTTATATTAATTTAATTTTAAAAGAGTCAAATATTTAAACATGTAAAATATGGCTGTTTTAAACTGAGTTAAAAAATAGACATAGAGAAAAAAAAAGTTCAGACCTGAAAGGTTGAGGAAACGAGGGAGAGAGACAGAGAGAGAGAGAGAGAGAGATAGGTAACATAAAAGAGGCTTGTATTTGATATACATTGCTGTAGAATATATGATTGATTTTGAAACAGTGGCGTATCGTATATAGCATTTTCTTTTTACCCCAATATTTATTCTTATATTTGTAATTATTTTTCTGTATCATAATATACATCCTGTCAATACCACGAATCGTTTTTCGTTTTTTCATACCTACATGTACCATATCATTTGTAAGAATGAATTTATGAAAGACATAAAATACTAGTCAATCTGCATTGCAGTAATATTATAGTCATTAATTGACTTATATCAATATTTTATTAATCTTATATTATTTATATGAATTTTGCAACACTCAAAAAATACTTTTTTTGATATCATTAAATATTTCATGAACTGTTGTATTTAACAGATATTTATGTAACTATTAAATACTGTTAATAGTAGAATAAGGTCATAAAAATTTATTACTAATGTCATCTAAGGTATCTATTCAAAACTGTATAGTAAAACACACGAATATTATACGTATATATATATATATATATATATATATATATATATATTACAGAAATTAATTAAAAATAAAAATAGTTATCCAATACATAATTCGATAATGGATACAAAAAAGTTATAAAATAATCAAAAAGACAAATATAATTAAAACGAAAATTATTCTTATGAATAAAAGAAATACTTGTTGCTCAAATTTACATAGTATATTCAGTTGACTTATGCAGGAAAAAATGGAATCGAAAGAAAGAAATAACAAAGAAAATTGAATCGAGAAATTTTTCGGTATCTTGAATTAGTATTATAATATTTAGAATAAAATAGCGATCAATTTAGAAGCAGGTTATTCATATTTATTGAAATTAGATATAAATTTTAATGATAATAATATTATAGAAATTCTATATCAAATTACTACATAATTTCTCTGGTCCATATGATTCAGATCGTTACTCTATTATTTACAGCTTAAGCGACTCTATTTTGGAGTATTAAAACAATATATAACAGACGAAATTATATCGAGAATACCCACAGGCATAAGCAAACTCTGCTCCAAATAATGCATTTATGAATATGTTAGAATTATACTAAACTATAAAAAATCTTGAGTATATTTATGTTTTTGATATTTTACATTAAATATAAAAACTAATTTTTCAAATACAAATATATTTGGAAATTATTTTGTAATTATGAAATTATAACATAGCGATATTATTCGAGTGATTTTTAGTAAAATTATCATCCATGTAGTGGTAAAAAATGTATTAGAATACTATATAAATGTAATAAAAGCACATACAAACTTATAACAAACTTATATCAAATTCATCGAAACATAAATAGTCTGAAAGTTTCATAAAAAGTTATTTTGAAAATATTATACAAAATATTTAAATAATTATGATTAAATTTTATGAAAAATAAATTATCTGTTTTTTAAGATACTAATGAAAAAGGAATCTTTCATAACCGTGTCGTCCAGAAAATATTTTTAACATTTTGAAAAAGAATTTTTAAGGCTTATATAATTTTAAGGCTAAATATTTAATTTAAATTTTTGTTAAATTTTATTTAACTGAATACTTATTTTAAAAATACTTCTGCTAAAAATGATTCATCTATATTATGCTACAAGTTATACTACAAGCTTTCAATTTAAAGTATCATCAATCAATCTGAACTACATTTCTAAGAATTCTTTTTGTTACCGAACAATATTAATTTACTGTAGATAGTCAACAAAATGAAAGTAATTTAAATATCTTTTTAAAATTACATTCACAAAAAATGTAAGAATTATTTCAAATTAAGTAAAGACTTAGCAAAGAACTGAGCATATGTACATATATACTTTTTGGTTCCTTACGTCAATTGATTTTTATAATCACAGTATGTGTTGCATTTTTCTCTTTTTCTTTAGTTTTCGATCTTCCTTGAAAACGAAGTTAAATAGAATAGAAATCTGTACATTTCCAATTATCGTTAAACTGAACTCGAAGGTTGTGAATAAAGCGAAAAACAGAGCTATCCCACGTACCCCTTTTCCCCTTCGACTGTCACGTACCGAACGTTTATACGCAGTAGAAGAAGAAAAGAAGAAAACGTAAAAGGAATGTTTGATTGTAAAACGATTCGTAGCATTTTAATCCCTTTGAACCCGTGAAAATTCTCAAAAGTCTTCCGTTACTAGAAATCGGCTCTTCGAACTGACAAACGAGGACAGAAAGAAAACCTGTGCTACCCTTTATATATAGTCATATATATTCTCTGTTGGCTTATGGTTTCTGATCGATAAAACAGTTACAAGTTACCCCGAAAGACTGGCCCGTCTAATTGGTTTCCGCTATCGGGTGGCCTGGAAGTTGGATGCTGCCGCCGAATCCTGCATTAGAGTCGAGAAACTATTTATTCTTCGAACGTGTCGTCTGCTTCCTTCAGTTTCTATCCTACAATCTAATTCCTCTCCTTCTATACAGCTTCTCTTTATTTTTTTCTTTATGTATCTGAATTCTTTTTTTCTTTCGTTATCTAGTTTTCTCTATTTCTCACTCATTAATCGTCTTTACTATTTATTCCTTTACCACGTACAGTAAATTGTTTCTTTCACGACTTCCTCTACTATTCCTATCTATGAATATTATTTTACTTTTTTTTCTTACATTTATTTATATTTTCGTATTTTTCATTAAAAGAATAATAGTAGAATTTATTGAAAAATTACAAATCAATTAAAATATTTCAAGATTCAAATGCTCTTCTAAAGATACACACAAATAATTGATTAGTATTATTAGAGTTAACGTATTCGCGATATTTCTAAAATAAGGAAATATGGAAAATCTATTGTATATCCAGAAGAATGTATCAATTTTTTTCAAACGATTATGTACAGTTATTCGTTTAAATTTAAATGCATATCATGATTTATTACGTTCAATAAGCTTTTTATTCGATTATATTCATTTAAAATTTTTTGACAAACCGGTACAATAACACATTATTTTTAAACATAAATTGAATATAATAGCTTTAAAATATCTTTGTATTACTGAATCAAAAAGTAATGCATAATAATACAGCTAAATATTTTATAAATTGTAAACATTTAAATGTTAGGAATATTATATAGTATTATTAACAATTAAACATCAATGCATTTTTTAAATACATTATCAATAAAACGAAATATGTCGATTATGTTATAAAAATTTGTACGATCTGTTTAGATTTAAAATCTTAAAAAAATAAGCCTATCAATGTTATTTCACCTATATTATATTTTAATTAGCTTTTGAAGAGATACGTCAATGGAAACACGATCCTCGATAAATTCAATTCAGATCATTTATCAGTAACCATAAAAATGTTGAAACCGATCTTTAAAAGAGTTGAGTATATTATTAATACAATGGATGGTAGTATTAAAAATATGTATTAAGAAACGAAAACCGTATTATCTTTGTAAAAATAAATAAATATTAGGTCTTTACCTTTTTATTTAAAGATTAAATTTTCATGTAGATTTTTCCTAAAACTGATTGTATTTAATCAATTCAAATATAAATCTAGCTATTCTTTAGTAAAACTGAACTGTGTAATGCACGTCTTTAAAAGTACATATATTTCAATATTTATAGATCTTCTTTCTACATAAAGAATTTATATTATTTTTTTACAAAAGTTTAAACAGAAAACTTTTAATAATTTTTCATAAAATCTTTATTATTTATTAGGATTTAATAATTTAAATTTTACTTTGAAAATATAAAGTTGGAATTTACATGCACAGTGAACTTTACATATTCACTGTTTTTTAGGATTTTTCATATATAACTTCCAACAAAACTTTATAAATTTCAATTCACTAAATAATATTTCGTTCATATGATTATCTATATAAAATTTAAAAATATATATCTAATTTTTTCAATTCTGAATAATATTATTAAGCAAGATTATCATATAATATATATATAATATTAATAAATTACTTTGGAAATATTATACCGTTTAAAATTGTAAGAGTTACAATTTTAATATTATTAGAGTTACTACAAACAATATTTAGAAAATGAGAGAGAGATGTTCTTACCAGCTAATTGTACCAAATAACTAAAGCATATAATAATGTTACTTATATTTACACACGAGTGTAACAATAAGTCATCAAAAACTCATTTTGATGTATTCCTTAAACTAGTCAAGACAAGCTTGGAATTTCCTTAATCTCCTGAAATGGAAAATATACAGATGATGTATCTTTATTACTTTAATAATAATATAGATAATTTAACAATAATAACATGAAAATTAACTTCTTTAATATTAATTAGAAGATACCGCAGTGCAAATGAAATTGTAAATTCTATCAACGATATAAAATGATTATAAGAAGAAATTGTTAACAAATTTATTAACGTGTTTAATTGAAAGTAATAATAATTGAAAATTTTTAATGAATTAGCATAAGCTAATATATGTATATAACAATAAAGAAAAAGAAAATTGCTTTCGTGTTCATTTTAAGAAAATTCTTAAAGTAGTAATACTGGTTCTTAGATGTAGCACATTCAATTTTGTAGAGTCCATATTTTTTTCAAAAAAAGATGATAATAAGGATTGCATTTTCTTTCATCAGATCTGATACATCATCGACAGGTCCATTCCTACAGTTCCGACAATTCAGATGATATGACATTCTGGAAAATATTTGAATGTGAATAACACAGAAAGATGCAGTCGCGGCGGTACAAAATGTAATTCCCAAAACGTTTCAACAATGATAGTGCGAGAAGACTGAGAGGGTGAAAAAGCAAGAGAGAGAGAGAGAGAGACAGAGAGTGAGAGGGATAAACTTGTATACGGGCTATTTTATCCGTTATGTAAATCAATGCAAAATAGGTAAAGAGAAATACAGATACGAAGACAGAAAAAGAGAGAGAAAGTTAAATGAAAAGCAGCAGGTTTAAAGCCCGTCAGACAGCTTGCGTACAAATGTTAAATGAATGAACACGTGGGTACACAGCCGTATACTTGCATGTACGTACATATACGAATATTAATAGCAATTCATATATAACATACACATAAATTCATACGGATATGTAGCCTCGTTAAACATGCATACCTATATATATTTGCATACACCTGCAATTGCGGATGTGTATGCCTGCATAGTCTACATTTTTAACATATTTACGTAACAATTTTCTTTTTCTAGCGGCTTCCTACACATTTTCACATAGCAACATATTATTTTTTCAAGTATTTCTTCTACCTTTTCATTTTTGTCCGTAAATTCACTTATTCTGCTTAAAATATTAACGTACGATACTTATAATTTTCATTTGATACTTTACTATATTAATTGTTTCAGTATCAGGCCCTACATTGTATGTTTACTTTTAGTCACTTACTTTTTTAGTATTTTCAACGTTAATTAATAGTATTCAGATAGAAACAATATTTATTAAATATTAATTTATAAAAAGCTTTTTAAAAGTTCGTTGATTATTGATTTATATGTAAAATTTCATGTTGACAAAGGAATAGAATTAAAAAAATTATTAGTAAATTAATCAAAAGTATTGAAATTTTTAATTACATTACCTATGTTCTTTATACTGAAATTAAATTACATATGCTATAGCTGTATACTGTTGTGTAGAAAATGGTATATAATGTTTTAAATAATTATATAAAAACTTTTCTATAACTCGTGTTCACCAACTTTGAAAATGGCGTTTTGAAAACAACGCATTTAAAGTTTCAACCGATGTTTAATAATAAAGAAAACTTATATTTTTAAACTTGCATAAAATCGTCTACTCCAAGTCCATAAAGTATACTTTAGCCTTCCATTGTCGCCTCTAAAATATTAATTTTTTATTTCCAACGGACCAATCTTTCCTTTCGCGTAGCTTGTTGCACTCGCCTATTCACTATCCTTATCCACTCGGGATCTTGCTTCTCGACATATCTACGAGCCTTCGAGCGGTAGTTTATAGTCGAAACATTATAAATTGTTAATAATATTTCAGTATCTTCATTAAATACACAGTCACTGAAATAACGGCTAATTCTAACAATTTTCGTGTTCATTTGATAAACTAGCCGATTATAGCTCTCGTTATTATTTTCATCAAAGCCACTAATGGATCTTTCTAGTGCATTTATAATGCTTAGATCTTCATAAATAGATTTTATAACCGCTGAAATATCTGTAGCTAGTGAATGCAATCATGTTTACAATGAACTTACATCGGAGAACCAAGAGTCAGAGCTTTCAGGCTACTTAGTACAATGCGGGCTCTATCTCTTTAACTTGATTATTCATATATAACGTATGTCACTAAGAAATCGGATAAAAATTGAAATAACATGCGACAGTACATAATTATTGCTGGCAAATATACTTAAAATAGCAATACAATTACATATCTTAAAATAGCGCTACAAACTTTCGTGTACCTTCAAATCTACTTTAAGTACATTTTTACTTAATTTATGATACATGTCTTAGAATGAATAATAAATTTATCTTTAAAATAATTTGAAAAGCATTTTTATTTCTTGATCGACGATACAAAAATCTTTATGTACTGCAATAAATTGGTGAGAGTACAGGTGCAGATAGCCACCTTTTTGCCCGTAGCAACGTTTTGCTTGAGAAGAAGACATTTCAATACTTGTTACTTGAAAAGTTTTCAACAGATCAACTTCAGAATTTAATAAAGTACTTTGAAAGTATTATACTTTTAGAAAATTAAAAGATATCATATTGAGTACTTTGATATCTTTACTGATAATTGTAACTGGTCTAACTCCTTGAACAATTATATTTGTGAATATATATTTTAAGAAAATTACTCATTAGCTAATAAAATATTTTGTATAATAAATATTATTTTCTCTTATTTTTCAGTTTGCATTCATTTTAACAATTAGTTACTCAATATTATTTATTATATTCAATATACTCAATATTCAATTTAAAGTTCAAAAGAAATTTGTATTATTAACATCATTATTTTGCTAATAATCCGGTAAACGAACAATTAAATTTCAAAGATGAAAGTAAATTATTTAAGAAACAAGTATATATTAAAAAAAGTTATCTCAATATTTCATACGTAAAATCGAAATAAAAAACATCTAATAATCTTGTGTATTAATGTATTTCACATACAGGTATTGCTACAGATCGCCGTTTTATAAAGAACGATCCATTTTATAGATAGAAATTCGTATTTGGTACAACTTCATCTATTTGAGAATTGATTTGATCCACGTAGCCAAAAATTCACATATAAACACATGAATGTTAATGACACAAAATGGTAGGCCGTTTACCCTTCGCAGAAGAACGAAAACCTTTTTTCCTCCGTTCCAAACTGCGGTAAACGAGAAAAGCCTCCGGCGGCGACTCCGGCGGTAATCAGAAAACTTCTCTCCTCATTCCCTGGATATTTCTCTTCCTACCACGTTTCCTTCCGCTTCGTGAGGTAAATCTAACCTTAATTATGTTGCGCGAACTTGCATTTTTGATGCGGAAAAAATAAAATGATAGAAGTATTCCATTTCCCACACTTTTATGACGTTCTTGCAAATTTTAAAAGGATAAATTTCATATGAAATTTAATGTATATTTTAAAGAATTTAGTGAACCTTAATACTTGTAGGAATTGATGAATTTTTGCATCGAATTGTTTTTGAAATATAAGGAATAAATTTTACTTTTGTTTTGTGAATATAAGGAATAAATTTTAATTAGGGCTATATCAATTATCTGGAAGTAATATTGAAAAAGAACTTCTAGTCTTCTTACTTTACATAAAATTGAAATGTGAAATAAAATTATGAATAAGCTATTCGGAAACTTAAATCTTCGCTTTTGCAATGTAATAGAACTCGAAAGCTTGTCAATGATAAAAGAAACTTTTAAGAATTAAACTTAGTTACGAGAGCATGAAAATTATATATTGATTGATACTTATAATAAAGTAACGTTTGAGATAGTATATATTTAATACTTTGATTTAATACTCATGATTTTATATAATTTAAATAATTTTATAGTTTTATAATATTCCAGTAGATTGTGAAATAAAATTTTTGAATAACTATAATATGCTTCAACGTTAATTTTATTATATCAATATATTACTAATCGCGTATTATTATACATTTAAAAATATAATATTTTGCAATTTTACTGCTTTTCTATTTTAAAGTGTTACAATTTAAAGTGGAATCATTGAATATAATTTTCATTGCTATTCCATGATAATATTAATTTTCCACAAACTAAGTTATTAGAATTAGTACTTAAGCAATTTTTATTCAATAATATTATTTTTCATTGCTATCAAATATTATAAATATTATAATATTCTACATTATTTAATACTACAAATTTTTATTTTAAGCTACGAAAAATTTTGAAATTTTTGAAAATGATTATAGGAAGTCACATTTGCAGTTTAATACAAGGAAAAGTAGCTTAAAAAGTTTTATAACATACAACGTTTTCAAAATAGAGATAAATGAGAAGTAAAATTTGCAATGATAGAAAAAACAATTTCCAAAGTTCCAAAACGTAAAATCAAAAAATGTAATATAATTTTTTCGAAAAAATATACAAACAAAAAATTCTCAATAATACTGGATGTAATAATAATATTCAATTTTCTACAATATCCAATGTTCTGTTTAAACTTTAAAGGTAAGAGCACCTTTCATCATAACATAAAATATTCAAATATGCCTCTGAAATAATTAGGGCGTTAGCATAAAAATAAGTTTAAGAACTACATATTGATAACTATATAGATACTAACGTAATATGGCTAATATCAATGAAATATTTATAACGTGATATTTAAAAATTTTACATTTTTATGAATGTATTAGTAATTTATAAATTACAGGAGAATATCAAAGAACCTTGACTCGTTAAACATAAAGTAAATCACATAATACTTAATAAAATATGATGTCGGTAAGGTATACATAATACTTACTTTTATTATATTTAATTTTCAAATAAATTATTGAATTTATTCATGAAAGCATATATCAAGTAAATTTAAAGTTACGTTTTAAAGAGATAAGTATAATTTAGGAAAACGATGACTCTTTAACTAAAATTGAATGTCAACGTTATTTTTCTATTAATTTATAATAATATTGGTCATCTACCGTTAATTGTTAATAATTTAAAGGATGCCTGAGGATCAAGTGAGAGCTAATACCCGAAAAATTAAATTTTAGATCATTTTAAATACACATATTAATTATAAACTTTTTAAAACTACATCTATAATTAAAAAATTAAATATATTTTGAACTATTAATAAATAACACAAAAAATTAATAATAAATATCAATAATACTAGCTGAAAAAGCATGAAACTATATTCTAAATATTTTTAAGTTTGTATACACTTTTATTACAAAATATATTGATTTTAGAAGTGAATGCAATATAATCTTGTTTATTCTTCTAAACTATGTTAACAAATTAGTAAAAAAGTATTTAAAATAGTATTTAAAATTTACTTCGTCAAAGGAAATAAAAGAAGAGGCTCTACATAGTTTGAAAGACTACAAAGACGGTATTATAATAAGTTTTTTCTAGTTTGTTCTACTAGATATCAAATGCCGCTTACAATAATATAACAATAATTCCACTTTAAGTAAAGTTTGTTTTAGCTATACTCGATGAAAATAAAATTTAATCCGTAATTTATTTGATATGTGATAGATCTGTTATCTGAATTGCAATCATTCTTTTTAAATACAGTGGTTTCACGTCACTGAAAATCAAATAAACGTTCTTTCGTGATCGCAATAGTTGCTTATGCGTTTTATTTTATGAGTAATCCTCATAATAGAATAGTAAGGTAAAGTTTAGTCTCTCGTATACTTTTTAAGATCCTAACTCAGTAGATAAAATTATTGCTGTCAAATAATCAGTGTCATAATACGTTAATAATATTTCTGATTAGCAAAATTTGAAAAAATATGAAGTAATTGAATGTTTTATTCATTTTCTCAAACTTATTGAAATAAAACCTATATTCGAAGAAAACATTTATGTAAATTTTATTTTATTATGAATCAATCAAACATATTGGTATATTTATGATTTCAGCACTTTAGTATTTCAATAATTATATTAAATCAATCCCATAATCAAAATGCACTAGAAAAAAAAACGTATTGAAGAAAATGAATATGAGTTTATAGTAGATATACACTTATATTTTTCATTTTGTATCCCAAGTTTTCTATTTGTCTCCTTCTTTATCTTTCTCTGTTTAATCGTTCAATATAGGATCTTTATTATATATTGAATAAATAAAATACTATATAGAAAAACTATATGGATGAGATGCTAAAATACCGATGACAATGCATCAGTGATTTAAAAAGTTCCACTCTTTCATGTAGCTACGTATATGTGTATTTACTCTTTTGCAGAATAAAACTTTTTTCAAATTGTGTTTACATTTTTCTCAATATAAGGAATCACTGAAATAGCTTTTGAATTTTGAAATCATGCAGTAGTGTAACTAGAACATATTAAACGATACTTTTAATAAAGATAAAATATTAAAATTTCGTTTAATAAATATGACTACATTAAAAATGTTATTATAATCATTTGATTGATTAAAATCTTTTGACAATATTTTCTTTACTTTCTTATTTATGAAACCTATGAATAAATTTTAAAATAATTTAAGCCGCGGCTCTTCATAAAAAAATATAATAATGATTTTATCGACATGAAATCATATACCGTTCATTGTAATTATATAAAACAAAATACTGTAATTTAATTTTATACTGTAATTTAAAATTAGATCGAATGTAACAATTTTTTATATTTGATTAATTAATCGTATCGGCTTTTCAAAAAAGTGCATTCAATTTGTTACATATTCATAAATATAGAAGAATGGAAAAAGTATTTCAAGGAACATTATTTAGAAAATTGCCTTTTCATGTTGAGATAAACTTGACCATGAATGTATATGATTAAGTGAATTTCATATTTTATAAATTTCATTTAGTTTGCAGTAGCATTATGTATTTCACATACGGAAAAATTTATTTAGTATCTTAAATTCTTTTCGCATATTAAATGAGCAGAAGACTTACACTTACTGAATATTTGTTGCATTGTAGACAATATATAATTTGATAATGCTTAGATTATTAAGAATTTTTAAAATGATTATAACTATTTTATATACCGAATAAAAAATAAAAACGATTTTTTTCCCTAGAAATTTTGACATTTGAATAATATTTTTGTATGGGACTAGTATTAAATATATTATTTGAATAAGTTAAAGTAAATTTAGTTTTTAACTGTATTTCCAATTAATTTTAATTATACTTAAAATAAAAGAAAACTACTTAAGAAAAATTGAATATATATTTACCGTTTATTGAAATATTAATATTATTGTTGTTTAAGTATTACATGTTTATTTTAATTGCTATTTAAATATTAATCGGTTTCCTTTAGTTTGTGATTCTATAGTGAAACAATTAGCTTTGTTTTTCATTTTATCAAAAAAATGTACTTTGTTATTCAATTCGATATTTGTAACTGGTATTAGAAAAAATCATTTGCATAATATTTGTGAAGAAGCTTGAACAATACATTAACGCAAATAATGGATGATTCGATCACGAATTATTCGATAAAATAAATAATAAACTTCTTTAATTTATTTTGAATATAAATAAGAGCTGCATTCTATTGGATCAGATTGTATTTATATTTTGAAGATATATAATTCTATGCATTTTCGCTGTTCTATAACAAGTGATTGCAAAACAAACTAGTAATACACAATTAAAGTATATACTTTATATTAAAAACATTCAGATATTTTATTCTTCATAATACCAAACGAAAAGTTAAGAAATTAATGAAATGAATATTTAAAATATTTCTTCAGAATTGAATTCCTTTAGTAATTTGGTAGATTTTCTCCTTTTATTTTTCAAATTTAAACAACTTTAAATAATTATAAGTAGAATAATTTGCAAAAACGAGTAATTTGTAAGTAATATCGTACAGGATAATTTCTACCTATATTGATTAAGTTCTTTATTCTATTTTATAAAATTTTAAGTTTAGTAAGGAAATATATCGTGTATTGCGAGCAATATTGAAAATTGCCTGACACTAAGGTAAAATGAAGAATTCAAGAAAAACGAGAAAGGAAGCATGTATAATACATCAAACTACGTATAGAATACTTCGCATGAGATTCGATAGAAAGGAGTCAGATGCAGAAAAAATTAGGAGGAAGACACGTGAGAAATATGCTCAACATAGCGAAACTTTACACTTCATTAAAATGAGTTAAATGCCTCTCAAGCCATTGGATCTAACTTTTGCTACAAAGCATAAATTTCACCTCTCTCCTTTTCCTCCGATATTATTATTTATCTCTTTTCTCTCGGTAAATGTGAGAGCACGATAAATTTAATATTCTTGTATTATTTTGGATTAGTAATAATTTTGGTTCGTATAAAATATGAGTTTGTATACTCAATGTATTCATAATGTGTTGCTTAGTTTTATATAAGTACAAGTTCTAGTTGTCGTTATGTTTGAATGAACGAAGAGGTATAATATCTTATGGGAAAGACAGCATACTAATTGTTCCATTTCTGAAATCATACTTTGCGTTAATTTGTTGAGTTTAATCGATCTCTTGCTTGAGTTTAGTTTTTACAAATTGTGTTTTTAATCATTCTATTTAATATTTATATTAAAAACTTTTGATTCTATGATTAAAAAATACCATTACAGTACTGCTCATTTGCGTAATGGTTTTGAAATAGTGTTTATACTGTAACTATAATTCTAATAGAAAATATAAATTTGACGTTTTAATATCTCTTTAAGATTAAAAAATTTATTTTATATCTGAAAATTTAGAATATTATATATAAAATTGTACTATTTATGCTACTATGTTTTGATAAATTATAGCTGATCAATCAATTTTTAGCAACGTTTAGAATTTTTACATTTTATAAAATAACCGAAAATTATTATAAAAATATTATTTATTGATAAATAATAAAAACAAATAATTATTGAAATCATCATAAAAATTTTCGTTCGTTAAGAACTTAATGCGCAATTTTATTTTAGCATAATAATAATTAAAGCTTTCTTAAATTTTAAGAATTAATTTTTAAGCGATTTATTTTATGTAATTTTTAATGAAAAATTAGAAAATTTCTAACATAATATGAAATAAGTGTTAGAACATAAGCAGATATCCAGCATTTGCTTTCAAATTTTTGTGATTCAAGTTACAATGCTTAATTTTTAAAAGTATTCGATTTCTGTAGTCCATGATTTCCTACTTATTATTATATTTTATTATATATTATATAAATAAAAATCTTTTAACTTATATTTTAATACTAAATTAAACTTTTAATCAGGTATTTACACAACTGATATGCTAATATAATACACACTCACATATTAGAGAAATTTAAAAATAAAGACAAAAATTTAAAATTAAATAGAAAAAGGAGTCGAAATTGTTGAACGAATATATTTTTTTCTGTCACTAATTGTATAAAAGGTAATGATTAAAATATTTTTAATTATTGTATTTTATGTCATATTTCAAGTGAAGTATTCGTAATGAATATTCAATATTCCCACATATTTTGTGAAATATTTCATCCGAAGATAAGAACAGGTAATTTTATTAAAATTATAAGTGGTTCTTATTCCTATACAAGTACTTATATTCGCACAATACTTTTCATAAATTTGTATTTACACCAAGAACTTGAACTTTTACACAGTATTTTGTACGCGTACTTTAGTAAACTTATAATAAGAGAAATTCTCAATGTAAGACTGCATATTTTGAATAATTAATATATATCTTAAAATTAAAAATATGTCTGTATAGTATTTAGATTTATTCTTTAGATTACTTATAGAATAAATTATGGATAGACTATTTTTATTTCTTATAAGTTTCTCAATAACTTAATAGTTTATGTAATAAAGTTAAAACAGTAATTCTATCAAAAAGAATTTACTCGTCATAAGTTTTAAAAACTTGCTGAGCATAATTAATAAATATAAAGTTAGACTATCCTTGTTATTCATCTCTCCTTTCTAATCCATCCATTGACTATAGTATTTAAAGGCTCGCTATGGCTTGTTATTGATTTCTCATCTCAAATGGCAGTCCAGAACTGAAGAGCAAAAGAGGTTCATCATGACAGCATCAATATTTACTTTTGATCGTTAGCTTTTATAAAAAAATTTAGGCTTCTAAATACTTTTATTCAACGTCATTTCTTATTTAATGCTATGATCGTTTCCCTGTATTTTAAATTTATTTTATATTTTTCGTTTTCGACTAATGTTGTAGATTTTCAGAGGGACAAATTGTGACATTTTTCATATTCGTTTGCCTTAGTTGATGATTCTTTCATATGCTATTGTCATCTTGGTATTAATGAACCGCGACCTGACGCCTCTTATATAACTTTTGCTCATCAAGTAAGCTTGCCTTCACAAATAATCTATCTATATATCACTTCAAGTCTCAATTGTTATTCTTCTACCATATTCATATAATAAGTAAGATATCATAGACATTATCCTTAATTTAGTTCTTTTGATACATGATTTAATAAAATAAGACTAGAAAACTGTATTTGTTAGTTTATGGAGCAATTTAGGATAATTTACGCGATAGTTTTCAACTTGTAGAGGATCAAGTTACTTTAATCTTGATCTTCTTGTAATTGCTAGAAGTGCACAGGCAACTGAAAAAAGGGCCGAATAATGAATTTATGATGAATAAATAAAAAACTTTAAATGTAATATTTCTTGCCTAGCTTGTGAAAAATAATTTATATTCTCAATTAAAATATATCAATATCTAATAAATGATAAATACAGAACTGAATAATAAATAGTTTAATCTCTTAAAATTTCTCTTGAATCTCAGCATTCTTACTTTAAACATTAGAAAAATAATTAATGAATTTGTAGATTTTATTTTCATTAGCTTTTTTATAGTAACTAGAATAAAGTAAACAAATTTTAATATACGATGAGTTTTTAATAAATTATATTAAGTGTGCGGGAAACAAACAAAGCCGTAAAGAAGGAAAGTTACATTAATATCGAAAGTCAGATAAATTAAAGGTCCTGTAGATTGTAGCGCATAAAAACAATTAAAGAACTTTTGAAAAGATCACAAGGATTTGTAAGAAAAGAAGCATAAAACGTCGAGAAACCATGCAGAAGACGAAACCGAGAAACGGAAAAGCCATAACCGACACTCTGCACGCTCGCAACTCCTTCCACGGATGGTTTACTATATGCGCGAATGGATATGCTGGACGCGTACCTTTTGCTTGCAGTACTTATAAAGTTCTGCAGTTACTTTTTGCCTTACCTTTACACTTTACCTGTGTATCAAAATTATTTATTTTGGTAGACACCCTGTATTCAGAAATATTAAATTATCAGAGATGAGAGAAGAGCTGAGCAAATAAAGTAGTCTATAAATTTATAAAAATCTCGAAAAAGTGAAGAAAATAGATATTATTGTAATTTTCTTGTTAATGCAATGTTTCTTCTACTCTCTATCATTGCATTTTTTGTTACTCTTAGAAAAACGTTACTATTATCAATATTATTGAAAAAATGAAAAACTCAAAGTTATTTCTTCTTAAAATTTGATAAATATTATTGTAAAATAATGTAAAATATTAAATATTTTACACTATTTTAGTAGTATTTTAGTAATAAAAATTAATATAATTGTTTTACTAAATAATTACAAAATAACTTTTGATTTGCTTGTTAGATAAAATGGTCATTCTATTTTTTTATAAGCTTAATTCAATTTTAAATATTCAGTAAAATATTTCTACATTTTAAATAAGTAGTTATACATATACTTGACTTAATTAAATCTTTTATTACTTCAATTGTTTACATTTCAGAGTTTTAAAAATAAAATTCGAAATTATTTCTTAATATATGAAATTTGTATACTGATATCAGTGATTTGTAAAAATAATTGCACTGATTTTTAGTAACTTTTAAGAAAAATTTGTATATAGAACATGTTTAAATATTAAAGCTTTCCGATATTACAATAAAATTACTAAATCAGAAATTTATAGAATTATACTTTTATATCAGCATGATGATTTGCTGTAACAATAATGTGGCAATAATATCTAAATTTTTATAAAGTGCTAAATTAGGATAGTAAAATATAAAAAATTGTAATACAAGAATAACAAATTTTAAGTAAGTAATATATTTATCTAGAATTGACCATGTAATTATTCTTTTAAATCCATCAGGGTAAGGCGTCTGTTGTCAAAATCGCTGCTCTGGTAGATGCCCTTGATCATCTGTATTTGCATTTCTTCAAGAAGAAATTTGCAGGAATCTGGATCGCTCGCAACGGTTAAAATATGTTTTACTTGAAGCAGTTTTCGTTGAACACATTCCACGCTTGATAGCAATGTTACGGGTAGGCGAAATCAGGTTTTCCGACATACTATCAATGATGGCCATTGAACTCATATGCATTTCACTCGAGTTTAGCTATAATTTACATGGATAATAAATTCGAATATCTTTTAATATACATCTGTTACAGAACAAGTCATATCTCTACATAGTTTGTGCTTTCCCTCTAGCGTCACTTCTCTTTCTCTAAATAATCCACACACTAGGTTCGAATTCGAAAATGCCAGTAAAATCTCTAAATATAGATATAAGTGGAAGATATATATATATATATAAACAATGTGAGGAAACTTAACGAGTAAATTTATTCGTCACAATATATATGTATATACATATTAAATTTTAAATCCTGAAACAAATGTACATAGATACAGCCTAATATCCTTTATACTTATCAAGCAAGTCACGTGTAATAGAAATTTGCAGTAGCATTTGCATGCCGATGTATCTAGGTTACTTTTTTATCTATATTAATCCACGATTATAAATTAGGGATGAAAATGAATAGTGAATGGTAATATGTACGCATAACATACTGCCAACTTTAAATGTTGTTTAAATAAGTAGTAATACGTTAATATAAATTAATAAATGTTTATTTATTAATTAAATTATTATTTAAGTAATTGCATACAATTATAAGTTAAAATATATTTACGTATATCTATAAACTTTTTATACTATAAAAAATAGTATATTTAAGGTACATTTTCAAGCTGCTTTCTATAAATTATCTTTCATGTTGGAATTGGTTAAACTGGAAACTAGATTTAATTTTAAAATAGAAAAGTTTATACTCAGATTAATATTTTTTATTTTATGGACTAAAATTTTAATCTATCAAATTTTAACCAACAAGTAATTTCTGATACTATAAATTCTTTCATTAATAAAAAGCTACTCTAAAGTTACTCTTTAATCAATACTTTATACAAAGATTATATCTAGTGTATAAAGAAATTATAAAAGAAATAAAAATATACACAACACGAGACGGTTTAGATAACAGTTCTACTTTAGTTTTCTTCCAATTTTACTTCATATAAGCAAAAAATATTTCTTCATATTTCTTCTCTTGTATTCATCATCTTACATAAAAGGAACAGAAATACTTTCTCAAACAGTTTTTTTAATATATTTCTTTGTACGTCACATGTGAGGTCGAACAAAAGCGTAAACCATGCATCTTTTCGGTCATATACCACCTTCGATATTTCATCGGATAGACATATAATATTCATACGTGAATGAAAAGTCTCTGAACTCTATTATGATTATAAGGTACGGATCGTGTGTATCTATACGTACATGTTTGTCAAAAGTAGAAATAGTCTTTCGATATATGCATATCATAAAACATGACATTTTTTACATGGGAGGCTTTATGTTTTTCTGTTTACTGACAAGGAGGGTATTGTTATATAAGAGTATAGAAGCCATTGAGTCTTCATTCGATTGAATAGAGAAATATATAATATCATGTGAAATATGACCAAAAATTAAGCTTTTTTAAATTATATAAATAATTTATATTTTTTTCTATTTTTCTATCTTACACGAATTTATCAACAAAATAATATATGTTTATGAAAAAGTATAATTATAAGAAACATATTAAGGCATTCTGGATTTAAAGGACTGATTTATTATAATATAACGATTCTTCTGACTCATATTTTCGAATGTTTTAATTAGAAATCATTTCAGTAATTTTTCATTATGCTTTTATAAAAAATAAATATTGACATTAAATTATAGTTCATAATTATTTCAATCTTTCATCAATTATTCGTTTTATTTTGTGTTTACACTTCTTCTAAATAAACAATAGAGCTTTATGATTAAGAAAAGATTTTGCATAAATTATATTTTTCAGTCAAATATTCTAATTAATCAAGATTAAGAAATTAATTAATGTAATCCCGTTTAATGAACTCTTTCATTTAAATAAAGCATGCTATAAACGTCTCATTAATTATAAATACTTATTTTATTTAGTGACTGAAATTAAAAAAATCAATACGTAATTAATATGTAACAAATAGATTCTACAGTATAGTCAAATATATATAGTTATTCGATTGCATTGAAAATAATTCAAAATACTTGATCATCATTCATAATTGAAAGAGTAATTCTATGTATATTCTCTATTATTTTATTCGTTTAAATATATGCAATAGCATTATTAAGAATAAATAATTTAATATACGTATGTACAAGGAAATCTATAACGTTCAAAAAATGTTTTTCAAGCAAATACATACAAATGTATTCATGATATTTTTTCTCTCTTAAACTTTATTCTTTATCGAGTTTTATGTGTATGTAGTATGCGATTACAATAATGAATGTTTCAACATATATGGGCTTATTTGTTTTATTATTTCCGTTTATAGCCTTCTCTTTTTCACGATTAGGAATTTGCACCTCTATGTATATTTCGTGCGTGGATCGCATTAACTCCCATATGTGTACCCTAGAGACACGTTTTCCGTAAAACCAATATCGGGACGATAGGGTGGTAGAAGTGGAGGGAATCAAGAGAAGCCCTACCCTACCTCTACACATTCTATATCATTAGGGAAAAGACCAAGACGCTGTTGAATTGCAAGGAATGGTTAGTGAGTAGAAGTAAAAGATGCAGTTGCACACGCTATCTACATACATAACCCCTAACAAATAATCGAGTGATACGCTGAATGACTATGGATCACCGGAGCGGGCACATCAGCTGTAACGATCGTATACCCCTTTCTCTCTGTCTATCTAAGGCTAGTGCTCGTTGTCACCCATACATGTGCACATATGCATTGCCTTAACCTTCAATTTTACATCTTGTAGTTGCTACTGAACATTATATAAAAATACGCTTTATCCTCAAATAATTTCTTAATTATGAACGTTGAAATTAGGATTGAACTGATTTTTTATATTAATGAAAGCTCCTCACAGAAAATTGTGCTTATTCGTGTAAATGAATTTCTATTTCTTATTTCTGTATGTAATAGATTGTAATTTTCTCCATAAAACTGGATTTAAACTTATTTATATAAAAAAATGTATTTGGTATAGAAGTTTATTCATAAAATTGCGTATATCAGTAAATAAAAGTTTCTTTAAAATATATCTATACAATAATGTGGATATTTCATAATTTATATCATTATATGGTCCTTACCTTATTCTTATTATTTAAAATAGAACTTAATTAGAAGCCTAAAACACCAAAATTCAATTTTGTAATAAAAGCACTTATTTAATAAAATATCTTTCAATATTGAATAAATAACTATAGTTTTAATTGATATATTAGAAAAAATGATTCAATGCTTCCTAGCAAAATATATGAATTTTTGAAAACGCGATCACGTTTATGATATATAAAGGTAAATTAAATTATATATACTGTGAGAAAAAACTATAGAAATCATTTAAGAATGCTTTAATATTTATTTTACTAACATTTCAATCTTATTAATTTAGAAAAAATTATGAAAAGTAAAAAACAATAAAAACTTCCTCAAAATATGCTGACATTAAAAAACGCTATGAATGCAACTGACAATTCTTCAAACGTATGCCATATAAATGCCAGGTAGATGAAGAAAACTTCACCAACAAGTTAATTAGCGTCGTATACTAAACGTTAAATTTATTCCTTGATTTTATGCCCCTTCTACTTTATATGATGATCTGAGAAGGAACGATATTTTATCGACGTTCCGTCAGTCGCACGGTATTATCGAGGATGTACGTACTGGCCTAATCCTGTTTTCGGCTTCGTAGGATAGTTTATCGGTCGGAGCGGCTTTACGTGGAAGCAAGGGAGACAGAAGTCATGCTTGTGCTTCAGAATTACGGAGGCCGGTCACTGAATTTTCACCCATATACCTGCAGTTAGTTCGTAGATTGTATTTGACGCTAATAATCTTATTAAAACGCTCTAATTCTCATGATTTTCAAACTATAGTTCACAATTCGTATGTTCGAACCCTGAGCATATCATCGATGTACATTGCTCTTATATTCTCAAAATATGACTAAATAATACGCTCATACGCTATTTAAAATTTAAAGTTAATTTGCATATAACATCATATTTTGCATATAATATTATTTAACCATCCAAGATGGTTAAAATTTATAATCCCTTAAATTATAACTTTTAAACGAAATGATCATCCGAATAAATGAAGTATTAAAATATTGTGAGAAACGTCATTTAATATTTTTATAACAGATGGATATTACTAGACAACACATTTTTCTACTTCTAGTATAGGATAAATCTATTGAAAAGTATTTCTAGGAGCACGATGCTTTTTCGTCCTATTGGGCTTCAGTAGCTCGATTGAGATAATTCTCGATTATCGGCACACGAAATATACCTTGAAAAGGTAGAATAACAGCAATTTATTAAGAAATTAATATTAAATTTCTTCAATACATTAGAATAAAATGTAAAGTAAAACAATAAATATAGTTAACGAAAATAAGGAATTTATAGTTATAAATTTGTTATTATTTTCAGTTTTTATATATAAAAATAGTAATTTAAATGCACATTCAATACCTTTTGAAAAATAAAAGTAGTGAATTAACTTTATACATTATATTATATATTATGAGTAAATTTTTAGGATAATAATTTTGTAAGAATTGTACTGATCAATCCTTTATAATTCAGATATATTATGTTTAGAAAATTAATACGAAGGACAACGGTTATTAAAATCATAAATTACTTCACTATCATTATCATTAGAGATTTATAATCAGTTGCTTTTATATTACAGAGATTTATTTTTTAATTAAAAAATATTAATAGATATTTTCGTACCAATACCAATAAATGTTTTATAATACCTCAAAAAAGTATGTGTAGTCTTGGAAAAAGAATCTTCGAAGTAATAGTTAGAAAAGCATGCATTATTCTGTATTGAATTAAAATTAAATTATATAATCCACAAATTAACAAGTTAAAATTAATTAAGAAACTTATATGTGAATAATTTAATCACTCTATATTATTGTAACTTAATATTATTGCTTTAACTGTAAAAAGATACTCTATGCTTCTACATTTTGCATCAAACATTCAAGTCATCAAATTTCTAGAGATCTACTAACGTTCACCGATAATACGATAGAATGTCTAATATGACTTTCTACATACCTACATAATATTTAAAATATTCAAATTTCTATAAGCATCGTTTGTATTCTATTTATAACAAGTTCAAAATATATTTATTTTTATAAATGCAATCTTGAAAATATTTAATTAATTATTTTTGAAAAATATAGAAATGCCAATTAAAGAACACATTTCATTAATCTTTATTTATTATACTGAAAAATATATATAATTTCAAGTTTTTATATATTCCAAATAAAAACTTAATAAATTAACAGTTTAATTTATATTGTAGTTTTTAATTATTTGTAATATTTTTCAGGTATGTATTCATCAAAGGAATGTACACTTTACATAGTTTGTAAGTATTGTTTTAAATTGAAAAATAAATTAATGTTAGTCTTTAAAAATATTCAATAACGTAATTATTAGTTAGTCTATTTAATTTAAATCTTATATAATAATTAGAACAATGTATTCTAACTATATAATAAATAGGTATATTAAGAATAGAATACGAATTTAAAAATCCGTCAATACATAAAATATGACAAGTAGGTAAAATAACTGAATTTCTTAGAACTTTGAAATAATGCCATATTGTAATTATAAATTACTAATATTAAAATAAATAAGATTAAAGTTAAAAGATTTATTTAGGTATTATTAATATATATGGGATAAATTAGAATTCGATTGCCGTATATTTCAATAACTTTTCGTCCATTAACAATCTTCTATATCTACATAATCTTTTTTTCCCTTCATTCTTCTAAGTTGTCTCTGTCTCTCTTAAGTACTTTATTATTGTAATACACTTTTATGGTATTTTAAACGGTGATAAATTATTCATCAAATACAAATAAATAAGCCTTACATACGATTATCCCTCTACATGCTTATCTTGGTATTTATCTTTTGATTTTTCCCCGTTTCTTATGTCTTACTACTGTTTTTCTGAGAGAATGAGAAAATTTCTAAAAGTGAACAATTTAAACAATTTGATAAAAACATTAATGAAAACCTTCCAAAATTAATTTAAGTCAATTTCGTATTTTATCGTATACTTATAGCGTTTGGATTATAAGTCACTTATTTTTACCGAAAAATGAAAGTGTAATAAGAATAATAGATTGAAAAAAATACAATACTATAAATGAAGGATATGAAGAGAAAAAGGACATTCCTTAGAAAGCCGGAGAAGAAGAATAGAGAGACTAGGTGAGAATTATCGTACTATGACCGAATGAACGAGTGCCAAGGGGCGAATAAAAGCAGTTCTCGCGCAAAGATGAAAAGAGGCGAGAGGGCGAGCAGCTGGAAGAAAATCGCCCGAAGCTGGACTCGTTCTCTTACTCTGAACAGACACACGTATCACGATTCTTCCTTCTCTTATTATTTTTCTTTTCTTCATTTTTTTTTCAAAAGGATTTCACATGCGGGCTGTTTAATTATATTTCAGTAAGACACTAGTTTGTTAGATAGCTAGATGAAACCTTTAACATGTGCGACATAACATATAGAATCTTATTAAAAAGTAGTAATACATAACAGAATTTTTATCTATTTCTATAAAATTTAAATGTGATATGTTAAAATAAATTGAAGTTCCAATTAAATATTTTAAATGAAGGTACGGAGTTTAAGCTGAAGAAGGAAATAATTGCAAAAGAACAGTGAGATATGTTTTATATATTAGATATATTATATTATATTATATATAGATATATTATATTATATTATTATAATATTATATAGAGATAAGCTTTAAATATTCTTATATTTTCCTTAACATAATGAATAAGTTTAAAAATAGTTGTTTTGAATTTTTATTTCTAAAATAGTTATTTACTTAACCGGCCAACTGTTAAATAAAATACATAAAAACAAAAATCTTCAATTATGTTTAAAAAATAAAAATGTGTTTAATTAAACTGACCAAATTATTTTTTACTATAATAAATATTTTGAAACAAGTCTAAATATGTTTTGATATATGTTGTAACGTTCTTTTTCATAAATACGAGAAAGAACCAAAACTGAACAATATTTTTCGTGTAATTTCTTTAATAACGTTAATAAACTAATTAAAAAAGAATAATTATTGGAGAATTTTCAATGGAATTTATATATTAAGCAATAAAACACAAGTTGAAATTACCAAATATTACTTATAATATTGATGATACAATCTGAAGTTTCTAAAATTTAAAAATTAGTTATTCCAACATCCTTCATTATTCTTCAGTTATTATGACGAAAATTATTTTTCATATGTTATGCTTAGTACAGAATAAATTATATATATGGTATTTAATATCATTTTATAACTTTGAAAAATTGAACGAACGCAGAAAGTTAAAATTTAACTTGTTATAAAAAATAAATTGCAAACATTAAAAGTGATAAGATATAATTCATATTTATAACTGTAAGTACAGATACGCTTTAATGCTGATTTACTTTACAATAAATTTTCAAACATGGTATTTTAATTAATGTGAAATAGAGTTACGTAGAATAGTAAATAAATCACTCAAACTAAAATCTGCTATCGACTACAGGCTCGCACTGCTGTTGTGCACCGCATTCCTTTTCTTCTAGTTCCATTTTATCTACACTGGAAATCATAAAAGCAAAGATAGATTTTAAAATAAAGCCGATGCGGCTTCACTTCTTTCAACTTTACAATCACGTCTTTTATTTCTAGGTCGTATGTCTTCTTCATTGGCTAGAAGTTTTGCAGTATGCGCTATAAATGCTTATAATTACTGGTAGACTTCTTTTTCCGAAAGAATCAGTCATTGATGAAGAAGAAAAAGAAAAGACAATATCATTCAAGATTGCTCAGTTAACAAAGGACAAGAACCACAAAGTGAGCTGTACAAAAATATCCGCAGACACACTTTCAGATTGTAGTATCCATATAATTAAAAAAGACAACGAAGTAAGGTTAAAAGTTTGGCTAATAAAAGAGAAAGAAGTGTTTGTTTTGAGAGATTTATTCATAAAACAGACTAGAGAAATATTGAATAACTCCGATCATTTAAAAAATGTTCTTGAGTAATTAATAAAACGAGGCATAGGATCTAAATTTGAAAGTTATTTTATTAATCTACCTATTTTATGTAGTACATCACGGAAATCAAAAAAGTAATTAGTATATATTCTAGAAGATGACACGTATAACGAAAGTACTAATATAATGGTGTTAAATGATTATCTTCTGTAAAGATTTTATTACATAGCGTATATTTCTTTTATGAATATTTTAAATGTAATGAAAGATATACATTATGTAGCTTATAATAGAATATTTATAATTTTTAAATAATAATGATCACATATTAAATTATATTCGCTATTAATTATATATTCGATGGGGATCGGAATATCATAAATGGTTGTGCAATGAGTTTACTGAATAATAATGATATGCTTCTTAATCTATTCTCTACTCTTTAACCACCGTATTATTATTTTTATACTCGAATATATTCTGATCAGCCATATTACTTTATCATCTTACAGAAAAATTATTTAGCAAACAGTTATGAAATAAAACGATACTTGTAGTAATAGAACTGTATAAAATGTAATAAACATAATAGAACAAGTGATTCAAAGATTGTATGTGCTTAAGAAAACGTGGCTGTCTCTGAAGCTTGCATACCAACAGTAGATCTAAAAACTCGCAGATCTACCATCAGTTTTACGTAGACACAATCTTACGGTATAGTATAACTGTTCATCCAAACTATATAGTACAGAGAAACGACTTTTATTTTTCCGTTTTTTTCTTTTTTCATTGGTAAGCGATCGTCCTGGGAGTTTCCACGCACGCCTTTGTTGCGTTCTTGGAAAATCTCCGGGGTTTCCTGCAAGCCAAGAAGCTTATCGCATCGAATAGAGAAGGATCAGCCTCGTGGACGCTGACGACACTAACGCCTCGTCAGCCCAATATTATGCTGTTCACTAGAATACCAAGAAAAACGAGAAAAGCTATAGTTGCCTTCATATGATTTCAAAACTCATTTCGATGCAGCCAAAGAACGATAGCTTTCTTGGGCTACGCAATGTATCTGGAATTATCGCTTTTACACGTTGGGCTTTCTATTAATTCACTGCCGTCTTACTGAAGATTATTGATATCCCACGTAAGGAAAAGATAAAAAAAGAAAATTTTGCCTGCCTTCATAGATCTATTGTATGAAATGAAAATATTTTTAGGTACAAAAGATTCAGAGATTCTCTTTTTAAAAAACTTATTACTTTAAAAAATATTAGACACGACTTTACTAGTTAAAATAGCAAATTTACTTAATAGCGTTCATTATATAAGAGTAAAAGAAAGTAGCTTTTTCTTGATAATTTATAAATTTATTAAATTTAATGTTTATATATAAAACTACATTTGCTTTAGTAATGCGATGTAAAATATTCTTTAGTGTCGTGAGGTCTATTAGAAATTCCAATGAATCGTTAAGTGTATAAACACTCATGAAAAAGAAACTATTGCACATACTAAAATAGAACAAAATCTTCATGATATAGAGTATTTATTTTTTAATTTATTTAAAGATACGTAATAAAATATTATTAATTTAGGTAATAAAATTAATAAATATTAAATAAATAGAATATTTTATACTGGAAATAATATGTATGGTAATGAATATTATAATACACCTAAGTATTTAATATATAAACTATTTCAGGTATATTTTCATCATACAAAAACATAATTTTTAATTGTTTATTAATATGCATTAATTCTTATTTACTCTTATTATAAGAAACTAAGCTTAAATTTAACTTGTTACCTCATGATAGGGAATTAGTTTTTATTTTATTAGCTTAACTAAATTCTATATTTAAAAAATATGATCTTCATTTCTTACGAAATTCAAGAAAATCAGAGCATGAATTGTCATAATTGATTAGGTCAGGTACTATCATGAATAAATAAAAGATTATTAGTATTTAAGAAAAACAAAAGGATTAAATAAACAAAATAAATAAATACGAGTAAATAACACATTGAAAATATGAAGTAAAACATTTTTCGCTTCTGCGTATATTATAAGAAATATATATTCAAATTGTAGTGTTTATTTACTGAAATACTTTTATTGGTATAAACATTAAACACTTATACAAGTCAAAACGCTTCTTAAGTGATTCAAATTCAATTTACATTTCTACAATTATCTATAAGAAAGTAGGAATACAAATTTTACTATTCATAAGATATAAGCAATTAAAAAAATAGATATCTAGCGTTATTAGTATTAATTTCTTATTGTTTTTCCTTATTTGAAGGGCCCTTGTATTTGATAGAATAATCAATTGCAGTTTTAAAAATAATTAAGAAAATTCTAGTATTTTTGTAAATAAACCAAATAGAAATACGTGCCAGTGATTAAACAAAATAATAGCAAGGAAATGTCTTGGAAGAAGGTAAAACGTACAGAGTACGATTGACGAAGGTAGAGAAAAAGTAATGAAGCAGCGGCAGGCGTGTGATTTCGCTTTGAGGCTTAACCCAGCTTTCTCATGGATGGTTACACCATCTCGCATACTACTCACATCTACTTTCATGTACGTATTCAGTGTCGGTTATTTTACGATATCGTCGCCGCAGTATTACGCAAGAATGTATATATACACACTCCTAACTCTTTCTTACATTTGCTCTCTTCTTCTCTTTCTTTCCAACTCACTCTTTGTTTGCTTCCTGTGAAGCACGAAAATAAGCTTTTAAGAGGCGTCGCTGATAGCGATCTACTATATTATTTCTTTCATTTTCTTTTACTGCATATAGCGTACGGAATTTTTTTACTTTGATTACTAGTATTTATTTTAAGAGCTTGAAGAATTCGTAGCATTGTTTTCATTTAAAAAATTTCTTTTATCACTCTCTGTTGTAATAGATTGTTAAATTTAATAAGAAGAAAAAGGAGTCTGAATTTTTCTGGGCGTCTGTTATGATTGTTTAGTGGAGAGTTGTGCTGTCCTACATTTAAAAGATCAACACTGACAGTTACAAACTAAATTTTCTTCTTGAAAATAAGTTGATATAAGTTTAATAAGTTAATAATTTTATTAATAAAATACTCAGTAATTAAACCGCAGTCAGTCTTAATAGTAGAATAAGTTATATCATAATCTCGTTCAACATTTACGCGTGGGGGTTACGGCATGATAACGAAGCCGTCGCATAACTCTTCACACGCATGGTGATAATAAATAACAGAGACAAAGAAAAGAAGGAGCGGAAGACAAATCCAAAGCCAGCCCACGAGAAATCGCCGCGAGGACTAAGGCACGTCATCGGAGGTACCAAGCACGATCACGAAAAACTAGTTATTAAGAAGGGAGATGGATAAAAGCAACCTCTCATTGATGCGCCCTAGCTTCGCTTAATTGGCAAAGCAGAACTACGTCAGCCCCCATGAGACAGCTTTCGTTCTCACGCTAAAACTACACCGACCGCTAAAAGGTCACCAACAACTCGACATCTATAGAAGAAAGACTGCTGAACACTCGAGCATCATTATGCTGCTGCCACAGCTCACTCTCTCTATCTTTTTTCGCATCCAGACTTCGAGGGAATCTCTTGCCATATATGAGACATCATCCTGATGTCAAAGAGAGATCGGTAGCCAATATTTTCATTCACTTCGACGGGTTTCACTCACCAACCGCCATACTCAGAGTATTCGGTGCACCTTCAAACATACGTGGGGGACAGGTGCCGCATGAAATTGAAATTCTGGTTCCTCTCAGTACTGGAATCTCTTAAAATCAGTACCTATTTAGTAAATTTAATTTAGATAAATAGAACAACTTTTTCAATTTTTATAAAATAAATAAATATTTATTGAAACTATTATACTTATTTTTCTAATATATAATTTTAAAACATTATGTAGGTTAGACAGAGGCTAATGAAATAAGTTGTAGACAAAAGTATAATTATTTACTTCATAAAATACAAACCTTTACAAAGAATGTATAAAGAAAAAATATATTGGCAAAAATAATTATGGCGAAATTAATTATGTTATTTATACCAAATTCAATTTTTATTTATGCCAATGATGATTTCTTATGACTATTTTAATGGTTTGCATATATGTTTTAATAATATCTTAAAACTTATTTCTGCAGAATATATATTGAACCGTATTTCATAGTTTTATATTTTGATAAAATATATAAATATCAGCTTATTTCAAATTTTAAACTGAATGCAAACAATGAGCATACTTTTTTCCGTACTACATAGAAATTCAAATTTTTTGTTTTCTCAAAGACTTTATCGATCCGCATGAAAACAGTACTGAATTCTTAGATGTTGATCCTTGTTAAATAAGAATATCATCTTACAGCTTTTATTGTTGTAATAAGGAGTATGCTTATGTAAATAATAAATACACTTCGATCTAGTATGTGCGGTCTCTGTCTTCACAAAAACCAACGTTATACTTTGACTCAATTACTATTGCAGGCAAGTATTTAACCATATATCCATATTCTACTCACAGACGATTATTATTACTCACAGACATCGTATACTTTTCCACGTGACTTCCTGAGTATCTTATGTTATTTCAGTTCCTTTCTTATTACATGAAAAAAAAAACGTACACAGGTATATTGAGAGATAAGTGAGTAATAGAAATGGTAAGAGAAGAAAAGGTGTTGTGAAACAGAAATTGAAAGAAGGAGAAAGTGTGCAGAAGACGTAGATGAAGTATCGTAAAATCTGCTATATTTTCACGTATTTGGATTGAGCTATGTGTATACATTCAGTTTGTCATTATCCACATGGGCATGTACATGATCCAGTAAACCCGCGCTCTAATTAATTAAAGAGTAAACGCCGCAGACTAACGAACGCGCGTGCAAAACAATGTCGTGAAAGGATCGTTTTTATCAGATCACTAGACACATACTATAAATAGTGTAGGAAGTACATTAATTCGTGTTGATAGATGAAAATGATAAAGGACTATTTCTATGAAAGAGGATTAAACTTATTTTGTATTTGGTTATTATTTCTCGATAGTATTGTATATATTGTATACTGAATAGTTAATAAGTTGGTTAGAATTATATAAGTAAAATACATACTCTTTCATAAAGCAGACTATATTTAAATATGCATGGAATATATAATTTACGAAACTCACAATAGAAAATCTATCTATACATGTACGTAATTTCAGTTCAATTAATTTTCATTTAAAATTACAATTATTCGTCATTCAAGAAAAAATACATTATTCTGAATTTGATAATCTCTATTTCTTATAAACAACAAAAAATATATGGCTATTTTATAAAAACTACATATAAAAACTCATACGTATTGAAATATTTATTAAGCTTAGTTTTCTAGATAATATTTTTTAATTATTTATAAAAGCCAATAAAATTTTCAAATAAAGTTGTAAAGTAAAGTATAAACGAATACATTTTTATTAATTTATTATTTATTTATTCATTACATAAAATTTATTACCTAAGAATACATATGCTTTTTGTTTGGTAATTTATTTTAATTTATAATGAAACCAAGTGTAAAGATTTTATAAACATACATACACGTTCAATAGTGATATCGACAGAAAAAAAATGAACAAAGAAATTATACTGTTCAATTTAATAATAAAGAAAGTTTACTTAATATAAATTTTCGAAAGATCATCGAATATCCCAATAACTTATTGAGATAAATAATAAAAATTATTTAATATTTATATAGTCTTATGTGTAAATCCTATATTAAATCACATTATTACAAAGTAAAAGAATATTATACTTTTTAAACTCACTTCTGCAATCATATTATAGTGTAATAAAAGAACTGCAACTATAATAAAATATATTTTATTATACTACTTTACTTACGTGCTTGATAGAAAATTGAAAAAATATTTTGTCTATGTAAATGATTTATATCATACATAGAAGAAATAAATAGGTATAATAAATTATATTTATTGTCATTTTGAAATATGATGCCTATTGATGATTATCAAATAATAATTTCTTAATATAAGTTTATCTTTCAAAACTTTTGGCGAATTGGATTTCTAAAGTAAAGAGAATACATTCTTAGTAACTTTCAATTGAAATTACTATACATATTTCTCCATGAAAGATTTATAGATTTTTTTGCTGTAAAAATTATTAATAGAAAGGAGTACCTGAAGATATGTCAGTGAATTCAAAATTTTTATAAAATATATCAATTATGAATTATTTAATTTTATAAAAAACAATAATTATTTTGAATTACCGACCTAAACTTATGCAAATAATTCCATTTATTTTATCTTAGTTTTTGTATCTCACTCTAGGTGATTGACTTCGTATTTCTGTCGTGAATGCATTTGAATATAAATTTAAAACAGGGTTTGTCGCAGTAAATTGCAAATTTGTGCATAAGTCCATAAAACTGAGAACGAAAGAGAGAGAGAGAAAGAGAGAGAGAAAGAGAGAGAGAGAGAGAGAGAAGTGCATAATGATATAGAAATTAGCTTATTTGTATTTTTGATCTTTCTATATCGCTCAGGCGCATAAGTTTAGGTCGGCTTACACAGTAAAGCTTATGCTTGATTAATGATGAAGAAGTTCAACAAGTTCAACATTTATAAGTATCCTTCTTCCTTGTTTATACTCTTACAATTACATATTGAGTAAAGTGTCTCCTTTAAGTCGTGCTAAGCTATAATTTAAAACTCTTTGGATCGAAACTAAAAGATATTCTTGATCATCGGTAGGAATGCGCACAAAAATATTAGATTTCTGTGTTTCGATTATGTTCAGTATTCTTTAACTAAAAGTAATTTAAAATAATACTAATATACAAATTAAAATTATAAAATGATTAATTTAACAGTATTTATGTGAAAGCAATTTAAAACTTCGAATATTGTGACAGAATTCTCAGTCTCGATTATCGTAAAAGAATTTCTTAAACTTTAAGAAATATCTGCAATATTTTCTGTAAAACTATTTAAACTTACGTTATTTATTCCATATTTTCTAAAGCTTTACCAGAAGTATTCGAAACTCACTATATTTATCGAGAAATTTCACAAGTTTCTCGTCTAAAGCAACTTCCTTACATCATTATAAATATAGCAGAATTGCTATACATCGTCATTTATTGGCTCAACTCTTGGGTATTTTGACATTTCCTTGCTTAAGAAACTGTAAGCTCAGTAATATTCACATAAGTTTTCGTTTTCCGTGGCTATATTAAGAACTTCTTTGAAATTCAGCATCTATGGAACGTAATGCTGCTCCATGAACCTTGTTCTCGACGAACACAGTCAGAGAATTTATTTAAAAGTAACCACTGTTGTTAGTATACCGCAACTGAAAGTTTTACGAGGCCGCGGTTTACGGCTTGTACCTCATTGCCGTCAATTTACACCCCGAATGAAAGTAAAGTTAGCTAGCGAGCGAGTGCACGTATGTGAACTTTTAGAGAGATAAGAAACGGAAGAAAATGTGTGCAATCTAATGAACCTTGGGAGGATTTTCAGTCGATCGTTGAGACGTTTAGAACTCCCATCGACGCCATAATGCTTGATGAGAGAGGCTTATACCTGCTTCCGTTACTCACTTAACTTTCTCTTTTATACTTGACACTTTAACGTAGAAATTTAAGATTGCTATAATTTTACGATGTGCAAGTGTCTTTAAATTATGCATATAATTAAATTAAATATATAATATTTATTGTTCATATATCGCTGTTTAAAGAAAGTTCTATTTAAATTTTTAAATATGAATATTTAACATTTAAATTTAAGTGTATATATTATATTTTTCAATTAATTTGCTTTAACTTTTCTTTGACTTTAATAATAAAATACAATTATTTTAATGTGTAAATATTTGCTGAAATATTGACTATATTAAATACACAAGTATAATTACTTTTTATAGATGCATCAATTCCATAAAACTTTTTTATTAAAACTAAGTTTTAATAAAAAGTATAAGTAAAGGGTTCTAAAAGAAAAAAAAATATTTCTATTGAAATTTATGTAAATTTGAGCATAGCTAATTTTATGTATTATATGTGATATAGTTTGTTTATATGGTTAAAAATTATATTTATTATATACACATAATTAAGATTAATTAATAGAATCAATTGATATATCATTGATATAATGTATTGATATAATGTAATTTTTATTTATTTTTATTTACGAATAAATAATATTTGATAAAGTAATCTAACTTTATAAATAATGTGTTTCTTTTACTACAGACTCCTTATTATCACTTACCTTTGTAACCTAAGACTTATTCAACTTAAAAAATTATATTCTTTTAGAATATTTTGTTAGATATTTAGAAATATATTCTACATAGCTAATTAAATACAATACATATTGTATTGTATACAACTACATATTGTAATTAAATTCTAAAAAAATATTAACTCTGTAATGAAAACGCACATATAAACTTAAAACATCTCAAAAATCAATATTATTTTTATTCTTTCAAAACAGCCAATCTTTTCACTAATTTCAGTGTTCGAGTATATTATACCGCTATTTTTTTCACTTAGAATTTTTATCTGTTATTCCTGAAGTTCAATCTTAATATCACACTTATTTTTTATTGAACTGATTTTATTTTTTCTACGTATTTTTTTACATCATTTTTATTACGTCCTCATTGCATTCAGAATATGTGAAGCCAACTTTACTTTTTAACATTTTTCTTTTTCCTTTCATTCTGTTGTTTTTTTTATCAAAGATCAAATTGCTAAACCTTTCAAGAAAATCGACCAATTTTACAGTACAACGAAAACTTTTAAAGAAAAAACAAGAAAAATTAAATAAAGATAAAAAAGGAATAAAAGAAAATGGGAAGAGAAGAGAAAAGTCAGTTTGTAATCGAGAAGTACGGTCGATTAGAAAAGTATACTGAAGTAGGTGATAGGTTCCGAGGTTTAAATTAAAAACATCGGTTTAATGTTATAGGAGAAAATATTATTTAAAGCAATGTCACGTTAAATGTTTTAACTTTTCAGTTGTTGTTTATTTATTAACCTATAACTTTTATGCGAATTAAAAATAGATTTCTGTACACATATTTTATTCAAGGCAAATTGAAATTTCGTTATTTTCAGATAGTAGTATAAAGCCATTTCATGTATCCAAAACAAATTTTTTCCAATTCAGAACAACTACATGATATCATAAATTTTTATGTTTATTATTTTATATATTAAGAAATTTGAGAAAACAATTAATTTTCATTTTTAAAATAAAATGATTTCTTTTGTGCTACTCAACAATATGAGCTATTAATTATTATCTTAATTTACTTGTTAAAGTAGTATAAATAGTATTTTACATAAAAACAGCTACTAAAATCGAATATAAAAGACCGTTAATTATTTGCGGATCTTTATAAAAGAACTAACATTATACGTACGTATAAACTTGCACACATAGCTATATTTGTGGATAGTTATCGAAACTTCTTGAAAATATATCGTAAACATCTTAAGATTCATTTAAACGTTGATATAAAATGAAATAAAATTGCTTTATTCATTACATAAAATTTATTACGTAAGAATAAATACGCTTTTTGTTTGGTAATTTATATTAATTTATAATGAAACCAAGTGTAAAGATTTTATAAACATACATACACGTTCAATAGTGATATCAACAGAAAAAAGTGAACAAAGAAATTTTACTGTTCAATTTAATAATAAAGAAAATTTACTTAATATAAATTTTCGAAAGATCATCGAATATTCCAATAACTTATTAAGATAAATAATAAAAATTATTTAATATTTATATAGTCTTATGTGTAAATCCTAAATTAAATCACATTATTACAAAGTAAAAGAATATTATACTTTTAAAACTCACTTCTGCAATAATATTATAGTGTAATAAAAGAATTGCTACTATAATAAAATTTATTTTATTATACTACTTTACTTACATGCTAAAAATTTACTAAATGTATATATAATTGATTCTACAAGTAATACGGATTATGATACATTTTACTTATTCTTCTATATCACATAAGTTAAATGTTAAAATTACAAATACCTTCGAAATGTTTTTTTAACACTGAAAAGTTATTAAAATCATATTGTATTTCATACACTAATATTATTTATAGTTGTAATTAAATATTTGTCCAACTAATTCTTAAAAGCTAATCTATATATATTTATATATTCTACAATATTTCTTAAAGGATTAGAAATCTATGTACATATATTAAAAATCATATATTTAAAATATTATTTATGCTGCACAAAAATCTAATAAAAAAAATAATAAATCTGTTAAAATAGATAAATTTGTAGCAAAAATGAATGATTTAGCAGCAAATTAGTAAGTATCACGTAATTTTATATAAATGTTATCATCCTATGTTCTAAAAACAAATAATTTATCGAAGCATATTGTTAGATAATATTATATAATGTCACATAACCCAAGAAAATGTTGGAAATATATTTATTTGTTTTTCTGAAATCATATTTTCCATTCCTTCAGAAAATTGAAATAAAGTAAAAATATGTTCTACTTAAAATATTCTTCAAGATACAGGAAAAATTATGTACTTATAATAAAACTCTTAGTAAAAACTGAAAATTTTATCGAATTTTTTCACACAAAATGGTAAGAAATAATTTCAGATTATCAAAATTTTAGACATCAAAACTGAAATTTTTTATGAAATGTGATAAATAATTGCTTCAATGAAATAACGATCATTATGTTTTGTAGACATAATACTGCGATGCAGTTACAGCATTTCCTGTTAACATGTATTTCTTATTTCAATAACTTATATATTAAATATTCAAATTTATACAGATTTTATACTAGATATTTAATTAAATTATTGGAAAAATCATATAAAATGGTTATTTTTTTAAAAATAGTAATAAAGCTGTGGGAATTACTTAAAATACATATAAAAGTGAAATTAAAAGCTAATGAAAATTATGGTAGAATCATTTATACTTTGCAACAAACTTGCAAAACTATTTCAATTATAATACAATCAATACAAAAAACTGCAAATTTTCTAACGGAGATTTTCTACTTTATTGAATTTAAGTTTAAAATTATATTTTCTGCTGTAGATAAAAAATAGTTAAAGTAATAAAGTGAGAAAGAAAGAGAGAGAGAGAGAGAGAGGTACAAAGCGAGAGAGTGAAAATGAAGTTTATGCTGTTAAAAAGGAAATAAAAATTGAAATTCACCAAGAAAAGAAACAACTATGATAAGAAGGATAAAGAGTAATAACGAAAGTCTGTTTCCGGAACGTATTAATCTCTTAAAAAGATTAAAAACAAGTTAGGCATAGATAAAGAAGAAAGAGAATTAGACCTCGAAAAATTGGCTCTTTACCACTTGCACTTTTCATAAACTTCTTCGTTTTCTTGTAATAAATATTCCTCAACCATATTATACCAGCTAATGTTTAATATATTTTTTATTTTCCTTCTTTATCATTGATCTTACATATCATTGATCTTAAATAATATAATTAAAATCATCAATAATATTTTTCTTGCATATTTTTCAATCCTCTAGAAAAGTTTCACATAAGTTATTTTTCACTTTAGAAGAAATATATGTTGTTTAATTAACATATCATAACTATATTTTTAAAAATTCTATTATAAAATAATAAATATAACGTTAATTGAAACTATTATATAATTGAAAAATGTCAGGAATGCGAACGTAAATTATGATAATTAATAAATTAGAAATAGTTGTAGTGTAAGTTAAAATTTCTTTTTATAAATCTTGATCGTTTAAATATTGTAATAAAGTCTGTGACTATTGAAATCAGAGAAAATTATATAATTATCCAATACACTGATTCTGGGAAATTTTTTTTTTCTTATGAATATAAGTAAAAGATTGATGAATTGAATTGATTGATGAATTCAAGCTATATTATAATGGAATAACTTTTTTATAAAAAAAAAATTCTAATTTTGATTTCATTTTAATTTAATTATAAACAAATTAACGTTTATCTATTTTCGTGGTAAGATAAAAATTATAATTGTATATTTTATACACAATTATATCATTATTATGCTTATATAATATATAGGTATTACAATTTGAATACAAATAGTCTATTTTTGACTAAACTAAATATTAGTTAAATAAATTTCATACATACGATACTTTTCAACAGATCTGTTTAATAAAATATTTAGTTCTGAACTTAAAATTTATGTTTTCTTTTAATTTCTGCTTGAAACGTTTATGTTGAAATCTAGAAATTTATTTAATTTCAAATAAATTACGAAGTCGAGAAATCTATTTATTAAATGAAAACAAAAGAATTATGTTCCTAATTCCTTTCATTTACTACAATTTTTAATGTCAGAACTAAATTATACAATTTTGATGAATTTCTGAAAAATATATACCTACATATATGTACGCTGTCAAAAATCAGCTACTAAATGATTAAAAAATTAATCCTAGCTTTAAAAAAATTATTTTTATCCTAGCTTCATGTGGTAGAAAATATTACAATTTACAAAGAAGTATCGCTGCGACAGCGTGTACTCTAAAGCAAAAAGAAGAAGCGCGACAGGATTATATACACAGGTGCATGCAGCTATGTGACGAGAAACGACAAAACTCAATTAAAAAAGTTACAGTTGTTGCGCTATCTCTTCTTTCTGTGCACCTCTGACGCTCTGCTCTGTTTTCTTTCTTCTACTGTATTTTCTTTGTTTTATACTTCTACTCGCATTCTTCCTTAGTCGCTGATTTACCATTTTTATTGTCTACTTCTTTTCACTTGTTTTTCCGTAGCTATTCATTATTGGAAGTTTTGCTACGTTAATTGCCTTATATATTTGTTAAATTGTTATAAAATCATCATATTACAGTTGCTATTTGAAGTGTCTGTTAAATAAGTAAATTTTCTTCCAAAAGTATGATATGAGAATCGCAAACTAGATCTCATCGAATTTTATCAGAGAATAAAATAATTGTATGTATATTTATATTGTATGAAAGTTTATTACGCGTAATTTACTGAATTCATAGTACATTTTAAGAATACTAATGAATTTTATTTCATTTATACTTTCATTTTATTAGACTTATTTCCTCTTTATTAAATCATAAGATCTTGTTTATAAAAAGATAATATGAAATTTGTACAGTCTATCGAAATATTATATCGATTTCATATAAACTTAACTTTGATTTTCTTAAATATGACTTTACAATTATTATTTTCATTTAGATACTTAAGTACTTTAGAGTATATTGGCATTTAAAGCAAACAAATTTACTCTAATTTTGAGGTGTATATTTAATTAAGAAATAAAAATATTTTAAAACTTAAGTAAATTGAATAACATCAAAATGCACATTTGACGTTTGAATCATTTTCTAATTAAAAATTGATAGATTGAAAGTTCTACAAATTATTATTTATTTAGATGACATTGATCAATTCATCGATAATATGTCTTTCAAGTTAAATCTAAACCTGAACTTTGGTGTTTAAAAAAATGATTGAAATAAATGTTGTATATACACCATAAAAGAATTATAAGATTTACTGGAAATTACAATTATTTCAATATGCTTTAGCAAGATTTATCTATCTAAAAACTATAATTCGTTATCACGCTAATTTGTTCTAAGATGCAATCGTTTCGGTTCAGCTGATGTTTATTATAATTCTTATGCGAATTATTTCATATGTGAGATATTGTGAATTAATTTTACTATATTCTTGAAGTATTGTTTTTCTTTGTTTTAACAATAAATTTATTAAATTTCTTACAATAAATACCGAATTTGATTATATAAATTTACGAAACGTTATTTATAAGAAATGACACTTCATAAGATATTATAAAAAAATTGACTGTTTACAAAAAAGATATTTATTCATACTTTTGATAACTTTTCTTCAACCTGACCGCTTATGTTATATCCCTATAAGTTTTTGTTAGGAACGCGGTCGCTTTAAAGAATGTGCTCGTAGAGAGTAAAAGCAACAGCACCAGTGGAATGAGTTCGTTTTAATATGCAAAACTCACTCTCTGGACAATGTAAGCGAGGGGTGAGTAGGTAATAGTCATCCAACGAAGACGAGAAACGAGCAGAGAAGTAGAGAGGAAGAGAGAAAATATGAGACACAGACGGCGTTTGGAGGGAATACGCTTTAGAAATGGTAGAACTTTGTCATGTCCGGTCTGGAGATGACGGTTCCGCCTGTCTCGAAGTTTTGTCTCACCACATCCTTCTCCTATAGAAGCTCTATCCCAAAACTCCATCTTTATTTTTCCTTCTCTCAATACTTTCTTTTTGTCTTTTATGTTGTAACTCTCTCTCTTAAATTTTCTATTTTACGCAACTACATTGGTTTTAACCAGTAACCTTGTTATATATTTTAATTTCATTTTTCAACTATTTATTGCACATATCATGTTATGTGTTATATTTCTCATACAGTTCTTTATTAATTGTTTGAAATTTAGGATGAAATTTCACTTTGAAATTCTGTTTATCGGCTTTCATAAATTATAATCGAATTTATTAATGGTAACTGAATGTTCCAGTAATAACGTGGTATAAATGTTTGAAATTTTAAGGAAAAATCCTGATAATACGATTATATACAGTTAACAGTATTAAATTAATAATTAATTACGAAATTTTTTTTTTCCTAAAATTTCTTCTTATAATTAAGAAATATTAATTAATAAGCTTCTAAGGTTGGAAAGAGTTGTAATATTTAAAATATTGATTTTTTTTATTTTCTTAGGTTATGATTTTTCAACTAGTAAGCCTACAAATCTCAGGTTTTAGAATTCGCATTCAATAACCATAGAACTGATTTAAAAATATAAATTAATTTTACAAACTGTTTGTTTTACGGTTTACTTATTATACAGTAAAAATGCACCTGATATTTGAAGGTCTCTGATATTTAACAGTTACGCGTCAGTATACTCGCCAATATCGAACTACGCATAACAAGTGTTTTTCAGTGAACTGCGCGTAATTTTTCAATTTTTTTCATAAATTATTTGTTAATAATATAACACATGAAGATATTCAAAATAAAAATATAATATATTTAATTGAAAAACGGTGGAGTACGACGAAAAATTGTTTCTCTAAATACAACAAGCCAAGAAGCTTTTGTTGTACACTCGATCATTACCATAAAGTATATAATTTTTAATTTTTAAGGAACATTACATTTTGAAGAGTAAACTTAGTCCTACATTTGGATTTAAAATTGCTAAGTCGTATCAATGATAATTATATGAATCATTTTTATTAAATAAATTCTTGTTTCGCATTTGTAATTATGGTATTAATGGATTAGTTTGGATTGTGTGTAAATTTGTTTTTAATCTTATAGATTTTCCGCTATTATTAGACAACAAAACTTGTGTAATTAATCAATTTTCTAAGATTATAAATTTGTAAGATCATTGAAAGACCATGCCTAAAATTTGAATGCATGCACAATATGTGTAGTGTGAATTTCAACAGATATGTTGAAAAGCAAGATACCCTACAAACAAGAATGTGTAACAAACACTTGTAACAAAGGATCTGAGAAAAAGGATGCCTATTCTTAACGAAAACTTCTTTTATAAGTGAATAAGGAAGACTAGCACGTACCGCGTTGGTTTGAAATGGATGGTTCTAAGTGAGTTAAAAATTCACTTTCCATTTATAATTAAAAAGTATTTAAAACTTTAAATGCGGTTTTCTTGAAACTACATGTTTGAAAGACTCGAATTACACGATTTTTTACATACTATTGAATCGACTGATTTTTGCTTATCAATTATTTTCGATAATATTCTTTGATATAAAATACCATTTTAAAGCACAATAAATAAATATTGTTTTCGACAGACATTTTGTCATAGTCATAAAGGAATCTTTCATTGAAACCTTCGATAAGATACTATTTATAATTTAAAAAATTCAGTTTGATACAATGATAGCAATTACATAACTGAATATAACACAGTATCTTGAAAGCAATTTCAAGAAAATGAATTTTATTGGTTTTTGAAGAACTACTATTCGCGAAAGATCTAAAATTCGCAAACATTGTTAAACGTTTATTTTACACAGGAAATAACAACTGTCAATAATAAATATTTAATAATAACGACATCTGTAAAAGAATGTAACTAAGTTCACATCTTAGCTTTTAATTAACCAACATTTATAATAAGTACAACAATAAATGTCTTATACTATTTATAATTCGAATAATGATTTGAAATCATACAGTTAATATAAAATAGGATTAATATTATGAAGAAATATCTTTAATGATGATTATAAAAAATTCAAATAAGTAAGCGCGAATTAGAAAGAATAAGCCACACGCACGCACGCACGCACGCACACGTACACACACGCGCGCACACACGCGCACACACATATGTATATATAGAGAGAGAGAGAGAATGAGAATGGTTGTGTTCAACATCAGTATGTGATGAAATTATGTCAAGGGGTGCGGAAGATACGTCCCACGGAAATGAGCTCCGGGTGACTTCGTGGATCTTCACTCGAATTCTATTGTACATTTGTGAAATCAGTAACGTTATTATAGGTCTGTCGCAATAAAGAAAAATTCAGCTCCTCCTGTTTTCTTGCTACAGTCTTATGATTGGCGTCACAAAAAAATCGTCCAAAAAATGTTCTGAATGTACCATCGAAATTTTCTCATTGTTTTTTAATATTATCCATTGATAATTTTCTCTTTTGCCTCAATATGTCTATTTTTCTTACTTTTACACAATGCTTTTATACAATAAATGTTCCATAGGTTAGTTTGTATTTTATCAATCATCGTTTTCTTTTATATCAAATATTCATATGCTATCAAGGTAGAACTTATTATCTAATATAGCAGAAAACCGATTTACTATATTGCAATAGAAAAAGTTAAATGAAATTTTTAATATAAAATGCCTTACGCAAGCTTCAGCAAATGTAACATAAATTCCATTATTTTTAATATAGTAATTTTAATTAAAATTTAAGAAAATAAAGCCAATAAAATGGCTTCTTTTGTTTAAATATCATTAGAAACTTTTATTGAGTTATTCTATTCATTAAGTTTTTAATAAAATAATTTATTAAGGATCCAAAAGAAAACTAATATTTAATTTTTTAAATAAATTTTTAAATAAATAGTCCCAATGTTTATTTAAAAAAGAATTATTGATTAATTAATTAAATATTATTAATAATGTTATTAAAATTATCAATAAATATTTTATAAATAATTAATACAATTTAAATTGTATAAATATACAGTTTGAAAAATATAATATTTAAACAATTTTCAATAATGTATTATTTTAATTTTCATACATAATTTCAGTTTAAATTCCAGGGTGGAACATTTTTGTTCTTGTACAATAAGGGATTCGTATATTCTCATAAAGTAAACTGTATATTCAATTTAAATTTCCGTTTCAAAATTATTTGCATAAATTTATATACTGTTAAATTATACAGAATTAATGTACCAAAAAGTATGCAGTGAATACATTGAATTTAGCCAAAGCTATAAACCGCATTCAAATAAGTTTCGAAACATCTTAAAAATGATTCCTATGCTAAGTACAAAAGCTGATGATTTTTATACCCATGTAATCTTAATTGATATACTTCATTTTGTTATAGTATTTATGCATCCATTCAAATTAAATGATTTTCCATGCCAAGTATATAAATTTTCACTTTTTTCTTTTAAAAATCAGTTTTCTAGAACTAGAAATATCCTAATCAATAAGGACAATATATATATATATATATATATATAATATGTTTATGTAATGAATATACTATATTAAAAAATAGAGTTTCTTTTATCATATAGGATAGATTATCGCTCATATAAGATAAATGGATACAAAATCTAATAAATCTTAGGTACTTGTATTTGAACTGTTTTGTTATATTTCTATCAATCTTTTAAATAAATTTACTAGCTTAAATAAATATATTAAAATATAAAGGGGGGCTACAATTGAAATTTGGAATAATTTTGAGTTACTATTAGTACTATTATTATGAAATTTTTATAGGTGTTTGATTTAAAAAGCAACTTAACAAAAGTTACGCGGATGAAGATAAGCTTTTACTATACATGAAATTAAAAAACTAAAAAAAAATTAACTAACAAATTGTTGTTTTAAATTTTATGAAGATTTCTAAAATCGGATAATTTAAATTTAAAGCATATGTCGAAGTAGCAGCTAAAATCGTGTAAAACGAGCTTGTTTGTGTTTCTATAAATGCCTTTAATAACTATAACACATTTTCTAGAAAATATTCAATTCTTTATTATTCTAAAATAGTGATCAGTACACATTTGCAAATTTAATTATATAGTTTAATTTTATTTTTTTTTATTTTTTTTATTTTTTTATTTTTATTTTATTAATATATACAGAATTTGTTAAGGTTAAATTAAAAGTTAAATCTGTTAAGGTTAAAAAAGTTGAATATATATTATATATCATATAAAATAGAAATTTGTATAAAAAAAATCTAAAAATAATTAGGTAAAATATATATTTGTAAATGTATGATCACTTAAATAAGAGCTCTCAATAGTGATTTTAAACAGTGACTGAGGCATTGAATTTAAAAGTATTAAATAGTTCTTGTGTTTTTTATCTATAATGCTTTATAAATTTTCAATACTACTTTTTTTTAATCTGACAGCTTTCTTCTTCGTGTAGATTTTTGAGTTACTAATCTAGAAGAAATTGAAAAAACTTGTGCGTATTTATTCGCTAAGAAAAAAATGTAAGGATCATCATATTCCTTTTTCTTTTTTCATTTGATGAATTTGATAATTTAATATTTAGTAACTAAAAAACTCTGTAATAAAGTATGAAAAATATTTTAATTATTACGTACTACCAACATTACAGTAAAACTAATAACTAGTAACTTTTACGTTCTACTTTGAAATTATAATATTTTGAATTTCATTTTTGAAATATTTGAATTCTTTTTATTTCAAATATGACTTTTATTTTTAAATTTTATTGGCTAGAAATAGTTTCATGAATTAAGTAGAATTTACGAATGGAAAATTCCAAAAATTGCGGTTGTAAAATTCTCATCCTCCAAATAATTATGCCAAGTACATTTTTATAACGATGAAGTTTCAAAATCAAAATGTGCAATAATTCTGCTCATTTTACTGATCATTATAATTTTATTTTTATACTTCGAAGTAGATTATATTTTATTCATAGAAAATGAATTTCAGGACCTTCAAAAGTCTCAGACTTGTTTCTCGTACATTTTCAGACTCTTCACCTAAACCTACGTACACGTGATTTCTATTCTGACGAATTATAACTGTAACTTTAAATTTCTATCTATTTGGTCTAGCACATCTAAATATAACTACTGATACTATAGAAGATACCATTTAACTTTACTGTATCTAATAAGTTGAGAGCATTATTTGAAAAATTTGTTTGTATCAGGTGAGTGAATAATTTTAAGAGATGTTAACATTTTTATGAGTCAAAGTTGAGACAAGTTCTCATGATCTTTATTATACCGAACAATTTTTTCTAAATTTTAATTAATCCTTTTATTTTAAATAGATCTTACGACTTTCTTTTTATTTTGGAATAAACAATTAGTAAATTATAACATCTAAAGAACAACTGGATAATATAAGGATGTATGTGTAGGTACATATATTGTCATGTATATTATAATAATAATAAGTTATCATATGTAATCTATCAATGTAATTATTATAATATTAATCGTTAAACTAATCAAACAAAATTAAAAATGTGTCTATCACAAGTAGATAATACGCTAATTTCATTAATACTTTTAGAACATAAATCACTTATTTAAGTTAGCTGAAATTATATTTTCTGTTTAATTATCTTGAAGTTTACGTAAGTAATTAATTTTTTAATATAATTCTGATTTTGAAAGATAAATAAGCTCTAAATTCAAATTATATCTAGTTACCATCCACTTCTCGAATCGAAAGAGGAATAATTTTAATTATTTACTTTTTTGTTCTCTATTTTATAAATGATCATTATATAAGATATGTTTCAAACGTAATACCAAGATAGAATCTTTTCTTCTCCTTCACATTATTGACAATGAAATTTTTGTCCATGCTACATGCATTATCACAATGATGTTTCTTAGATGTAAGGAAATAAAGGTAAATAAATCAACTTTTATTAAAAATAAGTAATTCAAATTTGTTTATTTAGAATTAAATAAATAATTATTCAATTATTAATGGTACAATGTTTATCATAAATAATTTTTACAAAATGTACAGAGAAATAGGGATTTATGTAAACGGAACAAACTAAGTAAGCAATAATATCGAGGATAGTATATTAATATAATTTGTACGACGTGGTTAAGGTCAAACAACATTTAATAAATTTAAACATGATTTCTACGCATGCGCAATCTTCATCGATAATCGCTTTATCTAACAATTATCAATTGTCTTTCTAATTGGAAGACTTCCATTTATACAATTTCTGGTAATCATTTGTAGAAAGTATTAACGGTTTCGTGAGTATCTACTTGAAATTAGATCTATGTATCGATTACAAATTCTTTCATAGATTAAGTAAATTTCAATTCCGTGTTATACAGATTGTGACAAGAGCGATGGTTGTAATTTTGGTGATTACAAAAATACGTACGTGTGAAAAAATTATTTATCTGAATTCATTTTGTAACTTCTAAACTTTTCTTGTAACAAAACAGATTTATTCTTTCCTGCGAAATCGACGGCAACTTAGTTTTTCTGCGCTTATTTCTTAGTATTTGTATCTAAAAGCGATCATATACAAGCAATATTGAGTGTACTGATCAAGTAACGATTGTTTATTATTATATATATAGCTGATGATTCAATACCCCTTTTATCGACACAGGTCGATCCTTCTAAGCTTTTCTCAGGTTTTGTATCTTTTTTGAAATACGTCAGTTATCAAAGACACCTGTTAGTATTTGCTATAATTTTATGTGAAATAAGACGCGTCTTGCTCTTTGCGATGATTGATTTTCTTGCGGGTAACCCCATATTTATACATCATCTTTATCTCGTTGTTGCTACTCTTTCCTTCGGTTTTTATTAACATTATTTCTCTGTCTGAATATCCGTAATTGTGAATCTTTACATATTTTTCTCTTAACTCTATCAAAAAGTTTGATAGGTTCTGTATTTGTCTGTAATTGTTTTATAAGTACATGTCAATCTTCGAATTTTGATAATACTTTTGTCTACTTTTATCTTAACTCTTGATATGACGATGAAAAGATCTGATTTCTCCTTGCATACATTTTCTTCTCTTATTGTAGCACATAATTTCACATACTGTGCTCTGCTATTTCCTCTGTAAAAAACTTATTTACCAAACTTTCTTATACGTTTGATCGTTTGAACTTCTCGATTCAAGTTTAACGAATATTTTCTGGTTAAAGTTCATCTGTATTTTCTCTGTAAAAAGAGAGTTGTGAGTTTATGGTCAAATTTATGTAGTTTCGCTTAAGTTAAAACTTAAAGCTGTCAACACGATCTAAACAGATTTTATATCTATATAAAAATCTGTTACCAGTGACATAATAACAGGCTACCTAGATTGGTCACTTATATAAACGTAATTCTGCAATATTCTACTGTTATTTAGCCATCAAGTAGAAGATTAATAATCAATAATTCTCAGATACTTATATCTGATCATACTTTAAGAATATTGAAAGTTATTTTCTTTATTTTCTTTAGATTTGAAAGTTATGTCGGTCGAATATAATTAATAAATCTATCTAAGGATCTTTAATTCGATTGAAAAGTTTATTCATCGAGATATTTTTCCGAAGAATTAGATGATATTCATATAAGTCAATTCATATACCTTCATATAGATCATTCATATAAGTAGTTAATATTGACGCTCACTTTATAGATATCGTATAAAATAGAAGTTCGAAGCGTTATAGAAAATGAGAAAATAGCAAAATTAAAGTAAATATGGATCATAAGTTCGTACATACGTACTAACGATAATGAACTCAAAGCGAATATAAAGATTTGATGCATGAATATTGTAAACATCAAAATTTATCGTCATAAATATAAAGTCCATATATTATCTAGAAATACGTGCAAAGATAGCAAAAGAGCTACACAGGAAAATATTTACATGCTATATTATCTTTGGATGAGTAACCTTAAACACTATAAAATTTGTTTAAACTACGTGAGTACTATAACAGCTTCGTATAATAATAAAAACCGAATTTCTTTCTTAAATAAAAATTTTACAAAATTACTAGTTTAAATATATTAGTATTTTACTATGAATCTCTGCAATTTTGAAAACTTCTATTCCGTGCGCAGACGAGGACAGACTAACTTAGGCTTTTAAGGTGCACATTGAAAACCAACTCATTGCGCTGGATTAAGAATTTTTCCACGGAAAAGGCATACAAGTAACCCACAGCCATATAAGTAGGTACGTAGTGCATATTGTACGCGGATATAGTGAGTTGACTTAAAATTTCACATTTAATAAGATATCGCCAATTTGTCTACCTTAATTTTTCTATATCTTCGCCTCTTGTTCTAGAGGAAGCGAGAGAACAAAGCATGAAAATTGAGAAAAGTATGAACTTTATAGTTTGCACTCCTGAACTTCTACATCAGTTTTAAATGAACCAAACTTTTCTATGAAAGAAAATTTAATCTTATAGTCGAATAATTTTCTTAGTTCGCGCCTCTGAAAGCGTAGCGTCTACAAAGGCGGAAAAATGCTGGAGAAACAGGTGAGGATATGAAAATCCGAAAGTTTTACAGGAAACAAAAAGATCACATTTTCTCTCGGTGAGAATGAAAAAACTGAGCAGACTTGTTGAAGGTAAAAATTGAGCTTCATGTTTTAAAGGTGAATAACGGAATAAAAAAAAGGAACAGGAAAAAATGAAAGAAAGGTCCATTAAAAAATTGGGACGTTTGCCGTATGCAAAGAAAGAAACTTATTGTAAAGATGACTGATGCTAAGAACGTTGAGAAACTTTGCCGAATTGTCTATCTAGAAAAATCATTTTTGCCGACAAGATATATGAAAGTGAAACGCTAATAAACTTATAGAACTTGTGGGCCATTCTACTCTTATTACAATAGCTATGTCTAGATGTTGTACCTACTTTGATAGAAGCATGCATTGTGAGGTACAGCTATGCAATGTAGACATAAATATAAAAATATAAAAATGTTCTTATGAATTTAATAAACAAAGAAAGAAATTATATAATTTTTATAGAATAATTTTGAGTTTTCGCATATTTAATTTGAAAAGATCTACTCATATTTGTAAAGAAAAGTGATAAAATTCATCAAAAACTATTTTTTCTACTTACAAACATGAACATGAAATACGGTTATACATAAAAATACGCATTATTTTCTGTTACATATAAATTACGACTTCTGTGATCTAAACATTTTTTGTGTACAACAAAGTACATATTAATTTCCCTATTTTAGAAAACTATAATATCAAAGTTTACTTGTTATTATATTTGACATCTTTATTAAAAGTTAGACGATGGTTGACGTGGATATGTTCATACACATAGTTTATGTGTTATATTTACTTAAATATGTGCTTAAACACCTACATAGACATAAAAGTAAATTATTCCACATGTCTAAAGGAAAACTTAAAATTTCCTATATTTGTAAGGATGTATTCATAGCTATGTAGAAATACATACACACAAACTGAACTCATACAAACACGGTTTAAGATGTCCGCATAGGTTGTGTGCCAGCATACAATGACACGTACATACAATGGTCGAACGGGAGTTAGCACGTCTAGCACAATGAATCTTTTGAGTTTTGTAAGAATACATGCGTGTATTCGAATTGTGTGTGTGTGTGGGTGTGTGTATAAATACGTACATATGCATCCAAAACTCCCTTCACAACTCTCTGACAAATAGGAGCCAAACCCTGGGCTATTATTTGCGCAGCTTGCGGTAAGTGACTTGAACTTAGCCGAGCAAAAGAAAAGAAAACTGTAGTAAAAGCGTGAGATAGAGTAAGAGAGATCGTAAGCGCGGGTTAGAGAGAATGAGAGAGAGGGGGGAAGTCTTCGACTTCAGTGACGTACGACTGTTGGGCAAAACGTAGTATTCGGCCTTAATTAACGATCACTCTAGGTACTTTTGCGCGTACTTGAGAATTCGGTGCCGTGCCCAGTAGTCACTCCTTTGATTCTGAATGACGTTGAAATACGAGGGCTCCATCTTTCGCGTACGTGCGTACTCTCGCTACATTTCAAAATACGTCGACTTTCCTTTTAATAAGTGAATTATTTTAGTTCAAGCTACGTATTACGTTTTCTGGATAAAAGAATTAAATTTATTATAAATTAAACGAATGGAAAAATAAATAAGGTTCAAAAAAGATAATTAGAGGAAACTTTCTACCGATTAATTTTTACGTTCACGAAGTTGGATTCCATTTTTAGAATAAATCAAGGGATTTTCTTTTGTTACATATATATTTTGTAATGTTCTTAATAGTTATTAAGGATTTTTGCGAATCTGTTAATTTTAAGATTAATCTTAAACATTGTTAGGAAGAAACAATGTTATCCGTAGATCAGAACGAGTTCAGTTTTTTTGAGTTTTCGTTCTTTTAAATTATTCAAACAAAGTTAATTTTTAACTTATAGTTCCTATATTAATATCGCGTTTTATTGAAACTATATATTGCCATCATTTACATAAAAATGCTATTAAGTTTATCAAAGAAACAATGTAATATACTAAAATTTTTATTGCTTAAAAACTTAAATACGTAAAATGGATGTTATAAATAAATTGTGTATATTATATATTTTATTTCTAACTAAATGACATATTTTTGAAAATATCAATGTAATCTGTTTTCTAAAAAAATACCTACCTGTGTCAACATTTAAATTATTTATAGTTCATTTTTAATTTATAATAAAATAGTGGAATAGAATGTCCAACTTCTGTTAAATGTTTGTTTAGTGATTGTAAATAGATTTTAGTCCCTGTGAATTTAAATTAAAGTATGAAATATCAACTGGATACTGATGGAAATTGCTAAAAATTGTTTATTCTACAGGTTCTTATAACTATTAAATGAGCATAAATAAAAAATTATTGTGGTTCATTGATGTATGTTAGTACATAAACATATTTAAATTAAATAAATACTTACTTTAAAAGGTCTATTAAGCATTATCGCAGCTCATGTAATCAGATTCTATTCTAGTAAAAATTTCGTAAATCGTGCTATCACACTCTCTTTTCCTGTTTTAAGCTTTTGTAAATTCACATTAAACTTTCGCGCGCTTGGAGATTGGATCTTCAAAATCTAAATCCATGCATAAGACTTGTTCAACTCGTATTTACCTAATTCCAAGACTATTTTGAACCACAGGCCATTTACTTCTACATGTACATAACAGTGTCAGCCTACTTTGACTCTCGGATTTCTCTACCGCAGCACCTCCCGTATGTCCCTCTGTTGTCATTCAATTATGTTTTCCCTAGAGCTCTCGTATCTGCAATTTGTTGCTCTATGCGCAACACACGGAGCTGAGCTAAACTATCGGCAACAGAAGCTCGAGTTTCTAGGAGCAAAGTGTCGAACAGTTTCAAAGGTCGGCAGTCTTATATTCCGCGAATCATTAGAAAGTAGGTGAAACGTGTTGCAAAGGTAAATCGTTAGCGTTAATTCTACGAGAAGCTGCTGAATGAAACTTTGTACTTCCAGGCGAATTCTCAGAGTTTTCTTCCAGGGTTCTGTGATTAAATTCTACCATTTCGTACTTTAAAACGGTTAACGTGATGGTGGATAGGAGCATAGGCGGATAGACGTTGGGTAAACCTTTCATTTAGTAAACCGCATTGAAGTTATAGATACATTGTCCATTACGAAAGCTAATTCCACAATGCATAGAATTTTATTTGATTTTTTAACTAACACGAGAATCCTCAAGCGATTTATACAGATTAAACGTAAAATAGCATTTCTTATGGCTAATTTCTTAGTCTTTCTAAATATATATAGGTGTTAAAAAATATTTCTGCAATTTAAAAGTATTCTTTGAGAAATATTTATAATTATCAGTTAAAAAGGCATCGTATTTTAAAGCTTTTTAATTCTAAGTTTAAACTGTATAAAGATATTTAGTTAATAATTGAACTTGAAAACATAAATAAACATTAAACTTTATTTATTCTTTAGACGTACATTTATTTATAATATGTATGTGATTTTATCAATAAAAGTAGATGTGAGCGTCAAAAAGCTTGACAATACACTAACTATTTATTAAGAATATAATATAATTGAGGGATTTTGTACTTCAATAAATTTCAATTAAGTATACACGAAAACTTCTTTCTAAAATACTATTTATAAAAATACTTTAAATAAAATAAACATAAATTAGAAACTGAATATAAAATTAAAAATTTAATTTAAAATTTATCACTTATAAAATACATTCATTTACATTTACACAACGAAATACATAAATAATAAATAATGATGCATAGAGTGCTCATAGATATAAATAACGGGATAAAATAGAGCGTCTTCTTTTATGAAACATTAATGATTTTTCGAATTGGTATTAGACGTAGAAGTACATAAACTCCATATAATATTGCATTTTCGTTCAGGCAAAATAACTTCGATAAGAATGTTCAAATAATTAAACAAAATTGGATAAAAGGAATAAATAGACCAAAATTGGAGATAAAGAAAAAGAGATGTTTGAGCGAAATTCCAAAGGATGAGACAAAATTCGAGTGTTCGTAAAGAATCAACAATTCTATTGTTGTACTTTTGGTATTCCATACAATTTACGAATAAAAAGTTAGGAATGATTGAATGAGCATCGTAAAGAAGAAGTTAGTAGCAGTTGCTGAAGCTGAAAAAGGAAGAAATAATTCAGAAATTTTAAGGAATAAGTTATAAAGGGAAAACATATATAGAAAAGTAGTATTATTACTCTGAGTACAAAATTTTTTATTTGTATGGATTTTATGAAACAGAACATGCTATCTTCAAAATATATTTTATTTTTATGTAGCATGAAATTCAAATATTATGAACAAGTAATATTAATCAACTTATGGTTCTAGAAATTCTTTTATATTTCCTAGAATCAAAATAAAATATGCATATTCTTATTATATAGAAGCAAATATTTCATTTCCATTATTGTAATGATTTAAATATCTTGTTAAAATTACCTAAAAATAATTTTCCTTCATTAACAACTAACCCAATAACATCATTATTGTTTAAAATAACTTTTTATATTAAAACTCGACTGCATTAGAATACGTCTTTAATTTATTTTATTTCATCGATATAAATATGATAAAATTAGTTGAGTTAATAAATTGTATTAATATAATTATAAACTTAGAAGAAATAAATAAGAAATAAATTTTTATCATAAATTATTTTGTTCTTATGGGCAGGTAGTATCCAAAAGTCAGTTATTGTTACTTTTCAATTTGATTCTCCAGAATAAAATTATTTATAAGATAGCACCAACTTCTTTAGTTGTATTGATAGTCTACTGACCATAGATTGCTTTTGTCTTCCGCAGTACACAATGTACTTAAAATAGAGGTTTAATTATCGAGTAAAGTAGTATTACTGAAAGACAGGCATCTACCTTCGAATATACCATAATGTAAAATTACTCATTATGACATTATTTTAAATCACATCTAAATATTTTTTTAACTTTCTGAATTTTATACTGATATAATAAATGAAACTATATATAAATGCAAATAGTATGCGAAGATAAAAATTTCTATTAATATTAATATTTATTCGAACTTATTATTATAAATCTGTTGATAGTCAATCAAACGTAAAAGTTGTTAAAACAAAATTAAAAGTTCTTGAATTCCTCTAATACATTTTTATATTACGATATATATTAATTAATAATATAATCCATTTCGCGTGTATATTCATATTAGATTAGATTAGATTTCATACGTACTAATTAATTTTCTTTATTTACGTAAATGACGTTAACGTGTGTAATTAACAATATCCTTATAATCTACAAACCTGATCGTTAAAGAATTTTAAGATTTTTATAATTTTTGAGTATAATATGATAAAAATAAAAAAAATGTAATAATTACAATACTTAAAATAAATAAATTTGAAGCGAACACGTATTCTTTAAATGAAGGATTACATGTCTAGTATTAATAAACTTAGTTATCTTTTAAAAACTCCTCATATTTCAATGCTACATGCAGTTGCAATGTAATATTTACGATATTCAAAAACAAATTAGTTTTATTATCAAAATTAGATATTGATGTACAATAATTAGTACGCTAGATATATTGTAATAATATATAACAATGACTTATAAAAAACATTCACTGTTATTTTCTTGTATGTAAATTGATCAATTATTATCTTACTGAAAAAAATACATGATCATCAAATAACAAAATCTAGGTTTCAAAATATTTTCTTAGTAATAAAGTTCTAAAAACAAACTTCTCCTTTAACTTAATTGATATAATTATGAAGATGTTCAGATAATTTATGAAAAGTAGAAAAATTTTTAATTTTAAATTTATACGAAATTAGTGCAAAGCACGTGTTAACTTCTTAACGTCATCAAAAAAAAAAGGAAAAAGTGAAAGAACAGAAATAAAGTAAGAAAGAGAAAAACAAAGAGAGTAAGAGTAATTTGGTACGTAGAATGTAAAGACACAATGGATTGTATAAGAACCATAGCAGACAAGAAATGAATGAAAAGAAAATGAGTGAGAAAAAACTCAAATATCCTTCAATACCCTTTTCTTTCCTCTATAGACTAAAGATTCGTTGTGAAGTTTAACCGAACAGCTAATTCGGAACGTGCAATGACTGAGAATATCAAAACGTATATATATATATATTTCTTATGTATACGATTCTTCTACTTTATCTTCTGCAAAAACGCTATGTAACGTAAGAACTTACTTAAATTTCAGTTTTCGTATATACACTGATTCCCCATATATATTCATACACATACAGATACACGTTTAAGTACGCGCGTAGATGCATATGCGCAAGAGCGCATAGGCAAAAGAGTTTAGCCGTTAGTCAGGCTCTATGCGTCCATTGCTTTCCCGTGCATCGCCGCGTTCCGCTTCTGCACTTAATATTCCATTCTCGGATCTTGCATTCCCAGCATTTTCTCCTTGTTCCTCTTATTTTTGTATATGCACATGGATGCTGAATTTGAATGCACATTTTTCCTGGTCTGACGTCGAATAAATAGTGCACGAATACGAAACTTGCATTAATGGCGTGTCTGTTACTGTCAGCGAGTTTGTCATTTTTCAAGAATCTCCCCCTCTCTTTCTCTTTCTCTGATTCTCTTTTTCTACTTCTCTGCCTTGTCCTCTCACCTTTAAGCCCACATATTCTTTCGCTGTCTCTGTCTCTCTCTCTCCCTCTCTCTCTATCTCTTTCTATCTCTTTCTATATATATATAGGTCTTTGCCGAGTAGTAAAAAGAATTTATTAGCCATGATATAGCTGCGTGCTTTTTGTATCCTTTCAGTGTTTTCTTGTTTTCCTTCTGAAAGATCTGAGTGCAAAAAATGTCCTAGTGGTGAAATATGTTAATAAAATAAAAGAATTTGCATGTTAGATTGACAGTCCAATATTTATAATAGGTATAAATTTAATTGCTATGGATCATTCGTAACACAATATTTAATCAGTTTAAAGTATAAAAGTCGGCACATAAAATGAGAATATATTTATCAAAGATGAAGATATTTTGAGAAAAGACAGGGAATATTTTGCGTTCCCTAGCTTTTCAACCTGTTCGAACCTCGGCTGTCTATTGAAAGATATATTTGACAATAGCCTTGAGAAGAACGCTTGGCGTTTGCGGGATTAATTGATTCTATCTGGATTTGTCCGTAATGAAAATGGTGTACAGTTGTTATCTCCTTATGAAGGTTGATGGACTTCTTCATCTAAACGCCCCTGTTTTGTCATTTTGAGAGAAGCACCACTAATCAAATTATGTTGGGCTATTTACCACTACGTTCCCTACTCTTTTTATTAAGTTTTGTGGAGGGTTTGATATTACTAACCATAAGCCTCTTCTTATTTAAACTTACAACTCTGACGAGCTGAAGTAAGAATAATGTATCCGTGGAGACTTATATTCTCGGCTGCCGTAAATATATTAAAATTTATAAATCAGACCCATAATTATTTATAAAGCACAGAATAAATTCAAATTTATATTTATAAGCAAACATTAAATTCCTATAAAAATAATAGAAATTTTGATATAGGTATTTTGCTTAAATCTTATACTTTTATAACAATTATTTTATTTGTTACAATAATTCTGAATATCTCTTTATTTTTTAACTAATATAATATTTAGAAAATTGATAGTTGCATTGATAAATACAGTAGAAACTTACGTCCTTAATAAAGTGAATATAATAACATATCAATAGAAGTGAGTTTTATGTATTTATCTTTTATTATTTTTCCAGTTATAAAGCATAATTTATTTATATACATAGTAATAGTATTTTTTTGGTTCGGTTAAAAAATCTTTATTCGAATCTACTAAGATTACGTCTATATTATTCTATATGCTATTTTTTACAATTTATTTTGTACTATGATTTGCGCCAATAAAATGATGTATTTTTTATTATATAATCTACTCTGTTAAGATACAACAATACTGTTGTATGTACTAGTAATGTTGTATATACTGTTTATTATCCAAAACATAAACAGAAACGAAATGAACTATTTATGTAAAGAATTTATGATTATAAAGTATTTCTTTTATATTTTCAAGATATCATGAATAAAAATAAGGTTTATATAACGTCGTTTACATCCAATATTTTCTTTTTCAGAATTCATGAAGATTTCATTACTTATATGTAGTAATACAACTAATTTAATTCTTATAGACTCCATTCGAGACTGTCGAATATATATGTTCACATTAGATTTCTATCGAAATTCATATTAAAATGATGTTTTACTCTTGTTATCTATCTTACTTTACAGAATGAATTTTGTTCAACAAATTTAATATGTAAAAAAGAGTATTTAATAAAGTTAATATTAAAGATTTTAAGAAATAATTTTAATTGAATTAAACTATTTAATTTCAAAATTACGTTATTTTCAAATTGTACTATAAAACTAAAAAAATTTCATTCTTTTGTATTTTTATATTAATGGATAAAAAAATAAATTGCTAGTATTTTAAAGAATCAAGCGTCGTCCGTATCATTATTCGTTAAAGTCATGAAAGTATAAACAGTAAGTTGATTCCTTACATTTCGCAGTTACCGTTTTGCTTTGAACTTTTAATGACAACCTCGACCAAAAGATAACTTGCTACTGAAGTCAGAAAGAGTAATGATAGCATCGTTAATGCCGAAAAATATTTTCCCCTTACACTTTTTCCTCTGTCTCACTTTTTGAAGCTCTCAATATCTTTTACAACGTTAATCAATCATTTTATACTGTAATTCGTTTATTTCTTCTCTTTTAATGTTTCATTATTATACATTATAACAAATGTAAAATCCTTTTAAATCAATCTTGTCATTTTTCGCAAACTTTTTCTTTTGCTTGAGCTTACTTTTCTCCATGTTTACATTCAGATTTGAAATATTTTTTTAATTTAATTTAAGATAATTTCTCAGTTGTCATAAAACTTTTAAACTGACTGAATTTTTTATATTCTCTATATTGAAAAGTATACATAATTGAAAATCATGTATCATGACTCGATAAAACAAGAAATATTTTGCCACTACCTATTTAGTTATTCAAGTTGTTGGAGATGGATCTATATATATGTAATTGGTAATTTTTTTGGCTTTTTGATATTAGTACGAATTAAATCAATTATTATACTATATAGATCTTCTGCAATGAGTATAATAAAAACTCAATGAGCACCTTATAATTATGTTTCCGTAAATTTCAATTAGATCTCTTTCAGTTTTAAAATTTGTATATAAAAAAATAACATTAATTAAATATTGTACCTTAATAATTAATAAACCTATTACAGGAAACTACATAATATTAGATGGCTTAGATATGAATTGATTATATACTTACAGAAAGCATAATAGCCTACAATGCATCACATTACATACGTATTCTTAATGTACGTAAAGATGTTTTACTAATTCAATTATTTACACATAAATTACAATATTTCAAAGAAAATCAATGATTTATTATAGGAAAAGGAACTACTAATATTGAAAGAATTTTAAATACATAATATTCCAGAAAATTTTCTTTACTCATTATTTTTCTCTTATGAATATATCTACTTTTTTATATGGATTACAACGTGAAGTTATTCAGAATGTCGTTGAGTTTAGATGCTTATCTCTACATGTCTTAATATATGCTTGTTTACAAATTAAAGCTTTGTTTTTTGCTTTTAAAGAAAATTTACCCATCTCATTTAAAGGAGCATACAGGTTATAGCATTTGTAGTAAATTATACATCTGATTCATTTTTTCTATTTTTTATTTCCTTATTTTAAAAATTTTTTATATATGATTTATTTCATATTAAAATATTGTATGTAAAACATTTGAACTTAAAATAATTTTTATATGTTTAAGTTAATTGATGTGATGTATATGTACTTTTATTGGACAGTTATATGTTTGGTCGAAAAGTACGTAATTCTTCCAATAACTCGAAAATTATTTATTTACATATGGTTTCTACATAAATTTTTATTTCACGGAATATATGATTTACTATAAATTAAATAATTAATTAAATACATTTATTAAACATTATTTCTTAATATTAAAAATAAATATTATAATTATTCGTTAATTTTAATTAAATTTAATTAGCGTATTATAAATACTAAGTTAAAAAATATATTTATACTTAATAATAAAATCTTCTTACTATTTTCATTGAAATATTTTTCATAATTAAGAACCTAAGGTAACTTTTTCCGTTGATAAATTCAACTGAATTTCGAGATTTGAAGCTCGCTTAAATATAACAATACTTTGAATTTATCAAATTCTGCAAAAATTACTAACTAATAATCAGTTACCACAGTTAAAGACTCACAATTTTCTGTAAATAAAAATTTCATATCTTAAATTCTTATATATCTCAATTAGAAATTGAAGATACAGAAATTAAAAATTGTATAAGTTTAGCTGTTTTTCCTAAATCCTCTCCCTATTTTATCGTTCGTTTACAAATACTTAAAAAATATAAATGATAAACTTTAGTACTTTTAAATTAATTATAATAATAAATAATATTCGTGATAATTTTAAATAAAGTAAAATTATATTACGATTTTAAGTAAATGTTTTGTATTTATAAGCTTTTTATGATAAAAGAAATATTTAAATATATATTTAATTGATTTATGATTAAAGTTATTTTTATATTTTACAATACTTTACGTATTTATCATGTATCTTTATTCTTATACACAAAAAGTGAGACTATAGTAAAATTACTATCACTCGAAATTACGTAGATCAATATTTTAATATTTTCTTCTTTGTTTATTTATTTTATTTCAAAATTATTTTTATCAAAAGGTTTTATTTCTCAAATCCTTCAAATTGATGATAGTTCTTTAACAATTATAGAAACAGGAAATTGACTCTAATATAATACAAATTTTTAGGCGCAGAAATTTCAAAGATTCCTTGACTTGTGAAAAATTATTACGATATTACCAATTAGAAAATTTTCTGACAATATTTAATGATACTTTTTTTTATATTTATCAATAATAATGTATGTATATTTGAAATTTTAAGTTGTATTTTCAAAATGCATATATTAATCTAGCGCACTGCTTGTATAAATGATATTTAATCGTTTACAATTTAGTATTTACAATAGTAATTCTACAATTTAGTAAATTGTAGAATCTCATTTACTTGTAAAAATTTTAAAACTAATTTAACGTTTAAATATAAGCAAAGCAAGGTAAGTACAATTGACATAGCTTTTTTATCTAATTGAAATTATTTTACGTAAATTTATTATAGTTATATCTTATTCCTAAGTTTACTTTTAATATTTATCAACAAGTATTTTATCTATAAGGTTCATTCTTATTTAAAGACACCGTTCCTTTCACCTCGTTTATTTAATTAAATCATTAGAGCAGGCGACGATTACACTACAATGGCAAGAGAATGACAGCTACTGTGCTTGAGATCAATGGCAAATCAACGGCAACCAATAAAGGAGGGTAAGCATCCTGCTGGTTGTAACACTTGCATGACCCTCGTTAAGCTCAAGAGGGGAATCGCTAATGTGCCGTCGTCCTCTTTCCTTTTAGAGTTCATCTTCCTGATGCAAGGAAAGCAGGCCAACAATCTTACTTGATCGAGTAACTACTATACTCGACCGAGAAATTACATACCTGAACTTGTTGAGTGCTCTTACGTACGCATGCAGACATTTCATTGCACTTATATATTCTTAAAAGACTGCAGAATAAAATTTAAGAGGGCATTAACAAGAATAAGGTGATCTCTATTTTTCATGTGATAAGTTTGAAATATGAAAATCTAATACAATCCTTGCCTTTATTGAACGTATAGATCTAATTTCCATTATTTATATACCAATATTTAAAAATATTGTTTTACTAGGAAATGAATATAAATATTGTAGTACTATGGCAATTTTTTTATTAAAAAGATGTATAATACAAAAATACAATTATTTATTATTATTATTTATTTATTGGCCTCACTTCTGAGATTCTATCTTTTAAGAATATCAATGAATTATATACTGTGATACTTCTTTATTAACTAAAATGACTAGCTTTTTATACGAAATAGTACTTCTAATATTTTCTAATCATAATGTATGTTGCATCTAAATATCTTGTATCTTATATCATATATTCCTTTTTTAAAAATATCTCATGTTTCGTTAATTCAACTGCATCCATATAGCGTAGTATAATAACTGCAATTGTTTAAAAGAATTTGATTAGTTACTTACTTATTCATCATTAAGTCTAATATTAGGAATTATGCCATGTATTTATTCTGTAACTTATCTTCTATTAAATTTTCTTTTTACTGAACATATTGAATAATTTCTTGTTCTATATTATTTTTTGTCCTATACTCGATTAATTACTGAATTTAAGAATTCATTTTCTATATGTACATGTATATATTGTTAGTAATTACTACCTTACTTATTATTTTCTTATTCGTCACTTTTTCACCAGCTTTTGAAAGAACATCAGATTACACAAAAATGGTATAAAGATATTACTATCTCTCCATTTATATGTATACATTTAGGACTATACAAATGATTATTTCATTAGTTGAATAGACTTTACGCAATGTTACATAAAGTCATAAAACAAGATCTGAAATTTTCATCATTGTACATATCAAATGTTAGTTCAGAGTTATCAAATACAATTTTATTTTAAGAGTTTCATGAATTTTTATTTTATACTTCATAAATGTTAACGTAATATGACATTGCATAAATTCATATTTAGTATACAGTCGTTATTGAATTCAAAATGTCTTTTTCTATGGACATTATAGTAATACTCATGTACGTCAGGATCTTGAAGTGATAAAACAGCAAGAATGCGTGCTCAACTGTTTTTCAGTATTAGAAAAATATGTAATATATGATATAGGAGAATGAACATTTATTTAAAACTTATTTCATGACTTTGATCTGTATTTTAAAAAACTAAACTTTAAAAGAAATTTATAATTAATTTTTAGCCACATAATTGTTAATTTAAAGAGACAACCTAAAAATTTACAAATTTAAATATACTTCGTTCATTAGAAATATAATTGGTTGTACCAGATTGTTTGTGCAACCTCTGAGATAAGTCATAAAAATAAGAAAAAATTCGAGGAAATATATACTACACAAAATAAAAGTATAGTGAACTCTAATATAGACATACACTTGCCTAGAATTTTTCAGAGTACAAGTTATTTTTCTTAATATAGACATATATATCTATATGAGGGCGAAATGTTGAAGCTCTCATACTCGTACTTTCTTATACCAATATTGCTTATTTATTGTGCGGTTCAGTGTATATTTGACTCTCTTGTCTTCTCTTCACGAAGATGGATCACATTTTTGCAGCATTTATGTCAACAGTAATATGTTGCATATTAGATAAGAAGAATAAACATAAAGAACGCAAAAAGTTTGTAAAGTAAGATTCAGTAGATTATATACGAAATCTTGGTGAATGAGGTGAGTAATTACCTTGGTGGAAATTTGAGCTCACTAATACAATAAAAGAACAAATTTATATGTTTATACAGGAACATACAAGAATATTGAATTACACAAGTATATTTTAAAATAAATAGAATTCTATCTAGATTGTTTAGTAAATCTAACTAATTTTCTGGAAAACTCATACAACACATTCTGTAAATGTATACTTACATATGAATAAACGTGTTCCTATACTTTAACTTGCTGGGATAAAATCTATAATAAAATGTACATTATTTATTAAAAATTTTAATTTAAAGAAATCAATTTGAAATATTTAAATATTCATATTAGAAATTTTATTGATCATCTAAATTGATCCTTTAAACACTGTTCCTTGTTTAAGATTTCATACGAGGTAAAAATAGATTCTCGCTTTTCGTGCAAAAGAGTTTGTCTTTTTTGTCATCTTCATGTCAGAAACTTTCAAATCCTGATCTGTTCTGTTAAAGGAATTATGCCAGGTGCACACTTACTCTGGTTTTTTCGTTTATCTACGTTGACATGAAATTACTTTTTTAATGACTTTGGTTGCAAAAAATGTTTTCTTCACTTTACATTTCTCTTAGAACGTAAAGTGAATTATTTTATCAAAGTCAGCTTTATTCCCCAAGAGTTTTATCCACATTTATTATCAATGTTTCTAAAGAATTAGCAAACTTAAAAATATGAAGTTTTTAAAATTATATCACGTACATATTTCAGCACATTTTTAAGAATTAATTTATAAAATAAAAATGAAAGGTATTTTTCTTATTACTCATTTATAAGGTTTAACATGTTCAAAACTAAAATTTTGAAATAATGCAATGAATGAAATTATAATTTTAGACATTTCCTAAATTTCAAATATAAATAGATATAGATGTTGAAATTAAATTATGGCATATTTTTCTCTATTATTTATTTACCATGAATAATATATAATAATATTTTATTATTTGAAGTCGATGTTATGAATAACATGGATTATGAAATTATTTTTGCGATATGTTACTTCTTTCTATGAGTTATATATATATTCTTAAAATCACTAAATATTTTAATATATCATTACAATTGTTGTTGTTCTTACTTTTTAATTTAAAATTGTTATGGATTTTTAATTTATAAATAAATTCGCTTATGAGATAGCAAGGAATTTCAACAACTACATTAAACGTACATGAAACGTTCAGCATAAATAATGATTTCAAATATATGTTCAATTAATATTTTTTAAAAATTATAAATAATTTAAACGAAGAATATCAGTATAATATTTTTTTATATTATATAATTTATATACACGCAGACTATATAAAGTAAGTTATATATGTATAAAATATATTTATTGTACTATAAGATAGTAGACTCTTGAAATCTAATAACTTAGAAAGAAGTTTCTTAATTCGACAATAAAAAGGCGTCGTATTTAATAGGTGTACTGGGTTATTTACAATCAAAATTCAGAATAAATAATTAACTATAAAATTTGAAGGAAATTATAAATATTTTGTAACGATTTCCTAGATACAGCATCAATTTATATATAGTTATATATAAATTTGAATTATTTTTATCTATACTTTTAACATATTTGAACATATTGAATTAATTAGAAACGAGTATTATTATTATATATAATACAAATGTTTATATTTATTAACTAAACGATAAAAATTATATCTAACCATTTACCACAATATACTTTCCAAAATTACAGGATAAAGATTCTTATGAACTTGGTATGGAAAATATAATAAAAATAGAAAAATGTAAAGAAGGAAATAAAAGATTGAAATGATATTTCAAACCAATTTCCGAAGATTTTCAGAACCAATCTGAAGCAGCGCGCGCGCGAGTGCGTGAGTGTGTCTGTGTGTGTATCAGCTGATGGGCTGTAATATGACCACAAGACTTCATCTTTATACGATAAGTATGGCTATATGCTTGGCTCTCTATTGATCCACCAATAAATCGATGAGACAAGTGGGCCGGATGAGCTATAAATATTGGATGTTCCAAGAAAATTTATTTTTACAGTCATGTTTGAGACATAAACTATTTTTAGTACATTTATGGTCGCCTAATAATTTTTCCTATTTATATATTCTTAACACCTGCAACCGTATGAAACCGCAACATTTATTCTTTCTTTTTTCATTTTGCGTTTTATACATTATAAATAAAAATTTTTATTACAAAATTTATTAGTAGTAAAAATTATTAACAATAAATAATATATATAGTATGACTAATTCTAATTTTTACAATTTTGAGAGGAAAATTCCTTTTAAATAAATATTAACTAATTTTTATTTTTTAATTAACGTGAATATAATTTTGTGTCAGTAAATTTCTTCAAACATATAATTACTACTACAATATCATAAAATCTAAGATATTCTCAAAATATTTTAAGATTTTTATTACATTAATAAGTAGATTTGTAAATATAATGACTACTTGCTATATTTTAATGGTTTTACTTATCTGAATATTAAAACTTTCAGATATTGCTTTCAAATGTAGAGAATATTTGTAGTATTTACAGTACAAATAACATATATTTCTAAGAATATTAATATTATATATTTTGAAATAGAATATTTTCAAATAAATTATTATCAATAATATTACAAATTATTTTACTAATTTTAGTTTATGAATTTGTTTTTTAATATTAATAATAAAAGACTGAGATAATTAAATCAAAATATAGTTATAAATATAAGACATTGTTATGCTCAGTTAAATTATGATTAGTAAAGTAAAGTTATTATTTGAGCTAAAATAATTAACAAAAACAAGAATATCGATAATGCAAAGATTAAGCGAAGTTAAACAGAAATATTAGTGTAAGTTTCATGTAAAACGATATGATAATAGAAAAAAAGTAGAGAATCACGCGCAGCAATGAAAGTTTAATTAATAATATACTAAATTATTTAGTATAAGAGAAGTCTAAAGTTCTTGACTAACCACAAGTTAATTTTAATGTATGCTTATATTGATGAGCTGGAATTACGCTCAATGAGGACGTTCACGTTGGAAAAGCCTAGCTAGCTAATTATTACTATCTGATCTTGAAGTTGGATCAAATTAACCAATTAAGAATTTGAGACTTTTTCTTTATTAAGGAAATTATACGAATAATGCATATCATAATATGCTCGGAAAATGTAGAAAATATTTTGGTCAGTAAAAATTGCTTGATTTAAGTACGAAATTATCGAGAATGCGATGAGGTGGAAGTTTAATATTAAAGAATCGCTATAAACGTGAATAGAGTAAGAGCAAAGAAGAAAAAGGTAAATTAGTATAAGTTGCTCGTATTCAGATTATTGTTCTTTTCGATAGCATATCGTTCAAGGTAAATTATATTCATTGTCTTGAAAAATACCTTTGTCTTCAATATTACGTTCTTTCTGACAGCAAATCTAATAAGGTGAAACATGTAAAAAATATTCATTCTATTTACCTTACTTAAATAAAATAATTATCTTCAATAATACACTTAAACTACATAAACAATAAATAATTACATAATATACTAAAGCTTTAGAGATTACTTGAAAGTAAATGAGTCATTTGTAATAATAACTTCCACTTAAATAACTATTTACTTAATAGTCTCATTTAATTGTAAAATATCATCAGAAGAGCCTTTCATTTAGGTTTATTTATACAAATTACTGATGTAAGGTAAATATAATTTTGGTTTTTTTATTTACACAAATAAATAAGCATAATTTTTTCGAAAATTGATTGTCTAATTAATAAATTTTGTTTTATTTAAAGGAATAATTTCCTAAAAATTTAAAATATCAAAAACATACAGAAAATCGTATTTTCGTAAATTATTGGGCATGATTATGCATGTATGATCATTATGCATGATCGTTCAGAATTTTTGTAATTTATGGATGAATAGAAACAGTAATTTCGATAATTACAGGTACAATTACAGTACAATTATATTTTAATATACAAATTTAATACGAATATTATAAATCATCTTTTCACAAACTTTGCTTATTTAGGGTACAAAACAGTACCGATCACTCATCAATTACCATCTTATTGAAACTAATACGTTTTATATATAATCTGAACTTCATGAATAATTCGCTACAATCATTTTCTAAAATAGAAGATCGTTTAGCAGCATTATTTAAAAAGATATTTAATCCTGTTATTTTACTACAATAAATATTATTGCGTAATATTTTGTTACAAAAACTTGTGCTAATCTTATTTAGTACATCGAGCTTTATATTTATTTTGTATTTATAGAAAAATTGGTTAATATTATGTATACAAATATTACATGTATTACATGTGTACAGTAAAAAATCATAATATTACTATGTCTATAGAACTATTGTAAGTACAAAAGATAAAGCAAACATAGAAATAACATGAAAGAGAAGTATCTAATGTTAAAAGAAACATGCAATTAACGAGCTATTAAAAGATGTCTAGTTTTTGAAAATTAAATTAAATTAAAATTATTATAATATTATATTACATATTAATATGCATTTGAAAGTTCTAACGTATCATGTTAATTATTAAACTAAAATTTTGCATTCAATACACTTAAATCTGTTAAATCTGCATCATAATATATAATTCTTAACGATGTTAATGATGTTTAACAAATAATAACTAATAAAATTGAAGAATACAAATGAGAGGAAGAGATATAAAAACGTCAGTGAAAATGTATGAAGAGAGCAGCAAAGTATACATAAACACAAACAAGTTTTCAACCAGACAGATAACGTATAAGTAGTATGAGTAAACTGTTGAAAAACTCTTCAGTACTAAGAAGTGTTTACTTGACGTGGTTTTGAGCCTCTCAATGTTACTATCCTTAGTTCTTGACTGCTACAAAAAATGTCAATGGTATACAGTAGCATCTGTGACTACTCCACTATGACTACTCAACTTTAAATTTTCACTGATTTTCTATCTCGCAATTCGGAGCAACATATATCATAAAAGTGATAGAAAAAGGTGAACTTGTGTTTAATAAAAAGTTGACAAAAAATTTTATTCATTTGAGGATATATCTTAAGATGAATAACGATAAAATATAAACATATAATAAAACTAATGTACAGAAAGACAATGAAAATCTAGTACTAAAATAACGAAAGAGAGAGAAAGAGTCTTCACTGTACTATTTATCTCTTTCGATACTTATTAGTTTCGATACATATCAAAAGTATTATCAAAACGTATCGACCTCCACTTAAAGTATAAGATTTACTTTCTTTAAATCTTAGAATAATGTCACCTTATCGTCAATTTGAAGAGAAGGACAATAATGATAACTTTCAACATGAGAATTGTGTGATTTGAAAACGTACATCTTAGATAAATTAACATAAATCACGTTAGTTACTATTGATAAACGATTTATTTTAAGTACATAAATTGAAAACAATAAGTGAAATCAATAATTAATTTTCGTATATGAATTATTAAGTATTGCTATATTTTTATTTAAATCGAAAAATGCGTTCAAATGTGGAAAAAAAGAAAAGTATAAATTTTTTGTTGTAAAAGAAAAGAAAATAAATATTATTCAAGAATAACAAGACACACTAAAAACCAAAGAAAAATAAAACTGTCGAAGTATAAGAAGAGATAACAAAATAGTACATAATAGTGTAATTCAAGAATACAACTGCATTCTAGTAAAACATTAGACATATAAAAAATATAACAGATTAAACAATTACCAATATAGCATCGTTGAAGCTTTAGAATTAATGTTAATTAAACTAACTGTCAACTTTTAAATACACTCATAATTTCACTTTCCGTAACACGTCTATTATTGTTTTTAAAAAGATAAGATTCAAATATCTATATAAAAAATTTAAATTCAGATTATATTACAGATTTTTAAAACAGCCACAATTTCTAATATAATTTGAAACGTATGAAACTATTATATATATAAAAAAATTTATTTAAGTAAAAAGATTATGTGTGTAAATATAATTTTTCTGTCCACGATGAGAAAACTGTTTCTAATTTAAAATTAATAACCGTGTAATATTTATATTTAAAATTACATTTATATTGACAAACGATTGACGAATAAAATAAATAGCAAATACGAAAATCATTTCTTTTATAAAAATATATTTTGAGTCTTAAAAATATTTTGTGCAATAGTCTTGAACTGTATTGAATGAAATGTGCACATACATTTTCTTTGTATTAATAATAATTACAAAAGTTTTTAAGCATTTAAATTATAATATTCTGTAATAACCTTTCACTGCATAAAGGTTAGTTGATATAATTTGTAAGAATACAGGTATCTGTGCCTAAGTATTTTCATAGGCTTTTACTAACTACTATAAGTAAGTTTAAAGCTTTTTTAAAAATAACGTAATTATTTAAAAATATAAAAAATACAAATTCATGCAAAAAAATTACTACATGTTTAATATTTGCTTTTATATTTTATAATGTAGAGATCTGTAATGTATCTATAATGTAATAATCTGATATCGTCTTGTAATAGTTAATTAAAATCTGAATAAGTTTTCAAATGAAAAACTAATATGTAGAATTCAAAACTATTCATACTGTAAGTTATTTATATAAATTTATCATGTTATTTATATAAGATATCAATTTGGTAATAAAGATCTCTATAATAAATAATTTATTCTACAAAATAATGTATAATTTTTTTTATTATTTTCATTCATAGTATTTAATTTTTATTATATAAAGTTGAGCATAAATTTCGAATAGTAAAAATAAAATAGTTTATCATTTTTAAATGAATCTATTGGTTTAATACTTACCTCGTGTAATATCATATTGCATTGGGAGCTAAAGATGCAAGCAAAAATGAAACAATTAAATTTTAGGTGGAGAAGGTAGCATATACTAAAAAACACATGCTAAGTAAATCATGACGAAGAATATAACGTCGCATTGCGGCTACCAAAGCTAGAAAGTACCATAGTAGTTCAAGTAACGACCTTCTAGAATCGGACTACGGTCTTTCTCTCCCTTCCTCTTTTCGTTTCACATTCTTTCTCTCTCTTTTCTATTTTTCCTTTACTTCAACCACTATGCAACATCAAAACCACATCCGTAACACTTGACCATGTCTACGGTTGTCCGAGAATTTGTATTTTGCATCATCTTGCTTCAAGGGCCTTGAACCATAACAATTCAATATTGATTTAAACATCCTTATTTCTTGTTTCACGTTCCCATCCTATTTTATGTTTGTGAGATCAATAAATCCGATCACTGATAACGACAATTGGATATCAATTTATTCTTATTTAAACAAACTATGAAATAGTATTATCATTATTCTTAAAAGATGATATAAGACAATTTATTACACGATTTCGAAATAGATTATGCATTTGTTACACGTTATTAACAGTATTTCAGAAATACTTATAATAATAGTACAAAAACGTGAATAAGAGATAATAGTTAAAATTACATGTACTTATTCAAGAAAAATTATATTTTGTCTTAAGAAAAAATTTTTTGTCATATATTTAATGGATTAGATACAGCATCAATAATCGTGTAAATTTCAAATAAAACTTCTTAAAATGAAACTCTCCGTCATTACGAATAATAGTTGCATTAATATAAGTTACAATTTTTTTAATTTATCTTAAATAATCACATTCAATTATTATAAATAATTTTAAATAGAATAAATTACTTTAATGAATAAAAAAAAATGGTATTTCACATTATCATCCAGTTTGGTATAGATTATTCTTGTTTCTGACTGTTATATTTGTTCTATTCTGTTGTAAGATACTGTTAATAATTGATCCTAAAAGAATAAAATAGCAAGATAGAACAAAAAATATTTCATAATCTTACAGTATTTTTCATAATTGACACAAATACTTTTACCTTTCAAATTTAACTGTTTCTGTTATTATATTTATATATTAAACAGTTATTACGCTCGCTTTAAAATTTTTTTATTCAAATTCGTTTATTATTTTGAACCTTTGAATCAGTCAAATAATATTAATAGAAATAATGCATTAAATGAATACAAAATTTGAATACCTGATCCAATTCAAATAAAAAAATATTTAGCTAATAAAGATAATAGATACATGTGAAACTCCAAGGCATTCCAAACAGATTCCAAAATCAAAGTTATATTTACTAGTGAGTATATACAATTTTAACGCTGTAATTTCCTTGTGTGATTAAACGACATTAACCGGTTGAATTACATTTGAAATAATTCTTGATTCGGGTTTATATACGCAGTTGCATTTCTATATTATAAATTATTTTTTGTAATTGATTTAATTAACTTGATATTAACTTAAAAGTAAATTAACATATTCCGATGATAAATTTCCATATATACAATTTCGTAACATGTTTGATAAGTGTTTAGGTTTATTAAAAACTAATACGCTTAAAAATAGCAAATAAATTTCTGATTAGTGCTCGAGTTAATTTCAAATTACATAAGAATTGTCTTCAATAGTTGTTAAATATTTACTAATATCGGACATTACAATATATCGATTCATTTAGTTTCAAATATATTGATAGGTAATCAAAAATAAATTTCTCCAGAGTAACAATAAAATAATTATGTAAATTTTTACAATAAAAAACATATTCCTTTTAATATGATTTTGCAAGATCGGAGAAAAATTTTCAGTTTCAAATTTTTGATTTGGATATTTTCTATTATTTAATGCTTAGTACTTAAAAAACTATTGCGTAAAGAATATTTTAAACGATTATATAACTATCATTCCACAATTAAATTTAGATTTAAAAATTTCATAAAAATGCCAACAATATTATTTACCAAATAATCTGGAATCACTAATTTTACATCCATAAATTAATAGCAAATAAATTAAATAAATTAAAAGTAATTAAAATGAGAGAATATCTGCAATTGTACATTCACTTTAAGCCATTTAGTTAAATAATAATTGTGATTATTCAATTACAAAATTTATAATCGTTATTGGCAATACTATTAAGATTAAATAATCAATATAATTGTTGAACAAATATAAGATTTAGTTGAATAAAACTCTATTGTATTATTTGTAGTGACTGCACATATAGTAGAAAATTAACTAAATATTCGAAATATACCTCTATACTTGGTTCTTTTCTCTTGATTAATAAATTTTTCCACGTAAGCGACAGAAAAACATTTTCTTATTTCAAAATAATAAAATATTCGAATAAGTAATAAGGATAAAAATGAAAAAACAAAAATTCATTACTGAAACGTAATTATCATCAAAAACAATATAAAAGTAAAGGTCTTAATCGTTAATGAATAAAATTCCGTTCAACAACATTTGATATTAATATATACAAATATTTTATTTAAAAGTAAATAAATTTTTATACAATTTTTTATATTATATCTGATAAAAAATTAATTTCTTCATATAATCATTAATAATAAAACTTACAATTTTCCTTTCTGAATAAAATACCACATAAAATGTATTCTGAATTTAATTGTATTGAATATTGAACTACTATTGAAGTATATATCAAATTTTATATCGAATCAATATCGGAATTTTATAAATAGATGAATGACATGTAAATTAACTTCGATAATAAGATATTTATGTATGCTTAAATAAAAATGTTTTCAATTTTCTCTAAAAAAGAAGGCACTATTTTTTTTCTTGGAAAGCACTTTTAGAGTAGAATAATAATTAAAATAATGTTTTTTATCAATATTATATTCGAAAAGTTAATATTTGTACCTGCCTATAAAAAATGAGAGTGTATATGCATTACTTTATGTTATATTGAAAACATTTCAATTTCAATTCAATCTTGTATATATATATATATATATATATAAATAGAGACATATATATGAATATATATACAAATATTAAAAAAAAAATGTAAAAAGTAGATATAGAAAAATATAGAAACAAATAAATACACCATGTCAGACGATTTGAATTGACGATTAATTTCTTGGTTCCTATTGCAATAAGAGCAGTTTTTAGCGACACTGACATGTTCAACTGCAATAAGAGAAATAGCAGAGATAGAAAGAGAGAGGAAGGACTAGTGAGAGTACAACAGAATGTGAGAAGTAGAAAGTTAACAAGAGAGAGAGAGAGAGAGAGAGAGAGAAGTGAAATGTAGTCGATTTTCTAGAATCAAGAGAAGAAAGAGAGAGCTTTTACGTGGCTGCATTGGACTAACGAATAAAGTGGTGAAAAATAATTGATAAATAATTCTGGTTTCATGAATAGTAATATTTTCTCAAATTCTTTAGTTTACTTCTCTGATTTCATCTTTTCTTGTTTTTGTTTTCATTTCAGCCTTTCTTTCTGTTTCATCTATTTCATATGATTTCATGTACAGTAATTTTATAAAATATTCCATTAACTAATTTATTCATAATTTATGTTGTTATACATAAACCAGTTTCATATAAGAATCTCACTCTTAAAATATTTATCCTCTCGCTTTCCTTCTTTCCAACTGCTTTTTCCGCTCTCATACACCAATTCTCTGTTTTTTATGTGCTATTTCCAAATTACTCAATTCCTTAAGTTAGTTGATGTAAGGTTTTGCTTCTCCTGTCTTGCGAATATTCTTGTCAACTCACGACAAATTAATTAAGATTTGTTACTGACATTTCTTTCAATATTAAATCGAAATTAATTGGTATTATTTTTTATATAATCTATAGCTTATAGTTATGTTACTGATAGTGACTAACCTACAAAACTTTCAGGATTACTAATACTATTAAAAGGAAATCTAATTATTGTAAAAATAATAATATAATAATAATTATATTAATAAAAAAAATAGTTTCAGTCTTTGAATATTAAGTTTAATAAAATATTCACCAGTTAAAATATGATATTTGATTGACTTATTTTACCTCTATTTTTTATTTTTATATTTCAGTATATATATATATATATATTTTTATATTTATCTTAACTTTATTTATAATATAATAATTTTATTAAACAGCAAGGAAAGACAATTAATTTAATTTTAAATTTTATAATGAGACATTATATTATTATACTATTATTTATTTTAAAGTTAACTATCCATATTATAATTATTAAATATTCCTTCATTATGAATATATTATTGTCCATATTTATTTAGATATTTAATCATAGTTGTTATTCAGTAATATTTATTCCCACTTGCAAATATTTAATGTCTCTTCTAATTTCATTAAGTTCATCTATTAATAAATATGATAACTCGTAATAATTGCTAAAAAATAAAATTTATAAAACTCTATCTATTATTCTACCGATCTATTTATCTATATATTTGGAAGAACATGTGTATTTAAGTACGTAGAATATCATGTAATATAAGAGTCATAAATTGGATTATTCAGTGATGATTAACGTTTATCTAGAACTTTTTTACGAACAATATTAAAAAGTGCGCTACATAGGTTGTAAACAATCTCACACATTATCCATTATATTAAACTTGATGCTGGAGACTTGTCAAAAATTGAATTTATGATCTGTTCCCAATTTTCACAGTCTTTACAATCTCATCTCCGTGCTATTTTCCTCCAAACAATGAAATGTAGCGAAAGTTGAAACAATATCCAATTTATCAGTCGCAAACCGGATGTGGGATGCCTGAGTTACGAGCGCTTCGTAGTTGACGACATTTCGGCTAGCCGAAAGAGATCCAGAACATTTGGAAGGAAGAAAGGAGTTCAGGTTGAGGGAGAATTACGAGTTCCTTCTGCTTTATCTACGGCCTTTCTTTTTTAAGAAATGAAATAGGAGAAGAGTTGGGCCAAAAGTCGCAGGCGAAAAAACCAATGTACAATGCGTCAAAACGAAGACAATCGATAAAAATTGATAAATAAATGATTGCTGCCAATTTATCAGTTAACTTAAAATTCTACGGTACAATGAAATTGTTCTATTAAAGTATTATAAGTATATCACATCTTTGTACATAATATTAAATTCTCGCGCATGCTATTATAGATCGAGGTACTATATAATAACTATATAGGAAGAATATTTTAAGAGAGATATGTAAGTCATTTTAGAGCGATCCATTATTTATTACAAGGACGTTTTTATGGCATCAAAAATACGCTCCTGCAGTAGCTCGGACGATACTTTTTTCAGATCTTGAAGCGTTTTAGTTCCATCACATTTTATAGAGTGTTTTTACTCTGAATTACATTGATAAAATGCGTAATATAAGAAGGAAATTCGAGCGATTAACATGTATTTTAGGTATTAGATACAAATGATGTAACATTACTATTCATAAAAAATATAGATGAGTGAACTTCGTGCTTTCATTTTAGTTGTTTTACTTCCATCTGCATTCATTAAAAAATATTTTTTATACAGCTAAATTAATAATATTGCGATACTGATTCGGGAAATTGAAAGCTTTATTTTAACATTACCAAAAAAATTTAATCGCCTATTGATATACTGTTTTAATTTGTATACAAATTTTTGTATTAAGGGTAGCAACATTGCTATTTAATTTTTCTAATTGATGAGATTTACTTTTTTGAAAATAAACATTAGAGTATCTCCCTCCTTATGATCAATATAATTCGTTTATTTTCAACGATGTAAATTATAAAAGTTAGGTTTATATAAATATTTGTTACGCTATAAATATTTATTTTTGTTAAGATATTGATAATAATAATATCTTATTGATAAAAGATTTGATTATCTCTATTTTACTTTATGCGATACGATTAAAATCTTAATAATGAGCTTCTATTCAATGTATTTAATGTTTCTGCAAATCATGTAATTCTAATTGGAACATTATTTCATTGTTATATTTGTTGAAACATTATTGAAGTTACAAGTAGAATGGCATACGCCGTTTTATTTTGATTATCTTATATTCATCGGAACAGTTTGTTGAAAAAATAATAATTATAAAAATATAAAGGAGAAATAAATATATCAATTCAATTGCATAATGATTTTATAAAAATATTAATAATACTTATTTTTCTTAGATTAAATAATCAAAATCATGTAATGTACACTAATTAGTATGTGAGTTTAATGTTTGTAAGTAAGGATAAATCTAGTATTTATCATTAACAATATCATTATCATTATTACTTTACTTTATTCGAAATATCTTATAAATATTTACTGAAACAGTTTAAATCTACATATCCTTTCAATGAATCACTGATCTAATGGTGCTTTTGAAGGTCAATATTTCTAATACTTCGGAAGATACTAATTATAATCATTTGAAGTACCAAAATAATATATAGCTATAATACACCAAAACAAAATCGAATATAATATACTGAATTCAGTTCATACAAAAATAATACGTACTTATCTTTTGAACGGATTTTATTTCCATGTATATATAAATCGCGATAAATTTAAATTGTAAAAAGACAGAAGATTCAAAAAACATAAGAAAAAAGTATGACAGTAAACGAAATTCTGAAATGGAAGGAGTAAATTGAAGACAGTGTCGACGAATTATGAGAAATTACATGAAGTTGAATTCAGCTAGCTTGCAAGAGTTGCAGCTGCTCCGATTGGTTCATTTAGTAAAGCAGATACTCTACACTCTATTTTCTTTTCTGCGTACGTGCAAACTACATCAGTATGTACTACATGAGATTCTTGTTCGTATATGAACAAGTGAAAGACACTTTACGAGGCATATTGTTTTAGTCTCTGTCTCTGTCTGCATCTCTCGTACTTACTTGAACCTCCTTATTGTCTTTTTCTTCGACTTTTTATCGTATTTTATTTTTCTCTTTTTGTGCTACAATTTCATTCGATTTCAACTTTTTTTATTATTTATCTATTTCTTTATGGATATTTTCTTCTTTATATATGAAACACATATAAGAAATATGAGCGACAAGTACAAAATACTTTCTTAACTTTTGTCGAAAAAATTCAATTTTGTACAAAATAGTTAAAATAGGTCAAATCATGGAGAAAATGCTTGGGTCTGCCAGGTATCGATAATACTAATCGTTTTCAGTTCAATAAAGTTCAAATTATATTTATTCTTGATTCAAATATTTTTGTCTAGATATATTCAAAGTAGTTTTTTATTATACTGCGAAATTAATAGTGATAACAACAATTATAAAAAATTATTATCAAACATCAAAATTGATTCCTATACTTGAAAATTAATTACAAGAAATTTTAGTATATTTTTCTGTATCTGAATTTAGCATTTCAACAATAAGAATTATATTTCTTAAAACAGTTAAAGAAATTCAAATTGAATAGCCTATTATTATTAAATATTTTTTAAAAAATTTTTAACCCTGATACAAATTCATATTTTATTGAGATTGGTTAATATTTTATATAAAAAAAAATAATATTATTATTCTGAGAAAAATTTTAACATTTAATTATACCATAATAAAAAAATACCTGATATTTTTGACAGATGGATCAAATTTTACTTATCTTAGATTTAATTGAATATTGTCTATTCATTTTGCATTTTAATTTATTAAAAGAACTTAGAAATAGTCCGGAAAAATGATTTCGTATTATCCCGGATTCTCGACTCGTCGTCACTCTTACTGTCTTCACATCGATGGGTAGCCATATCAAACGGTCACCCTGAGAAGGACTGTGTGTTTTTTGACGTAGTGTGGGTATCGTTGATCCTCCATTAAAAATTAATTGTTCACTCTGCAAAGGGTGGATTAGTTATATGTTCTCTTGTGGTGACTACCAGAGGAATCGGAATCTTGTCCGGCTAGTCTTGTCCTCACACCTAGACGGTGGTTGTTTTCTCTCTTTAAGCCTCAGCGTCCCACTTTTAGAGTTTCGGGAAAACACCGCCACTTCCGAACATATACTGTGCTTTGTGGCGACGTTCTTCTACTCCTCTCAATGTGTCGGCGATGTCTAAGTTTTGAACGTGCACGTATTCACGCCAATCGGAATGCACAAATCGAAAGTGGGACCAAAATATGCTGGAGCTTTATAACTTTAACACACGACCAACTTCTACCACATAGTTTCTCATCTGAAATTGGAACCCAGTATACTCTCTTTCTTATTTATTTGTTTATTTTTAACTGAAAAATAAAATTATTCTTGTAAAATTTGTTACATTACTGAGTTTTTCTATCTCATAGTTACAGGATTTCAAATAACTTTGCTTTCTTCATACTCTTTCATTTAAATATTTTTCTACATATTTCAATGCTTATCAGTTCTATAAATTTCCTCTTTATACTATATTTTATTTAAGTAGCGTATACGATTGTCAAATATTTAGGAAAATTAAAGAAATTTTTCAAATAAATGGTAAATATTTATTTAGAAAGTCTAGTAAGAATATTTTACTTTCCAAAAATTTGTGAAAATTGTAATTATAAATTATAATTATATGCAAAGTATTAACATTTATAAAAACAATTTTTTAACCAAACTTTAGAATTTTATTCGAATAAACTCATTAGAAATTATGCAACTTCGGAAAATATTAATAACTTACGCACAATATACACACAAAATTTCAATTGATATAAGCTTTTGCAACTTTTACGTAAAGTCAATAACTATATTTGAAAATTAAACTTGAATTTATGCAAACTGTTATTTGTACGATTACTGTTATATTTACTTTAAATATTATATTTTTACATAATATGTTTCATTTCTAATTCTACTATATTTAAGTCATATTTTCATTATGAGGAGAAGCAATTAAATGAAAGAATTGTAATGAACCAGAAGAAATATTTTAAAATTGATCTATTTAAATATATTATATGTTAATTAAAAAAATATATAGAATAGATTCTAAAATTGCTTTTGATTTTTTCTTAAGCATTATTGAAACATCATTTTCACATTTCAATAAACATAAAAATAAAGCGTAAAATAAAGTTAATCCTAAAGTCTCCAATACTCTAATTAAAAATTTATGTATTTAAAAATATATAAAATAGTTTTTTTTATTTTTTTTATAAATATGTTTTAGAAATTTCAAATAAATAAAATATATTATAAATAACAGAAAAAGGTAATAGCAATATTTGTAATTTGATTGACTTTCCAAGCTTTAAAGACATTAGAGGGAATAAAATAGGACTTTTGTGTAATATTAGGCTGTTCAAATTATTCACACTATGAATTAATTAACTACACGTGATGATTATATTCAATGAATATCTATGATTTCATTTTAATTAGAGGTTTCCTAGATTTTATCTCACCAATCTCACCAATTTCTTAAAAGTTTATTCTACTTCCTAATCAAAATATAACATAAAATATAACCTGCTATATGATAAAAAGTATTTAAGAAAAAGAAACTGCAAATTGTGTAAATAAGAGAATGTCCATGATTAAACGAAATTAACAAGATAGGAATAATTAACAAAGTAATTAAAATCTTTGAAAGTCTTTTTAAAAGCCCATTATCCAACTTAATGTATCCAAATATTTATATCACTACAGTGGTTGTAATACTGTCAACTAAAAATCACCGCCACTTTGTTGTACCATTCTTCTATTTGGGAAAGCAAAATGTAAATTTCTCGAGGAATTCATGACATCGTATTGCAGATGTAAATTGAATAATTATATTAACCCCGATGACGGGAGGTACTCCACTCCCATATAGTAATGTTGAAATACGCGTCGCTGTCATTCTCTCTCTTGATACTTACACATTCACCAAGCAATGTCCAGTATCCATCTGTAAAAATAATGAAATCGAAATACTAAGAAATATTTTAAACATTCTTTACCGATTTAATTTCTGCATGATGTATTAAGTATACAATGTTGACCAAGTTTATCTCAAACAAAACAACAAAATCCATAACAAATATTTCTAACCATTACAAAGTATTTCTACTAGACTTTAAGTACGTCTTCCAAATGATAATTATAATTATATTTAGTTCTCCTAATGCATGATACAGAAATTCAAAATAAAAGATATTTCTTCTTATAATTAGAACTTAACTAACTTAAAAAATATTATACTATAGTAGTTATTTAAAAAGTAATTGGAGTCAGATTAAATTATGCATTTAACTCATACTGTTTCATAATGACCTAAACTTTTTTATTTATCATGGAAAAAAATTTTTAAATTACAATAAAACTTAAACACGAATAAATATTTCTATTTTATATTGTATTATTTATTAAGTCATACATGTATGTGTGGATATAATTCTTTTGTATTTAATATCTATTATTAAATAAAAATAAAGGAAATAAAGCTTAACAATTAAGTGGGTTTTTTTATAATTTTTGGTTTTTGAGTAAATTTATTGCATCTGAAATGAATATTACTAATATTTATTCTGATTTAAATCAGGTGAAGTTTTAGTGTCGATTTAATTTTAGTCTATTATCAACATACTATTTATTCACAAAATTATCAGTGTTCTATTATTAATGGCATTCACATAAAAATACGATTAGTATTATTAAATACAAAATTCACCCTAATACGAAATTATTGTTGATTTAATTTAAAAAGAAATCTTTAACAGAATTAGAAATAGAGAAAAATTTGCATAATGAGTAAAATTATTGTATAAAAAATATGTAATTTTATTTTATTATTTTATGTTTTCTAAAAGGCGTTAATTGAACTAATAATCTGTATATGAGCTTGGTACAAAACTTTATTGTATTATTTGTAAGAAACAAAGTAGTTTTGTCAAAAACAGATAAACAGTACAATAAAGAGAATCCATCGTTACAGAAGGTAAAATGTGTTCAATTCTATTTCATTCAAAACCAATTCCTAGTTGTTTGAATACTAAAAAAGAAATTTTGTTTTGTTTCTTCTTCTCGACCCTCCACTCTTTACTCACCATCATGTAGAAACGACTTTCATATCGTATTAGGTTTTACTCCAAGAAGATAACCGGGTATTATTCGTATGGATAAAGAAAGTGCTGCTAAGTATAAACAATTCTTTGAAGTTATTGTAAGTTCTCTTTAAGGTCACATTTAAAATTAAAAATATAAAATAACTTTGAGACTGTAAACTACAATATGTAAATTGTTTATATCAGTAAGAGTCGTATATTATTTTCTCGACTAATTTATAATAAATAGCACATTCGGAAGTATTTGGCAAAATTTAAATGGTTTGAAAATTCACTAATATGCATATGTACGTTTCGTCATTTTTTCAAGAACACCTTAAAATCATCCAAATCTCAAAAAACTTGAATGCGCTATTATTTAACAGTTAATGCATCAATACTTCACATGCATCTGTTTTTATCCCTTTTACAGTTTTGGACGTTACCCGCCAGAATAATCCTTTCCTCGAATCCGACACTATAGCTTTTTCCACCATTCTAATATTCAACCATTGTATTTCGTTCATTGTAGGGAAATATGCATTCAATAATTTCGTAAAAAACTAATAGCTGGAGGTGTATAAATTATAAATAAATTGAATAAATTCTAGTAGTTATTTATTGATAATTCAAAATAGGATTTGGTGGTCAGCTAGTACTATGGATGCTAGAGGGCATATCGGGCTCTATATGGGATCTATCTTCCGACAATTTGAAAGATGCAAGATTAATTTTTAAGAAATTATAAAATAAGATTCATATTTTGATTGGGTCATTATCACAAATATTAATTAAAATAATAATGCTATTTACATTGAATGACCAGGGTAAGAACAGGAGATTTTAGAATACCGATCAATGTACCTTAGATGAGGTTATGATCGAGAAGCACTTAACACGTTGAATATTGTGGCTGTACGGTGATGAGAATTAAACCTTTTAACACGTCAAACAACGTAGCTAAATAGTCTTAGGATAAAGGACTAGACAAATAGAATAACAGAATCTAGATGGATCGAGGAAGGAATGTTTAACACACAAAAAAATATAGCTAAAGAGTGCGCGCTAAACAAAATGTGATAATAGGATGACGATGAAGATGGTGTTCTGTCAACGGGACGTCGGTCTACTATTCGAACAGATTCTTGGGTGTGACAAGCTGCAGTTTACGCTCTTTTATAGTCTCGCATACAACCTACATGCCTACCTTGAGTCCACGTCGTTCGACGGTCCCAATGGTGCAGCAATAATGGACAAACTTTGATTATAGCTGCTTAATGGTTTAATAGCGTGACGATTCTCCCGCGTATACATACTCGACGGACACATAGATATGACCTCAAAATTGCTATCGCCAGGCCAATTACCACGAAGCGCATAAAAGCTTCCCCTTGCATGCACTATTGGAAAAGTCAGATTTACAATGGTGTGCCATGTTAAAAAATATAAGTTTTTGTTACATCTTGTAATTCATTAGATTTAAAAGTCTTTTTATATATATGTAAATCTTTTAAGAGTTCTTCAGGGTTATCTTCAAAACGATAAAGATAAGAATAAAAAAAACGCATTTATAATTTATACTTTAACATATTTTATATGCTTCAATTTTTTATGAAAATTATTTTATATTTTTCGACTATTTAACATAAACCAAACTATATATGTACATGCATATTCACCAACTAAGCCTACTAAAAGTGAACGCTTATATCCCTCTATACCGTACAATAATTCCCCTCATGGCCTCTAGGTGGCACATGTTCATAACTCCAATGTTAGCACAAGGAATAGCTAGTACATATAATAATAACAGTAATCTTGAATCCTTATATACAAGCATTTTAAATTCTCATATCGTATATATGTCGTTATCTTATATACTAAACAAGGAACACTAAATAAATGTGTTTTAACTTCTTTTTCAATTATTAATTTCTTATTTATTTGATAATTTAAAATGAGAAATATGTAACTTTTTTGCAGCTATGTAGTACATAGATTTTTATTTGCTTTTCATTATCTGCATTTACATGATAAATCTTTGACGCACAAACCTTCGACAATCTAATCATGCTTACTGACCGTGTAAATATTTTGAGAAATAGTTCGTATTTTTTTTTATCTCTCTTCCATTCTGGTTGATCTCTTTCTTTTATATTATCATTATTTTAAAAACTTTTTCCCATCTTGTTTACTGCTCAGAGAATACGTATATTTATATATCATAGATTTAATGAGATAAGCACGTCTGGAAGCATAAAGCCACTTTCAGTTGACCTTGATCATCGTTTCATAATTCGTGCAACGCATACATATCAACGATAAACTGAATTCTATTTGCATTTCGAGTTCCTGGATAAATATACATAAGAAAGATGAATTCAGAAAAATTAATTAAATTTTTTTTTGTCGTCAAAGAAACTAAAATTGCAGAAAATAAGCATTTTCATTTTTTTCAAATGTTCATAATAGCGATATTGTAGAGCTTTATTCTTGTTGTCGTAAAATATACAATCATTAGTTTTCTTAAATAGGTATTTTTAAGAAGGATCAGTTCAGATAAAGTTATTTCATGAATTATAATTTTTATAATATCACACGTGCTCTCTAGTTATATTGTTAACGTAAGTACTACTAAATTCACGAAATACTTCTTTTTACAGTTAATTCATGAAAGCTTAATATTAGGATAGTAATATAATATAATTATCGTCTCAATCAAAATTTCGTAATTGTTTTTATGAATAATATGGTTAAATGTATAAAAAAAATTAAACATCATTTAAAAATGATATTTCTTAAATGTTATAAAAATGAACTTATTTTCATGTACTACTGTAAGAATTCCCATAAATGGTGGAGGTATTTGTAGCTATTAAGCTATTTTTAAAATTGAAATTAAATTATATATACTGATTTAATAGAAAAACGAAAAAGAACTTAAAAATTGTTCTCACAGTATGCTTCTATAAAGGTGAAAATTGAAACTTGAGTTTCATATTAGTTGCTATTAAAACTGAGTTATTTGTATGTTTTTGTGTAAATTAAGAAAAAATTAATAGCCAAATAATTTCCACATATTTTATTTCTCGTATCATCATTTAAACATTTAAAAAGATATATAAGCTAAAGGATCCGTCTATAATACAATAATATATTAAATATAATTATGATTCATAGTTATAAATTAATTATATTTAAATTGTTAATATCATACATCTACTATTTTAGGTCTCAAATAAACAAATATGATTTCATACATTAATATTTTTAAATCTTTAGATATTAATAGTCGATTAATCAAAAATATTTGTAAATAAAGCTTCATTAACTGAAAATGATATAGAAAGCAGCTTGTATAAAATGAATATACTTTTTTCATTTTTATTAAAAATGCTTTATACAGGTACATCTTTTATTATACAATTTTTATTACAACATTTTTGGAGTTCTATCAAAAAGTTATCGAATTTTTTTCTCGTTTTTATAATAATTATATTAAAGAAATAATGATGAAGAAATGTATAAATTGAATCAACATATAATCTACTCTATATTCTTTGTTTTGAAATATTTATGCTTATAGAATTACATGCGCATGTAATCATAATTTCACGGTTGATGGCGTGACATATTTAATGACCATAAACGTAAATATAGTGCTCCCGAAGAGATGTAAAACTTTTGCTCGTGAACTAAGTGCTGCTTATTAATCACGTGAAAATTCTCTTTTCATGAACGAAAATGCCACGCTTGCGTTCGTTCTTAGTGCTTTTATGGATAAGGGTATGAGAGCAACGTTATAAATTATGAGGAAGGTAAACGATGTCTTAGCATTAATATTGTGAAGTTTCAATTCATAAAAAGTCATGTGAGACAATTTAAAAGTAATTATGTTCAAAGGATTTTCATGTAAAGCCTTTATGTGATCATGAAAAAGTCAAACTAAAGAAAAATTAAAATTCAATTGAATTTAGTTTTGTTTTAATGAGTTTTATTATATTCGAACTTATCGAGGTTTTGCATTTGAAATATTATTTTCCAAAATGATTATAACTTAAAAATAGCTAAAACCTATTTTATTCAAAATACATAAAATTTCCTAAAAGAAATAATTTGTACATGTCCGTTATTGTAAATATTTTATATTATTTTATTTAAATATAATCTTGTTTTGTACATAAAATGATGATATTTTATAACTGTATTGTAAATAATACATAAGTTTTTTTATCGTAGTAAAAAAATTATATCGCATGAGTTTATGAACAACAATTTACATATATTTCAAATTATGTTTCAATACAAATTCAAGTTGAATTCAAGAAATTCAACAAGTCTTTCATTTTAATTATTTCCTATTTTAATAATTCGATTATCAATTATTATGTTAACATAATTTCAGTTATATATAGATACTGAATAATAATATTTACAAAAATCATATCTCTTTTTCTACCTGAAACGAACATTTAGATCATTTAGGTATATTTAAAAAACAATATTTTGGATTTAATAATATAGGTATTACGAGTAAAGTATTTTATTGTTAGGCAAGAAATTAAGATTAAAATTACTTAGAAAACAATTTTTTATAAAATTATAAAACAATTTAAATTAAAAATATACATTTTATTATTTATTTTTATAAATTATATCTTCTTTTAATATTTTTCAGTGAGAAGCTTCGTATATCATTCAAGTCAAATTCTGTAGAGATTATGAAATTCTTCAACAAGACTTGAATATTGTGATATAACATTAATATATGTATACATTTTGATAAAAAATATATATATATATATATAATGTAAATGTATATATATCAACGGAAATAAGTAAAATTATGCTAAAAATATTTACTAAAATAAGATATGATATAAATATCAATACCTGAGTGTCGTCGCTTTAATCGTCTGATGTTGTACTCGAACTGTTGTTAATGATCACAAAAGCAGGATTATCGTAGCTGGGCAGCGTCGGTAGACCTTGTTATAATATTCTCATTCGTCAGCCGTGACAATGACGAAGATGACTGCACATTCTAATGCTACAGTATGCAAAATAACTAAGATAGCATATTAGCAGATGAGATGTGAATGACTTATTCCGAAGAAGATTATCGACTGCTTTAAATATAATCTCACGTGTTTTTGAATTTATCATCTTTTTTTCAACTAGTAATTCTCATTATGTAGCATAACTTAAATAAAAGACGCAAATTTTTATAACTTCGTCCGAGTTTCTTTGGATAATAATACACGTTTCACATATTTTAAAAGTAATTTGAGTATTTGTTTACAAATAAAAGAGAAAAAATACAGGGGAAAAATTAAAAAAAGTATGTATACATTTTTAAAATGTATTTTAAGCTTCATATGTCTCTTTTTCTCTTCAATTATCAAATGAATAATTTTAAAGATTTCTTCAAAGTAAACTGGCGTTCTTATTATTTACATACTGAACTTATTCCGTCGTATATTATTTAATAAAGAAATGCTTATATAATTAGAAATAATTGTCGACTTTATAAAATAAATAATTAAATCAAATTTTGTTTGATATTATCCTGTAATAATATTTATATAATCATAATCATAATAATTTTTTTATTGATCATTAAATATTTTATTAAACCTTAAATTTATTCTGTACATTGAATTTATAATTCATGGATATGTTGTAGTATTTAATATTTTCATCTATTCTTTTAACTTGTATCAAAATAAATTATTTAAATTTTTTAAGAGTTAAGAGAGTAAACTTCTATGCATAAAATAACCAAATAATTGTTCATCTAAGGTAATAGTACCTAATATATGGTTTTCCAAACCCCTAAACTTAATAAAATAATTTTCTTTAACTTCAATTTCTTTATAAATAAACGTTTGCGTACTTTTTGTTATAAAATCTTGTATTTTTGTTCAAATAATATAGTTTTTTTTAATTTTACTATAAATTTATTATAATTTACTATAAATCTAAAATATTGATTAAGCATTCATATTGAGTAAATGATCATTCGTTTTCCAATAAACAAAAAGATAACTAAAAGTTTCCGATCTTTCTTTTATGAGACTATTAATTTTTATTTTTACTATGCCTTCTAATTAATCTGAAAAATGTTGGACCATGTTAATCCACTTCATTTAGAAATGAATCATAAGTTTTCATATGAATATATGATGAGTATCCTTTGGCTACTTGGACTTATCTCAAGAGACATTTAGCCATTAACTATACTACTCGAAGTATGATGTACGTTATGACAAGCATAATCTCCCTTATTCTGTCGCTATTTCTCATCCTAAATTGTTACTAAGATGAACTTTTATAACAAAAGAGGCAGAATATATTAAAAAAAATAATTAATTTTAAACTTGAATAACTATTTAAAACTAGTTATTACTAGTTAATGAATTATATTTATTACTGGCATTTTAAATTTTTAAATATTCTTCAGCTTTATAGAGAAAATAATTAAAAATAGTAATGTAATAGATTTTTATTTACCAAAGAAAAAATCTATCAAATTCTATTTACTGTGCATTAAATTTTGGTTGTATTTAGGTCGAAATTTTCAATTTATCTTAAAGATTTATATCCCATATATTTCAGCACTTTTAACGTTAGAAGTATAAGAATATTTATAGAAATTATAAAATGAAAATGGTGAATTCGAAATATATATAACCGAAAGCATACATTTTAATTTAGTTGCAATATTTAATTTGATTTATCATAGTCAATTTTCAATTAATCTCTTATATTTTTACTTTATCAAAAATTAAAATCATTATTCAATTAGTTTTCAGAATGGTTTTTTTCAGAACTAGAAATTTAGTAACTGTATAATGGAAATACAAAGATTTGTATTTGTTTTCTCCCTATTTCATACCGTATCTAATCAAATCACTTAAACATATACCATTTCTATTCAGTTAATTTATATATTACTTTCTCATACTGTTTATTATAATTCGTAAAATTATTATTACCATTCTTATTTTTAAAGAACTCCATATAATATACGTTATAGTCCTAAATTGTATTATATGTAATCTAAAATATTAACTAACAGTTAATCATTAAAGTTCCTACATAAGTGAAAATACTATGTAAATACTAAATAAATACTAAAATTTATAGAACAAATCCAACTCAATAAGGGATGTTAAATTTTCTTTCACTTTCTCTATTTCTTTCTTTCTATCTCTTGGTCCCATTCTTATTACTTCTCTCTCACTCTCATATTTTCCTTTAGTTATGTTTTACTTTTTGTATGTGTTCTTTTCTCTTCATTTACTTTCGTTTGTGAGTACGCTAGCAATTACAATCAGCGTAAACGATGTTTCACGTAGCTCTGCAGTTACGCCTTTTGAGAATTTCTGACACCAGCTGTATCAGTGAACGAGATCGTAAACTTGATTGCAAGAACGCGTGAACAAGAACAAGATAGAGAGATATATAGAAAGAGATAAATGTATAGAGAAAATTAGAAAGAAGTATCGAGAGAATGAGAGAGAGTACACGAAGTTTAAAAAGAATTAAATCAAATAGAAATATTCTTTTTGAGAAAGTAATGTTTCTAAATTATTTGAATTATAAGTCTTATTTATACAAATTATAAAACTATATTAGTATAATGAAAAAATACTGTACATGTTTTATATTACTTAATACTAAAATGTATGCGTATATCTTTTTATATTTCGTATATATTTCAAATTAATAACAACAAAATTTTGTTAATTGTACATTATACAATTTTTCAAATTAATATATATGCAACACTGAGGCTTCAATGATCAGATATGAAAAGACTCGATAAAATAATGATGGTTTAATACACATGTTATGTCTTTACTTATATATAAAACCAATAAGGCCTTTAAGGTAGAAGTAAAAAATCACTTGACAATCAGCAAACTTTTAAAATATACTTTCTTCAATATATTAAATTACGCGAGTCCTTTAGAGAGCAGATAAACTATCTTTAGAATGTCTACATGTTGCATATATAAAAGAACAGGATAATAATATAACAGACTACATCACTAGGACGAAACTGTGTAATTAGCGTTTTATGATGAAGTCAACGAACTCGATACAATATATTTAAACAAAATTTTCCTGATTTATTTCTTTTTAAAAATTATTTTTTAAATATTTTTTTAAATATTAACGTATATACATCATAACTACTAGAAATTTATCTAAATCATGTTTAATTATGTAACATCTTCACAAATAAATGTTTTCAAATGCATCTTTGTCAATCCTTTACGGAGAGCAAATCGAAAAATCCTTGAAATATCATACAAACGTATAAGAACATCATAGCTTTCAGAATTGAAGAAGAAAATCATATATCAATAATAAAAAGAATTATTGAGCAGACAATAAATTTCCAATAACGTCTTGTAAATTCGTCTAGATCATTCATTGGAAATATGTAACGACAGTTGTCACATCTATATCCTCTTCAACCTCTGAAAGCCTAAGCTGAGACGTTGACTGCGTGAAAGAAGACAGTGCACTTCAAATATTGAGAATTCGCAATGGATTTTCAAGTCAAATACACTCGACGATCGACGTGTCATAAAATCAGTAACGCCATTTACTGTTACCTACTTGTAAACGTACAGATATAACGTACGCGCTGAGACGTATTTAAACCTATTAGATTTATTATTAGATTTCAAATAGAAATTAGATAAAACTAAGCTACGAAAAATACTAACTAATAATACAGAATTGAGATATAAATATTATATATCGATAATATTTGTAAATATAATTTAAATATTACTTACGATAAATTGTTTTTTCATTTATTTTATCATACATAAAGTTAGAAGGCTATTTTTCAAAAAATAATAAGTAAACATTAATACATTAATCGAATTTTTATTTCTGAATAACTATCCTATACATAAGAAAAAACTTTTCTATTAAGTATTCAAAGGGCATCTTGGAAATTCTACCGGAATAAAAATACGTGAGCTTCTCTGAAGTAACTTTCCTGCTTCTTAAGTAAAACTGTTACGAATTCGATGTGGACTTTAGATGAAAGAAAAATAAATTAATGGCTTACCTTTCGAGAATTATCATCTTGAGATATCAACAGCTCCAGAGTTGTATATAGAAGTTAAGAAGAACATTAAAAAAAGTAGAAAAAGGAAGAGATAAGTAGAGTAGCAAGAGAGTATGCTCTAGTCAGCATCTTGGTCCATATTATATAAAAACCGATGCGCTAGAAAGGTTAAGAGCATATTTCTGTTAGCCTTTAATTTTTTTCAAAGTTTTTAGTATTATTTATTTTATTATAAACGACCATAAAATAGATTTTTATTTTCATACCAATTCATGAATGTTATAGACAAAAATGAAAAAGTACGTGACACCTACCTCAAGCATAATGAAAATGTATGGCTAAATACTGATAGAAATTTGTTATAGTTCGTTTGATTTTCAAAATAATTGATCCTATTAGTTTCTTACTTTATTAAAGAGTACAGTATACTTATAATTATAATATGTAAGTTTGATAATTCATTATATTACGCAGTAATTTATTTTGGATAAAAATATAAAATAAATGACTGTATATTTATTTTAGATTGCAATAAATATAAATTTATAATTCAATGTATTTTGAGCCTTACATACATTTTTTTATAATAACTCAAGAATTATATTAAAAATTTTCAATGTGTAAAATGCAAGTTGAATAATCAAAGCTTTCTAAGTAATGGGCATAAATGTTATTCAATGGTATTCAATATCTATGGTAAAAATATAAGGATGCATCACATCAAAAGAAACAGAGAGAGGTTTATCACGCTATTCGTAAAGAAATGGATATAGACAATATTAAATAAAATAATTACAAAAATATGTTTAAAAATTTTTCGAGTTTTGTATCGTTTCCTAAAAAGGAAATACATTTTAAAAAATACATAAACAAAATTTAATATGTAAATTTAACATAGATTATTACTTAGTAATATAGATTATTCATAATAATACAATTTACCTACAGTTTTCAAAAATTCGTAATTTACTATGACCGTTTCAAAAGAAAACTAACGATAATTTATTAATTTGATAGTGACAATGATATAAATAATAAATTTAACGAATATAATATGATTTTTTATTTGCATTTTTATAATATTAGTATATATCAAAAATGTATTTGTAATTGTTTGAGTAGTAATTTAAGTTTATTTTTACTGGATATGATATTTTATAATGTCTTAAACATTTGTATATAATCCCTTTAATTTTTTGTCATTCACATTATGAATATTAATATTCATTGAATGAATAAAAGAAAACATTTATTTATTGAAAAACTGTTGTAACATTTTTGTTTAAATAAATGTAAGATTATTTAAACTATGTTTAAAATTATTTATAGATTATATATTTCAATTATTATTGAAATATAATCTATTTATTTCAATTTATTATTATCTATTTATAGATTAAAAATTCTTAAAATAAATTTAAGAATTAAATAGTAAATAAGTAGAACTTGGAAATATACTGAAACATTACATATAAATCTTAATAGGTTTAATAAACAATTATACTTGTTCCTTTCTATTTGATTTCAAACATTTCTAGGTACATCTGTTTGTTTAGGTAGAGATTAATTACTCTACACGCTTCTTATTGATCTTATTTATATCTCTTATTTCACTTATAATAACACCAATTACATAATCAAATCATCTAATTATATTATTTTAAACTTACATAGAATATTTCATCTGATACTACAAAAGAAACAGATAAGAGCGATGTAAATAATGCCAAATAGGACATTAAAATCAATCAATAAAAATTCAATATCTAAGAAAACTCGAAAAAAAATTGAATCTGAACTTTGAACTTCTTGGCAGATCTCGTTAAGTATCGAGGATAGAGTATGGTGAATTCGTTGGAACAGAAATTTTTATCGAGAAGCCGCCTTCTCGTAGTTCCGGAAATCTGTCGCGATCCTTGCTACTCTCAAAAGTAATGAAGTCTCTCCTGCGAAATCAGAAACGATTTAAACTAAAAAATAAGAAGAAATAAGGAATCATATATTATGTGTGTGTATATATATATATATATCTTCAAAGAGCAAAAATCAGCGTGTATATGGCTTTATATAATTCGAAGATCAAGACAGAATTTTATATATTCTTGATCAGCAACGTGATTGTGGTATTATTCAGAAAGCCGAGACTAAAGATATTTTTAGAACAACGAAATATATATTAAAAAGTATATAAGACATTTTTGTATAAAAGACACTAATTGCATATATAAGAATAATATATTTCACAGCTTTTATTAAAAATTTTTCTTAAAAATTAACTCAAGATTATTATTTGTGTAAAAGATTCGTAAATTTTATCTTAATCGTCATAATATGTTATGCATTCTGACTAAATCACTATTAATAGTATGTATTTTACAAAGCGTTATAGCGCATTTGTACGCAATCAACTATGCAATACTCGAAATTATCTTATTATTATATTAATAATATTCAATGCAGTAATAATAGAAATGTAATATAAATAAGTTATTTAAAAAAATAAATAATACAAAATTTTCATATTACAATCTTTCGGCTGACAACACCTACATATATACTACTTAGATAATATATTACTTTTTCAAATAAAAATTATGCTTAAATTTAAGTACTAGAAAAACAAAAAGTAATTACGTACATTTATACAGGTGCACTGAAATAAAATATGTTTTAACAAAAATTTTTATTTTTAAAAAGTTCCATCTTTAAGAAAACATTAATAAAACTTAGAACAAACAAAATTATATCATAGAAATAATTATTACGGGAATTATTAAGATTTAAACATTAAATAAATTTCTATAAAATAGTAATATTTTGAACATCGATTTACTAAATTTTTATGATCTAATCACTTAAGAAACGAAATAAAAATAAGAAAAAGTAGCTGAGTTAAGAGATAGTAATATAATGAAACTACAATATATAAGAAAGTGTAATTTATAAGAATCAGAAATATTTGTATAAAGAAGCTTAATCTAAGTTGTATGAAAGGAATCAACGATTAACCTAGCCATCAACCCTTTGATTTTTCCATTTTTATTTAAAACTATTTTTATTATTAGCTTTTTCTTATAAATAGCACCGACAAATTTGTAAATAATCATCGCATTGCAAGAAAAAATAAATAACTAACAATTTTTTCAACTCTTTCTTTGCAGCTATCACTAGTATTCATCATATTCCCTTATTTTACTTTAAAAGTTAATCATTGAAAACGTATAATATTATGTAAGTAGACTCACATGCAAATGTAATGTATATCGAATTTCTCTATGCAATATATATAATAATGATTGCACAAAACACAAACTCATTGCTTGTTAAATATAAAAGAAAAAAAATTCAACCATTTCTTAAGTTGGAAATTTGTTTTAAACAGAAGCCATGGATAATAATAATCTAATTGCAGATTTACATATTGTATATTTCTCATGAAATAAACTATTCAATTTTTCTCTTCTAATTCTTACAATCACTTAAAGTAATAGGAAATTTCTACCTACATTTTACAAGCCAATTAATTATTATAAGAGAGTTCAAGGTGCTATTAATAGGTGTTCAGAATAGGAAATAAAATAATTGTCTAAATTAAATGAATATTTTAATTTTCAGAATTTTTCTTATGGTAATATTTTGATATGTTATTTTAATACGCTTCAATTTATTATTTTCTTACACATAAACACGAAAGTTCTTTTAATATTTTAATCTGCACATAAATACAAAGTAATTTTATTGTTACTTTCTTTCTGTGTGTGTATGTATGTGTGTGTGTGTATATATATTTCTTTCTAATAATCAATTACGTACATGATGATATTTTTTAATAGTTAATATTTTATGCTTTAGAAATCGAAATATAAATACAATTTCTCGATATTCTTTTAATAATATACAAATTACTGCATAATAAATATGTAATATTGTATATTTATATAAAATCGTTAATTTTAGGGTAATGTATCAATCTTCCTATAAATTTGTATTGCAGTTTTAAAAATTCTTTAGATACAATTCATATGCAAATATGAATATAAAAATATTTTCTCATTTTTGAACAATATTCGTGCTCTGGTGCATACGCTTCTATGAATTTTGAAAAATATTTAACGTTGAAGAATATTTATAAATAATTTGCATTAATCTTATAAAAAGGAAACATTCAACGATTAATATGAGGGAAATTTACTAAAATATATCATTACTAAATTAAGAAAATAAAGCCATGTTTTATTGAAAAGAGAATTATATTTTAACAAAATAATAACAGTAGGTAAATAATAAAAAATGTTTTAATATTTTCATTGGTTAATAATTTATCGTACTTTTCAAAATAAGCCTAATCCAGCATTTATCTTTCATTAAAAATGAAGAAATACCGATTTTGAACATTTCAATAAGAAATTCAATTTATGTAATATATTCCTAACATACCTCGATGTATCGAATAAAATGGAAAGTATATCAATCAAATTCTTTACAAAATATATTTTATGTTTGATGTTCTTATACTAGTAAATTTGTGTAGCTAATTTTTATTTAAAACTCTGTAATAACATTACTTTTTATAATAATCATGCTTGACCTCGTGATTTAAATCAAAATTCTTTTAAAAAATGGAATAATAATATTAGAAACCTTAATGTAACATTCATTATAGAAAAATAACTACTTTTTCATTATAAACTACGTGCAGAAAAAAGCATCATGATCACTAATTCATGCAACTCTTACACTTTCAACAAACTCAATTAATAGTGACTTAACATTGAATATTTTTTGAGCAGTTTATTAGATTAGTTAAAACTTAAATAAATGATTGCCCACTCTCCTTTATTAAGAGAAAACTGGCAGAATAGAGGTGCACAACTATATAAGTTACTACTGGAGTTTACTTTCGCAAAAACTAAACACTTTTTACATGAAACCTGGAAATATCTTGCTGGAACAAAAAAACAATCAGAGAGCAATACAGCATGCATAAGTCTATATATTAAGTACTGTTACTCGCTCGCGTGACGAAAATTAAACCCAGACAATGTATTGGTTGCACGTTGAAAGCCCACAAGGGAAAACAAGAAAACCTCTCTCTCTGTCACTCTTTTTCCTTCTTTGGTTATTCTTCTCTTTTGTTCTCTCTCTCTCTCTCTCTCCTTTATTAGGTGTGATTGGAATTCATCTCTGCCTATTTCACTTCTACACATTGCTGTGTGCATCTTACTCCCCCGAGAGGCATTTTCAAAATAACACTCGTTCGCATGATTTACAGTTGTCACTGCCATCGGAGTTAGTAATTCTGTTGCTGATTATGGACACGCGTGCAATATAGTTGACGTCGCATTTAATAGAAAACACGAATTGTGTTTCTTTTCGCTGAAATAAGTCGAAAAGCAAAACAAGAATAAGCTTTACCTGACATATAAATATATAGAAAGATCATTTTATTTTCATGTCACGGGAATACTTGAGAACTAGTGTATGTCCGTAAACTCATGTCTGTGTTTATACATCACAAATATTGAATAACTACTTAAGTTTAAAATTTTCTTAGTTTAACAATGTAATTTTTACGTTTGTTGGTGCTTTTGAAAATGTCGCAGCAAACAAGTTTGAAAAATTTGAAGCTGAAAAATACAATAATAATTTAGGCAGATTTTTTAATTATAATTATTAGGAATTTTCAAATAAGTTTTATTTTGAAAATTTTTTATTAAAAGATTTTAAAATATTATTAGTAGCAGTATCTGTAAATTATATATAATCCAATGAATCTTCATATAAATGACAATTTGAAAAATTTAATTAAGTTGCAATATTTTTAACTGAATAATATTATTACATTATGTTTCTAATAATCATGTAATTATTAAATATACTATAATATAACTAAAGTTACTTATAATCAAAATAATAAACATCCTATACTTTCTATATGAATATACCTTCTCATGTGGTAGAAAAAGTTCATTATTTTTATCATTATATTCTTTTGAACCGAATATAATAGAACGTAATAAATAAATAAAAATTATATCTTCCTTATTTTATCATTCTATAAAATTATTAAAGGATGGTACAATTACACATTTTGAAATTAAAAATTTCAATTCTTAAAGTCTTATGTATATATAATGTTCACAAAATAGTTCTAGAATTCAAAATACTGTGTAACTCACATACTGTTTCTTGCTTTAAAATTTTTTTTTAAGAGTTTAATAAATATATCGTAAGTTATTTATATTCTAAAAGTAAGATCAAATTCTTTGTGGAAAATATTAAATAAAATGTCCTATTAAATTAATTTGTAAACATAATAAAACATTTAGTGCTAGTAATGAACATGCTAGTAATGAATACCTGGTCAAATAAACATGATAAATACAAGAAAATAGTAGAATATATTAAAGTTTCTTACGTCATATACTTATAATTGTAACAGAGAACTTGATATTCTATAAATTTCTTATAATTAATATATCAATTTAATATGTATATTTATTTTTAATTTTACAACTTTTTTCACAAAAGATTTTAGAATCAGTTAAATGTAGAAAATTTATTTCATTATAAAAAATTAAATCCTGTTTGAATATTTACAAATGATACCTAATTTACATATAAGATTAGTTTTTCATTACGTAAAAGATAAATTATATAGTAAAATGAAGTATTATAAATCTATATAAAAACAATTAACTTACATAATTTCTGTGTACATAGAATAATTATTCGAAATGAAATTTTTCGTTAATAGATCGAAAATCCCTATAAAAATGGTGAACCAAGAATTTAGTCTTTCACTTATAATATTAAAACATTAAATCTGAATTGTTTTAAAATTAATTATACTGTTTTATCATTGAAAAAAATAATAAAATATAAAAATTATCCAGGACAGTTTTCAGATACGTTGAATATATATTCTTTTTATATCCTTAATATATTATTATGTACATAATAATTATTTTTATGATTCCAAATTCTTATATTATATTATAAAATAGGATCCTATTAATTAAACATTTATTATTTATTTGTAGGTTTGACGTTTTGAACATTCAATATTTATATATTCCTATGTGGAAAATTAATCAAATGCAACTGATTTTATCCGATAATGAAATAATTTTACATTTAAATAAATAATATTATATTTCAATAAAAAATAACTTTTTGTTAAATGTATTTATAAAATAATATTTACATCATGAATTCCTTCTTCATGATTTATATGAGCTATACTTTTTTATATTTCAAAAGCTTATAGATGATAAATTTACATATTAGTATTAGTTGAATGTGCAGATAAATAGCTTATATATATATAGTTAAAAAATTAGAAACATATACATATACATATGTATAAAGTGTAAATATTTCCATTGGTACGTAATTAATATATTTATTATTATTATCCATAGAAAATAATGTATTACGGAAATCATTATTAATATCAAATTTGTGTACTTACTAATATCAAAATTACTAATATCAAAATTGTGTAATAATTAATACTGTATAACGGTAAGTAATTAAGGTTCAAATTAATTTGAGAATCATATTAACTCTTATAATAGATATGACTCTTTATATAAATTTTTCTTTATTCAAAAGCATTATTAGCATCAAATAAATGCATAAAAAATGAATAAAAAGAATTCTTAGAAAAATCATTACTAGGAACATTCAAAATTATAGATTCCAATTAATTTGATTAAATGAATATCTTAAATTTTAAATAAAATTTATATATGTAATACTACTAATTGTAAGATATATCTGAGCTCTTATACAGGAAATTCATACAACTTATACTTACTTATAGAGAAAAATGAGAAATAAAAGAGTAAATTATTTTATCAGTAGAATAAGCAGCCCACATCATTAATTTCGAATATGAAAGTTAAATTTTTACGTAAATTACCTGTTTCGGAACTAAATAAAGTAAAAGAATTTTTAAAAATACAACAACCTTTTTAACCTTCATTGAAATAGACTTATTTATTTATTATTTTTTTATTTATTTACTTTATTTATTTCTAAACCTTTATATATTGAACGTAGAAGTGCATGTTTATAACTTTTTATCTTGTGTATCATTTTTCTTATATTAAACATTGTTTTTGAGTATTTAAACAAATAAATTATGTATTACTTTTATAATATATGATGAGAAACTAAAAAAATTAATTTTTAAATTTTTTAAAAGAAATCTAAATTAAAGTCAATTATATATTTGAATGAATTATAGTAAATTAATAATTAAGTACAAGATTCATAAGCAGTCTTCATTAGTGTTTCTTCATTAGTGCTTATTAATTTGTGTTCCAAATCTCGTGGATTGTTTAGATTAGGTACATAAATAATTAAATTAAACATATATTAAATTAAGTAAACTTTATTAGTATCTATTCTGAAAGAATCCCTGTTAATTTGCAAAGCTCCTAGAAATCCTGCATTTCTTTGTTAAAGTTTAGTTATAACTCATTGTTCCAAAATCCAATCCCTTGTACTATAAAATATAACAGATTCATCAACATAGCTTAGTTTGCCCAATATTTGCTAGTCTTTTGTCTTTGCTTTTTTTGCTTTTACTGCTTCTGTCATTTCTTAAGGTCTCTCGTGCCATAGATATCAAATGAACTGTGGCTAACTATAGTTTCGTCATTTTAGTTTCTTCTTTACAGTTTTCTTTCATATCTTTCTTGTTTGTTCAAGTCGACAGAGATACCCTTAAATTCCATCTATGAAGAAACTGGAAAAGGCGCACGCGAGTTAATTAATTTTGCACTTAATTAATTTCCCTTGTACAAACGACGAACCGTGGGAGAGAAAAACAATGCGAAAAGAGAGGGTGAGAATGAAAAGTGAGAGTAACATGAGTTTATTGCTTTGCTTTATTAGGTTCTTCATGAAGATAGAATTACCAAAAAGTGTGCAAGAGTCGTCCGTCTCTTGCAGTTTATGTGTTTAGATTCATTTAGCAAGTATTTTTCCTTTATTACGAATCTTAATTAACTTTAATTACGATTGTCCGAGTCCTAAGCAGAGAAGCGAGAGAGGAAAAGTGAGAGAGAAGGAGAGATGAATAGAAACAAAAAGACAGAGCTAAAAAGAACGGAACATAGAAGAAGGAAGAGATTTCGTAAAAGTTTATAAATTGTACCTGAAATGAATGAATGAATACATTATAATTTATTATTATGAGAATTAATAAATTATATAGAATGTTTATGAAATTGGAATCGTCTTTATGAGATTAGATAATTATAAAAAATGATTAAACAGTCCGAAATAAAATGTAAGACTTCTACTCAATTAGAATTATCAATAAATTATTTGATAAGAGTTGCATCAAAGTAAAAATGAAATAATTTATCTAAAAAAAAATTTGATAATATTAGGTTATTTAAATTATTTCATTGTATACATATATGTCAGTACGATTAACATTTTACAACATTCAATTTTTATCATAATAATTCATTTTCAAAACCTAAAAAATTTTCGAATTAAAAAATTTTTAAAATATATTCTGCCTGAAATTTAGTTTTTAGAACTTCTTTTATTCTTACTATTTTCATTGCATTATTCCTTATTCAATCTATTTTTAGTTATATTTATCGCTTGTAGGCTTTTTGAACTATCTTTACAATTTCGTTCAATGGATATAGAAACTACTAGCTTTTGATTCATATAATCTGAGATTTAATTTTAATTTGCAAAATAATGTGCCAAAAGATATTTTTAAAACGGGCAAATTATATTAATACAAAGTTTTTAATAATAAATGCTTAAAAAATTCATTATAAAATGGCAATTGTTAAGCTGTCCAATTTTTAAATTATTCAAAACACATTATAAAATACGATATAAGATCGTCTTATTTCAGTCAATATTTACATATTATGTCAAAATATTTATTTAAAAACTAGGTTATAATATATAAGATACCTGATGCGCTCTACCGCCGACTAACATTGATAAAAGAAGCATTGGAAATTTCTTGGATACAAAACATCCATGAAAGTTCTACATACACTAATACGTCTATCTCAGAACATTTGTATACATATGCAGTAATTTTTCTACATATATGTACGTACGTATTCTAGCTCAATCTATTACGCTATTTCTTCAATGCCATACAATTCTCTTGCTCTACTCGTTTTCCTTTCGTCTCTTATTCCGCTTTTTCACTCTTGAGTGCACGCCAACACATAGCAAAAGAAAGCGAGTCTTTATCGTTATCGCTCTTTTTATTTTCACCATTATGAACATGGACGCGCAAGTCGACATTCGCGTGTGGATACGCGCGAGTGAGCGCGTTATCGTCTCGCATGGCTCACGCTTGCTTCGACGTCAGTGCCATTGTTATCGTGCCCATAGCATGTCGTTCCGACGGTATGATGTCACGCAGAACGTCGAAACTCTCCTTCTTTCATCGAGTGTTGTTTTCGTGCAAGCATTGAGTCATGGTGAAACTTAGGCGATTTAAAATTTTCTGCATAACTAGACAATTTGCTAACAAAAACGTCTTGAACATTTCCATTATTATTGTTTGAATTAATACGTATAAAGTGAAATTTGATATTTACACTTGAATTAAAATGGCTTTATATTAAGCTATTTTATTATTATTTATATTAAATAATATTAATATTGATATGAATATTTTCAATAATATTTCTAGTATTAATAATTAAATTGTACACGAATATTTAATTAACACGCCCAATAATCATTTAAATCATTTGTAAATATAAAAAACTAGAATATGCATACTATATATTAAGGCCTCATTTTATATTATAATATGCAGTTTCATTTATGCGAAAAAAATATAATTATAAGAATATTTAAATAAATATTATTATTCTAAATTTAAAAATATATAAGAAAAGTATTGTCTAACTCGGTAACAAAAATAATTAAAAAAATTGAAATATATTATAATTCAAGTGAAATTGTAAAACATATGATTTAGGATAATTTTTAATGAAAGTTGTTAAAAAAAATTCTGCGTTTTAGCCACATAAATCGATGTAGAAAATAAAAAGTATCATATATATTAAAAGTATTACACTACATAAAGTTTTTTTCTCACCAACAAATACAAAATTTTATTTAACAACAATAAATGTGTATCACTAATATGTATTAACAATTTAGCCAAATCTCTAGAAGTACCTTTTTATAAAATTATTTACACGCGTGTAAGTACATATGTATATATACATACATCAAAAAAAAGGAGATAAAAATATGGCAATTGATCTTTCCACTTAATACTTTAGTACTAAAGGAAATCTCAACGTATATATGACTCTTCCAGTAAGTGAAACTTAACTCATGTTATGTACAAAAGGAACGAGAAGAAAGATTATTATAATAAAAAAGAAAGAATAGCGCAGAATATTCAAGAAGAAGAAATACTAGTACTAAGAATAACAACGAAAAAGAAGACACAAAGTATGAATAGATATTATCACGAAGCACACTCTTACATGTATTAAGGTTTCACTCTCTCTCTTAATCCTTTGGTATTTCATATTTTCTCTGTGAATTTATGCTCTCAGGTTAGAAAGAAAATGGACACCGACATAATTTTTCCAGACTAGAGCCGTGATCCCTAACTTCCGCTTATTACATCCTCTTATCATTTCTTCTGACGCAGCCTCTTACTTCTCTCTCTTTTACTTTTTTGTGCATTTTTCGTGGATCTATAATGACAGCTATAATGGATCATCCTCACTATTAGTTGCGGAAGATCACATGCCAATATTCACACACCTATATGAAATCCGGTATCGATAAATGTACAGGAATATCAAAGCATGATTGGGTCACCACACGCTCTGAAGTGCTTCCTATTTCTACTGTCATCTTGCTGCTTCTCCCTCAATTCAGTTTTTTTTTTTGTTTTGTTTTTTGCGAACCCTTTTTTCTCATAGTAAAGCGCTCCAGTGATTCGCTATTTCTCTTTTTCCTTTTAAAGCCCTTTGTGTAGTGCTTAGAGCTGCCTTTAGGTTTTTCTCTTTTACTGCGTTTATCGTTCTATATAGAAGAGACGGAAGTTCCCTCGAAAGCGAATGGATAGGACAAGAAAAGAGAAAGATAAAGAGAGAGAACAAAATAGTTCAAGCTTTTGCTAGAAAAAGTAAGTGTTATATTTGAAAGCATTAAAATAGTCCACTTGCTTTACACTTGAATTGTCATTTAAAGTAAGATTTAAAAATAAAATTTTCGAAAGGATAAATTAATATTAGCGTACAATAAAATATACATTACATATTAATATATATTATATATATTATAAAAATACTTTGAAACAATATTTGACACAGTTAAATTATTAAACTTATGTTAAATTATATTAAATATAAAGCTTAAGGATAAAGGAACATTGGTTATTACCAATCCATTATTTCGTTTAAAATAAGTATATGATATTTCTGTAAAAATAAAATATCGATGCTTCTACTGATATGAGTTCTATGAAATTGTATTAATTAAATAATATAAAAAAATACGGAAAATATTATGAAATTAGGAAGAAATTATTTGTGAAATATTTTATTTAAATACATTTATATTAGTAATGAGATAAAAGATATTTAAAATGAAAAAATTCATTCAAATTTAATCTTTATATCAATAAATTGTAATTACATCTTGAAAATTAAAAAAACAATGAAATTTAAATATTTAACAGATAAATACGTATATTATAAGACAAAAAAGATATAGTCTTTTCTCAAAGAGGTTAATCTCTTCGCTGTTATTAAACTATTAGAAAGTACTAAGAGTGGATTCTCTTCTCAAAGTCTGAAAAATTTTTTTTTCGTTATAGTTTTTTTTAGGATTTCACACAAAAGCTTACATGCTCTCTCTCTCTCTCTCTCTTTCTCTCTCTATGGTTGTTCCTCACCTCCTGCCGTCATTCCTGTGAACTTCGACGCCTGGATGCAAGAGCGTATGTGACCGGCTCTTCGTGCTCGTCGACATGGAAAAGCCATTGTTCTAACGAGTGAAACAGAAAAGTTGAATTAGTAGCGAATGGCAGTAGTAGCATCTTAGAGAGTCAACGAACAGCTAAGTAGAAACCGCGAAAGATCAAACGAAGTCCAAATTCTCGGGTTGGAGGAACATTTTAATACAGAAATAAATGAAGCAAGACGCGGAAGGTGAAGTTATCTAATGTAAAAAATCCGTACCTATTCTCTAGTTTTAACCTTGACCCAACAGCTGTTTAATTTCATGCGACAATTCGTGGTTGCCGTAGGATGACAGGCTTGTAAGAAGAAAAGGATTGTTATTATAAATCAGCACTAGAATTATTTCACTAAATCATAATCCTAAAAGAAATAAAGGGGCACATGGAAAGACGTAATGGATAGACGAAAAGTATAGAAAGACAGTCAGAAACATTAAAATATTATAACTCGAATTAAAACAAAAGAGGCATTACCTATAATATTAATACTTAGATAATTAGTTAGTATTAGTGGCATTGAGATAACGAATGCAATTCTTGAACATCGATTTATTTATTAATTAGTTCATAGGAGAAAATTGAATGTTATTTTCGCAATAGTTAGCTCACAAATAAATATTGTAAATTCAAGTTATCCAAGAGAAAGATGTAAATTTATAAATATTTCATATTACATTTATTCATTAGTTATAAGAAGTAATGAAGTTATTATAGCATAAAAACTTTTATTATTACATTATTATTGGTAGTTATATTTGTAAATTCATTTAGGATAATTGTTTAAATATTTTAGACTTGTTTTTGAAATATATTTAATGTGATGATAATTTATATAAGTACGAAAAATATATAAATTATTGTTATATAAATAATAATATAAGTAATACTTATAACTGTTCATAATGTGAGGTTAAAAATTTATACTTTAATACTTATACTTAAATATGAATAATTTATACTTAAATACTCAAATACGAATAAATGTCATAACTGTCATATATTTCGAAGAGCAAACATTAATTAATACGTTATTAAGAAACATAAAAATTAATGATTGGGATGGTTCATTTAATTAATATAGTTTAACTTTAATTTATTTATAAAATACTTACCTTTATTTATTATTAATTAACTAAATTTAAGATATGTATTAGTAATAATGTACTGTATTATATATTTATAGAATTTCTTCGTGTATATAAAATCACTGAATAAATTTTTCTTTAATTTTTCAGTATGTTTTTATAATGTGTCGTACATATTGAGAAACAATTTAAAACTGTACATATGCATATATAGTGAGTTATGTATTACTAGTAAGTAGTCAACATTTACTTTCGTAATTTTTATCATGATATGAAATATTAATAAATGTTATATACAAAACTCATTTGGATTTATTTTCATTTTATGTCTAAGAATTATAAAGAAACTGTTATTCAGAACAAACGGTTGCCTAATTCCACTATGGAAAATATTCATGATTAATTTAGTTTCTATATTACTGCATATATTCCATTCTAAAATTTGTACTTTGCTCACAATTTACGAAACTAATTTACGACATTCGTCACGTTCTAGTAATCTTCACTTCTATATTATAATCTTTTATCGCGCGGCTCCTTCGTTCGTGACTATTTGTATTACCCTTATTGAGATACATACTTGGATGTTTCTGTACCGAGATGCTTATATGTATATATTTTCAACACGGATGAACTTGCGTTTGAAATAAGCGAAAAGCTCAGTTGGTTCACTCTTCACCCTTCACTTCCCCAAGGCAACATCGAAAACACCAAAGACGACCGCAAGTCGAGGCAATAATCCTCTTCCCTTTGCTTCCCGCTTCACTTCAACCCGTGCCACAAGCCATCGCCATTATTGCGAAACCCTCAGCAAACTCCTACGCATCTTCTCTTTGCTCAAGTGCGTTGCCCGTACTCGAGAATACCATTTTCCTGATGTCTCACTACTATTGCGACGCCCACGAGTATATAGTGAAAGAGAAAGTACATCACATGCGCCTTCTTCGGGATTTTCATGTCACTGAACTCGTTTACGTTTTCCTCTGTTTTTATATTTTTGTCAGTACGCTCAAATGGAGGATGTTATTTGGCGTTGTCTTCGTAAGTATTTTTTTACACTAGAATCGACATTGTTCCTTTTTACTCCCAAGCTTTCGACGTTATTCGAAACCTTTGTGAGTCTTACATTCTGCTCTATCTCTATCTCTGATAATTGAAATGGTAAGAGAAATTACGTTGAATGGAAATGAGGAACAGAAAATTTCAGGCTAATAATTAGAGAAAGACGCATGTGATTTCGGAGAATATTTTTATTATCTTATTAGATAGTTATAGTATTGCAGAAAGAATAAAATTAACTATTGGTACTACAATTTTTTAAATTCAGTTTATCAAAGTTTTTAAAGTCTAGCTTCTTTAGGTATCAACTTAAAAAGTTATTTTAAATCAAATTTATACAGTTTAAATAATTTTGTTTTATAATTTTGAATTTTTAATGAATCGTAATTATAGAAATTATATATCTTCTGCATCTCTCATATATTCGATTTGACTTCGACTATGATTCTAGCTTTTAAAGAACTTTGTAAGGATTGAAAAATACAATAACTTGGCTCATAATGGCTATATTACAAAATAAAAATATACATATGGTTCAAATAATGTTCACGTAATTTAATAAATTAATTCTCATTTAAATAGTTGAATCTTCACGTTTTTGTTTATGACAGAAGTATTTATTTAAAATTTTATATAGAAACAGTAAGTATATAAGTAGAATAAAATTTCAGTAATATTAAAACAAACGTTTTATGTGTTTTAATTTGAAAAATCATGTCATTTGTAAATTCCTTTATTCATTAACAATTTTCATTTATTTGAAAATCCTGGTATTGTACGCAATATAATATGTAAATAATAATTAAACGTTAGGAATTATCAGCTCAACTGCAATATTTCATGTGTTATTCCGTATTCTATTTGATTAATTATCCATAATCAGAAATCATAAATAATTTTCTAATGATGAAAAGAAATATAGTTCATACAAAAACTCGATTAAAAATGAGAGCTTATAAAATTAATTTTAAAATATGTATGGTTATTTATTTTGTTATTTTTAGAAAAATATAAAATTATTTAGAGTAACATAATTATCTTAAAATAGACTTATTTTGCAACCTTTAAATAATAGTAGCATAAACCGAATTTATATACAATTCGTTTATTTACAAAAATTATACGGATATATTAATTTAATGTGAATATTACAAAATATGTATTATGAATATGTGAAATTATCTAGTTATTTTTTTATTTTCGAATACTTAATAAAACATTATATTTTCTTCGCTTAAAATAATAAATATATATATATATATATACTGATATCATGCGCTTTTTATAAAACCAGAAAATGATGTAATGATTATAGTTAAATTGTATATTGAGATAAAATAATAAAGTTTTGTGAATGTTAAGATAACAATAATAGAATGCAATATGTAATATATTTCTCAAAATATATGTAGACTTAATTAGTATAAATTACATTACAATTACATTAAAATTCATTAATATTGCATCGAAATTATAAAGAGTAAGAAAAATTTGTATGGTAATTCAAAGAAAAGGAATTAGATAAATGTAATGACAATAATGAAGCTGATATTCTAAAGTATCTACAATATACTCGAAAGTCCACCGAAAATGGAAATATTTATCAGCAAAACTCGAAATGAACCAGGACGAATGACCCGCATATTTATCGATATTCTACGTTTGCATCGTCAAACATCTCGTAATAATGCCGCTACGAGGGTTGAATTGAAAAGCAGATGCATCGTGACATTCGTCGAATATAAAAATCATCGATTATATACATATGGGGTGACGTATGGCGTCGATTCGACGTATTGTCGTCCGATTTGAATCGACCGCAAACTGCTTTCTATCCTACTCACACATTGCAACGACGACGACGACGATGACGACGACAGCTACGATGTCAGCCGTCGTTCTCATAACTGCATAAATTTCACCTCACTCATCTTCTTTTTCTTCTCACTCTCACTCTCTCTCTCACTCTCTCTCTCACTCTCTCTCTCTCATACTCTTTTTTATTTAAAACTGACATGTAAAATAATCCTGTATTTTCTATAGAATATTTTACTAGTATATTATACATCCACTTAAAATATTGTTTTAAAATGGACTTTATATTATAAATAATTAATTTTAACTACATTCTACAATTTTAACAAAATTATTTATGTGATTAAAAATTCTAAAGTGAATTTTAAATTATATACCACAGTAGTAAATAGTTTAATTGAACTCAAAAGACATAGTATAATATATTAAAACTAAGATCTGTCTTATTTATTTCATTAAATATATCAAATAAATATTATTGATAATTATTGAGTTTATAGTATGTATTGAACAAGAAAATATTCGTATAAAAGGATTTTATTATTTAACAAAATTGTTTTTAATGACATTTTTAGTTAACTTATTATCAATATATCTTAATAAAATATTTTATTACTTTGGCAACACAGATTTTACACCTCAATTTTATATGAAACCCCTAAATATAACTATATAAGATCGATAAACGAAAAAGCCACTAAATATAATTTTATAAAATTTTGAGCTCATACTAACGAAGAATAACTGCACAAAGCAATTGATAAGAATTAATGCTCAATGCCCCTTAGAATGAGAATTTTTATATTACACTCGTAATCACTAATTATGTTTATTATTAATGAAATATCAATAATGTTTTTACTGTAATTTCTCTTGATAACCATTGAGAGTTATGTAGTTGTAAATACTATGATTCATTTTCCACGAGTAAAAATTATTAAATGTAAATCGTTATTTTATATTATTGGCAGTACAATGGATTTTATTAATTTTTTCTTATGTATAAACCATCTGTTTCAAATATATTTTTATAAAAAATGATTTTTCATTCCATAAAAATAATTGTTTCAAATAATTTTAAAAAGATCTAATTTTTGATATCTGAGATAATTATAAATAAAATGAAACTTTTTATAAATATGAATTTGAATCAATTATAATTTTAATGAATTAATTATAACTCATATACTAAAAGTTAATAAAGTTGTGGAAAAATAATGAAATGGACCTTAATACGAGCTATTTTTTTCTTTAAAAGCTATTAATACAATAGTTAAATACTTGTTCGTATAAATATATTGTGTATCTAATATTTGAGATAAGATGTGAAAATTATTTTTTCAAATAGAATATTGAAATTTTGTAATTTCATAAAATTATATAACAAATAAATTTAAATAACTAATTTAAAAATAAGCCTAACTTTTTGAAGGTATTGAACACCTAATCCTCGCTATGATAATCCATTGCCTTTATTAATAGACTATATAGAGTGGGAAAATTTCTCTTGCATGTCTAGCTATGTAATTTTGTGTATTAATGCATACGAGTGTTATATAGCAACGGATTATCAATACATTGATTTAACAAAACAGACATATGTATTAAAATTAAAAAAAAAATGTATTTTGTGAATTTAAAGTTTTTTAAAGGATCTTTATTTATTTATTTATTTATTTATTTAAAGGGAGTAAAGAATTGATAGACACAAATGAATATTTACTTTTAAAATTACTTATGATATAATATTGACTTATTTTCAAATCGGTTATGGAATACATTATATCATTTTAAGTAAGAAAACTATCTATATTTTATTGCTTCTATAAAAATTATTGGCAATTCGAAGTATGAATTATTTGACATACTCGATTCATTTTTTTCAGTTTTCAGTTTTCTTTGCTTTAACTTTTCTATTTATATAAATTCATTTCCTTTTATTTCCGTTTTCGAACATACTAACCTGTGTCTACAAGCAATGTAGTGTACCGACTTGACTTGGAAAGATCCGTCGTATACAAAATTCATAATACCGCGGTGTTATAATATTTACTGATAGTGTACACGTGCTACGTATCCTGTATGCAGAGAATGTGACAAAATTCATGGTCGGTTGACTTAACTCTACTCTGAATCTCATTTCCAGCTTTTTCGTGATTTTAATGTCCGCACTCTTTCACGTTTTCATATTTATTGTTGTTTTCTCTTACTGGATCTACGATTTAAAGCCTCAGGTATTCTATCAATGATTCTTGTTGTAATCAAATTTAAAATTTCGTTTAACTATTCGTGGTCTAATAAATTATACAAAGCCGGATTTAAAAAGGAAATATGTATATCTTTTGTAATTCTTATTAATGAAAGTCATTCTATGAATAATATTTTCAAAGTAATCGATGAAATGTAATTATCATTTTGTATTATTTTTAAACTTATTTAGTATTTTTTATTACTTAATAATTTTTCATGTAACATCATACCTTATTTACATAAACGTATATGAAATTGATTTACCTAATGGCCTTTTAAATATTGTATAGAAAAAAGTATTGATCATATTTATTAAACAAATTTCAATATTATTACCCATGTGACGTTACTTTCGTTATGTTTCATGATACGATTATAATATAGAGGCTACTCAAACATAGAAACGCGCCGATATTGCAACAATTGGAAGAATATCAATCGCGAAGGTGAAAGATCCTTGGTTTAATACCCGACTAGTAAAGCCGCTTGACACTTTTTCAAATATACTTCCAGAACAATTTTTATCCATTTATCATATCTAACAATTTAAAATTTTGCAATTATTATAAGCTTAATAATTAATGATAATTGATTATATTTAAAAATAATAATAAACTTTTATGCAATGCTGTGTTAATTTTTCGTCGACTAATTAAAAAAAATAATATGAGAATCACTCATAATGAGGGCAAAAGTGGAAGAAGAAATACTTGCGATAAACAATAAATGATGCTCTATATTGTTAATAAGGTATCGCTATATAATAAATCCCTTTCGATCCACTAGGAAAAGTCATTTTCATACTATATACAGAATTTATAAACGAAACATTTTCTACTGTAAAATTTATGTTTATAGATGCTGCTCGGAATTCAATATCTAATAAAAACTCAACAAAATACGGAATGCTATATGCTTTCTACAAGAACAATAACGTTTTACATGGAGATAAATAGTTTAATAAAATAACATACCTAGATTTATGGAATTTTTTGATAAAAACGTATGAATTTTCATACGTGGTTACGTCTAAAGACATTGATGCGGATACACTTGTAATGTATAAAAAATATAAATTCGTATATTTTATCTCAAGATGAAATAAAGATACGTAGTTTATATAAGGCGGATATATTATGGACTTGCAATCAGAATTGGGTCCGGCAAGCCTATGAGTCCATACTGTTAGTCACCATGAAAAGGTGAGATGTATGAGGAGACGTGGCAAAGACATTTGCCGAAAGTGAATTGAGAAGCGTTGAGGGGATAATACGAGAACATGAAAAGTACGCTGCTGAGCAATAGTTTTTCGTTAGATTCTTTAAACATAAATTACAGAATTCTATTGAATCTAATAAAACATGTATCTCAAGATATTAACAATATATTATTACTACCATTGTCAGGGTTTACAATTACAATGAAATGAAGAGTTTTTTGTGCGTGTAGTTATACCTGACATGGGATAGCCAGACAGTATGACAGATAATTCTGTCTCTGCCAAAAATAAAGATATTCTATAAAGATTATAATTATGGCAGTACCTTAATTAAAATGAAAACTATATATAAAACAAGAATTAGATCCAAAATAAAAGATAATTAGATTCTAAAAATTCTTCAAACAATTCTAAACAGCTTTTACTAATTGTTCAGTTACTATAAACTACTTATAAATGAACAATATTACTATCGTCATTTGTTAACATATTATGAACAGTATTAATCATTAATTACTGAAAAAAGTCAACATTTCATTGAAAAATGGTAATATTTCAGTAACAAACTTGAATTTTTAATTCTTATAAATGTTACATGACACATTCATACCATAAGTATAACTTTCTATTTTAATTAATCGAAAAGTAAGTAATTATGAAATATTACATATTTTCTATTCTTTCAATGGAAAATAATAAGTATCTTCGATGGTTTTTAACAGGAAATTTACGGAACTAAGTAGATAGTTTGTTTAATGATTTGTTTAATGATATTTAGAAAAATTATTTTACATGAAATAAACTTTTATAAAATATAAATATTAGGAATTAAAGTACGTTCTTTTAAATTTTTAGAATCAATGTGCAATAAGAATATTTTATCATCGTTCATCGACTTTTTGTACAACTCATTATTTTCAATAATTTGATCAGTATTACGAACAAAGCTTCCTTTTCTTGCTGCACAAATACACCCAAAGGTGTGCGAGCAATAAAACAAAGAACGAACGTAGTTGAACAGAGCAAAGTCCAAAAGTGCAGCAGGAGAAGTAATAGATCTCAACGGCAGCCGGTGACGCAGTTGAGCTTTACTACGATCTCGAAATTTAGCGCTCTCCTGCTGTACCTACGATTTCTTGGTAACCGAACTGATTTCGATATCCAGGAAAGCATTTTTGCGCCTTTTGGCACCTCGCAAGAAACTTTTATTCAGTTTGCGACAGATGTTTCCCACTTGATCTCGGTAGTTTTATCTTTCTTATTCTTTCTCTCTTTTTCTCTCTCTTTTTTTTTGCTTTCATACTTTCAGTTTTCTTTCTTATAAGTCATATTTTTGGACATTCATACAAGCAATCTATTAAAGATGACATATTTAATTTTCATATGTTGTTAACGACTATTTATATTCTAGTAAACCTCTTCATAAAAAAATTGTAAAGTGAAAAAAGAATAGATAGATATTATCATGCAGATAAAAACTATAAAATTCGTTACAATAATTTCTTCCATTACTCGTAAATATTTGCAAATTTGCAAAAAATGAAAATAAATTATTAATATGAAATAATAGTACATACCTAATAATATTAAATTACTATTTAGCAACGAATATAATTAATGTCATAATGTACATTCTGAATTTGAATATTTTTTTTAAAATAATTAAGATATTATAATAATATTTATTAATACGACACATTTTTCATATTTTATAATTATAACTTTTTTTAAAATTGCACTTAATTATACATGTATGTATTAGTAGTATTTAATTTTTGATAACATATTCATAACATTTAGATTAAATTATGGAAAATAGATCTCTTCAAATGTTTATCTAAAGTTTCAAATTATGAATGACATTAATTTAGTTTCTTTTAAAATAGCTTATACTTACTCTTTTTGCACTCATTTACAAATAATAATATCTAATCAAAATTTATTTAATCAAAATAGAATCATACTGCAACTAAATAATATAATTATCTATTTAAACCTATATTTAAAGTTTAATTTAAAATTAAATTTATTCATCAATAAGTTAATGATAAAATATAAATAATAATCGGTATATAAAGTAGTTATTTATAGCTATATAAAACTATTAAATAATAAATTTTTAATACATTAAATACTAACAATATTGTTTGTTAGTATATAAATTAATATTACATACACTATTAGAAAATACTTTGTCTTACTAATTTACTCTTTGATAAAATATTGAATTACAAAATATATTGAATCACAAATATTGTTTGTTTAAAAGTATTTTAACTCTTAAAATTTACGTACATAAAGAGTTTATAAAATCTTTATTTATTAAATTTCATTGCATAGTAATTTAGATTTCAAATTTAACATATATATTTCAGAATTATTATAAAAAGTTATTCCACTATTATTGGTATTAAAAATGAAGATTTTCCTTTGACTTTTTAATTATTAAAGTATTATAATTTTTTTATACCGTTCTTTTAACCCGTTTTTAACGACACTAAATTCTTACCCATCTATCATCTTCTTTATTTTCCTTAAAACTTAACACTGCATAGTTGGGTATAAAAGTACTTATGAATAAATATGACAAGAAAAATTACCCATTTCCTAATACTGGATAAAGTATCTATTGTAATAAAACATCTCTCCATAAGCTTAAAGACATTTGCTCAACTTGTCTGAGGAAACAAGTTCTCGCACATAACAGTGCATTTATTGCAACGCGTTACCGCGTAAACCATTCTGTTATAATAAAACAACGAGAACATCAAACAATTTTCTACTCTTTATACGAACACACATTTATATAGAAGTGCATATTACTATACAGGCAAAATAACAAGCATGCGCTCATATAGACGGAAAAAGAGAGGACAAAAAGAACAGAATGAAGTAAACACAAGAGGTAATGGCACGTAACCAACATTCATTAAATGTTCCGCAGAACGTTTTTTCGTCTGACGCGTGAGCAAGTACTGCGCTCCATTTTTTTAACTCATGCTCTAAAGTCATTTTATTAGAGACGAACAAAATTCCAACGTCGATGGCGCCAGAGAAGCTCACGTACGTAGTGTCAAGCTTCGCTTTCTTCCTTTGCGTGCCATTGCAGCCAAACTGCCGTATATTGAGGTTAAACTCCGCTTGTAAAAAAGGCGATGCGAAGAGAGCATCACTTTTTTAAATCTGCAAACCATTGCTGCTGTCCGAAGAATGAGAAGAGAATATAGAACAGCTGAGGTGCCTTTTCATGGCCGAATCATCTTTTTGTACATGACGGTGCTTTTTATCGGTCTTTGTTTTGGTCTTTGATCCCAAGTTTGGCTTTTCAGCTTTGCTTGCTTCATTTATATTACTCATTCTTTAAATTTTATCATCATCTAACAAGAGTTAATATTTTGTGTGAATCGTTTTAAGAAATCAGGTTAAATTTATAAATAATAAAGCTATTTATTTATGAAAAAGATTAATTGCTTCCGCAGTAGTTATCTATTTAATATTTAGTTATCAGATGAATTCTATTTATTTTAATATTTATAAATATTTTTAATATGTTTAAATAAAAAATGCGTAACACACTCTGTAAATATAAAGTTCCGTGAAAATAATTTTCTTCTGTTATATTTTTAAGTAAGTATTACAGCAGATAAACATTTTTAAATCAATCGTAAAAAAATTAATTCTGATTTTTAAATTTATCATATTTACATATTAGTTCATGAAATCTCAGATTATTTTATTTATATGATATCATATGATTAGATAAATCAAAAAAATCCTCAAAAAGTTAATAAAATTAATTTTTTAAATTTTCTCTTATTCATTGAAATTAAAATTCAAAGAAAACAACGATTCATATTACGGAAGTGAACTTTCTACAGTTAATTATTTCTATAGTAGTTTTAATTGTTGATAATAATTCATTATTAACCTATATGTTAATAACTATCAATTTTTGAAGAAACTGCGTAAATACATTTTTTTAATAAGTTTATTGTTAAATGTAATTTTTCCTGTAATACTTATAAAATATTGAAAACGTTCATCATATTAAAACCGAGTAATTTCTATGTATATTTAGAAGCTTAAAGATATGTATTGTAAATTAAGTTCTTAAATTTATATAACTTAAGAATGATTTATATAGTTTTTTCAATTTAAATATTTGAGTATCGAAATATCTAAATTAGTCAATAGAAAAAATTGCTTTTTCTAGTCGATTGTTCAGTTGCTACTTTTGATAATTTTCTATAGTTTACACAAATTTAAATGTATGAGGATTATTAGTAATACTACATATTTTATAACTTCAATTATTCAAATAATATTAGTGTAATAATACATTCTAAAGTTCTTCATGTTGACAAAAATTGTAATTATTATTGAGGAACTTTAAATATCATAATTATATTTCCGAAAAAATTAATCCAATAATCAAACGTCTAAAACATATTGGGACATATATGTATGTTTTATATATGTAAATATAATGGTGCATACACTATTATACATATAATCAGAAAATATACAAGAATTTACAAAAAGTTTATAAAAATATTATTATACATAAAAGATATAAAATTGAAGGACGTCAAAATATTTTACCATTGCTATTAATATAACCTAAAAATAAATGTCGTTTCGAATATGTGTTGTAAAAAGTTTTTAATTCATAATAATCAACGAATATAATATAATATAACCATAATCTCGATTACAATTCCTGTAGATGTATAAATTGAAATCATTGTAATCTAATTATTGTAACCATCATTAAAGATTGATTGTAGATACAAAAGAGTAGTAATTATGATATGTATATATACAATATTACAAATGTATATATTATGTTGAGATCTCCGTTTTAAACAAATTAATACTGTAAAGTAGAATTGATGAAGAATCAGCAATAATGATAATTATAATAGAAATATTGAATATCAATATAAATAAATATATCTAAACATAGCATACACAACAAAAATCTAAACAAGTAAACTTAATATACTTAACAAAAAATCTGAATAGAAAGCAAATATTCTTTGATTTACGTTTTTACATAAATACATGTAAATATATAAAGTAGGTTGAATTTATTCTGTTTAATGTTATCCTAGGCATTTAATATTAAATTGAAATTATTAGGATAAAATTTATAAAATTTTCTTATAGAAATACATAAAAAGTGTCGTACAATTTCGTAAATATAAAACAATCTTGGAAAATATTGATTGGTATTCATCGCAATTTGAAAATGGATACATGTAAATTGTAGTTTATTTCTAATACATTAGGTACCTCATTAAATTATAATTGAAAGCGAAGCTACCGCAAATAATAAACTAACTTCGACATTGAAGGTTAAATTGTTTTATGTGCACGCTTCATCCAAATATTGAAAACCCTAAACATGTTAATATAATAATAATGGTATACATGAATAGTTACATTTAAAATATCGAGTTTTTTTAAAAATTAAAGAAATCATGAAAGTTAATTTGAAATATTTTTCTCCTTTAATATACTTCTCAATAATAATCTACCTATAGTATAATTAGTATTTATATAACATTGTGTTTATAATTTGAATTTGAATTGTTGATATTTTACAAAAATTCTAAAAGAATATTGTACTTCTATTCAGATATAAGTCATGTTGATAAAAATATATTCAGTTAATTTTTAAACAGTTCACTTCTCAGTTTTGTAAATTTAATTAAAATATTTTAAATCATTTTTTTTAACAAATATACTTTATATATCGATAATATATTTAAATAGAAATTTTTATGTAAACAGCTAACTCTTTTAATATATTCAACGTATCTTAAAATAGATTTTTAAGATAACTTTTTTTTAATAATTTTTCTAGATGCAAGTATAAATCACTGCATTTTAAACAGATAACCTTTTTATAAGAAATCTGATGCTGCGAAGCTATTTGCTTAAGTCATGTAAACCTCACGCAAGGATCATAAAATGGATTTTCTGTACGTAAACGATCGTAGTACGAAGAGGAAAGTTTACCCTTAAGTAAGAGAGAAAGCGTCGCGTTCTTAATGTACTTTCCTTATATACGTATGACTTGAGAGAAGCTCTGAAAGGGGGAAGAACGCTCACTCGCAAATAATAGTCGTGCTGTCCGGAACCAATGAAGGGCGAATGAGAGATAACTGCCTCGTTTTCACAAAGTTTACATTCAAAGAACTGGTCTATTATATAACACCTTAACAATGACTATCCGTGGCTTTATAACGATTTGATGATCCTCTTTTAAACAAATTTGAAGAGGCCCAACGTTTAGCCTACTTTTAATTTCACAACTTTATTATTCATCCATTGTTATTGAATTGGTAATTTGCCTTTGTTATAGTTCGAATTTAATGTAAAATATAATAGAATAAGTTTATATAACAATTCCGTACTATATAGGGGATAGAGTAGGAGTATCATGCAATACTCGAATGAAATTTTACAAAACGGTTACTGTAGAAATAATCGCTTATTTACAAAAACATTAGATTAAATTATAATAACATGAAAAGAATAAATTTGAGTTTTATAAATAAAGAATTTGTAAATAAATAGGTTATACTATAAACAGGCTATAACACATTTATACTAAATGAATTAATTCAATGAACTACATATTGCACATTGCACATTTCTGTAATAAACTGTTATCACTATCACTCGCAGTTGTATATTAAATAGGACAAAGGTAAAGTTTAATATTATAAAGTTTTTAGGAAATTTCTTATTATAGATAACTAATGGAGGAATTATAAAGATGTTATTGATGACGAGAAAAATGTAAATGAAACGACCGATGTTCAAGATCAGTTATCCTTACCGACTACTACATAGTAACTATTTATAGAACCATGGTACTTATCTCAAGGAACAAATTTTAATCTGAATTAGTTCGACGATCATTAAAACAACTTCCGATAGCAATAAAAATATAATTATAAGAAGCGTTATTTCAGAAATTGAGATGAGGGCATAAAAAATCTGTTAGAATTGAATCACTGACACTATTATATTAATCAATAGAGATAGTTGTTTTAAGTATATTTCTTTTAGAATTTAATATAATATGACTATGATAATTATTTCTGATATGTATTATAATCTTATTTAATTTAATAATTGCCTAGAAGGAAATATTCTACAATAATGATCTAATGATTTAATATAATAATAATATTTATTCTTACTACCATAATGAAATTAAATAACATAGAAATGAAATTACATTGTAAACGTTCATTCTGATTATTTTTCTATGATTTATCCTTTGCAAAATTCTTTACCAACTGAAGACTATTTCAAAAATTATTTGTCATCCATATGAATATTATATTGTTACTCGTCTTTAATATATTTATATTCCACAAGAAAATGTAATATTAATGTGCCATATAAATATAATATAAATATTAGGTGGTCATTATATTCATTATTTTATAAATATATTTAATAGATAAAAATATAACAACGAATAAAATGAATATTCTTTACAGAATAATTAAAGAAACATCTTTTTCACATCTTTGTATAAAAATATTATAAAAATCAGTTGATTATTATTATATTCATTATTATTATAAAATTATACATAATTCATAATGACTAATGGAAGTTAAATATGTTTATTAATATTCCATATATAATGACAATCACTCTAATAATTATCTGCATAAATAAAAGTCTTATAATATGTCTCAAATACTTTTAATTAGACTGAAATGAAATATAATGTTGTGAGTGTATAGATACCTTAATCTGCAAAGTTTTTTCTACATGTATTAGGGAAATTTTAAATAAAAACTTAAGTTAAATACTCATCCTAATAATTATTGAGGTTGAACTTTACACTTTTTTATTAAGTCAGATAAAATGCAACCCTGGTGAATACAAAAATTAAAATTTTGACTTATTACAGCTGTAGATAAACTATGCAAGTTCTGTGAGCTAGAGCCAGGATTTGATTTGAGGAAATATGTGAGCTAGAATCCACACATCTTTCATTGGAGGAAATTTAGGAGATCCCACCCCTTTGCAGTTCTTATCTTAACTCATCCTCTAAATTATATTTTATTACCCTCTTTTCAACTATACCCCTTATTTTAACATATTCTTTTATCATCTTTTTCAATTTTACTCAATTTATATAAGCTCCTTAACATCACCACTAAGTGAATTATGAACTATGCGACCATGTGAAATTGAACAGTAAACTAATGTGCCAGATAGGAAATTATTTAGTGCTTCCAAACGGAGATCAACGGCTGCAATTCTCATGAACTTATTTTGCTAAGAGTAATCAATTACGGCAAACGGCATTTATTGATATACTCATTCCTAGGTAGCAATAGGCCAGAATTTTCATCATAATAAATATTCAAGAAGTTAACCAATATATATTATACAATTTAGCATATCGATTTGTGAACAATGTTAACGTTTAGATTCCTATAAGAGTAGGACTGGGAGTTAAGAAATAGTTTTACATTACTAATATTACAATGATCAATGAAAGTAGCATCAGACCTTCTTTTGGTTTTTAGATTACATTGCTATCCTAGAATGATAAAATGTAGCTTTTTTAGTTATATTGATGTTTACATTAACCAGATATGTTATGATGTAGTTGAAGAGGTATAGAGTATACTTACAATTCCCTGTTAGAAGAATTTCAATTTAGATGCATCAAAAAATATGACATAGAACAATTACCCCTCAAGTTTTGTAAGCTCTAATTCAAATTCTTTATAACATAGTTTTTTCTTTGCTTACAATTCTGTTTGTAAAAAATTATTCACGTAATTTTTTAATCTTATAAGTATAAGCTCATATTTTGAATTCACTATATTTTTTCGAAAGTCTTCATCAAAGCCTAGAAATTCTGTGGAACTGACACATAAAGATATCCTACAGATTAGCTGTGTTTCTATAACGTCTATCTATCCAGTACTTTGAATTAATAGTATTTTACTTTTGTTGAGGAAATCTTTTAGAAGGGAAAAGGATAGTCAAAGCTGCATGTTTAAATCTATCAATATTAATAGCATTTATCTCATATTTTATATCATGAAACAAAGATGACATTGTTGCTGATTTTGTTTAAGATAATGCTACTCCTTTGAATGTCAAAAATCTGTTACATACTTTTAAAGAACTAACTAATGTAAAAAGTGATACCTCTTGATTTTTAATGGACGTATGAGTGTTATCCCTGCTCGTTGTGTAGTATTTGTGTGAAGTGTATGAATCTCATAATGTTGAATGGATTCGTTGTAGATGATGGATGATTGAACAGTTATTATACCTTATATTCTTGTGCAAATGGCAAACAAATAGACATTTCACTTTACGTCAAGTGTTATTTTTAAATTAGACTTGGAAAATTGAATATTTTCAGTTGAACTAGTTCTTATTAATCTCTGATGCTTGTGTGCTTTCACTCTTTTTTAAGTACTAACAACTTTTAGTGCAAGTTAGTTGCTGATAGTTTGAAGATATAATCAAATATTAACATTCTTGCACACGCTGAAAGTGTACCCATTTTAGGATGATATTTTAATCTATAATCTAACCACTGTGATTTCTCCGCAAAAATTTACTACAACACTAATTTCACAGGTATGATCAAGTTGTATACGAAACTATATGATCTTCATTCAAAAATTACTTATTCCAGTACCATTTTCAAATTACATATTTGAATAACAGGAAATGATTAGTTAAATAAATATACGGTTCAATAAATAAGAGTATATAGATTGGTAGATTATATTACGTGAAGATTTATTTTAATTTAAGCTATTTATCGCTAATACCTATAATTGGAAATGAAATTAAAAAATTGATTTTATAGCTATGTTTATAAACAAGATTCGTGAACTGGCAAGAAAATAAGAAATGCTTCATTGATTGTAGTTTGTAGAACGGGATTTTAACTAGAATTCTGTGTAAATATTATAAAGGCAGTCGCGAATAGAACAAGAATTAAAGAAATATGTAAGTGGGATAAAGTATTAAAGAATCACCTTGAATTATTAAAAACTAATAAGCATTAGGTATTAATAAAATAAATAAATTGAAATTATCAAACGGCAAAACAATTTAAAATAAATAATTAAAAACGTTTTCAGTTTATAATAATTTTTATTAAAACATTTTTAAATTATAATGAATTTTATAGATGAAAATAGTAAAATTTGAAAAAAAGATTCGAGTTTATGATAAAAATAAAAGCGGGCTTTCGTTGAAAACCAAAAATAGAGATTGATGAATACAGTGCATTGTTTTCACTCATCGTAATGACCGTATTACGAAATTCCTTGTGCGCTATAATTTTGCAAAAATTTGCTACTCTTCAAATTAAGGGAAGCCAAGCAATAGACAACTGAAGCATTTTCTGGCACGTAAACATACATTATTTGAATAATATTTAATTTTTGAAGAAAAGAAGTGAGATTCATTATAGAGATAAAATTTGATCCATTAAATATTGCATTTAACTTATCCACTTAAATGTCATTGGTAACTCAAAAGATAAAAAAATATATAACCTGAAATATTTCAGATTATTGTACCAAGAGGGAGATTTGAGGTCTCTCACTACTAATTCCTAGGTTATAGGAAGTATTTAAATGATTCTCAGAATTAATATATGAATATTGTATTTTATAAATCTGTATATTTTAAGCTCAAAATTCATTATCCATATAATAATAGAATACAAAAGAATCTCGGACATAATATTAGTTTTCAAACTGTAAATAACGATTTGTATTTCCTGACATCCAATTTGATCGTAATACGATTAACAGCCACAAATCGATAGTAACAACACTGTATGCATTAAAAACTTTTTCGTTGGAAAGAAACAAACATTTTAGAATACTCTTAAAATACAAAATAAAATAAAACAAATAAAATGGAAAATTACAATTATACATAGAGTTTTATGTCTTTTAAAATCTTTCACAAAATAAATAGAAATATAAGATTTTACTTTCTGTATTAGTATAATAAACATTTCGCAATATTTAAAGTGCATAAATATTATAACCTTTTAACATTTATAAATGTATTTATTAAACAAATAAGTCGAGACTCGAGTACTTTTTCCTTGTTTCACGTATTTGTATACGTATCTCATGAATATGCTATTTGGAACAACTCTTCTTGTAACACGCTATGTGTTATCTAGTATATGGTAGGTACGAGAGAGAGAGAGAGAGAGAGAGTCAGGCAGAGCAAGAAATAAGGGTAAATAAGCGTAATTAGTACGTTCAAGCTTCCATTAAAAAAATAAAAAATCACTCTCCAGGCCTTCAAGCGAAAGAATTCTTCTGAAACTCCACGAGACTTGAAATTCCATTCAAATTGCGATACTCGAAGTAGCTGACACACAACAAGAGCTGCCAATGAAATCTCGATGCAAAGGTATCAAGTCTAACTACCCATCGTACGTCACTCTTCGTTTCTGCCTCGAACTTGGACTTCATGGAGCAAGGCACAAGCTATTTTAGTACCGTTCTGTATAGTACTACAGTAAAATAATCAACTATCTTCTTTCTTTTCCTATCCGTAAATCTTGTTATATTCCTCGTCTAGGCACTTTTTAAGGGTGACCGAAAAGCAAAACAAGGCGGTTTTTCTGAGGGTCATCAACCAATACCTCCACCGATCATACCAAGTGAAGGTATTGGCTTTTGATAAGCACACTTTCATCCATTTTAACGATCCTTTCAAACAAATTATGCATTTATAACAGAACTCATTATTTTATTACCCTATTTATAAATAATGTTTAACTTACAAAAAGTTACAAAAAATCGTATAAATGATTAATAATGTATAGAATTTTTAAATTTAACAAGTATATTTTTTATAATTCTTTTGTAATTTTATCTGAAAATTGTAAAGGATAAATATATTATAAACTTATATAAAAAATTACAGAAGACTGATTACGGTTATATTTAAATAAATATTGTTTTAAGGATTATTATATATATATATTAAGTTAGAATTAAATTAGAAAGAAATTATAAAATAATGCACAGTATAAATACATAATATATGTTATCTAATTTACGTATGTACATAAAGTACGAAATTGGATCAAAATGCTTACATCGATAATTAGCTATCCAAACATCTCGAGCTACAAAAAGTGTCGCATAAAGAAGGGAAACTATCAATCATAATAAGAGTTTTAAAGTCCCTTTACTCCAGACTTCGTAAAAAATGATTAATATATATTTTAGTAAATAAATATTAAGAATAAAATGTTGCATCTGACTATTATTAATTATAAAAACGATTCAACTTATGCTACATGTCGGAATTCGTTTAAAATATATGCATTAAAAACGAGGAATGCAAAGAGATGTAAGCATATTTATTTAAAGTATTCGAATCTGAAAAGTCTGATAAAAGAGGAAAAAAATAAAATCATAAAGTAATAAAAAAGTGTCACAAAATATAAAATAACATAAATGTAATTTTTTAGGTAATGTGCGTTTTTTGCAATAGAATAAAGCACTGAATAGAGAAAATTTCAGGTATTGGTAAAATAAATGTATTTGAACATTTAGAGCAAAAGTACTTTGGACACAAAAAAGTATTAAAAATCTTTTTAGAATAAACGATTTTTATCTACATTTTTATATTCTTCTAGATATATAATGCAAATTAAACCTTTTGTATTTTATATAGTAATAACTCAATCATTATATTTATTATATATTACGTAAGTATTCACAAATTAACTGCGTTTGAACGTATTTTAAAGTTACTAAACTGAAACTAAAATTTTCGTTACAAATAAATAATTATTAATATATTAAAAATAATGCATAATTAAAGAAACTAAGTATGTATTATTTTATCACTCACATCAAGTAATCAATCGAAAATTAATCAATCAATTAGAAATATTTTTTTAATAATAAGATTTCATTTATTGTTAATAGCATCAGGTTATAATAATTCAAAGAAAAAGTGTATTTCGTATTCTCTGAATTAACATTTCCAAAGAAATTAAAGTCAATAAATAGCTATAGAGTTGTAGAAAAGTTTTTAACATTCATTAATAGCATGCACGTGTATTTTTCATTACAGCAAATGGCATGGAATATAATAAGAATAAACAATATGTAAAAATGAGAAAAAATATAGGTTGCTAAAGATTTGAAAATATGATGCATAAAATTGTATTTTTAAAAATATACTAAATTTTTAGTGAGAAAAGGATTGTAGATTAGAAAATACATATTTTTATATGCATTTTCAACCTTATTGAGACACTATATGTTCACTTAAGTAGTATAGAACTAGTGAGATAAGTAAAATTAAAAATCTAGTCTTTAAAATAAATATTGTCAAAAATAACTCGAAATTTAGATTAACAATAATATTCTAAAATATTAAAAAAGCTTATTATTAAATATTGTTATTAGTTATTATTTAGAAAATAACTTTATTTATAGTACGATAAAAAAAGCATTGATTATTCCGTTTTATCCGAAATTCTGTTTTAAGAAAGATTTAAGTATAGAGATACAATTTAAAATATTTTTAGTATCGTACTATATTTGCGCTATTTATCAGTGTTGACACATGTGAGAGAAACATTTTGGTGTCTATTATATAGTTTTAGAATAAGAGTAATATTTTTGATATAAATTTATTTTTATGAAACTATTGTGTCTAACAAATTTATTTCAAATTCTAAAGGGTATAAAACAATAACAAATATTGTATTATTTAAAAATTGTGAAACTATATAGACATTGATATATAAGCTTTATAATGAATGAATAAGAAATTGTAATACGGTAAATTTAATAAGCAAAGATTTTATCATTATTACTCATTTATCAGTAAAAGCAGTGTTCCAATAGTTTGTAAGTAAAGAATTTCGTTATTTCTTATGCGATTGAAAATGTGCGTATTGTATATTCCAATATTCTTTCTCTCATTATAAATGATTACTATCCATAAAACTCTTGTAATCTACTTCAAAATAGGTTGTAAAAATTTATGTTGACTAATAAATTCTAATATATATTCTAATATAATAAGATTAAAAAATGAATTAACAAAATTATTAAAAAAAAAGTAATAAAACTTTGAAATAAACTTGCTATTTACCTAAAATTTATTATTTACACATGATATATTTTATTTTTATTTAACTAACTCTCAGTAACATAATTATTTATCGTTAAGTTACATAGATATTATAGTGCACAAGTTGCATGTATTTTATTAATTTTTTCTCTCGTTATAAACATTGAGAGTCCCTTGAGACTTACTCACGATGCGAGACAACGAGACACTTCAAAGTCCTCCAAAGTGTAAAAGAACTATGAGTTCAGTAGCGGGCGTGCAAAAGATATACGATCTAAAAGATATGGGGATAGACAGCTGCTCAGAAAATTTCGAAAGTAATTTTAACATAAGTCAACTATTACATAAATCAAGCTTCAAGAAACCATAATATAAATAGAAATGGAAGCATACACTAAAAAAAAGATAACGGAAATAAACCTTTTATATTAGTACACTTATAATGAATAATTCTTTATAATAATCTAATTTAGAATATAATTCGATGCTATTTTAATTTTCATATAAAAATTCTAATGTTATAACTTGTAATTTATTAGCTTATATTATATTACGAATCTTTTAATAATAATACAAGTATTCTAACATTAAAAACTATTTATTATTGCTATCGTTTTTACCTAATTTTAATAAGATAACATTTTAATATAATGATATACGTTAAGACTTTGAAAACTTTTATACATAGTATTATTAATGTTAGCTTTTTATTTAACATACACTTTTAATATATTTACTTTAATATTATGGTAACGTTTGATTTCGAGTATTTTACTTTCTTTATTTTTCAGAATTCCGATATTTTAAACATTTTATTTCCATAACTTTAATTCATACAAAAAGCTGTTTGTATTCAAAAATCTCTTCATCGTATACAGAAGAATCCTAATTAACATTAATTTACTTATAACTACCTAATTAAACTATTAGCTTTATTGTAAATATGTTTTTATAAATTAAAAACGTAAACATGAATTTAATTTAATAATTGCACCTAAATAATCTCTTTTGTTTGGATTCTTATAATGCCTGGTAAATATAAATAAAAATGAAAAATATTAACAATTATTCACCCTGAGAAGAGCAGATTATGTTGCAGACATCTCTTCTTATTGGTTGTCGGTCTAATGTCCTGTCCGCCTTAGCAAGAGGACTCTCCTGTTCTTTTGTAATGTTATCCACCTTGGTCGTCGGACTCTCCTCCTCACCACCATGGCAGTCTATGTGCTCAACTTTATTCAATCGCATTGCGCAATTTTTATTTTTGCAGCGAAGTTCCCTCTCTTCTTGTAAATACATCGGTGACATTGCATCAAGTAAATTGTAGACATCCACGCTCGAGTTCTAACCGGTATGCACGAAGCGGTAATTGAGATAACGTATATCGAGATTAGATTCCCTGCACACCTCTACTTAATTTATGGACTTTAAAATAATGGTAAAGAAACATTACAAGTTATTTTGATTACACAAAAATTCATTTTTGAAGAACCTATTTCATATAGGAAATATATTATTTTTTATGCAAATGAAAAGGAAATAAAGTATTTATTATTATATTATTATTATATTCAATATAAAAAAATTATTCTTCTATGTACTGAAGTGAATAACTTTCTAACTGAAACTGATATTTATTTTTAGCGTCATTTTTAGATAGAATTTGTTATTTAGATACAAAACACGTTGCTTAAACAAAAGAAGAAATTAACATTTCTTAATTGATTAATTTATTGACACCAGCAATACAAATTGTTATTGCATTTATTCCAAGTAACAAACTTTCTTATTTAGTTGAATTCTATTTTCTTTCTAATATTCTAATTGTAATATTTTCGATTTAATCGGTCATATATTCAGAATTTTTTGTAATTAATTATCTGCATGAATATTTAGAAAAATACACTTCGTACTTAAACTTTTATAATGCAGAATACTTTCTCGGCTCTGCTTATTTACAAATTCGTATTTAAGAATACATATAACTTAAAACGATGTTTTAAGAAGAATATATAAAACAAAACCATCTTTAAAAACATCTTGAAAATCGTAAATCTGATAAAAGCTGCTATATATCCGAGAAAGCCTAATGCTAGAATTCTACATGAAAAGTAAATTTTCAAGCAATTTCTCCAACGTATATCCTTTGCTACACTTGATAAGCAGATGTGATAGGAAAAAAAATGTTAAAATAACATATTAAGATGAAACTCAAAGAGAAATATCGAACAGAAACATTAATATTTCTTGTAATATATGACTAATATCAATTTCTTTTCCCTTCAGGCAGCTTTGGAATCAAACCCAATAAAATAGAGAAGCACCGTTTACTACACAGGCACATATAATTAGTTCTTAAATTTTCTACATTGACAAAATGACATATATATATATATATATATATATATATATATATATGTACCACATTAAAGGAGAAAAGAAATTATTAAAGCATTTGTAAAAGAAGGTTATATGGAGATAGATTTGTAGAAAAAAGAATTAAAAAGACGAAAAATAGGGTGAGAAGTCTTGAATAAATATTAATAGAAAAGAAGGTAAAATATGTACAAATGAAAAGAATAAAGTGAATAATAAGAGATTTAATAAAGAACATGTACACAGAAAAATACTTGAAAAAAATTCAACCGTAGAAAGAATACAGATAGAAAGCATAGAGAGATAGAGAAATAAAATGAGGCATACGAGGGGATCAAAACTAACAGAGAAATCCGTGTATTCTCCTATCCGGTTAAAGGTCGTTTTACAATTGCGCTCAACATTGCAGTTACCGTTACTGAAGTTATAATGCTTACCTTGCAGATATTTCTAGGTAGGTTTTCGGCATCTGCGTCCTGATAACCCTTGAGAAAATGCTTATACAGCTAGTTATATACCGTAATTGATATTTTTCATGTATAATATCAGAATTATATTTGGAAAAGTTTCTAGTCTATTTATTTGGCATAAGGTGGCTTAGGTACTTTCGGTATGTTTTTAAATTATTCTAATATTGAATATTAGATTTATAATTTTGAATTATTTGTAAATAAACTATTATCATATAGCAAGTAATAATTTATTTCATTACTATATCGAATTTAAAATGCATTATGATGTAATAAAATTATCTCACATCCATATTAGTCGAAGTTTTAATTTTTTTGGAGAGTCAATTTCATATACTTATTATATCAAGGAAATGAATACAAATTCTTATATAGCAATTATAATAAAAAAATATATTATAACAGGCATAGAAGAAAGTAAACGTAAATTTAATACTTAGACTTACAATATAAAAAGAACTTATCAATTCAAACTTCAAAACGGATGTTTCGAAGTTATAATATGAATAACTAATAAAGTGAGTAACACACTTTCACTCGTAATATCAAGATAATCCTAACATAATCTATTTTCAACAAGCATATCAGTCTACATGAACGTAAAATATAAACAGGGCGTGATAAGTAAAGTAGGCACACAAACATTGGCTCCACACGTGGACTTGTAATCCAAAAAGTGGACTTAACAACAAACAAAAAACTCATGGCGATAAGGATAATGAGAGCACTAAATTGTCAATTAAGAGTTGGACAAAAAGTTAAAAAAACGTTCCAATCAGTTAAAAAAAGAGAAATATGAAGACATCGTTAAAGAAGTAGTTTATGGGGATTACTGTGGTTTTTACACGCTGGTTCTTTCATTGCCATCCTTGTGTTCTAGCGATTCTATTATAGCTTCATTCTGCAGGTTCAATAATTCTTTTTGGGATTGATCTTCTGGTAGTTTCATAAAAGTCGAAAAGTTAGTCGAATATAAATTGTAAAATGGCCAGAAATTACAATATGCGTCTTAACACGTGAGTAGTTATTGTCCGATCCTCGTGCTTGTACCAAGGATAATCGGTTTCTCAAATCAGTGTCAGTAAGCGAATTAGAACCTCATAAATGAATTCTAATATCTGAATACATATATCGCAATACAAAAATATATAATGTATTAAAAGACATGTAATATTTATTTTTTCAGAAAAATTTACAATTACTACTTTCATTTATATTGATAGCAATTTGTTATATCTTAAATCACTTCAAATTTTCCCTTTCCTAATTTACAATATAAAATCTAACTAAAGTTAATTGTAGTTTTAGACATAATAGATTAAATTACCACACTACATTAAAATTATACAGTGATTCTTTGTATACTAAGCGTACTCAAATATTTATAATCCAAATTCAGAATGGTCTATAATATTAATAAAAATATAAGCAACTATTGCTTCTATTAAGCTATAAAAATGTATGGTCCTTTAGAGTTAAACCTTAAAATAATAGTTAATAAAATATATCGTATGTACTACAAGTTTGAAGCAAAGATTGATAATTTAATATTTTTAATTTCTTGATATTCAACAATGTGTATAATGATCTTTTAACAATGAATTTTGTTATAAATTTTTAGTAATACGAAAGTTTATAATCAATATATTCATATACTTATGTATTCTTAGACAATCGATATTAACCTTTTAAATTTAATTTTTATTTTAAAAGTATTAAACTGCTTTAGTATGACACATTGAAAACACGTGAGTGAATATTTTAAAATTAGAATATATTACGAGGATTATCGAAGAATTTTTTTAATTATTTCTTATATGAAATTTCTTTATTAGTTATACGCAAAACTTTTTATATCATAATTTCCTTGTAAGAAAGATTATGTCTGCTGTTTATTTCAAAAACTTGTTTTGTTATTCGAACTTCAAATAAAAACTATAAATTGTACTTTTTTTCAATAATTTTAAAGTTTTTAGTTCATTAAACTTTTTTCATTTTAAAGATGGTTATTTTAATATATCAAATTTTTATTAAAGCATATTCTTGACAAATTCAATTTCAAATTACCTAAGCATAAATTTAATATTTACTCATAATCAGGTATCGTTAAATGCCTCTTTTAATATTGACAATCTTATTACAGTTTAAAAACTTTTCACCATTACAGTTGTCGTCTACAGATTAAATTGAGAAGTAAATTCCAAATTTCATTAAATACTTTTTTCCAATTCGAAGCTTTAAATACTAGCTTCATTTAATTATGAAGCTAGTCAAATAGAATATAATATCTGTTTGAATACCAAAGTGCTGCTTAAGTGAACAGCGTGCCAAAACATTAGTGACAGAGTCAAATAGAAATTACGAATAGAATGGTGTGTAAATAAATATATTTGAATAAGCTCTATCTCTTCAGACTTTCTCGAGTGCAACAACTATGCATGACTTTAGAATATATGCCAATTAAGTCAACCATCATTAATGACATTGCTTTGTTTACTTCTTCGATTTTCTCTTAAGCTTGTATTTTTTTATATTATATTTTCATCATGTTTACAGAAAGTCCTTTCTATTCTTTGACAATTTCCCGCCAGGTATCTCTTCTTAATATTTGCAAAATAACATTTCTGAAATGTTTACGCTTACTTATTTTAAAATAGAAATATCAATAAAAAAATATTTTTATTCTACTTAAAATTAGTAAAATAATGATTTGTATTATTAAATTTTGTCAACAAAATTAATTTTCAATTCATTTTGGAATTGCGTTATTTAAGGTATTTCACGTATATTAAAATATTTTATAATGAAAATAAATAATAAAAAATGAAATGTATAAACATTTTAAAATCTTTACATGTTTTTATAGGAAATATGTTTCCCGGACTTAGAAATATCTTGTCACTATTTTGTGACTGAAGAATAAAAATGTAAATCAGAATATTGCAGTATAATGATTTATTTAATACTTTTGTCATGGTGACCTTTAAATAATATCAATGAAAAAATTTTTCATATATAAACACTAATAAATTATTATAAATACCAGAATGTATGTTTAATTCTACTTTGTAACAAAAAGACATTATACGATATGGTCTTGAAACAACCTTGAGAAAAACCTCAAATTCTTCCTGCTTTTCATTCTTACTTCCACTATCTACAAATCAACGGAAGTCTAAACGGCGTTGCTTGAGAAGCGTGATTTGACAATTGTGAGTCATAACGTTCTTGTATTGATGATTTTTGGTCGCCGAAATCGGTACTAAAGTTCCCTCCGGGCAGTTGCCCCACTTTAAATCTTTGAGAAAAGTGACACCGCTTCAATCAAATTCCGTGATTTTACAATGGCATTCAACTGACTTCAGGATCGTTCGTTTAACATTCGGCCGTGAAGACCTTGGGCAAAGTGGGAAAAGCATACGCCATGGATTTATATTCTCGATATCAATCCCCGGTGTATATCTCATACAAAGAGTTGATTTCATTTATTATTTAGTATATGATACTGATAACTGAAGAAACTTTTTTTGTACTTATATTTTAAAACTTTATTATTATTCTTGTGATATTTATTACAAAATAAATAATTTTTTATACAAATAATATTTTCACAAAAATTTACTTACATTTATACATATATATTGCATTGGAATTTCTCATCACTTTCATGGCATTCTGATCATTGCCTAAGCATATAGTACGAATCTCATGCCACACTTGTTCGTACAAAACTAAAGTTTCTTAAAAAAGATTAGTTATCTATATCATTTACTTGAATATTTTCGTACATATTAACTTTGAATGGTAAGCAAAAGTAGTTACTATACATAGTAGCATGAATGAAATCAAGTATGATAGGAAATCCTAATGCGCGTGTTGAATGTAACTCACGTAAATAAATGTTTCTAATATGTCCAACCTTTTACGCGAGGCTGACCGTGCGCTGCTTTACATTGATGTTTATTAATTTCGATTAATTGTACTTATAATTATATTTTAATAATTATTAAAATACTATGTTAATTGTACTTTAAGTGTACAAACTATTTTCACTAATAAATAATAGATAATTCGAGCTTTTTACTTATTACTTAATTTCTTTTGATTTTATGTGTGGTTTTCAATTTCTTTTATTTTAAACTCTATTATATTTTTTAATTGATTCTCGTCAGTTTGAGAAATTTTTTTATCGTAATATAACTATATTAACCTAATATAATTGCCTTTGCCTCATATTTTATACTTGCTAAAGCTTTATTAATGTTCGCTTTGGAGAAAGCTTTGGAAATATTATTTTTTATTAAGTCTTCGTACATCACGTTTTACTACAATTTCAATTAATTATGACACAGTATAAATATTCGTTAATATAAAGATATAAATTTGGAATTATCATTTTTAATGCTGACCTATTTATATTAAAAAAATGTTTCTTTTACTAGCTTTCTCTCTCTTTGCTTCTTTTCAATGTTAGTCCATATAATCACATTCAGTATGTCTCCTCTAAAGTGTACTAAGTACATTTAAAAAAATATACAGCGCAAATGTGCATACATCACAGAATGATGAAACTTTTCATGAATGTAGTAAATCTTATGAAAATATAATAGTTTTCGGTAACATCAAAAGTAATATTTTAATTCATCTACAATATTTTCCTCATATTATGAATAAATGCTAGAAATAAGAAGTTACTGAAAGTAATAATTTCAACTTTATGTATTTAATTCCTTTTTATACTTGTAAATAAATACCATACAAAATCAAAGTTATTAATATTAAATAAAATTATTTAATAATTAGTTAATTGGTTAAAAATAAATTGGAAAAGTTCCTATTTAAGTCTCACTTAATTACCTTTAAAAAATGATTTGATTTTTATTTTATTAAGTTAAATATTAGAAATCATTACATAATAAATAAATATAATGTTTGCAATTTTAATATAATAAAAGGTTGTTATCCTCTTAAGATGCAAATACTCAAAGGTTTTAAAAATTCCAATATTTTCTATACTACAGAATACCTTAATAATTCAAAATATAAAATAGAATATAATTCAATATCCTAGTTCTCAAAATAAGCTGAGCAGCTCTAAGTATTAAATAATGAATAGCTGCAGCTTAAGAAATGCCCAGTCAGTGAAGCGTCATTGTGATATTGTAAAAGGGAATGTCGCCAATAATTTTTTACCACAGCATTTTAAAAATTTAGTTCAGTTATATGTTACCCCTTAATAGAACTAAAATATATATTTCTTAATGTAATATTGTTCTCAAAATCAAAAAACTTAAGAAATATGTGTAACATGAATTTATTACTGTTAAATGATACTCCGGAAAGCCAGTAATGATAATACTAACAGTCGGAAATGAATTTTTGCTTTCAAAAATAAATTTTACAATTTTTATCTATATTTTAATACTTTATCTTTTTATATTGTTATAAATCAATTGATATTTTATTATCATTAATGGATTGGTTTTATATAACTTTCGATAAGTCTATTTTTAAGTTATCAAGCTTTGCTCACACTTCATTGCACCGCATTACAGTGGATAAGTAGCCTTATTTCTCGTTACGCGTTGAAAATTTATTGTATCATGTAGAAAAACATCAGGACTACGGCGATTAACACTGCGAACGTTTGCGCTATGTTACTTTATCAGCTTAGAATGGCCTATCTACTAATGACCAGTGTTAAAAATATTGATAATATCACATGTAGGATGGTTCTCAGTAAATATCCAGTCACTTGTTCGAAAACGTCCCGTCTTTCATCTCACCGTTATTGGAGCGTACTTTGTTACTCTTTATGCATACTGAACCTTGATTGCATGGAATGTTAATACAAGCTCCTCGGCCGGATGAAATATATTGCTGCTGAATAATAGCTAGCTTATACTACTCTCTTGTGAACTCCCTCCTACTGATTCTTCCTTCCTTCAACAGAATTTTAGACTGAAAGTTACCTCGCAGATATTGCTCTTCAGTTTCCTTCACTCTTAAGCCCAGATCCTTCTTATTTTCGTTTTTGCAATTTTTAACTGAATTGGATTCATATATGGATAATAAATTGTTATCAGTAGTCCTCGGATTAATTTTCATTCCCTGCATCCATAAGAAGAAGTACTTTACAGAAATTGTTCTTTTAATAACTGGAAAAGTCTCTATTCAAATGTAAAACGAGTCTTATGTCACGGATATAAAGGGCTTTTTCAATGAGATACACCAGTACAGTTTCATTAAATACAGAAAAAAACCTCTAACACGGTTGTTGGTGATGATACCAACAATTAATGAAAGAGGAATTCTTACATCTATTTACGGATGATTGTTTCGAGTTCAAATCAAAAATATCAGTTTCTGCTGAATATAAATCTACAAGTAGTACTTTCGTACTACCAAGATGACCCAGAAATATACCATCATAGTGATAACTAATCTTTCTGAATCAGAAAAGCGTGATATTGGCTGTACTGACCCTAAAGTATAGACTTTTTAACAGCGAATCTATACATTTTGAGATTCTATTTCTAATCAATTTTTATAATTGAAGCAATCGGAGAGAACTCACGCGTCACTAAATGCCTAATTTTTCGGTGCTTCAAAATTCTTTTGATTCTTAATTCTCTATGGCTAGATATTATTATTAATGAATATTCGCAGAACTAGATTTATATATCAATGGAACTGTGAAAATAGCTTACCAAAGACGACATAGTAATCAACACTAGAAAAGTACCTGTATTCAGCTAAATAATCGACTGCAATAATGCGATACATGTATTCTAATTTCATATCTGAAAACTTCTCAGTCGCACCAGTACATCCACATAAGTCATGGCTTTTAAAAGACATGAGTTAGTACGCATACGCGTATTTGGTATACACATACATTAGTACGATATGATATCGATATGTATTACATATATATATATATAATTATACAAAACAAATTATGCAATAAAATAATATATTATCATTTCAAATGGTTAATTATTTCGTTTTGAAAAATCCATAACCAATAATTTACACCAAATTTAGGGTTAATTATAACATAATCAAACTTTCACAATAAAATATATAAACAGAAAATTTAACTAATTTGATATCCTTCTCACCATATTAAAAAAAAGCCAAAGATTAATAATAATTTTTCGTATTAGAAATTGCATTTAGCAATATTTATTGTTTGTGGTTTATGTCAATAGATAATTTATAATTTGAAAAATTCATTTATGTGCTATTCTTTTTATATTACATAATACTTCATATATTGTATACCGATCTTTTTATTGTGTATTACTCACCACAATAATTTTGTGCTTTACTGAGTTATTTAAAAAAAATCTGTAACTGAAAATAAATTGACAAAAATAGAAAACTTTGAACAGAATTGACTGGATAGAATTTCTTTGCGATACTATAAATTATAAATAGAAAAATATCACTATAAGGAAAATTTGATAATAAACTATTAAGAATGGCATTATAAATTCATTCTTTAATGTACATTTTATATCTTTGTTGAAGCAGATAAATATAAAATTAAAATATTTTACTAGAACTATTGAGAACCCATAAATGCATATTACTTTTATTCAAAATTCGTAGATTAGCATATGTAATAGTATCTTTATACTTAAACGATTATAAATATTTATTGATGTATCTAGTTGCAAGCAGATATGAGTTAAAAAAAAATCCAGACTTTATTATGCATATCATTAATAGAAACCAAATATAAGTTAATATATATGATCAAATATCAATAAAAATTTTTTATAAAAAGAAAAAATTTTACTTTGTATATTAGAAAATAGATTTGAAAGGATAAAAATTTACATATCTTTTTTTAAATATCTTAAAACTCGTATGTTATTACATACTTTACATTTAAAACAAACACACATTATTTTATAATGCTACGTAATTATATAAATTTTCTATTATAACAATTCTTTCTTTCACTCGGATTGTCTAATTAAAGTTTTTGCCAAACACACATAAAACAACGATAAAAATCCCTATTGCTGAAACAATTCGTTATTGAATATAAATATATACATGAGCTTGTTATCATTTTGTCCATCTCTCTGTCACTGCTTCACAGGCATATACACGTACTCTCTCTCTCTCTCTCTCTTTATCTCTTTCCTTCTCACCGACCCATTCACTCGGTTTAACACTAACTGTTTCTCGCTCTAGCATTTGAGCGCAGGCGTGTAAATCCGTAATCAGCGACAGGACTTGCGCGTTACGCCGAAGAGCTGTTACTGACTGTTAATGCCAGGCATGGCCCACGTAATTACGCCCAGACAGTGCGCGAGCTCATGTTAGATGTGTTCCGAGTAGACATCGAGATACTACTGCAAAACGCCAGCTACACGCTACGACACCATGTAGATACAAGCGTCGAAGAACGAGGTGCGCGTCAGCACTGATAGGAATAGACGCGCATACACTAGAGAACGAAGTGTCCGAGTCAAATTTGGTTAAATTAATCGCGTGAGCGAAAGATCTTTATATACCACTTGGTGTCAATTGCTTTATGCGCCATTATAAAGTTTAATTTAAAAATAATTCCGCTTGTATATTCTGAAAAATACATTCAACCGAATAAAAGGAATTTACTTTTCAGGATTCGTTTAATTTCTCAATATGCAAAATATTTCAAAATGTAAATAAAGGCAATACAATAATTTCAGTACTCACTATTACACATTGATACTTGTGTTAACAAATTTAAGAATTTATTCATCAATTAGTGATATATTTCAAACTTATCTGAATACATAAACATATGACTGTTATATTCGACAAAATTTGTTATATTGATATGACGTAAATATTGAAACAAATAATTTTCATTAATGAAAAATACTTCATACGTAATAGTTAATTTATATGTACACGTATAAATGTATATGTTTTGATATGTTTCTTTGAATAAAAAATATTTCATATCTTGTTCGATTATCTCTTATTGGTACTATTAAAATCTCTGAAGTCTTAGATACTGTTGCATGCAGTAACCTATTATATAATGTTTGTCCTTTGCGTTAGTCGACTTTGTAATTAATTTTGCTGCAGCTTCTTGCAACATATGTCCATGTTAATATTAAAATATTACCATAAAGAAACTCAAAAAACTCATTTTTTCCTTAAATATAATATAAATTAACTATTCTTATCGTTAATTTCAAACGTTCGTTTGTTTCTCTATTTTATATTTATTGATTGAATACTTCAAAAGTGGATTGCCTGATCAACTATTATTGGAGTTTATTAGTAATAAAATATAATTCATAATAAATAATAAGATTAATTTGATTCGCAAAATTTGAAAAAGAATTATACATTTATTGGATATTTAATTTTAAACAATGAAATGAGATGAATATAAGTTGTATCCATCATTTCATCAATATAAAAATATCTAATTTTATACCAAATTAATGATAAAATACTAAACTTTAGTTCTTTCCAATTAATTGTTATTATTTTTCATTTACTACATGTATTTTTTATTTTGGTTTTCTTACTAATTAGTTATAATCTTCTTTTCTACTTAAAATTCGAGCTATATAGTCAATCCATCTTGATTCGCATAATTAAATCTTTTATTAATATATTAGGTTCAGTTCAAAATTTGAATGTATCCAGCGCCATCATTATTTATATTCAATTTAGTCAGTAGTCTAGCTGATAGAGTTAATAAAATCAAAATTTTTGCTCAATTCACTAGATAAACTATTCTAAAATATATTTCTAAGATTGTAAATATATGTATCCTTTGTGGCTACTTTAAAAAATAATGAGGATCGATCGATTGGATTGCGAAAAACGTTCAGCTTCTTCGTTTTTGATAATTAAAATAATCAGACTTACTGAGTATGCATCTAAAAATTATTTTTTTATTTAGTACTGCTTTTTTATTTTTCTAATGCAAATGGTTACTTTAATTTGCACACATGCTTCTTCTATAGAACTTTCCTAATGTTGTAACTTAGTTTTCTGGATTTTTTTACGTATCCAAATCGAAAATGCTACATTATGAGTAGTATTTAATTGTTGTAAGTTACCAATAATTAATATTTTTCAACCAAAAATTTTATTTCGCTAAAATAGATAGCAATAAGTATTCGACTTTTTTTACTTAAATTAAATTTTTATTTAAGTGTATTCATCGTAATTATATTTTCCATAAAGAAATGATTCGTAAAAGAAATAAGTCCTCTTCACAAGTCTCTCCAAATACGTTTTAATTCTAAAAAGTTCTATCGTTTTTTAATAACTAGAATAAAATAACAAAACATATCTTATTCGCCTTCTAAAATAGAATGAATTATATAGTTGCAATATCGAAATTTACCATTAAATATATTTTTACCCATTTCGTTATCAAATACCATGAATTCATTTTTTCAATTTCAATTTTTTTACTCAATAATCAATGTTTTTTGGCGAATTTTGTCTACTTTTTCCTTTTATTTCTTGTTCTTAATATTTATTATCTGCAATATCTATTATACCGAATAATAGTAAACCAATTATATATAATATAAAATGTTGAAACTAAGAATATTAGTTAGAAGTTGAACATTAGTAATCATCGAAACGCATCTTGAAATTATTACAATCTATATGTGATCATATTTATTTTACTCTTAACTTAATTATAAAACTACTATTTGCAGCTCTAATCACGATTTCTTGGCTACGTTCTACTTAACGAATAAGATCTGTACATTCTAGCTTCTATATAATACTATTAAAATTGTGCTTTTTACTTGTACAAATTTGAACCATAATCCAATATCAAATTAAATGAATGAAAGGCAAGCACATCGATTTCTCTTTAATATATAATAAATTTTCAATGATTGCTTGTTCAAAGTATTCTATACATCTACTTAAAATAATTCAAACAGATCAATATTCAGATTATAGGGTTGTAACAAAATAGAAGGAATAAAAATTATAATTACATTTATATAAGCTATTTATCGAAAACTCTACGTCCAAATATAATCAGTCTTATGTCTTGTACACAATTGTTACTCGTTATTTCGTTGTTATTCGTTATTGTTATTTCACAATTTTTATTTCGTTGACTCAGTTCGACAGTAATATAACTCGATGTATTATGAATAATTTCATCAAAAATTCATGAACTGTACTCAGGTCGATTTTGTGAAACGTGGGGCCTAATCATAAAATGGGGTGGTTATAAGCTGAGGTGAAAAATACAATTTATTTTTCGCTTTACTTGCAAAGTATTGCATCAACGTCGCAACATGTAAATCTTTTTCATTTATATATTTTTATTTAAACCTAAAATAGGATGTTTGACTTGCTTGTATTCCGATGTCATATTCTTGCCTGATGTCTATTTTTCCATTTGAAGAATTTCTTATGCTATTATATTAATGTATGTAGCTTATTTTAAGCTACAATAGGATATTTTCAATAAATTCAAAAAATATTGTGTACGATGCAATATTTTATATCACTGCATAAGAGCTTCTGATCAATTTTCTGATATAAAATACATCTATTGCATGAATATTTTCGATACTTATAATGACTATTCAAAGAGAAAATATGTTATTAGTATTAAAATATTTTTAAAGTAGATTAACTGAAAAAATTTCATGTATATTAAATTTGATTAGTAAATTAAATTATCTTACTTTATTTAGTACACACTATTAAAAAGAACTTTGAAGTAAAATATTGGTTATGTAAATTTAAACTACAAAATTTTCGTTTAATTTTCCGTTTATTACTAGGTTTTAGAAAACTACTGCAAATTCATGAATAAAAATCTCTTTTGATCATTGCAACTTTACTACTTGAGAAAGCTTGTTTATATCAAAACTCTACTTTGAAGTATATCAATTAAGTATCCAATTTTAATCCAGTTATTTTAATATAACATATTTTTCATAATATATTCAAATTTTGATGGAAATTATTATTATTACCCAATAACCCGATAACTTTTCAGATATTTACCTTAATATTTATATGCATTTGTATCCTTGTATGTATATATATACAAATACACAAGTACGCATATACTGTTTGTCTCACTTTCAGTAGATATCCATCTATCTGACTCCATCTATATTTTTATCAATCTAGCCATGTTTTTCACCACCGCATATGACACTATAAGTAGAATTTTATGAATCTGTAGGCAATGTCAATATATTAAGTTAATGTTATTGCACCAGTTATAGCTACTATAATAGTAGAAAATAAAACTTAAACTTTAAAAAGGCTATATAACAGATAATAATTTTTTTATATTATATTTAATAGTCTATTCGTATTATACATAATAATCAGCAATATAATTCATAATGCACAAGTATAGTATTATATTATATCAGGCGTTATAGCTTTTGCAAATATCTATTTTAAATATGATAATTTGTTATTCAAATTTTAAAATTGGTGTATAAATTCAATACAAAATTTAGCATAACAATATGTGTATATAGATATTTGCATACTGAGTCTGTTCAATGGTTAGTCAGAAATTTATTATAATTGTTATGCAATTTTTTGTTCAAAATATCACATAATAATTAACATTGTGAATTGAAAATAAAATTTCAATCTACGTCACTTTGATCTAAATTGACTGTCACGAATATTTAATCCTTAAATTAACTTAAAATAACGACACACCAGCACAGTGGTAGTCGCGGCTCGGACGCTGTTATTTTAAGCATGACGCTCTCGTGTTCACATCCACCTCTTATTATTCGTATTAACGTCGACATGTGCGACTACCGACAAGCTATTACATCCCTAAAACACTGACCTTTACTCCGGTCTCATAGTTAAAAAATACAAAACAAATTTAAGACATAAATTTAAATTAAATGTACATTCAGGATGTATTTTGTCAGTTTTCATTTATATAAACTTACATTTATTATATATTTATAATTAATTTTAGTTACTTAACTAAATACGTATGCAACGTAAAATTTATATGCAAAATTATAATGTATAATTTACTTTAATCTAAGATTTAGATAGGAAGTCAAATGTAAAAGACAAATTTAATATTCAAGCAAATATTTTAAAAGCAATGTATTCGTTTACGTTCACTCTAAATTTTAGTGAACCTTTTATCATATTTAAGTAACAATTTTATTTCAAACTTCTTTTATATTCTTGTACTGAATATTGGATAAAATTAAATGAAACACTTTAAAAGCCTTTTTACTGTGCTGCTTGAAAATATATGTAAATATATTATATCTATAAAAGTATATTTAAAATAAAATATATGAGAAAACAGAGCATACAGAAGTTATCTCAATAATGAAAAAGTATATGATTTAAAATCTATAAATAACAGGTTTATACACCGTTTTTTAATTTTTTATTCATTTTAAGTCGAAATAATATTAAAAATCAACAAATTAAACACATGAATATAGTTCTCAACTCTATGAAGTTAGTATGAAATATTAAAATATATTTCATTTTGTATTTTTTCATAGTTCCAGCAAAATAATAACACTAGAACTGCATTACTCAAAAATCTAATATAATATTATTTTACTTTTGAATTGAAAAATGTAAAATCGTTTTAAAATTTTTAAAATATGTGATTCTACTGCAAATTGTCGTATGATATGCCCTCGATTTCGAAGGCTATCCTTTTTTATATCTAAACAGTCGTTAAATGCATACGAGGCAATTGTAGACGAAAACGACTACTCCATCAAAATCGAGATTTTATCGCAAAGTTACGATACGTTATTTTATTTCAATATTCAGTGCTATATTTTTTATTGATGCAATGACAATTACTGTCTCTGTATCGTCATTAAGTTCTTTGCGTCAATAACAAATATATCCATGATAATCTTAATTTAAATCTTAATTTATTTACGATATTGAACAACAACAAATACATTTATTATTTATTAATTCGTAATATTACACTTACTGTACGTTTACATTTTTCTCAATATAATTTTGATAAAACTTTATTAAATAATTCAGAATGTAAACTACATATATTCAAATCGAAAAATTATCAGTCTACAGATTTATGCATTTTTATACCTTTAACATATTACACATTAATTAATTGCAGTTCATTTTATGTATCAAATTTCTGAATTCTGTTTACCATAATACTAAATATTTCTCTTAGCTTGTCAGCTATTAAGTTCGAGAAATTAGTATAATTATAAAATTTTTATTGTTTCAGGTGCAATTTTTGAACAAGGAACCGATGAAGTTCAAGCTGCATTTGCCTACGCAGTAAACAATCACAATAACAATATTACGGGTCGTAAATTCGAGCTGAAAGGTTACGTGGATATAATAAATACTGCAGATGCATTCAAGCTCTCACGATTAAGTAAGTAGTTTACTACATAAATACTAATAAGATAAAAATTTAATTTATGAAAATTTTATCGATAGTTCCATTTTGACAGGATATAATATAAGGAGTACCTATTTCATAAAAATTGTTATAGAAAATGTTTTCTGATATGTTATTGTATAGAAATTTAACTGTTTTCCTTTATACAGTTAACTTCAAAACGACATAAATATATAAAGTGATATCACTTAAGGATAATATTCACATTTATTTATTAAAACATACTATAAAATATAAAATATAAAAGTTATAGATATCTTCAATTTTTATCTTAAATAAATGTTTTATATCGAGTAGAGTCATTCGTACCCAAGTTTTCTAAAATTTTACTTATATTAGAACTTCGATTTAAATTACACCTATTCAAGTTTAATTCAAAATTCGACGCAGTTTTATAGATTCAGGATTCTTTTATAGAAAAAAAGAACTGTTGCAATAACAAAATTTGCCGCGGGATATGGATGGTTAGTACAAAATATAAATATTTAAACACAGTTTCGAAATTACTTATTCAAAAATAGTCTGAATATTAGTTCTGAATATTAGCAAACATATCAGTCTTATTGTTATGTTGTGTCGTACTTAAAATAGAAATTCTTCTTAATTGAATACTTATAACTACATTATGTGAAGAATATTAATATAATGTTATTATTAAAATAGATTTCATCAAGTTAAACTCACATGAAATTATATTTGGTTTTGCAATATAGAAAAATTTAAATTATATACTTTCATACATATAATGATAAATATAAAAATAATATAACTTAGTGTATACATAGATTTAGTATTATTTCAAAAAGATTGAAATTAATTTACCAATGTAATAAAAAGATGAATACGATCAAACAAAGAACAAAATTTTTTTCTCAAAAATATATAAAAAATTCTTCAAAGTGAAATAATTGATATTAAATGAATATTAATATAAATCATAAATTCAGTATTTACTAGAACCGACAATACATTATGCCATGATATTTTAGTTCGAAAACGTAACGTCTAAGTTCATTAGGTTTAAAGAGTTGAAATGTAGTTATCGTACGATAAAACTATGAACCCCACTAACTAATATAACCCCTTTGTAATAATTATTATCATTTTTACACCATATAACACTAATACTTATATGTCATTAATAATTATTAATAAGAAACTAAAAAATAACAATGGATATGTATAGAGAAAACTAGAATATGTTAAAAAAAATCTAACAAAATCTAATTGTCTTGCATATACATTACATTACTTGTTAAAAATAAAAACTTGATATTTTAGGATTATGGATGAAAAATATGTTAACATGTAATAATGTAAAACTATTTTACATTAGAAACTGCAATTCATATTTTTCAATATAAAAAATAAATAATAATAAACAAAAAAGATCTGACAAATAAATACCTGCAATCGTTCCTATAGTATCATAATTAAATTGTTTACTCAGATAAACCCATTTTTTAAATTAAAAAAGATTTCCTAATATACGATATTTTTGTAAATTTTAGTAGATATTCCAGTTATATTTACGCTCTAATTTGTAGTAATATATTGTAGAGCTATATTCGTGTTGTAGAAGATGAGTTTCTGTAAACAAGCATGGATATATGACTATAAATACTATAAACCTCAAATGAGCATATATGCAATAAAAAATATATTGAATATAATTAATTATATTTAAATACACGTTAAAAAGAAATTTTAAGTATTGTTTAAGTATTGTATAAAGTACAATTATTTCCATTTAAATAAAACATTCCACTTAGATACAAAATTATCAAAAGTACTTAAAATTAGTGAACTGGGGACATTTTTTAAATGAGCAACTGATTCTAATTAAATTTAAAAATTATACTTATTCATAATAGAAATATTTTAATACTATATTATACAATTGTTATTATTCCATAGAGGATGTTAATAAATAAAATATGATGTCTGAAAAAGAAATTTTTTTTACAGATTATTAAAATTAATTACATGTTCATATGATTTATTAAAAGAGAATTTACGTAGAAATAAACAATGAATCCGAAACACAAGAGAGAAAAGTGTGATCGTGCTCAACGCTATTAATTTTCTTCTCCGGCACTGTAAGTAATTTCGTCAACGTAAGGTAATTGCATCCTATCCACGAAATGAGCAATGACGTCGACAGAAGAATGGAAAGAAAAGGAAGGAGAAAACTCTCTAGACAGTAAAACGTGCATCACGAATTACGCGAAGTGCCGGCAACAGCAGTGCCAGCATCGTCGCTGTCGCCGTACTACCGTCGTAGTACTATTTTGGTCAATCTCGTTCGGTTGCAGACAAGTCAATCTTCTCTCCGTTCTTCTTTTCGCGAACGAACGAACAGTAACGGTTGTTTTATGTATCGGAAACACTTTCGAGAGATCTCTCACTCTTTGCCCGACCGTTTCTCTCTCTCTCTCTCTCTCTCTCTCTCTCTCTACTACTTTATCTCTCACTTTCTCGCTCTGCCTATAGATATTTCTCTCTTTATTTCTATCTTTTTCTTTAAATCTCTCTCTCTCTCTCTCTCTCTCTATCTATCTATCTATCTATCTTTTTTTCTCTTAACTCTCTCACACTAGAACAGCGCGATAACTGCTTTACGAGTTCGCCTCCGATAACTTTTATACTTTCGATTCTGGCTTTCTATTCGAGGTCGTTTTCTATCTTTCTTCCTCGTTTTTTCCTTCCACCCTTCTTTTTTCCTTGCTTTCTCGTCGTTCTTTCACTATGGAAGTCCGTAATTTTACTCTTTTACTGTTTTTCTCTGACTCTACCCCTTTCCTTTTTTTCTTGTTTCATTTTTACCGCTTTTATCCGATGCTTTGTCTACAAGGGAGGCATGTTTCTCTTTCACCTAATTCTATTTTCGACGGAGTTTGTCGGAACGACAAATTTAATGAATCGTAGGCCAATTATTTAATTATTTTAGAGATTTACGCTTATACCTATGTATTACTAACGTGAAGATAAATTACTTTCAGATATAAAAGAATCTATATAAACAACATATATATCAGTACTACTTTATGTTAATTACAAATAATAAATGTATTGGAACTTTTTTATAGCTTTGAAAGATTTCTGTTGAATGTAAACACATGGCAAAAGTTGTTAAGAGTGGATTTCCATATTTTTCAAATTTAATATATAAATTGTAATTGAACGTAATTTGTAAATTACGTTCATTGATAAATTACGTACATTGATAAAAATTCCTTGTAATATTCCTTCTATGTCAATGAGTCATGAACATTTGTACCGGCATATATAATAAAAAGCTTATCGGATACATTATATTTTAAATTCCTGAATGTTACTCTGATAATATTGAAACTTGAAACTAGTAAACCTCCGCAGAGATATCGTTTTCTTCCTTCATTCATATAATGACAGTATACAGCTCCTCTTGTACTCTATTAACCACATGTAGCAACTGCATAGTCACCCTTCTCTTCTGTTATTTTCTCTCTCTCTCTCTCTCTCTCTCTCTCTTTCTGTTTACCTCGATATTTATTTTTATTGCTTTCTTTACTCGACAATCTTATCCTCCAATTTTCTATCACAGTAAAACCATGTTCTCACACTTGTTTTATTTTTTTTATTTTATTCTAGGTGTTGAATATTGTTCTGTCTTTGAACTACTATCAAAGTCATTATTTTTATTTTTACTGAAACAATATATTTTACAGGGACTTCTTTTATGTATCATTATTATAAATGTAAAATATTTTTTTGTATAATTTGAAGAAGTGAATTGTGAGATTTATAATTGTATGAAAAATTAAAATCAAACATGCATGATAGGAACAAATTGTGTAATTAAAATAAGGATTTCAAGTAAAATTGATATAAATACCAATATCTTATTTAGCATGCGCATAAATATTCTATCTATAAGGAAATAATAAAATTCTTATATTAATTCAAATGATAGTGTAGAGCACTCTATTAGGGAATCGAATCTGGATATTTGCCGAAGGAAGACGTAATTATAATTCAAGCGAAAAACACAAAATTATGAAGTGAGCCATTTGAAGCAATTTATATTTTAGAATAAATCATTTAATATAATCATGCATATACCTACTAGTTAAATAAAAATAAAATAATCAAATTTATTGAACATTTAAAGGTAAATCTTGTTTTTGAATGATATTACTTGTTCAATAGGTAGATATTTTAAATATTTACAAATATTAGAGAATAATTCATTTAATAAATATTAGACGTTTGAATAAACTTTCGTTAAAGAGATAAAAAATATGAAAAAGATTTTTTTTACTTCTTTACTTTTTCTGTACTTTTTCCTGAGAATATTCGGATAATTGCTTCTATTACAGTACTCTTTCCATTATTGCATAATTTCTCTCTGGCATCTCATTTCTTCTTCCACCTCCACATACCATAGTTCATCTCTTGTCAAGAATATTATACTGTTCTTTTTATATTTTTCTCATTTTCTCCACTTTCATTCTCCCTCGCGTTCAGCTCAATTCGATAACCAAGAACCGAGACAATCTAGTACTAAAGAAAGAGTGCGGATCATGCTCAAAAAATTCGTTACAGATAAAATGATTTGCCTTGATGGTTATATCCTCCCAACATCACCTTCTCAAGATTGCTTTCTCTTTCCCGAAACCATCCCTTCGTCCACGCTGTAACCTACTTAAAATATTCCGAATGGCTCCGATTAAAGATTCATACATTTTTTAGTAATTATGGTATAATGAAAGTATAACTCCAATTATAAACAAAGATTTTTGAAAACGTGAATCTGTATTCGATCGATTTTATTGTTTAAAATTCCGCGAATGAGAGTATATAATAAATTAATTTTATTGTCAGTGTTGCTTGGCCGGTAAATTTAAATTTTCTTGCTTATTGGTTGACCAACCAATTTTTTGCAAATTTCATGTGAAACATATTATGTTTGAATTGACGCGTATTTGTAAGTACGTGTAAATTTAAATACAATAGAGACATTGAAATTTAACTTGCGCTCTTATCTATGAACACCGCTACCATCTACCTTTTTCCCGGATGAACCCTCAGCTCTTCACATCTCAAAAGACAAAGCCCGCAGCGCGGATGTCCTCATCAATGACTGTTCAGGATATTCAAGCGCTTGGCTATCCTCAGCTTCGACTCTTCTCTTTTCTAAAGCGCTTCTAAATATCCCATAGACACTCAGCTACTTTCACCCTCACCCGTTCACTTTCTCTCTATTCATCTGTTTGTCTATTCGTCTTTTCCCCTATCTTTTACCACCTATTTGTTACAGTTTAATTCTATTTCTGGTTTACTATTTACTGTCATCTTTACTTTTCCACATTTTCATTAAAAACTGCTTAATTCTTTTTCTTAAAATGTATCTTTTATCTAACGAGTTTACCAATATTTTATTTTAAATTTCATTAGGATGAATTGAAATTAAATCTTGGGATAAATACAATTTTTGCTTTAACGTTTTCTCTTTTACATCGCGATTAAATGTGATTCATTTAAGTATTAATCAATTTGTATTTCAAATGTAGCTCAAAAATTCAATTTCATTTTACCATCAGTAAAGTGGATAATTAAATTACAAAAATGTAGAATCGGTTTATTTTTCCAATTATAAAGATTTACCGTTTGATATTTGTATTAATTTTGAAGTTGCAATGAGTACCAGCATTAGAATTTTGTAAATTTTGTAAATCCCTTTCTATAATAAATCAAATAATTGGTTATGTATTTACAAATAAAATAAATCAAACAAGTAGTATGTATTTACAAAAAGGAATTTATTTATTAAAACTAAAAGATTACATTTATTAAAAAGAATAAAAATGAATAGTTTGAGAGATTGTTAACAAATGAACAATATTAAAAATAATAATAAAATAAAACATAGATTCGTTTAATTATCAAAGCTTATTAAAAATATTATTGAGTGTGAATGAAAGTATGAATATAATTAAAAATCAATGCATACACGCGCGCACACACACACACACACACACACACATATATATTTACATAAAAGTATAAAAAAGCAAAGCCTTAAAAATCATCTATGGAAAAATAATTTGACAGATAATACCGATTGTAAGACAGCTACAAATGTATAACTTACATGTTTTAAAACATCAATCTTTCCATGAATAATTTATTAAAAATTGAAGTACTTTATTTTTCATAAAGTACTTCAAACAAATTTTAAATTACTTACATTACTTTCATTTTACAGAGTAATTGATACACATTACAACATGTTATTATTCTAAAATTGTACAATTAACAATACTCTTATCATAAAGCCGTTAGTGTGAAGAAGTATGCATTCAATAAGTATGGATAAAATTAAAAGGCATAACTTACGTAGCAAAAACCTAATGAATATTTATAATTAACGATGTCATGAAGGTATACAACATACAGGAAGTTACGCACAGGAAATTACGCGGAAATGACCATATTCTTGAAATAAAAAGAAGAATTTACTATTCTTGCAAATGAAGAAATCTCGTAACACTCGAACAACACTGAAAAGTTTCTCAGTGCTATTTTATTGTCTGGTAGATTATCTTTTAAATTTTTGTCTTTTCCCTCACTTCCTTCTTTCTGTGCACTTCATTCAAAGCCTTTCCTTTATTGCTACATTACTTTCTCACTTGGTATATATATATCTCTCTCTCTCTTTCTCTCTCCCTTGACGACTTGCCCTTTCGCTATCGCGACGCAATTCCACCTCTATCTCCATGCTCACAAAGTCGACGTAAAGGTAGTTACAACCGAAAACCCGACTACGAAGCAGAAATATCAGGCGGCCTGCGCTATAGCACTATGCGCCCATCGCATATAATTCAGCTTCGGCACGAGAGGGAGTCGAGTGGAATTTGGGCGAAGTCCAAGTTACGAAGAAGACGGAATTGTTCATATACATACACCAATCGCTTTTATATAAGCTAGTATACGTACGAGAAACGATTCCGGGACACGCGTTTCAGTACTTAACAAAGCTGCACTAATTGTATTAATGCTAGTTGGTTTGCTTGGATCAAGGCTATCCTCTGCCTTCCTTGCAATTCTCCATTATAATCCTACGCTTGCCAAGCTATGTATTGCGGCAAATCTATTATGTCTCGAGATAATGACAAACTTCGTCAACGTAGCCATGGTCGTTGTCGTCGACGTCGTCGTCGTCGTGTCGTAGTTATCGTCAAGAACCTCACCGCGTTCCTCTATCTCTCTGTTGTACCTCCTTATTTCTCCTTCAAGCGGATATCCGACTCTCTAGAAAGCAGGATAGCCCGGATTTCTCATCAAAATCCATCAGAGTTGCGCAGACTGGGTTGCAAGACGTTAACTGCGTTAACGTTACTATTGCCGAATTCTTCCACGAATGCTGACACAAATGTACGAATTAGTGCTATCTTACTTTTTCAATTTAGACTTTATTCCAACATAATACTACATTCAAATAACATTATGTACTGAGATTTAAACTTGTAAATATTCATGTTTTATTGACACCTTTGTATCTCATACTAAGAATAAAAATAAAATATTTAATGATAATCATAATGAATAAAGATGCTATTATTACATGTATAAACTAATTACATAACGAACTGTCGAACAAAGGCCGTTGAAAATACCTTTTTGTTAAAATCAAATAAATTTAATTTTAATTAAATTTAATTCATTCTAAATTAATACATTATTCGCCATATGAAAAATTCTAGAACAAATTTTTTCATCCTAATATAAATACGAATCAAATACGGTTTTTAAGTTCAGTAAAGACAAAAAATTTATACTATCTTAAAGAATGTCAATATTATAAATACTTCTTTATTTAAGAATGTCAATTCATTGTAATAACAGATTAAATCTGTTCTTATAATTGTATTAACTAAATACGTTTAAGTTATAAAGTGTCATCTACGGTGGATGGAGGAGTCTCAGGAATATCATATCTAATATTTTGATAAACAAATCAAGCTCTATAAAATTTTATGTTTAAAATTACGTATTAAAACTTTCGTTGAACAATAAGAATATAAATGCTAAAGTGCAATATTCTATCATATAAAAGCGAAGTATCAATAATGTATACATGAATTTAATTGTATTATCATTCATTTTAAAACAACGAATCTTATATGTACAAATATACTATGTGAATATACTGAAATATTGTTCATCTAAATTAAAGTTTACTAAATAATTGTTTTTATAGCATGAAAATAATATCGTCATATGAATAAAATGAATATAAAGCATATACTAATAAAAGATAATAAAGTAAATAAGTATGCATTATAATTAAAGATATGTCAATTATTTTTATATTAAAACATCCAAAGCACATTAATCAATATTTTGCTTTAAAAGGAATACTTTCATATATATTAATACTTCAAAACTAATTCACTACATTATTATCGTTAGTGAATGAATATATTAATACGTGAATATATTCATATTTATGCATATCTGAATATAGTATTAAAGCTGAGAATATAAAATCATTTGGTACTATAACTAGTACTCACTTGTCTACAAATTTTTTGTTCTTAGAGTCTTTAAAATACTCATATTCTACCTGTGATAACAAGCTAAATCAGTATCCAGGAATAGAACCTTGAGAATTTCCACTGATAGTACATAGTAATCACCTGCGCTATAAAGAGACGTTGAACTCTTACACATCTCTTGCGACTTCATCCTCACATTTGCCACTTTTCAGGATTTTAGATGATGTTTGATCGGCTTTCTCACCATTTTCAACTTTTCTCTCTTACAACTTTCTTAAGAACGAATATAGTGGTTGAGTATATATATGTCATCTTCTTTCTCAATGGATATTCTACCAAGAGTATCTAGCTGGATAATAACTCACACCCAGAAACATAAAATCTCTTTACCGACGATTTCGAGCCCACCGTGAAAAAGAAGTATATCATAAAAGTCTTTCTCTACATATACGTATACATGGAAAAGAAATGTTCGAGAAAACTAGTGAAAAATTATCAGACTTTATCTTACTTGTATTGAAAAATAAATATAACAGTATAATCTTTATCACACCTATTTTAATGCAATATAAAAAATAGTTTTACTAATACGATCAAATAATATCTCTAATAATCAAAGGCAATTGGGATTGAAGGGATTTATTGAAATCATTCTTTATTTAAAATAATTTTATGTGCAAAAATAAAATTAATTTTTTTCTTTCGTGAATCAATTTGTTTACCTCAATAGTTTAGAAAGAATTACTAAAAAGTTGTAACAGCTTAAAAATGAGCTTCAATTAGGAGCTTTAATCGATAGCATATTTTATTTTTAAAATAATAAAAGAACGGATAGTTTCCTTAAAGTAATTTGACCGTACACAGCATATCTGTAAATATCCTAATATTCGTACCCAAATAATCAATACTGTTTATAGAATTTATAATTATTAAAGATTGCTTTATAATAATGTGTTACATAAAAGAATAATAAAGTTAACATTTTGAGTAGTTAGCTCAGTTGAGATTAAAAAAATTTAGACAGATAAGAAATACACACTTGAAACTTATAGACTTTATACATTAAAATAATACACTTATGGATTTTTCAAAATTAAACTAATAGTTTAATTTTGAAAAATCATTTTATATATAATATATATTTCCGTCTGTCTATATAATTTTTATTGAATTCATGTGTACTATATAAGAATATGTATAACAATAATATTAGTATTATTATGATTATATGAATATTGAAAATTTTATTATTATTATATTTCAAATAAATAATTTGTTTATAGTGAAACCAATAGTTTCTCATGCGCTAGTACAATAAATAATTGTTTCGACATATGAAGTCTTATACGTTCCTGCCTTGACAATTGGTTAATTATAAACGATAAGAATACTTACAAAAAGTAATGCTCTTTTTTATTTTATGTTAATAATTTGTCACTCGAGGGACTATACTTATTGAAAAAAAATTTAATAGACTGACATATAGAAAACAATGAAAGAATATACCTAAAAGAATGGATAGTAGGTAATCGATAAGAGACAGAAAATTGGTCCACGGAAACGAATGAAGGACGAAACAAGTTTATAAAAAATATAAATTATATGTTCTTTAAAATTAATGAAATAGATTATTATTCATTGTGTCATTTCAACGATTACCGACCATACCGCCTTCCATTAAATTGAAAACAATTTAATATGGTTTATTATTTATAGACTCTACTATTTTAATTGGTAGAATTACGATTTAGTATATTGGTCTCTTTTATTCACCGTTGTGTGTCTTTAATGTAACGACCTATACAACATCGTGTTCATCTGGAGGAATGTTCGTAAGACGTTTTAAATCCATGAAAGTGGTGGCATACATTCTTCTCTTAAAAATACCACTGCTTTAATGAGTACTTTATCAGTTTTATCCTTTTTCCATTTGCTTTTCAAAATTAATTCATTATTAATTATTATTTATAAATTATCGGCTTAAGGAATGCTCATTATTGAATCACAAATTAAAAACTGTACAGAAATTTGAGCAATTAAATCATTTAAATCGACTGTAACATTTAGAATACACGTATTCAATTGTTCGAATGTTAATAGTAAATTTCCGGCGGTACGCAATAGGTGCTTTTTAAACGAATTTACCCCAGCCTTCCATAAGCCTCCGAGTTAAAATGATCTTGGTGGTATAAAATTCCAAATTAAAGCTTTATTTGAGCACAATCTCGTAATGTTGTCAGATTTAATTAAATTGTATAGTTGTTTAAGTTCATTGTTAGCTATAACAAAGTTTGTGCCATTACTAGAGTACATGTTTTTACATTTGCCTCGTTGAAATAAATTTTTTTTGGCTAGCTTTAATACTTCTGGGAGACGATCACAAGTTCTAAATGAACTGCCTTAATAGCGAAACTTATAAAAACAGCAATCTACACCTTCATCTTGTAGCCATTTTTGTGTATGTTCTCTTTTATATAAAAATACCCGTAAACATCTGCTCCAACATTTAAAAATTGCTACGGTTGCGTCAGTTTATCAATTGGCAAATTGCTCATTAGGACTTTGATGTGGTTGGAGCAGATGAAAGACGTGCTCGCGCATTGCGAATAGAAGCACGAGCCGTTTTCTCACTTTTCCAGCTTCGCGAGTTACGCGGTGCGCATCAGCTCGTACAATTGAGGGGAAAGAGGGGTCGTTAAGTCCATGAAACAGTTATAAAGTGCCATATCCAACAGATACATAGTTGATTTTTGAGCGACCATCTAATTTACTCTGATTATCAATCTAGCCCTGTTTCAAGAATAGCTCTAGTGGTTCGCTAGATCATTTTTAAAGGAAAAATATATGAAAAGTAAAACGTTTTAATAATTGAACTTCTTTCAAATGAATTGGTTTTTGCTGTTTCTGATAAGTTGCCTTGTCAAATTTGCCTATCATGCAATAAATTTATATCGTGTGTCTTGTATCAATTAACAATCCGAAAGCCTTAAAGGCTCGTTATGTTAATGTATATTGTCTAATATGTTTCTGTAATTCGCGGTATTTATGCGTACGTAACTGAGCTATTTTTTTAAATTTTGAACTATTGCACATTTTTTATCAAATCTTCTAGTTCATAATAACCAAATAAGGTAATAATTCTTATTAGTTATTTGTAAAATTACTGTATCAGTGTTGCAGCCTCACCCTTTACTCTAGATCATGAGTAATTTAATTTTTCAATGTTGGATAATTTGTTTTTCTCATGCAGCATTAATATAAATGAATCGAAAAAGCATAGCCAGATATTTTAATCGGTAATGAAGAGGCATAAGTCTATCTGTGGGATTTAATTTTAAAATATCTGAAGTATTATTTTGTGCATTTCCTATAATCGCTTCGTCATTATATTCGTCGTTACATTAGCATTATTGGAAGGAGCCATTACATTTAATAAATGATCATTGCGGTTTTTTACGATCTTTTGAAATCTTTTCAATAATTATCATGCTCAATATTGTGTTCAATTGAAACTATTTCTTACGTATATTTATTAAGCTATCTAACGTATATTCCTTTAATTTGTCATTTATATATTTCAAATTAGATTCGTGAACGCTGTATCACTTTCTTGATTTGAGCAACTTCTAATTGTTAAAGGATAAAATATATTTTGTTAGGAAATCAGTAACAAACATCGAATTTGCATAAGTCCGTTAACAATAAATACATTTAATATTGAATATAGATCTTGCTATTTGATACTCGATGAAATACTTCTTAGTGTTAAAGTGTATATAGTAAGACCTTGGCTGGTGAGACATTGAAGTCGTAAACATTGAAACTTATATCTTGTATTTCGGTTTTATTGCAGTTAATTGTTTTCAAAAAAAATAATGCTGTTTAAAATAAATTTGTTTAAAAAAACTATACTTATGTATAGATGTTAACTGAACATACTGACAAACAGAAAAAAATGAGAATATGCCTAGGAGAGGCGATATTATATAATCGATCAGAGGGAGAGAGATAAATAGAATGTATGCTTACGAATTATACAATACAAGTTTATAGAAAATAAAAATCACGTGTAATTTAAAATTAACGAAACATAGTTAATTGTTGATCCCGTCATTTCAGTGAACAAAAGTTACATTTTAAAACGTTAAAAATCATAATTCTTCAAAATCGCCTTGATAATAATTTTTAATAAATACAACGTATTGACTGTAATTCTATAAACAAAATGTAATTAGAGAAAGTTCAATATTTTAATTTTTTTAATGTATGCAACAAGCTTCACAGAGAAGTTACAGCAATATTAATAGATCATAATAAATAACTGTTATCCTTAATTCCAACTGCAAACTGTAAGTACAAGTATTTAATAATCCTAATCATGTTAGTATTTTCTTTAAATCTAAGGTTTTATTTATTTTTAGACTTAAAGGGATTTTCTCGTACGCATTAAATAAGTACATTTATATTAAATTATCTTTTTGAAAATTCAAGCTTCTTAATATCTTAATAATTATATTTTCGCGATAATAAAAATGTAGCATAGCAATATTTCTAACCCTTCGATATTTCAGTTTTTCTAGATTTTCAATATATCAAACTATTTACTTTGTAGTACCAAGTTACAAGCTATGCTGTTAAATCAAAATCACCGTGGCTTAACACAAGAAATATACCATAATAATTTCTTGCATATACGAATACAAGCCAAAATCGGGCCGAGAGAAGCAAAAGAGAAGAAAATCGAGACCTCGACGCTTATTCGCCTACCCAAGCATGTCTACTCATGAGACATAATAGCGATCTATCACCTCTTGCAGAGTATATCGCATAATATCCTGGGCAGAATCCATTGGCTCCAGCGAATTCTAGCGATGTGGTTCATACTACTTGAATTTTGAGCCTGTATGTATTTGTGTGTTTTTCCACATCCATGAATGCATGCCCATACTCCTGTGCATGCGTGATGCACGTATATACATACGTAACTACATATAATGCGCGTGTGAGTACACATGGGATTAGTCATGCCAGCTTGGGGCCATATAAATCTGCTGAAGACTCCCCAGAGTGTTTCTTTTCTTTCCTGTTTCTACCGTCTGTGGCATCTACTGCCACCTCCTTCTCCTTACGAAACTAAGCTTATGAAGGCATTACCTTTGCTGTATCTCTCTTTCGCATTTTCCTTAAGGGCATACTAGTACAGTTTAGGTTAAAAGTGGAATGCAATTAAACTCATGATGAAATAAGCCATCTCATTTAATTTAACTAATGAATTGCTAATTTAATAATATAATTATTAAATTCAATAAGAAAAAACAATTGTTTCTTTTAACTTTTATTTTGCTTGTGATTAGCTGAAATTTACTTGAAAATTTTTTAAAGTTAATAATTTAAGTATTATTATTCTATTCTACATATTACGGTATTATACATTATGGACAATATTAGTTTGTAAATACTCAATATATTACTCAATATATTATTAATATTTTTTGATAAATTAAAACCAACTTTTATAAATATTACTTTATTACAAATTTAAATAATTGATAATTGACACAAAACTACATAGACGTATAGAATATTCTTAAATCTTTTAGTTAGTCTTAATTTTATAAAGATTAAAAATACTGCACTTTATAGATAAAATAATATTCAATTTTTATAATAAGCATAAAGTCAATAAGACAATATATGAATATTTCATTTTACTTTGAACTATTATAAATATTTAAATTTAAAATTAAATTCTATACAAATTAAGAAAATGATTATACAGGATTTGTGTGAATAATTTATTAGTATTTACTAATATTCTTAAATGTATATTTGACATTATATTCTTAAATGTAATATTCTTAAATGTATGATGAATACTCCAGTAAGTCAGATAAAGGAAATTAATCTAAACATGAATGTCGCGCTGTCGAAAGCTTTATCAATTTCCAAGTAATTCCTAAAATGTAAATAAGGGAAAATTGTAGTACTACGAAATTGAACATTGTCCTGCTTCTATGAAGATGATAGAAGTCCTGATGAACATGGATTCATTCTTAGAATATCAATATCATCGTGGTCATTGCACTTTCGTAATTTTGAAAGATTTAGCATATACTTTTTCATTTAAATTGAATGTAATCGATTTTGTCTGAATACTAATAAATTTAAAAAATGTAACCGTTTAATGATAATTCAAACTCTTTCAAATATTGATTAAACCCAATAATTGATTAAAATATTGATGAATTAGTTCAAAACACTATTTGGCATTCAACTAGTATCACTATTATTATCATCATCGATTAAAATATTATCATATAATGTTATTATAAATTAAAACAATAATATTTTTTGAAATATTTAAACACATAATATAAAAAAATGAAAATAAATAATAATTTTTTGTCATTAATTTTTCGATAGTTTTAGTACTTTGGTATTTATGTTTTTTACTTTTTATTTAAATCTTTAAATTTACAAAGTATAGTTACTTAAAGCTTCATGTAATATCAATATTATATGTATTTATGTATGTATGTATGTATGTATACATCATTGGATTTTAATTAATTTATAATTATTGTTTAATACAATCACTTGAAATTAAAATATCTATAATAATATAAAAAAGCATGAAAATAATAAATAAAATATATATGTTACTAAATATTATTAACATAAAAGTTTTGAAAATAGTTATTCCTCATAATTGTATAAATTTCAATACAGTCCATACGTATCAGAATATTTTTATATTTGATATATCTATCTTTGGTTGAACTATGCTCTTATCTAGACCTCTCTTGTTTCTCGTCACTCTTCTATCTTTTGCCTCTTCATCTTTTTCATTTTGTATCCTCCTTATCCTCGGTCTTCTTTTCTTTTTACACATACGCTGGAGCTTCTACTCTCCCATGGGGCAAAAGTACTCAGAGTATTGGGAAAAATTCCTCGACCATATCGAGTATATAAGTATATAAGGCAAAATAAGGGTCTATGTCGTCCAGAACTATGTAAATTCTGGTAGTGCTACAGCACACCGTGCATTTTTGAAGAGGTTGAAAGTAAGAAAAACCTAGTTTCAAGAAGATCAAAATTTTCTTTCTCTCTTTTCTGCTAACATTCGATGTCAACATCTTCGTATTTTTATTCTCATCGGCGATTTCTCTACTCAGTCGTTGATGTAATATAATTACCGAATAGCTGATTATTCCAGGACTTAGAGTATCTTCCAATTACCTACAGCAACATTGAAAGGATTTGTTTGCTAAGCCAACTACATTTAAGATATTGTGTTAATTTTTTATAAGCATTGATGGAATTGAAATCGATTAGTCAATAGGACATTTTATTAGCAGTGAAGTTATATACTAAAGAAATGATGAGAAAATAAGTAGACTCAATTTTTCATTATAACAACGGATAATAGTTCCCTGATTCTCATAATACATTTATTCACATTACATTTCAATGCAAAAATAAGCAAGCAAACATAACTTGTACTACATCTTCTGTATTACGGATTTTTACTTAGTTACAGAAATCCTAATCTTTAAAAATGCATTCCTTAAATACCAAATTAAAATTGATTGTTTCATTTTGCAAGGACTACATGAATTAATAAAATGTAATTAAATTAAACATTTGTGTAAGAATTTAAAATTAAAAAATATTTAATCCCTACATATTTTTTTAAATAGTACATTTAAAAATTAATAATAGACAGTGCATTTATGAAAAACTTTCTTAATGATATATTCATAAAAATAAAATGTCAGCTTCATTTTATAGCAAAGTAATTCTGAAAAGAAATACATGATCTTTGATCATTATTTTTAAGTAATTTTTTTATATATTCAAATAAACATTATTAAAATTAAAGACAAAGATCGAATACATATTAGCATGGTACAAAACAATATTTATCATAAACAATACTCTTTATTTTTAAAAACCCGAATCAACAATTCTTCCAAAAAAAATGACTTCGCTCACATTTTATAGTGTCAACTTCTTCGCTCAATAAACCACGTACAAATCTCTCATTCGGATATATATATTAAATATGAACCTTCATAAATTATTATCTCCCGCTTTCCTCCCATCTTCTTTTTCATCCATTCACTACATCACACCTCTCAACTTTTTATATCCTTTTTCCTCGTCACACTATCTTCGACTCTCTTCTCTCTTTCTCATGCTTCAACCAATCCAGACGCTAGATGAATCTCAAGGTTCAATTCCCCCCGGTTTTTCCCACTCATGCCTGAAGGTGTAGAACCGCATGAGTGTTTTTCTGTGTTCGCGCGCGACGAAAAGACGCAGAGGAATAGAGAAAGAAGAGTAAAAAGGGAAAAAGTAAGCTCACTTCGCTCTAGAAAAGAAAATCTGGTTTTCAGTAAAATACATGTGCAGGTGGAAACACAACGTATTACACCATTTAATTACTATAGAGTGTACTTAACTTGCAAACGTTAGTATTCTTGAAGTACGACTTCGCTATATTTTATTGTCTTTTAAAAGCTCATTTAACTGGAAAAAACTGTATGAATGTATATCGATGGAAAATATTATGAAGTTAATGAGCGTGTACTGAATTAATTATTTTTAGAAATAATTTTTTTAATTATTACCATACCATACAAATTAAGATGGGTAATTACAAAATTTTTTTCTCGATTTTTTATGAATCGATATTGAAATGATAAACTAAAAAACGTGATAAATGAACTTTCTGACCCTGAAAAGTGATATACTACTTCTAATTTCTTGTACTCTACGATTATTATAGTAAACTAAAGATATTAATTTAAGTTTTTATTTGATAATTAGACAGCAGTATATTCAGAATAATCTACTACTTATCTCTTTGTTCTAATTATCATATTGAAAATATTAACTGTTATTGAAGCTTATTCTTTCTTTCTTGTAATTGTTATATCTGATTTTTTCACAGCAAAGTGTACATAATTTTTATTATATACTCAGCAAATTAGCTCTCTAAATTTTTAGTTAATTACGTAATTAATTTTATTATATTAAGTGCTATAAATATTATGTATTTTGCTTTTATTTCTTACAGAAATAAATATTTGCTATTGGAAGATATTATAAATACACTTTTACGCAGCGGACGTTATTCAATTGTCCACACTATCTTGGAGAAAAACCAAGCTCTCGCTTCTACTTCAGAAAGTTAAGAGCCTCAAGTCCCCCACGAATAATGGCATGCATTTTTACTCTCACGCATATAGAATTACATACATCCAAATATTTATTGCTACTTGCTAATTGATACAAAATTTTGAAAAATGACGTATTACCATAATTGACGATAGTTAAGATAGTTAAGAATAGGTAAGAAAGAACGACAATTAATATTGCTCACGCATTTTAAATACTTATATTCACAAGTTATCACATTAAGAATACAATAAAAGTTATTTTATTACAGCAAACTTGTAAAATAATTTTAATTTTTCTACACGTTATTATAATTGTTTTTTTATTATTAGCAAATGTAAATTCTCAGTAGGAGTTAAGGAATAATTTATAGAGAAATCTTGTTATTGGAATTATAATACTTTAGGAATAAATTTTGATGTTCCTATAGAGCTTGGATAACAGCAAAATCATGCATTATAGGGAAACTCATTATAAGTGAAACGTGGTATGAAAATAGCAAAGTTAATTTATTTTCAACTGAAGATACAGATGGAGATATTAAAGGAGAGACATGAAGTCGAAATATGAAGTGAAACATAGAGTTCTGAGATACCAAGAGAGTGATAGAGCGAGAGGGGAACGAAAGGGAGAACTAGAAAGGTATAGAGATAAGCAAAAACCGTATAGATGAAAATTGTATATGATATTTTATAGTTACAATTTATATTCTATTATATATTCTGTAGAATATACAATTGTATATTCTATAGTTACAACGGTGAAACGTCTCATATCATCGAAAAACGCAATACCAACGATATTTTACGACTCTTTCTAAAATCTACAAGTTGAGCTGTTAAGCATCTTTGATTTTCTGAAAATGCAAATCTTTAACTAGGAATGGCGCAGTTGTTTATGATGCGACAAAATGGAGTCAGGTTGGACTTACGGCTTTATAGGGCTATGAATTTCTTTCAAGCGGGAGGAAGGCATAAGTGATAGAAGCATAGAATAGGAAATATTGCCTTTTATAATATCTTGCAACGGATGAAGCTGTTCCTTTAAAAATTTAAAATATTGGATATTGACTATTGATTGTAGTAATGGATATTCTGAGGTTTGTCTAGTACATACAATTTATGCAGGAGAAAAACCTCTAGATGGGTTTGCATAAATAATGTATTTGTTATAACATGGTAATAATCCATGACCTTATTATTTTCTTATATCCATTTAATTTAATTAGTTTTCAAGTTTATATTCTCTAATGTAATAAAATTTTATTACACTTACACTAACTAGTGTATGTTATATATGTATAAAATAATAAATATATATAATATAATATAAACAAATACAATAAATATGATAAATAAATAATTTATTGTACAAATAAAATAAATATTAATGATTTGCGCTATCCATAACGAGCAGATAAATTAGACTATGTAAGAACGTAGATAGTCTAAAATAAAGAATACTTATTATATTCACTTTAGATCAAACTTTCTAATAAACTTAAACAAATAATTAGACAATAATTTTGAAATTATTGCCCATTGTATGCAGACCTTGTTAAAAAGAAATAACAAGTCCATTTCTTTAAGAGTACTGAAGCTTGAGAGGAGAGGAATACTTTTTTCTCCTTTCTTCAATTTTAGACCCTCAAAATACACAAATTAAACTAAAGCTGAGCCATTCGTTGAACTAGAGAGTTTGCATTTCGCTTTGAAACAAACAGGATCGGGAGCTCAACTTCCGCTAACATCAAGTTGAAATTGAGCTTCACGTACACCAAGCGATAACAGGTTATTCATTGAATTGAGTTGAGTCTACGGTAGACTTCCAGAGACATTTTCATCTTTTCCTTTATTGACCTTTTTTCCATTTATATCGATTCTTTTCTTTCATTTGTTCAGTTATTAATTACATGATTCTTTTTTCCTCTCTATGACTTCATTAGTCTAGCTGTGTGTGTATATATATATATATATATATATAACATTTTTCGCCTTTCTCTCTATATATTCAAAAAAATATTATAAAAAATATTGTTTCGAGTTGTATGATAAAGTTTTCACTCGTATTATAATTAAAACTGTAGCAATTTTACATTTTGTGCATTGAATCCTTTTCATTTTCTATTTTTTCTCTTTCAGCTTTCAATTAAATGAGAGATAAGTAATTAAATAAGTCTTTTTATACAAATTCATTATTATTTATATCATAGTTACTTAAAGAATAACTTGTTAATTATCACTTTGAACAAATTGTTAATTTTTAATATTGATATATATTAAAGTTAATTATGATATCAAAATACATTGTAATTATATTTGGAATAAAATATCGCACCTCAAATCAACGGAAAACACATTTTTCTGAAACCAGATCTAGGGTACTATCGTAAAAGAAAAACAATATATATAATGGCACATTACGCGCTTCGGACCCCAAGTGTGAACGTTTTTATTAACTGTATTTCTCTCCTTTTTATTTATCCAGCGAGACATAAGTAGAATGTAAAAAATGATACAAAAATTAATATCTAAAAAATGATATACTATTTATACTTAGAACACAAAATAGGAAAGAGATAAGTAAAGAAATAAAAAGAGATTAAATTAGGTATTGAGAGAGAGAGAATCAATACACAAATATAATGAAATATATAGAAAAAATATTAATTTATGTCCTTATTTTTTCTCTGTCAAAATTACTACATTCGGACTCTTTATATTTCCTAACATTTTTATCATGATGCTGTTACGTCTATGACGTAAATGCCCCTTTTAGATCTATACAGTTAAGTATACTAGCCTGGGATGGGCAACGGTCCTATTTAACACGGTGCTAAGATTTATTAAAATTCAGCTATACATTTCAGTTATTTTACAATGTTGTTAGATTAACACTATATTAATATTACTAGAATTTGCGTCTACTCAATAATAAGGAAAAGGGTTGCTAGAAACAGATACTCCATATCGCAACATAGACATTTATCCAGTCCGTTAATACGGATAGAAGTTCCATATCGCAACATAAACTTTTATCCAGTCCGTTAATATGGATAGAAGTTTATAGTGTTATATTGGAAAGGATTTTAGGATAAGGAATCGGGTAAAGGGTAGGGGGTCAAATTCCCCTTTAAAGAATAACTACATATTTGAAAAGAAAGGTATTTATTACTCACTTCTTTAATACAGGTCAGTAGGTCAGCTGCTAGGTACAAGATTTGAAGTTGAACTCTTGTTTTGCATGGAGAAATGCGCCCTTTTTATACAAAATTTAAAGCACAGGCGGTATAGGCAAAGAAGGGATTTTTATGGCTTTTCCCAGAAAAGTCTATACAGCCTATATACAATTTTCATTTTTATTAATTTATTAGCCCTTTTATTTAATTAATTACTTAACTGCTTATAAAATTTGGTTTACAATTTCCTTTTTCATAATTATACAAATTTAAATTTATAAATTTGTTAATATTTACCCTGTTTTTATTGATATTAGTTAAATTAATAATAATTCGTGCTTAAATTTCAATTTTCTTCGGATTTTGTAGAAGCTATTATTTTTGTTATATTGATTTTTACTTTTTCTTATATTAATATTATTACTATTTTCTTTACTATCTTATTTCCACTTTTTTGTAAATTTATATATAAATATAACAAAAATAATTAGTAAGAATATGATAATGATTGTGGCATTTAATTTAGCCGTATAATATCACTTATATTTGCTTAAATAATAATTAGAAAAATTCCATGTTATTAACTATATTAAGTATATAAGGTTTGTTTTATAATTATGTTATAGTAATTTATTAAGACAATAGTTTTACGATTTTATTTTGTTTTTCTTCCTTTTTTGATTATTTAAATTTTCCTTTAAGTAATTATGTAATAAAAACTAAGATAATATATGGGAAAATACATTTCCCTTTGTTAATGTAATAGCACAATCGCAGAATGTACATGTATGCATGTGTGGGCGCACAGCCGTTCACAGGTACTAGTACGCATTGGAAGATGTTGTTGTGGGTATATGTACATGGCGTTCAGCCACTTGCGAGTGCAACCGTACAATACGCGTGTGTGAGTGAAGGCCTCTTGCTGCTCAAAAAAGTCCAAGTACAGTCATAAACATGTTATGGTTATGATCTTTTGCCTTGATATTCCAGGCCTAGGTGTCGAATTTAGAATCTTTAAAATTTTCTTATTGAAGAGAGAGAGAATGAAGAGAGAAAAAAATTTCTTTTTTACTTTCAATAGTTTTAATGAGACAATGTCGTAACAGTGCTTTCAAGAAATTCAGAAAATTTGCCAAGTTATTGTTAAATTTCATTGATCTTATTCCAAGTAATGTATGAAATCCAATCAAAATAGACTAAATCAACCTATTATTTTGTATGAAACTAAAAAAAAAAATTAATTCCATACCTTTGGTAAGAAATTTATTGATATCTAGATGATTAGTGCAGCCTAGCTAATTATCTAAGAAGTAAAGAAAATCCATTGCCTCCTTCAAATATTTTTATTAAATGAACTGCTTATTATATAACGCGCTCAAAAGTTAATACAAGGTAATTGTAATATACTGGATGAGTATACTCGTGAAACTGGAATAAAAATTAAGAATAGTTTTAGTTAATTTCTGGGTCACATTTCTTAGCATTTTATCTACATTTACGGAAAAAATTCATCTTCCACATCTGACGATGAGGAAAGTGAACATTTTAGTGTACTCATAAGAAAAGTTGAATATCGGTAGAAATCGAAAGAAACATTCGAATCAGACAGAGTGTCAGTGGGGATAATTATTATAATATTATCAAAACGTTTGCAAGGGTAATTAATTGATAAAACTGGTCAAAAAACGTTATCGAAAAAGTATTATATATAAAGATTGTAATTATAGAAATTTTCTTTGCAATGCCTTACTGTCTCAATAAGGAAAAAGCTAAGTATTTAATTATTCATTCAAACGACAAATGTGTTATATTTTAGAATGAATAAATACCATTGACTATATTTCACTTATAAAACTATCTATCTTACTATAATTATTTATGTCATAAAATTGTAATTGTATAAATATTAATAAATAAAAAATGATAATTTTATCATTTGGAAATTTTCTATTGAAAGTTTTAAAGTTAATTTCGATTTTTTATTTAAATTAAGAAAATTCTAATATAGATTTAAAAATAAGAAAATTTCAAAATTGATTAATGTATTTTTAATTCAGTGTCATTTTAAATAAACACCATTAATATAAAAATATAAAATTGAAATAAATAAAAGTTTCTTTAATATCTTAAATACTAAGTCAGAATTATTCAAATTTATACTTATAAACTTAATACTTTCGAAATATTATTAAAAAGAAAAAAGTTACCATATACTTATTTCTATTCAAATTTCATTTCAAAAGTAACTTAATTAAAAATAAATAGACTAATTCACAAAACTCTTGAGGAAAATATCGACAAGCATAAGAAGTTGAGAAACCAAAGCCATTTGTATTCAAGAGTCTATTGCTCCTTACACTTTCTCTTTCACTTATTCATTTCTTCATTTCCCCATAATCTTTCCTACTTAACTAGTCAGTGACAAGTTTCCCACTTGTTCATACATTTTTAATATCTATATGTACCTCTGTCTATTGTTTCTCATTCTCTTTCAACTCTCTAGTGAGCAACCTTTCGAAGAGCTTCTTATAACGGTTATTAGGAAACAGACCGCAAATGTCTCCGCATGAATTCTAATGTCCGAATGCAAGAAGGGTTCTAACTAAGGACATTCTAACCTTACTAAGCTAACTTGTTTTGTGTCCCACTCATACTACCTAGTTTTCAGTCAACTCCAGCATTTACGTGAACTTAGTATTCTGACACAAAAAGCATTTTCAATCTTGTTTTATATATTTTTTTCTATTCATCTGGCTGGGTCACTGGTAATCCTGAATATTATTCTAATGCTATAAAGTTACAATGGTTTCTTTTAATTTCCATTAACATATTATATTGATATAATTATAGAAATACTACAGTTCAACTATAAACAATATGAACTTTAGTTTTATTGACGCTTTCATAATTAAGAACGATTATCATATTTTATTAATTCATTTAAAAATTCAACCAAAACGACTTTTAACATAATAAGTTATATTTTATGTAAAATTAATAATTGTTAAATTTTAACTTATATACAAGCTCTATGCTCCTTTTCTTTTTTTTCTTGCAGATTCATTAAGCTTTAGCATTATTATTGACTTTCAGGATTTCTATCGGTATTCACAACAGCAGCCTTATGTAATATTATATACATGCTTATACATGTTTATTTAAATGTTTATTTAAATTTTAATTTAATATATATTAAATACTCAAAGAAAATGTACGTTACAAAAATTTGTTTTTGCCATTATATTATAAATCTGTATTGATTTTATTATAGTTATATTGACATTTATCAAAACTAATCATTGTAAAATATATTTGGTCGATTATCAATATCTGAAAAACCATTTTAGTAAGTAATAATTAGTAAGTAAATAAATCACAGCCCTTTTCATAGTTTAGTATATGCTATGTAATAAAATATAGAAGCTTTTATTAGATTAAAAAATAAATACAAGCTTTACAATCAAACTTACCAAAGTGAACATATTATTGCGACAGAATCTCTTAATATTAGTGATTTTCGATTACTTTTCACTACTAAAACAAATCAAGTTATTATAAGAGTACTTTATTAATTAATTACATAAAATATATCTTTATTAGATATCATTAGAGTACGCTGATTCAGGAGTTTTAAGGAAAATCATACACCTGGCGGTTATGATTTCTTAAATTTCTACAGCTTCCCATAGGTAACATGCGCCAATCTACACTAATCTTTCAAAGTAAAGAGTGCACACCATATTTATAAGCATCAGATTGATCGTGCCTTCGTTGCCAATATAGTGTCATTGCCAATATAGACATACGGTTCGCATGGTCGAATTTGCAATTATCGAATTGATTATCGAAACTTTTTTTAAAAGTTCAGCATTCTACGGTGCGACCAGTAACGGTATGGAGTGACCACTGTTTCTTTTCGACCCGTTATGAATTTTGTGAAGGTTCTACTTCTTCACCTCCATAAATTATATCTTTAACAATTTTTCCTTCCAAATAATGGATCTCACAGCGGAGAACTAAACAAGCTCATCAAAATAATTCCTTATGACTTTAAATCTTATGTTCAACACCTAGAATCTTCTAATCAGATCACTCAAACTCCCCTCCTCATTTCAGCCGCCAATTCCGTTTTCACTATTATTCCCCTTTTATTAAATTCTGCCACTTCATTCATTTCTCAGAATTTTGTTTTCACATACCACAACGAGATGAATTTCTCCGTAAGTGCCCTCTTATATCTAGGAGCAAATCTACATGTTCTGCTGTTTCGTTGATGTTGACTTTTTCCTCCACAGACTTAGAAGATTCTATATCAAAAAATAAACGCCCTCTACTCCCATAAATGTAGACAAAAACTATTATTGGCCAAACTTTTATATTCAATTCAGAAGTATATGATATAAAAATTCGTCGCACTGTAAATATCTCTAAGTGCTTTATGTTTTATCCCTAAACCGCAAAAGACTTCCCTTTACTTAAGTCCAAATTGGACTCTTAAAAAAGATAAGATACATATTTCATCAAGTTTCTAAAAACCGAGATCTCATCATTGTTTTCCAAAGAGTAAATGAAGCTTTTACGGATGTCAAATTGAAGCTCACCCATATATTCTCCAAGCATTATGTACATTTCATGAGACATTAAGATAAAGTATGAAATTCTTAATCGTGATTCACCACGATTTTTCTCTCCTTGTAAAATCAATTTCTAACTTAAGGTCGCTGCGTTGATTAAAGATCACTGTAGAACACGAATGGAAATCCCATTAAACTGACCAATGTTAAACATATCAGCGCTTCTCACATATTTCTAACTATTACCATGTAACATAGATCTGTGCATGAAAATACACGCTAGCTTGCCGTAAGAAGATAATAACGATTACAGACCCAAGTTTTGATCGTTATTATCGCTATTATTGCTTCATCTTTTATAAGTATATTACAGACACTATCTCCAAATACATTTCCAACAATAATACTCTCCAACCCAAGTATCCAAGTGAAAGAGCTAAAAATATTATTCAATCCTTTAATAAAAATAAAGACCAAGGCACCTATAGTATTTAAAACAACCTAATTAAAAACTGAACTCAACAAAATATTACTTTCACTTGCAACATAATAAATTCCATCATGCATCTGCATTACTTTCACCTAAAACAATGTTAGGGCCACGGTAGAAGGGGTATCTTCTGAAAATTTCTCCCGCATTCGTAATAAATGAAGAAAAAAAACTTCATGTTATATTATTAAATACAAAATAAAATCCGATCGATACTCATAACTATTTGAAGAGAAATATAATGTTCTTTACTTAACTCCAATGCAACGACGCCAACTTGTCATGATCTAGTTGCTAAGGTAGCCTTGATAGGTTAATAACATGCTCGACACCGACGCTTGAGGCGATGACAGTACTCACAAGCATCAATGGGCACGTCATAAAGATGGGCGATCGCAAACTATATTACGACCGTTAAACTACAAGCATAATGCGGTCAAAGTCGGACTACAACCGTCTCGGGACAAGCTCACATTCACTCCAGTGTACCGTGCCTAGAGTACCAGAAAACGCGAGAAGTGCAACTCTCCGTGCTTGCGCAAGTGGGCAAAGTTCTCATTAAGTTCACAGCCATTCGCCAACTCACCATTGCTGCCATTAGCCTCATTTACTGGCTTTGCCGCGTTTGCTTGCTATTGTTCGACGCGCAGCCGTTCCTCACACTACGTTGTTCGGTTTGCTGCACTCATTTCATTTTGTGCTAACTACAACGAACGAGTCGCCATAGTCATCATAGCTCGATTGAACGAAAGATAGGGTGAGACTAACGCTCACATTGCCAGCCCCCCGGCCGATATATCAAATATATTAAACTCGCTTAAGCTCCACGTGTATGCGAATAAGAGAGCACGTGCGATGGGCTCATGATTAATTAAACAAGTTAGAGCCTTGCTTAGCACCACCGGTAGCTCCAGCGTATATCACGGAAGTGCGATCCAACTCCCGCAAAGATCATGCGTAATGTTCCAATCAACACGCGTATGTAAATTTTCACAGGTGATTCATAATGTTTCACAGCACGAGATCGCTACATCGACGCTGTTCTTTATCGTATTGCTGTGTTCATGAGTACATTGCTACGAGTTACGAGGCGAGCTCTATATAGTCCATATAAAACGTCTCTTGATCATATAATATGTCATTTCAAATAATTAAATAATTCTTTTAAAAACATTTGAAAAAAATCAATTTATATTTAAAATAATATTACTTTAGTAAAATTGTTTGTATGTAACATTTGCAGCACGTATAAATATAAAAAAATATAAAATAAACAATAGAATATAATAATGAATTTACGTGCGACAGAGACAACTCTCTTCCCTGCGAACTTCTCTGCTGGACTTTATTTAAAGTCACGCCGGAATATGTTCAAATGAGTAGCAATAGGACAGCTGGGAATATACGGCATCCTCGTCTCGCTGACAGCGGAAGTCGTCTGTGAGTTCTATTAAGGGCCAGACGAATTTAAGCTCCCGATGAGCCGCCGACGCCTCTCCGTATTCGTAGGCGACAATCGGTAGGGTGATCTCACCAAGCACCTGAAAAACAGGTGTACAAGCGACGCAGATTGAACTGACGTACTGGATGTGCGTGTCTGAAATGGCTCTCAAAGTCGTGAATCGTTACATTCGGAAGGCCCATAACGAGGCTCTAACAAAGGGGTGTTCACAAAGCAGCGTCGTGCGTATGGGAGGGTCCATGCGATCTCCGGTAATACAAATGTCGACACACGAAATGTAAGGAGGACCACCTCCCAGGCGCTACCTATTGCAAGAGGCCAATGAGCCACTTAACTGCAGCCAGGCCGGACGAAGCCAGCCACCACCAGATCCAGTGCCTCCAGAGCCGGCGAATTTACGCCACCGATGCGAGTGACTCGCACAATAAGGCTGCAGATTGAGGTGATCCGCTCCCGGCGGCAGCATATATGATTCTTCAGCGCAACACCACTATCGTTCGCTGGTGATAATAACATTTCCCAGGAGGGCAGGAGAAAGCGTTCGTCACCAGCGCCAGTCAGATTCAGGGTAATCTACGCCAACGTGATGGTTTATCGACCCGTAGCACCTACGGGTGCAGTAACACCATTGCTATTACCATCAGTGTCCCCAAAGTCACCCAGTGGGCCCTTTACCCTGACCACCGCCACTGTCACCATTATGGCAAGAACCACGCCCGTGATATCGCTAACTCTCGTAGTGGTAGTTTCGCCACTTACAGAACTAGCCACATTACCGACTCCACAAAGGATTGCTCTGAACTCACCAACAACAAAGTGGACCACTTCTGCAGCTACATTACCGTTCCCACAGCAACGGCTCTTCAACATCACGCCGCTGCAGAGCTAGTCCTCGACATTAGGAAACCAACGCTAGCCTCACGGATCTGCCTCCGGATGACGCTACCGACAGCTGGCGGTCTCTTACAACAACATCGCTGGAACCTGAGTTACCTACGTTATCTCAATCACCATCTTCAATGAGGACACCGACACCGGTGTTACACCAAGCACCATCACCGAGGAAAACTTCTTTTTAAAAAAGGAAAACCTTCTCTACCGTCATCACATAACTCGCACCTATACCACCTCCTCGTGCAGAGTTGCCGCCGAGGGTGTCACCACAGCCATGATCACCAAGAATTATGAGGCCTTGTAAGCGACCTGATCTGCAGTCCGCAGTGCGTCGGTCGCCCATGGGAGTGGACAGATGGACTACCATCAGAAGGTAGCGCTAAGAATAGGCGCCCGAAGAGCAACCGCAACTGCAGCAAAGAGATCCAGGTGAGTGAGAACAGCCCGACGACCATGAACGCCGACAGCTTGTGAAAAAACGCTTACCACAAGGAGGCAGACGACGGCGGCTGCAACTGCCGATGCAGACCAATTCGCAACTGTCGCATCGATTACAGAAGTACAATGAGGACTAGAGGAAGTTCAATGCACTCGCTGATGCCGTCGCAGGCATCGTCGCGGCCGCCCGCTCGAGTGACGGAATTTATCATCGCCAGCTGCCCGTGAACGAGTGCCGCGTTGAGAACTGTGGTCGTCACCAACTCGGTCAAGGGGACGCGACTCGAGAGGCTCGTGAGTGAGTCAAACATAGCGAGAAACCCTGCAAAGAACGCCTCTGTCGGGGGCAGTTCCGGATATAGAAGTAGGTGGTTGAGGTCGGCGACGCACATCCAGGCACTTTTTAGAAGCAACTGTAAGCGTGCCATCCAGGAGGTTCTCGCTGTCACGAATCGACACTTTGAAGTCAGCGTCGAGGAGGTACAGCGGTACTTTCGAAACATGCACGCTGTGCGGTAGCCTGGCGGCGCAATGCCAACTTGTTCCCGGAAAGCGAGCTTAGCGCCAAGAGTTGTGACAGTCTGGTTCGCCCCTTCGAGGCAGCATAGGTGTCTCACCGATTCGGGAGAACGAAGAATTCAGCTCTCGGACAGGATGGAATTACCTGCGCAGCTTAAAAGAGCCGATCCTAGCTGTCATGTGCTCTCGGCACTTATAAACGCGTGTTTATGCCTGAGCACAGTACACGGTGTTGGTCCTAATTCCGCGATAAAAGAAATAATTAACGAGAGCAAACAAACTGAAAATCATGACAATTATAAGACATTTATAATTTGTTATAGATGTACGTGGAACGTTATACGATGTGTTTTTAAATAAAATTGGGTCTGATAAGGCACGTTAATTTTCCAGACCTAAAAATATAGACTCTGGTGGAGCATCTAAGCTCTATCTAATCTATGATAACCTTAAAATAATGACGAGAAGGGAAAGGATTGAACTTTTTTTTCTATATAATTTTATAACACTAGATGATTTAGGATTTCGTGTGAATCAAATTAAACGAATTTAAAATGTAAACTCAATTTCTAGAAGTAAATGAGCAGAAATAATCTAAATTTATACTTGCGTTATAATATTGTGAGGAAAATCGAAGAGAGAGACTGTCGCAAAAAGAATAATCTTATTCGCCCATGATATAAAAACAAGTCCTTTATATTAACATGATAAATATGATGCCTATTATGCCTATAGTCAGGTAATGTTAAATTAATATATACTAAAAGTTTTCGATTGGATTTAAAATACATTATTTTTTAAACTATTTAATTTTCTTGGTTAATGTTTTAAATTTTATATAGATAATAATCATTCATCTGTATATTTCAAGAATTATTTCTTTATATTTAGAATACATAATTGTTCGTTTCTTTTTTCACTCGTTCCATCACTTTCGCGAAATTTTATAAATTCTTTGTACGTCATAAATTCATAGATATAAAACAATTTAATAACGTAACGGTCCATATTTTCATCAATAAACAATGAAATTAATGCCATAAGAACCATTAAATTCATGAAAATCATAAATATTAAGTTACGACAGACCTAATTACAATTAATTCTAAATAATTTAGCTACGCTGCTAACTATAGGTATACATTCACGTATGTTTAACTATTTTTTTATCTTTTCATTCTCTTTTTAAATTGTAAATTAAGTTAACATTTTTTATATAACGAGCAATATTTGTAATTAAAAAGTTATCAATTCCCAATAACAAATATTTTTTAATCAGTAAAATTTATGCTGTATGAATATATATGTTACTTTTGAAAATTTTATTCTATTATACTATATCACTTAGATTTTTTAATTTTACTAATATTAACAATTATTATTACATTTATAACATACAAGATATTAAATTATATTTTTAATAATAATAACAATTATATCTTTATTAGGTTTATCCCCCATTTTTTAAGTTTACGACGGAGGAATCTGTTGCTAGTGAACAGAGTGTTGCGAAGATAATATTAATTAACGTATGTGTGTGTGCGAAAGTGTGAGTGAATAAAATATTAAGCAGAACTCGTCGAGAAAAAAGAAAGTAATAGTTTGTAAGGACTCGTGGTGCGGACCAACTCATCGAGCCGCCGCGGCGCGCCGCAGTAGCGCCCGGTTCAATCTCTCTCACCACGTGGCGCACTACCATCTCCATCGCCTCTCTTGCATGCTTCCAACCTGTGCATCTTCCTCCTTGGCGCTCTCACTCAAGGAAGGGAGCCCTATGAAGAGAAAGAAAAGGGTCCGCACGCAGCAAGAGAGGGTCGTTCTTCTCGAAATTCTACACGAGTCCGACTGCTTGGAAGACTCATCCTTTGCCTCCTCGGTAACACTGCTTGACGTACCGAGTCCGCTCTTTACCCCGATTTCATTGCTTGACATACCGGGTCCCGTCCTCGGTAATGCTGCTTGGCGTACCGATTCTGCTCCACCCTCTCGGTATCGTTGCTTGACGCACTGGGTCCTGTTCCCTTGGCGTACTATGTTCGTGCTTTGAATCACGGGAAAATCACGCGCCGATACCGCGTGATAATATATAATTGAAGACAATCATGAAATAGTAAACTAAGGAACATTGTAGTCATTTTAGAACAAAATACAATTAAGCCTTTAATAACACCGAAAAATCCTCTTTCATCTCACCTACGAGAAATCTAACAAAAGATTTTCGGTCCTGCCCGAGCTGCCCGAAGCAAGGGTTCACGAAGTCAGGAATAAAGATAAGAAACAACAAGAACGCGTCGAAAAAAAGAATGTAGTAAAACCATCACAAGTTTGTAATAAAATGAATTTCAATTCGAAAATTAATACAATTATCTTTTATTATTTTCTAATTTTTATTTCATCTTGAATGGATTATTTTCGAGTGAAAATAAGAACAGGTCTAGTATTTACAGCCTTATTATATTGTTATACGCGTTGCTTTTTCAATATAAATCAATTTTACAAGAAATTATAAATACTTACGAAATTTTATTTCCGTAATTATATATTACAATTACATAATATAAATACTTTTTTGTAAAAATCATTTATAATTTGTATTTTCTTTTTTAAATTGAATTTTTAATAATTTTCCTGAAATTTTATTAAGTGATTTTAAACGTTTTAAAAATGAATATTCGAAATACAGTTTTTTCATAATCTTAAATAGATAACGTAATAACAAGTATAAATATTAAGTTCTAAGTTGAAGATTTATATTTTCCAACTACTATATGTGTATTAATATTTTTATTGTCTTAAATACTTGTGATGGGAATAAAAATAAAAATTTAATAAAAGCTGAAGACGAGGCATTTTTTATGCATAAATAATTTTCAAGTATTAATAAACAAATAGAAAATCGGCATACAGATATTTAAAACAAAAAATATTTTCAAATAAAATATTTTTCAATTTAAATGTTCAAATTCAAATAATTATAATTAAAAAAATCGCTCTATTATATACTACAGCTTGTTAAAAAATTTGTTTAAGTGCATATCTTTTATCACTTAGTACAGTAACGAAAAATTGTAATAAAGGCGAACTTAGAAGTGTATATATAATAAAGTGAATGTGTAATAAAGTGTATATATAAAGAAGCGTTAGTGCGAAAGACGTGACGGTGTGCGTAAAAATGAACGTCTACGTTTAGTAAACAGCATTCTGGCGCTGCGGCGAAGGTACGTATGTTTGTACGAATGCCGCTTACACGACAGCAAAGTGAAGTGTATGTGTGAATGAGAGAATGTGCGCGGCGAAGCGTCGCAAGACTGTGAGTGCGAGTGAGAGTAGTGTACGTACAAAAGAGAGAGTGCCGAGTAGTGACGAGAGAATGTCCGCGTAGTGGGAGAACGCGGCCCAATGTACGTGCGAGAGAGAATACAAAGTGAGGGAGAGCGAAAATGGTACTGTGGAAGGGAGCTTTGACTACACATTAAACTTGGCTGTATGCTTGGCCTTAGCCATAGGGTGCTAAGGCATTGCACCATCACTGACGCTGCGTTCCCCGCAGCTGGCCGTCGTAACGGCAAAGACTAGAAGGCGAATGGAAAACCAAGAAGAGAAAACTTTCTTTACGTAATAAAGGGAGACGATCTCGCGAAGTAAGGACAATGTTGATCAGAGAATCGACTGAGTAAAAGATCGAGATACCGGCCAAGAGTGCACCCTGTCGGCGCGCTGTATGTCGAGCAGCCTGTTGGCCCGTGGCATTCTGGTATAGTCTTTCGACGCACCAAGTACCTCGTGGGTATAGTTGCTCAATGCACCACGGACGTAAAACCACACGACTCGAAAAAGTTACCTACTGCCGCGAATCATTGTAAATCGCCGCCGAACAAACTCGCGATAGAACTGTACATCAGTACGTCATAGTGCTGCATAAATCGCTGCTGTAATCCGTAAAAAGACGCCGTTTCATAAAGACATATTTATAATAAGTAATCTACTATTTATTCTCGCAGTATTATACATAAATTAGTTTAGTTTTCTAATAAAAAACCCGCCGTTCTTATTTCGCCCTTATCTTATCATGCCTCCTTCTCCCGCCACGAACCTGATCCAACGTCGAGCCATCCTGACCGGGACAGTCAGGGAGCGTAAGAGACTGAGTTGCCGCCGCTAGAAAGTCAAGTAAGTAAACAGAGAAGGATGAATCGCAACAAGACGAAATTCAATTTGACGTTACAAGGTAAATAATACTTTAAATAAAAATACAAAAAGTGAAGGCTTCGGCAAAAAAGCATTAAATTGTGAAAATACTGAAATAAATAATACAGAAAATGATAAAAATGCACGAATAGTAACAGATAAAATTAGTAAATTTAAAATTATTAGCATAAAAGGTGATGGAAATTGCCTGTACAGATGCATTTCTTACGTTGTACATTGTCATGAAGAATATAATGTAAAAATAAGAGGGTAAAAAAAGAAAGTGTAGATTTTACAATACGCAATTGCATTAAAAAAATATACACAATTAATGCAACACGTGTAAAACAATTTTATAAAAGTCGCAAAGAATATGAAAATATTATAGGCGCACTGGACGTATACGCAACAGATTACGAATTAAGCTTATTATGACGGTTGTAAAAAATTTCATCTAGAATATTTCGTGAGTTTAATTGTGAAGATAAATAAACGAAATAATTAATGCGATACAACATAAAAAAGATATCCACAATATTATATTTATGGGTAATGCAAGAGATGGTCATTGGCTAATATTGAAACAAAGAACATAAAATATTGAAAAAAAATTAATAATGTACGTCTGAAAATAATGTCAATAGTTTACCTTCAAAAAAAGAAGAAGTGGTTAATGCAAGTAATTTAAATGATCCATATGATTTCGATATAGATAATGAATTGAAATCCGATAGCGACTATTTGTCTTATTTTTGAAAAATATCAGGAACAAAGAAAATGGAAAATGGAAAAAACTGTTCATTTAAAGTATCTGTTACTGAATATTTAGATACAATTAAATTTTCTAAAACATTACTAGAAGATGATCTTGGATATATAAAACCAGATAAAATTAGATCTTTTATTAAATTAGATATGTTAAATGAAGTATACTTTTCATGTTACTTGAACTTTTATGGCAAGATAAGATTCAATAAGCGCGATATTCTAACTTACGCAAGATGTAAAAAAGCAGATCATGTTCAGCACTTCAAATTTTCAATAGATAATATTGATCAGGTTATAGCAAATATGCATATTTCTAGTGTACACATCGATGCAATAGTCTGTGGTTGCTCAACCACAAAATATATCCGTCCAACATATATATTACTTTTGTGCTCTAGTAAAGTTGCACATTGAAATAGTAAAACTGTTTCATATATTGACCTCCGAGCATAGAATAACTTCAATCAGCAATTGGTTGAACATTTATAAATACTTTGCAATTAAAATAAATAAAAAATAGCCTATTGTAGATAGAATAATTATGGACTGATTGTGGGCGTTCATACATTTCTTTTTACTGACATGGAATATAATGATCATAAGTCAATATGAAGAACGAATGTATAATTGTTTTACAAACGAAAAAATTATATGCCAAGATATAAGTATATTAAAAATTTGTTGCCCATTTCCTAAAAAATGTGATAAAAACAATTGAAAATAAATTTCCGAAAATGATTAAATTTAAGTCTTATTTTAGAATTCGCAGCACTATTATGGATATCTTGAAATTTATATCAATTAGGAAATTTTTTCATTCATTTATGTGTACTCTTATTATTAACAGTAAAAGAAAAAGCAAATAAAAGTTTATTATCAATTAAAAATGCTTTTAAAAATAGTAGAAAAATAATGGAGAATATAGAAGAGTTCATTATACCCGAAAAAATTATAAAGCAAAATTAATTTGTGATTCGGATAATGTCAATGAACAAATCTATCGTAGGTCACCCTTTTATAAAAGATTTTAAAAAATCACGTTATTAACAAATATTAAAATGAAAAAAGAATATGGTAGTAACGACAATATTTCGATCAAATTTTATTGCCCAGAATTTATAGATTATGCAATTGTCAAGTGGATGCCATATGCAGTGTTATGGACTTCGATTAATTTAGATCTTATCGATCTATCAACATCAAGAGTAAGTAACGCCTACATTGAACGTTCATACAGAGTGATGAAAGAAAAAGTATACAGAGAAATTCCAAATTATTCTACTGGCGATAGAATTCGTGAACTAAAAAAGACCGGGAAACTACAATTGCAAAATTAAATATTAATTCCCTTTAAATATTAATTTAAAGGGAAAAAACTTCTCAAAAAAGTTTTCTAATCCGTTTATTGCGGAAAATATCAAATATGGTTAATAAAAAACGTTCAAAAGGCTATATTGAATGTTCAATACTTGAAAAATTCAAAAAAATGAAGGATGTAACTGACAATGAAGTACTGAGAAAGAAGAAGATAGCGAAACTCAAGAATTAAAATTGGATGTGATAGAAAATGATAATATGTTATCAAAAAGCAAGAATACAAAAGTAATTGTAAATAAATATTGATAATAAGTCATTAAAAGTTGTACTTTTTATTAAATAATTAAAGCTTAATAATGGTTTGATAAATGATATAAATTAGTACATGAATGTAGTATCGCAATATATAACTGTAGGTCGTTATTATTTTGACAAATCGCTGGAAATGAAAAATTTTGAAATAACTACAAATGAGTTCTGTTCTCTACATACATGCAGTTGGATTAATGGATTAATTATAGATTCATATATTGCTGCCAATAATGATCAATGGAAAGACTTTACTTATATCCCAACTGATGTTACTTCAATAATATTAGAAGATTTCAGAATGAAGAGATTGGATAAAAAAGAAAATATGAAAAAGCAATGAAAACCTAAGTAATAAACTAATAATGCCATATTTATTTGAAGGGCACTGGCACTTATTAGTAGCTAATGTAAAGAAAAAACACTAATACTTTTAAATCCTTACGAGAGCGAAATTGATGGAATCCGTGTAATTACAATGTTTAAGATATTTCTGAAAAATTGTGAGAGAAATGTTTACAAAAACTTATCTAAGATAGATTGGACTGATAGTGAGGTACGTGATAGACAATATCAGCATGTAACTGACGGATATAGTTGTGGTCTATATATGATATATTATATTCAATGTATATGCAATAATAATTTAGAAAAGATTTCGATCCGTTAACATTACGAGTAGAAATTGCAAAATTCTTGATAGAAAAATCACTAAATATGATAAATATTTGTCTGTATTGTTTTAAATTAACAAACGGCAATACAATGATGTGCAATTTACGTAAAAGAAAATATCACAAAATATATCTCATGAAATGTGAAATAAATAATGAATATAAACTTGCAACCATGATTAAGGAAGTCAAAAAAAGAAACATGAATATCAAATTTAAAGAACAATGTACGTATACATGTATATTGTATACTAAATATATAAAATCAATATAAGTAAAGAATATTAATGAATTTTACATATTCGTAAAAGAATTACACGCACACAGATCGAAAAGCTCTTAATTTTCTAAATTCATTTTTAATATAAAAAAGGTTTATTTATACATTCATATTAGAAAGAACAAATATTAGTATATATGTACAACTACCAAATATAAAACGAAACATACACATGACATATATAAAAACAATTAAATGATAACAAGGATTTGAAAGTGAAATAATTCATGTATCGTTTTAATCGACTGCTATCTGTACAATAACAACATATAATTTACAATATATGTTACAATATATGTTTAACATATAATACAATAAACAAATAATTTATTTCATAATATTTAATTCATGTTAATTCTTAAATTTTGTACAATGATTGCTGAAATACTGCATCAACGGAAAATGAAATTTAAAACTAATTAAAAACAGATAAACGCAATAACACACATTGCAAAAATCAATAAAAGAAATCAATAAACTAAATACAAAGTAACTGTATAAATGTATAATCGAAAACCATAAAAAATTAGTGCACGCAAATGTACATATGGTAAACGATAAAAAATAGACTACAAAAAGTACATAATTAATCAATAGAAAAGAATGAAGCGTTACATGCAATAAAACACACGCAAAATATATTGAAAGGATTTGATAAAAATATTTTAAATTACTATCAAAATATTGTAAATGTAAAAGAAAATATATGGTATAAAAATTTATCATATTATTTACAGTACATGCTGAAGATTACAAGATTCTTGAGGTAAAAGATATGTAACTACATTGAATGCAGATCATTAGAAAAAATTCAAAAAAAAAAGATTATTTCAAATCAATTACAATAAATATCAAGTTCTGCATCGATTTTCAAAATGAAACTTTGTGTGTACGTTTAGTATATAAAAATGCACCATAATATGATAAAACATTTTGATCAATGTTTTTGTGAGAGTTGCTATTAACAAATATATACGTCTTCATACACCCATATGTACAAGACTGCATATGCATGTAAATGCATTAAAACTTAAGTTCATCTTCCAATTTCGAAATGAAACTTTATGGGTGCATTACGTACATAATGAGACGTCGAGATTTGAAAACTAATTTTGTGCAATAGTTTTTTAAAAGTTTTTATTAAATATTCTACACGCCGGTACGTAGCTACATGCATAGGGGTGAATATACATGATATATAAATGCGCTAAAGTCAAAGTTCTTCGTTGATTTCTTTTTCGAAAAAATTTTTTTGAGCGTCTTTTAATATATTTAACAAGTTTCTAAAAAGAAATTTTGTGCAATATTAATATTTACTCTTTTATGAATTTTTGAAAATTTCAACCCCTAATAAGAGTGGCTTATAAGGGTAGAATTTTGGTAAAACTCATTATTTTGTCGTTTTGTATGATAATTAATAGTTTTTGATAGTTTCTTGAAGAAATTATTCGATTTTAAAATTTTTCAATTTTCGTTGCGACAACAACGTTGCAAACTTCAGACTCCTGAGTATACGAAGTATAGCGGCCAGATTTCCGTAACGTCGACCGATTGCATGTACCACGTGAACGCGCTGCTTTGTCGTTCATCAGAATGTGTTGTAAAGCGAGAGTTTTGAACCCCATAATCTAATAACCGATCATGATCGTCTTTAAAATAGTCTGCACTTTATCTCTTGTAATGTATTTGGCACTATTTGTCATGGCTAGAGGCCCCTAACCTGAAAATCATATTATCGTTTAAACCCTGTAACGATCCTTTTCGCCTCGTCGTTTGGCTAGAGTTCCCAAATCTCCAAGATCTATTTGTTTGTTAACAATATTAACCCTAACGCTATTATTTAATTTGTTATTTGAATAGAGGTCCTTAACCTTAAAGCCCCCGTCTTACATACCACATAGCATTCACGTCCGTGACGCATTTTTCTACAAGCCCATATCATCTAACATAACCTCTCACGGACAACAGGGAAATCATGTAACCACTGCATTGCATTATTTGCGCATGCCTCCGGGATATTTTGGTTTATTGCTATTCGCTGGTGTTTTCAATACTGCATACATTTTTACGCATTTGCGTAAAATGACATATCTGTCATTTTACGTTATTTTACGTCATTAATCCCTCATTATTATTTTAATGGTCTCGCTAATTATAAGTTAAATTGGTTTTTTAAAGTTCTTCTTTTTTGAACTAAATTTTTATTTTATCTTTCCTTTATTTTTTTACAAATTATCAGACTCTTTATAACATGAATTTTTTATGTTGTTGATTCTTTCTACGAGTCGAATCAGTTACTGAGCGCACAAGTGCTCACACATGTTACACACTACAAAAGAAAATTTAATAATATGAAACGAAATTATATCAAAACTTCATTAAAAAATAATTAAAATTAGAAGCAATTATAGATATTTAAAAAGCTACGTTTCCCGAAGACAAAAGAAGTTTTGAAGAATTTATCATGAATTTTTTAAAATGTTTATTTTATAAATAAAAATTAATTAATTATTATTTTTATTTATTGAATAAATAATCATCTTTATTTAATTAAGTTGATAAGCTTTTTATATACTATAAAAGTTAAAAAAAATTCATTAAATTGTATTTTTGTGCTTTAAATATTCTAATCGCTCCAATTCAAGTTAAAAATTCAATAAGTTCAATTTGAGTGTAGAATAAATAGGAATCACGAGTAAAGAAAAAATATATGAATTAAATATTGTAAATTAAATAATGTAAAAATGCATTTGTTAACGTTTTAATATTTACTAAAGTCACATTTTTCATTAAACTTTATCACTAATATTAGAACATTTTTTAATTATTAGTATGAAAAGATCGAGATTAAATTTCATTAATTTCATTATTTTGGAAAGACGATCTATTATTATTATTTTCATTTAATTTCTTCTCATTCTTCTAAAATTTATATGATTGATTATTACGCATCATTAGGTAAAGCTACAAATAGAATAAACTATGTATTGCAAGCGGGAATCAATACAATGAAAATAAATGTCTCTCTGTAGCGATAGATCTATTCGATTTGTGCTACAATGATAAAGCCACTTCCATATGCGTACACTGTGAGAAATTCGAGAACATGACCTGCTTCGTAACTATAGATACATCGATCAATTTCCGATTGCATCCGGATGTCGGTTTTCGCGTATGCCTTGATACAATTTAAAAATATGCACACATACATCTTCTCCACGCTAAATACGTACACAGCTTGAAGTTCAGTTGAAAGTGAGGCGAGAGAACGAGTGCCTATATGTATAAAAACAAGAAAAGAATATCCAGTTCACTGATAGCTTCAGGGCTCACGTGTTTTGAACATTAACGGAAAAATTGTGTGTACATATGTGGTTCTTCACTGCTCGATTTGCTTTGGAAGTTTACGTGGCTCGTGCTTATTTTCCCTATGTATGATGATGGTATAATGATTTTTATATTTAGCGATATTTTAGCATTGTTTATCGTTAAATATGTACGTATATATATATAGCGATCCTTTGTGAGATATTTTATTTTACGTTTACGCGTGTAGAATGGCGAAAATTTAATTAGAAACTTTTTAAACAAATTGTACTATTTCAAAATTTTACAGAAATATTTTTTTAAAATTTCGTAAATTTGCCACTTAATAAGAAAAACAAACACATTTACCTGTTCTATTTTCATTTCCACCTATAATATACGAATACTCATTCTCCATTTTGCTCATTTTTCATAGTATCGTGTGCATATTTACATATAACTTCTAAATACAAAGCTTTCAAAAAGTTAACAATTCCATATTAAATTTTCGATTCAAATTTTGTATTGAAAATTTAATTCCGAACTCTTAACTTTATGAAAGTGATTTTTACATTCAATATCTATAGATGTAACTATGTGTTGATTCTGTTCGTATTTATGTTACTACGATATCACAAATATAGTGTTCTCACATTTAATTATAAACATACAGTCCTCATACTCTCTCCACGGAAATATTTTAAATCTCTTTAAGTAAAGTATGACATATTTAGACACACAACGTAATAAAAATTTATAACGATAATTCAATTTAATAAATAAATATTTAACAATTATACCTTACGTAAATATTTCAAGACAGTTAAAAATTAATGAATTGAAATCAACAACGAAATACGTGCAAGTGTAAAATTTTATAAACATTCGTACGTATTTAATTAAGCGCTCGCTTCGCAGTTATATAACCTGGATGATTTGACTTCAAGTGCGAGAGTCGCTTGGTTTATATATTTAACAAAGGCACTGCTGATCGCGCTATCGAGTAGCTCATGAGTCCAACTGTCGCTACACGGTGGATACACTTACTGCATTGACTCAACACTGTCGCACAAACGAAGTGATACAAATGCAAAAAAATTACATCAATTTTCGTTTATTTCAATCCATAAATTTGTTAATGATATATTCTCGAAATATGGAACTTTTCTGTCACAGTTACAAATTATTACGTGAAAAGTTTTTCAGATCAAATTCTTTTCAAATTTAAACCTAAAATAAATTTTACAACGTTTAATATTCATGCAGTGTATGTTACATGTCGAATTGATAAATGTTATATGATTTCTGTATATTATAAGTATATTCTTAATTTTAAAAATGATATTTATTCTGTAATTTTAAATTTCTATAAAAATATCTAACAATTATAATATAATCTAATATTTGTTAAATATTTACAATATTAAGTCAATCGGATATTCGAGCAAAGAAGTAAATAATATGAGTATTATACGGATACATGCATATTTTAATAGATGAATAATCGAAAAATTCCATACTTGTATTTCCAACCTTCTTGAAGTGAAAATAAAAAGAACCGAAATAATCTGCATTTTGATATTCTGTTATTACGAGCTTTTTAATAGAGCAAATATAATGTAAATGAATAGTATTATTTGCGAAGCAATAAATGAAAATGTATTTCATTTAAATAAAAATTCCATTCATAATCTAAATATAAATAAATTATAAATAAATACATTTATATTTCATTTTACTCATTATAGTATAATATAATATAACTTTCCGTTATATTATTTAAAATCGAGTACACTATCATCTGGATTTTGAACATATATTTTAAGAAACATAGTTTACACATAACTTATATTTTTCTATATTATAAGAGGGTATCGCTGGCGAATTGTATCAAATAATGTTCGTGTTTTTTAATCGACTAATTATGTTTTTTCTAGAGAAACAAACTATACAATATAGTATTGATATTTGAAGATTATATATAAAGTATATGACTTTTTCGGTATATATTACTAACGTAATATATGTTTGGATTTCAAAAACTCAACCATACCATTTCAAATGGAGAAGAGCAAATTATTTTAAAAATTTCTTTAAACTCTGGAATAAGAGCAAGAACAAAAGACTATACAATTACAGAATTTATTTTAATATTGAATTCAATAGAATTTATTTTCTTGAAATTCTTGACAAGTTATCATAATTTAATTATGAACTCACATTCGAACAAAAAATTACACAATTCAATTCCGATTGTTTAGTTAATGATATCAATTATTCATGAATTTCGTTGGGTAGGGCAATATAAAATATTATAAAATGTTTTTTATCATTTTATAAACTATTTAATCATTAATTGTTAAAATTATTCTAACTCATTCTCTTATTTCATACTTCTATAGATTTACTTGTATCCTAATTTCAATTAAATTATTTAATTTGAATATAAAATAATATAATAGTATTTGATGTCATGTGTAAGTATTTAAAAGAATAAAAATCGATATAATTTCGGAATTTTAAATTACTTTTATTAGACAATTTAAATTATGATTTGAATTTGAATTACTAAGAAACATTCATTGATCACTTATTATTTTACATCACGAGGACATCTTATTTTATTATCACGAAGTCATATATATTCATTTTATTTATTTTTTACTTATTACATAATAAGATGATTGTTAATGTGTTCATATATATAAAATTTTCAATAACATTTTATTATATTTTTGTTATAAAAAAAATTCCGTTGTAAAATTTTCCATTATTATGCAAAACAATTCATTTTCTAGAAGTTAAAATTGTTGATTTCGATATGATTGCCATTTTTTGTGACCTGTATACACTATATAGTTGTTAACCAGAAAATTAAAAAAGGCAGAAAACATCAAATCTAGTTAATCGAAAATTTTCTAGAATATATTTGAAATTATTTTTAAATCACGAACTAATCATTTTATCTGCACTACTTTTTTTATCGGTTAACGATTGAGTAGACTTTCTGAGCTAATAGTAAAAATAGTACTCCAGAGCAGATTTACATTTGTCTAAGAAACTATTTTACGCTGCAAAGAAGAATGTAATAAACGGCATGCATTCAAGAACGGTTAACGTGCTATTTCCTCTTAAAGTGATACTGATATATTGTAGTGATGAAGCTAAACCTACTTTCTTGACTTCTTACGTACAGAGTATTTGTCTGACAACAGACCTTCATTTTCTTTGTCTAGTATTAATTTCAAACGAATAGTTATGGAGAAATATTAATTCATATAATAGTTTTCTTTGCAATAAGTGAAAAACCAGAATACCAGCTAACGAATGATATTATTTTAGAAGATTATGAATAATGTTAGCAATCAAGTAAAATGCAAGTAACGTGGTGCATTTCTTGCTTCTTTCATACTGCATAATAATATATTACAATTTCTGCTCCTATAGATGTTTACTCGAAAGTCGTAACATTCATAAGAGTGGTTATCTACTTTAAAAGAATATTTACAATATTAATTTCTTACTATACGACATAAAAATATGCATAATAATAGCATCTAGTTTTATTTAAATTTTGAAATTTATTATTTATTACAAATTGTTCCGACTTAATAATAAATATACGGAATTAAAATTTTATAAGGAAAGTTTCAACAATTACGATTTTAACAGTTTGGGTGGTAATTATCTAGTAAGAGTAGTAACAAAGGTTTGGATATAACAATCTTAATAAAATTGTATTCATTAAACTTATATAAATGTTGGATAACTAAAATTGTATGATAAAATAGGTATCAGTTTTAATAAAGAACAATTCATCAGTTTTTCGAAATCAATTAACGCGTAAATTTAAATTATTTTAGAATTATTTTAATGTAGTTTATTTATTTAATTCAGTACTATATTTATTAGATTTTCTATGAATTAAATATAGTACGATGTACATCTGAATTAATTACTGAAATTACTAGTAGAATGAGCTTGTTTGGAAACAATGTTATTCAATTTGTAAATATCAAAATATGTAAGAATACTTGAAATTATTTGAAAATAATTCCTTTGAAAATTATTTCTTATGTCGCAGATGATTTAAAACATCGATTAAAAGATTTTGTAAATATAATTTTTTAAGATCCAAAATCCAAGATCCAAAAAGACAAAACGAAAATTACCTAAAAATTCTTTGATTTGTACGAATCTTCCCTTACACGAGGAAACAATTATCAATCAATCAAAATCTTCGTAGATATTTTATATTATATTAGAAACATATATTAGAAACACGAGAACTTATAACCACTAGAATATTGTAGTTAACCGTTGCCAAAAATAAAGGTTTTAACGACCTACGAAAGGAAAAAAACGAAGTGAGTCCCGCGGGAAAAAAAGAAAGGATCGAAAGACGCACGTGCACCTAGAGAATGAAGGTTACACGTGAGGTAAAATAAAAATGAGATGGGTGAAATATAAGTTTTCAAAATATATGCTTTATACAAGAACAACTATTCTGAAACTAATTTTAGAAAATATATTCGTATTCCTTCGATCGGTTACTTTAGCTTACACATAAAATTATTTGTTTAAATATTTTTATACTGAAATATCTAAATTCTAAATGCTTGTTTGTAGTTTACAATATAATCTTAATTTAGCACAATTTCTACAAATTATAGAAATTATGTTTAATCAATATTATACATTATATGCACTGCGTTACAAATATTTTAATATTTAATCATCAAATCTTTGCCGTTTAAATTAAATGACTTATTATTACTGAAAATCTATGAACTGATGAAAAAACCTAAGAACCAAAAATATCACAAAAATTTGAAGAACATTAACAATTTAATGCTAAATGTAACTCTTTCATTTCCTCATGTATTTCTTTCTAACGAAATAAATCGATTAATTTTTTCAGTTGAAAAAACGGGAAATTTCTTTGAACTTTTGTAAGCTTTCTATTTATTATTAAATTACACTTGTCGCAAAGTATATTTCTGAGAATTCATAATTTGAAATAAGCTATAGTTTCATTAAAAAATGTAGACATTAATATTCAAACATTCTATTGTAATTATTATTTATTGTATATATATGTATATAATCACTCGTTCTAAATATTAGGCGAATAAATATTATTCTTTTATCATTGCATACAGATTCAATATCTAAATCGTGTGTTTCACTTTCATCCAAACTGGTATATTTTTCAATACACTTTAAAACATATACCATTGGAAATAGTCTTCTAGTATTAAAAAAACGTATTTAATTAATAGATTATAATTTACATATTATACATATTTTTTAAATGTTTACACGGCATAACCAAAATTACCCAAAAAAGGTACAATATAATTAAAGCGTAAAACTGAATAGTTTTTAAAAAGTTTTTATAAAGAAAAAGTGAAATGCAAAGTCACGTAATTGAACATAGTCATAACCATAAGTGCGAGAAGAAATGAAAATATACAAGGAGTTCGAAAGAAAATAATGTCTCGTTATCGGAGTTTTCTTTAGCCGATAGGAGGCATGCACACACGACTAATCGAACGATGGCTAGTGCCGAAAGGAGGATTGAACAATAGAGAGCGAGAAAATAGTCCTCCTGATAGGATCAACCTTAGTCCAGTTAATCCTTTTATTGGAAGGGCGAAACTCAATGGGTGTCATGGGAAGGAGCGTAACGCCCAAGAGAATATCTGGAGAGCCGTCTTCATCTTTTCCCCTTTGCTTTTATTTCTTTAGATTTAACTCTTACACATCTTTCTATCAATTGCTTTCAAATATACGTTTGGTAGCAGTTTTACGTTTGAGATACGTAGGTGATAGACTTTGGTTTGAACGAAATATACTCATTTCATATATGTTTCACATACTACAAAAGAACAAAAATGTATAAATATAAAATTCTGTATAGCTAAATTTTAAGAATAGATAATTAAAATTATTCGAAGATATTAACAAGCTTAATAAAAACCAACCACTAAAACAACTTCAATGTTTTAGCATGGCAGAATATTACTAATCTTTTATTATTCACTATTATTTCATTATTTTAAATCTAATTGCACTTTCACTTTATAGATAATTTACTGTTTAAACGTACTTGTATTAAAGTTATAAAAATGGAATATTTATCTTTTAATAAATTCTACTTTTTTCATAAATTTCATAAAAGTATTTGTAATACTTAGGAAACAGAATATTTTTACGAATTGAGATTAAAAAATCTACATGCTTAATTGAAATTATAAGTATTATTCTATAAATCGAATAACTTATTTCTGTCTAAATTTTAGTATTCATTCATTCCAATTAAAGTATTTAAATTAGTGCAGTTTAACATAATTCTTAAATTCACTATTTTTTCCTTGTAGCATAAGTAATCCTAACATTTTTCTTAAATGATTGAACTTCTTAATAGTCCAAATTTAATTTATCAAATGACATGATATACTTAAGTCTAAAGGATATCTAGTTCAAAAACTATCTTGATTTCTTTTGTTTGGAAAGTAATATGAATCCAGTACTACAAAGTAAATTTAAAGGCAAAATGCAACGTAAAACGCTTTTAAATAGATTAATATACAAAGAAAATAATCCTAGAAAATTATAAATTTACTTCATTTCATTGTAACAATTCCAAAAAATAATACATAAAAGAGCAGCAATTTAAAGCTTTATATGAAAGTTTGCTTGAAATACAAAAAGAAAACAGATATATTTATGCATGAGGAAGTCTGAAAAAATGATGAAACTTACTAAAAAGCTTTATAAAGAATCAATAAAAATTGTTGGAGTAGAAATTCTTTATGCTGTGAAAAATTTCCAGTATTCTTGCAACTTCAATATAATTTCTTTTAGAAATAATATACAATTTAATTCTTTTGTTTTAAAAGCATATTTTATACTATTTATAATTTTACGAGTCTTAATTCAATTATTATTCTCATGTAAAGAAAAAATATTTGTATTTTTGAAGATTATACGTTTATCCCCGTGTTTTTAAATGTCTATTACAGTGAATTAATATAATAAGTTAAATACTAATAAAAATATATTCTCGTTTCTTTCATTGATATTTTACTTTAATGTAATAAATAGAATTTTTATATATTTAAGAATATGTACAAAGTATTGTACCGTATGCTCTGAATTTCAACTACAAGTATGTAGTAACGAATGTATTAGCCTTATTAATAATAAATAACGAAATATATATTATATCAATTGAACTTAATTTAGTGACATAAAGATGATGAATTTAAATAAATTAAGTAAATCTTAATCGTGTTAAGCCCATATAAGAAAAAGCATTAACAATAAAAATAAAAAGATGACTAACTTGTGTTTTTGTCACGTGTTAGACATAAGTATAGCAACGAATGCACGAGACTTTTGTTGCATACATGGCACTGAATTTTTATTTGGTTATCTATATATTTTCATACATATAAACATATCTAGTTATAAATACGTATATCGAAATGGACTATGTTTACTGGTGATACTTCTATGGAATGTTCATATTTGATCTGGAAGTGATGAACTAATCTCTACGTAAGTATAAAAAATAGAAGAACAAAGGCTGAGCGTCTTGTCTTCACAGTCGCATAGAACATAAGAGATGTAGGGAAAGAGAAAGAGTGAGAGATAGAATAGTAGATGCCAGCTTCATCAGAATACAGAGATACTCACTACACTCAACGGACGTTTCCCGAAAACGTGTCTTGAAACATAAAGACTTGTATACTGAATCTCATGTGTAGATATCGAAAAAGGAAAACAAGCAGAAAAAGTAATAATTATGTTGAATAATTTAACAATTTCTAGGCTAAAGTATTACTATTTTAAATAAAAACTAGACACACAAAAAATTCTTGCGTGAATCGAATTCGTTAAATAATAAAAGTTTGTACGTGCAAATATTGTTAAGTAAGTACTTACATTTTTGAGATAAGAAATTTTGTAATAGTTTTATGTTAAAATTAATACTGTAAATATAAATTGATAAATTTATTGATGAATATATTATAATTAATTAACTTTTAAATTGACAATACATCAGAAACAAAAATAATTATAGCCTAAATATTACAATTTTTCTTTGTTCACGCCATGCTCTCATTACATTTTTTTTCTGCGCCAAGTTTATCGGGATTATTGTGTGATGACAGGAGTAGGGGTACACGTAGGCCTGACGGTCTAATCTATAGTAGAGTATTCCCATTTCAATTCAAAGGCGTTCTCTATGGATTCGCACACATTCATCCAATACCGTCAATATTAATTATGAAAACAAAAAGAAATTTGGAATTATGAATTGATTCTGTGAATGACATCCATCATCAACATATTCAATTTTCATTATCTTTCGAAAATCGTACAAAATTGGAAAAATAACTAACATAATTATATGTAAAGAATGTTTAAAATGTAAATATGAAATATGTTTTCAAATATTTTTAAATATCTTCTTTTTTAATACAATACAAGACTTTTTGTATTCAATATTAGAAACAAATCATTGTGTGCGTATCTTAAATAATTATTCATTTTTAAATAGTAAAAGAGTTTCAAATGTTAAAATCAAATTATTTTTCTTAAATTTTGCTTCATTTTGTGTGTATAATATTTGGATTTGACAAAAGAATAACTTTTATTATAGCATGAAAGAATTCGACAGAATAAATTAAAACACACATTTAAGAAATGTATATAGATTGATTATGTTAATATGTATCACCACGTAGATGTGTATACTCACATACATATATATATTTCTATCTATCAATTAGACCACCTTAAATATATCTCATCAACCAACATTACATATTTACTATATTATGTTAATTAGTTAGTGTTAAATTTAAATTTCTGATTTATTGCCGTAGTTTATTTTTTTAATAACTTAAAGTTTATTTAATGTGTTTTTAAATATTCACCAAAACCATTTTTATTATTATGTAAAATGAAATTTATATTTGGTGGAATACATAAGTAATATTTTTCATATAAAAACATGAATTTTATTAATGTTTTTCCAAATATAACTTTCAGGCATACGTAAAAATAGTTATTCAATAATAATCATCCTTTATCTCATTTATCTCATGAGATATTAAAAGGAAATCTGTAAGTCACAATACCACATTCGTAGCAATTCTAATTTAAAAATTAAATATAAACAACAATTTGATAGATTTTAATTTAGTTTAAATTTAATTTAATTAAAATAGTTTAAGCGAATAAAAAATTAACTGAATATATAATTATTGAATAAACTTGTGTATTCGATATTTGATGTTATATAATAAATTAGATTTTATTTTAAAAATTTTGTCGTCCTCTACGCTTATATTTTGTGTTCATGAGTATAAGAATATCTATACAAATTGATCATTAAATTATAATTATATCTATTCTGCTTTATGGAAACTGAATTTGTCAATTTTAAATCAGTAATCATTGTAAATCAATTGTAAATCAATTGTAAATCAATTATAAATCACTAACATTTCTTCTTAAGTAAAATAAAAAGTAAAAAAATAGAGTATAGATGAAACAGAAAAATAACAAAATGCACATATAAATGCTTGTGATAAATCGAATTTAAATTGAAGTAGATGCAGATGAGACATGTAACCGTGAGTGATGTTGTTACGCCACGTGTACTAAAAGAACTATTAATCTCCATTTGTGCAGGAAAACTTTCAATCTTTTATATATCTTAGTATTTTTTCCTTTATCTTCTTCAGGTAAACTCAAATTCAAATCTCATTATCTATTGATTTCATTATTTCAATCGCTTAATTTCTTTTGCATAACATACAAATATATATATATAGTGATATTTAAATAAATTTTATTTAACTTCAACTACCTTTTCTAATTGTATATTATTATTCATTTACCATATTATGTTATATTAACAATACTTTTTGTTTTATTATCACAGCACATCAAATGTTTTAAAATATTAATATTCTTCAAAGGAAGTAAATAAAAATACTTCTATATTATCTAGGATTAAATTTTAATCTTATTTAATTAATAATTTTTAGTGTTAAAGGTAGCAAAATTTTATAATTTAGAGAAAAATCATATTCAAAGTAATCTAAATAATACATTCTGTATATTTCTGTTTTTATAAATATATTACTTGTTAAAAGTGATTTTATTCAAGACCATATTTTTTTTCATTTTAATTGAAAATTTATAAGAAATTATTGAAGAAAATATCTATATTATGTAAACATTTTCGTTATTTTCATCATATTAAAATTAATTGCATACATTTCTTTTAATTTTTTCATTTATTATTTTCAATGATTTTATGATAATAAAAATATTTATAAGTTGTTCCTACTCAAAATATGCTTATATTTAAATTCATTTGATTCTCCATTTATTTACAACCTACAAATTTTAGTGAATTAATTTAATTTTTTAATTGATTAATCGATTAGTTAGTTATCTTTTGAATGATTTCATGTGCCAAAATTCCATTCTTATTGTTTGAAGATAAAAGAATATTTGAGAACAAGAATAGTTTAACTATATAAAGTTAACTATATATGCTAAACTATGTAGAGTTTAACTATATAAGCAGATAAAGTGTGAAAAAGTACTTAATTCATCTTTATTGATTTATATTAATAAAATTAATTTTTAATAGATTTTTGAATTTTAAATTATATTTCATTCATATATATATTTTTAGTATATTCATCATTTAGTAAATTTATACAAATATCTATAAATTTAAAACTGTGCACATTAAACTTATTAGTAATATCAATGAATAGACAGTAGTTAACTAAAACACGAACAATTTTTATGGATAGATAGAATATAAAAACTCACTAATAGATAAAATTCGTAATGTATAATATACTGTGTTTTTTTAAGTTATTAACCATCTTAAGTCAATAGTGAAGAAACTTCATAAATGTTTTTATTTTATATTCAAATAAAATCTTTTTACGGAATTTCAAGACTTTATGACTTCTTATCTTCTATGCCTGAAATTGTTTATACTAAATATAAGTAAATTACAAACATATAATTGAAATATATGGTTCTTATCATAAATTTAATATTTTCATAGTTTATTAAAAATCTTGAATTTTGCAATAGATATAATATTTTTAATCCTTGAAAGATAAGACCGTTAAGAAAATATATGAATAAAGCTTGAAAATAACTATTTAATTCGTGAAGCTTCAGGCAAATGAAATGACCAATTTTATAAAGTTGTGTTTGTAGGTAACTTTATTTACTTTTCTTTCATGTGAAATATATAGAAGTAAAGTCACTGTAGCCACTCTCTTCATACCGAATCTCTCGAGGTCAAACGAAAAGTCTCTTTTTTAAGTTCATCCACTCGAGTAGGAGATCTCCAAACATGTAAAACATACTAGTCCGTACTTCCGTTAGTATGCCTTTAAACTTACAAATCCAATTTTGATCTTGGAGAAATCCTCAAGTGAAAAGAGAAAGATAAGGAGGCAAATATAAACCTTGTACAAGAAAATAAATACATGTATACATATACATATATATACACGAATGTACGATTCGAAGATTGAGAAATAAATATGAAAGGAATAGAAACATTTAATTTATGAAATAACTGACAGAGCAAAAAAATATTGCAATTTTCATTTTTTAAAAATAGTATTGATCTTTTAGTAATCTGATTGTTAAAAGTAGAAATTGCAAATATTACTTCAAGTTTATAACAATACAGAATAGAAGTTTCTTTTAATTATTCGGTAAATATTTAACACTTTTTAAACTGAAAATTCAGAAAAATTTTTATAATTTAAGTTAAACAATTAATAATAAAAAATTTTATTTCATATATAATCAAATAATTTAAATTGAATAAATCATCAAATTAGAACACTTTGTTTTAGTTAGATCAACTTAATTATTCTTAAGAAATAATTGTTACATTGCTCGTTCACTGGAATTTTGATGCATTATTTGATCTAAAAAAAATTTACGATGTCGAAGTTAAAAAGTCGATTAAAACGATAATTGACTCTCTAACGTACTATGAGATCAGCAACTCGACGGATAAGGTATCTCTTCTAAAAGTACTGTTATCTACAACACGTTTCTACTATACATATATATATATTTAAAGAATTCATCTTACAACACTGTGTACTCGTCGTGTTACTATCTTTTTATTTACGAGTGAGAGTATATACCAGAAAAAATTTCAGGCAAATTGTATAAAAGAAGAGGAAAAAAATGAAAGAAAAGCTGCGATGCATAGGTGCAATTCTTGTCACGTCTGTGAGAGAAGATTGTAGTATACATCTAACGTTTGATTGTAAAAAGTTTGATTGTATTTGTGTACGATCTCGACACTTGTAGACATACTGCAATAACAAGAATCATTTGTCTCAAGTGATAAGTATAGCATTATATAAAGTACCGGATAAGGTGTTCCTCGGAAGTAATTAGTTCTCGACTCTTCATCTATATACCACTTTTCCTTTTTTTCTGGGGTGCATCTTTTTTCCTTCTCTTCCCCCACCATACCTTCTACTATTTCTCTCTTTTTTCATGTTTCTATCTTTTTCCTTCTATCTCCCTCTCTGTTTACAAGGGTGCGGTGCGTGGTCTTAACCTCACTTTGCCTTACTGTGTCCGAGCTTTCAGAACTTTTTTACGCTGATAAATGAAACTTGGTAATCTCCACCTTTTTATTTTAGTGGCTCTTCTCTGATACTTTCACGAGACTACTATTATCTGCATCATCTTTATTATCATGACTGGGCGTGAGATCTTTCGGTTTTCCTTCTTATCTAGTTTGTTCCACTTTTTATCCCTCGGTCATTTTTTCTTAAAAGTTATCTTTCCTATCCGTTCGCATTCTTTTTAAAGCTTTATCTTATACTTTATTTAAAAGAATTATTCACAAATTTATTTTTGTTCTTAATCTTTTTTATACTATTATATAGCACGGAAAAATCCATTTACCAATATTGTATTTTATAGCAATTATTTTCCAAACTTATAGTGTCTTTAATTGTTTCTTCTTCATAATTCTAATATATTTCGTATCTTCTATAATATTCAGGATTCATTAAGAATTTAATATATTCAATTTTTTTTCCGTTATGAGAATAATTCTCAATTTTGCCGATTATGTAATTAAATATATTTTTTAAGTAACTGTAGTTCATACAGTGTAAATTGTAGTCCACTTAAGTATTAAATTTTTTTATGAACTAAACAATTTTTGGGTATCACTAAAACATTTTTTAGTGCTATCATAATTAAAATTTATAAATTTAATTCATGATTTATAAATAAATATTTTGATTCCAAAAGATATATTTAATTTGCACCAGTACATTTGTATATATTTGTACTATACTCTATTAAAAAATAATAGAAAACCATCCAAGTTTATACACTAATATGTACTACACTAATCAATTCTGTTAAAAATATGTCACCATGTATGTAATTTGATCTAATATTAGGAATATTAAAAAGTTAACGATTTTCTTTTCCTAGACTAACTATTGTAAACGCTATTAATGTAAGAAAATGTACATCGAATTTAACTTTCCCGATCGTATTCTTATTAATTAATTATATTAAGTATACAGACTTAACGAGAACTACTTACGATACATTACAAGTTTAAGCATTTAGATAATATATTCATCTTATAACTAATGCTTAACTAATATGATATTCATGTTTACTCTTTATGCTTATTCTTCGGCTAAATCTTCTTCTCGTATAAAAAAATATCTAATTGTAAGAGTACCCACAGAAATAGATTCTTATGTAGACGGAAAACATTTTTGTTACTCTAATATAAGAATTATGAAACTAAAAAGATTATTGAAATGATTTCGAGAATACTAACAAATTTTCATTTAGTTTCTATCAAAAGAACTTTACGTTGATATATCTAGCCAAAATATTTTCCTTATAATTACTTTTTATTAAAATTTGTTTACTTTCCAAATATTTCAATGATAAATTGTATTCAAAAATTATTTTATGCAATTATTATCTGTCATGTTTATTTTTTATTGTATAAAAACAGTTTTAAAATGGTTACTGGAGTTTAATAAAATATAATTCCTTAATTTTCCATAATTTTTAGTTCCTTTATTTATTCATATAGCTGCAAAATTTTTTTAAAGATATAAAATTATTATTAAAATAAAAGAATATTTATAATTACCATATTTCCATTAAATTTTTCTGAATATTTAAGGAAATTATCAATTTTTCTTCTTGTTCTTGGCTAACGAAAAATTCAAGAATTTGCTTAAGGCCGCAGTTTGCATTTTTTTTACATTTTATCCTTCTATTCTCCCTCTTCATCTAAATTATAATGCATCTCAAATTCACAGATTCTCTAATGATGCCCTTTAATTTTCTTCCCCGAAGTTCACTAGTTTGCTTCGGTCACAATATTTGTCAAGAATGCAACACTCATTAATGCAGCGAATACACAGTGCGGACGAAGTCGTGAATCTTGGATCTACCCTTTTTACAATTGAACGGTCGAAGGTGATATCAATGATAATGGTTGCCTGTAGACGATGCGCTACAATGTCTGTCAATGCCAAATTTAGAATTTTCAAGATATTTTACAGCGACTATTATAAAATGGCATAACGTTTCTTCCAGTATACAAGAAGGATGAATATTTCTGAATCGGTATTCTATTTCTCTTTTTGTATAAAGATAATTTAAATGTATAAATAAACAGTTTTGTCTTCGCTATTTGCATTTCTGTGAAGCTATGTACTAACATTCCTTTCATAAGTTGTTTCTTCTTATTAATTTAATTTAATTAAGACAGTAGTTTCGAATAACATTATGGTTGACAATAGAATATTGAAAAGAAATTTTTGAAAAGAGATTATTATAGGAAACAACATTCAGGCTTTTGATTCCATTATACCATAGAGCATTATACCCTACGTTGTATTTTAGACAAATAAATGAAAATTATTTGAAATAATAACGTGAAGTCTATTAATTGAAATACTAACGTGAAGTCTATTAATTGAAATAACGAAATAATAATACTCGTTTGTTATTTTAAAAAATAATAATTATTAAATATGACTTTTTACAAAACTGAAAACTTTATGCTGGAATAAAATAAATAAAATTTATATCCTCATTTAAATGAAGACAAATATATTATTCTCTTCTTTATATTGATACAAAATTTAACTCTTCAAAGCTGTAAAGAAAATAAACTTATTAAAAAAGAATCGAAGGCAAAGGATGAAAATCAAAAGGTTAAATGTTGAAAAATTTTATAAGCATCAGTTGAAAAGTTTCCTTTTATCTTTATTAAATTATGCAAAACGAATAATGCAAAAAGAATACGTATTAATCTAAATTAAGATCATCTAAGAATAGCATATAAAGCATAAAACCAATTGAATAAATAGATTTTGAAAAATTGTGTTCACCGACTTTGGAAACGGCGTTTTGAAAACAACGCATTTAAAGTTTCAACCGATGTTTAATAATAAAGGAAACTTATATTTTTGAACTTGCATAAAATCGTCTACTCCAAGTCCATAAAGTATACTTTAGCCTTCCATTGTCGCCTCTAAAATATTAATTTTTTATTTCCAACGGACCAATCTTTCCTTTCGCGTAGCTTGTTGCACTCGCCTATTCACTATCCTTATCCACTCGGGATCTTGCTTCTCAACATATCTACGAGCCTTCGAGCGGTAGTTTATAGTCGAAACATTATAAATTGTTAATAATATTTCAGTATCTTCATTAAATACACAGTCACTGAAATAACGGCTAATTCTAACAATTTTCGTGTTCATTTGATAAACTAGCCGATTACAGCTCTCGTTATTATTTTCATCAAAGTCACTAATGGATCTTTCTAGTTCATTTATAATGCTTAGATCTTCATAAATAGATTTTATAACCGCTGAAATATCTGTAGCTAGTGAATGCAATCATGTTTACAATGAACTTACATCGGAGAACCAAGAGTCAGAGCTTTCAGGCTACTTAGTATAATGCGGGCTCTATCTCTTTAACTTGATTATTCATATATAACGTATGTCACTAAGAAATCGGATAAAAATTAAAACGATGCACAAACGATGCTTTGAAACTAATGAGATCTGCTATTCTGTGCTAGCAATTATAGGGCCAACAACATTGTTTCAAAACTTTCGTGAACCTCCATATCTTCAAACGTATTCTTATTAAATTTATAATATATAATATATATTAAGCAATAAATTAACTTTGGAATAATTTGAAAACTATTTCTACTTGATCTATGATAAAAAGTCTTTCTAGCGGTTTACAAATCGCTAACATTGTAGATGTAGTTAGCATATATTTCACTCGTAGCGATAGTTTTGACCCGAAAGATTGAGATTTGAAATCCTTATTCTATTAAAAGTTTTCAAAAAATTAGCTTCAAAAAATTTTTGAAGTTTTCAAAAAGTTTTCAAAAAATTAATTTAATTGCACTTTTAGAAATGGAAAATTAAATATCGATTTTTTCAAAACTACAAGTGATCCTAACTGTATAAGTGGCATTTTAAAAAGAACATAAAATAAATTTCGTGTAGATGGTTTTAGAGAAAGTTCAAGGAATCATATAAATTTAACGAGATTTCGTACGGAATTCAAACCAAGCTCACAGATGAAATCGATGAAAGGTGTATAATGAACTATGCACGTCGAACTTGTGGTATGTCCGATGGACATGCTAAGCATGCAACTTGAGTAGTTACATTAACAACAGACTAAAGAAGTGTGTGAGATACCCTTCAACGTCGGATTTAAATTAATTGGTATCATATCTTGAAAAGTATTGATGAAATTCCAATTCTTATAAATTTCAAATTTCTTTCATTATAAAATGAAATTTTTTAAGCTTGAATGAACTTGTTACTAATTCTAAAAAAAGAATTTATCATATTATTTCAAATTTGATTCTATTCAAAATAGATAAAGCCTTATTATGAATAATCAGAATGAATATCAAGCCTTGGCTTAAAGAAAATTAGAAATCAATTATATAATTCGTTAAGGCTGTATAATATTTATAAATGATTGCTACATTTTTCGAAAATATTTTTTTACCTTTATTGAAAGTTAGAACGCTAAAAAGTACTAAAATCAGTATGACTAAGAGTATTTTTTTTTCATTTGTACAAGAACAATTATGCACGTAGAAGTTCATTGCGATAATTAAAATTAGAATTCTTATATTCATTAAATAGTGATTAAATTATTTATTTAATTATCCATCGGTATATTTCATCAAAAAGACCATAGTTCCGGATTAGCCTGTGGCTACATATCGAATTATACGTTGTGTCAAACGCGAATGAATTATCTACACACTCTTACTCTTTCTTTCTCGCTCGCTATGTCTCACTCAGACTCTATCCCGCGCCGAGATTGAAGCCGATGGTTGGCATAGAATCACAAGCTTTCGACCACCTATAGAAAACTTCCCAGAGGATCCATCAATGCATAAACCGAATCATCCGAACTCGTTGACTATCAATATGTTATGTTTGTACCAACAATAGAGCGACAAGGATCAGTAATAATAAGAATAGTATTTTCAAGAGATGATTCAAGAGAATTTTTAAATATTAATTAAATCTAAATCATAAAATTGCCTTATTTGCACATATACAATACTGTATTATTAATTTTTTATCTTACGAATAACGCTGTACACTTCAAAACGACGAAAAGCTAATTTATTTATGTATTTCTTGGAATAGGATGTACACAAGAGAAACAAAGGGAGAGAGAGAAATATGGGGTCATGTAAATGTAAGCTGGTTCTTATTTTGATTTTATTTGATAGAACGAGAATTCAATTCTAACTTTTGTTTCTTATGTAAGCGCTGAATAAAAATTAGCTTTCATGGTATACATCTAAATTTCTTCATAGTAAAAGAAGAAAAGTGTATGGTAAAAATTTATTTTATTTCGATGCTTGTTTTTAAATTTTTTATGAGAAGAGGCTATAATTGGTTAGAATCTAAATGTAATTAAAGACAAAGTATAAAAAACTTAATACTTCAGATGTCCATTGTGATATTCGAAATCTTCATTGAGTAATGCAAGCCACATTTTCATAACTCCAGCATGAATATAATGATATAATGATATAATGAATATAATGATATATTCCATTATTAATCTATGTTCTTTAAAGACGTTTGATTAATAAAATAGTTCTGCTTATTTTATTCGAATGTAAGTTTATAAATTTTTAATTCTTTAAGACTTTTTGAAGTTATCAATAAATTATCTTTAAAAGATAACTTTAAAATGTAATATAAAAGGTTCTTGATAGAAAAATAAGTAAATAAGTCTTACGTGTTTAGCGAAAAACTAAAAGTATGTTACTGAAATATTCTTTGTTCTGCAAGTATTATAAATAATGTAAGAAAGCTTGTCGATTCAACCGATGATAAGTACATTTTTATAACAATAAATGTAATATATATAATTATATATATATAATATATATGATTCATAATATATATCTTTCCTTGTATTACAGAAAAATATGCAAATTTATGTCATCGTCATTTACTTATTTATAAATTTTAGATTTATATAAATAGTAGGAATTATATTAGAACCATACTATGTTGTATAAATTCATTTAATTTATAACATGTATTTAATAAAATAACTTGACATGAATTTGAATTATTCTTCTTGTAATTCGTTATTTATTGATTTTTTTTCCAAAATTTACTTTCTATAAAGGTAAATATAAGTAATATCTATTCGATATGTTTTCAAAAGGATAATCTAAATATGTAATGGATAAGAAATTAATATTCATTAGAAATATTTATATTGATATATTTTACATTATATAAAAAGATCAAAATTTGTATTCATTTATGTATTTATTCTTAAATCTTTGTTTCTACAAAATAAAGATTTTATAGAATTCTGTTATCAACATTGAATTAATAAACTATATTTTTGAAAATATTTTTAATATGAACTTTATCTTTGAAAAATTCAAAAAAGTTTTTCAATCAACAATCATACAAAGACGTTAGTCGCTGTATTACTGTTTGTATCACTATTTTTACAAGCAACTGTATATTGAAGAAATTGTATGTAAGCTACAAACTGGAAGAGTGTAATATTTTCAGCAATACGGAAATGTCATGAAAAAGATACACTAAATGTACAATTGAAATTATTGAAATATTTTGTACTCTATTCGGAATTCTTTGCATTTTTTCAGATAATATAAAAAATATCCGAATCATAAAAGAACAAGAAGTATTGCACATTTTGATTAAAAATTCAATCGATTAAAAAAAATTACTTAAAATTTAGTAGTTACAATTCTACAAAAAACTGCAAGTAAACTGAAATAAATAAACTTCTTACAGTACTTTTTTTATATAATTTATTTGATTGCCATATAATCATTTTATTTGTTTTAATAATTTTCTTAATTTTTATACAAACTATAATTACGTCAAATGAACGGACACACATATTATCCATAAATCTCAAGTTTTACAATTAGTATTATACACACATGCACAAATTATAAATTAAAATAAATAAATAAACATTCAAGCTATTGCTCAGTAAAAATACATTTTTCATTAATAAACTTTGTAGTATAAAACTTTTATTAAATACATATATGAGAAGTAATTGAAATTACGTGATACTATGTCTGCGAAGACAAATAAATTAAATCTATCGTCAAAATTTAGATATCACTGTCGTAGATAAATTGCATTTATTAAACAATAAATATATATATTTTCTACATGTCTTAAAAACATTAAAATTAAAACTTAATAATATTTATTTCGTCTATGAATAATATAAAATATTTGAAATATACATTTTCATGAATTTTTTACGATGACCACGCATATTATTTCCTTTTAAAAATAAGTTACAGAAAAAACGGAGAAGAAATAGAAAAATTGCTAAATAGTCAGCAAGTGGATGGAAGTCGGAATACATAATACATTCCAGGAAATGTAGATTGAACATGCTGAAAGTTATTATTACGTGCGACACTTATATTGTAAGAATAATGGCCTGAGACTTTTTCTTGTGCTTGGTACCATGTTCAGATGAAAAGTTTCCCCTGGGACGTGTATGGTAAGACAAGCGGCTCTTTTTCATCTGTGTTTTCGTACCAATATCACGTTTTTCGCCATGGGCTTCAAGTTGTATAAGCACGCACGAACGCGTGAACTTGCGTATAAGTTTGAAAAATGCGCCATTGCCAACAAAAGTGAAATCTTCAGTACAGTCTGATTAATGGTCGTACACATTTTATAGAAGACTTCATCTACCAGGCGTTTTTATTGTAGAAAAAAAGATTCATATCGAATCGATTGAGGGCAATTTTGAGAACTAGGGTACTTTTAGAAAGTAAGATTTTCAAAAACTGGAGTCTTAAATCAAATATTTACAATTTCCTATCAATTTAATGCCGATCCATTATATTAAAAGAATTCTATATTTGAATTATTTCTGTTCTTTCTTTTTTCCGTCTAAAGTAATTTTGCAAATAAAACTACCTACTAAAAATAGAATATTCTTTAATTGCAAATTATTAAGTTCCGTAATGCTGAATCAAATGCTGTTATTAAATAAAATTTAAATTTAAGCTTCTATTAAGAAATACTTAAAAATTAAAACAGGAAAAATAAACGGAAATATAATTAAATTACTTTTTTTCATTCAATGAAATTTCACGAAAAATTACAATATAAAATATTTCTAAACTGTTAATTAAAATTTAAATAATAATATAAAACCAAGTTCATCCCAACAAAAGCTTATCTGTTATTTACAATGTATTACTTAGAATTTCATAAATCGGCTAATATGTCATTATAATTCTCCAAAAGAGCTCTAATATTCTAAAGATATGAGTTGGAATTTTTTTCTACGAAGCAAAATACATAATTTACATAAATATCGCATATGAAAGTATGAAAACTAAATTGACATGATCTACAAGAAACCATAAAGTTTCAAGACAACTAGAATTCTACAAAATACTCTCATGGAAATACCGTTACGTAATAATTATACTACAGTTATATTAGTACTTAAAAAATATTCTTAAATATTATAAATTAATAATTTTAATTTATATACAATTATATTTCTTTGTTTATTAATTATTCTAAGTTGCTGGCTCCGAAATGTAATATAATAATATAAAGTTTCTAGCATAAAACTGTAATTAAATCTTTAATATTAAGATAATTTCAATTTGAATTATAATTTTTATAATGTTCTTTATACTAATGAGCATAACTAAGATAAATAATGATTTGACGAAAATTTTATACAAATTTGATACAAAATTGATAATCTACTTTCCAGCTTTTAAAGGAATATCACTAATTATTTTGTGACATTAACTATATTGAGATAGACAAATGAAATACAAAAATAAATAATTTTTTATATGATTAATATTCTTAATATTTTATTTTAATTATGTTAATTTTAAAAATTTATAACTAAATATAAATTTATATAGTATAAATAAATTTTTGTATTGCTTATGTATTTATTACAATTAAGTTTAGTACATAATAATTTCGTAACATCTGTATAAAGATTAAATTTGAAATATTGAAATTTATCATTTATTATTCTATGTAGTATCCCTATTCGTAATATTATGCAAAATATGAAATAATAATTTTTGTAAATAAATTCAAATGTAAATGTTTTCTTATACTCCGTAACTACATTTAAATTTTAACTCTGATATAAAATTTCATGGCAAAATGTAAAATTTATTTGTTAGTAAATGACAAACTACAAGAAGTAATCGGGATAATCGGTCCATTGGTGAAACTTTGGTGATTATGAACTTGGTACAACCAAAACTCGGTTCACAATGATAAACTGATAAGCTTCAATATGAAGTATTCCCTACGTATGACGTTAACTAGGAGAATGAAAACATGAGTAATATAGTAAAGAGAAGAAAAAGGGAACAAGAAAATATTAGAGACAGAAGTAGAGTTAATTTAATGTAATAATCTATAAATTATCTAATATACCACCGAAATAAATTTCAATTTTCAGACTCAGTTCTAAAATGCGGAAAGACAAAAATAATTAAATTGTAAAAATCTAAAGAAATGTAATGTTTTATAATGTAAAATTTTATAATGTAAACTTTGTAAATTTTATAAATTTTATAAATTTTATAATGTAAAATTTATATTTTTTTCTAATTAATATAGATAAAACTGAATTGGATTTATTATCGTAAAAAATTATATTTTTAAAATATTTTTTATTTTTTTATTTAGAGCTTCATTTGATAAATTCTTTTAGTAGAAGGTGTATTTTATCATAAAATATTTTTAAAAATATGCAATATAATATAATGAAATTAGCATATAGTATATTACGTTTTATAAATTTTCCGGTTATTATACTAGATTGTCATGTACTATTCAAAAGATTAATTTTTTGTTATATATTAAGATTATTAAATAATCTTACAATAAAATTAATTTTACTTAAGTTAACGTCATTATAACAGTAAAGCTAAAACTCACAAATAACTCTTGAATATTACTGAAATAAAAATGCTTAAATTTATTTAAATATTAGGTTTACGCACAACAGGTATATGCGTACTTAGTTATTGATTTAAAATTTTGGTTATTTAAATATACATTTATTAATATGAGTTTAATTTAAAAATTTTCTCTGAAAATATTTGCATATTATCCATTAACGATAACTTATTCTATTTTTGTTGAGCTGCCTTCATTTTTCATTTAATCGAATAAGATTATATCAGATTAATTATCTGTGGATAATTAGTAATAGACAATTTGTATATCTTATACTTATTTGATATAAAATTATATTTAAATTTCAAATATTAATTATTTGAGCATAAATATGACAAATAGACTTTAAAAATTTATAAAAATTCATGAAATTATAAAAATATTCTATTTATTATAAATAATTATAAATAATTTCAAATACGCCAAAAAAGGAATTTTATTGATGCTATTGCTAGTCACAAGAACACAATTACAATAAATTCAACTCTATCTCTCGAAGAACATTAAATTGTCATTACATAGAATTTCTTCCTTATTTCTCGTGGTGGGTATGATACATGTATATATAAACCATGAAATAACTATTATAAAAGTGCAGAAAATATACAAGTACAAGCGCAAAGTATTTCTTCTATATAACTTCGTCCTTTAACTGCAGTTACAAACACACATCTATAAGCGGACATATCTATACATATATTGAGTAGGTGAAAGGGACAAATAGGAACGTGCGTGATAGGACAAGTTACCCGGCATAAGTTAAATGGCCCGTAAACTTTAGTTAGAATTAGTTGTTTCCCCTTGTCGCGAATGCGCGTATGCCTATATGTACTACGATATCCTGACCTCGTTCTACGTCTCTCTCTCTCTCTCTCTCTCTCTCTCTCTCTCTCTCTCTCATACATGCTTTATCAATATGAATGTTTGAGCGAGCGCGTACGTACTTATATATACGTATATGAGTAACTACATATTTATGAGCGTTTATTTATATCAGTACGTATACATTTATAGCAGCAAGAATTTATTTTTTGCAGATATATTTAGGTATTTGGTAACGGGATAACGTAGTTAAGAACTGCCCGTCTAATTCTAATGTTCTTACTTCCTTTCTATTCATTTTTCCCCTCTTTTCTTTTTCATATTTTTCCCTTTTTCGCTATCTATTGTATTATAGTATAGTTGTAGTAGATCAAAATTTATATCTAAAAATCAAATCATATAGATTGCATTATAAGCAAACAAAACGGATATTGCATGTATATTATTCAATTTTTATAAATATTATTAAAATACTTCATATTTTATAGTATAATGATTATAACTATATAATGTAAACCAATTAAACTTTATCAATTTTTTTCAATTTCAAATTCCACGGAAATATCAAATTTATAAATATCTTCTGAATTTTTATACAATATAGGCCTTTATTAAAGTTCTGTAATTATAGATAAAAGAATATTGGTACCTAATAATATTTATTAAAAATGTTTCTTAATTAAAAAGAACAACTTTTTGTTTTTATATGATGTGTTTAAATAAGTTTAAAATCTTACTCAAGACTAATTCGAATTAAGAATATCTTTACATTTATTAACTGAGCTATTTTTTCCACTCTCGTTTCTCTACCAGCTTGCAGCAAATGCATTACTATCAAGTTCAGTTCGATAATAAATACGTGTGTCCCATAAGAGCAAAAAAGAGAGAGAAACAAAAAGTTGTCATCTATAAAACTGCTTATAAAAGTTCTTCAATTTTATCGATAAACTTATAAAAAAATGGAAATATAAAAATAAGATTATATGAAAGGGTTGTCATTAATTTAGAGAAGTTAAGAATCGTCTATGGTTTCTTCTAATGAAATCTACGTTTATTTGCATTTAGTTCAACATTCGTCGATGACCTATGTTTAATTATCTTTACCCGCTATTACTTTTCAATTACTTTCTCTCTCTCTCTCTCTCTCTTATATATATATATATACGTTCTTGTCATTCAATCTCTATTATAAAGTATTCTATTACTAAAACCTTTCACATAAAAATTCAAATTATTAAGAAGCTTTTGAAAACTAAATATGAAAAAACAAATTCAAAAAATATTTATATAAAAAGTTATCTAACTTAGATAATAGAAATATAGCATTGATCTAATACTTTTTCAATTATTATTATTTATTCATTCTATTCAGTTATCATCTTCATGGAGGTTCAAGAATAAAAGAAAAGGATGAAGATGAAGAGAGCGGGGGAAAAAGTATATGTATTTGAGGAGGAAAAATCAATTGATGTAAAGAAAAAGGAATTTAAAAGAATAGAAAGGAAGAGTGGCAGAAACGAGAGAACTTTCTGAACATGGAAATTAGATAATAGCAGAATATAGCCGGAAAAATAGTAAGAAATAATAGTATAAAAAGACAAAAATTATTTAAAATTCCAACAATGAAATATAAATGAAATCTTTTAACTCAATATGAGAGTCAAATAAGATATAATACAAGAAAATATAAAGTAATGAAAATAAATTTAATATCTATAAATAACTATATAATAATGCAATATAAATAAAAGTGAAAACAAATAGATATATCTAGTTGAAATATAAGAAAGCAACATTATATATAGTTAAGAATAAACCTAAAATTATAATTGATTAATTTAGAAAATTGTAATAAAGGAAAAATAATATGAATTGTATTATAGAAGATAGTAAATAAAAAAAGTTGGAAAATGTAGAATAAATTACCCTCAGATTTATCCCATTGTTAATTAAAGATAAAATTAAAGTTAAACACAGCACGTAGAAAAATGTTTCAATACACAGTAGAGTCAAATAAATAAGGATGAATTCGCAAGTACGTTTCGTATTTTTTAATAGTATAAAATTTATGGATTAAGAAACGAAGATAAAAGACAAGAGCAAAAGTATTTAAATGATCTTCTTACTTTGCTTCAAGTTCATTAAAATGTTCTTTCTCTTCCATTAGTGAAAATTTATACTAGCCAGACGATAAGTATCAATGGAATGACATCTAACTAATCAAAGTGACGAATCAAGAAGCTACTCTTTTTTAAGCTGCTCGTATTTTGTATTAGCTTGTTGTTTTATGTATATTAAATCATATTTTACATTCTCTTTGATTTTCTTATATTTTCTATATATTCGATCTTGTTTCTATAGAATCTTCATCCCTTTGTCTTTGATCTTTCTGTTTCTTCTCCTGCAAAGATCAATATCATTGATGCATAGTAATTATAGCCTACAGTTGTGGGTACATGTAAAGTCTGTCTAAATCGCTTTACAAACTTGTGCAGATCATTAGCACGGTACGCTTCCGCCCTCAGTGTCGCAGTATTCAGGAGTGGTAATCCGCGAACCTGCAGCGCGAATACTACGATCGGTGCAAGTCTATGGTTTCATAACAAAAAGAGAGAGAGAGAGAGAGAATGAAACTGTGTGGGAGAGAGAGAGTTGCGGTAGTAAGGAGAGGAGAAACAGAAGCTCAGACTTGTGTATGCATGCTGTTGGCCGATATAATAACAGTACAATAACTTGTTTAGTTAGTGCCGATATGGAGTCGATAATTCCGTGACCATCTGCCACAATGCTTTACTTCTCTTACCTCCTACACTCCAGGCTTTTACAGATAATATACTTACGTAGATTGTAGCTGACGTGTTTGCACTATACGGTCGCTACCTTTTGCAACAGCTGTAATATAAGTTAAATTTTGGAGACTTTCTCATAAGTGTGAATTCACATATGTATTCGACTAAAAGTGATGTGATACATTCAAGTAGATAGAAATTATTTTAAGATGAATGCATAACACCTTATATATACCTTTATAAATATTTATTTTTAAATGACAAGAATAATAATTCATGGCATAACATTGGAGTTAGCAATTACACATGCATGTTATATTACATTTAAATGAGAAAATTAAATTTTTAACTTGAAAAAATGTAAATTAAAGTAAAATAATTAAATATAAAATAAAACTTAAGTTTTTAATTAAGAATATATATTATTAAATATGAGATCCTAATTTTAATAAGAATCTAAGGAATATCTAAGTAACGATTAGTTTTCTAAAATTAATTAATATTGACAAATTAAATGACTACTTTTGTTTTTTATGTTCTATAAAAATACTATTCGAGTTTATATTAATTTCATAATTATTCATATAAAGTATATTAGATTTATTTCCGTTCTTGAATAGTACAAATAATAAGTTGGAGTCCAGTTCTAATAATTTCTTGTTTTAATTTAAGTTCTCTATTTGAAAAATCTTCTTATCTGCGTTTATAATTATATCTAGCCTACATTTAGTTTTTCAGTGTGAAATATTAGAAATTTATGTTTCATTCGAAAATAAATGTTTGTTAACAATGATTTTTATTATTAGAAACGATAAAAAAAACGTTCATTTCACTTCATTAAACTACTGCCCTTATAGCATTCAAATTATAAAAAATGTGTCCTTTATTTAAATCTATATTTACTTATGTATTTATAGAAAATTATGTTTCGCCAAAGTAGCTATCATGAAAAAAAAGAACTTAATTTTCTATGTATCTAATTATTTTTGCAGATGCGTTATCTTTTTATTTGAAATTTCTATAGAATTTTTTCATAAATTCGAGAATATGAGTGACTCAAGTCTTGTGAGTTTATATAAAATATTTTTTACCATTTAGCAAAATTATCAAAAATAAATATACTTACTTTATTTTTTATTTTATTATATTTTTATTTTTTGAAAAAGTTGATAAATTTACAAATTTATTTAATATTTTCTGTTCTTATTCATTATCAAATAATATATATTTTGGTAAGTAAGTATTAAAAAAACGTTTTCAGAACATTTATAAATAAGTTTTCGTTAGATAAATTTGTTTTCCAATTTATATTACTTTTTGAATACTTATAAAAATACCAATTATAGAAGCAGACTTAAAAGTCTTTCAAATCTGGAAATAGTGTAAATGTATGTACATATATGTATTTCAGTTGTCAACTATCATTAAAAAAAGTACCTCAATAGTTTAAGCAATTCGTAATGTCGCTTTTAACATTACAATAAATAGTTAGATATGAATAAAATTGTTGAACAAATTAAAACTTGAAGTATATATATCTAATACAGGTTTAATAATTTTCACTACTGAAAAGAAGGTCATACTTAGCTAATAGAAATTGTCTTCTGAAAAGCATGAAATTTTGAATTATCGTGTATATCTAAATCAAGGTTATATACAAAGATATACTGCAAATACTTTTTAAGCAGTAAAGCGAGTTTTTGTACAAGAGAGTAACATCTATAGGTAAATACGAGGTGACAGAGATAAAGTGCTAACTGCTCCTCTGGGAAGGAATGTCTGGTATGCACATTGGTCTTTGACTTCAACTGTAATGACTGCCAGTGGGATTTTCAATGTAGACCTTTCATCGAAAGAGGAAAAATAGTTCTACTTATTTATATACCCACAGTCGTTAAATACTTATAAAATAATTTGCTTAAATACGATTGCTGAAAATATCTAATTGGAAAAATAATACGCGAATTTTTACAAATTATCCACACTGTTGAAGGTAATAAACCTGGACTTACAATTTCTTTGTTGTCAGACATACATATTTATGCACCAACAATTTGCAAAACGTTGCTGCAAAGTTTATATACCTTACTTCATACTGGTTTTAGAAATTATAATTTCAATCTTAAAGAAAGTTCAAGATATGTCAATGCATGATGTAAGAAAATTGATATACAGTAAACCAATATGGTCCAAAGAGGTCTGGTAAATTTACAAATTCTTTTCTAATATTTCTTCCAAATTTTCTTCAACTATTTAGTTAGACTAATACATTATCTAATTTCAATTCATGTTCATTAATCATCTTACTTAAGTAATGTGAACACTCTAAAAATCATACCAAAAAAGAAAAATTTTTTAATTAGAAATGTATATAATTTTAAAGAAGTTTTTAATCTTAATTCATTATTTTTAATGTTATTTTAAGTAACTTTGATATTTACTATAATCGAAAATTTATATTTTATCATCGATTACCTTATATTTTATTTTAATAGAAATAAGTCTCAATTCTATAAAATAATAGAATATACTTTCCATGTCTATAAGAAACTTAATATTTATTAATAAACATATATTTTTTATTCTTGCGTTGGTAAATAATAAATATTATTAATCAAATCTAATATAGATACACCGTAATCATATGAATTCCGCGACAGACTAAAAATTACAAAGTATTTAGCCTCACTGGACAATGTGCACCACGTTGACTTTCATTCTAAATGGACCTATCTCCAAAGAGTTAAGACCATATGTAATGTACAATAGAAAGAGATATGGTCAAGCTGACAGAGGCAGAGATAGCAATGAGAACGACATCGACGACGACAACAGCAAAATGTTGAATTCCAGCCCTTGATAAATTTTGATTATTACTAATAGGTGACACGTGAGAATTCATAATTAATAATGATGAGAAACGTACAGGAATATCTTCATATACCTGTAGGCATGAACCTTGACCGTTGGTTGATGTTTCCAACCGCGTATACATCATCAGTCGGATCCATTATGCTTATGAATATAAATGTGGTGCCCCTTGGGTGCAGGAAAATGGAGAGTGGACTAGCGCCATAAACGTATAAAAAATAGAGAGAGAGAACTATAATTACCTTTGTACCCTGAATTAGCACAATGAAGAATCGAATTATTACGACTTTAGCTGTAATACCAATGGTATTCCTATGAATCAATGTACACAATTCCTGTATCTGTGCTTAAGCACAAAGGCATATTAACGCATATCTTATAACAATATGGATTGCTACTCGAATTCTCAGATTGAATCCTTCGCGTTATACGATGCAATTTTTCAACTGTAAAATGTGCTAAATAATAATTTCAATATACGATGTTTTTGTTTGATAAAGTAGAAACAATTTAACAAAATATGATGTACTTCTATGAAAATGCATTTCGAATTTGAACGATTCACATTTATGAAACATTTTTTAATAGAGAATTGTATTCTTCGATTTAGTAGTAGTATATATCAAATAAGCAACGAATTATCATTTTAACGTATAACGATGTAGAAGAACCTTATATTCATTAAAAATATGAATTTTAGCTTTCCGTTAAGTCCGTATATTATCATGAACTAATGTTTTTTTATTGCAAGTAATCAAAAAAATTACTGTTAAAAATGCCGTTAATTTATTCGAATTAAATACATAATAACAAAAATAATAATTGAGATTTAAGATGGAACTAACCATCTTAACTTACATAGAATTTTTATCATTGGATAAAGGAATTCTGCAGGTATAAACTTTTTAAAATATGCTCTACATTCGTACAAAAGCAGAAACTGGACGAAAATGTATGCAGTAAGAAACAGAAGCGAGTAACAAGAATGAGGGCAATTTTCGCACTTATCACATTGGCACGAAAGCCTCAATTAACGATCAAGTGAAACGAGTTAATAAGCGAGACTCATCCTTTCGTGCTATGGATTACCTCGTCTTTTCCAACAGATGAATGCACACCGTCGATTATCTTGTCCGCGTATGAATTTCCGTGTGCATCAATAACCGCGCGGTAGAACTAAATGCATTTGCATAAATGTGAAAAGATGAATCGAGGCACACGCGCGAAACGAGAAATTAATTTCTCGTTCTATTCTCAAACGGAACAAGTATGATTATATTAATTTTCTTTTTTGAAAATATACACATAGATGAGTTAAATCGAATTTCGGGATGTTCTGTAAATTCATGGTAATGTGTAGTACAAACGATTTACTACATTATGAATAAATTTGGTACGCATGAGTACACATTTTTTAATTAATAGTTTCAGCAATTACCTCCTTTTGAGTATTTGAATTATTTTTATCCTTGTATTTATCATTTTTAAAACTTAATTAAATAATTTAATCACACTTAATGTACAAAAATACTTCTTTTGTAATTTTAACTCTCTTACGATGTAAATTAATACCATTCTTCCAAAAATGAATTTGTTAGTTGAAATATAAATAATATACCTTGTAGCATTTCGAGCAAATAATGCTATTTGAGACAAGTGTTTTAAAATAAATATTCCAAATGGTAATAATTCATATTATAGAAGACTAATGTCAATATTGAATATTAACATTATTTCAATTATAAAATATTATAAGTGTATAAAGAATGACATCATTTAGGAATGATATATCAATTTTCGTAATTTTATTGCAAATTTATTTGTTTCTTTCTAAATAAAAATTCTGTAGATATTTTAATATGCATCTTCTAATAGTCGAAAAAACATTAAAAATCAAATTTATACTCAAATTCATGTTTTTTAAGCTACTATTTCTATTTTTAAATCAAGATAGTAATTTCCCGACTGAACGTAAATTTTCAGGTATACTCTGAACCTCCAGAACTACAGTGAAAAATGCATATATTAAGGCCGAATGAAAATTGAGTATTGACACTGGATTCAAAATTGAACTCGGCTGATGTAATACTTCTTTTCTATAACACAAATATATTTACATAAAAACTTCTATTGCAGGAAAAAGTATAGCAAATAAAAATGAATCTAAATGAATAATAAATGAAAGTTCATAGTATTTTTAATCGAAAAGGTGAATTTTATACTAAACTCATTTAAGTATTGAATTTTTAGATAATCATTATCTCAAAATGTAGAAATGTAGACTGAGCAGTGTATAATACTAAATTTATATTAGTTTTTAGTTATTTTATCCTAAATAGGTAAAATACTTTCAGCTAGTTTAAACTTATTTTTCTTGCTTTGAAATATGTGGTGACTAGTGTTTGTACTATTCCTAGCAGTTTTCTGATATTTTTACAACGTGTAATTAATAGTATAAAACTTGAAAAAGCATTTATTTCCAAACGTTCAGTTATTTGTAGATTATTTTCATTAGAATATTGATACCCAATTTTAAATTAAAATGCATATAAAAAGAAAGATTTTTTATATTTAAAATGTTACATATTATTCTATAGAGATTTTAGTTTGCATTGTATTAACTCTAGATATTTAAGTAGAAAAATCATGCAAAAGCTGAAAGATGGAAACGATATTGGTAGTGTCGGATACTTTACTTTAGACGAAAAGAGGATTTTTAAAGCAGCAGTAACATACCGGAAAAATGGCGTGTCACTGTTGCGCACCAGATGACGAGATCAAATGAGATTGGGCAGCCGGGAAAATGATAGGCTACACAATATACATATATATAGGATGCAAACAGATCACGTATAAATGCTTTCGAGCACACATACATACATGCATATTTATATATGTTCCAGTTATTTTACAACTGAATATATGAGCTCATACATATATACGTGTATATATGTCGACACCGATAGATTATATTTTTGTACAAGTATATATGTAGAAGATAAAAGGGGAAAAATATCAAGCAAAATACTTTTAACCATCTGCTTTTCAGATAATTACATTACCACTCTATTACGATGTCGGTGCTGCTGGTGCAAGTCGTGTTGATTACACGATGTACGAGGGAGAGAAAACGTGTTCTACCCTTACGTACGTTCATGAAACTCTTGTCTATTACACATTTTTTATGAGATATAGAGGACTGAAAATTTCGAGTACATTTTATTTATTATTATTATTTAAAATTTCTAATAATAAGAAAATAATATAATAATTTCTTAATGTCTTATAATCGGGAAATTCCTACAAGAAATTCCATAGGAATATTATTGTATTCGAGAAAGATTTTTGAAATATAAAAATATAGATGTATTTACTAACAGGTTAGAATTAAATAATCAGAGAGTATAGTTTCGTATAGTTTCACTTAAGTCTGTATTTTTTAGTTCCGATAATAAGTTATATCAGCGAAGCTTTAGAATACTTTTCTATAAATATTTTGATATCATAATAGATGGTATATATGGACGATGTTCTATTTCTTCAAAGTATTTTTTTATTTCTTGTATTTCGCTCTTATACGTTTATTAAATAATAAAACTTATTTTATTCGCATGAATTATAATACATTTAATTAATTTATTATCTATACCATATATTAAATGGAACAAAAAATTGAAAATCTAAAAAAGAAATAATTTTTTTCCCTAATAATAAATGTGAAATTTAATATATTTAAAGTTTCAGCATCATTTAATTTATATTAGTAACATTAATTAGTGCAAAATAAAAAGTATTTTATAGATACATAAAAGAAAAAACTTTTGTCTAAGTAAAAAATTTTTTGAATAAAAGTTTGAATTTTTTTAAAAACGTATTATATTCAGAATTCTGCAACATAAAATTTCATATTGATTGCTATGAATATCTCATAAAGTATATTACACAATGGACATATTAATGTGAAGTAATTCAAAAGAATATTCCGGTATATTTAGAGGTTGCGATCATATTGCGACGTGTTTTTGACCCGGATCTGGAGTTTTGAGAGCGTAGGAGTACATTATATCGGTTGGTGCCTACGTTTGTTAATTCGAAACGACATACAGGGAACGACAGCAAAAAGGATTCGTTTCGATCTCACATTCTCTCCGTCATTTCATCTATATCTGACGCATAGTGCTTATTGCGTTAGTTTGCCAGAGTTTGCAAAAAGGAGGGGAAATAGAAAGGAGGTGAGAAATGCTTCTGTTCTGTCTTCGAAGGCATGGGTAGATGAGTTTTCGCAACGGCGCTTTAGATCTCTCTCTCTCTCTATCTCTCTCTCTTGCTCTCTGTCTACATAAATACATACATACACACAAACGTAAATACAGATATATTCGCCCTCTTTCTTCTTTCTACTATCTTCTTATCAGCTTCATTTTGTTAAGGAGTTTCGCGAGCTTAATAGAATCACGTCTAATTCAGTTTTTTACGCTTACGAAAGGCCAGTTAAGACTTGTCCAGTATTATTAAACAGAAAAGTAAATAAACCGAGGGTAGTTGAATTAAAAAAGAAATTCAATAAAGAACTAAGAAAACATGCAATCACAGCTAATTAAGTTCACTGAATACCTGTTTTATAGAACTTTATAGAATATTCGTTTAAATTTAAGTAAATAAGTTTTTCTTAATTATAGATGCTTAGAGAATTTTTCTTATTTATTCAAATATTAAAAATGGTAAATGATATTTGAAGTAATTTTTTTATATGCATTTATATGTATATATATATATTAAAATTCCATAAAACAGGTATTCAGTGAACTTTATTAGCTCTGATTGCTTAATTTCTTAGTATATAAATATAACTTAAGAAAAGTTACGTTTTCATAGAATATATTATTAATTATTTTTTAATTTTAAAAAATAATCTTCAGAATATATTATATTTAAAGTTATCATATTTATATGAATTCAATATTTATTTACAAAAAGTAATTGCTATAAAGTAGTCGTTTATACCTCGTGCCGAAAGGTTTTGCGTGGGCTATTTTCATCGTGCTCATGCACATGGTGATCCCATACATGTGTACATCTAGTTGTATAGACAGGCTTATTATTCCACTTTCAGAGTGCGTTAATTTCCACTCTACAGAGATCATTGAGTAACGCGAGCATAAGATTATTTGAAGATTTAACTAAGTCACGAGGAAAATAACTAAATACCATACATTTTGTAAACTTGCATAAGTTTATTCAATGTCAGAATATATAGCATCCATATATCCACATTGTAGCGTTTGCATCAATTCTTGAAAGTTGGAAAGACTGACAAGATGAAAAATCGTCTGAAACTTTTTCTTAGTGACATCAGATAATCATCAATGAAGCATCTAATGTTCTGTTTATCCAGTTGACAACAAAATATACAAAAGAGACGCTGGCAACTAGTTTTTACCAATGTTATTAATTCAACAGCCTATTTTTCATGCGCATTTTGACTCCTAAAAGTAAGGAGCCTTATATTTGTTCCTACGGTCTTAGAATTGATAATGGTACTAGCAAGTTGTCCGTCAAACTACTGGGTGAATTATTATGTGACCGAGCACCTGCCTTATGATTTATTGTAGCAAGAGGAAGTTATTCGGGGTTTCTTAAGATTTCGTTTCATTAAGTTAACCAGCGAGATTAGTATTTGTAGGGAATATTTTGAATCTAATGACAAATTCTGCCTAACAGCATAAACGTCACCATCGAAGTGTATCGATAAATATGTAGCCATTGTTCTATCGAAAATTTCTATGAATTGATCGGAACTGAGAGTTGATACAACCGTAATGTTTACATTATGTTGATATCATTATTAAGGCCTATCAGATTGTGCATTTTACAGAGAAGCATAAATGGCTTCTATATTCCTAATTGTGGATGAGAAAACAAGGCGTTGCTTACGGCTGAGTATCTGTTTGTAGCTTAAGAATTGTATATGAATTACTTATTAATTACTATTACATATTAATAGCCCTTAAGAATACGGCTAATTCTTTCCCCAAGATTATTGATCATACCATCTAGCCTACTTTGTTTCTTGTTTGGCTAAACATTGCAACTTTAATCTGATTCACGATCGAGCTTCTGCAATGAACTTCTCTGAGGCGACCTGTGGTAAGAGATAGTTGCATACTATGTTATTATGTATTCAAGTTACGTGCCCTTTGGAGCAAGCACTTTTAGTAATCACGGTGACAAAAACATATCAAAATCAAGTCATGATTCAAGTAGCGATGGTAAACTAGCTCTTCCTTACTATGGATTGAGGTTATTTATCAGGTCGCTTTGTTCAGTGTCAGTAAACACTTTCTTTACAGCATGTTGACCAATATTGTTACCGGTTGAATTTGTGATGATCAGCGTACTCCAGATAAACGCAGGGACGGAAATGAATATTATCCACTAATGCAGCCACATGGAAAGTTTGTGATCTCTTACTAGCTTTATATTTCAACTCGTATGTAGATATAAAAGGATGTAAAAAATTAATAAGAAAGGATGTGTATGCAAATGTGGAAATGATATTTGGCAGAATTTCATTATGCAACAAGGCAGAAAGGATGTAGAATAGAGTATATGTATTTGTTTTTAAAATACGCTTATTTTTTTCTATTTACAATGTCAGAATACAGTTGAATTGTTAGAAATATAACTAAATACTTTTCATTACACTATAAACTTGTAAAAATTTTCTTTACACAGTATCGCTGTATGAACGTCCATATAATGTGTCTTAAATCGAGATAACAGAGATGACTGACTAGGTGAGGAGAAAAACAAGAAAAATGGTGCGTTGAGTGTCACTCTAACATCGTTGGCAAAGTACCGAACTTTCGTTCGCCACTAGGTACACGATAACTCAACGAAAAAGACTACAAATTAGCACGGATATGACGCGTATGTAACGACTCGCTACAACAACTTCTCTTGAAAGAGATAACATTGCAGCCGTTCATATCGTACGTTTCCATCATTCGCGATGTATTGTTGAACCATCCCGTTTCCTTGAACATAATCTCCATATCACCTGGTATATATCTTCCTTTTGTCAGATCCATTTAAGTACATTTATGTGCCAAAAATTTTCCTCCTCGCCTTGTATGCACATGTTGTCCAATGTATCGAATGATTCGATATTCATGTCATTCGGCGAATACTTCTGATATGATCTTTTTCAGATACGCTAATAAACGTGATGCTTACTCTCATTCTTGTTCTCTCTAATAAATCATTGAATATAAGTAGCGTGATTATACTATTATTTATTTCAGGATTTATTCGCGTTGCTTATGACTTATCATAATAATCTGATGTTTGCGAATCTTAATCTGCAATTCCTTAAAGATTTATTTTGTTCATTTTATTTTAACGAGATGAAAATGGATTCCAGAAAGAACTTAATATAACTTCAACTAGTCGTAGACTTAGTAAATGGCCAATCCCATCTTGTACAATCAGAAACAAATATTGAACTTTATTTAAATATATTCGACATCCTTATGTTTATACCCATAGTTTTTAGTTTCCCATCGGATTATTTTATATTTGGAAATTCATTTTCACACCTAACTTAAGAACAAGCTTCATAAAAATTATAATAGTTCTTATAAATAGATTAATCTTTAATTGATAATATTATTTCCTAAAGTTATTTTAAAATATTTCAGATTGAGTTATTAAATTCATGGTCACGGTTCTTTATATTACTTAAAATATAAATAGGTTTGGATGTAAATATTACTTCACTAAATGGACATTCAATTAATTTTCCTGTTATTGTGGTAATAGAAATTCTATGCAAAATAATTTTTCAAGATACGGAAAATTAAAATGACTACTGTTTTTATCAATTCAAAATTCGTTACTAAACGAAAAGTAATTCTTAATACAATTTAAGTTTTATAATGTTAAGTTCAGTTTTTAAATTCACTTTGAGTTTACGACTTGAAAATAAATTTTATAAATAGATTTTTAACTGCTTATGAATAAATTTAGTCAGCTAGTTTGCATTATTACTAGTTATAACGTATATGAGATATAATATATTAAGGAAAAGTTCTCTTAACGTAGTAATATTATTAAAAATTTAATCCTATAAATAATTAAAATTATTTTCTAAAGAAAATAATTGTTTTAATACGTTTGTAAGTAAATACTATCTTATAATTCATACATTTTTTTAAAGCAGTCAATATGTACTATTTATTTAATGCGAAATATTTTCTAAGAATTCTTTTTAAGAAGAACAATAAGTTATGTAAGAGCATAAGTAAGACATAAAGGAGACAAATACAACATAAAAACATTTGAAAAGAATCAGCAAAATTTGCGGAAATGTCAGGAATTGATGCTTATGAAGGATATAGAGCATTACTGAAAGATCTTCGTACGTAGTTGAGACGTGACACTTTGTGAGAGCACAAAGACATTAAGATCGTCCACTCATTGTGTACGAAACGTGCGTATTTTCTTTAAAAGTAGACGAAAGAAAGAAGTTAGTAAACATTTACTCGCAGTTAAGGCAAACAAAAATTTGTGATAAAAAATAAAATAAAAACCTGAATACGATAAATAGTAATAGCAGCAACAATAGCAGCAACAATAGCAGCAGTGACAATAATAGTAATAGAAGTAGTGAAACCAGCTATTGTGCAATATAACGATCTGCTTATATTATCTCTCTTTTTTCTACGTAGTCGAGCTTACTTGTGTGAGACGCCGATAAAAGTGTTGGCGGAGGCGTCTAAAAGAAATTATACAAGAAATGCAATTTACTCACATGTAGAATTTGAAACCGACCTTTGTCATGCTAATTTGGAACATATTTTAGCTCCGTGCCCTGGCTTTCTTTCATTTTTTAACTGCGTACGGCTTTATTCTTCTCACCTTGTATTTTATTTACGTATTTTTATTACAAATATATTTTCCAGCTTTTATTTCCCGGAGTTTTAATTACTTCAAGGTTTATGAACTTTGTTTTCATTTTTATATTTCAGTCTGTAACCGCTTTGCCAGTGGAGTTCTGTCGATGATCGGCGCAGTAAATCCCGATTCATTCGACATTCTACACTCATACAGTAACACCTTTCAAATGCCCTTTGTTACTCCATGGTTTCCAGAAAAGGTAAAAATAAATTTATTTCGAGATATGTAATAATTACTAATCTAAACACGAATAAATATAGTCGTGCAAACTTTTATAAATACTTATTTTTTTTCAATTTATAATCAAAATGTGTACAATAATTGAAATATTTTTTTTATATTAATTGAATATTTGTCTACCTTATAATTTTCGTATTTAATCTCAATTATGTTTAAACAAATTTTGCTTTTGTTTATAAAGTTTAACTTATAAATGATAGATAATTCTTTTAGAAAATAATATTTTATACTATTGCTCGATAGAAAATAAAAGCATTGATTATAATTCAAAATTTTATATTTATTACAAATATGTAAATCTTACTAGTTTTTAAATACATATCATTCTATATACGATACCTTTAAATCAATTATATACTCAATAAAAAAGTTTTAATCTTAACCTTAACTTATCCAAAAGTTAAGTCATATGATTAATTAAAAACTTAGAAAATTTCTGAAATTTCAAATGGCACGTACTGTATATTGTATAAAAAGTACATAAAATTCTTTATAATAATCAATGAGTATATATTTCAAATAAGAACAAAAGAATATTACAGTATATTAAAATATTTTAATCATTATTTATTATCAAATTACGTAAATATTCACAGCACTATATTTTAAGGATAATAATATATTATTTATGGTTAGAATAAAAGGAATCCATTCAAATCACTGAGATTGGTTTTATAATAGAATCGTAGATTTTCATTACAATTACAATTTTATCACAATAAAATAGTGAGCTTTATATAGTTGTGATATTTAATAGACAATTAATAATAGCTTCATCTTTCTTATTCTTATAAAAATCATATGTTGTTATCAATATACTTATGTACATTTCAAATTGTAATTATTCAAATATTATTTAAATAGTTTAAAAATTTAAACTATTTAAAATATAGACAAAAAGTTGTTATAATTAACAAAATTTCAATAAGATACTTTTATTTTTAAATATTAATTTTATGATATTGAAAAATATTAGTATTATTTTATTATTTTTGTGACATGATAAAATCCTTTTTTGCAATATATTAATTAAATTTAAAATAATTATTTCCCAAATATTAAATTCATTTGTTTTTTCAATTATATAATTTTTAAATGGTTGTTTTATACTAACTCTCGTATAGATTAAACTAAGGAAAAGTACTTACAGAAAACAAATATTTTAAAAATCTATCTTATTTTCAAAATTTAATATCATAGAAATTGTATGTGATATTAAATAAACTTCGTTATCTAGAAATTTTTAGTACTATCTTGTATATATTATTAAGTATATGGAGGTTCAACATCTAATTATAATATATATGAAGGCGTAACGTCTAATTATAGTAACATATGTTTCACTTACGACTATAATTTATGACATTTTGGAAAGTTGAAATGCATGTGTTCACATCACTATGTATATCAAAGTTTCGTTAGATTAATATTTAATCCTACTTTGTTAAATATATTTGAACATGTATAGATAAAACTATATTAATTAAACATTATTTAATTGTATACCGCTTTTTATGATAGTGTTACTTTTGTTTTTTTCTATATTTAATTCACAGACATTGAATATTGCATTAAAAAAATCTAAAATTTATGTGAAATATGTTTGCTTGATAAATAAAATCAACAATTTTAATTATCTCGTTAACTACATATTAAGTAAATACTTATGACATTGATCGTAATAATAAGTTATTTTTTATTTGAACGTAAAATACTAGTGATAAATTCAAGTTTTTTCATTACATTCTGAATGATGTTTAACATATTGAAAATAATTAGTGTTTTTATACATTTATTCATATCAAGCTTCAAAACCTTCAGTTATAAAAAAAATATTCTCATGAATATACGAATATATCATTCTAAATAATTAAGCTAGATTAATTATACAATTAATTCAACTTTAACTGAAGAACATCATTTTTTATTATCAATAACAAAGTAGTAGATATCATAGACTAATATTTTTACATAAATAATCGTAAAATAATAATTTGCTCTACGTCATCTAAGAATAACTAGAGTATTTTAAAATAAAAACGGGTTTGGTCAGAGTAATGTATTATTGTTTAAAGATAAAAACAATATTTTTTTAACAAGAATTCAAGCTTGATTTTGTCATTTAAATGCTTTATAAAACAAGACCTGTGTAAATTTAAACTCTGCGGTAACGTTTCAAAATCCATTAAAGAAACACTAAAATTTGCATTTTTCACGTGCATCAAACTTTAAGAAAGACATGCTGGCGAAAGCACAACTCACGCAAACTCCTAAAATTACATAAATTAATAGGAGCACAAGGACGTTATTGTTGCTCGTTGAAATTTTTTTAATAAAGTTCAAGATGAAGAAAACCAATCAAAAATTTAAACAAGAAAGAAACTCGATGTTAGCAAAGTATTAAATTATTCTATATCTCCTTTTAAAGATCTGGAAGAAATAAATGAAAATACATATTTAAATAATTATATTATTTTATAAATTTGCCATTTTCGTAAAAAATAATTATTCTTTGAAAATTAAGCTGTTGATCAAAATATATTAAAAGGCAATTGATACTTGTATTATACATAACAATTAATAAATTAGAAATCCTGAAAATTTTAAGGCCAAATAACTATTCGGAAATTTCAAAAGCAAATGAAATCATATTTTCATAAGGATTAATATATTTGCTATTATTTTTTTTTTCTATTTTATCTTTCAAATACAATCTGATTTTTAGTTCGTTATTCTCTTATTAGTTTAATTAAAACTCGTATTAAAAATTTTTTTTATGACTAACTTTAAAATGAGAAGATGTTTAAAAGCTTCTTTTATGATAAACGTCGAACAAAACTTTTTTCTATTACTTAAATTAAACATACATATTTACTTTATTTTTAATAGCTTTATTGGTCACATATATGAAGCTTAGTAGCTATAGTATTGTTCTAAATTTTATAAAGTATAAAACATAATTTCATTTCTAAAAATAGATTATAACATTATTATAATCAGTATAAATTTTTATAGTTTAAAAGAACTATATTCAATATATTAATAAATTTAATAATCAACTTTATTCAATAAATTTTCAATAAATCTATCAAAAATAAAAAATAATGTGGTTAATGATTTGTATGATAACATTATTCTGATTCCAAATATTAGCATGAATATGATTTCATACTTATTTCATATATATATATATATATATATATATATATATATAATATAAAATAAAAAAAATTAAAACATAATTGAAAGATTTTATGTATTAATATATATTAAGTAAAATTTTAATTTAAGCTTACAACATTTTTGTTATGTTTCGAATATACCTATATTTCATTAAAAACATATTTTTCTTCATAGTCATTTAATTAGTTAAGATAATTTTTATTCAGAATTGCAAAAATACTCATTAGTTTACTAGTTTAAATGACTCGTTCAGATAAGCACTATTACACTTACGGAAGTTATTAAACAACTGACTTGTATGCAAAATATGTATTCAAATAAATATTATTATGAAAGATAACCAGTGATAGAATAGAAAAAAATGTATGAATTTTTTATAATTTTTAAGTATTCAAATCATTTCATTTGTTCGAATCAAAAACAAAATTATTTTCATCTATAAGGTTATCGAAATCGAACAATCTTACCGATGAGCTATCAAAATTGTCATGCGAATCTTTTAACTAATCGGCTTCCGTATATCCCTTCATTGGCACAGAAAGGCTTATCTCATAGTGTTTCGCTGTCTCATTCTTGCTCATTTCCAACTAGAGCATAATGACGCAAAGTTTCTTAATCTATCTCACACCCTTCCAACCCTTGCAGTAGTAAACACGCGTCGGTATTTAGTATTCACTTGTACAAATGCCGACATCCCTTCATGGATTAGGACAAACTAGGCGTAGCGACGAGGAAAATCTGGATGAAGATTATAGACAAGTGGGATCTTCGTGTGTTCGCAGGTCCTGACACCATCGTCCGGCGTTGTGGACTTCGCCATAAGCATGCGACCGGATTATCACCACGCCATCATCGATACAGTACGCCACTACGGATGGAAAAAAATAATTTATCTGTATGACTCTCATGATGGTAAGTTTCTGACAATTTTCTGATTCTGTATTTGTAAGTTATATACTTAGAAACAAAAAGAAATCATCTACTTTAGATATTGTTGTTATTTTCTTTTCAAATTATCGGTCTTCATACTGATTACATGTGCAATATTTCTTTTTTAAATTATTATTCCTTTAATAAATATGTAAAAACATATTTAAATTCAGCTTTACTCATTTCAAGTTTACCTGAAATGAGTATTTACCTGAAAGTGAATCGATTAAAATAAAGTATTTTCTTTTTTCTCCTTGTAAAAAGTTTAAAAAAGCGAGTGGATATTATTAGATTCTATAGTATTAGATAAATCGTTTTACAGTATAATCAAACTATAATTAGTAAAATTCATTACTGAAAAATTTTCACATGTTAATGCAAATAATTCATCGATAAAAACCACCATGTGCTTTTCTTATTGACTTACTTACACCTCTGTAATAATAATATCTGAATACGTCTTTTTTCTATTTTACAAAAGAATAACCATACATATGCTGTCTATTCAATCACTGATTCAATATTTTAATTTGGAAACATTTTTGGTACACAGTTAGCAAAGAAAATGATATATAATATGATAAAATATGCTAAAAGATAAAAGTCACAGTAGTTGAATATTTAAATAACACGTCTTGAACATTTTAACAAAATTTTTACAATTTTTTATAAATAATTGAGATTATAAACTCTATTTTAAATAAATGGTTTTAGCTTCAAGTTTCTCACTGAAAGCAAATGCATTTAATTTTACTTGTTGTATATATTTCGAAGTTCATGCTTTTATTTGAATAAAAATTAAGTTATTATGCTTTAAAAAGAGATTCTACATTAAAAAGAGAAAATTTACGAATAAATCTATTCTTCTAATATTTCAAACAGTAAACTTATTTTTAAAGAGTTCAATCTCTTTTTCCTTTATCATAATCCACATCAACCACACCTATTTTATAACTTTTTCATTTATTTGAGATTTTAAGTTTTCACAAACACTGTCCTCTTTTCATCAGATCGTTTCTTTGATTCCAAGCCTGCGCACTATTTTATGTTCGTCATCATGTTAGAGATATTTCGTAGAACCAACTTTTCCTTTTTAAAGGATAAGACAGAATTTCTATAAAATAGGAATATACCTAGTTGTTGTATTTTTTTACATTAAAATAATTATTATAAAATAATTTACAGATGTTTGGCTTCGTTTAGTCATCAATAGTCGGTATAAAACACAATAAACCTGAAGAAAAACTGCATTACAGACAAAGAAATATTGGAACGTAGAATTTTTATTCAAATTATTAGATATTATCGTATTTTCTAGATGAATATAAATATTTAAGGATTGAAAGTTAGAATTTACATATACAGTCTTCAAATAGAATTTTAGAGAAAGTCTAACGGAGTTTTCGTTTCATTTTTCAAATTTAAATACGAAAACCAAAATAGAAATTTTGCATGATATATATACAGTGTTTGAATCTCAGTACTAACTTTCGAAAATTTATGTAATTTTTTTAAATTTTCTGAAAAAATAATTATTTCCATTTTGAATTATTTGTACTTGGTCGTCAATGATATTTTCTTGCTTGTAATATTATTATTTTGTTGGAAAGAAATAAAGATTAAGGTAAAAGTGTATATATATATATATTATAACTTAGTCTCTCGAGGGAAATGTGAAAAGTTTTGAAGTAGAATTTTTAAGTTTATTTTTATTTTAAATTTTATGCAACTTCTAAAGAAAACACTAGCTCCGACGAAATATTTTTTAGTTCGAATTCTTTTAAATGTAGAAAAAGTTATAAAACTATTTTTATATTATTAGGTATAATAAAAATTTACAGAAAAATATTATTTTATTCTTTTCAACATATTTAAGTGTTAACTAAATGATCAATAATTTGTCCATTCAGTTAAACCTAATTTCAATATGTAATATGACTCTGCTCATATTTTAAATAAAGATTTAGTAATTATCATTGAATTTTAATTAGATTACCATGTGTTATAGGAATTATTTTAACAAGTATCGAAAAAGATGAATTTAATCGCTTGAATACGGCATTTCATCAATTATTTTTACGGTTCTTTATGAGAATCTTATATGAAAATAATATTATATCTTAGTTATTTTATCAATAAAAATTATTTAAATTAAGTAAATACAGAAGCTACATATGAGTTTAATAAATGTATAAGTCAATAAATCATGTTAAAAATTATCAATTCTTTAGAGTAAAATGTTTAGACCAAGTGAATATTTTATCAATTAACTTTCTAAACTAAATTAAATAAATAGTTTCTTCAACATTTTCTATATAGAGAATTATTAATGTAAAATAATAATTACAATATATAATCGCAATATCGTATTATCAGCGATACAATAATTCAATGTCAATACCCATAATATTAAAAACAAATTTTAAACAATATAGAAGAGATTAAGAAATATATTTATGAAAATTCTTCACCTAATTTATTAAATAATAATACTACAATATTACATTATATCTCTTCTCTATCGCTAAAAAATCTGGGAGATTATGCTCGATCCCCTCCTTGCATCCTTAAGCGGACGCATGAACTCGATGACAAAGCGGTCTGGAGCTTCCATCGTTCCTCGGGACGAATAACCGACGGTTCCGGCGTCTTAAATGAGAAAATAGCGTTATCCATTAATATGAATCAGACCGAGGACAAGCAGAATAGGAAACAAGTAATCTCTTTCACTCTTCTCTCTCTCTCTTAGTCTCTCTTATTCAGTTTGACTTTTTTTCATTCTTTACCTTCCATTCGTTCATTTTTCACTCTTTAAATTGTGGTGTAGGTTAAACAAAAACTAAAGTAACTCTAAATTTTAATTATTACACTTAAATAAAAAGAGAAAGTAATACATTATGATATTAATATTCTATAAATGAATAGTCCCATAAAAATACCTACAATGTTATATAATCAAATCAACTTTGAAACATCTAAATTTTACGTGATTTTTACTTTCTTAAATTAAATAAACTTAATCAAGCTTCGACTCATTTTCATTTTACTTTTATTGTCTCTTTGTTACTAGAATTTTTCAGTTTATTAAGCTGAAATATGATTATAACACATTCGTATGTCACCAAAGTTATTCAGAATTTTAAAAATATATTAAAAAATATTTGAAATGCTATTTAGACATTTTCATGAAATTCAGTGTATTCAGTTTTCAGATTTACCAAAAATGTACATATTTAAAATATAATTTAAAAAATAATAATCTTTAAATGTATATAACTTTATATATATATATATATATTATATAAAGTATATAACATATACTTGAAGAAACTGTATGAATTATAAAACTTCAATTTTCTTTCATATTCCCCTTCTCACTTTCTCTCTCTCTCATCCTTATTTACTTTCCCCCTCTCTCCCACTCGATCTTTGTCTCTGACTACTTAGCTGTCCTTCTTGTTCTAAAAATTTGAGTAAAATGACTTGTAATGACATGTTTAGATTCAATTGGATACAAATGAAAACTCTAAAATGATATTCTCATATAGAAAACAAAGCATGTTTTTAACCGTCAAATAATGAGCGTATGTTTATAAAGATGATTTTATAAAAATTTCGTCATTTTGTAACTTTACTAGGAGATCATTTAATATACTTTGCACATTTATTCGAAAATTAATAATAATATTTTATGTTAGGAAACTACAATAATTTAATATATTCTCATCAATCCCTTTGATGAAAGATAATTGTTGTAACATGTGACGTTTGTGAATTTTATAACATTTTAAATTCTTATCACGAGAAAGTAATCAATAATAATAAAATAAAACTGTGGAATTATCTTTTTAAGATAAATGTTAAATGTTAATGCCACACGTAACGGTCATGTGCTTTTTTATTATGTTATAATTCCTTTAATGCACTTCAATTATGTAGAAGTCTTCCGAGAATTTTAATATAATTTATAAATTTTTAGTATTATAATAACTTGTTCAAATAATTACTCTGAAAATCATTAACAGAGAAAAATCTAAACAATAATTAAAGGAAGAAATCAAAATGAGCTTTCTTGAATTTTCTCTTAAATATAAAAATTTGATGAAACTAATATGAGAAAATTGAAATTCTTTGCAAGTATAATTTACACAATTATATTACATTTTTGTATTAATGAGATTATTTTCATACTATACAGTAGCACACCATCTTAAACCACACATATAACTTAAAATGAATAATAAACATTATTTCTACAATATTATCTAAAACTTGTATTAATATCGAGTATTTATTATAAAAACAAAAAATTAAAACACCTATATTTTTAAAGTTTTTGTAGTAAATATTTTTCATTTAATATATTACTTATGTTTATTACTTGCTATGTTGATAATTATTCTATTTATGAAATATTGTTTTAATAGTTCTATGATTTTATTGTGTTCATAAGTTATTAATTATTAAAGCTTATCTTTACATTTAAATTTTTTTGCAAAAGTATCGTAGGTCGTATAAAGAAGAGGTCAGTTTAATTCTAAATAGTTTTACTGATAAAATCAATTTAGTTAAAGCAGTTGTAAAGGATAAACCCGTATTAAGTTATGCGTTATTAAGTAATAGAACTACTTTCTTTAAATAAAATATTAATATAATTTTTTTCAGAAGTAAAAATTATCATTTTCACAAATCTGATTATACTCGCATTTATTATGTAAATTAAAAATATTCGGCAGTCTTAACGCTATTTACTTTATACAAATGCTTTCTTTTATTTTAATCTATATATTTAATTTAATTTTTATAATTAGTAAAGTAATAGATTGTATTGCATGTACATTGTACATCAGTAAAAGTGTTTAACTTGTATGATACTTTATTCTATATAAATTTTTATGCACTTATTGATCGGCATATATAATTGTAATAACATATAATTATATAAATTTTATGTACTAATACAGTAATTATTAATAATTCATGTTTATGATTCATAAGAATAGTAAGTTAATTTCTTTCGAGTAACTTTTGATTATACTAGTTAAATATATATTTAAAATATTGTATGAAAACATTTTTTTTTATATGGAAGACTGATTAAGGATCGCATATTTTCAAAAAATTTTATTATTAGGATTATTGATTCGTAGAAGCCTATATAGTAAAAATTGATACTCTGTTCCCTCAAAGAATAATAATTATGTACTTTAATATTCATTATTTTTTAAACTAATTATTATGAATGCATAAGCTGTATTAAAAATGTATGCATCAGAATGAAACCAATTTAAGCTTTAATTTAAGACAGGTATTCTTACGCATTATAAGAATCAGATTCATTACTTTATCCAAGATTGCCAGCTCCTCTTCGTATTATGTAAAATAGTACCAAATACACAATAAATTTTAACAATAAATATTTTCTGGTTTTATAAAGCAATGGTTTTTAGGGCTGATAGTTTTTTAACACATAATGATAATTTTAATTTTTGTATATTCTTCTGAGAATTTAATAAATATAACTATGTAAGTTTAAGCTTATAAAACTAATAAGTGCGTTTTAATCGAACACAAAAGAAAATTATGTAGATACAGTTTTGCTTTTTGCATAACTTGCGAAAAAATAATGATATCATCAGATATCTACAAATAAGTACTTCAGTCGTTGTATTAATATCACTATTATATATAAAATATTAATATAAATATAAGTAGTTTGAGTTACAGCAAAATTTTTCTTCATTTCTTAATCGTCTTCTGAAAAGATGCTTGCAAATATTGCCAAAATTTATTCTAGAAAGTCACGATTATCAAAACAGACCCACTGTTCTTATAAGCCAAAGATACAAAGAGCAACAGCAGATAACACAATAGAGAAAGCCCGTAACAAGAAGAGGCGCAGAGCGAATAAAGCAAAAAGAAGGGATCTGCGTAGATAAAGGGGGAGAGGGATCTGCGTACGTTCCGTCTAAGCGGTACTCTGAGTTAGAACAGCGCTTATAGTAATGGCGCGTTTTGCGCTCGTTAATATTACTTCGTCGTGCGCCGTTCGCTCATTCCCCCGATCTGCCTTAACGACGGAAGCTGACTACGAATACCGTGACCGCATGTATCGCGAAAGTTTCAGAGGAGTCCGGCTGCATGGTAGCCCGCAATAATAGATGTTTAATTATCGTTAAATACCAAGGCTTCCTAGTACTGAAGTGATTAATCGAAAAGTCAAACCGCGCCACTGCGGGCGTGCTTATATCTCGGCTCTAGATTCATTACTCGAAGCAACATGCTACTATTATTGACGAATTTCTCCTGAGAAATGGAAAAAACCACGAGAGAAATAATTCTTGGTAAGATTCTTATATTACGTACATAATTTCATATCCCGTCGCAGGTTATTAGTTTTTTCGTTACTTCTATATCGACCGTCCGAAGGATTTATCGATGAATATTCTATAATTACGACGTTTAACAACGTAGTTATTGATCTCTCCGATACGCTTTTTTTCAAAGTTTTAATTTATTGAAATATTTGTATTAATTTCAGATTTTTCAATCTACATAACTCGTGTCCACTTAATTTAAATTTCCAAACGGGTATTTGTTGTATGTTTTTATTTTCCATATCTCTCACAAGTTTTTTAAATTTTTTAAAGTAAAAGACCTATTGTATTCAACTCCTTAATTCTATTTAAATAAATCTATATTATAGATTACATTTCTCTCAATAATTTTTTAAATTTTTATACATACTGCTAATGTAGAAGTCGGATAGTAACATAATAAATTAAACCTGATATTAAAATTGAACTCTAGAATTAAAAATGAACTCGATCCTAACCCAAAATATTTTTATATTTTAATTTTTTTTTTAAAGTTTCGAAAAATTAAATTTCATTTATTACATTTCTTATTTGCTACTATATTTTCTGCGATAGAAATTTATGATCAAGTAAGCTATATTCAGAATAAGATATTTTATAAGCTTAAGACATGCTTTTTTTGCTTCTGAAAAGAATGACTATAAATTACTAGCAGAAGTTTATGTTCCCATATTATTCTATTATAATAATAGTGTATTATTTATTTTATAATATCTGATATTTCTCCGATATCATCAGATATTCAATTCGTACAATATAAATATAAAGAAATAAATTTTATTGTGTACATAGAACATGTACATAGATTTTATACTCAATTGTTATGAGATAGATTATAATTTATAGCCTACATTCTAATAAGATTAATAATTTGAACAAGAAAATCTTTTTCTTTCCTTTTATTTCATATAAATTATACTATAACGACAGATATTTTATTGTCAATCTTTTACTCAATATTATCGTTGTAATTTTTTAATTATAAATCGCTTTGTAACTAGTAATTATAAATTTATGCTGAAAATAATTACTTTAATGTATAAATTCTATTCTTTCATTTTCTTATAAAAATGTGTATAAAAATAGTTTATAAATAATATTGTACACGTCATCAAACTTGATACTTGCATTATATTGTGAGTCAATACTGCAAATGTTAAAATTAATTATGTTTACATAATGATATGTATTTAATGAAAATTGTGTTTTATATATAAAAGATGTGTACTAAATTCACTTATTAATTCACAAAATAAATTGAGGTCAAAGAATGAGTCAGTAACAGTTTATTAAATGTACATTTATAATCCGCTCTAGTTTCTACAAAATTTAATTTCACTTAGCACTACGAAAAATAATTGAAATTTAAAAACGATAAACAGAAATAAATAACATATGGCACTAAAATTTAATATGAATCTCTTAATAAAGTAAAATAAATACCGTTTCTACAACAATAATTTTTCTTTACTGTATAAATGATAAATTAGTTGCAGATGTGCACGAAAAAACATGTCTACATCATTAAATAGATATGAAGGTAACGAGGCAAATACACACGGGATTTTTTTGCCAAAAAATTTGATGCAGTGCGTACAGCGCCTCCAGTGTAATTGTACGCGTGTAATTAACATTAAAGCGCCGGTGCGAAACAAAGTCTGACAGGACAACGTGATTAATCGATGTGCTTTGTAAGAATAAACTTGGGCTACGACGCTACCACCGAATTGTAGTCTAGCTTTTGAGAAATCAGAGGTAAATCGAGCGAAGGACATCAAATAGGAATAAACGGGAAGGCGAAAGTAAAGTAATTATGGATAAATGTCCATACAGTTAAAACATTTATATAGATAGTATTCACTGTGTAGAGCAATTTTTGACACGTTATTTATATCAAACTTTCTTTCAATATAAATTTTATTTAACAATTGTATTAGAATATTTTAACCTTTTTAATACATAATAATGACAAATATTTTTTAATACCAAACATATAACTTATAGGATTCGTTACAAAATTTATATTCAGTACATCATTATTATGTAATTTACTTGAATCATATTACTTAAATTTAATAAGAAACGATTATATTTAAAAGTACATTATGTTTTTATGTATAAATACACAATAATTTTTTCAATTTACATATCTTTATGAATTTTTTAAATTCAAAATTAAATTGCATATTTTATTGCTCGATCATATTCGATTATGGAAAATAGAAATTGTACAGTAACATGTATAACAGCATATCGTTAATTCTTGTCTATTAGAAACAGTTGCTAAATAATTTCTCTTCTGAAATTAATAATATTTGGATCATTCAAAAATCTTAAAGAATATTAGAATTGGATGTTTTCTAAAACAAATTTAAATTAATTAAAAAGCACCTTAATAGAAGTATAGATCATTTTTAAATGATTTTTAGATTTAAAATAATTAATTTTATTATATAGGCTTTGTTCTGCAGTTTTATTTATTATTGTATTTCTTCAATCTAAGTTCAATCAAAAATATTAATAAAATAGTTTTCTAAAAAGTATTATAGTAGGATAATTAGATAATTGCTGGAAATTTGAAATTTACTACAAAATTATTTTGAAATTCATTGACGAAAAATTAAAGGTATTAATAAGTACAAGAGTTAAGCTTAAATTTGTTCAAAACAGTTACTTCAAAAAATTGAAGAAGGTATTTTCAGGATTTTTAATTTTACACATTAAAAATAAATACTTAATTTCATTACTTTTTATAAATCATTATTACTAACAAATATATAAAAAATTTAAATACATGAAATCGTACTTATATAATTCACGAATAAAAAGAATTTTTTATTATCATTATATACCTTTAATAAACGCGCATAGCATTTAAACATTTTTATGTTATTATTAAGTACTCTTTCGGATAATGATATTAGGAAGAGATTCGAAACTTGTTGTAAAATATTTCATTTTCTAAAGAAAATAAAACTGTATGACTAAGAAAGTATTATATAAAATGATAATTAGATATTCTTGAAGTTCCAATGAAATAACCTTGAACTGAAGGATGCAGAAAGAAAAATAATGATTTATATTTGAACATCCGTTTAAAATAAAGTAAGACTTATTTCTACGTAATATTTGTATAAAAATATTATTATTAATATTTACATTTTAAATGTAAAGAATGTAGTATTAGAAATAAGTCTTAATCTTTTTCAAATATTTGAAAAAATATTTTAATATTATTAAATATTTAAATGTTAATATTAAAAAGAAAATGAATATACGACAAAAAAGAATTGAATCTAATGAATAATTAATTAATATTTTTTATCTAAACTTTCAAAAATAATTGCCTCTAATTTTTAACGATTAAGCTAAAATAAAATTCGTGATTCTAAGTTATTGAATATTGCACATTAAACTGAACTAAAGAAGTACTTATTCTACTCACTACTTATAATAATTACTACTTATAATAATCTAGAAACTACAAATATTATATTGAATAAAATGATTTTCATATTTTATAAACATTAAGAAACGTATGAAAAGGTTTATAGAATTTATGCCTGACCAAGGATGTTTAAACAAGACTAACTTTAGACAATTATTTTATTTATGTTTTTATCAGAGAAAAGGAGAGTATCGAAAATGGATCGGTGCACTATACAATATAGTTAATACCGCCTAACTATCAGAAAATGTATAATAATTGACTTCGTAGTTATAAAGATAAAGTGATAAAGTATTTTACAATATTTTACATAAGACAAAGACAAACGACTGCTTTTGAAAAATTATACTTCACTTTCAAGAGTATCTCTGATAAAACGAAAGCTTTTGCTACTGCATCGGTATAACTTCCACTTTTGTAGAAACTCCATAAGACCAGCATTGGTAGTTGCGAAACCCTTTGCAAAGTGGTGACGGTACTACGCGAAATTCGGAAGGAGCTTAATTACCGAATGCAAATGCAAATATACTTTAGGGACAGCGTCGCTACGTTATCTGGGATACATTTCTAGACTCGCCTATTATTCCCAAGAGCATTCTACCAATAAATGAAAAGAATTTTTGTAAAATCTTAAGAAAGTCTTTTAAAAATTAGAACTAATGCAAAAATGAAAATAATAGATACATAATAATAACATGTACATAAAGATGGTTGTGGTATAACGATCATAATCAAATCTTCCTATATACATGCATGAATTTTGTTCTGATTATGAAAAATCTTTATAATAAATTTACCCTCCTTATGTTTTTATGTTCTTTTTAGAAACTTTAATTTCGAGCAAGATGTTTTAAAATATGTTTTTAAAAACCTAGGCGTGCATGAGTTAAGTTCATAACCGGTTCGAAGCTAATAAAGAAGTTTATTTATATTAATTAAGTACATCACTAACGATAAGTTTTATTAAAAGTTCAAATTCGATTACCCTTATAAATAATGCATTTATTTTAATTAAGATAATAAGGAAATCATATGTTGATTTATTATTCAATAAAATAAATTTTTTAATATACAAAAACATGTAAAGCATAAAAATTTAAAACTTTATCTAGTACATAGTAAAGCTTTTAATCAAATGTCTAATGCATGTAATTATTACGTAGAAAACACAATTATCATTATTTAATATTTAATAATATTTCAAAACCACACAATTTCCAGTGTAACATGTCACATAAATAAATATCCAACTTAATGTTGATTTTACATCGAACTTTTCTAAAGACAATTAAAATTAAAAATTATACTCTTTGAATTGGCAATTACTTGATAATGATAATGATGAAATAAAACTTCCTACTTTTTATAGAATATATTTATATTTATACACTTTAAAAACTAGAAAGATTTTATTATGTATTAAACAATAGTACAAAACAATAAAAACATTTCGAATATAAGTTTAAAATATAATTTAATTATTTAAATTATTACATATAGTAGTAATAACATATATTTATTTTAATATTATTTCATTTATTCTCCACTTTGTTCTTGTCTTTCTCTGACATATTGTTTCTTCCTTTTCATTGTATTATTGTGAGTTTTTATATTTACGTAAAAATGTTTTTAATACACATTGCTAAAGTAATAAATGAATTTAATATTTTAAATATGTTTAAAATGTAATGAAAATTTAGCACTCATTTAAGCTCATTTTTAATTTTGTTTAATTCTGTTTAATTACTGTATATTATTCTCACTAATAGCATCATTCAATTTTAAACAAACAATGAAGCTAAAATCCTATTCTCGACAGAGAAAATCTTCGACCAATAAAAATATAGTGCCACGTTTTAACTTTATAACTAGCGAAATTGCAACGAGGATAAGACTTGTAATTCGGTTTATTTATTAAAAGGTAGGGAAGCAAGCGAAGTACGTAAAGGGATTCAATGGAAGAAAGTATGTTGTGCCTGGACCTGTATGATGTTGGATATACGAGAATCCGGGATAAACTTCAATTATTATAGAGTGACACGTAGTACAACATAATAGTACAATAAAAATGAAATGAAAATAAAATTATTAGGTAAAGATATGCAAGTATAAAGTTTATTTTTAGTTAACTTATTTATTAATAAGTTAATAGCAACAGCTAGGTTGAAGAATCTTTATGTGCAAATAAAGGAGTAAATAGGAATGAATTTTATATTTACACTAAATTATATTATTTTTGAAAAATTTGATTTAAAATTTAAGTAATTAAAATTAAAGGGAAAATAATTAAATAAGTTTGCACAAAGTTTTGAAGACGACCGACATTTTTTTAAAAAATGTTGTAAAACACATTTTGAAAACTTACAATAAAATATATTTTAGTTCAATTTCATTAAAATTTTTTTTATTCTTTGAATAAATTTCATATAAATAAAAAAATTGAAAAATTTAAAAGTTAAATATTTTATTTTATTTCAAGGAACTCTCAGTTATTTCAAAATTAATGTAAAAAAATTCAAAAAATTGTATATTAAAAATTATTTTTAAATGTATTGTATAAACCAGTTAAATCAGTTTCTTTTATATAAGTTTTTAAATGTTTATGTAATATTATATGTACCTAAGAATAAGAGATACTTTTGAAATTTATATAAATTAATAATTTGTTAATTTTTTCATTAGCCAGAAAGTAACTTCTATTTTTTCGCAAAATATGGATACTGGATATAAAATAACATATTCTTCAAATGACTATTTAAGCAAATTTATAAGTTTATTCTATATATGAAAACTAATTAGACATATACAAAAAGTAATTAAACATATATGTGTATGATTTATTATGTATATACACATATTATTTTGAGGAATCAGATTTCTAGGAACAGATTACGTGGTGTAGATGGTAATTAATTTTTTCTATATATATATTCAATATATATATTAATAATTTTTGTAAATATTACATACAAGTTACTGACTGAATCAAAATATTTCTTTATGTAAAATTATTGATACTGTTTGCCTGACTGCAATAATAAAACGAAAAAAAATTAGTTCACGAATAGAAGAAATATTTTAATTGTTGTATATGTTATAATCACATAAACGTAATATATATTTCTCGGATTATATTGATTTTATTAAATTAAAAATAGACAAAACATATAATAAACAATGATTTTTTTACGCTTTTTAAAATTATATATTTACTGAAAAATGAAGACAATAGTATGTATTTAATATATTAGAAAAATATTTTTTAACTTAATTGAGTTATTAAAAGATTTTTTTAATACTAATTAAATAATTATTCTTCTTGATTTCATATTCTTCTCAAAGAATGCATTATTTATAAAAGTTATTTTGAAATTCTTCAAGCATATCTATAAATTTTACTTTCACATTTTCAAAATTGAAACAAAATTGTTACCTTATGTGTATATATATATAGGAAAAGTAAAATTTAATGTTAATACTATATTTGTTAAAAATGTAATTACTAAATCAGTATAAAATAATCTTATATATAGTAATTTTTGAATTTCATCTATAATTAAAGAATGAAAAGTATAGATATTATATTATACATGACATAGATCAGATTGAAGTAACCACTTCTGGTCTGTTGTTTTCTATTCTATGTCCCCTACTTAAATAAAAATACCTGAGGAGAGGAGGTCAAAACAAACGATCTTATACGCCGGAGGAAAAGTTAACATTTCCAATAATAATGGCAGCCCCTGGTGCAACTTCTTGCACGGTCACAAATATCGCAGAGTGGGGATAGACCAGGATAGACGCCTTTTTCATATAATCGTCGAGCATCAACCGGCTACGCGTGTTTTCACTCTGACTTCGTTCCGTTTTGATCCTGTAAATACGATGCGTCAACGTGCCTTGTATATTAATATCTAGTAGAGATGTGACGCGATTTTAGGACTATGAATCCGCATTTGGTTTTCGTGTTAGATATTGTTGTTTTGATTTGAAAATGTTAAGTTCGTCGATTTGTTCTATATACAGACAAATCATATTTTTTTCAGTTGCATAGTATAGAAATTTCATTTAATGTGCTAATGAATAAAAGATACTTATTTTGAATAAACAACATTTCAATTTGGTAAATTTATTTTAATTGAGGTGACACTATTTCGGTAAGTTATAACTATTATTTCAACTATTATTATTATATATTTTATTTTAATTAAAAAAAGTATAATCTAGTAAAATTATATATTAGAGATGGAATGTTTAAAAGTATCGTTACATTTTGTTATAGTATCTTGCAAATGTTTTAGTAGAATGTATAAGAATATTTTCAAATTTTTTATAAAAATATTTACACAAATTTTTAATCTTCGTTAAAAGATTAAATTAATATATACATTAATATTTATTAAGTATCTAATCCAACTTGTCTATGTAATATACTTTTAATAAGGTGTAATAAATTAAAATTATTTTAAAAGTATACTATTTTTTTATTTCTTCAATAAAAACCAGGTTAAATCTCGAATGAATATTAATTTGTCAACTTTTGATAGAAGATATGAACGTTTAATCATAAAAAATTTTTTAAAAGATTATATTAATCTAAGAAATACTAGTCATTTATTATTATGTGTATTTGTATTATTTGTATATCTATTTCTACGCTAAATCTTTATGAATATGAAGATTGTTAATCGATCGTTTTTTTTTTAGTTAAATATGAATGTAAAATATATTGTCTACGTAGATTATGAGATAAAATTTGTATAATCATAAATAAACACATACTATTTCATTTACATATATCAATTTTGTAGATCACAGAGATTTTACATAAATAAAAATATAATAAATCCATGAAATTATTAAAGTGATTCTCTTTCACTTAGATTAAAGTAAATTATCTTGTAAATTCAACAAAAATCAATCAATAAAATGTATCAAATTAATTCTTTTATATCATTCAGAATACAAATTCTGAAAAAAATATGAATTCATAAGAATTTTATGGAATTTAATAACTAATGACATGCAAAATGGCTTTTCATTTTTCACAAATGAATTTAAATTATTTTATTTAGATACATTTTATGTACGCAATGTAAAAAATTTGAATTGCAAACAAGTATTCATGTAATCAATTCTCATAGTCAGAGGAATTTCTTATTTACGATAAATTTAATGCTGAAAGTCATGTTTTTTATTGTCTCAACCGGATCTATAAAATAAATTCCTCTGATAGAAATCAAACAAAGAAGAGGGAAATATACTTCCATTGCATTATTATTGTAACAAGCAATTTTTCGACTTTTTTATATGCCTGAAGCGATTTTTCAATTTCAGTAATTCATCCTCAATTGTCTAAGTTGCAACACGATTAGTTTCATTAATAGTCAAGGCTTACAACTATATAGACACTCATGATTGACACATGTAGTTGACGCCAATGTAATTGATATGCTTAATGGAGACTTCGAGTAACGTTTAATTAAGTGAATTGTTACTCTCTTCACGAATATTAGTAAAACAGAGAAAAATACAGACAGAGATTTAAAGAAGAAGAAAAGTAAGTAAGAGGAAGTAAAAAATATAATAATAATCGAGAGATCAGGATTTCTGAGTTTACTTTTGTATAAACCGAATGTGGAGCTTATACTTTGTGATTATCTTACCTCGTTTTTTCTTGTCTGATGTGAACATTATGTCTAGCATGCAAAACGTGTATATATATATACATACAGTATAACTGTATGTACACTTAACAAAATATTTAAAGAACCAAAAATATTTCATTCAAAAGAATTTCATTTAAATGAATTAATAAAATTCAAAAATCAATCATGGATTCCCTATAATCGTGAAACAATATGAAAAATATACTTTCCATAATTTGAAGTATTTGAATATAATTATAATATATTAAAAATCAACTGAAAAATTGTGAGAGACATGATAAAAAACCTTTAATATCCTAGGTATATTAATTTATGTTGTCATAGAATTCTGAATATAATAAAATTTTATAGATTAAAAATTTTATAGATAAATTGACTTTTAATGTTTCCATGTAAAATATTTTATAATTTGCTTGAAACTTATATGACAAATGAGTTTTAAAAGAATAACAGATTTTAGTGATTATTCATGAAATTTAAATTTCTAATAAAAATTATTCATTAATATATCAATGTAAATAATAATGTAATTAATATATAACCGCCTATGTTTAGAATTAAAATATTAGATATTTTAATTCTCTATTTTATAGAAAACAAAATAATTTTATGATTTCTAAAATATTTTTTTTAATAAGTTTTATATTTTTATTAATTGATTTTTCTTACTACCCATAACGTAGTGAAGTAGTATTTATATATTTATCAAAAAAGACGTACTCCTGTATAATAACTAACATTTTGATGAAATTAAATTACATAGATTTTCATCCTGAATTTGGGTATCATAAATCTCCGCATGCTAACTCATATCTACGCAAAATCGGGGTAACGCAGCAAAATTACATTTATAACTGCTGCTCGTGTTAATATATTAATTACGTATACTTCATCGAAAGGTAAATTTCTTCATAATTGGTTACTTCTATGAAATTCACTTAATATTTGGTTTGTGAAAATAAAAGTTGCGACGCTAAAGATCCATAAAACATGAAATGCCAATGATGTCATTTTCGATAATAAAAATGACTAATATAGATAAAACGGTAGATATAGTAAGTTAATTCATACCTTACCATTTGAATAATTATTATAATTTTATTTCGAAAAATAATGTAACTAACAAGTAACTTTAATTATTGGGTATCTGTGAAGATAATAATTTGCGCGTGCTTGATATTAATGTAGGCGTACAGAAAATGAAAATATCATAATACCTTCTATCCGTCTGTATAACTATTATTTTATATAAATTATATAAAATAATGCATTAATCTTGAAAGTTAACCAACTGATATTACCTAGCTTTTTTAATTTCAATCTTGATTATTTTAAAATTTAATATTACCTTTACGATATATACTTATAATTTCTAGCTAAATATTCGATAAAATCGTAAATTCTCTTTCACCTTATTGTTTCCATGAAATACATTTTGAAATAAACCGTGGACTTGAATGTTAACAGTTTCTTCATAAGTAATAATAATAAACAACAAATATAATATCCTAAATAGATTTATTTTTGTATAAATTATATTACATATTAAATCTAATTATATTTAGTTAAATGTTAAAAACATTTAGTTTCGAATTTTACTATACTATAAGAGATGTTTGTAAAGTGAAGAGTTTACATTTAATATCATATCTCTTTAATAGTGAAACTGAGAAATAAAATATATTTCTTGATATTTATTGACAATTAGATACAAATACAATGTATATATTATCTTATATATTTTCACAAAACATTCTTTATTTTAAAAGAAACGAGAATAGGAAAATGTTAAGAATATAGAATTATATCCTTTATCATATGATTCTCTAATAAAAATAATTGATTCAGTAAATAGAGTACGTAGAACTAAAATGTATATCTTAAATAGAAGAATATAATGTGAATTTATGCTGAAATTTAGAAAATTCATTTATAGTTCTAAGTATGAAAAAAACTGAAACAAATATTCTGAATGTTTATTAGGCATTTATATCAATATTACATTTGCCGATTTTTACTTCTCCTATATCTAACAAAAGTTTACACGTATTAATCTAAAGATTGAGATTTACCGCTTTTAATATTTTAAAGTACTTTGAAATATTTTAGTGCTTATCGCCAAATAATAAAATATATAAATGTCTGTCATTATACGATGTTCCAAAATCTTGTTCCAGGCTCTTATCTATAGTAGAAAGCCTCACTGTTCCTCTTTTTCGTTTTTCAAAGATCAGTGCCTCGAAGAGAGTTATAAAAAATATCGTTAACTCCAGAGCATGCTTCCTCGAGGTTTCATTAAAAAAACCATGGCATGAGAAACGAGTTCATCACAGAAGTAAAAGTCATTTTAGAAAAAGCAGGTCAAGTAGTAACAGACGAACCGAAGTTCCGACAGGTAGATATGGCTTCTGGTTGGCATACAACCTTTCTCACACAAACAGTGCACAAACAATGGATAATAAGTTAGTGTTGCTCTCACTGGATCGTGCAATCATATGTAGTACTTACTTGCGCATTTTACAGTCGACTCGTTGATCCATAAGCTCGACTAATGCGTTTCTACCGCGCATTTGTTTCATCACGCGCGATACCGTCAATGAAAGAATAGCCAAGAGCGAAACGAGTGATCGAATAACGGAAAATCCAATCTACTTCCAACCGTTTAATAGAAAAGTTAGGCAGTACTTTGCACTTAAGAGCAGTGCCACTGTTACGTAGAAGGAGAGAAGTTTGGAAAACCTGGATCGATCATTAACGCCCTCCTAGGATGTTTATACTTTGTACACGCGCTATACTAAAAAAAAAACAGACAAGCTGCAGATTATTTCGGTGCTGTTTTCACCGACGTCCCAACTATTTTGCTTCTTTATTCCAGAAACGTATCGATTTCTTGTCAACTTAAGCCAACCGTCATATATCATGAATTGGAAAACCGCCCCTGGCTTTTCCTCTGCACTAAGCCAACGGTACAATGCAATTGCGATTAAATGCGCTGTCGATCGATCTTTTACAATTTGCTGCTAAAAATGAACGATAGATTTATTACTAAATTTAGCTAATCTCTTCTTGAAGAAAACTGTACAGTCTGTCACATGAATTGTTCCTTGGTTTATGTTTTAATTACGTAGGTATACAAGATATATACTGAAAATGAAAATTGGCGTCTCTTGAAATATACATAATTCTCATATTACTCCAATATTAAGTAGTAATTTTAAATCACGTACTTGTATATTTATTTATTAATTATGGCTTAATTTTACATGACACTTATATTGCCAGAGAAATCTTACACTTCAAATGTATTAATTAGATATTAAAATTATTGTGGTCTTAAGCTTCTTATAGTTGCGTAATTAATAGTAGCTATAGAAGTTTTGGAATTCGCAAGTTAAGCCCAACTAATGAATGTATATCAGGATTTATGGATTTTATAATACCACTTAAATTTTCGAAGTTTTACTTATCTATAATATTTATATAAGATTATCTTATGCGGTATTAATTAAATACATAAGTTTTAAGTAAACACGATCATAGTAAAGAATAACAATAAAGAAAAAGAAAAATATCGAATCTTCTAATTGAATATATTGAATGAGATGGTGTAATTCGGACAATACATAATTTTTCTCCAATTATATGAAAGTATAATTATAATACGAATAAAAAAATTCATAATGAAAAAGCGACGTTTTATAAATCATAATAATAAATGTAAATAATAATTCTATATTTTTGAATACGTGAAAATTATTTTTCAATTAATTTATTTATTAAAGAAATTTAAATTGAATATAAAAATATCCATGTGTATTAGAGCAAGTAAAACGTTACGGAATCTAGGATATACGTGCATATATACATACATATATACGAATATGATTTATGCATATATACTACAATATTTGCAAATTTTTATGTATGAATGTAAGTAGTCATGAAATAATCAAAACATATAATAGGGTTCTTACACTTAATTTAGAGAGGATTCTATTTTGAATACTGAATAGTGAATAAAATCTTATTCATTAATAATATGTTCATTAAACTATAAGATAATATAGTCCATTTAGTGCATTTGTATCATATTTCTATATTAATATTAAATATTGAGAATTATAACTGTTTAACTCCGAAAGTACAAACTATAATTTTACTGTGAATATTTTATTTATAATTTAATTGTGAAAGATATACGTGATCTGCAATTATATATCATATTGTTTCGCTTGCATTTAAAACTCAAATTATAAAATATTTACTATGTATATATATGTGTGATATTTGTAAAGTTATATTTGTAAGGCAACACTTATCAAAATTGCACTCCTTTTAAAAATTGAAATCATCGCGACTCCATCGAAAATGCTACAAACATATGTAAACTGTAGATATACGTTTTCGGAAAAAGACGAAATGCATTTTAAATGCATCGATGTAAATATCGATATCTCATTTTAAATATTTTATCGCCCAGAATTATTATTTTTTTTTTTCTTTAGATTTAATAGAACAAAGAGACAAAAGTAAGATTTAACAACGTATATATTTATAGCCTCTTAACTGCTTTAATTTTAATTATAATCATAATTAACAAACAAAAAACAAAAAATGTATTTACTTCTACATCACATTCAAGAATTTACTTTCAACACATAAATATGATTACTCTCGTATGGAATCACATCAATAATAAAAATGTAAACATGCGAATATTGCAATTGAAAGTTTGCTTGAGCATACAGAATTATTATTCGAGTAGATAGAATCAATACAGATAAATTTAATTTACAGACTTTCATTCGAAGCTTTAGTACGCAATTAATTTTGTAGAATTTACTTATATTACATATGCTCATATTAAAAAATTAATTATAAAATAATTTTGTTTGTCAACATCTAAAATAAATTCGTGATAAGATTATAATTAAATTTTAAAATCAAACTGCAAACGGACAAAACATGATTAGCACCGATAGATATTGGATCAGATTATGCAAGCTTTATTTTCTAGCATACTACAGCTTCCAATGAATAAATCCAGTATAAACCATAGTTCAATCAGTTAATCAGCAAATTGGGAGATTTTTCTCAACTCATAATAATAACATATTGTTTGTATATTAACGAAAACACACAGCCGAGCATTATAGAGTCAAGATGGACAATGGTTTTGTCCATAATGTTCGTAATTAGGATTGCGTAAGTGCAAGACAAGCGACTACAGCAGCCGAAATGTGCATTTGAGAACGCTTATTCTTGAGAAAGACAATTGGATATCACTGCCGAAGAAATTCCAAGCTACATATCTACGAGATTGGAGTAGCTGAGGCTAGCTGGTGCACTTACTGAGAGCAACGATATCGAATTCTGCCAACTTAGAATTGGAGGGCTACGTTCCTATCATTGACTTCCTCTCCTCCGCATTATCGGCGATTCTGCTGATAATTTTCCTCCATCTTGATTTATTTTAGAGGTATCCGGAAACATTCAACTTCCTTCTGCACGAAATTGAAGCTGCGATCGTCGATTTGTAGAATCGTTCAATTCAGATTATCTATTGTCTTCGTATACACTTGCAATGATTTTTAATTTGAATTTTTTTTAATTTTACTGTACAATTTGTTAGCTTGAAGAGTAAAATAACCGCAAATCAAATAAAGAGACATTAAATGAAAGACAAAAGATGTTTCTAAAATCGATTTACATTTACAAATATTAAACGTATGGAGCATCTTTATAAAATATTGATTTAAATTTATATGAAGTCCAATTTTTTAAATATAATTAAATTAAATACAATTTTTAAAACCAATTTTTTAAAAATCAATTAATCTTACAAACTGATCATTTTCTATTTTTATAAAAGTATATTAATAAGTCTTATATTCTTGAAACTAAGAGAAATTCTAATAACCATTTTATAAATAAGTTCAGACTACAGAATTAATGTTTTGCTTTTCAAAATCAACATATCTAATTTTTTAAAATTATATTAAACATTTAATAAAAGAAAAAGAAAATTTTAAATCAATTTATTTATGAAAAAAATCTTCGTCTTTAACTCATGTGCGATTAATCATTTAATTTAATAAGTTTTTAAAGATTGAAATTGTATCTTGAAAAACATGATATAATGTCGTAGATATAGTAAATTTTATATTTTTCATCTATATATAACTAAATATTTATTAATCTTATACGTGAGTACAATACAAAATACATATATTTGCTGGTTCTATTATAGAGTATACGTGTTTTTGATTTTTCGTATACTTATGATTCTACAAATTATGATTTATCAATTTAATACTTATAAAATGTGCTGTATTAAAACATACTAATTTTATTTTACATTTCACTAATCTGTATATCATTGTTATTTAATTTACTATATATCATTTATTTGCTTAAAAACATATATTTCAAATTATTTTTGATAATTTTTAATAAATTTTGAGTAATAATAGGCTTGTTTCTTTTACAAAAGTAATATTTCGAAAAAACATAAAAAACGAAGTTGGATTGGCTGAATTTACAATAAATTAACGTTCAATATAACAAATAATAAAATTTTCAAGCGTTGCATTTCACGTGGAAGTGTATTCGTTTTGTTGTTGATGTACTTATTAGAACTACGCTCTGGGATATGTATACATATTGCTTTACTACAGAAAAGTAGGTAAATAAATGCTTATACATCTGAATGCTTTATATTAAGTACATCTTTTATTAATACCGTAAACTCAGCCGAAAATTTCATGTGGTAGTTAAACTACTTATCTATTACTAAACCACCTGTTTCTAGACTTTATGAAGCATAATCACGCACCAACATCATTTTATATTTTAACAGAGATGTCAGTGGTCGTATTCCCTAGTTTCGGTAGGATCGTTTTGAGTGCTTCGTCCATCTAAATTTAACATTGAACGTAAATTGATGCTGAATAATTGGAGTGTTAAGTGCCTTTGTTTTATACATAATACTTTTATGGATGAAATATTTGTTGAAAAATTTAGTTAGTTTCTTCTATTATACATAAAATTTTTTGTAATACGTTGAGAGTTATACATTTGTTATAGTATTTTTATGCTTCTATCGACAATTACTATTTTTACCACTATATTGCTGTAGTATATAAATATATAGTATACAAATAAACAAATTTTATGATTCGAAAATATTTAGTTTTTAAATGAAAATAAATTAAATTAAATTAATTTATCAATTCAGACTGTAAATTATATCTAAATATAATTACAATGTAAATGAATTACAAGATATTTAATCCTAATAGTTATAAATAGTTATTGTTTTTTACACGCACTTTTAATAATGTGTATATACAATTCTATATTGCATTATGTAAATTAACAATTTTCAATAAAAATGTCTATCTGTTTTATTATCTATTATTATCAATAATTATTAAACTATATATATATATTGCTTTATATAGGGACTTTTAAAACAAATATTTAGCGTTAATGTCCATTATATACTAGAATTTTACAAGAATATTTATAGAAATTTATGACATAAATAAATAAGTGTGAAAGAAAGAGAATACATATTATTTATTATGTCAATTTCAAATTTAATAATAATAAATATTAATAATAAATATTTAATAATAAATATTCCATTTTCACTTCATTAATGTGATTTAAATCAACTCATTGTTTTTACCATTTCTAATCTTAATGATTATTTGATTTTAATTAGAAAAGTTGTGAAATTGAAAAATGGTTACTATCGTATAATTGAATTTAACTATTTTATTTAACACTTTCTTCCTAATCATTTTAAATTTCATATGTTGTATTTATTTCCAGTTGCATAAATTTAAGAATTATTTGTACTTATAATTCTATCATAGGTTCATAATAATTTATTTTTTAATTAATTATCTTCAAAGGAAAATGTACAATTACGTTAACCAGGAGTTGATGTAAATTAGTTGAAATTAGTTTCTTTAAACTTTTCTATTCTAATTTAGTTTTTAATTAATTTATTATTTTTAAAAAAATTTCAAAGTTATTTAATCAATGAAACTTACAGTTTCAAGTTCAACTTTAATAGACATAAAATAAAAAATTTTATATTGTAGTAAATATATGCTCAAAAATGCATTTTAATTAAAATAATTTTATATTTTTTAAAAATTAATTTGTTCTAGCAAAAATAGTTATTAAACATTTCTTACTGAAATTGTATTAGATTTAAAAGTATATCAAGAATTTCAATTGAATAAACATCTAGATAATAAAAAATCAGCATTTTGTAGCAAACACGTTTTGATAAAAACTTAAGATTTCGTTTAAGTGCTTATTATTTATATAATTTTATTATTTTTATTAAGTTAGAGTTTACTATTTTTTTCTATAGAGATCAACAGCATTAAATGAGAAGTTAATTTTCATAAACAGAGGGAAAGAACAATAGCTGAAAAAATGGATTACTCACTTTTGCGTCAAGTGCTGATCGGTGTTGTGTGTAAGTATATATATGATGTGCTTACGCTTATGCAGAGAAGATAATAAAAGATAGAAAAGTTCGGCTTTTGGGTCGGTGCAAAATGAAAAAAATTGCAAAACAGGAAGCGCAAGGAAATTTCAGTTGCACTCAAATGAAGTAGTCATAGTATCAGCATCGAAAATTAAAAATTGAAATAAAAAATTAAAAAAACTAAAACAGTATGAATAAGCAAGAAAACTATTCTGATATAAAAATAATAATACATGAAAGTAGCTAAAGTGAAAATATAGATATGTTTTGAAGAAAAATTTGATCAATGAGGAAGTTAAAATTAATATTTTCTGGTCCAATTAATGTGTAGAAAACTAAAAATTGTTTTGTAATTTCCTTAAGTAATATTACTAAATAAAAATTATTATTTCATTATACATCGTTTATCCTTATTGAATATCTTTACTATAAAAATAAGGTATTATAATTAAGTTTCATTCAAATTTTTACGTCAAAATTTTCTGAATGAGGAGTAAAGTTATTTTACAATTTTGATTATATTAGTAATATGAGTTATTGAAAATTTTCCAATGTTCTTTTTCTTTATAATTATTTAAAAATATATATACAGGAAAATAAATTATTTTTGTACATTATAGATACAGTAATTTATGTATTTATATTTAAATGAACTTTTAATATTACAATGAATTTTGGATTGAAACTACATATTGGAATATTACGTGCAAATTTTCTGAAATGATTTATTGATTTATTACAATTTTGACAATTTTAGATATAAAATCGACTTCATAATATATTTTGATAATATTTTGAATAAAGCTATAAATTCAAGTAAAATAAGTATTTTTTCTTTAATTTTTGCTCTTTGGAAAATATTAATATATGGATTTCAAGATAAAAATATTAGCATAAACATTTAATAGTGTTACCAAATTAGTCACTAATTTATTCATTTAAAAATAATGCTTTTAGAGACGTAGATACAACTAATAAAACCATAACTATTTTTGCTAATCAAGTTAATTTATTGATACTGTTTATAATTATTCATTCATTTTATTTAACTTTTATAAAACTTAAATAATTCTTAAATATTATGGATTATTAAACTTTATATTTAAAATAAATTACTTTTATTCTATATAACACTATAATATGAAATTCATTCAATATTTAAGATATATCTTTATGAAGATAATTTTCGAAAAAATTTAAGCTTTCTTCCATTCTCATTACGTTATATTGATACTAATCTTCTAACAACTCCTTGCTAAAACAAATGCTCGTGGCAGAAGCAATTATCCTATAACTATGACTAATCAAAATAAAGAATGACCATAATAACATACTCATATACTTATTTGAGATTATAATTCTTTCCTAAATTTGATCAAGAATGTAGAACTTAGATTTTCTATTCATCTACGTATTTTTTCTGTATTTCTCGCAACACGTTGAAACTCTTTAGGTAATCTTCTGATCATCGACAGTGGCTTTCACGAAGGTTGGAGTACTCCAATGATTCCAAAATTAGAACACGAGGATGCAACTGTTAAGGTTACGTCTGAACAAGGAGCATGGATCATCAACTTAATGTATGTAGGCGTAGGTTTGGGATCAATCATCCCGTTATTGCTGATGGATCGAATAGGAAGAAAATGGACTCTACTGATAGCCGCAATACCAAAAATTAGTAGCTGGATCATGTTTGCTTGTGCTCAGAATTACCTTGCTTTTTACATAGGCCGTTTGCTAGCTGGTATTGGAACAGGAGTTACATATTGCGTTACTCCTATGTATCTCGGTGAGATTAGTACTAAAAAGACAAGAGGTCCATTAAGCGCATCTTTAGCAGTTTGGATCAATATTGGAATGGTGATGATATATGCCATAGGATTATGGACTTCTCGATTGATCATGTCTTTGATTGCTATAACAGTACCACTAATGTTTCTTATGAGTTTTATGTGGCTACCGAAAAGTGCAATTTTTTTAGTTAAAAAAAATAGATTAGGTAAGGCTGAACGAGTTTTGAAGTGGTCACTAGGGCGAGATAACGTTGAAGAGGAACTAGAAGAAATTAAAAGAATCGTTTCCTGTGAAGAAACAGTAAAAATTTCATTCTGGAGCTCATTAGTTGAATCTGTAGTCAGAATTGAAAGCAGAAAAGCATTTGGTATAACTGGTATTCTAATGGGAGCAATGATTTTCTCTGGTGCAGCACCGATTCTTGCCTATCAATCTTACACTTTTGAGGAGGCTGGCTTTGGCGTATCTACGGAGATAAGCGTTCTTGCTTCTGGCATGACCATTGTAGTAGCTGGACTGGCTTGCGTAGTCCTTGTTAAACGCACAGGCAAGAGAATATTACTATTGATTGCTACACCAACTACAATATTAAGCCTAGCGATCGTAGCGAGCTTTTTTACGTTGAAGAGTTGGTCAGTTGACGTCTCTAGTATAAAATGGATACCCACGCTATTCATTATGATCTATGCTTTAGCTTATGGTATAGCTCTCAATCCATTGCCACTAAGCTATATCAGCGAAGTTTTTCCAATGGATGTTAAAGTACCAGCGGCTCTTTACTGCTCGCTGTTCTATGCCATAGGAAGTCTGTTAGTTGTAAAAATTTATCAGGTATTGTAAATTTTAATACTACTATTAAGTTTACTATATTTTTAAAGTACAGCATATTTGATATTTCTATAATAACTCATTAAATTCATATTGTCTAATAAAAACCTCGTTTATAGCGTTGTAATCAATTGAAATTTGTTGCTTAAATGTATTGTAAAACTAGGAAGTCATATTAGAAAGCAACATTTTAAATCAATAATGAGTGTTTTTAAATTTGTTCTTTAACATAAGCAACTTCTCAAAAGCACGTGGTCTGCTAAAATCATGAGTGTAAAGTGGATCTTATTTCTTTCTTTAATGTTCGATATTTTCAAATTTATTTCAATAATTCTTTTTATGATGTGTTCATAAACGAAGAATATTCACAAATATAAAGTAGTTTAGATACATTAACATAAACATATTGGTAATTACTATTTGAAGATAATTTTTTTATTTAGTATATCATACCTCGGACTTGAACTTATCTACTCGTAATTATCGGAATAAAAATTTTGAGTGTTAAGCTGAATAATATTATTTTTTCAGGCGACTAAGATAGTAATTGCTTTGATAGATCTACAACTAAGTTATTCGCTTACTACTTTACTATACGTTTCTTTCCTTCTCTATTTATTCCACTCTTTTGTATTTATATATTCCTCTCATTCTTTGATCTCTATCGTTTTCTCATTCTTTATCTTTCACATCGCTGCCTTACGTTTAGGTACTGCAGGAGTCTTATGGTACATACGTGCCGTTCTGGTGCTTCGCCGTAATAACATCGTTCTTATGGCTCTTAATCTACTTGTTTGTCCCGGAGACCGAGGGAAAGAGCTTGGAAGAGATTCAAATGGAGCTGCGCGGAAAGAGTTCGCCACTGGAAATGTAGATAACGATAAGTGAATCGAAGCGCTATTATTAACGCTGTGACCCGTGAACCATACAAATCGCGTTCGCGCTACTATTGGCACTATACTTGAAGGTCGATTTCACGAATATTTCTGTTGGATATTTGTCGCTTTTTCTACATTCTTGCATAGTTCGATATTGACTTTCTGGAAAAAATAAAAAGATATTGTTATATCTTGCAATATAACACTACATTAAAAAAAAACTTATCCCCGTTTCAATTAATCTTATAATAAAACTGGATAAAGTATAATAATACATTTGTCTGAAAATTGATATCTTTTTTTTTCTGTAGAGATGCATAATGTATTAAGATTAAAAAAGACGCAAATATGTGCATTTGAGTTATATATATTGAGTTATATATCATCGATATAATTTATTAGAATATAATGTTTTAGTATCCTCGTGTCATACGTATGTAGTTAGTTTCAATGTTACTACTATTTATTAATTGAAGTACAATTTCATTGCTTTTATTTTGTTAAAGGTTGACTTGTTCAAGAATATATCATTTCAAGCCAATAACTTTTATGAATTTAAAATAAAAGCCATTTTAATACAATTTAATCAAATTTAAAAAAAGAATATACATATAAGAATATTTATATAAAAATTTCAGGCTTAAGATTGTTTAATCGAAAGTATAAGCTAAGGTTATACAATAGTATACAAAATTACTTAAATCTTTAGATATCGCAAGTAATGTTACCATTCAACTTATCCATAAATATAATGTACAGGATAAGATTTAATTCGTTTTAAAAATAAAAATATTCTAAATAGTTTCAATAATTTAATTTTGACTGTTTTAGATATTTAGAGATAGTAAATTAAGTAAAAGGAAAAATTAAATTATACTTAATTCTGTTCATTATTCTTTCTCGAATAAATAATCTAAAGTATCAGACTAGGTGTTTTTATCTACATTATAATACTTACATTATAATTATTACAAAAAGAATTTCACATCATATTATTTAATTTATATTTGTTCTTCAAAAAGAAATTTAATGACACTAACTGAATCAATTTGTGAATCGTAATCGCATTTATGGGCATCAGACTATATTTATACACGTATCATTTATCAACTCATGAATATAAATTTTACATGTTCATACTATCTCTTATGGAAATATGTTAATAAGCTATAAAATAATAATAATTGAATATTCATATTATTATATTGCAGTTGTTAAATATGAATAATCAGAATTCCAAAATTACTATTTTTATTTTATATGATAATGATATATTATAATTTTTATTATAAATACTGCTTTACATACATTTATAAAAATATACGTTACAACAATTTAATGATTATTTTTGTAAATATATTATTGTTATTTTAACTTTAATTCTATAATGTAAGAATAAAATTTTTTTACATTTTATATACACTAATATTAATTAATTGTAACTAGTGTGAAAATTTTTCAAAAATATGATAATGAATCTTTATATGCATAAATAACTTGAAATTTAATTGTTATTAGATTTACAATAATAATTTTATGTTATATATTATTGTAAATAAATATGTTTAATATGTTTAAAATATGTTTATATATGATTGTAAATAAATCAGTTTATAAAATTAATATATGTGTCTAAGTAACAGTACAATTATGTTATACTATACTGTTCTCAAATCTGTAACGATTTTTTAAAACTACAGTATTTTGCTTAAAAGTTTATATAATATGTAGTTTTACAAATCAGTGATCATTCACTATAAGACAAAGGAACATTACTATAATTATATAATATTAGTTACGTAATATAAATATTTATTTTACTTTTGTATTTATATAATTTATTATAATTATATAGCATAAATAACAACAATTCTGTAAAAATTTCTGCAGTATTAAGAATTCTTGCAGCAGCTAGAATTTTGTATTTTTATTAGAGATTAAGAAAAGTTAAGGTTAATTTTTGCGTTATAAATATAAAGAGAAATTTTACTGCCTTAATGATATTACAATTTTCCAAAATATTTCATTATTCTCTTAAAGCATGTATATATTTATAGTCGTATTTATGTGCCTAAAAATTGTCTAAATTATATTTCCGAGAATTCTGACTGTAAAACATCGATAAACCAAACATTGTAGAATTAAAATTTCAGACGAAATTATTTATGAAAAACCACAGCTATTTCTCAATAACAATCGCATAATTATCAATCGCTATAGTCCTTATTTTTTCATTTTATCTGCCTTCTTTCAAATGATTAGTTTTATACCTTTTTTGTCTCATATCCTCATTTATTTTGATTTCTTTTTGTCGCATGACTTACGCGAACGAGAGTGAAAATAGTTTTCTTTTGCAAATATGATACTCGTAGGACTGGCGAAGCTACTGGTCTTCTTATTTTGTATATCACTTTTATCATTATCACTGAACAATGCATCAAAACATTGTGCAAGTGGTGCATCGACGCACGTGTGAGTCTATATTTTTACGAGGCCGTTAAGCCCAACGTCCCATGAATTTTCATATCGAGTGCTACTACTGTTGAAATGAAAGATGCAGAATCACGTGATATGATGACTTTTCGAAATTTTATCTGCTGTCACGAAGGAGTACATGTCGATACATAAAAAAGTGCTTAGAATATAACTTTAGTAAGCTGTGTATCGTTCTTTTTTTCTTATTTTCTTTCTATTCGTACACTTCTACCTTAAGTAATTTTTTAAAATTCAAGCGAATTAATTGAACTAAACGAAATTTGCAATATCTTGTATATATGCCATTAAATTTGATCATTTCTCGTCGTTCAATTAAATGTAAATTAAATTCCTTTTACTCGCGTAACTTGTCCCCGTCCTCTTCTACTCGTTCATTCATTCTCTCTCTCTCTCTCTACCTATATATATATAATTGAAGTATTCAATACCCTGAAAATAGAGCATTATTTTTAATATTCATGATTAAACTGTGTTAATAAAATAAATGAAAGTACATTTAGCCATGTTTATTATTTATTTTACATACAGCATAAAAAATAGACATATTAAGAGATTTTTTCAACTTCACCTATTTTAAAATAATCAATAACGTATAAGCTAATTTTATCACATAGTACATACATGTAGAAGACTATTAGGTAAAAAAAATTATATTATTTTGATAAGATCGTTCTTGTAGAAACTTTAATTACTTCTTACGGTAATTATGATATAAATCTATTTCAATCGTACTACATTCTTAGCATTACATATATGAAAAACCTCTTTATTTCACGTTTATACAAGGCAAAGAAAATTTTATTTCTTGAAGTAAATATATAAATAAGTTCTTTATACGAATTCCCATATTCCAAGATCCGGACGGTGATAATTCTACTTACACGTGCATACACATTTTCCTTCAAACGCGTGCTATAAATGAGGCTAAGGTAAAATTAATTGAAGATATACTTAATCATTAAACGTATTCAAATTAGTGATAAATATTGTGTAGATACTTATTTAAATAATAAGTATAAAACTATAAAATATTACAGGGACACGTGTTTCTTGCATTCCAGTAATTTTGAGTAAAATATGTAATGATGCTATTAAATCTTAGATTACAGCAATCATAATATTACAAAATTCTTCGTTTAATTAGTAAATTTAAATGCACAATCCACTATCAACTTTATGCTATTCTAATACGAAGAACAGCTAATTAAAACTAAATCTTCTTTCATTCTTAGGAGCTTACGATTGAATTAATTATCCGGTGATAAAAGTTGAAAATTTAAATTCAAAATTAATTTTCAAATTTTTATAATTTTTATATCTGTACTATTATAACAAATGTTAAAAAAGTTTATTCTAAATATTAGTTAGTATTAGAGTTTTGTCGATAGAAAAATAATAATATTAAACATTATGTCAGTAACGTAAACAACAACTCATTAATTTATCCAGATTTCTTATCTAGTAGCTTATAATACTCTTCTGCTTTGGCTAAAAATTTTTAGCTATGATAATGTAGTCAGTATTTACTCGACTGCAGAGTATATTCTTTTTTAATTTATTATCAATTTTCTTAAAGCAAGTTATATTTTTTAAGTACAAAGCAGATATTAAGATCTGTTAACCTTCTATCTTTGATACCACGTTGCTTTTCATAAAATTATATAATATTATATTTTATAGTCTATTAAACGTCCTGCGTTGGCGGAAGCATGCGATCTACAAACACATACCTATGTATGGATACATAAGAGCCTCTCTGTGTGTGTGTGTGTATGTGTGTGTGTGTGTGTGTGTGTGTCTTAGCTTCATCGTCTGATTATTTCATATAGAAATAACAGAATTTATGTAATTAAAAATATTGAAAGTAACAAATATGATAAAAACATGTATTAGAGTAAAGAGTGCGTTTCATTCTGCTGGCCTTTGAAGATCGTATTACCAGTTATATTTTAATTATTATATTTATTTTAGAAGCTTCATACTTCCCTTCTTATATAATATATAATATGTAAAATATTTTCCATTATTAGTTATTACCACATAATTTTATATCTAAATATAATTAAAGACACATTTAACATGGACCATGGTAAATGTTTAAAATAAAGAAAATGTTGATTACATTTTTTTAAATTTTCTATCAACAAGATTATTCTCAACAAATCATGTACTAATTATAGTAAACTTGATTTGCGCTAAGCGTACGTTAATCCCCCTTCACATCGTGCATACCTTTACGTGCGGATATATGCAGGAACGTGACCTGCATGGTAGAATCTGTCGAGAACACCCTCTAGGAATGGTGAAAAGCCACCGCAATATTATGCAATGTTATTGAAGTGGCAATACTTCAACAAAAACTTTATAGTAAGACACATTCATCTCTCAAATAGGAAAAGGTTGTTAGCAATCCGCAAGGATGAATCCCGTAGAGACCAACGAAAAGGTAAACTAACTTCTTGGTAGAAGCTACAAAGGAACTTAAAAACAGGATCGGCTCTTTTCAGGGCGACCAAATCATACTACTAACGAGAAACATGCTTGAACTCTATATATACCAAATCGTCCTTTTTAGAGAGCCCATCAAGATTTCCGTCCATATGTAGATAGCAAAATTTATGACGAGTTAAGATATTTGGAAAAATTTAATATTTTTCTGTTCATTTATCAAACTATACGTTATTATAAAATTGAAATATATTTTATATTATCTTATAAATAAAAAAAAGTTCTCAGATTGTCAGCAGAAATGTTTACTGAATGGTTTGTATAGCTAACTACATTGTTAGACGTAACAATTATTGAAAATATTTTCCTTAGTTTTATACGTTTAACTTAGTCTTATTCGTGTTTGTTTAAAAATTGTTTAAAAATTTCACCTATATTCAGTTTTTTAAATATAATATTCTCACCGATATGAAATATGTTATCTATAATAAATTGAATGAAAATTTACATGTCATGTGAATCAACAAAAATGTGTATAGATGACAGTCAGTATGACATTGTATGTGGATTATTTCTTTGCTAATTAAATTATGCTATTTATATTTTTAAGAAACATTTTTGACAAAAACTAATTTATGTAAGATTTAGTTGATTTTAATAAATACATAGTTGAATGGAATAATTTAAGTAACATTAATTATCTTTTCAATTACAAAACCCTTGACCATCTTTAATAACTTTCGCATTACTGCAAAAAAGTTATTCTGCGTAAACTGTAAATTTTCATACTGCTAAATTAACTTATGAATATTTATTTATAAATTATCGTACTCTGACAATAATCCATATGCAGCATTTAATTACCTATGAAATATAAGTAATAAATAATAATTCCGATAAACGGTTCCGGCTTCTTGTGTGAAATGTAACTAAATTCAAACTGGACAAATGAACAACATAATCTCTATAATACAAGGTAATTGCAAAATCGTATCTGTAGTAGAACCTACTAGTAGTCCTTATAATACATTGCCATGAATATTCAGTTGACATTAATATCACTGTAATAAATGACATACCATTCTCTCTCTCTTTCTCTCTCTCCGTTCCTTTTTTTTCATATACATGCATATACATATGCACTCACATAAATATACTGTAGGATGCTATTATCCTACTTTTTTTGCGTATTTCTAAACTTTACGAACTTTTACTACGACTCGTTTTTGAGCTTCACTGTAACACACGGAAAAAGTAATTTTCGCACTCCTATTTTTCTCATACCATATTATAAAGAAGAATTTTTAAATGCATAATTTATTTAATATTTGAAAAAAAATGTAAGATTCGCATAAATTTTGCATTAATATTTCTGCATTAAGTAACGTTCATACGTATTCGTTTATAAAAAATACAACTGCTGTTATTACAACACTGTTTCATTAGCTTTTGAGTGATTCAACTCCATTTAATTGTAATTCCAAAACAAATTTAATGCCCAGCTTAAGGAGTTTGAATGTATTTTAATTAAAAGTAAACATAAAATTATTATTTCAAAGTCATTTTGAAAATACGATTAATCTTCATTAAAAAATATGAAAATTGTACATGTATAGAAATTTTTCTAGTTTATTTCTTTTTACTAGATTTATTTTAGATAATCTTAATCTCAATACATAATTTACAAGTGTTTTGTACGTTTATAAATCATAGTTGGATATAATTTTTAAACCTCATATCTCATAATTATTTTATTATATTCGTTTAAATGTTTTTTAATAAACATATGAATAAAAGAAACTTCAATATAATCCAATAAACATACTATTGAATGATAAATAATATTAAATAGGTTTTATCATTATCCTCATATTCAAGTTCCCAAATGCATGTCCGCTTTTTCTCCTTTTTATGTCATATTCGAGAATAAACTCAATTGATAATTGACTGTCCCCATACAGACTATCTTAAATCTCATCTATTTGTCGATTTTCATTGTCCTTCGCTTATTCATTGGTCGCATTTTTTTTAGCTTTGGTTATCAAATTCTTATAAAATCTCGAATTTTTTTCATAGTCCTATATTGTCAATGAAATTTTACTCTATAATATCCTTCCCCTATTTCAGATCGTTGCAATTGCAATATAGTTGTAACATTTTTCTACTACTTTTTGAAGTCTGAGTTTCTTAGAATCAACATTAGTACAAATTCCTTCTGTGCATTCATTGTACTTCTCATAATTATGAAGTCTCTGTGTATGCTCTAGCATCTTGGTATGAACTTTAGTTGCTTCTCACAGATATCTCTTATATCTGAACTATTTGCTAACTATTAATAAGATAAATTTAAAATTTACAATAACAAGGAAAATTATTGCTTCATCGAATATATTCCATTTTCATATGTTGTAATATAATAAAATCCAAAATAGAGGATTTTAAATCTCTCTATTTTTACTCAAATTTGCATTTGACTCATCGATGAGATTTAATAATTATAATTAACTATATATTTTATATAAAAATTTGTAAGTAAGGTGGATATGACAGATTAAATCATAATTAGATTAAGAATTTTCAATTTACATAAAATTAGCTAAAGATTTTAGTTTCAGTGAAAAGGATACAAAGTATTTATTTTCAGATTGATGTTCTATAATAATAAGATGTATAATTGAGTTACCTAAGAAAATATAAAGTAATGAATAAAAGTAATTTAAACAATTTCTCTATAAATAGATAATTTACTTAAATTTAAGTTAAGATAGGTTTTGATTCGTATTATGTAATGTTTTAATATATAATTTTTTATCAATATTCGCATCATCAAAATAAGTACATTATAAAATATACTTTTAACTGTGTATCAAAAATGCCAACATTAAGAGATTATTTAGACGAATTTAAATATTTAGCCTAACTTGATTTATTCTTCTACGAGTTCTTTATACACGGTTTTAAATGATACATATAAAATATTTGCTTTCTTTGAAAAAAAATAAAACTCTAGATGAATTGTATAAATTACTTAAAATTCTCTAAATACCAAAAATTTATTTGATATTTAATAAAAAAAACATGGAAATTTACCTTAAAGTATTTCATAGAAACTATGACTATTTAAATTTGTTTCTCCTTTATAAAAAGAAGAAAATTTACAAAACATCTAATGTTACATAAATATATTTATAATTAAGTTCAATAAAAGAAATAGTGTATTAATTTTCTGAAGTATCGATCAGTGCAAAATCTAATTCATTTTTTAATCATTTCACATCAAAAGTATTTTGCGATAATAAAGATTTTTACAAATATATTCTTCATATTCATTCTATAAGATGCACAGTATCATGATACTTGACTTCAGAAAAATAATAAATATTGAAATATTTATAGCATTTTATTTTTTATTTTCCTCTGAATAAATGTTAGCTCATTAAATTTCGGTCGTCTAAAAATCGTTAAAATCATTGTGTTATACATGATTTTCAAAAATTTCTAGATATATTCTAGGACGTAAACATTTACTTTTTAAGCAAAGTTATTTTAAATAGAGTTACTGTAAAAGTACGAAATTTGAAATTTTTTAAATTGAACTTAAAAACGCTTTTTTAAAAATTAAAAATTCATGTTATAGATTATTGACTATAATTATATATACATAGTGTAAATTATTAAAGGAACTAAACTAAACTAAAAGCTAATAAACAATTTTATATCAATAAAATTTACATAAACACTTACAATAAATTCAATAAATAATAAATTTAATAAATTGAATTTTATAAAAAATTCAATTATTACGTAATTTATTACCAACATTTTATAAAATTATTCATATATTAATATATAATTTGTAAAATAATCACAATTTTTAATTGTTATATAAAAATTTGGTATATTTACTTAAGTTTATAAGAACGCATTTACAATATTTGACTAGACTCAACACTCTCTTGTATTTTCAGCTATTTATATTCCAAAAAAATACCACAAAATATGGCTCTGCATTGCGTATTTTTTATAAATAAAGAATAACTTTTCATTATGTAAAAAAATCTTGATTTACAGCTCTTTGATTTCATTTTTGGTAAACTATTATTTCCAAAATTGTTTGAGTATTATAGAAGTAATTATATAATTTCACCTTTATAGAAACAGCTGCTTTTACAATTATTAAACTTTTAAATAAACGATTGAAAGTACTTGCGCTTATAGCTGTTCTTTTATTCTATATATATTTCACTCAAATTTTTGTATCGTAGAATGTATCTCAAATCGTAGAATGAAAATAGAAAAATTCATTTTTGAAAACTTTTTTAAGCAGATAAGCTTAGCGTGAAATGACCCATACATGATAAACAAATTAAAAAAAGACTCTAAAAATTTGTAATCTTAATTTAATGTTCAAAGAAAATTAAGAGAAAATACTCTGATTGTAAACATTTCAATATTATGGTACCATATAATGTAGGTGTACATGAAAATAGTTATTTTGAAAACACCATAATCATTAATAAAATCATATATTATATTTAATATAAATCATGATATATCACTTCGGTTTTATTTAATGGAATTTAATAGTATATTTTTTAAAATACAACAAAAAATTTGGTGTATATCAATTTGTAAGGTAGTATTAAATGATTGACTAATTACTAATAAGTATGCTAAGTATACGAACCTTCTCAATATGGTTTAAAGTTCCTTTGTAAATAAAGTGTAAATTGAGAAAGGTAATAAGGTAATAAGTACCTTTTATATTTATAAATAAATGTCTTATAATTTTATGTATTAAAATGTTATTGCCGAGTTCGTAAATAAGAAGAAAGTAAAGATGACATTCACGTATTAATAATACTTCTTGTATATATTCTAATAATTAATTTTAATTTATTGCTTTACCGTAGTTTAATAGTGTAAATCGTTTCGCAATGAAAATATGTACTGAAATTAAAACAATATTCTTCTCAGAGGTACGTAGACGTTTTTATAAATGAAATGTTCGTGAAATATTTAAAAGCTTTTCCATGGAAACTTTATTTTATTTTTAAATAACATTTAAAGAACTTTATGAATAAAAAACTTAATATTTGTTTTTTTCGAATAATTATTTAATGCAAGTATTTACTGAAATATAATAATATTAAATTGTAATTTACCTAAACTAATAATGTATGACATTTTTATTTAAAACTTTATGTCCTACATAACAATTATAGTGATATCCATATTTGTATAATAGTCTTGTTTTTATCAATTTTTGTAGAGAATTAAGCTACTAAAAGAATTATATCGATCTGGAAATTATCAATACGTAAAGGAAATAGATAATATAATTTGTTTCACTACCCGTGTGTGTGTGTGTGTGTGTGTGTGTGTGTGTGTGTGTGTGTGTGTGTGTGTGTACGTGCTTACTTCTTTATCTTTCAATCTCTCGTCGCTCGCTCTCTCTCTCTGTCTCTAACACACTGTCTCTTTCTCTCACCATTCCTATACTGCAATTCGAGGATCTTTGACTGACACATATTCCTGTTTCATTCACAGTTGATGGGACATATATAGAAAGTGTATTCCTATATATATGTACACGTGTATTCAGAGATCAAGATTGATAGGCGCACAGCGTATCAGAATTTAACTTGGGCAGGTAACATAACGCGGATACGCGCACGTAACATCCATTTAGCTGTGCATTATCCCAATGAGAATATCGTGCTTCACCAAGAGTACACAAAGCTAGAATAGATCTTTGCCTGACAGAGACGTTCTTGCGCTAATACAAATTGCAATTGGAGTAATGGTACTGGTCGGTTGTCTAAGATAGAAGGTAGGGAATGAACAGGTTGTAATTTGTTCCTTCCTACCTTCCTATATGCCCGCAAGAGGGTAACACGATTGCGATGTAGAATCGTATCTTCGTCGTTATTGTACTATATGATATTTGGTGCTGTCTTGGATGAAGATAATTACTCGGCTTTTATATATAAAAGGATATATATAAATGGATATATATAAATGTTCATATTATTCGCTTTACGCGTCAGTTATGTACATAGGCTAAACTACCTGAGCATCTATGTGTACGTAACTTTACGTGTAAGTGAAGTGGGCATCAAATTTCGCGAACCGTAACTCATCCTCTACAGTAATTTCTCATGTTCGTTTATAACCGACCGATGCTCTAGAGAAGGTACGACTGGATTATAAATGTAGGATTTCAAGAAACAACGGAATATTTTTAAATTATACGATGTGAAATACCAGCTTCTGAAACTTTGGCTTATCGACAAAAATGCCCATGATCCGATTGTCAAATTATGCCCTTAATGAAAATTTATCTTTACGTTCTTTAGTTTGGTTAAATCATTTCATGTCTATTTCCAAACACTTCTTCATTAATTAATACATGTCATCAACATACCTTATTTCTAGCAATATGGTTGCTAAGACATTATTAAATTTATTTTCATAATCTGAATAATAAAGAGCTTTTTCTATGTATTTGAATTCTTGTCTACATTTTTTAGCGAATATTATAATAGCATACATTGTTATATATTTAAATAGAGTAATTATTTACATCATAAATATATTGCTATCAATACGTTACTCTGCCTATTAGGCATTGAAATTGATTTTAATTGAGAAGATATTAAATATCACAAACTGAATACATTCCAATGCATATTACTAGCTTTAATTGACTGATTATTCGTACTAGGCACTGAATTCAATTTGTGCATTTCATAAACGATACGTTTAATGAAGAAACCTATATATAAAATATATCTCTACTTAATATTAAAAATGTAGAAAAAATTTTCTTCTCTGATTTATCTTTGGAAATTTGTTTAGAATCGATTTTGGTGTTTAGATTTATATTATAAAAGTCATATATTTAGATAATAATATTATACTACATAATAATCCTTTTTCCTTACGTGTTCTGTATATCTCAATAAATTTTATATTCCATTTATAATCCGCTTATCCGATAGAAAATCTAATTTGTCCTTTATATCTATATATCTTTACCAGTTTTCCTCTGTTTCACATATGCAGTAGTTGGTGGATCAATCAAAAGGTTCGTTGCTCGCAGCAAATTCGTGGCTTCCGAGCCAAATAGACGAGGCGTATAATAAAAAATAAAGAGGTGGAAAGAATGGCTGACGAGAGCGAGAGAGTGAGAGAGACTGAAGAGGGAGAAAACCAGTGATCCATTCAAGCACAAGTCTGTCGTTGACGTTTCCCTCCTCTTTTCATTTTCCATTTTCATAAATACACGTGAGCACGAGAGCTACGACCGCAAGCATGTATTTTGGACAGATCACCATCTCTCGCTTTTCTGATTTTGTGGTAGTGTCATCCGTTGAGAGAAAATTTGGTAGATATTAAACGATATATTTTTGCATACTAATAATGGAGAAGAGAAAATTTAAAATTTTATACTTTTATGAAGAAACATTTATAAAAAAAATTTATCTAGAAAAATTCTAGGTAATCCTACTTTCGTAATATAATATGTAGAAATTATATATCACAGACTTTTACCATTTTTGTTTTACACTTAACACAATACATCTATGAAATCATCATAAAATTACTTTACTTATTTATAATACTACAAATTATTTCTATATTAAATATACTACTTAAAATTCAGGACGTAAAAATCATTTATATGAAAGTTTACGTTTAAAAAAATTTTTCAATTTAAAGTAAAGACACATTATGTTTCTTATACGTTAGAGATACTATTTAAATACATTGTAATCTATTTAAAAATATATAACTTTCTTATTGAAGTTTAATTTACATGTATACATTTTAATAAAGTTTTAATTCAAAAATAACAATATCAATAACACATGAGATAAATTTATATCTACAATGTAAATCTATAATTATCTAAAATAAAAGTTAATATAACAACAGGTTATCAATAAAAGAAAAGTAAACAATTTTCCATTCAATTAGATTACATGTATTTCTATTAAAAAGAATATTCTATCAATTTGCTCAGTAAGATTCGATCTCGCAGTTACTTATTACTTCAAATTCATTTTCATGTCAAGCACAAATTTGCTATCGCATTCGAATAGCTATAAGTTGTAATTTAGATGACTTCAACCAAAATGATGAAAACAGAGTGTTAAATTAATCATTGTATTTCTATGAAATTCTAGTAATTATGTTTGAGATTTTCTTGAAAATATGCATATGTTCTATTAATTAAAAAGATATTGTTTGGATTGTTCTTTTGCATAAACTAACTTGATCGGTTTAAAATAATAAAAAGTAATATTTTAAATAAAAAGTCATTTAATAAATCAATTCAAATTATTCAATTCTTTATAAAAAACACAAGGAGGATTGATAAAGTCCGTCTAAATCCTAGAGTAAATTATACAAATTCGTTAATTTTAAAAATATTTACTGTCTTAAGTAATTATTCTTTGTAGAAAAATTAGTTGTCAATGTCTTTGATTCGAATAAATATTTTTATACAATGTTCTATTTATCAAATATGTTAAAAAATAAATATTGCTAGATGATTTCTAGATGTTGAAATTTACATAATATTGAATATAATATAAAATATAAAATATTGATTTTTTGAAGGATGTAACTAAGTATCAGTACAGAAAGATATAAAAGCAATGAAAGCTTTTATTATTTAATACATTAAAATGCAACAATGAAAAATAAGACCACAGAATCTGATAAGTACATATAAAATAACGAAACAGTTAATAACGTAGGATCAGTTATACAAAACTTGCTGTGTTACTTTGTATTTTCTTTCCTGCTTCAGAGAAAGTCTAAAAGTACGTTAGAACGGTTAGCGATTACGAGAATTCTTTACAATCGAGTTTCGTGAACAATCAAAGCAAGTGATGAGAACTTAAAACCTAGTCTAAGTAGAGTGCGATAAATAATCAAACTAGTGCTTGATTCTAAGAGTAATGAGAATTTCTTTGTCTACACACTTTGTTTTATTTAAACATTGGAAATTTATTTGTATTGCTTATAATTTACAATAATTTAGAAGCATAAAATACTGAAAGCTCGTAGAGAAATTTTTTTGTTTTAAATATAGTCAATAAAGACAATATTTCAGGATGTAACGTAAGATTGACCCAGAAGATTTGCACTAAGAAACCATAATCAACTCTGATTGCAAGACGGAGATATTTATGTGATTCGGCAAAAATAATACCATCAAACTTGCATGTTCTAATTATACTTGCATCATATGCAACTCAGGTTTTGAAAATACCTGCTAAATTATGAAAAACTAGTAGACTCCAATCAGATCAAGCGAATACCAATTCGAAAGCAATGGATAAAATATTTCATATTGTTGATACATTAATATATCTCAATATTGTAAGAACCTTTCGCAATAAATTAAAAGAAGAAATTATAATAAAATAATACTCAAAAAATACACCCTGCCATTCTCCTATTTAATTATTCGAAAAACTAAAGAAAATATTAAATTATTTCTATAAAAATCTAATCGAAAGTATTCTATACTAACAATATCTACAATCATTTCCAATTAATCATTATTTTAAATATTTCTATAAACGAAAACTGATATAAAATTTAAAATATAAGCAACTTCATCATAAACAATTGTGTTTAAATTTATGAATTTTTTAGATATTTGTGATTAATCAATTTAATCAATCAAAAACTCTAGATTATTGCAATTGTTTGACAAGCTCTTTTATTGATAATCACGTACAAACGTACATAGAATAGTGAGATCATGTACATTATAATATGCATAGATAATAATTTACCACTATTTATCATAATAAACACTTAAAAAATATCTTATACAGATAACTAAGATAACTAAGATGACTATGTACTATTCGATGTATAGTTTAAAGTTTAATCAAATGTAAAGAAATCACCGAAATCTAGTTTGTATATATTTCTATATCCAGAGAAATTCTGTTGCCAAGTCAAGAAATACTAATAACGGAAATTTATTATATTTATTTCTTCAAATAATAATAATAATTACGATTAAATTATGTTTTTAAAAGTACTATATATTATTTTAAATCATTTTAGTAATAAAATTCTCTTATAATTCAAGCATTGCTTTAAAGTATCAATCTTTAAAATATCATTCATTAAATCTAGAATAATAAAACATTCAACGTGGATTAGTAATTTATTATCTATAACTTTTGAGATAACGTATTGATTATTATAATACGTCTACTGTAGAGCAAAACTGTTTTGATATAGATGCAAAGAAGAGCTTAGGACATCAATAGTGATACAATTTAATTAGAAATGCGTCCTAAGTTCCCATTAGTTGGAGAACTATATCATATCGTAATGTTCTCTATCAGCAATACTATGTTAATCTGGGAAGCTACTCTTGCGTTAACTTATTGTACTATTTCAACACCAATATTAAATTTAGAAGCTTAAATTTACTTATTTATTACTGAATACTGAGATACTATTAGCGTACCAGTTTATGAGATAAACAGGTGGATTGTTATATTGTAATAATAATAATATCTTATAATAGTACATTATACGTTATAATAAGAAATAATATTCAATAAAGCCACCCATTAACTTGTTTTATTGATAAATGATTTACTTAATTTAATATTCCTGTATTAAAACTTCATTTATATTCATTTTTCTAAAGTTAAAGGATACAAATTTAATTAAAATTACACGATAATTTAATGGCAACTTCAAAATTACAATGTAATTACAAAAATGAAATGCAACTACAAAAGCTTTTCATAAGCATAAATGCTTTCAGTTAATTATACACAATGAATACGAAACGTTTCTTTTAATTTGAGTATTATTTTAAGAATAAGATTTATTCTTTATATTAAGAATTCTCATTGTCAATAACTTGTGCTTAATTCGATATTTTTCGAGGATTTATAAAAGTAAAAAATTTACATCTACAGTATAATGCTCGTAATTAAAATAAAGGTAAATAATGTTGATGTTTTAAAAACAAAAAAATTATAGTGTAATATATCGAAAGGAAAAAATTTTTTGGGTACATCATGTATATAATGCATTACCGTAAACAAATAATTTCAAAAATAAATAGCACTAGAATGATCTTCTATGAAGAAACGTAAATATTTAAATCAATGATAAAAATGATATTAAATAGTATATCTTAAGCGCAAACTGAAAATTAATACGCCTACAAATGAACTGCCATACAAATTTTAAGTAAGAGTGCATTTGTGTTTAAATGAGAGAGGAAAAATGAGAATTGGTTAGTTATATAAGGTAGTCAAAAGAAGCATTGCATAGAGAGAGATAGGATAATATAAGTAGAATGAAGCCGGTTACGGTTGTACAGGGTTTAAGAGGCTCGCCCTGGTCTGTTTGCGTATCTACGATCTACAATACGAACATGCTCGTTTTACGATGCTTGATTTATTCATGGTTATACCAACCTTACCACTTCGCCTACTATCGGCCAATATTGCCCATATTCTTAGAACAATAAACGTCATGAAGGCCTTCACATCGAGATTGCTTCATCTCGTCATGAAATGGCCAATCGTCCTTTCAACAGGATAACGGCCACGGAGAAAAAGAGAAAATAAAGAAGTTTCATTGCACGTAAGAAAAAGAGAGTAAATCGACTATTTATCTGATTTTATATACGCTTATTCAGCGACAAATTTTGAAAACTTAATGGTTGTAACAAACTTACAAAAGGATATTCAATTACTTATAGCTGTAGGATACCACCCTACGATTATGGTTTCTCATATGACCAACTTTTGCTTCTTACTATTTTCCCAAAGCTATTGTAGGAAAAATAACGATTAGTTTATTTAAATTAAATAACGGAAATAATAATAATATAAAAATATTTATAGTATATAATGCATAAAATCTCTCTGAACTTGAACTTAAAATATAATTAGTATTAGATTTCTCTAAACTAGCTATAATCTGAATGAAGCTTTATAAATAATATAACTTTTGTTACTCCAATATAAGTAGTCAGTCAAATATAAAGCAAAACATTTTGAAGTTTTACAAACCAACATTATGTATTTCAAAAGAGATAGAAAATATATTGCAAATAACTTTTTATTTATACATTATCGAGAAAAAAATAATGTTAATCAAGATAAATTACGATGAATCTAAATAAGTTTCCCTTACACTTGTTAAGAGAAAAAAAAATTAAAAAATTAATACTGGTAACATAAATTACCTTTATTTAAATATGAAATCAAAATAAATATTTGACAGAATTTTAAAAACTAATTAAATGATGTACACGCATTATATTTATAAACTTATATAAAGTAATAATCAAACAAAAATAATATTATTATGAATTCAGTAAAATATTAAATAATTTTTTGATTTATTGATAAGATTAACGTAAATGAACTTAATTTACGCAGACATAATTTTTATAAATATATTGTTACATATACATATAATGATGCACTATTTCTTGACAAATATTCCTTCAGAGAAGCTATCAAAATCTACGCATTTCATTATACTAATCGTACTTATGACCATTATTGTGATAAGATTCACAATAATAGTGAATCTAATATAATTAGGCATAATAATAGTGAAACAACTCTTGTACTAAAATAAATGTCTCCATAATCTAGTCTTAAACAATATAATAACTAAAATTCAATATTTGTATAATAGTTATATATTTAAACGTAACTAATTTTTTAATTATATACTTTGAAACTGAATGTAAATCAGCCATGGAAATAAAAATTTTTTTATGTAATCTTTGAATCTTATTTAAAAAAAATTTCAATAACTTTTCTTATAATTAGCAGACATAGAATATAGAAGCAATTTCTTCTAGATAATAATTAACCTACCAGTATTTTAAGAATTCTTAACTAATTTTAAATACATGCTTACCGAAAGATTCTTTCAAATATATAAAAATGTATATTCATTAAACATATGTGAAAAATAACGATAAAATTAATAGCTTATAACGGTATATTTAATAATATATTAAATTTAGTATACTCGTTAAAATAATAATTTAGTAATCTTTTTCTTTATAAAAATTATTTTAAGCAAGTACTAAAATTAGAAGTCAGCTTCGTATCAACTTATAGATTCATTTCGTACGTATTCTTTATAAATTTATACTTTACGGCCATCTTACATATTTCCTTATTTCTACTATAATGATAGATTCTTTGATTTTTAAAATGTTAAAATTACTGAACAAATGAAACTAGACAAAATTCTAATTAAGAAAATTATGTCAATTGTTATTTGTATACGTTCTAATCAAGAGCACATTTTTCATCATATGAGAATAAGTAACGTCGATGTGACGACCATAACTTGTTTCTGTTTCGGCACAACTGACTTACCTATGTTAAGGATGATTTATCGTTTATAACTAACATATAATTAATTTGTCCAATATCAAAATTTAAGAAAATTTTATTTTATTATAAAATAAAGAAGAATTTGAAATGTTGATATCAATTTACGAAAGTTTTTGTAAAGTTATAGGTTAAAAATTCTTGTAAATCTTTTATTGTTAAATAAAGAATAATTATTCTTGTTAGTATAAGAATAGATACGACAGATAGATTAATTATATTGAAATAAGCATTTTAGAATTTCACGTTTCTAGTTATATTACAATGCAACATAATATGAAGAAGTGCTCTTATTATTAAAAATAAAGATAATGGAAAATTTAATTTATTGAAAAAATATACTTATATAATGCTTCAATCTTTCTTTTTATATAAATCGAAATCGCTGATAAATTTTAAAAGGATAGTATCCACACCTCAACTAAATAACATATCTAAGATGCGAACAAGTAAAAGCCCTGTACACATTACCGTAAGCATGCGTTATCCCACGCATTAAGCAAATTTCTTCCCTTTCCGAGTACTTGAAGCGCAAAGGACTAAGAGCGTTATGGGAGCAACGCCGTAAGGTCTCAACGTGCAGTTAAATTGATTAGGTTTAGCTCACGCGCTTGAATAGACGGCCGGATAATTATGTGTCGAGGGCCGACAAGTGTGTACAGGGACATAGACATTGGCGACGGTATATTAGTTAATGAAGCGATTAAAAGCATTGAGCCGTGCAGCAGGTTTATTTTATACTACACCTTTTATATTAAACTGCGCAAAAGATTTTAATGTACCTACATTTACAATAATAATATGTGCACTATTATTGATTATTTAATAATATTTCTACAATTAATTCATATTACTTCAATGATTATATAAGCTATGACAAAAATAATCGTGAATCAAGCATGCCACAAGTAATATATGTATTTATATACTAAAAATGACTGATGAATATTTATCTTTATTAATTTTAATTATCTTTTGGCGTAGTAGTTATTTATTTGAACAATAATTTAGCAAACTTTGCAGAATGATTTTATACAATTTATTCTTTTATTTAACTTTTAACACTTTTTGATATACTTTTATTAAATTCTGTACCTCAATATTCAGTACCAAAAAATATATTAAATTAAAATTAAATAAATAAATAATATGTAAATAATCAGTTTTATTATATATAATAAACTATTCTTATCTAATTTTTAATTTAATATTAACTATTTCGAAGTATCATTCTTCAAAGTTGATTCGATTCTATACAACATCTTTTTTAAATGAAAATTTACAAAAGAAGATTTTGTAAAATTACAAAATGTTATTATATTTTATATTTAGAATTTCAGAATGGATATTTATCAATCACAGCAATCATATCAATCTTATACATAGATTCTTTAATCTCTATTTAATTACGTTATAAATATTTTCAGCTATAATAAACCCTGTATTTAAATTATTACAGGTACTCTTCAATTAATTATATATATCTTTTTAATTACGTAAATATCTAATAATATTACGCATCATTACTTCACGTGTATCGTCTACTATGCTAACAATGCGATTACGCAAATTCCTACGTGTCGTTCATCGTGCACGCTTCACACCATGGTAATTCTTCGACACATGTAATAACACGTATGTCAAGAAGATGAGATTTTCCACCTGTATTTCATATAATAATACCAAAGTATTAAAAAGTAAAGAAATTCGATAAAACTAAAATATATTAAGAATACATTTTTAAAATATACGTAATGTTACATTAAATAATTTCAAAATCTTCAATGTTTATAAATCAATTCTTTTAGTATAATTTAATACCAAAGGCTCGGAATATTTATTATTTTAAATGCTTTGATTTAGAAAATTTAATGGTAAGTTTGCTGTCACGTCTTTTCGCAAATAAAAAATAAAAATCTAATTTATGTCAAAGAATCGAAAAGATAATGAATTATTTACCATGAAAATATTATATATTTTAAATAGTTCTTATGTAAATCTAATTCATATATCAAACTCTAATAACCTTGAACAGTATTATTGATATTGGAATCATTTTTGAGACATTATAAATATATAAATTAGTTATCAATGATATTCATGAAAAGATCTCCTTCAAAATAGATTTAAGAGATATAATCAGAATTGTCATAAGAGAAATAAGATTCACCCTATTAGAGAGGTACCGAATACTAATAAACTTTCTAAAACCTATAAGTTAGAATTTATAAACTAAAAAAGGCAAAAAATTCTTAAAAAGTAAACAACAATTTTTTAATATAATATTTCAAAACACACTATTTCAATAAATTCATATATTATTTTAAATACTATAAGTATTTTAGTTATTTTTATCAGAATATTTTTATTATAATATATAAATATATATATACATATGTACATATTCAATGTTTTAAAACTTTATATATTAATAGTTTAGTAATCATTACATAGTATTAGAATGACTAATAAAAAAGTTAAATTAAAAAGCTACTTAATTTAAATTAGAAGTCAAGTTATACCTCTTAAGTTCTTCAATTTGCTAGATGAATGCAAGTTATAAGTTCTCCTGTGACTTATTTAGAAAAGTCCCATCTACATTGGCGTGATTTGTCAGCTTTATATTCCAGTTCCTTCTCTTCATCACTTGATAAGAAAGGAAGGATATGTTAAGAAAGTTATTCCGAAGACAGAGAGATAAGAAGATTAGGAATACCGTGTGCCACATCGTCACTTTCTACCGTTAATATGCAACCCTTCACACGAATGCATCTCCCGAGAACAGAAACAAACACATATAGGTACACTTACATCCTGCATCGTTCATGAGCATATGTGCAAGCGAGTATTAGGCGCTAAGCGTTTAAGTGCGGAGCTACTTCTTGTCCCAAGAAATCTTATTAGACAAGTTATCCAATAATGTGACTGCAGTGCCAGCAGAGACAGCTTTTCAAACAGTAAGTAATTCAAATATGTTAGCTTATGCTCGTGCATTAACAATTTTACACTAACTACTAATAAACTGATAAACAATTTCATCTTCATGGGACATTTTTATGTAGAATTCTAATTGCAAAATCTCAAAATCCTTAATTATTTTCTTTTAATGATACATACCTTTGTTAATTTTTGTGGAAACATAAATTTTTTTATTAAAACTATTTTATTTTAAATTCTATTTGAAAATAAATGAAAATTTATTCTAAAATATCTGTAAATTTTGCAGCTCAGTATGTAACGTAATAAAGACAAAATAAGATTCACAGTGGTAAGACATTACTTTGTAAATCAATCTATGAAACAGTAGTTTCTTTAATTAAACATTATTTATATACCCAAAATTCTTATTAATGTCTTATTAAATGTATTATATTTTATTTTAAATTTTTTCTAAATAAAAAATTTCAATATTTGGTTTAATGGATTAACGCCCAAGATCTTATTAATATTAACCAATAGACTATATCCTTATCAATCCTACAGAAACTAAATTCGAAAGTATTACAAAGCAACAAAGTTTGAAAGTAAAATGAATTTTCTTTGAATCATAGTTAAATTTTTATAGTTTCGTACGATGATCTCCTACTTTTTTAAAAGATTTCCACGTTTTCTTCAGAAAACACAGTGACAAACACTGTGTGACCTTTACCATGAACGCAATGAACGCATGATGGAAACGCAAGACTCTAGTTCAAGACTGTGGGTTAAAAAGGGTCGAAAAGAATCTCATAAACAACCTTTTCCTCGCGTTAGTGAATAGAAATCTCACATAGCTGCTCGTTTATAAACTATATGAATCAGTGCATCGTTTTCTTTTTTTCGGACTTTCGGTCATCAGCGTGTATAGATACAAGCAGTGCGCAGAGTCGGCAGATACACCGAGTGGATAACGCGAGAGTGTACTGTTTGGAAGTTACATACATCCACGTATATATTGCACGAGAAAATATGTAGAGAAAGTGGGAGAATGAGAGTCAGAGAGATAAATTAAGCGAGAACGAAAGGCATTTTTTCATAACTGTAATGGAAGCGTCAACTCGATACCAAAATGTCGATTTCCTACAAGCGCGATTTACAAAAAATTTGTTTATATTTCTTAAGCGTGTATACGTATAAATACGTACATGTTAGTTAAAATTACTTTTATATAAAATGCTACGATATAATTGATTTTCAATAAAAGAAACTTGATACTTTTCAAAGAGAAAATTAGAGAGAATTTTTTGTGAAGTATATAACAATGTAGAACATCATATCAGTTTCAGTAGTATAATAAGAATAGGAACAAAAGGATATGTATTATACTTTCATTAGTATTATGAAATATCGTAATATTATGCAAACTCTTTAAGATAATGACTAATCACAACTTTATTCCGAAAAACTTCATTAAATTTCGTACTAGTATTAAGAAATAATTATTGTTTTTTCACATCAAACGCAAGCCAGTTATTAGTCATAGCTCTTTATTTCAGCTATTTGAATATATTTTTCATTAAACATACCAGACTTCAAATAGAGTAAAATATGTGAGCATAAAATTGTCGGTTTAATTTCCTCTTATTATCATATAGATGACACGTTATATTTAGGTTACATTTAATGCCAATGCATTTTACTTCATACATTTTTTTGTGCAATTTGTAAAATCTCTTTAAAATTTGTGCTGTTAAGACCACATGTTTCGGACATGATAGACGTATAGAGGAGATAGATATATTACCGTGGACTTAGTGTACCCTCACTTCGTTTTAGAGTAGAAAAAAGGGTATACCCGGATCGAGAGAAAAAACTCCTGCATTGCTTTAAGAGAGAACAGGTTTTCGATGCCTCAAAAATTAAGGTCATCGAGCTTAAGAGGATGACAGAATCAATGCTTCAATCAACTTGGTACTCAGGCATCGTTTCCATAGCTCACTCCTACACAGTAGTGAAGGAGCAAAATAACGCTAGGTAATTTATAAAACTAAGAAAGCAATCTTCGGTTTGATAATCATAGTGTAAACTCTTGTAAGTTTAAATCAAAGTTTAGTAATTTACATATCACATGAGACAGTATAAAGAATATTAGTTAGAGTTTCAGAAAACTAAAAGAAAGTAAACAGAGTATTCCAAGAACAAAGAAATGCACCAATATTGTAGACGAGAAGAAAGATATGAATAAGGAAAATAAAAAGTTCAAATGAAATATCCAAAGCACAAACAAATAAATAAAAGATTTGATTCGTAAGTATAAACTCTTGGAGTTCAAGGTCATGAAACGTAAATAATGAAATAATGATTCTTTGGAAAAAGTGAACAACAAGTAATTAGAAATTTGTTGAATTTGAAGATTAACATTCATTTATAAAAGGTAGCATTATTTCATTAGATGATGATATAGCGCACAATATATAATTTGTTAATGACAAATACACTTAAAAGCTTTGATAAATTTCTTTACCAATTTCTTTACGCACGTATCTTTAATTTCGCTTGGTAATTTAAGAAAGATTATGTTGTTTCGTGAAAAAAATATAATTGAAAATACAATATAATATGATATATATATATAATGGAAATTGATCGATAAATAACGGTCTACCTAACCTTGCTATAATTAGTTTTTGATTGTATTCTAAAAGGTTCAGCCAAATGACTTCACGAGTTTTGAAGGAACTGACAAACAATGAACTATTGAAGAACTATAGGAATTTAATTAAATTATTTTTCTGTGAATTACGTTGGTAAATATCTGACAAAAACATTTATTTATGTAGAAAGGAATAACGAAGCTGAGGGAAACCAATGACAAGGATCTCAGTACAATTGTGTTCAGAATATCTCTTGAACCTCTTATTATATTTTTAAATATAATACGTTAAGAAAAAGCTTTGCTTTTTTTTATGTTAAAGGCAAATGTGCTTGATCGGTTTAAAGAATCTTTTTGTATAGTCACAAACAATTTTCGCTGAATGCTCAAAATTTTATGCACTGATAATGATCGACAATACTGTAATATTTAGTCAAAGAGTTACTTGAAAAGTATAAAACATATTTCATACAGGTTTGATATAAAGGAAACAGATAAATATAAATTCATATTTTTAGATCATTGTTATTCGAGTACAATTTCTTTAGCATTTTTCTTTTAAAAAATATTATAAACATCTATTAATAATTTAAACATAACATAGGATTGCATTACCAAAGATGATCCCATTTTTTCTCTAGATTTTAAAAATTTTCATGTCATTTAATAGAAGGTGTTGTGTATAATATAGAAAATATGTGTTGTGTTTAATAAGAGTGAAGTTCAAAATTCCACGTAATATAAGTGTTTCAGAAAGTTTCATAAAACAATTTCCAATGTTAATGACACATCATACTCTAAACGATTAGTTAAAACTAATTGTAAAAACATATTTAAGAATTCGATTCTTGCACGTATTACACGAATGATTTATAAATGTGAAAATCAACGTTATATATTCTTGTTTGGTTGATAAACAGTCTTGCAGCACGATTATCTATGTATGCAAAGATTGTTATTCAGATTTCTGATTTGATAAGTGAACCAAGTTCATTGTTATTCGATACTATTTCTTGCGCAGAAAATATGAAAGTGACAAAATATGCATCATATTTTTTTTCGAGAACAAAACAGATAAATTTCCAAAGCCATAGTACGAAATTACCTTATAAGTCTGCGTGAAAACTCTGACATTTGCGAATAAAATAAAATATATATAATACTTCAAATGTATTTTATGTATACTATCACATTTTATATTATATGGGTATCGGATTAACAGCATCAGATTATGCTTTGATACAATCATTATGAAGAACTAGTGTTTTTTTAAATACCACTTAAGTTAGATCTGATTGGGACATTAACACACCTTTATATAGATGTTTATATCAAGTTGTTTTTTATAAAAGCTCACATTTTATAAAAACGTTTTAAAAATGTTTATTAATCGAAACAGTAAGCAAACAAATATATAACATTAAAAGTTATTTTAATTCTTTTTTCTATTAATTGAATAATATTGTAGTGTAATTGGCTAATATTTTGTATATATTAGGTTGAAAAATGCAGAGAAAGTTTTTGAAAAAATATTCACACAAGAGAACAATCTAACACGTTTTATTTTTACAATTTATGCTCTTCTAGATGTATCTGGGCTTTGAGTCTCGCATATATCCTAGTGTAAAGTTATATACTTGGGTTATATAATATGATAGTAATTTACTTTAAAATTCGTAAAAATATAAATTATTATTAATGATATTATAATTTGTACATTTCATAAATTATACTAATGAAATCGTAGAAAACTAAAAGAAAAAACTTAATTAACTTTACTTATAAATATAAATGAATATTATATTAAAAACTTATTAAAAATTGTTAAATTTCGTCAGAAGAATAGGATACTTTTCGAAATGAATTATATTGTTTTTACGTTGAATTACTCTATCATTTTCTTGCTGTTAGATACGAAATTATAGGATTACTAATATTCATTTCATATTTACAACTAAATAATTAAAGAAATAGCTTAGATACTTTTTTGGATATTTATTGAATAAATAAAAAATATTTCAAGACAGTTCATTTATAAATGTCCATTGTATAGTATTTAGAAAAAATCTTAGAAATGTACACTATTTCGTTGAAATAAGAGTCATTTCTTATTATCAGAAATTTTCTTAGAAAATTCCAAAACCTATTTTACTGATTAAAAAATATATCAACAATACAATCGTTAAAATTAATAAAATAAATACCATGGCTAAAATTACGTACTCAATATTTTATTAATATTAATAAGTGATTTACTTACTTATTGGTCTTAATATTGCAAAACAAATTATTATAGATCTATATTCACTGTGACGCTGTTATTTCAAAGTCTATATTTACTTATCATATACTATTTAATATTTTTTGTTATTGTTCAATCATTTAATGGTTTATATATTGTACTTTTATATCAGTTTATAATTTGCTCTTTATATATACATTATGATATAAATAAAATACATTTGAAGTGATTTTTTTAAATATGTTAACTAACAAAACATTATAATATAATGAGAACCATTTAATACAATAAAGAAATTTAATATACCTCTTAATTAAATTTTCTGTCAGAAAATATATATAGAGAGAAACATTAAAATAAAAAATAATTTTAATGAAGCGGATCCTATACTTTTATTTTCAGACCTCATTCTTTATTTTGATATTATGTTAAATTATATGTTTGAAACATCCATATCTAAATCATTGCACTATAATGAAAGTAATATAGTGCATTAATTTTGTATTATAATTTAAAAAACTTAAAGTCATCTTAGTAATTACATTAGTATGTTAATAAGATTATTAAAGTAATTCTAGTGAAAACTTAAAAAGATTATTCATTATTTAAATTATTTGTCATTATACCTTGTACTTATCAATTTAATAATTGTTTCCGCTTAGACAGTTTTGTATTTATAATTATTTATTACTAATCATATTATATTACTAAAAAATGCTTATACAAAATCTGCAAATAGATTAATTTTGTATTGATAAGTTTCAACGTCATGTTTCTCACCGATGCATTAATACTTTGCACCTTTTTATGTACTTGTTATATCTAAAGAAATCAAATATTCAAAACTATTATCCTATTTCAAATATACACAATATATAGTTTTTATATAACTAGAATTTTCTTAAATTAATTTCTTTTATTTATTTATTTATTGAAATTTCTACTTTAATATCTAATAATTTCTTGTATATGAGTAATATTAATTTTGTCTTTTGAAACAAAGTATTGCAATTTTAATTTATTTAGTATAAAATATGGTTCAGTTTGGTTAAAAAAGATTGCAGAGAGTGTAATTTTTTGTGCACTTACAACAAAAGTAGAAAATTATATACACAATTCAATATTATGATCATATAATCGAAAAATATAAAATTAGAATGTACAAATAGTAAAATTACTAGAATGATTTCTTTGTTGAATATTAAAGCAGGAACATGTCAGCTATTATCAAATGTAATATGAAACTACTCTAAGATCGAACGTTAAGAAAAATGAAATATTTTTGAAATTTATTTGCAATATTTATTTTTACAGATTTACTAATATTAAGTGAATAATATTCGAAATTTTTTAAGTCTTTAATTTTTTCAAATAAAATATACAGTTGGAGCTGATTATTTAATTAAAGCATATATTATGTGGCCATAAATTTTGTCAAACAAAAAACAAGCGAAAAACAAAACAACAAAAATCCGAATAAAATACGATGGATAAAAGCCTCACCTACTAACTACAAAATCAGATAATACGGTGAATTGGTGGTAGGTGTCGAGGTATTAAGCAGACAATTCAAACGACTGCCTCCGCGTTTCTTTTTAATTGGCGAAAAGGGTCACGTGCAGAGGCGTGAACAAGACTCCGCAACGTGGGTCCGGGCGTCAGCTGCTGAAGTGGGATCCACCATAGGGGAGGAGGTTTTTATGTCCGTTTGAATTTCAATTAATAGCATGCATCGGGGCTGATGTATTGCCACTCGCATTGTTGTTCGATGGCACCGAAATGCGAAACTACACGACTGAAAAAGAAAAAAACATAGTCTAGACCACTAGCCCTTTTCAACAGTTTGCGTTTAATCCATGGGGAGTTCTGCGGTATTCTTGTAAACGACTAGATAACGGAACAGTTTGAATGGAAAACGCAGAGGAAAGAGAGAGAGAGAGAGAGAGAAAGTGAGTGAGAGAGGATGGTCAGTTAAAAAGGACGATTATAGCAAATTTGTACATCGGTGAAATCGAACAATGAGAAATTGATGGTTGATTGATGTTGTTCTCTTAATTGTTATACAAATATATTGATTTTATAATTTGTTGAGTTAAATAGTAGGAAGTCTTATTAAAAGTGATATTTTTTCAAATATAATTTAATATATTTTCCTGACTCTTATTGCTCCGATATTTTCTTGTACTTTTATTAAATTAATACGCACTTAATAAGTTTTCAAAATTAAAGAATGATATTTTTAAAATATTGTTGTATTATTAAATCATACATATTGATGGACAAAGTAAGAAAGTAAATTTAATTTTTTTTAATGTATTAGAATATTAATGAATTAAACATATTTGTCAAATCGAATAATACATCTTTATTTTCTAATACTATCTATTTAATTTAGAAAACTGTTTTATCAATAATAGCTCAAAATATTTTTAAATATACATTTGTTATTTAATTACATAAAATGCAGTAATATATATAATTTAAAAGAATAATCAAATACATAATACAGTGGCTATTGTGTAATAACTTAAATAGTTGACTTTATTTTAATAATTTTAAATATAACGTAATTTTAAAGAACATTTATCTTTTTCAAATACAATCTATGAAAATAATTTATTTTTATAAGACATCGTTTAAGCATTACTTAGCAATCAATATTTGTGAATATAAATTTTAATTAGAATTGCCTTTAATCAATAAATATGTTGATTATTTGTCATTTATACTAAATAGCACAAACTTAAATGAAAATTTTTAAGGATACTGTCTAGTATGCTTATACTATCTTATATGAATTTTGAAGTTTTATTTTATGCGCAATAATTACATCTTGAAAAATATTGTAAAACTTTAAGTCACAACTCAGTTATAACCATTTCCTTGCCTAATTATGTGACAAAAAAATGCAATTAACATTTCTCTCAATCCTTATATGTGTTTTTTTTTAAAGACAACAATCTTGTTGTGTCTGTATATTCACAGTAAAAGAAAAAGAATAATATTAAATAATTTAAATTTATTTATTTCTGCTTAATATATCTTTAATTTGTATATGTATATCATTTTCAATAGAACTACGTATTATGACCTGAATTTTATATCGGTGCATCATGAATACTCATTTATATACTTGTACATAATAATGTGTAAGTGATAAATTAATGTTCAAATAGCACTTTTTATTAAAACTTGATAACAAAATAAACTACTAATTAAAATGGTTTTGAGAGTATATAATTTATTCCATTTTTAATCACTTGAGAAGAATTAGGTGGATCATAATTATGATTTCATACAGTGTGCAAGAGCTGACTTCAACAATTTACACTAATGAAACTCTAAGCATCATCTTTTAATAATCTGAATCATTTTAAAAATTATCTAAGCAATGATTAAATTAAAATTTTTAAATACAATAATAATGTTTCTATTGTAATTTTTACATAAAATAGTTTTTCTGAATAATCGCGTTTGCGTTAAAAATATGTATTTTCGAAGCTTAAATTATTTCGTAAACTTCAATAATTAGCCATAAAAAAATTCTTATATATGTTTTTTATCTTATGTCTATCATTTAGCCATAAAATAAAATTTTCAATGTACAAGGATAAAATTTTTATTGATAATCGAATATTATTACAAATAATAAATTTACTTTAACAAAATGCTAGACTATTCAAATAAATAATATTAAAGAAACGTATTTAACGTTTAAATAAGTATAATTTTAATTGATAGTATACAGTCTTTTATGTGATCTATTTTATTTAATTCTCTGTATCTTTATTATTAACTTAAATTTAAAAATTAAAAAAATGTATTCTTTTATACTTGTAAATATTTAAATATTGATATATACGAAAATTAAGACTTGAAGTAATAATTTAAATTATTTTTTATAAATAAGAGATAAAGTTTTCTTAACTAAATTTAATAATAGATATTTTTTCTTATACTTGTTTTATTAATTACTACGTCTATCTGTTATAAATTTTTACTCAATTATTAAATTATGTGCATTATTCTTCTATTATCTATCATTATCTGAATTTCATAATTACTATGATTAGTAATACTATTTCGAATACAATTAAAAGAGAAATTAAAAAATTACACTAATAATTTTTTTCTTACAGGTAAGATACTTACGCAATTTTTTATCTCTTCAATTTCTTATATATTGTAAGTAATATAAAATGTTACGCACTTAATTAAGTATTTCGAAATTTCTCTTTATTTAAAGATATTTTAATTATTAGAAAAGCTTCAACATATACGTTTATCAGTAAGTAAACATATAAATATTAGAAATTAATTATAGCACTCTATGTACTATACCAATAAAGTATTTTGATTGCTGAGATATTTAAATAATATAAATAATATCTGAATAATGTACTAGTTAAAATATTATATCTGGCTTCAGAAACTATTAGTTAAATCTATCTATCATATCATGGGAAATATTTAATATGTAATATTATGTTATATTAATACGTAATATTGTTTCGATAAAGTACAAAATCATTATCGAAAATTGAATAAATGGAGTAAATATCGAATTACATAGGAGAATATTTTGTTGAAATTAGTTGGAATATTCTTCAGCGGAAAATAAGTCATCTTGAGATCAATCTTGTAAAGATGCCTACTCAACTTTGAACGTGATTCACCGCAATTCTTCCCTTATTCTACATAATTTCTTCGAAGTTCCTTTTTTTACTTCCTTTCGTTGGTTTTACGGCTTATAATATCCACTCTTAAATGGAAGTATAAAATCCTGTTAATTGAGTCCTATTATGAATTCTAGAAAATTTTTGAATTATAAATTCATTGAATATCTTAGGCAAATGAATTAATAATAAAAGAATATTTAATGTGAAATAAAAACAAATTTTTTATATAATCCTGTTTACTAAATTAATACATGAACACGAGGCACTAATGAAATTATTAAAGATTCATTAATTCAAGACATTGTAAGAAAATAAAATAAAAATCTATTAATAGTATTTAGTACTGCAACAAAGAATAAAATATTTGAACTGAATCTACGAATATATATATACGTCGTATTCGTAAAAAAAGGTTACTCACATTAGCAGAATCTAATAAAATAGAACAATAATCTTACTCACTAATTACTGCAACTTTTATAGTCGTAATTATTCCAATCGTTGCTTCAAGATTACATTTTCTAAAAACTTCTCTCGATTATCAATTATTCTGGCTCGCACAGTCTTGGAATCAGTTCATGCAGTATTCCGTCAAACCTAATTTTCATTTCGAAAGCTTCAATATTTTTCTCTAGAATAAATATGTTATTTCATTTAGAAGAATCAAATTTTCTACGATATCAAGCAAATATTCATTTCATCCATTTTAGTAGGCTACATGATTATTCATAACTTTGTGTCATTGAATGAGTGCTGTAAACCCTCATGTATGTCGGACGTCTCTGTGCAGGATAATTTTTTACCTTTAACGAGACTCTATCATGTATCTTTCTTTTAAAACTGTCTGTAATAAGTAAGCTAACTAATTGTATAATAAATAAATAAATTACTCGATAAACAAATTATAAAAATTAAATTAAATATTAGACAATAAACTATTCAAAATCATTAATAAACGATCTTGATTAATCAAGCTCATTCGCAAGTAAATTTACCTGAAAATTCGTTATCATAATCTCAAAATATAATTTAAATAAATAAAAAATTTCAAATATATAGCTTATTCCTGAAAATATTAAAATATTTAATAACAATTAAAGTATTTTTTATCTAGCTTATAAGATTAAAACATGTAGTTGAATTTTTAAATTACTTTCATCTTACTACCTTTTAGACTGATAACTCGAGACTTGACTCTTCTGTATTTATGAAAACCCAATTAATTTTATAAATATGAATGAAAAAGTCATAAAAACTAACGATTGTACCAGGAAACATTTCTCTCTTACTTCAAAGTATTATTAATGAAGTTCAGTTAAAGTGCGTGAAAACCCTATAAAATTCTTTAATACTCGTATTGTCGAGGTTCGTCGCTGAAGCGAATACTTCTCTAATATTAACGCACATTAAAGCATATAGAGAAGATCGTAACCCTTCGCATTAGAATACACCCGCTCGTGACTGAATCGCTTAAAAATGAACGCTAATGATTTTGTCGTGACGTAAGCGCTAAATCACGTAACGAAGTGAACGTAATTAAATTTATTTCAGGCAACTCAACGTATACAAATACATTGGTATGTATGAGCGCGGTAGTCGAATACGAAGCAGCTCTTGAGCTTTCGCTCGCAAACGCGCAAGAGCTTCACTAACCTCGTGTCGCGCTCCAAGGAACTGTGACCATGCATACCGTCAAAGAGTGGCAAATGAATATCACGTAATTCTCCATACGACTTAAACCTTAATTTTGAGATTTCTCTTTATACCGCACAAATAAATTTTACACAATTCAAAAACAAAAATATTAAATTTTATATTCTAGCACTGAAAATTCAGCGAAATTCGATTTTTCTATTACCGTCTAGTAAATGTACTAGAATCCGTAAAAATAAAAAAATGCTTGCTTGAGGATTAAATGTTTACCCATTACATTTTCAGACTATTAAGAGAACATTGAAATGATTTTCGATATGTTTTTGTGGATTTACTGTTCATTGCTAACAATAAGTATTCTTGCATTTAATGTGCACATGTTTTAAGGGTATACAATACAAATGATAGAAATTTTTTTAAAAAATAAGTTAGAAAATTGATGGATATACCGACATGAGAAATTGAGAAAATGTATTAGTAGAACTGTAAACTTTTATGCTCATCTAAGAAAACTATTGAACAATTAGAATACTTCATTTCCAATACATGGATTTAAAAATCACTGTTTATTAGAAATTTGAAGTGAATAGGACCACTTAAGTGATAACGACACTTCAAACCGTTTGGCCTTGCAACATTTCTATGTTCGGATGACATTAGATGAACGAAAGCTTGTTGTGGAACGACACGAGTAGTTACGTCCAGTAATCGTAAAGAAATGTTAAAAAAAGTTCGTCTGTACCTTTTTACGTTAGATATTAAAGCAATTAAATTGAAGACAGAAGAAAAGAAAGAATAACAAAGAGAGAGGTAGAATGTAAGAGGAGAGAGAAAGGCTGCTAGGAAAGGAGAGAAAGTAAAAAATTACGTGATCGTGGAACCCAATGATCTTCCATAAGGTGATACGAATAAGTTTAGCTTCTAAACCGATTCGTCTTAAAAGTATGCTCTTTTTTCACTTTTGCTTTCTCTTTCTATTTTATGAATTCTAAATAATGACTAAGTCCGGGACAAGAAACAGGTTAATTATGCATGTATTGTTGAATTATTGAATAGGTATTAAATCATTAAATATCGAATTAACAAAACTTAAACTAATAACTCGTTTAAAAATAAATAGCCACATACTTAATAATGTTACATCAGTAATTAAGCTGATAAAAAATATGATAATATGATAAAAAGTATTGTTATTTGCTAATTTTAGTTAAATTAGATGAAAAAATACGGTGAAAAAGATGGAAGGGAAGGAAAAAAAGTGTGGCTAACAAAACTCACATTTTTAAACACAGTAGAATAAATGAATTCATATTAAAGATTCCAAATTTCTCCGTCTTCCTCTTTCTCGTTTGCACCCTTTCTTACTCTTCGCCCCTTTAGTTATGACTTTCATGTTCTTATGCTAGAGTGGAAACTGCAATTACGTTCTTTTACCAAGCAATTAGTTCAACATTTTTAGGCTCAAACATAGAATGAAATCAATTTAAGTGCTTGAATTTATTGATTTACTTTCTTTATACTAATATTGTTGAGTATATTCATTAAATATTTAGTATTTAATGGTAGTTAATCAATTTTACTTTTATCGATTCGCGAAAAAATAAGATTAAAAATTTTTAATGTTTAAAAAAATAAAAAATTGATAAATTCAGTTATTATCTATTTTATAATTAATAAAATTGTATTGGATTGATTTTAGACAAGATTTATTTTTATTAATTTAAAATCCTTTGTTAATGTTTGAACTCATAATTATTAGTATTAATTTACGTAAATGATAATTTACCTATATAACTGCAATTTAATATAAAAAATAGTATAAAACAGTATTTATACTCACAATCATTAGATCACCTTGCACTTAATTTAGATGTATATAATGCAGAAATCTAATTTACAAAGTACATACAAAATATATAAGAAAAGTTAATATTATTAATACACGAATACGGAATATTTAGTTAAATTGTAGCTAACAAATTATATAATATATCCTATAGATTTCATATTAACAAAAGATATTCCTGTTTAAAAAAACTATTCTTATTATTCTTGTTTTAAAAATAGCCTAAGAATATTGTCTTATTTTTCGTGCTATTTTTATAATGTAATAAGAAATTTTTTTCTCATAAATGTATCTTAGTATTTATCTATTGAAAGGAAGCTTTTTCATTCTACCACTTACGTTGAGATGAACTGGGCATTATAATTAATATATTATTCATTAATGTATATTTATATGTATAAACGTAAACAAATAATTATTAATATTATTATATAACAATTAGTATTTACGTAGATAATATGATATTAGGTATAAACTTATAATGTTAAATTGTTAATATATAAGAAAATTTAATATATTTTTATTCGAATTTATTTACGTTGACAAATAAAATAAAAATATAATCTAACATTATGTAAATCATAATCAAATAAACTGTTGTAAACATGTTCAAAAATGTGATTTTATTTATCTAGAAAAATAAAAAATGAAAAATAATCAAGTGTTATACATTCTATATCTTTTCACAAATGCATTTAAATTTTTCTTGCATTTTATTTCAAAGTATACTATTTAATATGCCTTTTTAAATGTATACATGTTTAAAAATCTATAAAATTTATTGCACTATGCAGAGACAACACTCGCTCCATCCATTTCTGTATTTTTCTGGAGCAAAGACGCCACCATCAACAACTTTAAGCGCTACGAACGTCACACTTGGTACAGAGGCAAACAATTTAAAGGTCCTTGCAGTTATTCGAATGTCTCACTTTGAAACTGTTCCTCAAAGGGCTGGAATTTACCAGCGTCAAAAAGATAAAAGTAGTTTCTCAAAACTTAGTAATACTTTTACTTTTTCTCTTATGCTTTTCTTACTTTTTTATAATCGTCACTCTTCTTGTCAATCTCTCTTCTCTTCTTTTTCTTTTTCTTTCTATTTTACTCAGTAATTGTATTTAATCTCATAATTAGGGTCAGTATTATCTTTTCGCTAGGATAGTCTGTGTAAAATATCGTATCTTTGGGTATAATGAAAACAAAAATTTATTACAATTGTATATGTGTGAATATTTAGTTGAAAATCATCTTTTAACTTTAATTAGTTTAGTTAGAACAGAATCCTTTCAAACATTAAGATCACCAATTACTACCTCTAAAAGAGAAATCTGTGTATCATATGATTACCAGTTTGTCTTATCGAACAATGTTTTATTTTTTAAACTAAACTAACAACACTTTGTCCTCTCTCTTTCTCTCTCTCTCTCTCTCTCTCTCTCTCTCTCTTAGTACTGTTAGTAAGGTGCATAAAGACTAAAATTATAATACATATACATAAAGATTAAAAATAGAATTGCCTTAACCTTAAAATTGAGCGCAATCATTCTTCAGAAGAGGATTTTCATGAAGTCTTAAGGATTATATTCTTTTTTCAAATCATTCTTCATAAATATTTCTTCAATAACTAACGTAAATGTTTCTGTTATTTTGTACCAATTTAGACCGACACTGGCAAAATATGACTATGTAACGATCAGATATAATGATATTATCATTCTTACTTTTTGATCCTGGAAACTGTCACTTAGTATCTGTCTTATGCTGCTTTTAGCATTATGTTCACTTTTACGTCATCTATTAAATATTTCATATTAAACCAATCATTTATTATAACTTCTAGATATTGGTCCGTTATAAAATATATTCTTAGTTGTAACGTTATCTTCCAGCTTTTTCCTCCCCTTATTTATAAATAGTTTACATTTTTTACGGTATATAGACTTATGTATCTCAACAATTAAAATAAAGCTAAATTTACTTCATACTTAATACTTTATATATATCACTAATTTCAAATCACCGAATAATATATATGTGAATATATGTATAATAGATAAGGGGTAATTCTAAAATTTCTTAATGGTATATAGTACTCAATAAACATGAATATTTATATTATAATTTTCACAGCATCTTGTAACTTTTTATAATCATTTGTCAGCTGAAGCAACCTTTTTATAAATTTTCTGTACTCGTTGACTCTTATGGTTAGATTTACGAAATATCGTTATCTCGAATATATCGAATATATAAAGAAATTAATTATTTTATACATATTACAACAATAAATTATTATTTCAATTGTCACATCATAAAGTATTTAGGAAGATTTTGTTCTTCAAATGCCGTAAATTTTTATAGATCTTATATTATTGAGGAAAATTTTGTAAGTAGAATCATCCTTTTTTCGTCAAAAAAGTCGTTCAAATATCAACGATATAAGTATTAAATAAACCTGTTGAAATTATTGCTTTATATTCTATTAAAATTACTTTGTTAAATTGAAAACACTACTTCTATTTCTCTGTGACTGCTTTCCAATTTGTAGGACTTTAATGATAAATTCAATTAATGTAACGTATCTACTCTGAGTTTGCCTCAATTTACCAGGTTAAGTACAACCTTTACTCTGCGCATCGATTTCCGTACGAAGAAAGCAAAAAATGTCCCTCTGAATCGTGGTATCCTTGATGAAAAAAATTCACAGTTAATTCATCTTTCGCACTACAATATTTATATTATTATAAGGAAAATGTGTGTAGTTTTAATATTAGCATTAAAAGAAAAATAACGTTGCGATTGACTTATATTTCATGTATTTAACTTGAACAAATATTATGGTTAACATTATATTTAATTTCATTTGAACAAAATTGAAACTAACTTATTTGCATAATATTTATTATTTTGGTTGTCCTAAATAAACATTATCTATAATACGTTGCTAAGAACCGGAGGATAAAATTACTTCGCGTTCTCAGCCAGTCCTCGACATCATCATCTACAGACCCGGTGTGTTAAACTACCACGCTGAAAATGGAGGACTGCATTGTGCAAGTACCATCATGAGGTTTAGCTAAGGGAGCAATGTCTAGTCCAGTATCCTCTCGTGTTGGTGATCGATGTTGTGTGTCCCACGAAAAGCTTTAGTACATTACTTAAGGTTTTTGAATAAGCACCACTGCTCAAAACATGTCACATGATTAAGCGACACCATTCCCTACCTCTCCTAATACGTCAATAATAGGATTTTGTTGTTCAGGTTATGAGCCAGTATGCACCTGCACCCCAGTTTTGCACGATACAAGTTTTATTTTAACTTACTCCAGAGTTTTATATACTCGGCGCATGCGAATTTTGTTCGGCTATACGTTGCTTTGTATAAAATATTTGACCACAAAATCCAGGCTTCGTATTTATTGTCATCGTATATGTATAATTACATCCAACTATTGCGTATTATTTCTTAAAAATCACTATGATTCACTATGACACGAAAAAGAAAATTCAATTTTAATATATTGTTCGCATCCAATCTAGTTTTCAATTTAAATAACGTGGCCATATGAATTCTTAATATAAACTTTAATGAATATTAATTTAAAAATCAAATCAGAAAAGCGGCATAAAAACGTCTTTTACTTTTACCAAATACGATTACATGTAATTTTCAAGAACTAAGGGTTATCAATAGTTTTTATCAGAGTTGTCATATGATCATTTTTCTAATATTATAAAAAATATAATTAAACTCTAATTTTGCAATTATGCTAATGAAATTATTTTCTCAAACGTATAAAATACGTATACAATATTTTATCTAACTGTTTGATAATAACAACGTCTTAAAGGAATAACTGAAACGTGTATAAATAACATAAGATTAAATCTGCTTTGTTACTACACTGTAGGTGGGATTTATTTTTCTATTTTTCCATTTTGGCACAAGTTAATTTTAAATTACTTCTAAGTGTATATTGATATTTTATTATTAATATTAATTATTATTATTATTATATTGAATTAATAGGTTTCATTATGAATATTTATTTTTAATATATTCTTTAATATCTTTATTCTTTAATCCTTGTTAATTATTTTCATTACACATGAAGTATATAATTAAAATTTTTCAAAATTAAAAAGACAAAATTTCTATAAATTATTAATAAAAAGTACTTTTATGCAAACATCTATATTTTTGCAAATGTAATAAATATCTGTAAAAGTACACGTACGTGCTTCTTACTTTTATCTTTTGAAAATAAATAATGTTATAAAAACGGTGTTATTCTGTGATATAATATTGTAATTTCATATAATAATTTTGTTATAATTATACAGTATCACTGAGATACATTTTAGAAAATATGTAACTATAAAAATGGTCCATAAAGTATTTGGAGGTGCGCTTTCTCAAACACCAGCACTGATCGTTTTTCAATGTTTAGCAAAGTGGAAAGTAACAAGAGGGAAAAGTTAAGAAAAGGAAGAACGTTTATTTTGATGAGGATGAGGTGATGACACGGCAATGACGCATTGAAATGGCTAGTGATTCTCTCCTTGAATCTAGGACACGCGAAAGAAAGAAAGAACTCGGGCTTCTCTGCTGCGCTAGTGGTACTTTTTACTATAATTCAAGCTGTTGAAACTGTCACTAATGGCTCTGATTATGCGACAGCCCCTTCGGAATTGCATGTATGTAATATGTAACCTTCTTTATTTCTTTGTGAAATTCTGTGACACACTAGTCTCATTGTAATTCAACATTACACTTTCTCTTTCTCTTGCTCGCACGGTCGCTCGCTCGTGCAGGATTGCTACCGAGCATAAAGACTTGTGATCAATAAAGACCTCGGGAATAGGCTACAAATGCAGAAAAAAAGATATAATCAAATATCGTTGCAGCATATATCTATTATAAATCAAAACATTATAACGTATTAACACGTGTTAACTTTAACGATATTAAAACTTCAATACAAAAGTATTATTTTATAATATATTTGAATAAAAATAACGCCCCTTTTCAGTGTTATTATCATCTCTCCCTTATTACTGCTCTAAGCTTAAGCAAGGAAACGTACAGTGAAGAGATTTTTAGACAGCGCTCATTCATCAATGAAGCCAAAAATATACGAGACGAGAGAAAAATATGCTTACATTGGGGCTTGGCACAACCGTCAAACGGTAACAATAACCATGTATAATTTTTCTTTCAATAAGTAATCTTCCATTATTCAATATATTATTCTTTCTAAATAACTGTGTAGATAACTAATTAAAAATCAAACTTTTTATAAAAAATTTTATTAATATATAAGCATTGAATATCTTTAAGTATTTAATAATTTGTCTTTCTGTATAATTTATACCTTCAGAAATACATTTTTTTATTTATTACGCAGTAATTAAAGCAACACTATTCAAAAGTAAATTTAATATTTAATATAATACTATGAAAATTCTTTAAACACATGATGACCACACTAAATTTGTTTACAACAACACAAATCCATTCGAAGTTATTAATATAAGGATAAAGATAATTCTAATAGATTCTTATACAATTAATATTCTCTTATGTTCGATTACATTCTTTTCTCTTTGTCTGATTATCCCATTATTTTCTCTACCTTCAAGTAAATATAAAACGCTAGTCGTTGTCGAGCGTTAGGAGAAACTTGTGTAAGGGTAAAAAGTGCTCGCGCGCTCGCTGAAACGCAGCCAACAGATCAAGTGAAGTATAGAAGATGAGATTGCCACTGAAAATGCTTCGAAAGTTGTGCGAGAAGAGAAAAGGCTAAAGGAAAAAGGAAAATATAATAAGTAGTGGTATAACTATAATAAAAAGCTAAAAGACGTAAAGAGTCTTTTAAAAAACGGAAAAGTAATAAAAGAGAAAGCAAGGAAGAGCTTAAAAAGAGAGATGAAAAGTTATAGAATACGAAGGATGCTGATGTTAAAAGAAAATGAAAGAAGCGGTAAAATAAGTAGTTGAAAGCATATATCTCCAAAGATGAAGAAGTGAAAAAAATAAAGGTTAAGCGACATTAAAAAATAAATATGCAATGAAGAAAAACTGGATGCTACCATGTTACAAGTAATATATAGATTTTTTTAATTATCAATGGTACGTAAGTTGCATATACTCTAATAAATTAAAAAAAAGTCAGTTTTCGATAGAGTATTATTTTATCTTAGATATATCACAGGAAATTTCAAATTTATTTTGAAAATCTATATTAGAAAAATTGATCTCTCATTCTAATAAACTTGTATATTACGCATAATAAATAAGAATAATATCCTTGAATCTCTGAATAAATTTTTAATTTAAATTATTTTCAGATGAGGAAAAGATAAATTTTTAACATTGTGCATAATTAATTTTGTCAATTGCGATTTTTGAGAATGTTAAATATACGTAATGTTAATTTGATTTTTTTAAAGAAGAACATAGTCATTTTTATAAGTAATATAAAATGAACTTTTTTATACGTGTAACGAAAAGCAGGAATTCAATATATTGAGAAATTTTCTGCAATAGTAATAGATGTAACCAATAGTAAACGTATTATTTTTTATTATTTTAAGTTGCAAGAAACTTCGGTAAAATATGACATTTTCCGAAAAAATTGTACTTCAATTTCAAACGTATTTTAATAGTTCTTCAGGATAATAGTGGTCTATAATGTAATATAAATATAGTATATCTAAATAAACCATTATATATTTTACATAATATACTAAGTTATATCCCAATAGCAAACTAATTATTAAATATGTCTTATGTAATAATAAAATATACTTTATTATTATGATTCAATTTCACCGTAGTCAATTATTATTTTTTTCAAACTTTATCGAAAATTATTCAGTAATTATTTATATTAAAAAAATTAAGATTATATGTCTGAGTGAACAAAATAATAAATTACACCTCGTATTATATAAATTCTAAAAATACATATTAGTGATTTATAACATGCTAATAAAAAGAGTTTTATTTTTATTAATTTGCTTATCAAAATCAATAATGCGAGTAGAAATACTTAAAAAAACATCATTAATTTCTTAAACCAATATTTTTATCTATTCGTTTTAAAATAAACAGCAATATTTAAAACTTGAGAAAGCCATTCTTATGCAAATATAAATTAATAAATGGATTTTAAATAATATTTAATAATAAAGTATGCCTAATTTTATAAAATTTATGACGTGACGATTATGGAACTTTAGCTAATTTCGTATTAATAATTATCGTTATAAAAATACTCGTTATATTACTGTATGTAATACTTTGTAATTGTTTATCACTTGCTTAAACTACAATACAATTATATAACTTAAATCTCAATTAATCTTTTATTAACGTCTCCAATATTTATCCACAATTGTTTATATCTTCATTAACAGTCACTATTCTAATTGCCAATACTACATTTTAATTTATTATCCTCGCATACACTTTTTATCCTAAAGGCACTATCAACGATCCATTTCATTTCAACAATATTCTCCCTTCCCCTTATATCTTCATATTTAGTAATTTTTCTTTCTCTATGGTAAATCGTAAATCATCCAAAAGTCTCTGATAATTCTTCAATCGTTTGGAAGAATTGAATGGTCATGGATTGCTACAGAGAAACTGCAGTAGCAAGAATGTTACTTAAATGCTTGAGCAATAAAATACATAAAATGTAATATCAAAAATTACTTATAACCAAAAGCAAAAGATATATTAATTTAAAATAACAAAAGCTCATAGGAATATAATTCTACTCTAACCAAGTTAATCGCTAAATTGAAATTCGAACATTCAGAAAATATTTGTGAATGCGATAGATAAGAAAATGGTGATTGTGGAATGTTATAAGCTTTGTAAGATTTTGAGAATATCCATCTATTAAACATCAGTTTTACATATTAACCTCTCGCTCTCTTATCTTCGCATTAAAACTTTTGTTTATATAATAAAAAATAAATGAATATAACGTTAATATCAACATAAAATAGTCTAATTTGAAAAAAGCAGTAGTTATTTCTTACTTTTTAAATCTATACAATTTAAAAAAAATTTCAACTGCAATTTTTAATAATATTAATAAAATAATTACATTGCAAATTCTTATTAATACAATACTAATTTCAATTATTATTTTCAAATCTACATCTATACTATATAATTGGAAAATATTTACTAAATAATTTATTATTTTCTTATGCGTTCATTTCAAATATTCAAGTTAGTTTGACTCATGATAATAAAAATTCACAAATATTGAGAACTACTGAAATTACAAGCATATAATATAATAGTTTATCGTTAGAATAAATATTATAAGGATATTATTCAATATTAAAAATTATATAAATTAATTTTATTTTTATATTATAATATTCATCATTTATAATATTAAATTTCAGTATTAATTAAAATGTACACAACATTACGTCGATATCTATATAATAAAAATGTGATTGAATTAACGTTAATTATAAGATCATTTTATTAAATAATAATAAGTTAAGAAGTGTATATTTTGTATACTTATTCAAAATATCGTTGATTTCTAATAAAATATTCAAGATATTTGCATACATCGTATTTATTTGAGTATTATATTTTTGAGAGAAAACTCAAAATAAATTATAATATTTACTGCTGTATTGTTTATATTTGCATGCAATCGTACCGTTAACAACTTTTGAAACATTCTAAAACCCATAATTTCATTATTAAAATATTGCACTTAAATTCCCTGATAGACAGAAAACTTTTTACCATTTAGTTGACTACACTATGTAATAAAAATACTCAAAGGAAAATTATGAATATATTTATATATCAATAGACAAATAATATTGTTTGAATTTTTTAATTATTTGTTATAATATGCATTATCTAAAAATAAAAGATTAATAATATATCGTCTTTACAATAAAAGTTAATAATAATATTTTGCTTATAAACATTCATAAATTTCTTTATAAATGTATTATTATAAAAATACTATTATATATTTTTCATAATTTAGTTTTCTAAGGAAGACTAGATAGATGATACTTATATTCAGAATGAATTAAAATCTTTAAAAATTATTAATGACACAAGATATAAAAGTCAATCCATTGCTCAATAATTTGTGCATAATTTTAATAAAAAGTACTTCTAGAACTGTTTGCATATGTATTATTTATTACAATTAAAAACATTTAAATATTATTATTTAATTTTTTATTAATTATTTATTACAATTCTATTTTTATCTTTTAATAATGTTTAAATGGTCTAATCAAACAATCATTTTCTAATTCAATACTACATAAACAGAAATAGCATTACAAAAAGAAAACTGAATCGCATTCGTTCTTTTTTCTTCGAGTAATAAATTGTATTTCTAAATTTTTCTTAGAAAACATCTATAAATTTCAAACAAAATTCGTGTATAAATATAATATTCAGTCATTGGATTACTTGCAATCCTCAGACTAATTATTTAACCTGATATACAACTAGATCATATGATTATGATATAGATCTAATGGTAGTAATGAAAGTGTCATCGAAAATTGCAGAAATTATAAACGAATATTTTGAAATATGATCAATTTATTGATTTCAGAAATGAAAGCCTCCTCGTCCTATATAAATCAATTATTCACGTATTTAAATTAGCCACCATTTAAGGTCTCATTATTTATTTTATAAGTATATTTCTTTTTATTTAAATATATTTCGAAATTCATACGATGTATTAAATTTAAACATATTACTTATATGGTGTTAATGAAAAAAGAATGAATTAATTCAATGTTAACTAAAATTAAATTTACTTTTTTCTATGATTATAAACAGAAACATTCACTTAAATATATTTATCATACTTCCGAATATAAATTGAGTTCTTTATCCTCAATCTTTCAGTGTTACAATTATTTAACTTTTTCCTCTTCTCATTTTTCACCAAAATACAAGGGTGAACCCGTTGTATTTTTTTCATTTTTTGACAAGCTTGCTCGATATTGCATTGAGAAACATACACAACAGGCAATAATGCCACCAGTTTTCTCCATAACACGGATCTTTGTAGTTATGAGTGGGTCGGTTGGAATACAAAATTAGAAAGTGTGAAAGCAGCAGGGGAGCAAGAGTGAGAAAAGTGGCGAGGTCGAATGGACGAAATTACGAGAATAATTTTTTATGGGAGCGCACGTTGGTATTGCAATTTCTATAAAATTACGATTCCGATTCCACAAGCGGGTGAATGTGGTTGCAAAGCGAAATTTTCCAAGGAAAATCACGCTCACAGAACTTGCATGTGCATTTCACGGCCACTGTATATGCGCAAACGACTGGCTAATGGCACAAAAGTCAAGAGAAGCGCGTTGATTATTTTCTGGCGTGATTCACGAAACAAAATAAGCGCTGGTCCTTATTTGCGAGCATTTCTAGAATATATTAACTTATGTTCTTGACTTTTTGTAACAGTACACGATTTTTAAAATACTAATGAGTAGTATCGCAATCAATAACTAAATTATCTAATTTATGAAATACTTTGTAATATGTTCGTCATATTATTAAATATATGCTTAAAATTTTCATATGCTTTATTTGTACGTTAAGATTTTCTAAATTAATATTTTAGTGCTATAAAACTTCTTTGTTACAATATAGATAATTTTAATACAAAAGTTTCTTTATTCACAATTAAATTATATACGAGCATATTTAATTTTTATGACACATAATTTCTAAGTATATTAAATGTGGTTAAGAACTTAATTCTAACATATTGAATTAATACTTTGAACTTTTTCATAACGGAATTAAGTTTTGCAAACCAGGATATATCGATGACATAAAAATCAACTTATATGGAACTTCAGTAAACTTATAGGTTTATATTATGTACTCTACTAGTTTTTATTAAACCTTTTGTTAATTAAGTTATTTATACAAAAAATTAGTTGTCGGTTGAAATTTATGTTATATTTATTATAATATAATTACTGAACGGGATAAAGTAGAGAATGAACTAAAAAAATGTCTTTTTCCGGTTTCTTAACCCCTGTAATTCTCGTCTACGTATCAGTAAGAGAATTAACGAACGTCCTATGAAAGGTGATTAAGCGTACGTCGTGGGTCATCGAGTTGTCAATCTCGTGCTGGAACATTATCAGTCGGTTGTCAATGTGTAGCCCTTAGTAGCGACTGCCACAGAGGCAGTCAACCTTCTTTAGGACTTCGGTCACCCCAATATAAGGTTCATAGGAAGCATTACCACTTCAATTACACTATGTAATTTTATCGTGACATGTATGCAATTATTCTGTTAGCAGATGTTATCGCAAATACAAGCTTCCAAAATGTGCACTTATATTTAAGGTACAAATAAGATATAAGCACATGTAAAAGTTTATAAAAACATTTCATGAAATAATAAATATATATATATATATTAACTAAAATAATTCGAGTTAATATCCCATTATTATTAAATTATTCCATTATGATAGATTAGAATAATTTATTACGCATAAACCGATTAAATTTAAAAAGATATCATTTTTTGTTAATAAGAAAATATATTTTATCTTTAAGTATATAATAATTACATGAAATAATTTTATTTCCTACAGATATTGTAATAAAAATTTCTTTATTTTTTATTATAACCATAATTATCTACCTAAATATATAGTCATTTGCATACGGCTATGGATGAACCTGAAAATCTATTAAATACGTAGCACAAAATATTCTTCCTATTAATGGTTATATACTTTTAGAATACTAATCTAACTTTACCCGTAATACATAATTTGATAAAGGAAAGACCTTAACAGAAAAAAAGTTTTTGAATATTAAGATACGACATAGATTTCGAAAAGATTAGATTTCCTAGCTATAATTAAATAAACTATATATTATATATCCAGTTACTTTAGTACGTTAAATTCATTTCTTATATTAATTTTTATTATTAAGACATAATGGACATTTTGGAATTATTACTTAATTTCGTAATATTAATTATTAATTACGAATTTTAATCATTTTTGTGAGTTCATTCTTAAGTTCGATTACGTCATAAACTTTCTATTTAGCATTTTACTTATTTGAATAAATTGTACGAATTTTCAAGCGAAACTTGAAAATTAAATTTTCTGAGCAAATATATCTCAAATTTACGCAACATCAAATATTTGAAATTTAACATTATATTATAACATTCCATTTTCTAGTCATTAGTTTCGCACTAAAGTTATTTTCCTTTAAAATTCATAAATTTCAAAATAACATTGAATAACATATAGAAACGAAATACTGAAGTGCATAACAGCCAATATTTTAAACACCAATTGAGATTAAAATTCCAAGCAAATGAAAAAGGTAGGTGATATCTATTAACAACTTTAATTTATATTAAACTGAAAATTCGCATTTTATGCATTTTACCTATCAATTCATGTATTGCTTTCATTATAAACAATTTATATGAAAAAGAACTATCAATTAATAATAGCAGAGTTAAAACAAAAAATTCTTTGGCTAAGAATATTATATTTCATCATTATATTGGTAATTATTTAAGCCCAAAATTTGTAATTTATACATATGCTTATAGTATGAGCATTATGTACATAAATTTTAATATTATTAATTCATAACCCTACCGTATTACTTTAAGTCTTGTTTGATAATTAGGATACTGACAGGATTTCGGGTTCAATTCTGAAATCAAATGAAAGTAAGAACTATTTGCTGCTTTATGCAATCTTGTAGAATAATTAACACTAATTATCATATAAATCTTTTAATTAGCATTCATGATTATTGCAAAAGAAAAAGTGAGAGAATGAGAGAGATAAATAGGCTTACTTATAATTTATTTCGGACTCATCACTCACCGCGCTTTATCTGTATCGTACCCATGATATACTCGACAACTGCAAGGGTACGATAGTATTCCTTAATCTGTTGACCCAATTTCTTCATCTTCATAATTCCGGTTGATCTAATCTTATTATTATTCACGACTTTACAGATTATCGGCTTTTTAACGAATACTCGTTCTTAGCGACTGTTTTAAGTAATGTTGTTAAATGACTGATTCTGACGTAAAATTTCCGTAACTCCGTCACTTCAGAAAGATGATGTAGTACCGATCGACAAAAACTCTTATTATGACTTTCTTTTATTACCGCGAGATTGATAGTGAGAATAGCAATGTGAAGTACTGAGTGCATTTCCAATCTCCTATAGTCTTTGTTTTATATATTCTTTTTGATAGATCTGCTTCCTTTTAATGACTAACTCGATCGATCGCTCGTTCATCTCTGTCCATTATCACAGTTATTCAAATAAAAAGTAGGCATTTTTGTTGATACTATCACAGCGATAAATTTTAAATTTGATGCTGCGCATTCATCTATTAATTACTCGTGCGTCTTTAACTACTTATTGACGATTTTCCGTGAAATGGAGACACCTTAATCGAATACGTGATAATTCGAGTTTTCAAATATAAATATCAAACATCAATATTTTTAGTTTCAATTAACTTATTCATCACAATGACTATCTTTAATAAATCAAATGTTTTAATCACTGTATCTCACTTTTTAAAATGAACCTTATTTTCAACTACAATTTCCTTTAAAGCCTTGCAATTTCAGTTGTAAGTTTACGAGATAGTCTCCATAACTGCAGAAGATTAAATTACTAATTTATTAGTAACAAATGAAAATACTCAGATAATAGTAAACACATACTTGTTTCCAGTTATGTCTCTACCTGTTAAGTCTTTATTTAATCTCTACGATTTACTTTTACTGCAATTAACATTAACAATTTTTCAACTGCTTCCGTCTTTCAGCGATTCTACTTATATATTCGTTTAGCTATCCAACAATTACAAACAAATAATGTTTCATATTTCAATTAATTTATAAAAATCATTTCCAAAAATATTATTAACTATATATTAAATTTTAAATTATTAATAATATAGAATAAAATAATTATTATTACTACAATCTATAATATATATAATATATACTGTATTTGTTTTGTAGGAAAATACTATAAAACAAATATAACATAATAATAAGAAAAAACCTGATTTATTTAAAAAAAATATATTTTTTTACCATATAAGGTATAAGTACAGGTATTATTTTTTATTGTATAATTATTTGTGTAATAACACTTGTCGACAATAAATAATATTTTTATACAATACTCAGATCATCTTATCAATATGTTATAGATAAATTTAAAGTAAGGATACTATATTTTAACTAATCTTTAAAATTCGAAGCTAAATTTTAAGGTATCACGCTAAATATCAATTCATTACTTAAGATAGAAAATATAATAACAATAATATCTATTTGCAAACCAAGATTTGCTTTGTTTTATATATAAAATAACAAAATTGATACTGAATAAATATATTACCTTTAAAGAAGAAATTATTATTGAGTAATACTATATTTAAGTAATACAAGTAATTATTAAAACAAATATTTTTTCGGTATGCTTTCAATAATTCTTTGTATTATAGTTTATAACTTTTTAAATCATGTGTAAATTAGTCAAAAGTAGTACTAATAATATACTGTATTTTAACGTTAATAACTTACCTATAAAAAAAGAAACACGTGCGATTAATATTTATATATAATAATGAAATATTTTCAATTTCATAAAAAATTATTTATTATGATACATTACATGTAGATATTACTATTTTAATATATATTTCTTATATAATTTCTTAGACGTGAGGAAAAATGAACGGTTATTCTTCAAACAAATTATAAGTTCTCTGAAAAATATAGAATTAAAATATAAGTACATTAAAATTCCTAGACCTAGTAAACTATATTTGATTAATTATAAAAATTGAATCAAAATTATAATAAAGTATAAGTAAGAGGAAACTGCATATCCGTTGTCAAAAGTGTAAATTAATCCCCATATTCCTCTACTGATGTATATAGATCTGACATAGTTATCGCTTATAATGCTACAGGTGAAGTGTAGTGTAGCAGTGCACCTGCTGCCTTCGAACGGCACGGTGTAACATTATGCATCGTCCTCTCGTAGCCGCCAGCTAAAGAAAGATCGATCGTTTTCACGCTTTTTCGCTACTGAAGTTGTTCGCTCTTGCTAGTTTAATCGTTGCAAGCATCAGCTTCCGAGAAAATAAATGATAAACGTCCTGCTATGCGTCCTCTTCCTGCGGGACAATGTAGGCATATGAGGATGACAGTATCGAAATTACTTTATGGGCTTCTTTTTGTTATAACCTACATCATTGTTAAGTAAAAGTTTTTTAAGTTTAAATCCACATATCTGGAAAATATTGTAATAAATTGTACAATATTTTGAAATGAATGCTTTCAAGCGTTCTTTTATGTACAATATAAATAGAAGAATTTAAATAAAAAATGAATCTGATTATATAATATATAATTATGTATTTATATAATAAATATATAAATTATAGAAATAAATAAATTTATAACTTTTTCGCGTAAATTCAGATTGACGTACGCCTATGATATGAATTTTCGACGTAAGTTAGTTCTAACTTGGTCTCTTATACATCTCTTTTCTGAGATATGTGAAGGTTTGTGAATTGGATGGGAAAGCCTACCATCGATGACAGAGAAAAGAGAGGAAATGCTGCCACCAAATAACGTAAAGTGGTTCAAGCAACCGTGCTTCTTCAAAAATCTTTAAAATGGGGCGCCTGAAGGGATCCTCCAACGGAAAGACAATTTGCTACCTTCCTCGAGGAAGGACGTCTAACACGAAGTCAACAGAACACAGACTACGACGTTGTAACCTCCGGCACTCGCAACAGCCAAATTCCCTTTTCAGAATTAGCTTTAAACGCTCCACTGATTTATAGAAAATATAGTTTTTCAAAGCCTATCTCAGCTTTCTATAATCGTACAAATGCAGTATCATTTATTTATAAATTTATATTTACATACATATATATAAATATCTTTTTCGTAAAACGAATATTAAAACTATAATAAAATTTATTTTTTCATATTAAATAACACTGAATAATCAAAACGAAATAATCAAATTAGATAATTTCCAGTTTGACACTACGATGCAGATAATTACTTAATAAAAATTCTTCTGCTAATTCCATAATTGATAGTAACTAAATAATATAATATACAGTTAAGAAAGAACTGAAGTGTCTTGAATTAATAGTATTTTCTTTCCGTATCAATTCAACAACTAATCAGTATATGATTAGTTCAGAATACTAAAATTTACTGAATTATTAGAGAATATTTGTAAGTAAACTTTGTTTAAATTGTAGTGCTAAAAACTTAAATATATAAATAAGAGGTTTCTGTATATAGTAATTTCTCTAATATAATGAAATTATACACTGTTGTTCAATCAAATTTGAATTATTAATAAAAATGTTACGAATCTTGACAGTTTATGACTTGACTGAAAAAGCAGCAACAAAAGTAACAATACTTTCACATTATTATTTTCTTGTACTTTATTGCTGTAAATATTTAAGAATATCCATCTAATTAAAAATTTCGTAATTTAAAAGTAACAACTAACTGATATTAAAAATTAAATGTATTTTACAAAATTCCAATTTTTAGATAGTTACTTTGTAAAATCTTTAGTACCTAATCTCTTCTGTTATTGTCTTCATGTTAATACAATCATTTTAATATTCTAAAAAGGATCAATGTGATTAACTAGATGAAATTTGCCTTCCAAGAAAACTAGCAAACTCCGTTACTTACGATCAGTAGAGTTGGACGATCAACCTGAGAAGGGCGGATACGTAGCAGAAAGAATCGAAGAAGCCATAAAGAAGAAAATAAGTTGCTTTACTTTTGTGATGATTCGATACTGCATCGAAGTAACTGGTAACTACCTCCTTGAAGTCGCGATCTTGGAACGGCAAAGGAGGGAGCGGGTATTACAAAATGGACCAACAGAAGCAACTTCTGAGATGATAGATGTGGTGGTAAATTGTAGTTCGATGCATTTGCAGATCCCAAGGGTTATTAGAAGATTTTTTCCTTTTCGGAGCTTGATGCATTTTTTCTTATTCTTCTGTAGATTTCTCCCTTTTCAGGAATTGATGCATTTCTTCTTATTCTTTTGAAAGAAGCTGGAACGCCCCAATCACGTTCACTTTTTCATTTTTTCTCTTTTTTTCTATCTCACTTTATCTTACTATAAAGGTGGGGCTACTAGAGATATCGCACCTTTGAAAAACGCGATCCTCCGAAATGGCCACACATACACAAGATGAGAGAGAGAGAGAGAGAGAGAGAGAGAGTCAAATGTCAGAGCTGTTTATATCTATAATACTTCAATCCATTATAAATGCGTATTAACTTGAGGAATAAAAATTCAATTAAAAAGTACTACTCTACAATAATCCTAAATAATATTCGCCGTACACTTAATGCAGATTCTGTTTTAAAATACACTTTTAATATAATTAAAATGTTTTTCTTTTACATATCTTAATCGAAATTCTCCAACATCTTCGGAAATTGATTCTATATTGATTATGACAATAAATCATTCTACATACAGACAAAAATGTCAAATAGTTATTCGATGAAAAATACTGCAAAAATAGAATTATTCTGAAAATCACTGTATTATAAATATGTGCAAGTTATTGACTAAAAAAACCATTTATTTTACTAAAAGGTGGGAATAATTTAAAAGTAGAAATAGAGTGTCATTTTTCTCGTTAAAAACCTTGAGTTCTATTTTTCAATCGGTGTAAAGATCTTCTCTCAGTAAAATATACTGTATATGTGATAATATTACATCAACATCAAGATTTGTCAACTAAATTTGTGTACCTTGTTGTGATAGCTTACTAGTAAAAAATTTGGAGCTCGATTGTTGTAATGGATATCCATTTTTCAGTTACTTTTCTATTATCACCACCTATTACATTATATCATCTTATATCATTCTTTCACTTTTTTTTACATTTCTTTTCTTACAGAACTCGTTCTTTACGGCTTTTTATTCAATAATAATTATAATTATGAACGCTAAAAAATAAAACATAATGACAAATACCTTTCATTCAATCTTTATCAGATTGCTTATCAGACTATTTAACTTGATTTTAATTTATCAATGAAAAGATTTAAATTTTTGTATTTCCAAAGTATTTATAAATTCTCGATGATTTTTTTGTCTTATAATTACTACAATATATAAAAACTGCTGAATTTTAACTATATATGTAATGTATTTTAAAAAGTTCAGTGCAGAAAATTTATGTCTATAATACATTAATGCTACTCTTTGCTTATTTACTTTCTTGGTCGCTTTACTCTCATTCGAATTTTTACATTATTTTATATTATTTTATATTATTCTATACTATTTTATATTATTTTAATATTCTTATTTTATAGGGTATTGTGAAGAATTAAGATATATCTATATTATTAAAAATGTAAAAAAAACTTTAAGTTAGGATTTTTGTACCTAAATTTAAAAATTCTGGTAATATATAATTTATGAACTTACAACATTTTGTGCCATGTCATTCGCTAAATCAAAATTATTTACAAACGTGAGTATTTAAATTATATTATGTAGCTACGTAAAATCAATCTACTACTATTATTCAGCAACAGTTTCTAATATAAACTTGAATAAGATTATTAGGCAACTTATCTTATTTTACTTTATCGTAGACCTTAAAGTATTATAGTTAATTAAAACGATTTAACGAAATAAATTATTTTCAAAAGTAAATTTATAATGTTTACTCTTTTAATTTCAACTCAATAGCTGTTTTCTCTATATTTTCTTTTTTTTATGACAATTACTTAATTAATTAATTAATGATCTTAAAATGTTATTGATAAGTATATTTTTCCAATATTTTAATATAATGTACTAAAATATTATAATTCCAAGTGACGTAAAGTAAGATATAGATAAGTAATTATTAGCTAAAACTATATATTTAAGCATGAATTCGATTTCTTCGAACTTTAATCTGAATATTTTAAAATAAGGAAAATGTACCATAAATACAGAATATTATGTTACAACAAATTATATGCAGTCAATGTAAATTATGAATTTACTATATTTTCTTAGTTACTCTATTAGTTATTACAATAGTAAACCTCTAAGCTATACTAATAGGACGTGTCAAATCCAGACTCTCGCGTAGTGTACACGAACTTAAGCAGTGTAATCCGCGCGTAAATTGAATGTTGGAACCTACTTTTGGTTGCTCACACATGTGAATTACGATGCGGAAACGTCATTGACCATTATACCATGTCGGCCTTTTTAGCCTTTTCCAGGTCCCCACGTTAAACGTTGCTCAGAAAATACGACGTAGCCAGTGGTGCGCGATAACTCTATATGAGTATGTGGAGAAAAAGGAATATTAAAAGGAGGATGAGGTAAAGGAAGTGGCTGAACATGTTCTCAGTACTTTTTATTCCGTGTACGGATGGAGCGTGAAAATGATATGAACGAGTTAACGAGCTCAAAGTTACAGTTCCACACCCTTAGGAAATAGAAAACTGGTAAAAGACAAACCAAAAAATAGAAAAAAAATATTTTTTGTCGAAATATTTTAGTAGAATTTTGAACTTTGAAAATTATAATAAATTTCTTAGATAAGTGAGTTTTTGCTATTTTAATAGAGTATAAACAAACCGCTAGCTTAGAGTCATGTAAGAGAATTAACTATCATTAGATCACGTATTTAATGGACGTAAATAATATTTTTTAGTTAAATATAATTCATAATACAATGTAACTTTTTATTATAATAATTATTATAAATATTCATAACACATAATACAATATAACCAAATATAATTAATGATACAATTTCGCGAAAATATTTGACGCAAAATTTTTACAGAAAAAATTAATCAAGTCTAGTATATGTAATAGATAACATAGTAATAGATCGGTGAAAAAAAGATCAACAGACAATGCCAATCAAAGTATATACTTATAGCGAGAAAAACTCATATTATGAACATAATTATATTTGAAAATATATAATTTAATAAAAATATATAATATAATAAAAATATAATTATGAAAATATATAATAGAATATGAATCGCTGAATTTAACATCATGAAAAGGATAGATTATAAATGCGAAGTACGAAAAGACGACGATCAAAATCATACGAATTTTCCTGTCCGTGTACTTCAAACGTACAACGCAATTTAGATACGATGACAAGAATTAAAGTGAATTTTTTAATTAACTATTTACGCAAGAATTTCTAAAGCACAATTTTAAATTAGAATTTAAAATCTATATTTTATTTAATTTTCTCCGTAGTTGATAAAATAAGCGGACTAAATTGTTATTTGTGCAAAAAAGTATTGCTACATTGGAAAAATTTACAAGGGTATTTTTTTATACATAGTATTACGTACAATGGTGAAATTAAACGAATATTTAGTAGTATAAACGAAGAAAAAACGTTCGTCGGATAATTCGAGACGTTCGCCCTCAGACTCCGACCGAACGCACACATAGCAAAATGTACTACAAAGAAATGTAGGCGTCAGATAACAAAGCTCGTTTATTCCTAGACACAGAACGCATATTCGGATATAATGTACTCATGAAGCGAGTATACACGTAAGCTATAAAATAATACACCCATCAGATATCGAATATCTTGGCCGCCCGCTATTTGCCGGCTGTAGTTTTTACCGACTACTCTCATCTAGTTCAGAACTTTTTGACTCTTGCCTTGTTCGGTTCAAGGCTTTTCAAAATATGCCTCTGGGGTTACTTGTTCTTGTCATGCACATTTTCACGACTGATTGACAGTCTACGCGCACAATTCGGATTCGATTGCAAACGGTCTTGCAATTATTATACGACTCTCGAGTAATGAACGGATTATTTCTTTAACAGTATTAATTTTATCCTTGTATTATACTCCTAGTAGTTCTGTAGCCTGCAGTTCTTGTATAGAGCAGCGAGCAAACGGTATGTAACAATACATATAGAGATATACAGATACACAGCGAAATTTAAAAACAAATAGAATAATGAAAATTATAAATTTGATAGCTAACAAATATCGATTCGTTCTAAATAGAGGAAATTTTGAATGCACTAATCGAAAAATTTGCAACTTATAAAAAAATTCAAATTTAAATAATTTATATAATTAAAAGATTATAGATATTAAGTAACGAAATACAAAACAGTCGGTAAATTATTTAAAACTTCTATGAGAATTAAATGAGAAAAAATATTAAGAAATAAACAAAAATTATAGGAAATATACAAAAATTCTAATAGAATTAGAAAAAAATTGAAATAATCGTTTTATTACTGAAATAATAGATTTCTAAAAAGAAGGTCTACCTACGTTTAGTAACTCAATGAAAAAGTTTAATAGATAAGTATAGATAATGCATAAATTTAGTACATTAAAAATTAGAGCTAAGATTTAAATCAGATTTTCTTTTATTCGTTTATTTACTTTGTAATACTCAAATATATTAGGATTATAAAACAAAATAATTATTTGAAATTTAGACAATATATACTTGCGACAACGTACAATAACGTTTAATAAGTCTTAACTTGAATCCCAGTAAATATAAAACAAATGTTCCATTTTATAGTTATAAGAGCATATGCTCTTATGCATAAGGATTACTTGACAGTGATAACGTGGCATCCTATAGGTATAACTTTTTATTTGCAACTATGCCATTGGAATTGGGTCCCATTAATTTTAATTTTCTTTGTCTCTTTCATTTTTTTCACTATTGTAATGTTGTCTCCTTACTTATATGAACGCTTCAGTAGATTTCGTCTTTAAAGATCGCATCGATACTGACACAATATTGTTTCGTATTCTATACAGATGGTATTAAATATGACCTACAGATATTTTAAAAAACTTGTTCTGGGTTATTTTTATTTTTATCTGTCAGAATTTTGGAGTAAAAATACGGATTAAATAATAGAATATACCTTTAGAGGCAAGTTCAAATCCGCATGAGTATAATTTACACGTTGTTAGGATATCAATTGAAGTTTTGCCTTTATTATTGCATACATATTACGCATTTATATACTTCAATGCAAATAAAATGCACATACTTTAGAAACTATATATATATGAAAAGATCTTGAGTAACCTATAGCATCTGCTTTCAAAACCTCTACTAAAGTACTAACTAGCTCTTGAAATACGAAACTTCCTTGTTTCGTATTAAATTCTAAACTTTCGAAACCCTTTGTAAAGGATGTCTAGAATGTAATAATCAATTACTCTTCAATCTGTGTAAGTAGCTAAAGAATGCACTCACAATTTTGTTCATTATTTAGGTATTTTATGTAGCTTCTATACAAAAAAGAAGTAACAAGTTAATATTTTCATTTCTATATATCTTCATTCAAACCTTCGAAGTCCTTCTCTACGCATCTTTCATTCTCATTTCCTTAATCTCTTATAATTCTCAGTAGATTATTAACGATCCACAATTTACTCATACATATGTATTATAGAAATATCTACAACTATCCATTTATAACTATGATTAAATATTAATAAGGAATTTTCATGAAAAATAATCATAGAATGCTCTTATTACCTTAACTCGTTTATCTTACCATCTCAACGCAACCTACCTATTAAGAGCTTACGTATTTCAAAATAAAATTTTTTTCTCTATATTGCTTTCTTTTCTTTTTCTTACTCCTTATTTCTCTATAATTTCTTCTAATTTTCAATGCGAATGTAGCTGACTTTTTAAAAATATTGAAGACATAATTTAAGATTTTGTTAATTTTTTGCTTATAATGTAGTCTATGTTTTATATTATTCATATGCATTTGAAAATAATTTACATCGAACATTGAATAACTTTTAAAGTACTGTATATAAAACCAAATTTATTTTATATATGAAAATTTAATTTATTGCATCTTCCAACTTTCTATATGGTCTTTCAAAAAAATACAAAAATACAATTCGCCTTCATATAGAATGAATACAGATATATTTCTAATCCCGGAATTTTAACATAAAATTAAGCAAATAATATTTACTCAATAAATCAACGTAAAAGATTATAAAGATGTCACCGATAGTATTTTACTTACAGAAATTATAATTCAAATTAGGTTCTTCGATTTAACTATTTAAAAACTTTGTCTACCACTATTGGATATCTGAGCAAAATCTTTCTCTTTTTCGGTAAATGAAAACTCATATTTTGTACAGAATATCAGTTACAACCTGATAATACTACATAACCAAGTGTATATTGCTACAATACTTGTTTCATCGACTTCTCAACTGTGTTATACGTAAAATTTTCTAATTTTCTCTTTATTAATAAGATAGCATTTGCAATTGATATAGAAAATTATCAATTACGTCAATTGATATGTATAGGTATAAGATAAGATTTAAATAGGTACTTAAAAATTATCTTTAATTAATATATATCTATTTAATTAAATTTATAACTAACTGTAAACATATAATTTTTAGTTTGTTAACTGATTCAGAATAATATTTTATAACATGTCAATAAATCAGTTCTCAAAATTAATGTATCTTGAAATTTAAAATATAATTTATGTAAAATTTAACAAACTTTGGATATTGAATAAGAGAATGAATTGAATAAATCTAAATGTTATAATCTTTCAAGAATTTTTAGTATAATTATTGAAAAAGCTTGAAAAGATAACAAGTCATTATCAATAAATATCAGTATAAATATTAATAGCTTGTAGTACATTGCAATCACCTACTTTTTCATAACTACCTAAAATGTCCTCAATTTAGATAAGAATACCATAGCTTGCTAAAATAATTTTAATATGCTATTAATAAATATAAAAAATTAAGAAAAAATATTTTATTCGATGTACCTTATCGATACGATTAGCATTTTATTGGTCTTCATTTTGCCTAAATAAATTGTATGTAGCAATTATTCCATGAAAGGAAAACTTTAATTCGCAGAAGATATACCGTTTTTTATATTTTAATTCGATTGTCTCTTTCCTGAATAAAAATTTTATTTTTATAAATTGTTATTTGAAATAAGGTATTTAAACAATTTAAACAATTTAAACAACCTTACAATTTCAATTTATTTAACTGCAAATTAATAATTGAATTATATTCATTTTCCCTGTTTTATTATTGTTTAAACTTTATTTTAATAATTTATTTATTATCATACATATAATGTATTAAGTATTTCAATTTAATAATGAAGTAAAAGTTGGAAATTAGTCAATTAATTAGGTACAGTAAAAGAAAGTATTTCAATAGGTAAATTCTAGTAAACTATTTTGTACAATACCTGAATATAATTTCTGTAATGCATTGAAATTTCTTATCTCATTATCAAGTAATTGGAAAAACCTATGACAATAAGACTAAAAGTAACAATTGAAATATTAATAACCAATTAATAATATAAATTATAAATAATAATTATATAATATTTAAAATTATTTATTATAACATGGGATTATTTCTTAGATGTAATCATTTGTAATCTTAGAAATATTATTTTAAAGAAAAGTAAATGCATAGATAAAGAGCATTAAAGAGTAAAAGCCTTATTATGTAAGACATATATAAATCTTAATTTTATATTTTTCGTTATAAAATATTTATCTACGTTATTATTTGAATGTAATTAATATATTCATCTTATTTAGAACTATGAAGAAAATGGGTTTATGATTTTTTTTTTCTTTTCGTTACAATTTCTTCGTTTTCAAGAAAATCGATCTAAATTGCCAACTGTACCTTGCTTATAAGCTTCAATAGTTTCGTAATTCTAAATAAAAAAAACTTTGTTTATTTCTTTAGATTATTATTAAAAAAATTAGTAGATCCTAGACTTTGAATCTTTGTACTTCCTATGCGATATTTTAACTAATAGATCTTTAACTCAAATTATTTCTTTACTGCCAAACATGAACATAATCAAGTAATTTATCTAAGATAAAAATGAACTTATTAGCTTCCTCTTACAGTTACTAATCATTAGTTGCTAGCTTGCAGCTACATAAAGAAACAGCAATACACCCTCGAAAGATAAGGACGATTAAGTTACATGTCCGGAAAGTAAAGTAAAAATAATTGTCATTTTGCCGACTTGTCTTTGTAGCTCTATTTTATTTTTCTCTTTTTTTATTTACCACTATGGAAAAGAACCGACGGATAAAAGAGTGAAACTGTAAGAAGTCGAGTTCAGTATCCAGAAACTGAATGAAGATGGATGCAGCCCACAAATACGACATTACTTCTTCTTTCACAACTAAAACCTTGAGCAATTAAGCATTTTCCGGGAAGTTAAAACTCCCTTGGATTTCACACACGACACGATTCCTTCTAAACGTTCAATAGTTGATTTACCTTACAGGTACGTGAACTTACTACATACCCTCACCAGTGTCTGTCAATTGTGTGCTTGATGTATGAATACACATAACAAGTACAGGTAGGCGTATATCTCATGAGATAAGGAATATACAAAGAGAAAGAGAAAAGTATTAGAAAAACATTCACAATATCTAGCTAATATTATAGTTATTTAATCTTGTTATATTATTATACGAGATAAATCGGACTAAGTTATTATGTAATTTTTCAAAAATGAAAAATAAAAAAACTAAAAAAATAAAAATTATCTTCTCTTTAGTACAGTATATTCATTTTAGAATTAATGGCCATGAAAATGAGTAAAGTAGGTAGTATTTGTATATTTATAAAAAAATTTATTTATGAAATAGTATAAATGCTACATTACTAACTAAGTCTTGTATTCTATAATGTATGACTCATCTTTCTAATGCTTGCTTAGTTAATTGAGTACAGTTTACCAATTTACTATTATTATATTAATATAATTAATCCTTAAAGTGAACATTTGAGGTATATCATGAAACATCGAAATCAGAAAATAATAAGTTAAAAGAGAAAACATAGGCAACGCGACTTAAAGATAGAGAAAATAATGCGATTATTGCCTCGAAATAGTTGACTCTGATGGCTCAGCGGTATGTGAACATTCCTGTATACAAGGCTTGCGGATGCTCGGAGCGGTCATCCGATGCTGAAATCGTCGTCACCTCGGCCTAATCCTGCGGTTGACGCGCATCTTGCGCTCTAGACTCAAGCACACTCGCACATACAAAGTGTAATAGTGTTTATCCCAAAAAGCATAAAAAGTTTGCTAAAAATAATAAAACATTAAAATAGCACTTTACAAGAAAAATGCCGGGAACAGAATTCTATAAGTGCCAGTTTTCGAATGATGTAAAATGAAACTTTGGTATAATAACAATATGCTATTGAGTATCATGAACTTTAATAATAAAACAAGATACATTCAAAAATTATTATGATCTTAAAGAAACAAGTTTTCTTTTAGTTTTTTTGATCTCTTAATCCCAGATTTATTATCTTTATAAATTTATGAAATTGCTTTTCTCGAGTTTGTAACAAAATTTTAATTTTGATTATTACTATTATGCTAAAGAAAAGTCGCTTGTAGATTTTGTTATTTAATATTGCTAAATTAATAATAATTTATTAACGTTATTTTAAAACTTCTTTTACTATTAAACTAAATAGTAGGTAAATAAAGTTGACGATTTAATTTTTTCAATGCGAATTCCAAGTAACAATTTTCAATGAAAAGACAATTTATTTTCAATTTTATATAAATATATATAATTATATAACTATAGTTTAATTTGAACATAATTTAAATAATGTTTTAACATAGCTTTTTAATAATTAACTTATAGACTCAAATCTAAGTTACATTAAACTCGAGAAAACTGAAAACATTGAAAACTTATACCACTCCAATGATCATCTTATTATAATCATACTCAATCAAACACACTATCTTATATTACTTTTCTATAATTGAAGATGATCGTATCACTCTTTAGAATATCTGCAATGCAGAACTTTTTTTATATAAAACATTCGTAAACATAAATTTAATAACTACGAGGAAGTATTTAACATAAACGATTGAGTTCGCTAAATCAACATTATATTTCATATCTAAAAGTTTAAGGTGTAAAATAGATTAGCAGCTCAATATTTTCTATAAAGAAAAAAAAATATTTTATCTGAAAATGTACAGTAATTAAAATATGAAACTGTAAAATTTAAGTGGAAATTCACTGAAATATGAATAAAAGAGTGTTGTTAATGTTATAATATAAAATTATTTTTAAAAAGATGTGTATTATAGATTCAAGAGAAGTTAGGAAAAACTAAGTTAATGTAGTATGTCAGTGACTAAAATCAGTAAATTTAATATATAATAGAAACATTTTTCTATGTTTTTCTTAAAACGTATACAATGATATTATAAATATTATAGATAAATAAAAGTTGAGAAAGGTTGGAAAAAGGTCTTCTCTCGTGTTCTCAATCAGTACTAGAAGGGCGATTTAGCAGCCATAATTGTAGGACTCATCGACTCATCGACCCTGCATTTATATCTGTTGGTCGTCCTGTCTACCTTAGAAAGTAGACTCTTCTTCTAGAGTATTATTCATCTTAGTCAACGGACTCTTCTCCGCTCCAACAGGAACTTCATTTCTCCATTTTATTCAAGTTCGTGAAGTTCCGCCACTCCAAACGTGCTACACGATTTTTGTAGCAACATGTCCCCACATGTCGCTGATGCACCGGCAGCTTTGCTACGTGCAGTTGTAGACTTGCACGTATGAGTCCTAGTCGTCGTGTACGAGAGACGTGTAGTTAGGATAACATCGGATAGTGTACATCAAAATAAATATTTCATATTTATATAACGCATTTGTTTAATAAATTCATAAAATTTCTGTTTTCCTTATTGACTAATATAATTATAAATCTAAAATAAATACATTTTAATTAAAAATATTATGAAATTATAATTTAATGCTTGATTTTATTACTTAAGAGCAAGATACTCTAAATAAAATCATCAAATCGAAGTACTTTTTCGAACATTAATTTCTTAGGAAACATCCTGAAATGTATCCTTTATCCCCTAGGTATCTAAGAACTCTGATTCATTATAAATCAATTCTTTTTGGTTATATAAAAGCAATTTGTCTGCTCTTTTCAGAATTTTGTCGATAATTTAGTAATATCTGAAAAATTCCACAACCTGTACAGATTCTGCACGTGCTACAATTTTCCTCCATCGTGGCACGACTTCTATATTATAACTACCTCAAATCCCCCTATATCTTCGTGTCCATACTTGCGTCGTATACTCCATTTGTTCGTTTGGATCAGGATTCGACTAAATCCATGCTACGTGAACGAACGAAATGAACGCTTTACAGCAAGATTTTTCATTATATCTACTCTGACAACTTTTTCCTGCGGTATTTCTTTTCACTGAGTCTTTTTGACGATTGATTGAGGCGAGCTTTTGGTAGCCAGAATTCTTTAAATCGATGAGTGCTACCTACTTCTTTTCTTCTTTGCCTTCTACTTTTGAGGTTGTTTCTGTTGTTTCATCCGAGTTAGAGACAAAAATAAGCGAACAGATGAACGAATGTATTGAGAAGTACGAAGAAAACATTTACGATGTTTCCAATATAGTTTTTGAAAGCGACAAAGCAAATTTTTATCTTAATTTAAAAGGAAAATTTAAATTAAATAAATGCATTACATAAATTGGAAATATTTAGATTTTTAGGGTGTTATAATTTCTTCTATTAGGATTTTGAGATTGAACGTTAATAGAAAATTCTAATATAAAAATTAAAATTCTATTACCTTGTGTACATTTAATATATGTTACATGCAAATATATTGTGATGTGATTTACGTTTGAAATTTAGCTTCTTATTCTGCAAAATAAAATGTTTAATATTATTTTTAGATTTGATAAAAATTTATGTATAACACCATTATATTTTAAAAATACTAAAAACTTTATACTTTATTGCTATTTAAATATAAATTTTAAAACATTAATTGGAACAATTATTTGAAATTTTATTCTGTTACAATTATAATTTTTTCAATAAAATTTTAATGCATCATGCTGAAACGCCATTATTATATACTGCACCTTCAACCACATTTCTCAGGTAACTTTACATACATATTATATCAAGAAATTCTATCCAATATTTTTTCAACAAGGGAAACTTTACGATAGCAAGAATTTCATATTTTCTGTACTAGTTAATTTAAGCTGTTCATGATGGTTTGTATACTACAGATACTTCATATACTTTCAAATTATCTGGAAATGAGATTCGACCAGCATTTAATAATTTATTCTAAAATATTCAGTAAGATAAATCGAAAGATAAATTCTTTTTTTAATTGAAATTATACCACTACTTCTAGATATATTTGATTTTACTCTAAAAATTTTAATGAAGATCTCAAATTCAATACGAACAAGATGAGATAGAGAAAAAAATGACGTGTCATTTTCTCCGTCTTGAAGTTATATGAGAATAATTATTTAAATGGAATGAGTCTAACTGAAGCACGATGAAAAATATCTAATGGAGAAAATAGTGAAACATACATAATATGAGTAAGAAATAATGAAAAAACATGTAATACAAATAATAAAATTTTCGAAATTATAAATTTATAAGAAATTAATTTCAATTTAAGCAGTCCAGTGCAAAAAATTTTTAATGTAAATTAAAAGATAAATTAAATTATTTTTTGAAATATTTCTATGATTATTTAAATTTTGCGTATATGTGTGTGTGAGTATTTGTTCATATATATATTACATGCGAGTCTGTCATCCTGCCTACGAGCGTATCTTTCTGAGTATGAGGAAGGGTGTAGATAATATTTCGTTTTCATAAAATTTTTTTATATTTTATTTTCTTTGATATAATTCTTTTATAGAAATATACCATAATAGGATGCTTAAAAATACAAAAAAATATATTCAACTTATTATTTTTATAATCTGATGTTTCATAAATTTTAAAGAAATAATAATCTAAATATTTCTCATTTAAACACTTACTTCTATATATATTAAGTGTTGAATTAATATATATATATATATATATATATATATTTAATTTATACTTATATTTATCAAAAGAAATATACTATTTAAATGACACGCAAAATAATAATTAAGTAGAATAAAATTTTAAATACGGACATTTTTGTTACAGGATTATTACGTCTACAGCAAATTTATCAAGGCTTAAAACCAGGCAATGATACTTTTCAAGTTGAAACAGTTAAGAGGATACAAAATGTATCTGATGCTATCGACTTTTTACGCAGTCTCGAAGAACTTAGCCGGTAAGATAAAATTCGCAAATACAATATTGTTTTGTAAAAAGTTCTTATCTATTTTTTCCAGCAAAATAATATATTATATATATTTTTAATATACAAAAAAGTGCACATATTTTATAATATATCATACCTTATACATTTGTACTGTCTTACAATTATTATAATAAAATTTACAATATGCAGGAACTTAAATATAATGAAGTTAATTTTTATCTTTCGACATGAACTTTATCAAGATATTTTTTAATTACTATTATTTTTTATTATTTACTTAGTTATTTTGATTTTGTCTTACTATACAATGCACATATAAGTATAAGTAATATTTTTATGGGTAATTCAGTCTTAAGTAGTGCACTTGAATTAAGAGGTTGATGTTTACATAACGACATACATCAAGATAGAAAATATGTCATAATGCACATGACTAAAAATTTTTATAACATATGTATCATTTTCGCGTTGCCACCTTTAATGTTAAATATGAATTTCAATATTTACTATAAATTCATTTAGTTATTATGATAAAATTTTTTGTCGTTTTCTAAGCTTCAAATTTAAAAAACCTTGCAAACTAATGTCTTATAATAATTAAACTTAGCTTATTTTTTTCGTACGTACTATTACTTTCAAATTTTTTATACACACACACACACACACACACACACACATATATATATATATATATATATATATATATATATATATATATAGTGCTCAATTAATATTTTGGAATCATCGGAAAAATTTAATTTTAGAAGTGAAACACAAATCAAAAATATTAAATCATTCCGATATGGATCATAACACAGGAAGAATAATGAATATTTAATCGATATCTACCAATATTTAATTTTTAACTATTGTTATGATATTCGTACTATTTTATGTATTTATCAAATGAGATATTTATTTTCTTCTAGGCATATTTATTTCTATATTTTATTTTTTATTCTTTATTTTTTTATTTATTTTTAATTTATTTCCTTAATTGTTATTATTCTTAAGGAAATATATCGATAATCTTAATATTTTTTTTAATTGTTGATATTAATGTAGATTTTTTTGTTACATTTTTCATGCCTTTTAAACTAATGGAATTAAAAGTCCTGGAACTAGCAATGAAAATAATATTTTTTTTACAAACATTGATTTTATTCTTTAACATAATATCGATAACGGTACATTTGTTTTAACGGTGTTATATCATCTTATCCTTTATATTGTATATTTTGTCAAAGACTCCGAAATATTCAACATCCTCATTTGGAACAAATTTCTACCTATGAAGACATCTCTTTAAGTTAGGAAGCAAAAAATGTCACAAGAGAATAGATCTAGAAAATCGAGGATGATATAATAATCCATGCTTTAATGGATTCAATTTTTTGTTCACTTCTATGAATATATGAGTAGATGCATTGTCTTGGTAAAAGAGTACTTTTGTCTTCGTCATACGCAGCTTTTTTTTTCATTTCAATGTTTAAGCGGTCTAATAATAATGTAGAATATTCTACTGTGCCTATTTTTATTTGTTGAAGATAGTCAATGAATATCAATAAATAGTAGCCAACATCTTTCTAATTAATTGTTGCATTTTTAATCATTTTAGGCCGCTTTCATAGCCATTCAACTGATTATGCATGTTTTATGAATGTTTACGAATCAATGGAAAAAATAATATAGATGACACTGAAAAAGATTTAAATTGCGCATCGAATTATGGATACGTCGCTGTTTTTTAATCAATTTTTAGAATAAACGGCACCAATCTAGCACAAACATTTTTTCACTTGCAAATGTTCATGTGAAGTCTTTATTACGCGTTCTGTTGATATTCGTACATCAGATATACCTCTCGCTTTCAATATGCCATCGTTCAAAACAATACAGTGGAGTCTCTGGAAATAAATATGCCTTAATAATTTTCAGGATATTCTTGGATTTTGACAGTATTTTTTTCGACAACCAAAATTTGATCTTCACACGAAATTCTTTTTCTATTTACTGCATTTGCAAAAGCAGTGCATTTCATGTGATTGCGACTCCTTAATAAAACGACCGACATTCTCTGAAATGTCAAGAAACTTTTCAAGTTTGCTGGTTTTCAAAAATTTGTTGGATATTTGATGAGTACTATAATATAGTTGAAAGTTTCCAAAATCCTACCCATGCACTATAGTAAACCTACTCATTGGCAATTCACATAAATTAAAGTGAAAAAATTCGAGTTTGTCACATAAAAGAGAAAAAGAGTGAGAAAGGGAAAAGAAGAAATAGATTGGTCCACATAAATTATTTGAAAATCTACAGTAGAAATATATTTGGTTGAAATATGATTCATTTAAAATCTCACATTTAATTGTCCACAAATATTCAAGTAACTTAACAATTATAATTATAAATTATAAAAAGTTTGATGAAAAAATATCCTTATATGCAATGCAATGTGATGAAATTATAATAAATAAAAAATAAATCAGAAAATTATTATAATTTCACTCGGCATATTTTTATTAAAATAAATCATATGTAAATTAAAACTCTCGATATATCATAAATAGCGCTATAAGGAATAATGTGTATACAGTAAATTAGCGTAATTACCGTATAATACTAAAATTAAAACTAAAAACTAAATTGAACAAAGTAAAAAATATATTTAGGTATAATATAAAACGTATCGAGATCGAATGTCTGATTTTTAGAACCTGTTATTATAAATCACTTGTCAACAAAAATAGTCAAAAAGAGTATATAAATGAAGATCAATACTATTACTACTCTGTCGTTCTCATCAACTGCTGTTGATATAACGGGATGGTATATAAAACTAACTATAAAAAGACGATGTAAGTGATTTTTCGGCAATAATACGGCTTATGTTGTGCTTTGCGATTGACAGTCTGGTCACTAAATGATGGGTATAGCGAAAATTTTCTTTTCAACGATTCTCTCTAACAAACTTTCAATTTGTATTACTACCCATTATATAATTGTATAAAATATAACATTTTATTAGATAAAAGAAAGATAGCATTTATTTTATTTAAAAAAGATATCTCTAATGAATCAACGGATGTGTATCGCAGCTTATTTTTATTAAAAAGTAATAATGAAGCGTGAAGGGTGAAATCGAGCAAAGATCCAAAGATTACGATCATTTAAAATCTACATTAATTTGATATTAATTCAGCATTGTAGTTTAAAATATTATAAAAATTGTTTTAATAATAATAATGAAATTTTAAAAAGAGTGCCAGATTTGTATTTTAACTTCGAATTATATGTACAAATTATTTTATATAGTATTCTCGAACAAGCCCAATTGGTATATTTTCAGATATGATTCATCAGGTATCATAAAGATAAACTGAGACTACTATACTTAGATATTTACAATTCAATGAACATTGAATATCTTGGTAGAATAAGATATTTCTTGATTTACATACGATATTTCGCGCTCTAAATGTCTACATAATAATACTGTGACAACAAGTAAACGTAGCAACTGACAACAGTTTCGAACCACTAACAAATATATAGAATAAAAAATTAAATGAATTATGAAACGATTATAAATGACAAGGAAAAAAAATAAACTTAAAAAAAATTTTTTCAATTTTTCATAATATGAGATTTTCAAAGCAATTTATCCCTGAAATATAATTTAGCAAATTGCTTAGCTAAGCGTAGAAGTGTTATGATGTGCTACAGTTTAGGTGAAATAATAAAAAGAACTGCGTGTAGAATAAGAATTGCTGTTCTACTCCAATAAATAGATGTTCTATTCTGGTGTCGTTTGCAAGTTATCGAAAGAATTACTATTAAATGAGAAATGCATTTAGTAGTTCTTATAAATTTTCTTCAAAAGCTCTATAATCAATTAAATTAAAAAAAAATTTAATATGAATTGGTAATAAAGTCTTTTATAAATAAAAATAGCAAAGAACAGAATCAAGACAAGAATATTCTCTCTCTCATATCGTTCATAAAAATTATTTACATCTTGATTAACAATTATATGATAACTTTCCGATTATCAAAAAATAACCGTGCAAAATAAAGTAACTGAATAATGGTTGATAATTTAATTAACTAAGATGTTAACAAATTTTGTATCTAGAAGTAATATGAAAATAATTTAAAATTATCAATAAAAAATGTATTCTATTCGATCTTACAAAAAGAATGTATAAAAAAAAATTTTAATGTACACAATCTTTTGAAATATAAAGATTCAAATACATAAATCATTAAAGAAATAACTTATTTAGTAACCAGATACCATATTCTAGGAGTAACTCGACTACCAAGAGAGATTTACGTCGAAACCTTAGTATAAAATAATTTATTCGAACTCTTCGTATACCAGAGGTTGATAATTAAATTCATATATTCCCAATAAACGTCAGATCTATATAGAGTTACCTATAGAGGAAGGTTTCCTAGAATACTCAACATTTTCTTCGAAATAATTCTATTAAAATTTAAAAAAAATAAAATAGTAAAAATAGTGAAAAGTTCCAACGATAATACAAATGCAAGCATTGGTAATAATTTTCAAACAAAGTTATACCCCAATCTAATGACTTCAATATCAGGTTAATTCAAATTATATGTATTATAGAAATCAAATATTATAAATAATAAAAACATATGGACTTTATATTTTTACCTTAAAATGTTTTAGAAAGCTGGAATTTGTTCCTTCAATGAAAATATCTGTTTAAATATAATATATTAATTAATCAAAAGCAATGCCTTTTTCATTCAAATAAAAGAAATCGAAAATTCAAGAAAGAAATCTTGCTGCGTAGAAAGTAAATAAATTCCATTGTCTAGACATCTTGAAGTTGTTAAAATTCCACAAAGAAAGAAATCCTAATTCCGGAATGCCACACGTTAGATATTAAACAAACTAAGATTTAAATAAACTATTAAATATTTAGAAAATAAAAGAATATTTATACACAATAGAGAATTGAATAATTATCTTAACTATTACAATTAATGATACCATTATAAATTTTACTGTAAACAGAATTCATAATTGACACATAATAAATGAGTATTAATTTACATATATTTACTTAAATGTACTTATAATTTACTAAAATTTGTGTATAAAACTACGCTAAGACGATCTGTTAAAATTGATTTAATTATTGTAATAATATCACTCAAATTTATATTTAAAACGAAGAAAATCTTCATTTAAAAACTTCATGTACTAAAAACATCAGCCAGATTTATACGTAATTTCGAAATCACATACATCAGTCATCTTGACACACTGTCACTAGCGCACACCCTGCCAAAAGTTATACTTTGGCCTCATAAAATTCTTCCTTTTGAGTCATTCAAAATTTTCCAAAATAAAAGATAAAAGCAATTTAAAACTTTTCATTTAAAATTACTTCTTTTAATTTCAGACTAATAACTAGATTATTAATTCCTAATCAATTTCTAATAATAATTCTTTTATCCTATCAAAACGTAATACATTACGTGGTCAAGTTGTATCAATATTGGTACATTAACAATTAATCTTTAATAAATATTTTACTACTCTTTATTAAATTATGAACAGTTCATTTTAATACAGATCAGGATTTTAATAGAACTGGTAGGTTAAATAATAACTGCCAGCTAAAAATTGTTCTTATTACGTTGCTGTCACAATCAGACTTCTCCCAGAAAATTCAGTAACTATTTCACTTTATTAAGAAAATTTAATACTATTTTAATAAGTAATAAACAATAAAATAGTAATAAAAAATAATACAAGAATAATAAATGATAGTAATAAATAATAAATTAATATCATTATTTAGATAGGGTAATAAACGACACGAAGATCTTTCTGTTTTGCAGTTTTCCTGTTGTCGAAAAACTTATAAAGTATACCGACGCATTTTTCTAAACTCCAGACTTAGACGCAAAAATTCTGTTGCTAAGAGAACAATATGTATAAATACATATTCCTCTCAAAGATTACATAGTGAAACCTCTAATATAACATTAAATTACTTAATTTGGATTAATATACTGATTTTAAAGGATTTATTTTGAAATAAAGGAATGGAAGAAAACCTATCATGTGTTATATAGAATTATAAAAAAAAACATAGATAAAACAAAAATAAGATAAAATTTTTTAGCTAAAATATATAAATAAATAGAGGGAGTAAAAATGTAATTAAAAAACTGATCGCTTGTTTAGTATATTATAGGTATACAATCTGACTAAATACCTTTTCAGTTGCAAATAATTTGAACATATTTTCTTCAATTTTAAGAGACAAATATTAAATCTCCATAATACGTGTGTTACATTCGCTTAAAAATTATGAATCTTCGTAATTGAATATTATGGAAATTAAAATGAGCCACATATACCGTATTATTGCATTAGTCATATGTGAAATAAGAGATTCGAGTTATTTAGATTTCGAATCATTTAGAAAGTCATTCAGATGTAAAAATTGTCGAATAAATTTTAATCATCAAATATATTATAAATCCAAATGACTCGTTTTGATAAATTAATATTTAAAAAAATATAGAAAGTCCATGCACATATTTCGAAAAATATTGAAATTTAAGTATTTCATTGAATACATAATTCAATGCATATTTCATAAGATTTTATGTAATAATTTAATTATACAGAATAGTATCCAAAATAATTGCACTAAATACTAATACAATTTTTTCGAGCAGATTTAAAAAGCAAAATAAATGTTAAAAAGTTTGTTGTAACATTGCATTCTAAAAATTGCATTTAATAAATTTATTCCCAAATTCGAATTTCCAATTTACAAATTTACTTGTAACTATTTTATTAATACAAATATAATTAAATATAATTAAATAATATAATTAAATACTGTTATAAACTGAAACTTTTCAATATATTAGCAAGTTAATTTTATTATGAAAAATATACAATACATAAAAAATATAGATTGTTCTTTTGTAATTGATTTTATTCAAGTATTCTATGACATATGTTTATATATTTCCGTAGAAATTTTAAGGAGCACAATACATTTGAGTATAATTTGATATGCATTCATAATTATGAATGTTGTATAAGCTTTATCGGTTGTATAGTTAATTATATTTATATTTCAGGATACTTATGAATATAAATCTTTTATATATTTCTCTTAACATAATATTATTACGGTGACAAGTGATTGTAACTTAATTCTTACAAGGACAACCAACATTCATCGTATTATAACGTAAAAAAATTATAAGAAAATAAAGCCAACGAAATTAGTAGCAGATAATATGCAATCGATGCAACTAACAGAAATTGCCCGAAAAATTTTCAATGGAAAAGCTGAATCAAAATCGCAGAAAAGTGAAAAGAAAATGAAATAAATTGTGCACTTACAATTAGTATTGGAATTAAGAAGCGAAGCTCTGAAAGTCGATAGGAATCGAAATTAGAGTCGTAATAAATTAGAATTAGGTCTTGTTTAGTATTTTTTTTTCATGAGTTTAAGAGAGATGAGCAATTGTGAGACAAGAAGAACAATGAACACTTGTAGATGTATTCATCACAACTCGTTATAACTTTCTCTCTCTCTCTCTCTCTCTCACTCATCCTTTCTCTTTCTTCTGCATATATTAAAAGGACAAAAACTTATTGTTTTAACAAACTGTTTGGTAATTAATCCTGAGCTCGAAGTAATTCGATTACATTTAGTCAATCTAAGCGCAAGACAAATCTAACGCTTAATTATATCAAACATTCGTATATAAAACAAGATACTACACGTTATATTAAAATAATTTCTATCATAGAACTACTATATTTTTCAATTTTTGTTTGTACAGTCGTTTAAATTCTAAAAAATCGATTGTAATAAATTGTTTACCAAAATTTATTAATTTGCATAATTTCGATACATTCTTATTCCTTCGTTTGATAATAATCGTATAGAATGTATTTTATAATCTAGTCAATATCATCATACATAAAAAACGGATAATAAATAAATGTGGATTACCATCACCTTGAGATTTTAAAAATAATGAAAATTATTAAATATTATTTCTAAATTGTTTTTCAACAAAATTTTCAAAACAGTTTATTCACTATACTCAAAATCAGTGTATGAAAGAATAATAATTCATTACGGTTATTTGTAGTACAAAAACCTTGATGAAAAAGGAGTTTGACTAACCCCAGTAGGGAAAACCGATCTGCTACCTCTCTTCGCTGATATTTCTTTCTGTTCGGCTCGGTTAACCTTTTTTTTTTGCTCTATTGATCCTCTATTCACCCTGAGAAGGGTTTTTTGTCGCTACATTTTTTTTTTTTGTTAATGAATAGTTTTTTTCCTTTCCTACTGTTCGTTCTTATAAGGACGATTTGTATTAGGGAGAGACGAGCTGTCTCAGGATGTGAGAAAAAAACACGAGAATTCACTTTATTTACGGCCAACCAATCACGTTCTGCTCCTTTTTCGGTGCCCACACGACTCACTTTCGGGTCTACGCGGCGCCTCCTTACATCGTCGACATACGAGCACCGCCGCTCCAATCACTGCGCAGCACTTCCTCCCACTCTTCCTTAACTCCCCGCCACGTCAATGTACGGGAAAGCGATTTCCCGCCAATTTATCCCGCCCAAGCGACGTTGTGCCAATCGCAAAAAGGACGCTACTCACCGCAGCAACGCCGCTCCAATCATCGCGGCGACATTCTAACGGGAAATCCCGGGTGCCCGTACCTCGATACGTATCGCTTCGATTCACGTGCATTAGGCGACTCACGATGAGTCACCCTCACCGATCCGGACCCGCACGGCACGGTCAATGCGAGTCGTATCAAATTTAAAGGTGTGCGTCAACCTTCTAAGTAAAATATAATTGTATTAATAAATTATATTATATGACTGAGCTAGCATGTTCATTATTTTATATTTTACATTATTTTATATGGATTAATAATAATGTTTACAATATTTTTCATTTAATAGTAGTTATACATGTAATTACTTATAAATGTATATCCAAGATAAAAGAAACTATAGCTATTATTCTATACGTCACTGGAGGCACAATAGTAAAGACTTATCAAGTATGAAAGAGAAAAGTTTTTGGTATTATAATAAGTCAAATTACTATGTGGATATCGATGCGAGCGTAATCACTATTTCGGAACAGTTACAAATATCAATTATTAAACAAATATTATTTAAATATAAAATAAAGATGAGAAAACTAATGAGGTCACTAATGAGAAGATTGAAATAGGTCAATTTTATAATGTATGCACTGAAAATTAAAAGTAAATTAGAGATTTTTCTACTTGGATTTTACTAAAAATATTAAATATTCTTTTCAAAATCACTTTTAGAAACCATAATAGATACCATACTTCAACAGATCTTAATAAAATAACATGAATTTTGAAAAAGTTTTTAAAAGAAAGACTATTAAAGTGGACAAAGATTTTATGTTTAAATGAATAATTTAGATTTTATAAATGATTTTACAAATCTTTACTCCAGTAGTGGTAGTTTTTCTTCAAATATGTGCTATTTCACAAAAAGGTTTTCTTAAATGTTCATATTTATATTTGTAGCTATTTTGTGTAAAATCTAAGTATAAAATCTAATTTAGTTCTTCTAGATAAGAAAATAATTGCAAAATTTGTCAGATTAAAAAGATCTGCTGCGCGAAGCTTTTGTTTGTATAAAGCTGCAGCCCCGCCGATTTGAAAAATATCTCGAAATAAAGCTGACTTTTAATCCATTGAAGTATCATTAGCCGCATAATAATATTATAAAATATTAAAATTTTTCTTAAAAATATTGTTTAACATCAATTATTAAGTTGTATGAAAGAATAAAGCAAAACTAATTCTTATGTAACCAAAACTGTATTGCATTCCAATTCCATGGTACTAATGAGTAATAATTCAAACATTTGGAATACTTAGTTTGCAGCAGGCAACCACAGTTAAAGATCAACAATATTACTGGCCTATCGATAATATAGCTTAATGATTACTATTGCTACTAAGATTACAGTCTAAAAGTATGTCTGCAATACATACATAAATTAATTCGATCTTTGATGTAACAATTAAACGTTATTAGATCTCAATTAGTCTATATATAACATAAGCCGTTAATATATCAAAATTAATCCTACAGTGCTCTACAAGTTAGTCCAGGAATTACGAGTTTGTAGAAATACAAGTTTCTATAAGCTTTTTTATTTGTTCATTTGAAACACTTTTCATGTGCACATTTAAAACACTTTTATTATTATGAAATGAATGCAGCCCAATACAAGAGTATAATGGAGTGGCATATAGGGGTAATATTTGATTTTCAATGAAATTGTTGAATAAGGTATTGAATGTATGTGAACAGTTTTAATAATCAAGCTTGAATAAGCAATTCAAAAAGCTTAACTCCCTATTGCTATTTAACTGTTCACATCGAATTTAAAATTTCGAATACTATTTTAATTTTATAAAAGAATGTATATATGATATGATTTAAGATATATTAACAGACCTTTATTCTACAGTTTGTATTTATATTGTATTCTACGTGGTACTTTTTAATATTCTGATTTGTTTATATCAAATTTTATTCATTTTTAAAAGTTTCTTCTGTAAATACAGAAAAATTTTTTTTTTTGTAATAAAACTTTATAATGAAAAATATAAACAAGAGTTTTATTTCGATACACAAAATGGATTGAAATTAAAACTTTGAAATTGAAACTTTAAGGTTTCTAAAGATCCTCGCATCCTTTCAAGTTTCAAACTTTATATCTTATCTTTCTTTTACAATCCCTATTAACTTAGGGATAATTTTAAAACTAACTTAAGATAATACCGATTTAAAAACTGAGACAACGATATATTATCGATAAAATTATAATGATTTATTATTGATTTATTACATATTTGCACATTAATGAATATGCAGAAAATAAACATAGAAATAATTGTATATCGAATTTCAAACTATCATTTCAATTTCTATTCTAATATTATATAAGAGATTTCTTTTTAATTAAACATTGATTGAACTGCCTATATTCTAAATATTAGCATTTTAATATCAGCATTAAATCTGTGTATTTTGTTCAATTAAACAAAGGTAAGTTAGAAAGATGAATTATTTAAAAATTACTAGCTAAAAATTAAATTACTAAATAATAATTACTAAATAATAATAAAATAATAATTAATAAAAATTAAAATTTAAACAAAATCTTATTACGAGAAATTACTTTCGTGTGTTTTCTGAAATCTGATTATCGAATTTATGTCAATTCAGTTAAAATTTATGTAAATAAAATATTTTTTAATATTATTATTTATTTTAAATAAAATACGAATTTAATATCTTTTATAGATGGAGTAATAAATATGTGGTACTAGACTGCTCTACCGAAATGGCCAAAGATGTTGTCATCAATCATGTGCGGGATCTTACTTTAGGACGACGAAATTATCATTACCTCCTAAGTGGACTTGTAAGTAATATCGGCACTTTTTATACAACCATATTAATAATCAATCTAATTTTGAATACTACTTCATATACGTTAATGTAAAGCTTTGTTAAGTTTACAATTAGATGGACTAAAAGTTGAAAATTCTTTACGTACATACACGTGTAGACAATAATTAAATACCGTATCAATATAATTCATAATAATTAATTAATATTCAGAAACTTTTAATGCACAGGAAAAGAAACTTTTAAATATACAATATATTAAAGTTAATTTGGTATAAATGTATTTAATTTACTAAGTATTCATTAAATTTTTGTATTATATGTGATTTACTTTTTAAATTTTAGGGAAAAAGTACATTTATAATCTTTATCTAATAAATTTATCTTGAATATGAAGAAATTCTTAATTTGAATAAAAATGTTAAGAAATTGGTTCCATTTAGAGAAAATATATTGCAATTTATTCATTTTAGTTAATATAAATTTACAATTAATTCTAACATTTTTTAATATACACAAATGCATGGAGATGGTACAATACGATATAGATTTATAAAGACCACGTACGACGATGAAATTCGACGAACTACAAGGTTCTGATTTTTCTAAGTAAACGATTAAAATTAATCAGTTTACTTAATGATTATCGCATGTGCAAGACATTCACTCTTAGCATCATACGTAGTCATCAAAAATTAAGTGAAAGAATTAGAAAATAGAATCAGAACAAACGATATTTTCACAAATTTAAATATCAAACTTGAATAATTAGTCATGCGGATAAAATAAAAAAAAAGAATACTATCCAAGATAATGAGAAATGTAATATAAAGAGAATTAATTATGTTTGAAAAGCGTAAAATAGATGTTTTAAATGAATACACTCAAAAAGAAAATTTGTGTGTAAAATTGGCTTATCTATAAGTATGTGTAAAGCATTAGTCAAGTAAACAGGAAACGGGGTAAAGGCAACAATGGAAGAGTTAGTATAATCTTTCAATTAATGAACTTTGTTTTATATTTAAAGTAATCATTTATATTAGAGCTTCTTCTCTGTTTTCTTACTGATAAATTTTAACTAATTAACCATTTACTACTATATCCTGGAAATTATCGCTTTCGTATTAGAACTTTCTTGTTATTTTCTGTCTCTATATTTTATTATTACACAGAGGTTTCACTTATTGCGAATTATAATTAACATAAAAAAGATAATTTTCTTATAATTATTTTTTATGATTATAATATGAATTACAAATACAAACTCTAAATAACTTTACTGCTATAATTTTTTAAATATTTCTAAATTTACAACATAAATATTTTATTCATTAACGCAAATGTGATATTACTTAAAAATAATACTATTCAAGTTAATATGTAAGTATTAATATTAAGATATTCTACCTAGTAAATTGTTATTCCAATTATTAGAATCTTATAAATGAAATATATACTTTAGCATACTCGTGAGTATCCACAAACAACTTTGTAAAAGCTCTAATAGTACGTTTTATATGTATGTATTATCAATATTTTATTAAATTTTTTTAGACATTAAAATATCTATAATAGATTTGTAATATATTTAGACAATATTCAATAAAGATTCAATATTCGTACAATACTATATATATATACTATGTTTTCATTAGTCCATATTATAAGCAATAACGTTTAGAGTGATATTCACTTGACTTTGAATTTTATTTATTGAATATTTATTTATAATTTATAATATTATATATATAATATATATATTGAATGAATTTATTGAATATTTTAGTAAATTACCATTCTTATTTTTATCTATTTTTTATTTGTTTAACGCTTTAATATAATAGATTAAAATATTGATCTGTGCACAAATGCGATTGTATAAGTTTGTGTGTATATGATCTAGGCATGCGGGCTGGTCTGTTTACATAAAATAGATGCGCTAGTTTTTAAAGTCTTTATTTTTATAAAAGAAAACATATTACTAAAAAAAATGAATAAATAAACATCGTAATAATTTTCAAACATATTTACTTTTCACGAATATATTTTTTGACTACAATCTTTTTTTTCATTTTTCAATTTCATTGTATCATATTTATTCAAGCTCTGCTCTTATAAAGTCGAACTCAGAACAACTATATAATTACGCTCATAACAATAAAATGTACATGTACACAAGAATAACTGCTCACGCGTATAAGATCACTGTATACAGACAATTATGTTTTTTGCTACATCTTCTACCATAAAGTAATTAAAATTAAACTTAACTCTAATTGTCATATTTGTTAAGCTAAATGCAAACAGGTAAACATTTGCAGAACTACAGTATGTTTACAAAACTAGGCACGAACTGCATAATTCATGGATTTATTTCAGAATAAATATATTTAATAAATAGCTATATGTATCCGTATACACATAAAACAAAAATACAATACAATCATACTCAAAAGAATAATTACAATTATCCTTTAATAAAATAGGAACAGATAAACTGCTCTTTATATCTTTTAAAGCTAAATCATGAAAATGTTTTCCACAAAGTGAGTAAGAAACATAGATTGTAGAAAAATGACAGAAATAACGCGCTTTGAAGCATCACTAGCCACGTAGAACACTAAAGTTTGTTCGGTATTTCCTTGTCGCTTGGGGTTAATCAGATAATGGATGACCGTTGGGACAATGAAGTGATCGAGTATGGTGCCATCAACATCACTGGTTTCCGTATCGTGGACGGCAGTCGACGTTATGTCAAGGAGTTCCTTGAGCGTTGGCGCCAGTCTCCTGCCGCTCATGATTCCATTTCCGTAAGTATGAGAAAATGAAGCCAACTGCCAGTGCATCAGAGAGAAATAAAGAAAGAAAAGGCTTGACAGCGTCAAAACTACAGTGTTGGAAAATTAGGAAAAACGATCGGTCCACGACATGGTTTGTCGGTCCAACGAACGAGATGTCGAGTTCGACAATATCTCCATTGTTGCATACTTTTTACTTTCAGTTATAATAGAACATTTTTCGGTTTTCCACTTTTTCCTTCACTTGTCTATAAATTTTATGTCAAAACTTTTTAAAAGGAAAAGTTTAATCAATGATTAGGTAAAATATCAACCATGGTACGGTATTGGGTTAAATTATATGACAAATCGCCGGAATGGAATTATTTTTTTAAACTTTTATTAATTTGAATTATTATAATTTATAATCTACAATTTCCGAAGATTTTTTACAGCAACATAATATTCAGTCATAATACTCGATTAGATAAAAGCTTTTCATTTAATGCTAACTATGTAATACACTAGTTTAGGTAATGTACCAAAGTATCACAAACGAAAATTTTTATTTCATTAAAATACAAAAGATAATGTCTATTTCCAATATATATTTATAAGCTTACACAGCTGTTTCACTATATGAATTTATGATTAGAGAATTGATAATACATCGTAAAAAATAAAGACTAATAGTAAAACAGTGCTCAGGGAGAATAAAGTAAAAAATTAATTACTTAATGAAATATAAAATAAACTATTGTTTCGTGAAAAATATAAAAAATGGGAAGAATGTATAAAGCTAAAATAGAGAAATATAAATTTCAATAATATAAAGATAGAATTTATTAAGACAATATTATCATGTTAAAATATATATATTATTATACTTATAAAGTAAACCGAAAGAATTCAATAGAATAGTGAATTCGTGTACAAGTATGAAATTTTTAAATCAAATGCATACTTGATAAATGTAAGTAATTTTCAATCAACTGATCTCTTAATCTGAAATACATTTTTTGATACAGAAAATTTTTCCAATTGAATTGAAATTATTCATAACATCACTAATAGAAAATAACGAAGTACATCAATAAAATGAATTGAATGGAATGGAAATAGACTTAAGGTTTAAAAATTTCTAAAAAATCTGTAATATTCCAATCTTTATAAAAAAAATTGTTTACGAATGAATATAAGATCAAGCACCGTAGTCATTTCGAATTTACTTGATTTGCATACAAAGTCAATTATACTATATCTTACGTTAACATATCATGCTGTAACATATCCTAGTAATATGTATCATGATGCAGTCTCTCTTGATATAGTATATTAATAGTAATCATTATATATACTTATATTATATATAGGATATTTTAAAATAATAGAATATATAATTTATTAAGTTTACAAAAATGATATATTAAGAATAAAAATAATAATATAATAATCATAAAATGAGATTAATTAAAATATTACTTTATTCAATTGAATTTATTTCATTAGAATGAATGACAGTAGTAATAAAAAAAGAGTATGTTTCTTTAATGTAATAGAAAATAAGGTAATTTAAGGCATCGTAACCAAAACAATATTTTTAATAATTTTATAAACATACTTGTGATTTTTAATTATATTATTTTAATTATGTGATTTCTATATTATGAATAAAAAGCTAGAAACACAAATGTACATGAAAATTGCTCAATAATTAACAAGAATCATAAATTATGAAAAAATTTGTTTTTTTTTCTTGTTTTTATTTTTTTTTAATAAATATTTTAATTCTACATAAATAGGTATGTTTACATACGTAATGTTCTTCTTTTTTTCTTTATTTATCTCTCGATTAATTTTTATTTATACATATATCCTTTTTATGGACTTAAACGAAATATTGTAGAATTACACTAGAGCATCTCATAAAAAAAGAAATGAAAAGTTTTCTATTTTTTCCAGTGCTTTTTTACCCCATAACCGTTCAAAAATATTTCCTATAGGTGATCGAAACTAATGTTAGTGAAAAGATCGTAGTATCGACTCTTGACTTGTAACGTGAATGATACAGTGCATTGCACAGCAATTGCAATCGTGCTTGCACTGACTCTGAATGCGCTGAATGGTCTATGAAAATTTACCAGCTCCCGTTACTGCATGCACGTTTTCAGAAAGATACAAACGTATTGAACGCCTACGCGATGGTACCGAGCTTCGTAAGCTTATATTATCGTTTAATGAACTTTTTTGACATCACAGAGCGGGATTCGGTACTTTTTTTGTCTGGCAGCCAAAAGTTTCAAAATATCCCTGATATCAACGGCAAAGCTTCTCTTTGTTCTTTATTAGGAAAACAAGCATGAAATTTAAATTGTTAAAACGATTTATATACTTTGTTATAGATTACAGATAGTACTTTCGAAAATATGTGCTTTAAATTTTCTGTACTTCTTTGACTCGTTTTACTAATTATTTTTATAAATATGACATTACTTAAACTCATACTTTCAAATAATTTGAAAACTTTATACAGCTTACTGTATAAGTGATGATGTCCGTTAAATTAACAAATTAAAAGAATCCATTTAATTTACGATTATAATTAATATTATTCAAAATTTTTTAAAGCATAATCTCTATAATAATATTTGTACATCTTTCCTTTTTTAAAAAGACAAGCAATATACTCGATAACTTACATGTGTGCTGTATGTATATCTGTAAAAATTCAAGTCAAATATTTAATAATAGAATTGATGGAATGAATTCCTGTCCAATAAAATTCTTTACTCCAGTCACGACTTTTGCTGCAAATTAAAATTAGATAGCACACGAAAAACATGGTTCGGCAATAGCTACTCACATTATTGCACATTCCCAACGTTTCTACTGTTTAATTTCGAAAATTCACCATATGTATCTTTATTATTTTCAAAATTAAATTCCGTTCTAAAATATTCGTTATTTATATCCTCGTTCGGTATTTCGTTATTCATTTAGTTTTCATTGTTGAATGCAGGCCCAAGCAGCACTTATATATGACGCAGTTTTTGTACTCGTTGAGGTTCTTAATAAGAAAAAAAAAGCAGAGAAAAATAATCCGAGGCGCACCGGCGGCAGTCAACAGTCAAACACTACACTTGATTGCAATTCAAACCACGGTTGGACCTCACATGGATGGGAACAAGGCAACAAGATCGCCAGATCACTGCGCAAGGTACAATTTGACGAGTTATCGCTCTTAACTTACTTCATTGACGTAAAAGTTGCTTTGTAGTTATTTCTCAAAATAGTTTAATATTGAAGTGCGTAACTTATAAAAGTAAGCAAACACTTTACAGTTTTCTCTGTTTCCTAATGATATAACTTATTACTGCATAAATATATCTATTATATTATATTGCCAAGTAAAGGCATATTTATATTTTTTTGAAAATTTTGAATAATTATTTTTCGAATTAGTACAGATTTGTATGTATATCCTAAATGAAAAAGTTTTTAAAATTATTAAATGAAAAATAAACTAACATATATATAACTGAAAAATTATTTGAGTCAATTACGATGAAATGTTATAACATTTCATTTAAATTACTTTGATATTAAAGCGTAATTAATATCTCTTTCTGTATCCTTGTTAATTTGCATTAAATTTTCATTAATAACTCTCTTTATTGTTTGATAATATTGAACTCGTTTAATATAATTATGGTTTAATGAAGAGCAGATGTAAATTCAAAGAAACATATTTACTGAATGTAATGTCCTGAAGCTAAAAATGTTATGAAATAAATATATACGCGAACGCCGGAACTCCTGAAAGGATACGGATTTATACAAGAAAATTGACGTTACTTGGCCTTTTTGTAAAATTTGATTTTCAATCCAACAGTGAAAATTTGTCACGTCGAAACTTTGCAACAGTATTCAGATACGCTTCCAATAAAACTGTTTGTTTCTTAGAAGAACGTAAGCAAGTGCAGGAGAATTGAAAAATTTCAGTTTGCAGGGAAAACTTTTCAATCGAAACCCAACACAATCAGAAGGAAAACGATCTATGCGATGAGACTATATATCCAGAGGCTTTTTTCCTTCAATTTGTGAATTTTCCCGTGGAAACAATGCACGCCGAATATTGGTGAGGCGGTAGCTTTCTTCTTTTGTAGTAATATATGAGAGCGGAAATTGATTTGATAAAAATAAGTGAATGATAGTTTCTATATTTAGTTTTTTCAATTTTGCTAATTGAAAAACTTCGCTTTATTTCCATTTGATCTATTAGAATAGTAAGTGACTCCTTTCTTAAATACTAAAATATTAAGTCAAAAGGTGCAATAAAAATTTATGATTAAATTTATTAACGTATTATTACGTAATATATATTTATTAACAGTACTACTTTTAATTTGATGAAAGGATTTATAATATTCACTAATTTGTAGCTACATGTATCGATAACGTAACATAATAATAAATATAAAATACATATATATATATATATATATATATCAATATAAAATAATCAAGACTCTGTATAATTTGTACATTATTTTAATTTACAAGAAATGATTTTAAAAATAATTAAAAGTAAATTCAATATTCACAACAACAATTTGAAGTGTTCTAGAAATATTGCAATTACTATTAATATTCTGTTAACAGTAAAACAAATTATTTCAAACCAATTATTGCACATTAACTACGAATGACTTGATCTAAGTATTTGATAAGAACAGAGCAAACAAATTTCACGTCTAGCACGCATTTCCATAGAACGACTCAACCGAGAATAAAGGAAATAATAAAAAGAAAAGAAAAATATAAGAAGCGCTTTAAAATAATGAAAGCTCCTTAGTAACATCAACGAACTACTTAACAAATGTTACAAGGGGAAGCAAAGTCGAACTGCTCGCTAACTAAGAAAATGATTTTCATCTGCGTCCGATGCTCAGGAATATCTGAGTCTTCAACGGTGGCTCTCTTTCTATTTCATTAAAAGTACTAGTGCATCCCATACAAGTTTTCGCGTGAATGTAGAAGTGTTATACACCGTCTGGTACTAACGCTAATTGGCGTTTCTTCTGCGTCACCGCGGTGAAAGTCTCTCTCAATCTTCTCAACTGTTTATCCTCATTTTTCTCTTAGTCCCGCTAAAATGAGGAATTTCACTTATCAATAGAAAATAGAGAGGGGACATCCGGGAACATTTTTCGAGCTTTAATGCGTTTCAATAGCACAGTTCGAGTTTTTACAATGCGAGACGCAAAAGACTACCGGGAAATATTTGAAACCGTTAAATAACAACCAAAACCTTTAAATTTATGAAGATAAAGCAAGAGCTCGTATTTGTTTGCCACTCGTTACTTTATTATTTAGTAATTGAAAATATAGTATATACTGAAATTTTTACAAATCTTTTAGAATTACTATAAAAAACGATTGTATTTATAAAAATAACAAAATTATTTTATGCGTTTTAGTTTTATATTTATAAATATTTCATACCATTAAAGCTTTTTATCACATTTTGTTCATATTCTCTTTTAAATATCAAACAATTTGAAAAATATATAAATGGTTCAATATATTAAACTAAATATTAAAGATAATTGTTCTTTCAATTACTAAAGCTTCGATTTATATAATATTAATTTAAAAAATCATTATGCATTCTACTATTTGATATAAAATTGTTGGAAATTTGTGTAATTGTTGGAAAACTTGTCGAGACCGTTTAACATTGTATTGAGAATACATAAGCTTTTATGTCTTACAGTAAACTACATCTTCTGAAGAAAGGAAATAGTTTTCGAGATTGCTTCAAGAAACGTACATAAAAGTTAAAGTGTCACATTAAATCTCGAAACTTTTATTTTCTAGTGTAATTCATCGATTTGACCTAATAAAATGTCACCCGTACCTAAAATGACGTGGCCGTAGAAATGTTAAATAAAAAAAGTAAAAGAAGTATCCTTTAAAAGGAGAGTAGCGAAACCTTTTTATAACGCGTCAATACTACGGGTACAGCTCGTAACAACAAGAAAAATTACACGCAACTTTCTTTCTCCCTATTCGAGTCATTTTAAAGCGATTTTTTGTTCGTTTTTCAGGTGGAAATAGAGGGTCTTACGGGACAAATTAAATTCAATGACGAGGGCAGACGTCGAAATTACACACTCGACATTGTTGAGATGACAGTTAATAGTGCACCTGTAAAGGTAATTCTCATTATTATAAACTCTGTGTAACATACAAATCATAAATTATAGAAAAGCATGATTAATTCGAATTATATGTAGTTAATTCTTGGATAATTATATGAAAAATTTATTACCTTACTTACATAATTCAAAATGTCATAAAAATTTTAAAATACCGTTAAGATTTTTTTATAGTTTATCAATATTCTTGCTTATGAATCATTAATCATAATCTTTAATCATTTACTTGAAGTTTGAAACTCGAAGCTTACTAGACTATGTAAGAATTGAATTATTTCCTGGCAACAAAGTATAATTATTATACATAAAAATTTAGTGCTTTAAAATAGAGATATATAAATAGCAAAATTAAGAAATTTTGTCATTAAGGTTGCTGAATGGACTGATATTAATGGATACCAAGTTATACCAGCAAAACGCGATCGACATCCCAAATCTGAAATTTTGAAAAATAAAACTTATATTGTGACAACAATTGTGGCAAGTACTATTTCTCATAATTTTAAATCACTTTAAAAATTGTATTAATTGAGCATGATGTTCATAAATCTCAATAGGAAGAACCATATATTATGGAAAAAAAGTATGAAAATGGCAAACCTCCTGAAAAAATGAAAGATCGTTACGAAGGCTATTGTAAAGATCTCGCCGATCTTATCACGAGAAAATTAAACATCACCTGTAAGGAACTTTATATTTTTAAATTATATAGTATGATATGTAAAATAATTGTAAAATTCTCAATTTGTATGTGAATATGCCAATTATCCTAAAATTAATTCTATAATCAGATGATGTAGTGTAAAACTGATGATGTTAAACTTATAAATATGATTTTCATACATTTTACCTACTTGTTGGAACGTTTAAGCATTATTCTTTTATATTTTATGAGCATTTTATTGAAAAAGCTGATCAAAGAAAATCACTAATATTTTGTGTATCATTTAATCAGAAATACGTATTCATATAATATATTCTTATTAAACGTAATGATTAGATGAAATATAATGAGTAAGACAATGAAATACATCCTAAATTTCAAGAATTTATTACAACTGCTTCAATTACAATATTCAAAAATATTGTTATATTCAGTAAATAGTTTAATTCATTTTTCATTGCCAGTGAGTAATTTTAAAACTTTGATATTATCGATATTGTCGTCACACGAGCATTTCAGGTTGCTGAATAATTATTATAAAATTGTACTATAGTACCTTCAGAATTTAATAATTAAAGATGGTGAATAATCCATTTCACACGTTTATCACCTTTTGCTTATAGGGGATATACAAATTGTCAAGGATGGAAAATATGGTTCTGAAAATCCGATGGTACCCGGAGGCTGGGACGGTATGGTCGGAGAACTCATCAGAAAGGTAATTTACTCAGAGAATAATGATGCGTGGAGCCCGTTATTCTCAATATTTGCCTCCTGTCTTTCATATTTTCATAAATTAACACAGAAGTTTCATCTTGCTTTCTAAATTTTAACAAAATATGAATTAAATCCTCGTCATAAAATATAACGTGTTATTTTCATAGTTTCAAAAAAACAAAAGCAATTATTTTAAAATATAAATTGGTTTATCGCACAACTTAGAATTTATAAACGTAATTATTGTGGAAAAAAAATTACTTTGTACATTATAAAATATAATATATACATATATTATTCGTAGTGATATTGAGTTCGAAGAGTCTACAAAGAAGATGCTAATAAATCAAGTTTGGCTTACAGAAAGAAATATTAAATAATATATCCTTATCATAATGTAATGATATCAATCATTATATAATTGAGAACTTAATACTTAAGTTTAATGTGTTTTAATCGCATAAATAATCTTAGCTTTAATTAAAATTAAAAAACTTATTTGAGTAGTAATAATTTACTAGTTTTTAAATATTAAATGTTTTATATTATAAAAGCAATCGAAGAAGCATTAAATTAATTTATATGTTGAATACTATGATTATTCAAAGTTATTATGAGTAATTTGTAAACTTATAAGACGCTCATTATACGTTTCAAATGTCAGTACAAATGGCAATTGTTTATGAAATATTATGTTTATAAATTTAAAGCAACAATTATTGAAAATAATATAAAAATGTTTTAAATAATAGTAGGAGAAAATTATAAATATTTTTATATTTATGTTGGTAAAAATATTTCAAAAAATTATTGAAAATCCTAAATTTGAATTTGAAGTATACTGGAAGGAAGCTTATTGATTATTATACGATGTAACCACAAGTGTCAAAATTTGAATTCGGAACTATTTGAAAATTGTAATAATATATCAAGTTTAAGCAACTATTAATGGTAAACTGAAAAAACAGCGTAGTAAATTACCTCTATTAATATTTTACTTTATTTGCATTAATGACTGATCATTTACGTATATAACTTTTTTAATATTTTCAATAGAAAACTTGGACTCAATTAACGGTAGATCAACTAAGGGCTCATTTTATATTTTGAAATATTTTAATTATTTATTCAACCAATAGGAAAAGACAAATAGTTTTAGTAGTAAACTTCAGTTTCAATCATTTTAACTGTTATGGTGTAAGAAGAAAACATCATCACTGCCTATTATCTAATAATATATAAGTAAATTTTAAAGATAAAAAACTGTATACAAAACTATTTATATAATTTCGAGCAAAAAAATTTGTATGAATAAGCTTTATAAGAACGGATTTAGTAAAAAGTATGAAGAACAGAGAATTGGTTGAATTACGTGGAAAGATGCGATGGGTAAGTCTGTGAGTCCCAAACTGTTGAGTAATTACGAGCCCCGCGCGTCGATTATTGATCGAGACGCGTAAGAACTGATTTAGTCGAAAAAGAACAAAAACTGTTTTATCCAAAGATGCGTTACCCGTTTTAATTTTTTCACGATAGAGGTCTCAAGCTTACAAGCTTAGAACCAATTAAATACTTGCCCCATCTATGAATGAATTTAAGAAATTCACGAACATTTCGCATTTTTATGTGTCGCAAATAGAAATTAAAGTTATCACTATTATTTACTGATGGTAATCATTATTAATTAACATACAGAACTATATTCCAATTACAGCTAACACATATATCAGAATTTCTAAACATATTCATATTAGTTTTTTATAAAAAATTTATTCATCAAATGAGTATTTATTTTAATAAATTATGTTGGATCGAATCTTTATTTAACGTAAAACAAATTTTAGTTTTGAAAATTTATAAAGCCTTTAAACTTATTACAAAGAGAAGAAAGTCTAAAATTGTTTAGACTACTTTATTCCCAACAAATACATGTACAACTAGTTTTATTAATTCGTGTGTCGAACAAAATTTGAATGTAATGTTTTATATAACTATGTAATTGTACTTAAAAGTTGTACTTTATTTAGGAGGCTGATATAGCTATCGCACCAATGACTATAACATCTGAGCGAGAAAGAGTAATTGACTTTAGTAAGCCGTTTATGTCTCTGGGTATCAGCATCATGATTAAGAAGCCTGTTAAACAAAATCCAGGCGTCTTTAGTTTTCTAAACCCACTGAGTAAAGAAATATGGGTCTGTGTAATTTTTTCATACATCGGGGTATCGATAGTACTCTTCATTGTTTCAAGGTAAAATCACTTTAACATGAACTTAAAATTATAAAGGCTGCAGTAAATTTTTTAATAATTATTTATGAAATATGAAAATGAATAGCGTAAATACCAGTATAATAGTTTTACTTATGGTATAAAGTACTAAATTCAATTAACTTTCAGTTTTACCAACTGAATTTTAATAATTATCTGTAGGATTGAAAATAGTAAATGTTTTTGTTAATAAAAACTTCATGTTCAATAAAATAATTATTAAAAATTCTGTCTAAATATATTTATTTATGTAAAAGGCGTCAAATATAATGATTATTGGATATTTTTGAAAAGATAATTTTATGATTTTCAAGAAAACGATAAAAAGTGTCTTGCGAAATCTCCTTACATTTATTTGCCGAAATAATACTTAAACGGTTAAAATATTTTTTTAAATAACTTTACAATCCAATGCTAGAACTTCACATGTAAGCATGTGCGTGCGTTTTTGTTCGATCATGTAAGTACGCATATACGCACACGTACATAGATTAAAATGTCATTGTTCCGTTTGATATATCGTATGATCGTATTTCATGAAAAATCAAAAAATTAAACATAAATTTTAACAGAAATAGAAAATTGAACAAAAAAAAAGAATCAATGTGCACAGCATATGTACATAAAAGTTACTTAAGAAATGATGTATAATTTTCATAGTGCAACCATGAAAGAATTCCATTCTATCATTTAATGTTATCATTCAAAGCTATTTAATAAAAGCACGTCCAATGTGAATACTTGCCCTAATAGTATGCACAATGGATAAAAAAAGAGTTCGAATTCATATCACGTAAGTCGAAGATCGAGCGAATGCAACTTCAGAATTCACGTTAAGCATTCTGTCCACTTAGATTTTCGCCATACGAATGGCGCGTCCTAACAATCGGCTCGAGCCGAGATCCGAGCCTCGTCTCCCGAGACGGGACTATGCAGCATTCCCACGGTCCACAGGGATCGCCTCACACTCAGCAAACTAGTATGGCCAACGATTTCAGCATTCTGAACAGCTTGTGGTTCGCGCTGGGTGCAATTATGCAGCAAGGCGGTGACATTTCGCCACGGTAAATGTTCGTTTGACTATGTTGGTTTGCATTCTTGCATCTAATTTATTTATGAACAATCGTCAAAACAAAGTTTGCTTTCCACTATGGCAATATGGATCTTTGATTATATACTTGTAATTTAATTCCTTTTATTAAGTGAATAAAATTCCTCGAGCAAAAGTGCTTTCCGTAGGAAATTTATTACTTCCACAATGCACCAAGACTAGAGTACTACTACAAGGCAATTCTTTTATATTATTTTTTTGTACTTTAGTACATTGATGGATCATAATACATTAGAAATATCAATTAGAAATTACTCATTTTAATTTTAATTACAAGAAAACCGACGAAGCCAAGGTTCGAAAGTTAGCAACTAATCGAGTGTTAGAGAAAAATTTTAGTTAATTGAATAAATACATTTTGTAAGCCGAAGTAAACTTGGTACAAAAATAATTCCTATGTAATCTAATTTTAAATTATTTTAAATTACCAGAAGTAACATCGTTGTTCACTCTTTAGCCCCAAATACAAAATTCAATGCAATTACTTGTTTTACCAATATACTTAGTTTTAACTATATCATGGAGTTTTGTTCTTTGAACTTATTAAATATAACCTTTAACAACGTAAAGTTTAAAAATAGAATAAATAAGTTTATTCAATTTAATCCGTTACGGTTATACTATTATTAACTCAAGAAAAAAGAAAGTTGAACATTGTCTGCTTTAGAAGACATTAATGGTATTTCTACGGCTCGTCTTTGATCGCTTACTGTAATACTAGAGGGAGAAAACGATAGCTGAAACGTAGTAGAAATTGGTCTTGGTAAGGGCAACTCTCACGGCTAGAAAGACATAACCCGGTTAACGTTTGACTGCGCACCGTTTTATAATGTACATTTGCATAAAGTATCCTACGCTCGGGCGTTACTGTAGAAGAAGAAATACAATTGAGGAAAGAAGCAGAGGAGCGATGAGGAAGCGAAGAAAGGCAAGGAGTCGAACATTTACAATTCATATCGTTGCCGCGAGAATATTTGAGCCATTAATCAAGAGGGTGGGATTGGACTCGTGGCGCAGGCAATGTAAATTGATCGCGCAAGCTGCAGCGGCAGTCGCGAAACGAATACAAAAGTGCAATGCAGTAACCGCTCTACAGTAATATCCTCGATGAATTTTTCCTTCGCTAAATGATCTGCACACACTTTCCTACGATATTAAATTTCCCCGACGATTGCTGATAATAAAGATACAAAAATATGATTAAGGGGGAGAATATAATTATAAATAATTATAGCATCGGGTAATAATTGACGTTAGTATATTATTAAAGTTGTTATATTATATTAACATTTTGTAATGATAACGCTTTTTTTCTTGGCGTCCAACTTCAAAGAATATCTCAGTATTATTTATCTTCAATTTACGCATAACATAAGCAATCCACAAGTGAGTGAATTTGGCCATAATTAAATATTTTAATTAAATTCTTTTTAAAATTCGCAACGAGGATAATAAATGTTAGAGAATATATAAAATACAAAAGAAATGAATCGAATTCTTTTTTTTTTATAATTGGACAAAATATTCATACGCAAACGTAATATGTATTTTATTTTTATTTTAATATTGAATGACTTCGTCATAATTAGTTTATCTTAATTAGAATGATCGACAAATATAAAAGTCATAAAAAAGTATCTTTATTATCTGAATATTATTCAGATATTTATATATGGTTATTTATTGTAAATTTAAAAAGACAATAGTTTATTACAAATACCTAAAAAAAGTCGCTTATGCAAAAAAATTACTTATGCATCCAAATATTAAACGAAAATGTTAATAAGCAATAAATTTAGATAACTGTTTCTTATCGGAATCACAACTCTTGTTAAAACCAATGCCATTTGCTTTAACAACGTTCTAATTCGATAAGAAAGACTTAAGAGTAGAAATCTTTTACTTCTATGCCAAGAAAGCTGTTATGAAAATTGTACTTCATAATCAAATGCATTCCTATTAAGGCCAGAGAAAAATATAAATAAAATGAAGCATTGCTTGGCACAATACCAACGTGCCATACTTATTACGTAACGTAACTTGCGTAGATCCATCTCCGGACGCATAGTGGGTAGCGTTTGGTGGTTCTTCACACTTATCTTGATCTCATCCTACACTGCAAATTTGGCCGCATTCCTAACTGTCGAGCGCATGGTGACACCTATCAACTCGCCCGAAGATTTAGCCAGCCAAACTGAAGTTCAATATGGCACTCTACAACACGGCTCCACTTGGGATTTCTTTAGGGTAAATCATAGTTAACTTAAGTTTTACCAAAATTTATCTTTGCTGTGTATTTTGCCATTTTCACGCTAGCAAAACAATAATCATAGAATTCAATAAAATGCATGCTGAAGGATTTTTAATTTTTAATTTTTAATTTTTAATTTTTAATTTTTAATACAAAAATACTAGTATATAATATTTCTTATTATAAAACTATGAATCTGAATTAAATGAACACTTATTTTCAATTTCTAAAAAGTGTTTAAATCAAAATTCTTTCTTTTTTATTTTAGTAAATACTTTATTAAATAATGTAATTCTCGTGATATATATGTTGCATCAGGAAACTATTCCCAACGATATAAATGTAAATGCTACGATAACTATCTAAAATAATCATCGTAATAAATGTGATATATAATCCTTAAACTATAAAATATCAAGAAGTCAAGAAGATTCTTTTTGAAAATTAGTGTCATCTAACTACAATATATTGAAATCTAACATAATAAATGGATACAAAAAGTATGCTCGATGATTATTGGTAAATGTCGTATTAGTTCGTATTAGATCTAAATGGAGTAATTTCAAATCTGTAATTATTTGTATTTATTTATATATAATTATTTGTATTTATTATATATAATTATTTCAATTTGAAGAAATCAAAATATTACAACTTTCCTTGGCAAATATAGTTCACTTGATCATATTTATAAATATTGAACTGGAAATATTTTTGTAAATCTATACTTTATATTTATCTATTCTGTTATAAAAATGAAATATTTAGCAGAATTACTATCTATTGCACGAAAGCTTGTAATTTTTTTGTATCAGTACCAATCATCCATTTTGTCATAAAAATATAAAAGCTATGAAAATCATTGTGAAATGTATTTAATTAAAAATCCTCCTATTAAAGTAATTATTAATACTTTAAGTAATGAGGTGATACACTAGTACAAAAATATCGTAAACATGAATCCATCAAATTGTTTAATCAGATTTGTGTCAACATTATCAAATTTGGGTAATTACACGTTATACTTAATAATTAGAAATTGCATTTTTCGTGATTATTCTTATTATAAATTTTATTAAATTTTATTTTATAGATTATTTACGATACTTTCGGTGTAAAATAACAAATACAATAAAAATCTATTTCTCAAAATTAGTTTGATAATATTAAATTTGAGTCTACAGCTTGACACAATCTGAAAAAATCTAGAATCAATTGTACGTATAAGTCTATTTCTATTATTGTCTTTTCACATAGATGATTAAACAAGCTAACTATTCTTTCATTACTTAAATAAACTACTTCTTGAATAATTGCGCATAATACTTACAAAACATAAAAACTTTGTAGAGATCGCAAATCGAGCTCTACAAGCAAATGTGGAGATTTATGAATGAAAATAAGCAGGTATTCGTAGACTCTTATGATGAGGGTATTCAACGAGTACGAATGAGTAAAGGAAAGTATGCCTTGCTCATTGAGAACCCTAAAAATGACTACATAAATGAGCGAGAACCCTGTGATACTATGAAGGTTGGGCGGAATCTAGATGCCAAGGGATTTGGAATTGCTACGCCACTTGGCTCTCCACTGAGGTAAATTAAATTCATTCAATTTACTCTTATTTCAACTGAATGCAACTAAAACATGCTTTTTCGACTGAAAAATCATTATTATCTCTGTTGAATTTAATATAAAGCACGTTCTTTTAAATGTACTAAATGTACTAAATGTACTAATGTTTTTAAATTTCGATATACATTTGCTTTTAGTTTTGGTAACTGAACTGAATAATATCATATTCTTTTCATATTAATTCTTAAGTCTCAGTTTTTCTTATCAACTAGTAAATGACGTGTAAAATTCTTATACATCAGATAATTTTCATTTGTTCTCAAGAATTTAAATTCAATTCTATATTATAATAAATGTACATATTAATTACAATACCATATTTTAAGCTTTGAATTCATGATAAATTTTAGAAAAATTTAAATTGAAACAATTTTTTAAATGCATCTAATATTTTATTACTACTTTCACAAATGGATAATCCACACATTTTGTACTTTTATATACTATAGTTTATATATCCTTATTTCAAATGTACGAATTAGACTTTTAAAAGTATATTTTAAGAATAGGCATTGAGAAAATTTTTACCTATTACTAAGAATATTATTATGTACAGTTATTTTGTACAACCATGTAATAAAAAGGATTTTAATTTGAATGCTTTTACACAAAAATATAGTGAAATCAAGTCAAGTGAAGTTTAGTACAACTTCATTAGCGCTTAAATAATTAAATTGTAGAAATCTCGTTTGCATCTTTACGGATTATTACTATTCTGCTACTTTTGAATTTTAACGAGTCTTTTCCTACAATTAGCATTTTTATGTCTAACTCGTTTAAGGGCGTAAATATTACCCTAGATAAGATTTTACGTAATATTTTCCATTGTAATTTTTTTATATCGTACTTTTTTCAAAGAAAGGGTATTTTTAACTTCATTAATTATGCTTAATGGAGTTTTATCTTTTAATTATAAATCCAAAGATAAATGCAAATGTACGTATCTATGTGTATTAATACTGAACAAATTTTTAGAAAATTTTCAAAAAGTAATACCACATATAACTTTTACTAACTTTAAAAATATGTAATTTTTAAAATTTCTTAATTTTTATTGATCATTTCTTATATTATATTATTTTAACGGAATATTTATAAAAATTTAAAATTTTTTAAGTATTAAAATTTCATAGTTACAAGTATAAAAATATGCTTTATGATGAATAATCATTAAATATATCATTAAAGTGTAAAAAATTGTAAAAAATGTAGCACATCAGTGTACAGTGTTTTGACGCCGAATATCATGATTTGTGCTGTCTTGTTCTTTTAAAAATTTTAACAAACCTTTCTTTAGACTCACATTTATAAAATCGTATGTTCATAAGATGTACTTTATTCTGCAAAAGTTAAGTAATGTTAACTTATCATTCACAGAGATAGTATCAACTTAGCCGTGTTATCGTTGAAGGAGAGTGGTGAATTGGCAAAATTAATGAACAAGTGGTGGTATGAACGTACAGAATGTAAACACGGCGATAAGCAGGATACGTCGAGAAATGAATTGCTGCTCAGTAATGTTGCTGGAATTTTCTATATTCTAATCGGTGGTCTTCTTCTTGCACTTGCTATTGCTCTCGTAGAATTTTGTTACAAGTCGCATAGTGAAGCCTCAAGAGCAAAGGTAATCCTCTATACTTTTTAAAAACTTCAGCATACTAATAAGAAAATTATACGTTTACCGATTTATTATTTTTTAAAAATTTTTTTAATTTTAATTTAGAAATTTTTAAATTTCTCTATCTTTATAATCCAATTAATTAAAAAATTAGAAATAATTTAAAAATTAATTATAAATAATTTTATAATTTTAATTAAATTTATTAATTATATAACAATTTACTTATAAACTTCCAAGCTGAATTTTTACATTATAAATAATATTAAGGGCTCCTAAATTTTTTCAAGTATATCCATGAATTCAATACTTTAATCTCTTTGATTAAAATTCTCTTACAGTATAAAATTAGTCATGTTAAATAATTAATGCCAATGTGTTATACGAGTGTCAGATGTAATTAAAAAGTTCCCTTGAACTGGTATGATTTACCGCATAAAAACAATTATTACCTAAAAAAATTCAAAAATTTTTAACACTTGATTTAAGTAAATTTCTCATTGGTATAAATTATTGTATCACAGATAGAACATATTGAATTCTTATTATTCCACTTGATTAACTTTTTATTTAGTACTTCGTTCAACGTAACTTTTAGCTAGACAATACAGAAATGATGAATAATAAAGTGTAAATTTGTAAATAAAGAAATATTCAGAGCACTGTTATAAATTACAAACTAACTGTAAAATAAGAAACTAACGTTTTAGATTCCTCTTTCGGATGCAATGAAGGCAAAAGCGCGCCTGACAATCGGAGGTGGTCGAGATTTCGACAATGGCCGGGTAAGTCATACAATGTACTATTAAATCTAGCGCCAATTTTTTTCGAAAAATCACGCTCCAAACTGGCTAACGATATATATTTAATTGTATTTAAAAATGACAGCATACTGTCTTATAAATTAATATTAAACAAGGAATAACATGTATTTCTATTCAACATGTTGTATATTGCAATCCTGAGTGTCAACAGAGTACAAAGTCAAAGTAACAAATAACCTAAGCTTTGAGCAAAAGATTTTTAACCGATGATTTTTTCTTTTGATTCTTAACAGATAATTGACTATAATCACACTCGTAATTACGTTGTATAGATTTATATGCTTGGCATGCATTTAGATATGTAAACATTCTGATGCTTTCTCGTAATTACTACTTGACGCGCGAACCTGTATATAATTCCCAAGTCGAGTAGTGGTTAAACGATAAAGTAAGCATATATGGAATAATGAATTAAATGTCATAGTAATCAGAAAAGAAAGCCTGTTAATGTAGTTAATGCATTGTTTATAATGTATAAAGTTATTAGATCTTTAAGAAAGTATCATATTCTACGAAAAATGCTGTTTATCTAACAAAAGAGAAAAAATATTAAATTATGAAATTATGAAAAAAAGTACTTAATGTATTCGTAATATATTTTATTCAACTAATCAAACGAATTCAATTTTAATTATTATGAATACACAAGGAATAAAATTAAAAATAATGAGTTCTTTATTTTGGCATTATAATTTGTTAATGTAATTTTATAAGTAATGACAACATTTATAATTTCATGGGAAATGCTTTCATTTTTATACGAGATGAAAAGAAAATAATCAGTGCATTAACCAAACTTCACTCTTGAATTAATCATTATTTCAATACAATATAATTATTTTTAGTTATTGAGAGCTTTCGAATGACGTTCATTTGGCTCGACGTTACATCTTTCTCTACGAATATCTATCCATGAATAAACATATACTTATATATACATACGTAAACTCTCGATTTTACTCATTGTATACTTCACAACTTTAATTACGTAATACTACATAACTCTTCTCTCTTCGCTCATACTAATTTTTTTCTTTTTTTAATTCCTGCAATTATTAATCGCTTATACATATTATTACATCTCTAGTAATGCGTGTAAAAAAAGAGGGCTAAATGTAGAAAGCTGTGCTATTGTTTTCCTTTTACTTTTTGTTTCTTGTCTCTAGTGGTACGGACTGCAGAGTTAGACGGAGGATGCATGCGCCTTGCCCGGGACCATAAGTGAGTACTCGCTCTTGATTCAGTACCAGCCCAACACCTTTTCTATTTTTTTATCCTTGAAATCATCCGAAAAATGCAATTTTTATACCCATAGTAAGCAAAGCAGAAAGTTCATTTATTAATCTATTATTCAAGCGTACTTTTCTTCTATTATTTCATTGATAGTTATACATTTTATCACAATTATTTAAATTAATTTAACTTTCTTCTTTTTTTTATCCAGGAATTTCTAAAATGTATTATATAAGCCAACTAATTTGATGAAATCAATTTTTTCTAATAGTTTTGGAATATGAAAATACCTACTCCCATTCGAACAAATTACTGATAGAATATATAAATATAATTTATTATATTTATTATATTATTATATTATATTATATTATTTATTGTATTATAATTTATTATATTATAATTTATATTTTTTATATTAAATATAATTTATTATATTTATATATTACTTGCACAATGTGTAATTGCAGTTAAATTATTTCATTAAGATTACACAGTAAAATAAGGTTTTTCCAGAATATGAAATTCTAATTTGCTAAGCACACCAATTATATATTTATCTAATTGTAAAGAATACTTTTCAGTATTTGAATGTATTTATTAATTTATTAACAGTTGCTAGTAAGATTAAGCAGGATACTTGTTAAAATTATAAAAATACGAAAATATTTTCTATTTTCTCAATGACAAATTTGATTTTTTTATTATTCCTAGACATTATTTCTAATTTATGCACTGAGGCAAGTTTAATTATCTTTATTATTTTATGTGCAAAGACAGCTTTCTTGCATGAAAAGTTCCTTTATAATATAAGATTATTCTTCCTATTGAGACATAATAAAAATATTAATATCTGTTGTTAAGAAAATAACATAAATGAAACATTGAAAATGTATCGATAGCATAAATAAGTTTAGGACAATGAGAATAAATTAAAAATAAACAGAATAGTATTTGTGGTACTTAATATAATCTGTATGTAAAACTGTATTTTATAAAATATATTAAGCAAAATTTAATTTATTAGATGTTTAATTTCAAACAATGTAAGAAACATTAATTAGAAAATTTATTGATTAATGTAAAATAATATTGTACTACCGGATGTGAATTTAAATTTAATATATCTGCGAATTTTACAAAAAAATTTCAAATAAACATTAATTTTAGAAGTCTATATGTATTAAAATTATTAATGTCATTACTTTACAAATAATATATATATATATAAGGCATCTATGTACATCTTAAAGAACAAACTGGGATTGAAAATACATTGGTCACCTTTATTTTTACTACCTCTTATAAAGCGCAAATTTCCTCAATTTTCACTATCCGGCTTATTGCTTGTACAGATCCTTTACTCTTGACATGTGTTACGTTCATACATCCTGATTTCGGCTGTTTGCTCTTTGTAAGATATTTGCTAACTGACTTGCGTATATGAAGAATTGCATGATATATTGCTCGGATAGTTTTTCATAAAAGATGCATTAAATGTTGTATTCGTACTGTATATATATATTCAGTTGCTAGCTCTCACTCATGCACTGACATAATTATATTTACTAATAAATACAAATAAATAAATTCTAAGATACATCTATTTTATTAAAAATCTCAGATTCATCTGAATATTGAATTGAATTACACTGTTGTCTGAAGAGAATAACCGACACTTAATTTTTTCCAAATGCTTCTTTACTTTTATACAAATCCTTAAATATAATACAAAGCCACTATTTATTTATATCCTACTTTCTAATTCAAGGTCGCATTTTAATTTACATGCCTTGCGCTTTAGTAAAAAAATTAATTTTGAAACTTTATTTTTTCCAATTTGTAGTAAAGTTTTTCTACTTTAATTAAAATCAAATTTGAAGTAACTTATTCGCTCAACAATTTTACTCCATACGTGGACTGTGTAATCGAACACCATGCATCTCTTTGATTTGAGAACCCAATCGTTCACTAGAAAACTCACAAATATTCGGAACAATGCATGTAGTATAATCGTTATAGGATGACTCCTAATTTCCATCATTTAGAATTTGGTGGTAATTGACAAAAATTAAAGTAATCAATATAAAGAATAAATAAGTTTACAATAAGTTTCCGCACTTTAAAGTTTTATGGTACTATATCTTCTTCGCATTAGAAACGTGAATCTTAAAGGTAAATGTACTTAATACGACTAGCCCTACAACGCGATTTACAATTAATAATAGTCTATGCACTCTCAATCTATACATAATTGTATGAATAAATGTTAATTAATATTTATATTCAGTGTCATTTATTTGTTCGTAGTAGTAAGTTGAAGCTGCGCTGAAATGATATGAGTAATTAAAAATTAACTAGTGCGATTGTTCCCGATTTCATCCCATGTAAAAGTATACTTTGTGCATAATAATAATAAATAAATCGTAGCCTGCATATGGAAACAATAATACTTTTATTCAAAACTTACAACTAAACGCACAAACGCTGAATTTAGGGTTTTAACTGAATTACCCACTAACATTATATTTTTACGTATATTACGAAATTCTGGGATTCTGATTAATTTTCATTAAAGTAGAAGATATTTACTGTATAAAAAAAAATTCATATACATAATTAATTTCTTTATTGAAATGTGACGTACCATGAACGAAAATAATTATCCTCAAAGTAAATGCATTTACAATAAAATATCGAATTGTCATTTAAACGTTACTGTTAAATATAAGTTGTTATTTGTAATTTGGCCAATTTTTCAGACAATTAACTTAAAAATTAAAGATCTGTTTCCATGCTTCTACGATAATTTGAATTAAAAATAAATGTATTTACGTAGAAACTCATTAACATATTTCGAATGAACCTATCTTTTAAAAAATAACCAACAAAATGCTTGATTTTTTGAAATAAATGTTTTGCTAATGACGAAAATTCACAGTATCATATTACTATGTCCCTTATAATATGAATGTCGAACAATATATTTTCGAACAGTTTTTTAATCGAGTATCTTTGGAATAAAATGACCCAACAAGTTGTATACTTTTATTTAAAATATTTTTATTATACGCATTCGTTTATTATAATTCACATTAAATTTATTTATAGTAAGAGATTAAAAATTTTTTTCTAATTAAATATTAGCAAGCTTTTATATAAATACATTTACAATATATCTACTGTGTAATATAATTTTGATATATATGAAATCTATACTTCTTCAATAAATATTTTTAATCCTTTCTTATTTTTCACCTACAACATTTCACGAGAACTTTTGTAAGAATACAATACTTATAAAAATCATGCAAATTAATATTTATTAAATATTTACTCAATTTGAAAAATCTTAGATAAATATCTTAAATATTCCTTAAATAAGATATGGAAAAATTAACCTTATCGAATTGTAAGCCATAAGGACTCTTATTTTTGCAACATCCATTTTCGAATTCTAGTATCTATTTTTTAAAATATCTTGAAACAATTCGGTTATGTCTTATCAAGAAAATTTTTTTACTGAGCAAGCCTTTCGTGACTAAAAAAGCATAAATTAGTAAACGCGTACATTTTTTAGAAGAAATCGTTGCAAGTTAATTAATCATTTCAGAGAAAATTGATCTTCTAATTAAATAAATCAAGTAAAACTATTCATGGCGTTAGACTCTTTCTATACATTGTCAGATTAATTTGTTAAAATTAATATTTGTCATTTTAGTGTTTTGTAAATACGCACAGAAAGCTTATTTTATATTATTTTTTTTTTTTTCTAAAAAAGCAAATACGTCACTTGTACTTAAGTGTAGCCGATAACAGAACAGGAACTATCATCACTCAAAGCCAAAACTTACCTTAAAGCTAAACAAAAAGATGATCATGTAACCAACTGACAGCAACACTCTTGCTCGCTACTATTTTCCAGTATTACACTCCAGCGAACGCGATGGGCAATGCCGAGGCCGACCAAATACACAGCAATACCCACACCCAGGTATAATAAGGAGCAATAGCAGGTTAAGCGACATTGCTGAGAATAGCTACTCATCCTCGATGTCTCTGCCGAAGTCACCACCGCCCCCACCATCAAGGCGACCTTTGCGACGTAGCGTCACATTTGCCGAGTCACCGGCTAAGTCACCTAAAGACCGGCAGCTTAGCAGAATTGCTGTTGCAACACTCGACGTTGCCGTGCCCTGGGCTCCAGCTTCACCCGGTTACTGGGTTTCAGCCCAGCAGCATGTCGACGACAATAAACCAGAATACGTCACGTAACACATGGAGGTCATTCGCGAAATTGATTAAGAGACAGCGTCGGGCACTTGAGTATATTCTGCACTGAGACGGTCGTTTCAACTTTTGTTTGCGAAGTTTCTGAGTCTCTTTTATGTAGTTCCCTTCTATGAGCATAGAGTTACAAGCTTAGATATACAAAACAAATTCTTTTGTTTATCATCATTTGAAACTCGAAGATTAGGTTCATGGCAATACTACAGATTTCTTTGTGGACGGTGAAAAAAATGTTTATGAAATGAAAGAATTTTTCAACTAAAAATACTACGGCAATTATCGCAAAGTATTAGTTAATATATGAAAATAAATAAAATTTGATAATGTGGTTACTGTTTACTCAAAATTTATCAATGAGTACAACATCAGGATTATTTTAAAATATTTTCCAACTATTCTTACCTCTAGTATAATATTATATCAATACAGTTATGACTACATGTACATAATTTCTTGAGAAGAAACATTATACGAATGCAATCGTAAATAAATTCTGGATTAATTTCGAACATTTTCTTATTTCTTTGACATTGATATTTTTAAAATTCAACTACCAACTGAATTGCAAATGCTGTACAAATACACAAAATAAATTTCTAGAAGATTGTCGTTACATGAATAAAATAGTATTTTAAGTGACACCTCAAATGATCATTTTTTTCTAATAACGTTTAACTTCCATATAATCTTTCAAAAATAAATACTATAATTATTTATCATAATCATTGTAAAAAATATTTTAGTTGTTTTATTTTTTGGATTTCAAAAATACGGATTTTTATTTCTTAATTGTACAAGATAATTATACTTCTAAATGTATATATGATATGCTTAAAATCTTTAATGAAATATAAGTACTCGAAAATTATTTCATACAGTATTAAATTAGAAGATATTACTATAAAAAGAAGAGCTTAACTAATACTTATAAAATATCAATAAGTGTCAAAATTTTATTTGCCAAAAGAAAAACGTTGTTAAATAATATATGTGATAAAAGTAAAAATGCAAAAAATGAAAATATATTCTGTCTAAAATTAAAAAATATCTGCTAAAAAAATTGTTAAAATCCATGGTTCGTTTCATCAATCTTAATGATTGAATAATAGAATATTTTATTACATAACAATTTGTTGAATTAAATTTACTAACTTATAGGTTTTAAAAGTCTTAAAATTAATAATAATTTGTTTCTAAATAATCAATATAAACGTAAACATCCGTCTATATTTTTTAGCTTTTATATTTAACTATATTTATGTTTTAAGAAGATAATCCTGTTCCTAAACAATATATTTAAGTAATGTACAGGGATGATGGAATACATATTTTTTGTAATTTAATAAATACAGATAGCAAAATTTGATATTTTACAGTAATATATTTGTTAATGAAGAAATATATTTTTGAAATTTGAGACTAATAAATCATTACTATAACATCCAATAAAATATAATACATACCTTCAAAGTCTAAGTATTGTCAGGTGGATCTTATTGATGATCAGTTTTGTAATTTGTACAATTTCTGTGTACAAGATAAACTCTGATAAAATAAAGAAAAAATCTGTATTAAAATAGATGTATAATATTTATTAACTTACTAATAAAAATCAAATAAATTTTTACAATAATTAGGTCACAGTAGATTCGATTAATACAAATTAGATCCATAGTTAGATATCTAAAACAAATAAAATACCATTTATAGAATACTTTTACTTTCAACAAGTAATATCTACTTTAAATTCCTTAAATTCTTTATAATCTTTAAAAAATGAGACTCAGAAACTTCAGGCACACATCAAACGAAAGCTCAGATTACAATAATTTATTATTTTTGGAAGTATAATTAGAAAAGATTTTATGTAAACAAATTGATATTTCTAAATGTTTGTGTTTCGTATAATTTATTAATCCCATTTTTAAGATTTCATAAATGAGTATTTTATAAAAATTTCATACCACAAACTCAAAATAAATATGTAACGAAATTTACAAATCAAAATACATTCATTTGAATGTGGAAATGTAAAATTTATTTTACAAAATATGTGGAGTATTGACTAAATACATGTTTTACTAAGGTTCAGGCATATTTTTGTCGATTATGAATTATAAAATATCATCACGTATATATTTGGAATAAAAATTTTTATACTCACATTTTAATTGAGTCATAGTTCACTGAGTATATTTCAAGATCGTGTCAATCGTATCGCTTAAAAAACTATATCATAAATATTAATAATAATAGATATAAAGTGATCAAGAAAAATGAATAGCGAAATCTTTTGAACTCATATGTACATTGTAAATATATTGTGTCTAAGGAATTACTGGAAGTGCAACAACAAAATCAAAAACTGAATAAACAACATTAAAGTCATAAAAGTGCGTGAAATAATGGTCCTGTGGTGGGTGCATGTTATAATCAATCAGCACTGTCGCCTGTTTATAAAGAATTTTGTTTAACTGTTATAATGATATAAGCCTTATGATTTAAGATTTATATATATATATATATACGTGTAGGCTATTGCAAAATGCGTGATCTCATGTTTACTAAATATGTAAGAGTATATAAATTTGTAGGAATAAAATGAGAGAATAATTATGATACACCGTACAAAGTCTGTATTACACACAGTAGATATAATGATACTTTGTCATATCGAATAATAATTTTTAAAAATTTTTGTTCATACGTAATTTATTTGAGGAAAAATTAATTTTTATGTATATTTCGAAATTTACATAAAATTTAGAAAATTTAAAAAATATAAAATTATTGCTAACATCTTATAAAATTAATTTCTATCTTAATATTACTAATCAAAATAGTGTATTACTTTGCTTGATACGCAAGAAATCATGAAAATGAACACTTTGAATAAAAATCCTGTTATTTCTTTCTACGAGCCGCTTTCATTTAAATTGAATTGAATTGAATACATGAAACTTTACTCTAAATAGTTACGTTTAAAACGATAATACATTTATGAGAACGATAATAATAATTATTATTATGGTATCATAATGGTATAAAAGAGTAACACCGTGAGCTAAAGGATTTGACAGAAAACAAGAAAAAATAAAAGAATTTTGCATCACTAATATATTTTGGATTATTAAAAATAGACTTTTGTGTTCAATTAAATAATCAAGTATCAGAAAAAACTACAAACTAAGTAACTGGTGTATTTTTGTCACTTACATAACTAGTCATGTAATGAATATCAGCATTATTGGATAAGGAATAGCCATAGTTTTAAACTAAATGTTAAATGTGAAACTGCGCTGCACAAGTATTGCTGATATTTGAGGGTATTAAATTTAAAATAAAGAAAAATCGAATAGAAAGATAAAATATAACGGCAAGAATGCGCTATAATTAACATTTTATACTTTAAATATACATGTAAATAAAATTTGTGCAATAATTAATTCAATTATTGTAGAATTTTAAATTCACAGTTAATGTCATTGTAATAATAGTAATTAATTTCTAATTTCGTTATTAATCAAATCAAAAGTACTATAGTAACGTATTTTAAAAAATTTGTCCCATTATTATAAAAAACAATATTCAAATTAATTATAAGTAACTTATTATTTTTTTATTAAATTACTTTTGAAAGTTTATATAACACTATTTACAAATAAGTTCGAACAATTAAAATAAATAATACATTTCTCTTTTGAATCAGAATTTGATGACGTATATTAATGACGTGTATGTTTAATAAATTATAGTAATATTTTGTATAATACTTAATTATTTCTTAAACTATAGAAGAACGAAAAATATACAATAAAACAATCTGAAAGTAAGTAGTTTTTGGATAAAGTATAATTGATATTTGAAATATTAAATTCTTGCTAGGAAAATATTTATTTGTCGAAGGCGCATATCAGATTCGGTTCACTGTATTTCAATGATAAGTAAGAGATTACACGTAAGTTTATAAATTTTGATATTCCATATTGTATCCGTTACCAATGTGTACACCGATGTAATTCTTACTACTTTCGATAACATAATGATTAACTCATTTCAGCCAAATTTCATCGTGCCAAATATAAATTTTTCAAACTTTCTTATTTATAACATATAAAAGGGATCTTTAGACGAAGTTTGTATGATCTTATGTAATCGGTATTTAAAAGTTGTTACATATAACTTAAAATAAGATGTTGTAGAATCTTAAAAAAAGAAATGTATGTTTTATCCTCGAAGACTATAAAAATTGCACTAAAAATTTTATTGCGTTTTTTTCTTCAAATTTTTATGAGAATTATATTTGTGGTATATGAATAATAATGTAACTGATACGATTGTTAAGTATTGCATTACATCAAAATTGAATCTTGAATTAATGAAGATAAATATTTATTAGGTCGCGCAGTGAAGTGTGTATTTAATTGAAAATTTATAACAATTTCTATGAAACAATTAATAACATACAGATAAAGATAATACTTATTTTACTGTAGTTTTCTTTTGATAATATTTACATTTTCTGAATTTATGTCATTATAAAATTCTGTACTAAACTAAAAAATGTAAGAAGAATTTTTACAAAATCAAAACTAAAATTCTTACTATTAAAATATAAAATAACTCTAGTAGTTTAAACTTGTAATCTTTTTTAAGATAAAAATCCAGATATTTATATCATTATAAAATCAAAATATTATGGATTTTGAAATAATTGTGTATACGCGTCGCAAACCTAAGAATAAACGTATACAATCCTGTAACTGTTCGAAACTCATTTGAACAAGTAAAAAAATAGAGAATTATATATATATTATATTTCATTTTAAACTTTGTATACCATTTTGATTATTTTCTTATTAATTACATAATTGTAAAATGGGAAACATGTAAGAAAGATTTGTAATCGATGTGCAGACCATTCCTATAATATTAGTTTAATATATGATATTGACGTACTTTCTTATTACCAATAAAAATAATATCCAATAAAGTACAGTAGTTCAAAAGTTATAAAATCACAAAAGTGATAAATTAATTATGGAAATAAGAAATAAAACAAGGATATCGCATTTATATTCAAATAAATATATCGAATGATGAAATAGAATCTTAAATACTAAATACTAAAAAAACTTAAATACTAAAAAAGACTTAAAAGGAAAATAAGTACTAAAATTCAAAACGTGGAATAGTAACACAAATTATGATTACGTAAATATGTAATATGAGAATATGTAACTTATTGACTTAAAAATAAAAATGAATGTTATAATTGTTCATTATACATTTGTCAAACGATGTACAATATAATAACTCTTAAGAAGTGGAAGAATATTCTATCTTTAGTTTTTAAAATTATTATTTTGAAGAGATTCTAAAATTTATGGTTATCCTTTTTAATATCATTATATCTAGTAAATATATTTTCAATATATTTTTAATTTAAAATTGATAGAGTAGAGTAAGATACTAACCGAACAAATTTTTGTCTAAAAATAATTTTAGCAATGATGGTAACCATTAAATCTGCAAAATAATGACAAGATATAGAATAAATATGTTGATATACCACGAGACTGATCGTAATATCTACATGTCATGAATTTTACTGAAGTAAACTAAATGATCGTTTTATATTTATATTACATAAGTTTACCTATACGTTATTTTACTTAGTTAATCGAAAATGAACAATTAAGTTCGATAATATTATGATCAAAACCAAGTAAGTCAATGATAATAATGAAATTCTTCATCTCTGAAGAATATTTCAAGTTCTTTAACCATAGAATAAAAAAAGACAGATTGAAACGTCTTCCAGTCGACATCCAATATAAATGCTTGGGAATTCGTTCCTTGAGTTATAAAAATTTAGAATTTGGAATGTTTGCACAACTCTCACCCACTGATTGACTATATATGTATGAAAAAAACGACACCAATTTTATCTATCAAATGACACAAGAAACAATGTCAAACTTAAATTGTCGATTATTTGAATGTAAATAATAAGTAATATAGCATTCTAATAATAAAAATGTTTCCTATTCCGTTATACCAATGTAATAAAGCATTTACAATCAATATAAACTTTCCAAAAAATTATTTATCTGTGAAATTTTTATTATCAGACTCTTTTATTAAAACATGCCTTGTTTAATTGAAAATTTTGTTACATTTTCGTACATTTGAAAAAGTATAACTTTATTTGACATTATGAATGTTATTAACTGTAGTCGAAATTTTGCAAATTAAAATAAACGCGAAATATTTTTTAATGCATTTCATAATCAAAAAAATATAGGCTTATTTCCAGCACTCAATAAACACGAAAGAAATACGGAATAATACAGAATAATATAGTTATGATATGAATAACACGATATATTATCAAGTTATGTAAAAGATATTTGTAAGCTAGATTATTTTTTACGAATTTACACTTTTAATTATACAAGCGATAGAAGACATTCGTTATTATCTGCAATTAATAACTATCATTTGTATACATATTTCGATTAAACTTCGTAGTATTATTTATTGCTCGGTTTACTAACATACGATATTATTCTCAATTTTTATAAAATAATGTAACTTCTACGAATAAAAAATATCTTGTGCAAATTAATTTTCGTATGAATTTCGGTTTGTTTATTTATATTTTAAGTTATAAGAATTAAGAATTTATTTTTTAAGAGTAACTGTTTCAATCTAAGCGTTAGATCATTACAATACTTGCAATTTTATTAATATTCAGTTTAATTTTTATTTTATATATTTTTCAGAACTTTATTAGCAAAAATGCTAATTATACGATTGTTTAACCTTGTTTTAAATTTTATTGTACATAAAATTCTAGTCAATTTATATGTTATTATTGTAAACAAAAAATCGAGATAATTTTATTAAAATTGCTTCATCTTGGTAAATATTAATAACTAAGCAATATTTATAATATCAATTAAATGTATAAAAAGTTAATGGAGTTTATGTTTAAGTACGTATATTACGTAAAATTTAATTAAATTGTTTATGATATAGTATTTTACATAATTTCACTGTGTGATGTAATCTAATTTATAATTTCGTTAGAATTATTGATCCGACAAATCATTTCGTTACATTATATTTAACGAACTGATATTTCAATTTTTATTCATTGTTTGTTTACGCGCAATGTTTATCCATTTAATCATTCAAAACAATTTCGGTATCAAACAGTCAATAATGTTATCCCATGAGAAATATCACCGGTACAGATAAGGCAGTGAATGAAATATTCTGCAATTCCCTGAGGATTATTAGCTACAGCCGCTGAATTTTCGAAATTGAAACCACATTGTCCAGTTTCTGGAAATATCGAAGATTCCAAGTCGATAAACACTATGAGAACTGCTCACTTGTAAGCTATTATCATCAGCATTTAATCAATTTGTTTCCTGCTCAGTTGGTAAAAGGAATATGGACCATACCAATAGAACACAAAAACTCTATCGTGTATCCTGACCATGTTCTCGTAAATTACCTACGGACCGAATATTCTGTTTTAACAATTTACATATCGAAATAGCTTAAATTTTTTCTATTTTAGAACAATAATTTTTATTCTAATAAATAAAAAGTATAAACTCATTACGTATGAGTATAAAAATAAATGTGTTAATAGTTTTAATAATAGTTTTTTCTTAATTTAGTTCTTTATTATAAACTTTGGAATTAAAATTCCAATTAAAATATATTATAATTAAATAAAATAATTTAGTTTTCAATTTAATACTGACCGATCTATTCTTTTTTGTTATAAAAAATATATTTCAAATACAATTGTTTTAATATAATAAATAAAACTTTTGCAAAAATGAAAAATAAAATATATTTTTTTATTCATCTTTAGCTGATTATAAAAAAATATTTTTAATATGACTATATTATTGAAATAATTAGCATAAAGTTTCTTATAAGTAAAACAATACATTTTTAATTATTTCTTTAGCATAAATAAACAAAAATTTCCGCGTAACACATTGAACTGTCTATTTTGAGCATGAATCACAGTATTATAATGTTATTATATACATAAGTTATTGTTTATATATATACTATTATTGTTGTTGTTGTTGCTATTATTATTTTTCTTCTTTTTTTATTATTATGGATATAATTAAATAATTTTCTTTTTTATTTTACAAAAGGCATTACATTAATTAAAATTTTTTATTATTGAATGCATCATTTGTTTTCAAAGATCAAATCGACGTCTAAGCAATTTCCGTTTTAAATGAAAATATCAGGTGAACAATTTTTGCTTTTATTTATTAATAATTTTACATTAAACAACCTTAATGTCATCAAGTATATGAATGGAAATTAAAGAAAATAATCGTAATAATATTTTGATTTACAATATTCTATTAAACCTAATAAATATGGTTATATAACTAGATTATATACTAGATATAGCTAAGTTAGATAATTAATTAGAAAATTAAGAAACGGACACGAGCAATATGCATGTTTCCATGTATCCGCATTGTAAATATAACTTTAAATCGATAGTTTCATCTGTGTATTTAATTTCAATATATAATATATAATCTCAAATAATACAAAATTGATTTTCAAATTCAGCTCTGTTTGAAGTTTTTCCTTCGAAGTTATACTGTATTTGTATTTAAGATTCACAGATATATAATGGGGAAGACAACTTTTTAAGCGTTTCTTCAAGATAATTTAGTAACTGCACTGGAACAACATGGATAATGAAAGACTCTTACAATCGATTATTATTGTGAAATTTATACATCTTACTTATACTCTAAATGATTGATAAAAGTCATCTCTCATTCCTCTTCTAAATCTTCTTACCTTTCACTTTTTGTCTTGCTAGTCTATACATTTGTATAAGGTAACAGCTGTACTAGTAGTACGGGTCTAAAATTCAATGACTTTCTTATAATTATTCACTTTGTTATCATGTTAATTAGCGTCTGAACCCGCGATGCGCTAATGGATCAATATAGTTATCTTCACTTCCGTAAATGAGATTAGATCTCATTCAGACTTCTGGAATTAATACATGCCTTTTTATTATTTTTATGTAACAATGTACAGGATAATCATATAGGATGTTGAGTTGATGTAATCTATGTAATAGTGAAGCGATGACTATTCATCATTTTTTATATACAAAGGAAATTAATCATTAACCGACCAGATATATCTGTAACCTGTCCAAAAATTAAGTAAAGTAACATAAAAAACTAGTAATTATAATTTTTCAGAATAGGGATTAGTATTTGCTTTTTTCTTAAATACACAATAATTTAATAATTAGTTTTAGTGTTCATGATTTATTTAACCGTTATTGACTGCTCATAGTATAATTATAGTCAAGTCATAACTTTGATTGTTATTTTATCTGTTATTTTATGTGTTATATTAAAACATTTATAAAGATAAGATGATATTAATTATTGAATTATTATTTCATATAAGCACTTACGTATATATGTATATTTATATATACAGATATGAATATATACGTATCAATTTATTGTTTCATGGAAATATTTTAAATTTTATTAGCCATTAAAAAAATTTATATATATATATATATATATATATATATTATTTTTGCTGAATTACATATATATATATATATATATATATATATATATATATATAACAAATACAAAAATATACTACCAAAATAAAAATAATTGTTATTTTGTTTCTTAACAAACATAAAATCTATCAAAACTATATTTAACTGTTATATAATGTAATCAGTACTGCGGAATAATTAAACACAGAATTCATGGAACAAAATTATATTAATAAATATAAGACATGTTATACTTAGTAAAATAAGAATTTAAGAAGTCGGATTCGATAAATCGATGAAATTGGATTCATAATATCTAATAATATACACTTTAAAGACCGACGTAAGAACCGATTTGTGGTAGGAAGTAGCTCATAACATTGATACTGATACAAAAACTAAAGATGTTCAATAGAAATAATCATGTGATAAAAGAAAAATGCAGGTGATAATGATGTTTTAATTAATAATATACGAAATAATAAGATAAATAATAAAGTAAGAAAACAAAATCAAATATTTTACGAGGTCACAACTCACTGGCTAGTTTTATGGAAACGCCTACGTAGGGAAAAATAATTAGCTAGTTAGCTAGCTTGAGGTTCAAGCTAAACTGACCAACTATAAATCTTATTTTCTTTAATAAATTAATTATATGCTAATTGTATTTAAACCGTGATCGGTTTAAGTTTTCGGTTCAAGGTTGTCGAGAACGTAATGAGATTGAGATTCAATATTAAAGAGTCATCGGAAATCAGAATATAGTAGAAGCAAACGAAAAACAATTATATAAGTATGGATCCTCATAATCAGATTATTGCTCTCTCTGACATTACATTTGATAAGATAAAGTACGTAAAAATATTCAAACTAATAAAACTTACAGGGATCTACTACAGTAGTTATTCGCAATCAGTATGACCGTGAAAGTCTATTATATCCATATAAATAATGATATAAAATAATATTATCGATCCAGATTTTTTTAAAACTGAATTTTTCTCGAGAACGAGGACAATTCGTATACTTCTTCTGCGTACATGCCAACCAACGTACCTGATCGTTCAGTTACTATTCTTACTATACCAGAGAATTACCGATTCACGCATTCTATTATCAGTATTGATATAATATATATACCGACTAATCAACCCGCAACTCTGGAAAGAGTTTTTACAATCCTAAGATATTCAAATTCAAATATGTCTGATGCTCTTTTAAAACTCATTGTCATTGTTTGTCATTGTCAAATTAAATATATATAGGATTTTTCTATGGAGTTTGTTATCTCTCAAGTAAAATGTCAAAAAATCAAAATATCAAAAAAATCAAGTAAAAATCAGAATTTTAATTTACTATTAGGTATCCATGGTATAGGATACCTTGTGACTGTAACTTATAACTATCTATAATAATTAGTCTCACGAGTTGATCGGCTAGAATATTTTCTTCTTCATGTCTATAGTATATTTTGTAATCCTTTTAACTAAGCTTCGTAATCCTGTGCGCCAGCAGATCTTGAAATTATGGAATTTTCGATAAAAATTACTTGGAAATGCGACTTTCTCATTCTCTTCGAACGGAAACTATGTATTAACGTCTTTCGCAAGATGTTTGCACCTTCATTCGTTTAGTACAGATAATAAATTGTCCTTTGTGTTTAATATTTATGAGAGCCCTTTACTAGGTAGAACTATAATTCTCAATAAATACAGCCAGTACCAATATTCTTTATTGAGGGTTTCAAGCATTCGTACGCCGATAAAATTCTTATAACAATCATTTCAAACATACGAATTAGCTGGAAAAGGTGTGCAATTAGATATGTTCGTTAAGGGTGAAAGTTTTTTTTAGGACTAACTTGGATTCCTACTCGAAATACACCTTATTATTAGTGTCTACAAACTCTCTACTGATTTCAGGACTATCCAATAAGATCTTAGATAGTAATGACAAAAGTATCTTAAGGCAGATGCACTAACTAACTGGAAGGATAAAACAAATAAAAGACAAACAAGACCTAGTCATCTAAGATAAACCTTTCTCTAGAAGGCTAAGTATAGTAAAACCTTTGCTGCTTGAATAAATAGCACTCGTTAAGAATTATTTTAGTATTAATGATGTTAATTACAGTGAGTTTGTCAAAATTTCACGTTAAAGTGGTCTACGAAAATACTATTTGTGACTTCCACGAACTCTTGGAAGGTTCTACAATTTCTTCACCTATCATTTTTATTACCTCGATATCAATCATTGTCTAAATTCCCGAGTTTCTTCTTCGATGCAATTATTTAAACGAAGACAGAATGTAAATTGATCTAATACTACCTTAAGTACGCAGATTCCTTGCTATTGTACATGAGTTTTCTTTCTGTATTAACAAATTTTCTCGAGGCTTACTATTTGGAAAAGATAATGTCTACAATCTCATTAAGATACATACTAACCTTTCTTATCGCTAAATATGGACGTCAGTTGTCTAGATGTTTCCATAATCATTATTCACTTTGAACTGCCATAACTATGAGAAATTGTTACTGCACCATTCTAACTATAATATAACGAAGTAGTCGACAAGTAAATTACGTTCATATCTACTAAAATCCTGTGCGACTGTATTCGAGTTCAAGCAGATTTAACGGATCATTGTGGTCTGTAACTCTGGCCGTAGTAGAGCTTGAAAAGAAGACACGTTTACATCGATGAAGCTATGGTTATCAATGTTCTCTTAGATCAATTGTTCGAATTGGTAACTTCTGTCTGTGTTCCGAGTCTCTGGATAGTTCCATAACAATTTCTCGTCAATAAATCAGTAAAGCCGTATATTAAGCAGAATTTATAGTCAGTTTCAGAACTGGCTTCCTCATTTCCTGCAAACCTCGTTTGATCTAGCTGACTCTATACATGGAATGGAGTCTCGAATATTGTATTGCTCTATGTGTAAACGAAATTCAAAATTATACATTATTATAAAAATGGCTTACATGTTTACAATGAACTATAACGTCAATCCGTTATATCATCAATGATGCTTCATTAAACAGTCTAATGATGTGAAACAGTCCAGGATACACACGTTAGATGTCTGCATCTACTTTTTGTACAACCCGAGGATCTTAATGTCTTCATCGGATATATAATAGTAAGTCAGATAGTTTCTGAACTCTTTACTCGGTAATGTAAAAAAGTCATTTCAATTCCCACGATTTACATTGTTTAAAGTACGCTTCTAACCTCTTCAATTTGATGCAGGCTTAAATTTATACAACAAATTAAATACCTATTGTAATAGCTACATATTGTAATGATCTGTAAAAAGTACTAATTATAATAAAAAATTAAAGCTAAATAAGGATTACTTATTCTAAGTTTTTAGAAATATTTAAGGAATAATCCAATAAGTATTTATCCAGTTACTTAAAATAGTTAGCGAATATATTAAAGAGAAAAAATTAAATTATTCAAGATGTGAAAATAAATGAACACAGAAAATTTTTATTTAAATTAATAATCTAGTGCCCTTGCAGTACTTCACTGATTAATTTAGGTCTTATAATTCATAATTATATAATTGAACTAAATATTATACTAGTATTTTTCTAAAATTTCTTTTTGACGCTGAGGAAGAACTTAATTTTATTTGGTGATTGATGGATATTTTCTATAATATTGCGTAGTAAACATATAATATTATTGATTCTCACATTTATGATGCGGCCAAGTCAGTATTTTATAAATTACGTAAAAAGTCTATATATGAAGAACAAAAATCTAATATGCTGAATGATAGCCTATAAAATAATTTAAAAGTATCTGGCATCAAATCGTAAACAACATGACTTCACTTCACATTACGATCTACCAATGTTTATTGGTTATTATAGTGGAAATTATATTGATCTGCAACTAAACAAATGTATACTTTATAGAATAGCTATATAGTTTTTAACATCATATTCGTTGCGCCGTAATAATTGAAGTTAATTCATTTAAAAGAGATATTTTTATGCTCAGAAGGAAACTATGACGTAAAATACGTAAATTTGATAGAAAATAGGTACTCCACCATTTAATAGATTTCAAAATTAAATTAATTTGGGGTCGTTGAATTAAAAGTGATAAAAATGAATGGATTCTATATCTACAAAAATGAGTACAGTATTTACAATATCTACTTTAAAATGTAATCAACACTCACAAACTTGAAAAAAAACTCTTAAGTAATATTTTAATTGAAAACTCGACAATATTTTCTAGATTAATAATGGGAAAAATACTTATGTGAAATGGCTATTTTAGTTCAACAACCCACAATTGTCCGCAAGGCGCCGACGGTAGATGAAAATTGTAAATTGCTAACAATCGCAGAAAAATAAACAGAATATAAACTTCTTGCTCGTTTAAGTTACATTATTATAAAAGAAGACACTCCAGTATATAAAGAATTCTTTAAAGTCGATCATCTTACACGTTACTTAGGACAGCGTATACAAATTGCAAACAAAAGTTTCAATCAAACCATTTTACTTTTATCAGAAAGGTTGTTCATACTAGATATAAATTATTGAAATATTGGCTCAGAGTACTGCTAAACTTTTTAATGAACACTATTTTCAGTATTAAAACAAAGGAAACATGCAAAATTAAAATAAGCGGACAAAGTAAATTTTTGCCAATAATCGCAAGTAAATAAATTTCTCCAGCATATCAAAAAAAAAAAAGATTGATGAGAAAGCAAAATCTTATTCCAGAAAATGTTTGTTTGAAGAAGCTGAGTGCCTTATATGTTCACCTAAAGGTTCTTATTGATTAATAGAAACTCGACAGTATAACAAAAATAGGTTACATTGTACCATTTAGCTTATCCAAGTTTTAATCGCATTCTTATTAAAATCACTTTCTCAAAACCCATGTATTTGGTGGAAAAAAATTATTAATTTGTTTGTAAACATTGTACAATTTATAGATAATTTTATTCTTTATTACCTGTACGTGTGATTTCTTAAACAAATTAATTTACCTTACGCAATTTGAGACAAAAAATTAAAAAATTTAATACAAAGTGCTATTTTCTTTAAAGTAATGATTCTTTTATAAATGCATTTAGTAATTTTCTTTTATGGCATAATTTTAACAATGTCAAAAAATTTTGACATTTCATTTGTCTAGAAAAAATTTGCATAAAATAGCTTTTTCTCAACTCCAATTATCGTTCTACGCTTAATATTGTACATTGTTCAATACAAAATAACTTATATGACACTGCTCGGTAAAGTTATACATAAAATATTTTTGTTAAAAGAATTTATATAACTAATTTTCATAATTCAATAAAGATTTTAAATAGATGGCAATAAAAACAACAATTTGCAATTAAAAATGTGAATAAAGTACTTTGTACGTTTAGATGAGCAAATGTTTGCAATTTGTTGTTTCTTTGATTACATTGCTGTGTAGATAATGCTGTATATACAGTATTGAGTACAAATAAAGATGTTACAAATAAAGGTAGACAGATAATGTTAAAAACGGAATAAACTTTATATAAAGAATGAAGAGAAAGAATAAAAAGCTACGGAGTAGAGGAGATGAGCGTGCAGAATAGCGTCATCGAAGAGCAAAAACGGCGCCTACACATACGCGTATACAGGCATTCACGTGGCAGAGGGAGTGTGCCTATATGTAGATGTGTATATGTTTCAGAGGAAGAGAGAGTAAAAGAGAGAGCAATCCCTAGTAAAGAACAAGAGTGGAACAATTCTAAATATAGACAGGGTTGCCAGGTTGCAGAAACAGCCACCGCCCCTTTGAGTGCTCGGATAGGATCGAGTCGTATCCCTCTCTCTCTCTCTGTCTTTCTGTCTCTCTTCGCCTCCTTCTCATCCTCTCTTTCGCTCAATCAGCCTCTTTTTCTTTCTTTTTTACTCTCTGGGCCTCTCTCTCTTTATCTTACTAAATCTGTGCGTGCCTGCATGGTGACGGCGAATCTAGAGAGAAATAGAATAAGAGACTCCATGTCGGCAAGGTCGCGTCATCGATCGCTCTCGCAAGTGGGGAGGTTACGCGCGGCGTGACGCAGTCGGTAGCATAGTGACGTCATCGCTTGACCTAAGCGCTCGTACACAAACTCTGGCGCCACCCTCTGGTGCACCCGGCCAACTACCCCGATTTTACATTACGTTATTCATACACACGCGCGCGCACGCACGCATACAAAATGTCCCCGAGGAAAGTCAAGATACTAGAAGCAAATGGATCCCGGTTTCTAAAATTGCTATAGTAAGTAAAATATTCAAATTTTTAACGAATAAATTGTAATGACGAGACCAGCATTATGCTTGAAAATAAAAATTCTACGGAAATTCTATAAATAAAATAAATAGTTGTAAGTAAAATCTGTACTTCGTTTTTAATTGAAATCGTGCCTCTATTTATCATAACTTTATTGCATTTATACATGTTAAATTAAGTACATCATCAAAATTAAGAACATTATAAATTATTAATTTATAAAACTTTTTATTTAAAACTTATATTTCGAATGGTAATTTCAGATGAATAAAAATGATTCGAAATTTTTAATTTTTTTTAAATTCTTTATTTAATAATACAGAAAATAATTAGAAAAAATAATATCCATTCGTTACTCATTGCAGAATAATGAAATACAATCGAAAGAATTTAGACTATTCTGGTAAATATATAATAAAAGATATTTAAATACTATTATAGTATACTTTAACTCACTACATTCTATATCAATGTATTTTTTTTATTGATGTACAATGTATTTTCCGAAAAACAGAAAAACAATCTGTATTACACGCCCAAAATAGTTTTATCTCTTGTGAATGATTTTTATAAATGCATTTTATATCATTAGCATTGACATTATCAGGAATCTTTTTAGATGTGTCTATGTATACATATACGTATTGCACCGAGAGTGACAGAGAGACAGGGAGAAAGAGATATGCTCGTATGCTTCTTTCGGTCTCGGTTCACGGCTCTCCGAGGTCAATTCATTTGGGTGATAGTCGGTTCATTATTTTTGGAATTCGAGCAATGCTCCCTTCACCGCAAATTGACGTGCGCATGAGTCCGTGCGCATGCGAAGCGTAATTTTAGATGTGAATTTAACCGGGAGACTTAAAGAGAAATTACTAGAGTGTAATTTAATTGCGAATGACGCTCTCGATTTTTCGACATGATAAATTTTGTTCTATGCGCGCGGTGATTGAGTATGTAAATTTAATCGCAATTTTCGAGAAGCTGTAAAAAATATAGTAAGAAAACGAAAATAGATAAAATTTAATAGTCTGGAATCAAAATTTTAATTTTTAATAGATTTATTTACTTCTGTCGTTATAATTAATCGAGATCGTTTATTTAAGGTTCGTAAATAGAAAATACTACCCAGATTTCTATATATTAGTTTCTTTGTCTGATTTCTTACTATCGCAATCCTAAAATTATGTCTTTAATATACTGCAAATCTGAATTTTTTGTATGGATTATAAATAAATATAACTAATATATGTAGCTCCTTTAATGTTATTTATAAATATTTATTATATAAAAAATAAATATAAATTTAAAATACATTACCTAATCTTATTTCTTTTTATAATAGAATATAAACTAATTATAATATACACACATTCATATTTATTGTAAAATTTTAAACTGTTGTACGTTATTCTGCCAGCAAGGTTTCCAAAAATGGTGAACACATTTCAAACGCTGTTAGATTAATGGTTTTCTTAAATTTTTGCAAACTGTCTTTCTATTCTTCGAAATAAATGAATGACTTTTAGAACGAATATGAATAACGTATCTTAAAGTTTAAAATATATCAATTTGCTGATTTAAATTTTATTCGAGAACCAGTCAACTCGAAAACATATATTTCAGATAAATTCCAAATCTATTTTATGAGATAATTTTATTCAAATAAAGTTCTAGTTGACACTTATGCTACAGTATCGACGCCAGATATCTCTATATCTATTATTACCTAACATACAGTCAAATTTTTTCCACTTAATAGCCATTTAACTTCTTGTAATAATGTGAATTATATATATAAGTCAAAACAATAATCTAAGTTTCAACACCAATCATTAAATGAACACACAATTCATTAAATCCAATTTCATTTGGCTAATTTTATTAATAAAATTTATTACACTAATATAATTATTATACATTTACAATATATGTAAAAATATATTATATATATATTTTTTTTAAGTAACATATTAATAAATATAAAAAGAAACTGCTTTTATTCAGAGGTGCAAGCATATTTATAATTAAAATAAAATATTATTTGCTATCAATATTCCATTATAATGTCAAATAAATATAGTAATGATGATAAATAACAGCTGTTCACTTACTTCAAAAATTTCAAAATATTCTTAAGTATTATGCATTCTATATTATTAAATTACAACCAAGAAAAAATTTCTAGGTTATTAGAGAATATTATTTAATAAAAATTCTAAAATTTTGTTTTATTTAATTTCTTATATTATATTTCAATATATTTTATTTCATAAACTATGTTCCTTTGTATATATATTTCCAATATTGAAAGATCCTTAAAAAAAACGTTTATTTTCTAAATTAATGCGATTTCGTCTTATAAATCCATTTAAACTTATTATCTAATTCATTTAGGCTTATTAGATGAATTATTAAATGATTCAATACAAGTGAACGTTGGGTTACGTACCTATAATTCGTATAAAGTTCGTGTGAAAATTAAATTTCGTACATATAATGAAACGTATAGATTTCATAACAGTTATACATTAAACTTCTCCTTAATATAATAATTACATTACGTATAGATAAATAATTTGAATACCTCTCATATAAAAGCATTATATAATTATTAATTGCATAGAGTAGCCATCGATATGTTCGAGTAATTAAAATTCTAATAATAAATAATAAAAATTATATGTAATTAGTAGATTATAGGAAATTCACCATACTTATATTCAGTCAAATCAAACAATAAAAAAATATAATTTTTATTCTAGATATTATAAAAGTTACTTTGAAAATAATTGATGTGCATTAAAAAATTTTAATCGAATCGAATCTCTAAGTTATCTATTCCAATATGAATGATAACATAGCAAAACTTATAAATGAATATTTATTAAAAACTATGTTTTAATACTTTTTTATAGCCTCGTATGTTTATGAAAATAGGCATTAGATTGTACGTTTATATGCATTGGTAATTATTCTTATAGAAGTATCGACTACAACTAATTGTAAATGTACCCGAAGATATATACACAGACAAATATAAAAGAAATGACGTTTTTTCTCATTTTATCAGCTTAGTACGCTTAAAATTAGTAATTAAATAATTTAGATTAACTACATTCTATTACTTTCACTGTCTTCTAATTACACTATACGGAATTTATAACTATAATACATACGAAGTTAAAAATAAAGTAAATTTATTTATTTTTTATTAAAATGTGCGTATTCTTTTCAAATTAAGGAAGTCGAATTTATAGACAGACTCCGCTATCTTTACGACGACGATGACTTTTTAATGTCATTTCATCTAGCTTGATACAAAATATCATTTTCAGAACCAAAATAATTAAAGACCATAGTCATAGAACCAATATATCTTTGATGAAATCAGTTAATGAAAAGATAGCCGTAGGAATCAAAGATGCATCATTCGCTTTAGAATAATCAAATTCCATGCAAAGGGAGCATCACGTACCCCAAACAGTTTGTCCTGAATAGAATTGCACGGCCTTTTGCTAACCTCTTCTATATATAAACGAATATAAGATCATTTACAGTACCTTGCATGCACCATACCCTGCTCACGAACTTCCTCGTGTCTTTACCACATTCCTGACATCAACATCTACTTTCACATCTATCTTTCTCTTACACTTCACCAGTTCTTGTTCTTCTCGTGCACTTGTAATATAGCGAAAATTAAGATAGTTATAGTACTAAAACTTTCTCCAGGTATTTTTAAAATTAATATTATGCAGTCGATTAAATATTATTGAAATCATCATGTAAATTATCCGTTTTGTATTAAATTATTTGCCACCATAAATTATGCTTCTAAAGTAATTAAATTACAATATTATTAGATGTAGTAAAATAATTAGACGTTTTAGAATTTTGAGAAAAACAATGAAATATAATTATCCGAATCATTCAAATTGTAGCATAATCTATTAAACATATACTTACCAATGTGTAGTTGCAGCCTTATAAAATAGATCTGATTATAGTGAAGTATATAAATATGCTACATTTATTTGTCAAAAAATAGGTGTTTTAATAAATATATATTCTAAAAAATTATAATTCATAATATAAAACGCAATAATTTTACGCCGTTATGAACGCCAAGTAGTTTCGAATTCGAATCAAAATCAAAAATATTGCAGTTGATCCGTAAAGCTTTGTCAAAAGTCAAAAAATAAGGTTGGAGGAAAAGCATGTTCGACCTATTTACTTTTGCGTTCTCTCCTGCCTGTCTGACATTCTGCGTGGGATAGATTTTTTCGTTAACACGGCCAGCGACGTCCGATACATCGATATTCACTATACGTGACTTCTTTACGAGACTTCTCTCTGTCTCTCTCTCTCTGTCTCTCTCTCTCTCTCTCTCTCTCTCTCTCCCTCACTCACAAACATCTAACGAAAAATGATCAACGTCAGAATAATATGTTTTTCTATATTTACTTTCACTACGTGTACAGAAATCTGTATTTTTAAAGTCCCTAAATATTATATTATATGATTCTTTAAAAGAATTAGAAAAGAAATATTTTACGATTTTCAATCCTATAATTTACAATAAAAGAACAAAATTTGTATTTGAAATAATAGTTTATGATTTATAGTTTCTAAAATTCTCAAAAAAATTAGTTCGATTTATAGATTTAAAAAAAGTACATGTTTCACGAAGACACTTTACTAAGTACATACGAATACATCATTTATCTTTACGTTAAAGACATTTAACATTTAAATTTTGTAGGAAAATTCTTGGAATGGATCTATTAACTTAATATTTAATTATTTAAATAATAAATATGTCTCTCAAAATTGTAATACTTTTCTTCTTCTCTTTTTATGGGATAAAAAAGTTGACTACCGTTATCAATATAATCATAGTGACTAAATCATATATCTTATTCGAATGTATAATTTGAATAACCTATAGAAAAGAATATTTAAATATGTAACAAAAATATGTTGAAAAAAACTGAAGAATTACAATGCATAATAAATGTAAGAGAAAGGATTTACATGTATGATATCTCAATAAATTAAAAATATATCTTAAATATGTCATTATATCACATATTAATAAAATTACATAACGTAATTATTATATTACGAAATTAAAAGATTTCATTGTACTTTTTTAAAAATAAATTTACTTATTCATTTCAATTATATTACTCTAAAAGAAATTGGTACTTTAATGTTGAATGTTAAACACGCTGTCAATTTGTCAATTATACCAATGCATTATAGCCATATTATCACTTACAATTATTCTAATGCATTAGTCGAATATTAGGTAATCATTTACAAATGTATTATAATTAATGTAAAGGATAATGATTTTGATCTAAAAAACAATATTTAATAATTTTACACTAATAATAGATACTACAATAGTACATAAACACGATCTGTACGTTTTTAGGTAAATGTAATTACTTATACTTCACAGAACAATAATATTCGTGCCACTTTTAATATATTAAATTATCTATAATGCTACAAAGTTAAAATAATTGAAGTCTGGTTTAGCTTGTTTTAAATAAGCTAGTTGTTTAAAGATGATAATATATCAAATCCTTTATTAGTAACATTTTCGAAATAATCTTAGAATTGTCTCTTTAGCTACTAATGTAAAATTTTCTTTATATTTAGTGTTATTATAAGTAAAACTTTTCTTACAAATTCATAAGTACTACCAATTACTATTGACGCATGAATATGCAAAAGTATAAATATAAATTTTTAATTAAATTATGAATAATATAAGTAATTTAAATAAATTACATGTAAGATATTACATTTATTATAGTTCTAAGCATCTAATAATGTAAAATCTGCAAAGCACGCATTTTCTCATCCCTTCAAAGACGATCATCTAAGCAAAAAACATTTGCCCAGTAGAGTCAATTTACTATCACTCGTTTACTAAACAATTCACCGCTTTTTGCTTGACGTTGTATTTGACTTTTGGCTCACTTGCTTGGCGTATACGCCAACAACGACAGCCACTACAAGAGGGAGTGGCAACGGCTACCCGGTCATTTCGTGGTTTCCCAGGTCACCTCATAAATGGTACCGCTGGACCACACATGCACGTACACATAAGCGAGAACCCGCGTTTATGGATGTATGGTATGCTTCGATGCTAGGTAGCTTAGAATCCTGGGGATATACCGCGTGTACGCCTAACTTCACTGACGGATATAAATTATGCGGCTGCCCTATTTGCATGCTTGCCCCAGCTAGTACTCACACTCTCATAATATCGCTTGACTGTGCTTCCAATTTCCTTTTTTCCAGCTTTACCTATTTTCTTCTTTTATGTATTTGAAATAGTGTGGAAAAGTTTTAGGTATGCCAACTTAGTATTTACATAAGCACTCTTGAATTGAGTTTAAATAGTTTTTCGTTTTTCATTTTTTCGAGCTTTATATATTTCTGTATGCATTCTGTGAAAGAAATATTTTTTTATATTTAGAGTAGAAAAAGCATCATATATCACGTTTACCTTTATATAAATAGTCCCTTCAGCATATCCGTAGAAACGAAATTTAAGTATTAACTGATGAATTATAATTGAATGAATGTGCTACAGTTTCTAGATAATAAATTGTAATCATATGTGTGACTTATTTTCTAATATCGAATAGTGAAATATGTTACATACGCTTTCACGATACAAATCTCTGATTTTGAGATAAATACTGAACATACATTAAATACTTGTATATTTAGTAAATAATTTTTTATGTAATTTGATAATAATGTCTTATTATTACTTTACAACTCATTCAAATTTTCTGTGGTACATTTTCGTGTACGTAATAATAATTATTACTAAGCAATTAAATAAAATTTGAATTAATTATTAATCTATTTGAACGCTGTTTGAATAATTACAAGCTCAAATATTATACACTTGATAAGATCAGACATATTCAGACAAGATACGTTAAAATTTATTTAATTCTTCTAAATTCAATAAAATTAATCTCTCACATTCTTAGTACATGTGAGCTTGTAAAAAATGCAGTAACTTTTTATACGATAACTAAAGAAAAAAATATTGCAAATAAATTATTTTGCAAATGTGACTTATTACTAAGCATATTCCAAAAAAAATACTCAGAAAAGAATCACAGACTTGTAAATGTAACATATTAATTAATAGATTTATAAGAAAACATGAAATTAATATGGGATTTTAGATATGCCACGGTATGTATTTATAATACTGTTTTTTATAACACACTAAAAACTTACTGCTAATTATGTTAACATAAGCTCTATTGTTGTGTACCCTAGTAAAAACTTTTTTTCGAGGTTAAATACAACATTTATAAGACTTTGTCTAGTAGAGACTTCTTTATTGTACTTCTCGAGCTCATTCGCGCTGAAAGTAAAAAATTCTTCCAAGTTGAAAAATATATTCTTCTGTAGTTCTTTCAAGTAATATTACACTATTATGAATTTTCGTGTAGCTGGATTTCAATAGTCCACTAATGGTAGTGTTCACCTTGTCAGGCTTTCTTGTCACGTTTGTCCAACATTTCTATAGCATTATATCGCTTGCTTAATAATGTTAACTTTTTGATCAATACTATACTATTAATTTGTCCCAATTTTTATGATTTCACCTTGCCTAAATTACTTAGTCGAGAAATTTGTGGATTCTGCATTTTTTCAACTTAAATTTTTCCAAGTGAAGAAATTATTAAAGTTTTAAAAAATATGTAGCTCAAAGTAAAAGCGAAAGAGATGAAGATATAAAAAATTCATGTACACCACGTTCAATGAATATAAGAATCTTTATGTATGGTTGTAGCAAAATACATGCACAAATAAAATACATGTAAATTCTTAAGGAAATGTATCATAAATATATTAAATAAAAAAGAACATACGTGGGAGAGTGTACATAAGTGTTTACTCTTATATATTTATACTTACATAATATACATATTTGAAAAGAGTATAAGAAGAATATACAAGCGTTCATGATTTTAGAATGCCTTCTTTAGTCATTTCTTTCGGTAAATATTGAGAATATTATAATATATAAAAATGAATTTCAAATTTCGTGTCTAGTAGTGATCTATATTATTTCAGAATATACAAATACAGAGATGGAAATAAACAGAAAAAGAAACGCGACAATTATACAAATATTATTTTATATATTCATATCTTTATTTTTATCTTTTCTTTATCATTCAGGGTTTAACAAATGTAAGCTACAATGCAGCTAAAATGAGTATAAAGTATAATTATATCAGATTTGCATTTCCAGCAATAATAGTATTTAAGTTTACACTAAGAATATATAGTCGTAGAGGTTAATCGTACATTATTTAATGAGGACGCTAGAACATATGTTTAATCCTCCTCTAATTTATTTTAAATAAGCACGTATTAAGTTTCAATAGTAAAATAAAAATCATAGAAAAGCACTTTGAAAAAGTTATTTTCAATATGAACAGAAAACAGAAGACATAAGAGACAAATAGATAAAAAAACTAGAAATAGCTCTAAATAGAAAGAGATAGCTAGTAGAAACAGGAAGAAAAGTAATATAAGCACAGGAGTGAGTGAGTCATTTTCGGTTAGAAGACTGCAGTGCAGTAAAGTACATTCTATCCTTAGCGCATCTGTGACCACTTGCAGTTGCAGTTACTCACTCTCGGCATTCATTATTCAGACGATGCAAAAGGTTATAAGGGGAGATAGAGAGAGAAAGAAAGTAAGAGGGATGAAAGAAAACTCGCTCGTTTTCACAAAGTCTTGTTTCTGTGGGTTTACCTGCTTTAGCACCGGCCTACAAATAGAAGAGCACCCACTACAATACTTTGTCGCAAAGGTAAAAAGAAGGGGAAAAAGAAGTCCAACTGATGTGTTCCAACTCTCTTCCTTGAATAAAAAAAATATCAAATATTGGACTTCTTACACCTACTGGATAGGTATAAGAAGAAAAAATCCTAAGAAAAAGAGAATGATAAAATAAAGATAAAATCAGATACGAGAGTGAGATAAATAATGTAAAAGACATAGAGAAAGAGAAACAGGAGTAGAATTAGAAAAAAAATTACATACTTGCAGAAAATCTTAATTAAAACTTGTGACAAAGTTATCTTTGTAACTCTCGTTCATATAAGATTTATCGAATTTACGTAATAATATGTACTAACAGAAAACTCTATTAAATACTTTCTGAAATAGCATACGACAGATATAATCTTTTGTTAGGTAAAGAATATTTTAATATTAACTTTAGCAGAACTCTTCAAGTATAGTTAATGAATTATAATGATAGTTAAAACTAATAATTTATAATGATAAAATTAAATAATATAATATAAAATAAATACAAAAGACTCCGAATAAAAATATTTATTAAGACGAAATTATAAATTACCAGTCAATTATTTGTTCAAATAATATATATAAACTTACAAATAATTATAAATTATTAATTTTTTTTAATTCTTATCCAATATTGCATTTGGAAAAAAAACTTGATAATTGTATTAGCACTTGACGCATAGCCAATTTTTTGCAAACGATCGATTTGCAAACGAAAATTATAATTCTAATGTAGTAAAAAATATCTCTGCTTTAAAGCTTGAAATTGCTATAAATGGGACTCATTGGTCGATAATACACAGTTTCTATAAAGCGAAAACTTGAAAAAGTTGAAGTAATCCAAAACTATGCCTCCGCTTGCTATCGCCATCAAAAGAAAGAGCAAGCGTAACGTAAGCCACCGATATACGTGAAATACTGCTGGAGGCACCATTTTTTCCTCGGAAACGTACTTGCGATCTTAAAGCCACTCATCTATGAAGAAGAGGGAAGCATTCAATGTGAACTGCCATCTCCTCGATCTACCTTATTGAAGTTACTTTCCCCCTATCAATTCCATGTTACTTGTATTTGTTGAAGAACCTTTACCTGATAATTTTAACAAAATATAAAATTAAAGATAGAATTCGCTCTTTCGATTATCTATAAGTGTATATTTATTGTAATATAGAGGTAAGCAGAACTTGCATTATTTAATCTTACTGCTAATTTTTAAATATAATATTTTTACCTGAAATATAGTTTCGTTAAATATATATAAATTTATGTCATTATTATTTTTATAGTATATTACTATAAACGTAAGCTCTTATGATTTGAAAAATAAACTTTTTACAACTACTTTGTTTCACTTAGAAACCGACGTAACGATTTCTAAAATATATAAAACATGCGACTACCACGAAATAAATATTAATTATAAGAATATAAATTATTTAATATTATGTTAAATTCAAAGATAAGCAAATTAATAATTTTCTAATTTTATTCAGAATTTACAAAAAAGTATTTTACGATCTAAAATACTTTTCTTTGAATAGATTTTAATTTAAAAACCTACATTTTTACAAGATTTCAATATATCGTGTAATAACTGTAGACGCTAATTTTCAATTTTCTGAAAACATCAGTTCGCACTTAATTTAAATCCTTTTCTTGAAGGCCTTGTATACTTTTTCTTATTCAAAGTATGGTTAAATAAAAAATACACTATACGACACTAAATTTAAAATTCTTGATTTGTTATTCTAGAAGATATTTGAAGTAATAAAGAAAACATATGACCATATGTTAATACATGTATATAAGAGTTTTAATATAAAAAGAAATAATTTTGATACTGAAAAGCAATAAAATTTTGTTTTATATTTAATAGTTAACACTAACATACTTTCTCTCGAATTATTTTGGTATAACCACACACAATTGATCTTAAATTCCTTGAGATAATTTACAACGCATTTTCCATCAATTACAAGGTGGAAACTATGAATTTAATTAAAAAATTTATAGTATATCACCTTGAAATAGATTATTTCCAATAATACTCTTCTCAATGAATGCTATGAAATCGATATTCTTTATTTTAAACTTATACTCTGTGGTATTTTTAATGAGATGCAATATTTTGGTATTAAGATATTATTTCATTTGTTTTTTCCAATATTTATATTTTATAAATCTTCGTTTATAGAAGGCTTTTTACTTAAATTTTATGATTCAACAAAACTTAATCTATCGCCATTATTTAGAATATAAAATATTTCTAATTTTTATTTCAATTTTTACTTTACTCTAAAAATTTTTAGAATTTCAGTAAAAATACGAATCTCTTTGTTAGTAAAGTTATTAAAAAAATACAAAAATTTTAATACAAATGGTGTAATGATATATTAAAAATAATAAACGGTAATTCATCTTAATGTAAATTATATTTAAATGTACTACCTGCAACCTCAAAATAAAACGCTCCTGACTTACGTTATTTTAGCTTTCAATATGTTTTTCAACACTGTATCAGCCATACAAGCTTGTAAATATTTTTCAATTTATTTTTGCCTTTAATAGACATTATTTAGCTAAGTTTTAATTTAACATCTAGAGATGCTACAAACTGATTTTGTTTATTAAATAATCGTTGACTAATTAAGCTTTAGATAAAATAACTAAATCATAAATTTTTTTTCAAATAAAAGAACGTGAAAAGTAAATAATTTGAAAAAATGTTGAAAAATTCGTCATAAAAAGTAAGGAAAACTATTTTTATACGTGAATTTATTCTAGAACATTTATATCTTATTCGATAATCCTGAAACAATTTAGTGTGGTTTCTGTAAAATCAATTTTATGGAGAATGTCCAATGATCCTGAAAGCCGTAAGTCCTAATCTGATATCGTCAGATTACCCTTCTTACATAGGATGAGAAAATGCGATTAAAGTTTGGGCTTTTATAACTGAGTGTACGCATCACTGACACTCTTCTCTTACTAAACAAGGCAAGGTTATAGTACAACGAACGTAAATCCACTGGACCTCTAGAAGCAATGGTGCGCACGCGAGAAAACAAAGGAACTCGCAAGAAGACAAAAGTGAAAAGGGTTAAACGAGGCATGTTTGTATCAATATCGCTCTTATGTGAATAATTTCTAATAAAAGTCTTTTAGAATTTATTTTATTTCCGAACGTATCTCTAAGATTATGTTTACGGTTTATTGGCATTCGCGATTGATTCAAATTATGCTTCAAAATGCATTAATGTGTTATAAAATATATTATTTGTAAATTTATTCCTTCCTTTTTTACTTAGATTTATGTAACTACATGAAAATTTTTACAGTCATGAAACTTTTTTTAAAAAAAACCCACATTGATCACCTTTTGTTACTAGAATCAAAGCAAAATATCATTTTAATACTTCCAAAGATATAAATGAATAACATTCAAATACAAAATGGCAATTTATTCAAAACAGTTTTTTTTAAAAACGCTGTCGAAGTGCGATAATTATCCGGAATCCAATTACCGCACCAAATTAAGGGATAAAGTCACCTCAAGTCAAGAGACGATTGTAAAAGAGAAATAATTATAAAACAATTATTTATTATATAAAATTTAAAGAACAAAGGTGTACACCACATTATATCACAATTGTATAAATTCCATCTTAGCTACTCGATGCTCCCTAAATATTCCCGACCAACCTCGTTAATAAATTCTGGACTTTTCTCCCTATTCTTTCCGAACAATACTCAGATGATTTTCAAATGACTTCCTCGCTGATTTTCAAGCGATTCTACTGACATTTGACAAATTACTCCAATAATAATTCATTGGCTAATTGACTGTATCATGTAGATATAAGTTCCCGTCCGTTTACCCTGTTTATATTTTTCTATCAGTTATTTTTAATGCACTTGATTATTCGATCGTTGATTACACTTTATCAGAACATTATTCGCGTTAATACCGCAAATCCTAGTATAATACAAACGGCATACGGCATGATTCATCTGCCTAATATACTTAGATATCACTACATCTATTTAAAATAAACAAATATATATATTTGTTAGACATATTTTCTCAATACCATTTTTTTAATTATATTTTATTAATAAATAATCATATTATTAATAATACATTAATAAAAAAATTAATTATATTTATCTATTATTAAAAGAAAATGTTTTCTTTATTTTCGTAATTTATCTTGATACCAAAAGCTTATATCTTCATAAATTTCAAACCAATATAAACGAATATCTTAGATCATTTATTTTAACAGCTAAACCTTGTAAACAGACTTATTAAAATGATAAACTAATAATTTTTATATGAATTGTTAACTTGATATATTTAAGCATATTTTTAATTATATTTAAATAATAAGATTCACATGTAAATTATAATATTATAATAAATTTTCTTACATTTTAGTACAAATAATAAGTTATCAATGTAAATAAACTAAGTAACTAAATAAGTATTACACTGTTTTAGTAGTATAACTTATTATAAAAAATATAGATTCATCGTAGGTTTTCAAGTTCTAGTGTGGATTAAATATTAAAAATAACCATACTTTATTCAACGAATTGTAATGATGTTAAAGTATCAAAGTTGCATTTAATATTCAAATGGAAATAAAATATATAGTTTAAAGAAAAGGAAAAATTGTTCTCTATTCTATACGTTTTCTAATACTTTCAGAAGAAACTTTATACCTTACATCAATAACAGATATTCAATAAATTAAATCTTCACCTTGAATAAAAATCTGCAATTATTTTATCACCATATCATTGGGACTAGTATATAAGAATAGTACATAAGAATATTTACTTAAAAATAAGAGAATTACTCTAAAGAATGCAAATTTTTCATGTTTATACTTTGCAATAGTTCCTTACTTTAGTAATCATAGATTTCTTCAAGAAAATATGAATTGATACATAATATACATATGTAATTGTCTCACTACGCTATCAAGAAAGACTTCGTTCTCTCTCTGTCTCACTCTCACTCTTTCTCTCTAAGTTAACCGAAAAAAATAGCAAATTTTTAAATAAAATATATATGAAAAAGAAGAGAGAATTAAGAAGATTATTCTGTAAATCTATTTATCTCTATTTAGGTGTATTTATAAATAATTTAGTAATGCAATTCTAATGAGTCCATACTGTATCGTGATCTTGCATTTACACTTGCACGATAATTGTCAATCGACTGTAATTAATTCAAGAAGCCCAGACACAAACTACGCGCTTGAACTCTTGGTTCTGAACATAAGATGCTGTTTCAGTGTTTCAGTTGCATTATGGATGATCAGGTAGTAGTCTTCTCTTGAGATTAAAACTTCAGGAACTTCGAACTCTCAACATATCATTCTTGAGATCTTTGAAGACCTCGAAGGTGAGATTGGCGTATCGTAGGTACTTATAGAGATAAAATAACGAGATAACTATCACTTTCATACTGCTCTCCTCTACGCTACTTCTTCTCTCTCAATATCTGTTGAATAATAATGAAATATTTTTATATCACATTAATATTCTAATTTTAACTTGTTGACTCTTTAATGTATTTAAAGGAGTAATATTTACTTTTTAATAATTAAATTTTTGTTCTATAAGCAGATTTCGAATTTTGAACTTCATGAAAATAATTCATAAATAAAAAGAACTTTTCAGTTAATAAAAGTAATGGTCTAAATCGATTTATAATGAATTATCTATTGCAAGGTAAAATTTTTTTCTTAATGTACAAGTATGTTTAATTCATAGTAAGTTATTACATTCTATTATTTAATTATATTTAAACTATATGTGAAAAATATTAAATTATTAAAATCAACGTTAAAATTAGTATTGTACGAGCAAATCTAATGTAGAAAATAATGTAGAAAAGATATATTAAAATAGTAATGCAATAAGAAAAATTAAGAAATATTTTAGAACCAAAATAATTATCATAAAACGAAGGAGATTATCAAGCTAGTTCATGGATTGTTTGTTGAATATAAAACCAAATAAGCTTTCATATATCACAATGAGATATATAACGTACGAAATTTGATAATAAAACAAATATTTTCTCTCCCTCTTGTCACAATTGTTTCAAAAGCTGACGACAATAAATCGATTTATTATCAGCGTCATATAAAAGATTTAACGCATGCACACGTGCACTCACACATAAACTTATATATAAAATATTTACAACAAATTAATACAAAATATTTTATTTGTTTTTTAAGAAGTACTACAGAAATTTACCTTTTCTTGTACTTTTGTAAACACAATAAAATTTTCTAAAAAAATAATTATTTAAAAATAATACTCTGCATACTACTCAATCAGAAATAAGTATAAAAATATATTATTCCATATACCGTAATTATATATGTGTGTATGAAATTCTAAAGATTATTTTTTCTGCAGGATTATACATAAATGTACTATTCCGTATCAATTTTTCAAACCGTATATTCTAAAAAGTACTCGGTTTATTTACCTCGTGCGTTTACAAGAATTAATACATTTTTTATTGAACTACGGATTTAGAACATTATCTTTTGGAAAGCGAGTAGGTATTTTTACACTGAATGTTCAAAAAAATACCAAAAAATTATCATCGATATAAAACATTGTTTCTATTTGAAATGTTCTATTTTCAAATTTACTGATATTATTTTGAACTAATTGCAACTAGTAAACATAAAGCTACATACGTTTTTATATGTTCGTACAGGAAGAGGTACAAATTTCATATTGGTAGAATTACAATCTAACTTACTCGTTTGTATCTCTAAGGATCTTCTGTATCTACTACATATTAGTGGCATACCTCTACTGTATAACAATACCTTCAATACTTATATGTCACGTTCACTGTACTACCACTAATCAAGAAATATATACCCAAGCAAGAACATGTATAAAAGCACATACACAATCATTGTTCCTTACAGAACCTACATAACGTTCGCTTTAATTGTGCGACTCAACATTCACTGTATTGTTAAGCATCGAATGAACGTGTTGATGTCGGCGTTCACGTCAATGTTTCTATCGGAATGTCGTATTATCAGAAAGAAAGATATTAAATAAGGCAAGAATAAAAGGAATGTATTTTTTAAATTTTTCACAAACACACACACATTTTATTTTATAAAGAAAAGACTTTAAATATTTCTTTTTATTTATAAGAAGTAAATGACTTCTATAAAAGTAATTTCTTAAATTTTATTTGTTGAATAATATTAATAGCTGACATCTCGTCATATATGTAACAATATGAATATAACAGATAATTCGATAGAGAATTTTTTATTAACATGTAAATAAATTGCTTTATGATAGATACACGCCTTTTAAACTAATACTATCGAACACATTATTAAACGCACGTGAAAAACATAGAATTAAGTTATTAAGTAAATATATTAAATTGTATAACATGCATATTTAAGGATACTTTATGTAATGCTTATGATAAATATTGTTAATAATTAATAGTACAATGTACAGAACTAGATATAATAAGTATTAAAACATACGTGTTTCTTTTTGTACTGAACATATTAGATACTTATGATGATATAATTGCCAAATATTGAAGCTACCTACATAGAGGCTATTCTATGAGTTAAATGAATATGAACATATTAATTACATAAATATTTGTACTGCAAGATCTTCAAGTTCTGTAGCATTTCTGTTTTTCTAGCGCTCTTTTTAACTTAAACCAAGTTCATTGATATTGCTACTGTTGTTATTACTGTTATTATTGTTATTATTATTATTCTAATGGGAGCGACAACGGAGACGATGGGTTATCCGTTAATTATGTGGCCAGCGACAGACGTATACAGATGCCTGATACAAGAGAGCAAAAGGAAGGAAGCGTCGATAAATCACCGCTTCCCTGACTCACCTCTCTCTCTGAAGCTCTCAGAGCCGAGTTCAATGCTCTAATTTCGTGCAGTGTAAAGCTCGACCAGAGGCCAGACGAATACGAGAAATAATGTACATGAGATTCGGGAGTTATGAAATAATTGAGGAAGGGAAGAGGAGAAATATAAGAAAAAGCGATATATCAGACAGCTACCAACGAATGTGTAAACACATGAACGTGGCATCACAGATTTTTTAACCGCAGATGTTATCATATTTTATGGATTTTGTTAAACTTATAGTAAGATTTATGTACATATAAAATTTTATATACAATTTCATGTTTATTTTATCATTAATATGTAATAGAATCGAATTATAATTTATATGTTTCGTCGTATAATGTTTGACTTAAAAAAATAAATTATATTCGTAGAAAAATATAATTTTATTTATTAAGAAAATATTTATGTGACAATTGCAATTACAACTGTTTATTTATTAATAAAAGATTTATATCCCAGATTAAAAATATAATGGATTATGTAAATTATTTTTAAGAATGCACATATTTTGCAATCTGGTAAAAATACAAATAATAAAAAAAATAGCGAAAATTATTACAGAATAAGTTAAAATATATATGCAAAATAAAAATAAAATCCTCGTTACTCACTTAAACCGCACAATTCTTCCCCCCACCCAAACACCTTCTCGATCACTCTACTCTCACTCCCTCTCTCTCACTCTCACTCTCTCTTTTTCTTTCTCACTCTACTGTCAGTCACATTTATTTATAAAACTTCAAAGCATTCTTTCTTATCATTCTAATGTATCCATTTATGTTTTATAAGATATATTCATTCGTAAAAAATTTAAAAACAGAACATAAATATTTTTAAAACCGAAAGTAAACTATTCTAGAGAAGAATTTCCTAATAAATTGTTATAATAGGATAAAAATAGCGCAAAAAAATAATTATGAAAATTAATTTTATAATTTCATTAGTTATATTTCAAAGTAGATTTTCTTCTTATCATTAGAATAGAAAAAAGTACATAATTCTTTCTTCTTTATTAATATTCGTGTTTTCTTATTTGAGTTTACTCTACTTACGTGCGTTCCTATTATACTTATAATTATTCAGAGCTCGTAAAGAATATATAATCTATCAAATTTTTGTGAAATTATGACGTTTTAAACATTATTATGAGTCCTTCACTATAATTCCTAGTAAAACGTCACGTAAATTTAAAAAAAGAACACAAATAAAAAATGTTATCAATTATATTTAATAGAGTAAATAATACTTTATAAAAATGTATTAATACTTCCTTTCCAAAAATATTAACTTTCGAAAAGCAGCCTTCGAATGTCTGTAAAATTTCAAAGTAGTTCTTAACCAGATACTTACATAAATGCAACAGGTCGATCAATAATATACAAGTCGTACAATACTGTAACAAAACTGTAGGAATAAATAGGGATCTAAAACTTAGCATAGTCGTGTAAAAGTTATACAATTATATTAGACTTAAACTAAAATATATAATATGCAATAAGCATGCTAATAAATAGCAGTAAAGCATATCATCGTATAGAATGAAACGAATCAGTATAAGGAAGCAATTGGAAATGCTGATACAGTTCATGTTTCGTAGTATGATAGAGGATAGGGTAATAAAAATAAAATAAGCCATAAAAGAAATTCGAAAGGTTGAGGTATCTTACATAACATTGAGTGCAAAAAAATAATCTTATGAAAAATGATTTTTCGAAAGTATCTAAGGTAAGACATACCATTCTGTATATATAGATGAAAAGATAATAACTAATAGTCCTAAAATTAGTAACAAATTTTTTAAATTTTTACTAGTAGAGATAAATTAAATGATCAATGTAATCTAGATCAAATAAAAATATATAAAGATGAAAAGAAAAGTAAAAATAGAGAAAGTCAAAAAAAGATAATTAAAGAAAATGAAGGGACAGAAACGACGGAAAATAGAGATAGCAGTATACTTATGAAAACTTTACTGTCAAATTAAAACGACTACAGGTATCATCAAGAAAATGTTTGTTACGAATGCGAAGATATAATAATAATAAGCATTAAGCCGCCTTTTTCATTTGAATTTAGAATCTTACATGAAAGCATATAGTTATGGTATGTATCCCAATAAAAGTAAAAACCTAACTTCGTTGCACCCTGATACGAATTACACAAGATACGTGTTTGCAAAAGTAATTATGCATTCCCATACATAATAAGTATGAAACTAGTATTATGATTAATTATTTAAATTTGGTTACTTATTTATTTTCTCGATAAGCATATGTATATTTATCAAATATAAATTAATATTGGGCTTAATGCACAACATATTAAACGGGAAAAATATTTACCAACTATATTTTTGAAAGCATCTAATGCATCAATATATTAAAAAAATCCGAATAATTAATTAATTCTAATATACAATTAATGTACTAAACTTATACATAATATTATGAATAGAATTTCATTATATTTGACGGTGTAATGAAACATTTGTTTCAAAAATCTTTTAATAATATGCGTGTACATTCCTTGAATTCATAATTATGATTTATTAAATTTTATATCACTTTTCAGTAGATTCGCATAGATTCTCAGTAAAGTAAACTACCCTTTAAATTAAATTCAATAAAGAATTATTAGAATTACATTTAAATTATATTTCTAAATTTTACTTATAATTTTTAAAGGTTTTTAAAAAATGAAGATAATCATCGTACAAAAGTAGGTTTCTCTGTTTTTGAAATTTCTCAAATAATATTCTCTTTCGAACATAGAATAGTAAATAAATTTTAATTAAAACACTCAAATTATTATATTTTAACTTTAAAATAGATGAGATTATGAAGTTAAAACTACAATATAAGCTGAATAAAACAATTTAAGAAAAATATAGTGTCCAATATTAATCTTTTCTGATTGTTATAATTTTATGTGAATCTCGTCATTTTACTAGAATAATAATATTGAATAAATTATGGAATGCCTATATCTTATGACTAATAATGTTATATTAATTTTTGCGTGTATAAACAAGGGATTTACGGTTCCATCTGTTATAGATTCTAAATTGGAATTACTTTTATAGAACCATATATTTTAACATTTGAACTAAAGCTTATTTGTCCAAAATAATTTTGAAATTTTTAAATGTAATTTAGAGTATTATTGTGGATTAATGTTTTATTTTAAGTATTTTTTATTATAAAAAGCTAGAGAAGCAGAATTATCACATTGTGGAGTTCTTTTCGCAAAATTCTTAAAACAATATTGAACACAACATAAATAAAAAAGATAGTAAACGATTAATTAGTATGAATTACCCGTGACTCTAGAATTGAAATGCGGCAGTAATAATTACACTAACAATAACTAACTTATGAGTTTTTACACAGATTTGCAAAATTCTGTAAATAATTACTTAACGATGAGGATATACGGCAGGTACCGTTTGTGCCACACTGACCCATCGATTGATATCAAGGATCAAGATGCTAATCTCTCTAAAAATGAGAAATCTACTAGGTTGTGTATTCTGTAAATCTCTTGTTCTCTCTCTGACTTTTTTTTATTTAGCTTCAACAAGGAAGTTTGTCTTTATCTTTGTTATACTCCGTAATCATAATAACCTATATGTCACAAAATCTTGAACGTAATTCTTATATTAAGTCTTGTAGTTCTTTTATATTTCTTATTAACGAATCTTTTAACCAAAATATAAATTAATTTATATCAAATATTGCCTCCTTGTTCAGCAAGGCTGAAACAAAGTTTGTGGAAATTGATAATGTTTTATTTTTCCAACTTATGGTAATATTAATTAAAAATATTTATTTTAAAATGTATATATTTCGAAGTACAAAAGTAAATAGTAATACAGTATACCATAATAAATGATACGACAATGCACTATACATTCAAATTTTATTATTTAAAAGACACGGTATAATAATGTGATATAATACTTACAGTTAATATCCGTAATTTTATGCATGCATATGCTCTTACATATTTTATAGAATATTTCTGCACAAACATCGTCGGAACATTCACTCATACAAGTAAACAATAAAGAAAATTCTTTTATATAACATCTCATTTTCATAAATATTAAAAAATATTTTACCATTTTATATTACAATGTGAAAACAAATATTTGTTGCTTTATTTGCTTAATAACAGAGTAGTAAATAAAAGTCAAATTCATTTTCTACTATAGATGTTCTTTTATGAGCTGAATCATTTTTAAAAATGGTTCAGTTTTGATCTATGGCGTCACAATTCAAACGGATATGTAATAATATTCTTTAAGTTGAAAGTAACTCATGATATCTAAATATTAATTATTACTTTATAACTCGTATAAGAGAGTAAAAATGTTATCTTTGTCTTTGTTACCATTATTATCGAATTTTATGTAATATTATTTAGGTCTTAATATATTAAAAATTAGTATATACTTTTAAAAAACAAACTAATTTTTTATTTTTTTCATTTTATTTTATTTTATTTTCTATTAAATTTTTTATGAATCATTGTTATCTGCATTTGCAATAATTTTTCAATTAAATTCAAAATTGTAAATGATAACAAAAGACAACCAATCTATATTCAAGTAATATTATAAACAACATTATCAAATATAACTTTATAAAGTTATTATAAAATTATAATGTATCATCTATTAACAATTAATTTCGGTAAACAATGAAATACTTTCATATTAAGAGTACAAATAAATAATACAGATAATAGCCTGTTGTTTCGGTTCTTGAATAAAAAGATATAGAAGATACATTTCTGAATTTTTAACATACGCGTAGAAGGTCGAATATCATCTGAGACTTTTTATCTGATAAATATTACATATTTTATAGCAAAATTTAAATAATCAGAATAAAAATCTGTTTCTATTATAAGCAAATGCATTCGTATTTTACTATTTTACTAAATATACAATTTTACTAAATTATAACTATCATAATTATATACTATTACTATTATAATTATTATACTATTCAATAAATTGAATTCCAGTTTAAACATACAGTCAATACTATTATTGCAACTCAGTTTACTAGTACATTAAATAAATAATTTTTTCGCTTGACTAATATAATAAAATAAAATTTATTTCTAAGTAAGAAATCAACATACAAAATTTCCTAATTATATTATTTTTTTGAATATTTTTCCAAATATTTTACATTCACTTTGATTAAGTAACTTGGAAATATTTTACACTCTAAAGGAGAAATTTAGAAAATATATTTTCATAGCATGAAATGTATGAGAAATTAGATTAAAATGTACACGTCACAGACATATAAACATACAAAATTAATCAGAAATTTAATTTTTCTAAAACTATTTGTTCCAGATAATCAATTTTATTTCGAATTTATATTAATACAATTCTTTTCGTAAACTTACGTGTCTAATTTCTTTCAATTTTTTAATATTTGTTTCATTACACCCAATCTCTAATAAAATGCATACTTAATTCTAATCTTTTGATATCTTTATTAGTACTTAACAAAAATTTAAAATTTGAATTTAATATCAGCGTATATTTAATTAACAGAACTACATAAAGTTTTACAGTTTTAAAAAACGTGGACACTAAATATAATATTTTAATTTTATTTGAAAAAATTATATTAATTATTAAAAATTTACCCTCAAAATATTGTCATAAAATATATCCCCTTATAAAAAAATTAAAACTTTTAAATTAGTACCTCATAAATGTCCTTTTAAGAATCATGTATATTATGTTATAAATTAATGAAATTTTAGAAACTTAATCTATAGTTTCTTACGTATATTTATAGATAAATGTTGTTAACATAATATGTCCACTAATTTTAATTTTATTAGATGATATTAATAATTTTATAAATATTTAGTTTTAAATTAAATTAAAAATAAATATCAGAAAACGCTGAATATATAATTGTGATATATATAATAAATGCTACTTTAATTACTTCATGAATAAAATTAATTTCCATGGTTCTATTCCTTCGTCTTCTTAATTCAAAATACTAATTAAAATGAAGGTAATTCTAAGTTCTAATATGTTATTACTAGAAATAATATTTAATAATAATAATAATATTTTACGTAAATTTGAAATAATAGTTCCGTCATCAATATCATCTTAGTTAAATATCACTATTATGTTATTATTAAAGTATACCGTGAACATTTCGTAACTAAATTATAAAATATATCTTCTAGCAAAAGAATTTAATTATGGAGAAAGTAATCTCGGTTACCAGACGTACAAAACATCCGCTGGTTGGCAACGTAAAAGAAAGTGAAACACCACTTACTGCCGTTATCATGAGTAAATCAAATGAGTAAAATAGTGAACACGCCACACAAATATTTATTGTTTACGATGAAACCTGATACTCTTCTTTCTTTTATGTTATTTTCGCTTTCTACGGTTCACTTCTTAGTCAAACGATACTTTTTATGAACCTTCTTTAAATAATTTTAATACCATGTTATTATTTCAAGTTAATATAAGGTAAGCGTACTAAATTTTGCAAGAAGCATGTCGTGTGAACGATTTCTACTAAGACTAGATAAAACTATCAGTCGAATATGGATACTTAGTTAAAGTAGATCGTGCTATGTAGTTAAGTGTTTATTGTACATTATATATAGCGTGAAATTATGCAAGATGTAATTATGTAATATTAGTTTATTATTTAGTATGTAAAAGATTTCTCTTACATAGATATACTTTATTTTAAGCTATTGAAATACATAATAATAGATCATACGAATATTTGTTTCAGTAACAGCTTGATCAACAATACACCGCTTAAATTCCTGTAGCATTTCGTCACTGCTCTTTGAAAATGATGTAGTTTGGTCTTTTCAATCTTTGCTCTTCTGACTTTTTTTCTCAGTTTTATTGTCGTGAAAAAAAGTAAATGCATGTTATCTACTACTGAGTATTTTATTTCGAATATATGATATTATCAAATTTAATTTGCAATTCTACTAAAATTTGTGCTAATACAATATTTCATAATATTATCTGATTACTTTAACGATGGAGCACTCTTAAAAGCACCTATATAATATTATATTAAAGCCTCATTTAGTGACAAACCTTTTGAATCTCTAGAAATTCTTTTACTATTGACAGATATCTATATATTAAAATTGTAGATCTCTAACATCAACAATAGTCAATATAATGATCTTAGTCTTGTTTTATTTAAAACATATGATAAATGAAGAAATAAATGAAGATAGAAATTTTTTTTTAAATACCAACTGAGGGCATTCACTTACTAGATTTTAAATAGTATGTCTTTCACTGACATAAGACAATGTTATACTAATAATTTTCAAATAACGTCGGCACATTGATATTTTGCAATTCCAAAATATATTCAAAAATAATGATAGATTACAAGCTGATTGCTATTCCACCTAAAAATACCTACGTCTTTATTATTGCTCTCAATCAAAACTCATTGAGGATTTTAATCTCAGAATCGGTATTTACCTCTTTCCTATGATCTCTCTGTTGCGGCATCAACCCTGTTCTCTAATTTCAATTCTACTTCTTAGAAGGACCGCTAATATTTCACTAGTAATTATCTATAACTGCAGGATCTTTTCGTATTATCATTAACATTTGTAATGTTCATGAACAGTTCTTAGAATTTTCATATCTTTATCGGTGTTTATTCTGGCAACCACCTGTATTATCTCGGATGGTAATTTTCAGATAACACGGCGTATATATTATCTCAATATGCAATATCAGAATCGTAGTATGTTTCCTGATGCATTTATCATTAAACTTTACGCAGGTCGCAAATTAATTTGGAACCACAGAAAATCGAAAAATCGCAACATAAATCAATTCTACTTGTACTAAATAAGTACGTAAAAAATAGGCAGAATATTCGAACTGATACTTGAGTAACATGTATCGAAGAATGACCAATAGTAAGATAATGAAAGAAGAAATCTGCGTGAAATGAAAGTGTATACATTGAAACTTAAAGAAGGGAAAATCTTGATCACTTCCAGAATGGCATATGTGCCAGAGACAATCATTTTCTGCTTGAAAACAGGCACTTTTACAGTGTGCAGAAGATGTTGAACTTATTCAACTAAGAAAAAATAGGATAAATGTATGGAAATATGAGAGTATAGAAAAAGATTTCACACATTGTAGGCATATAATCGCTGATTCCACTTTGAGCAGTATTGAATGTTGGTGACCAGCGTTCCAGGAATTCAGATGATTTACGAACTTGCAGTCTGTGTTAAAGACCACACGTCACTTCGTGTTGTAGGTAATATTGCGAGTAGCCCTTAACAAATAATCACCGTTTGAAAATTAACTGTTTTCCATACAATCGCGTAGAAGAAAGAAATGACGTATAGTACATTGATCATTAACAACTCGTCATTTTAAGGCTTGTCAGTAATTGAACACCTGAATCACTCATCCACATAAACGTAGTAATATAAAAGCTACGCTTTTAAAGTTTTTTAAGAATGTCTGTCGATCTTTAGAATATTTCCTACATACAAATTCTGTAAATATTAAGTAATTATTTTCATATGAGCTGTTAAATAGAAGATTTTTAACGGTGTTCATTACTGAATAAAAACTATTAAGGATAATAAAAGCAGATTTTTTTAACATTTACAGAATTTTATTTTCCAAATATTTGATATTATAGAATTTGGTCTTTTCTCCACCAAAATTTATTGATTATGTGTATAAAATATAATTTTCTATTTAAAAAATATCATGAAACAATTCCCTTCTTTATAAATAATAAATTTATTCGAAATTTATTCTGAATGCGATTACTGCAATGCGATTGTTAATATACAAATATAAAGAATTGAAAAAATATTCTAATAAAAGAGTCAGTAATTAAAAGTAAAATATCAAAGCAAAATTCTATAAAAATTATAATTTAAAAAAATATTTAAAAGTCTACTAAAACATTATTGAGTATTTAATATCATATCTAAAAAGTAAACTAAAAACATAAATAAATGCAAAAATTGTTTTGGTTAATTATACTGTTAAATATGTGTGTTTTCTTCGATGTTTTCGTATCCCTCTTAATGCTTTCTAAAATATTTAAACAAATGTTTTGTCTCAAGATAGCGTACATACATTAATATATACATATTTGCGCATTTACAAGCCCACGTAAAATTTCTTTTTACTATTTTTGAATTTTGTCCTTAGTTCCTGAGTGCATTCATCATTTGCGATATCATCACATGTTACCTGTGCTAAATTTCTTATATTCTGTTGATTGAAAGAAAAATAAAATGCTTTTTTATACAATAAAATATTTCTTATATAATGAATGGTGAACTACAATTTTCTATTTTTAGTAGCTGAGAAAACAACATTTTTTAAGTAATTACTTCATGTTTTTCAATAACCGCGAAACTAGAAATACCTAAAATGTGAAGACTTATTTTGATTGTTTGAATATAAATTTAAATTTCTCAATTAAAAATAACTGGATACATATTATTTTTTCACATTACATTCATTATTTTGTTATTATAGAATTTGTACGATCATTAATAATATTTTTATATTTTGTTTTATGAAACCCTTTACATATATATATATATATACTTCTATTCATGCAATTCCTAAATTGTTATTAAAATTTTCACTATAATATTTTCTTTATAAAAATTTAACTTCATAATAATGAACAATAATTTTCTTAATTAAATAATTTAATTATAATAAACAAAGTGCAATGGGTTCAAAATTTTAGGAGCATATTTAATTACAAAAATATAAAATGATAAATTAAAAACTGATGAAATAGAAGTAGAAAGTGTCATTCATATATTCAAAAAATATTTTATAAAATTTGATATTGAACACTGGTTTAAATAACTGTTTTACAAAACTAATATAAATAAATATTTTTCTAGAATATTCATAACATACTTAAGAATATATATATATATATATATATATATATATATATATATATTATACAGTTGTCAAATGAAATTGCAGTGGAATAAAAATTTTACTCTTCAAAAAGTGTATTACAGACTAAGGCTTGCATACATATTATTCAATACTTTTAAACAAATACTATCATTACATTTTTATTTCTTACTAACTTTAAAGAAACTTAGAATATATTCTAGGGAAAAAATCAATTGAAATTCACTAAAATAATATATTATTTTAGTGAAGCCGAAACTTCAAAAGGCTATAAATTTATATTAGTGTGCAAATAAATATATAAATTTTATTTTGTAATTATATTTCAACGACGTATCGAAATCGAAACATTCAGAAAAAGACAAGGACTCTAAATAAAAGAATACAGTCTGTGAAAAAATGAAATTAAGCATGAGCGTGTAAATTAATTATGGCTCCAAGATGAAAAAATTACTAAACCATAATTTATGCTTTGATATAAAAATCTTAAAAATGATTTTTATTTATAGATATAGCACGCAAAATTAAAATAGTAAATATTAATAAATTTAATTACTCTTCTTCAGTTAACTCTACTGCAAGCAAACTTAAGCAAAATAAATATTTTTTTCATTTGAAATTCACTCTCATTTATAATTCATTATATTTTTCATTCGTTCATTTATCATTGTATACTGTACAACTACAATATAAGACTCTACATAATATATTAAATTTTCGGTGTTACAAAGTAATAGTTACTTAATGTTTAAGAATGTTTATTTCAAATTTTGTTGAAATTTGAACCTGTACTGATGAGTTACATCTATAAACTAATTTTAACAAATAAAAAATTATAATTTTTATCTAAATATTCATACGCACCTTAGAACCCAAACAGTAATTATTATAAATTTAATGACAATTATCATATTGGTAGAAATATATATTTGTAGAAAAGAATTTTTACTTTTACAACACTGTATAGTGATATCAATTTCACGTTAACAGATTTTCAAATTATATACCTGAAGACCATCTACGAGAAATAGAGAAGAAAAGAGGATAAAATAAGAATAGAGTAAGATGGATAATATTGGCTTATTGCCAAGCCTGTTGAATTGAACGCCTAGGGAGCGATAAAGCGAAGAGAAAAGAGACCAGAAAACAAATAAGACGAAGAAAATCGTAAGATAATAGCAAAGTAGCTACTTGGTGATAATTGCTTAGCACAGGTTATGTAATTGGTTGGTATACATCTCGAAATCTCTTAGATTACTTATATTTATTTTCATATCCCGTATATAGAATGTTTAAAACCATTTAACTTTGTCATGCCGAAAGACATTTCTTACTACCTTCATTTTCTTCTTTTATTCCTTTAAATATAATTCTTCTATGCGCCTTATTTTCAAACACTCTGAATTAGTCTTATCTGTACATACGTATATATAACATAAAATAATGTTTTTATTAAAATTTCAATTTAATAGCATTTCTAATATTACCAGAAATAGTTCATGTATTTTTTAATATTTTCTACTTTATTTATAAAATAATTTAACTACTAATCGAATTTATATAAACCGAAAAACTAGACAATTGTAATCGCTTTTTCTACTAACACAGACAGTAAGACAGTATCTTAAATAATATAAACTATATATTACAAATATAGTCTAGTTTGCATTTCGTATATATATATGAAACCATAGAAACATTAATTATATATATTATATATATATATATATATATATGTATATACATGAAATCGTTAGCGTATCTCTGGTTCATCTATATAACTTGCAGTAACATTCACATGAAAATCATAAATTCTTCCCAAGAGTAAAAAGTTAAAAACCCGCAGAAGGTAAACTTTCATCTTCATATACTCGAAGAGAGTTATGTAGAACATGTCACATTTTCTTTTTGAGCCTGTTGCTTTAAACCGAAACTCTGAGCATAGCTAATGGCTTCAAGCGACAGCTCCATCCTGGCATCTATAGATTAGGTTATCCTCCGGATTCGAAAAGCGCATCATTCTATGGTATCTAGCTTTCTTTACCGATGGAGCATCTCGGTACATGCTTTCCGCCTACCTGAGCTTAACGGATCGCCACCCCAGAGCACTCAAACGGAAATTGACTGACAAGAAACTATCTTAAGCGAAAGTATGACTAAGAAGTAAGGATACTTCTAAAATTTACTGTTCACCCGTGTCTCTGTGGAAATTGTATTTCCTCTTATTTAGAGAAATTCATCAATTTCTATTTTACACTTTTTGTTCTGCTTGTAATTATATAAATTAAAAAAATTACTTATTGTTAGCTAGTAAAAATATAAATATATTTGGCATATTAAATTATTTACTAAATTCTTCTCCAACTTATTATATCAAAAATATAATTAATACAACAAAGTAATATGTCTAAGTTAAATCACAATTCTTTGAATAATACTTATAATCCTTATTCTTGTTTTAAATAATTGTTAGTTACATTGAATTACAAAAATAACCTTGAATTAAAAATATAAACTATACGTAAATTTTATCTTAAATAATTACATAGTAATTCCTAATTATAAAAAATTCTTTTTTATATTTTCTTTTATAAATTTTATAAATTTTATTTATTTAAAAAAAGAAATCAATATTTTTCCGATTCTCAACAAAATTTTAGGCTTCTGGATACACTATTAAAACCAATTATTATTTTGTATGATATATTTCTAAAATTTTAATTTAAATATTTTAAAATTTCCTAAAATCTATTTTTCACTGCTCATGTGTTACTTACATAAACAACATTACGCAATGAACTGTTTATTAGAAATATTTCATTCGCCTATATTTAAAGGAATAACCAAATTCAATGTGGCATGCATTTAATATCCTTTTATATTAGACATTCAATGCACGAGTTTAGGATTGAGTAAAGAACTTATGTTGATACCTCTCATTTACGTAAATCGATTTCCGTAATATTCTACCGTTTTCAGTTTCGTAAACTATATTTCTCAAATACAAGCCAGTATGAAATCAAACAACACATTTATATATATTAACAGCTGCATAAAATATATTATTCTAGTAAACCAAATAAATATAATATTTCAACACTTTAATTAACTAAATATGTACAATCTTTGATTTAAATGAACAACTAAATATTTTATTTTTTAAAGAAATAATATTTTAAAAACAATATGTACGCCATTCAATGGTTCTATATAAAATAATAAAATTAAAGGTTTTACTAAAAAATATAACTAATTTTAAATCTAAATTAAAATTATATAAATAATCAATTTATAAGATTATATGAAAATTAGATCACGAATTACATAGTTGATGATAAATTAAGTAAATGCAGATAATATATAAACGAGATTAACTTATTTTCTTACCATTAAAGTATTTATAAAGAAAAAAAAATAAAATTAGTGGAAATTGTAATTGGGTATGTAATTTTAATTATATCGAATTATATTAAATATGTGTAAAAAAATGAATCTGCTAAACCATAAAATTACCTTTAATATTTATAATTAGCGTCAATTCTATAATAATGCTGTATGAAGTTTGAGAAAAACATTTATTAAACAACAACAGTAATAAATGAATATGATATGAATTATAAAATTTTAGTAGACAATATTTACAACTGATAAATGGGTATATAATATCAATTATTTTAAAAAATATCAAGTAAAATTTTATTGTATAAATCAAAAGAAATCGATATTTGATTTTTTATGTAAAATTAGAGGTGAAAAATTAGAGAAAATGTGTACAATATAAGGTTAAAAATGAAAAAGTATATTGAATTCAAACAAACTTGTACACAGTAAGTGCATTGCTGAAAATAGTCTCTTCTGTTTTGTGAAACATTTAAACTGATCATTATATCGTGCATGCAGTGCTAAGCTTTTTCTCTCTTGAAGTAGTATCTATTAGTTTTCTTCTCTTGTTCTGTTTCATTTTTTCTTACATTCTTATCATCCATAAAGAAGTTATTTTGTGCTTGAGAATCCGCAATATTTTATATTGCGGCTTGTATATTTTCATATTTTATATTAGAAAAAATGAAACATTAGAAATTTCAAAATTGCTGATCTCAATAAAATATCTTATAATCTATATTGTAATATCCCGTAAAATTCAGTTTATTAAAATGCTTAAAGATAATTAAATCATTATTTTCGTTTAAATATAATTTTTACATTTTGCAGTACAAACTAAAATTTTATTCTTTTCAATTTCAATGTAATTAATACTATTAAAAATATTCATTTTATATTTGTACATGTAAGTTAAAAACTTATGTATACTTAGTTAAAAATGTATTTAAATAGACTTCAACATTAATAATCTTTAATTCCTTAGGAAATTTTGTATATATAATTACTGATGAAAATATTATAATTTCTTAATTTCTTGTTATATATAAAAGAATAAGTATCAAGATCAAAATTGAGAACATATTGCTGAATAATATTGTAAAAATTAATAAGAAAAAATTTAAATCAAAAACACTGTATGCATTTATTTAAAATGAATGTGTAAAAAAATAATTTACTTTTAAATGCTTAATTCAACTAAATAGTTGAACAATTTTATTTTTATACAATTTTTATACAATTTTAGATAGTTAACAATATTATAATTTTCTTATATTTATATATAATATTATATAATTATAATGGTCGTCTAAGTCTAGACTAATATATTATATATATATTCTTAAGAAAATAAGCAGACTTTCCGACTTTTACTTTTTACTACATCAGATTCTTTAAAATACTGCAAATTTGTATTATATATCTTTATTTATTTTCATCAAGCAGTTGTATTTAACAGTACAATTTCTCTCTACTAATCTTTTTTTTCACGTCTACTTATTACTTATACTGGTAACTCTCTATAGTGCCCTTTATTTCTTGAAGAACTTTAAAAGCACAAAAGTAATATAATATAGGCCATCAACGCCCTCAATATATTTTATTTGGCTTTCTTGTATCTTATATACTCTTTTCATCATTCTTCTCTTTTTGGCTACAGATTTTCCTTCATAAACACTAACCCTCTCTTTTTCACTTCCTTTTTTCCTATATTATGAATATTTAAAAAAATTTAAACAACAGCTATTCTCAACATTATTTCAATTCTTCTTATACATTATATATTTGTTTCGATTTCTAAAATTTATTTAAAATATATCACTTGTAAACCGAATTTAATCTACCTATCTTTAATCTATCAAGAATTTCAATAATATTATAAATATTATTACGTATACTATACAATTTATATATTTAGTGTTATTGTTTAGTTTTATTATTTACTTTTATTATTATATTATATAATTTTTCAAATACTTAATAATTGAATATGTCAGTTTGAAAATATCAAATATGAAAATTTTAAAAAACATATAATACATGTAGAAACTTCGGACCATCACATATGCAAACCAGAAAACGAGTTCATTTTTATGATAATTTATAATTTGAAATGTAATATTTGTATATTTAATTATTAACTTCATATGCACTATATATTTTTAATGTATTAATAATATGAACGTTAATTTATATATAAATTTATTCACATTTCAGCATATCGAAATTCCAAAATAGTATCGTATATTAGAGGATTCATTAATTGATGATATATAAACAATAGTATTTAAATTATTTTTGAATTAATACAATTTTATAATTTTACTATAATTTGTAAATAACTCCATTTCTAATATTTAGGAGATTCTTAATTTTATTCATTTATTTATTTTATCTAATATTTAAGAATAATCAACTAGATGATTATTTCAAACTTTTTTATAACTTATTATGGTGTTAAAACCACAACAGCGCTCATCATTTAAAGTAAACTCAAAACCTCGTAACATAGTTAAAGTTTGTATATATGAAGTTGAATTACTTAAGATAGAGATGCCGACCGCATGCACAAGATCAGCAATGAAATTTAAACTCAGTTGAAGTACTTGTACAAGATTCCATGGAATATAGTAATCTACTGAAAAGTATTCAGTTTCTTATTATTTACATTAATTATAAATATTTAATAGTATCGAATAACTCAAATTCTTTCAAATTTGTATACCTTCAAATTTAATTCTTATAATCGTAAGTTTAACAGTAAAATCTATCATATTTGAAAAATGTTTCCCAAGTGTTATAATAATATGAAAATCTTGTTTTGATTTTATTTAACAATTATTTGAAGTTTGCAAGGTTTATGATATTTATCTTTACGTCAAAAATCAGTTTGTACATCTTTGCATACATGTATAGATCAGTACTAATTGTATCTTATTATGCGATTTTTATCTAATATTCTTTTGTGTATAACAATTTTCTTATTTTCTTAATATCAAATATTCTCATACTTGCTCTGCCATAAGAGCAAACATAGTATTAGTGAGAAACGCTTTCTAATGCTACTGTCAAACTTCTAAAGGGAGTGTTTAATTTCATATTGCTTGAACTTGATTACATTGTTAAAGGAAAAAACGAAATGAAATTCAATCAATTTACTAATCTAAACTGTTTTATTTTATTACAAATTTATTAATAAATATAAATTCTCTAATAAATGATTATATTTCAAGTTAATTTCATGGAAATTGTATGATAGGAAGTACATACATTATTAATTTACAAAAAATAATTAGCTTTAAAATTTCAAATAAATTACATTATATAAATACAATGAAGAACAATAAGGACAGAAAAATAATTCTGCTTTACGACCTAAATTCTTTGTCTATTAATAAATCCTTTAATAGATCTGATCTATCTAAGATTATAGATTAATACGAAAATTAATCGGAATTCCGAAATAAGAACACTCATATTTACTACTACATAAATTTGTCATCGATAATATTCTTTTTATGTAATTTTTATTTATATTCTATGTACAAAATGTAAGTAAAATCTACGCAATGTTGAAAATTCGATTACATTTATAAGAAATTTTTCGAAGTATTATATGTTTTATATTTAGTAGATATTAGAAAACGTAGAAAAAGTAAAGTGGTTGAATTTTTATGTTTTCTATAAGAAATACGTATTCTTTAGGATTTTCATGTGTAGCAAACTTTTTCTATAGATGACATAAATTCAAATAAAAACAAATTTTTATTTTAGGAATATTATTCGTAAAAGTAACGTATCCAGGTTTGTTAACAATAAACGCAATTTGCTGAACCTTCTATTCTTATACATTTTACCTATAAAATCAATGTCACTTTTCATATCTAATATTTGTTACTTGAATATTAATGAATTACTTTATATAACACCAACTGTAATACAAATGTTATAAACAGTAGTTAGTGTTGAAACATAAGGAAATAATATAAATAAGCAAAGATGTTTTTTGTACTAAATTATACTTTTTATCTATTATAATGTGTAAGTCTCAAATGTATAACGTTTTTTCAATTGAAACCTTATAAAAAATAACAGTTACAAAAACTGAAAAAAAGTAAATATATTCAAAAATCAAAAATTAAAATTTCTTAATAACTAAGCATTAATTTGTAAATACATAAAAATTTAGAAAGAAAATAAGAGAATAAGATTATTCGGCAACTGTCCACATCTCTCACCTACTTTGAAATTTTGAGAAAATTAAGAAATTAAATAAAATCAAAATAATTATCCTAACGTACTTACTATATAACATGTAAACTTAGTGAAGATGCTTTCTGGGAGAGAAGCGGAAAATTGTGATTTTTTTATTACGTAAGCGTGATTTTAGCTTTAAATCTAAATCTAGGCTTATTATCGCAACACTTATTACGATACGCAAATATTGATTATTATATTTAATATACAAAGTCTTTATGATAGCTTATATTTTGAAAAGTAAAATAAATACGTGTATAATATAAAAGATCGTTGTGAAGAATAAAAACTTACCAAATTACAAAAGATATTTACTGTGACTATGAATTGTACTGTCTGAAAAAAGTGTTAAAGTGAATGTTAAATTTTATAAAAAGAAAGTTTTCTGTTTTGTGAAATAAATATATTGCGTAACTATTAATAGTATCGAAAATTTGATGAAAACAAAAATGATTTCCTTATCAAGTTTATTGTATGGCTAACTAGGAAGTAACCTTACTGCTTTATGGCAAAAAATGTTTATGCGATAACTTATGAGTCGTTGCACTTCACTTTTCTGAAGAAAAGAGACAATAATGCGCCTTGTGCTAACAGGTATGGGTAACGACATGTTTGTTGGAATCAAGCACATATGTATGATTACTGCATTTGAACCGCAACGACACGCTGCAATTCAAAGCATCGAACTGCGCAAGTACGAAATATAGTAAATACTAGTCACTGAACTAGAGGACCACAGTAAGACCGTTACCAGGCAACCTCCTCGCCTAACATGTAATGCAGCCTAAACCTTAAGGCGTGAGGCACGAAATTAACATTCGATTTGGCAACTTCTGAACCTCTAGACACTAGGATTTTTATAAATAATCTTATCCGAAAGTATATACCGGTAAACTTATGCATTCTTGTTAATTATTAACCTATAATTCTTAACAAATTTATATAACATTTTAAGAATTAAAAGATATAATGCACAATTGCTATATTGTTTGTAATATGAAAGCATGTCCTCAAAATTTAGTAATAAAATAAAATAATATATAATATATTTATGATCAATAATAGAAAATACTTATAAAATCTTTGTTCTTTATATTTTTAATTAAGCATAAAATTATGAGAAAAATTGATGTCTTAAATATTTCTATCAATATTTTTTTAATCAGCTACAAAAGAAAGCAATAGGAAGAATACTTAAAAACATAGTGAAAAATTTACTTGGGAAAATGTAAATAATCAAAAGAAAATTCAGTTCACATTATATAAAAAATGTAAATAAATCATATTTCTATTGCTTAATATATTATTAAGAAGATGCGAATTCTTCACACGAATTAATAAAGTGATTCAAAGTACTGTGAGTTTATAAAAAGAAAGATTATGCGCAAATATGCCATTGAAAAGATACCAATAATAGTACAAATAATGAGAATCACGAAATTCAGTTACTGTTTAAAATTAAGTCAATTTATTGTGAAAGTGAAAGAAGTAAAAGAACTAATACTGAACGTAAAGAATAAAGTATAATATATTAAAATGATAAACTTGAAGAAAAATGCACAATATAAAACGTATGATATAATTATGAGATGAAAATGAATGGCCGTGCAAATAAATGTCGTTTATTGTTGTTGTTGTTGTTGTTGTTGTTTTTGTTGTTAACTTAGTAAATGAAAAAATCAGGAAACAATGAAGAGCAAAGAACCGCATAAGTCGACCGCTATCACAACATAAAAACTTGTACTTATACAACTATCAATAAATACCTCTTAGATTTATCGACTCTACTTTTTATTGATCAAAATATTCTAAACTTAATATGATTCCTAAAACACACTAAGGAAAGCTCATATCGTAAAAAACGATTATGGTATAAGTTACCCTGTAATGCCAAAGTAGTCTTGAATTGCCAATGTGATCAAATCACATTTGATCACACATTAACTCATTATTATTATTTGTATTAGAATTTAGTATATTAACGCTTAATTTTATAATATTAAGAAAATTCTCGTATGTAACAGATACTTAACTTAATAATAATTTATTACATTAATATAAATGGAACGTGATTCTTCCTTTTAGAAACATTTATATTATGTTATAAAAACTATTTCCTTTGACATATTACTACTAAACACAAAAGCAAGTAGTATGAAAATGTATATTCATATATTCTTTAAAAGTAATCAACCATACGAGAGTACCATAGGTTACCATTTTGTCATTTCAATTAGTTTCTCAATATTTCCGGCATACGAAGACTTCTACTGTCGAATTTCAAGAAACTTTTCAAAAGTACGAAAAACTATATAAATCGATTTTCGTGTGCAATTTATGCTCTATTCTAACTATAGATACCATATACTTGTATGTATATAGTCTACCGTGAACATCTGCTTTCACCCATGTATCCTTCTATGAAATCAATTAATGGGGAGCTCCAGCCATTAAACAATCGATTGCGGTAACATCAATGCGAATTTCGTCTACCAAGTAATATTGAGTAACACTTTCGTACTTTCTTTATCTTTCTCTGACTTTGCAAAATAACCAGCTTCTTTAATGAAAAGTAATTTGTTAATAAGTTAATAAGTAATGTTTTTTACAAGCGACATATAGAAATTAAATGAATTGTGTAACAGATACTTTTTTCGTACTTACATATTTACTATAACTTTTTCAAATTTCATGTTCTTCAATTTAAATAATACCAATTTACGCACTCTTTTAATTAATTGAAATTAGATTTTCACAATTTATAACTATATAATTATTTATAAAAGAGAATCTAATATAGATAAAAATATTTTAGAAATACATACATAAAATCAGAGAAATATTATGAAAATAAGTTTATCTCTGGCCATGATCATTATATATATTGTACAGTTTCAATAATTGAAACACGTTGTAACATAATAATTAAATTTAAATATATATATACATGTGCATATTTGTAGAGTCAAAGCACTATTGTCATAAAAATAGCATGCAAATACTAGAAATTTAATGAATCCTAACGAGATGACTTAATTAGAGAAAAGTAAAATGCTGCTGCGTCCATTTGATACCAATTTTTCAGTTATAAAGTCTGGCAGCAAATAGATCTAACTGGATTACTTCTGCTTCAAAGTAATTCAAAATAATTATAATTAAATAAATGCCTTAGTTTTACAAACAAAATTAAATATAAGTAAAATTACTGACATCGTTGCAGTTCAGAAATTTTTTAGGGTGAAAAATAATTTTTTATTGCTCTTAAAAGAAAGAAAACAATGGTATATTCTAATAACCTTATTACAATAGTCATAGATCTTGTACTAGACTTGTACAAGTGATGTATTGCCGTATAATGTATGATAAATAATGGATCAGTAAATTCCAAGAAAAAATGAAAAATTTGCAACACATATATAGTATATATCATTTGTGGTGATTTTGTGAGTAAAATATCTAGATTTAAAAATACTATGGGTTTGAATATGCCTTTATACTAGAATTCATTAGCTTTAATCCATTCTTTCATTGACCTTTAGTATACTCAGTTATAAGCATCATTCTGACGATGGAACTTCTATTAAACTGATTCAAGCTACTGTACATACAACTTTTATCAGTACATCATTTTCCAATTACAGAATCATTTTTTAGATATAGAAGCGTAAAATATGAATCTTTCAAAAAGAACGTTACCAAAATAAATATTGATAAATTATCTTAGCCATTAGATCAAACTCAGTGAGCTCTAAATAGGATATTGGATGATCTGATTTCTCTAAGAAAGCTGTATTACTTATAGATACAATAAAGCGTTTCATAATCTAACTTTCTGATAATAAGTATGAAGAGCAAGAAAATAGTGTAAAATAATTGCGTTTATTCACTAACTAATAAAACCGAATAAAAATTAAAATATTTTAATTATTCTGGAAGTTGTAAAATAATTTTCAATAAAGTTGAGAATGTTTCTTATTTTTTAAAAAGAATACTTAAGAAACTGTCTGCTCATATTCTAGTAAAAAAATGATCCCAATATGAAGGAAGTTTTAATAGTGGTAATTTAGGAATCAATACTGAAATGCCAATAAAGAAACAATATAATGATATTCTGTACAATTTATTATGAATTATTATTCTCTGATTATGTATATAATACATAAAAATCATAAATAATATCGCTTTGTAATTTTTAGAAAAACGAAAAGTCTTCAATTCTATAATTGAATAAACTATTATATGGAAATTAAAATCATGCTATTAAGAGATACACCTAGTTTCTGTATACGACAAAAATTGAAGATATAGTATTTCAGATTTAAATATGAATCTGAATTTAAACTACAGTATTTTCTTATCGTTATCTACTATCAGAAGCCTCGGTTTGAATGATTATACTTAATACCATACAAGTTTATGAGATCCACGTCTCTCCATTAATAAAATAATACCTTTAGAAATGGTTTAAGTAAGTGTTATAGACTATACTTATATTTATATAATGTATGTATAAAAAATTACATTATGTCTATCATAGATTGCTTGATCAATTACTCAACGATAAAATTATTACGTTACACAATTATTAATAGGACACCACATTATATTCACGTATATGTGTACCAGTATAAACAATGATAAATCCAGATTCTGTCTCCTATAAATATGCATCTCATAATGCCCTTTAAATTTTATAGCAATATAAAGAATAAACAGCGTCGGAAAGATATACTATAACAAAAGAAAATCGATTGATCAGTTCAGACAACACTGTATCTGATGGTAAACGATGATAATATTTAATCGGTGATTGCCAATTTAAAGCGCTGCACTTTTGACGGAAAATGAAAAATAAAGAAAATGAAAAACTAGTGCACTAAATCGATAAAGTAGCAAAATATATAACATAATTAAAGTCAATTTATAAATAATAAAACAATCATCTAGGAAATCTAGATCCTTCCTAACAGATCATTGAATTATGTATCTTCTCCTTAACTGCTCACTCTAGCGATTTACTAACAAAATAATATTAATATTTGCAAAATATTTAATTAAGTACGAAAATAAAAATTAATTCATGTTTTTACAATCAGAAAGACGTTAATTTTTCTGAAAATTGTGTGGGTATTCTTTTTCAAAGATTTTTATAAGTATTTATCTTAAAATATCTTCTACTAACGCACAGTTTCATTTTTTAAACAATTATATAAATTTAATTATTTTTTAATTATTACTAATAATTATAATTATTTTTTAAATAAACTATGAATGTTACTTTGGTAGCAAAGTTGGTTTTGCAAATAATCAATTAAAATAAGTAATCTTGCTCAATTGTATCAATTTATTATTTCTCTTAGACTAGCAAATAAAACCAAATTAATAAACCATAAATTGCTTAAGTGATTGATATTATCTCTAAACATTAAATAAAATTCTATTAGTGTAAGGTAGTGAAAATTATGAATTTTAATAGTCTAAATAAATCAATTAAAATACATAAAAAAATAATAAATAATATAGTAAACAATAAAATTACATAATATATTTCGAAAAAGACAGTATTATGAAGAGTATAATTTTTAAATATTGTATTAATATAAAAATCTTATTGCATTCTTACAAAAAATTAAACTATGTAAAACACTATGAATTCTCAAGTAACAAGGAACTTAAGAAATACACATTATAAAATTTCTTTTTATTTTAAATTTTCTAGTATTGATACTTTAAATATAAATGTAATTAAATTAACAATATAACAGATTAATTAAAACTATTTTACGAAGGACTAATAATTAAAAAAAGTCATATAATTATAAAGTCTATATAGAAAAAATTATAACTAAGAAACGAAGAAATGGTTATGATTATAATCTTAAAACAAAAATATTAATTTTACCATATTTTACCGTTTTCAAAATTCTTCAAAAATGTATAATAAAAATTTGAAAATTAGAAACGTCTCAAATACAAAGAAATTAAAAAATATATTAACTTACATAATCAGAGATTTCAAGAACTTTATATGTTACCCGAAATTTTAGAGACCGTTAAATCATTCAAATTTCCATAAATTGATAAAAACCTAAATAAAATATAATATAATGTTATACAATAATATATAAAAAAGACATCGAAAAACTATCTATTTCCAAATTTAAAAACTATAAAATTAGAATGTAACTATATAATATACTATAAAGGAATTACGGTGTTATGATAGAGAATATGATTATATAATTAACGAATATATAATCATAATTACATGTAATTTACTGAACTTCTTGTATTTGTGTAACAATGAACATTCATGCAAAAATCGAACTGCAAAAATCAATTATTATTTATTAATAAGACTTTTCTAAGTGAGCAATATATTGTTATATTTCTTATATAAACAAATAAAACTGATTTATATAAGCTAACAAACCAATTTCTCTTAAAAAATATATTTTGAACTTGATTTGAAATGAAATCTTATAAAAATGAAATATCAATTATTCAATAATAAATTATTATCCAATAAAATTATAAATTATTGTCAGTAATTTTTAGTAAATATGTAAAATGTCAATCATTAATCTTAATAGTAGCAATTACTTTTATAAATAGATTTATCATACAACTTTTTGCAAACTATTTACTAAAATTTCCACGGTGAATAATAAGTGACCAAGGAAAACAATAGCGTTTTCACGAATCTTTCGAATCAGAAGGCATAGTCAGGTTCTGATACTCTCGTGATTGAATAAATCCTGAATTATTTTCTCGGTACCAGATCTATCAGGATCTAGCAATCATTTGTTCAGCTCTGAGATGCGTGCTTACAACTACTGCACGATCAGCACGTGAGAGCAACGAACGCGAAACTGGAAAATGAGAGACAGGAAGCGCGCGACTCTCGACAAAATCAATAGTCACGAATCGCGATCTGTCGGTGCTTCATACTAAGTATGACTTCGCGAAGTTGCAAAGAGATGAATCTAGAAATGAAAGAGAAAAATTTTAATTTTTATACATATGAGCATATTATTTAGGTAAACGAAGTATTCGAACCCTCTAAGCTAATACATTTAAATTTAATTGGGCTAATGTTAAAGAAATTATAAGAAATACCTTTAATTATAATTTACAAATAAATTGGACTATCTGGATGTATCTTTAATTTATGCAAGATCTAAGATTTGAATTCATCTTACGTTATATATCTTACGTAGATAAATAAGTTAATAATTCTGCAATTACTACGTGATAAAAAATTATAAAAATATAGCTTTTTAATAACTTAGTTTGTATAAAGATAACTATTACAAATAAGTAATAAATTTCTAGAATTAAAACTAATAGGACTTAATTTTTATCATTATTTGTTGGATCTGACAGCGTAATATTTGATCACTAGATTTTACTTTTCATAATGATTATAGTCAATAGTATTCCGCTCATTATGTCTGTAATATTTACGTATACAATTCAGAATTTATGTTTAATCATTACTAAACTTTACCTTATATTTTACATGAAAATATAGTTATACAAATAATATTAATTTCAATAAAATTTAATATATTAATATATTAATATATAATATATTATTATTAACATAGTCTATAATCGTATGGAAACATTAGTTTCTAAACAATTTAATTTAAGTATAAGCTAATACTATTTACGAAAGTACCGCATAAACACATTGTGATTTTCGTTGTTATATATTTGTATTAAATTAAATTAAATTCTTTGTATAATTAAAATAATTCTGCTATAAGTGACGGATCAAATTCATTCGTTACTGCTTATAAAGAAAGGCTTAACATTATTTCAAATTCAATAAGTAATAATGATTAATACACAGTACTGGTCATTCTGTAAAACTACTAACGAGATGACTATTTCATTAAGCGTAATTTTTTTTAATATTTTACAATACTTTCAGTTATTATAATTTGTTATAAGGTAAAAATTTTGATTTGTAATTTTTTCATAAATTAAATTAAGATTTCAATTTCTTTTTTTATTTTTTCTTCTACATTCATACACTTCACGAAAGGTCTTATTATAAAATCTCAATGTTAATATATCCATAAACATACTGAATAACTTTATTATTTTTAGTTGCAATATACATTGTCTTACACTTATTATTGATAATAGATGTTATTAGAATGTAAATGGTGCATTCTATTCATTTATTCAAAAGAATTCTATTATAGATGCTATCGTTTGATTCTTACAGTCCAGACATTAATTATTCACTACTGAAATGTTGTTCTTTTTAAACACTGAATTACTAACTATTTAATTGTATGAGAATCTGTTGGACTATAATCTGATTAAAGAATATTCTGCACAAAATATGTTCTGCACAAAATATGAAAAATATTATTCAAACTTTTCATAAAATATTACAAGATGTAAAAAATAAAAATACTTTAAACTGTTTTATCTTTTTTTCATGAAGACTCGATTAATAACTTCTCAAATATCTAAACTATGATTTACATTATTATTCATTTTCTTTAATTTCTCAATAATTTTTTATAACATTACTAGGCTTAAAATATATTTACGAAAAAAGCAATAAGTAATTGATAAATAGTATTTAAAATATTTTTATTTCATTCAAATTTTTTATTACATGAAATTAGAATATATTTTCGCTTATTTTAAAATATTTCACTAAATTAGATCATCATCCAATGTTTTCTATTAATATGAACTTTGTGTTGGTATTAATTATTATGTGTACTTGTATATGAATTTCATATAACATATACTAAAAATATTCATAGCATGATATTATAAATTAATAGTATTGAAAGTAATGCAATTTTATACTATTTAAATAGTAAACTAAATAAATTAATATTTACTTAATGTAGTAAAAGTTATCTACCTTATTTTATTCTTCTGTATAAGATAAATTGATATAAAAGTAAAAGGCAACCAAAGAAACAATCGAAATTTTGAAAGAATATTTCAAGTACAAAGAGAACAAGGAAAGAAAGGGTATTCTAGCAGAAACAACGCAGTAGGAAACGAAAATGTAAAAAATGAAGAAATAGATTATAGAGCAGTATAAAATTGAACGAGAGAAAAAAGAAATTTAAAGAGAATGAATGTAAGACTCGATACTAGTAGTCATAGAATACTATGAAGTGTGTACTTTTTCTATCTAATAAGTAGTATCAAAACCGAAATTGTATTGATCTTTATAACTATCGCACGGAAATGCGTATCGCAGAAGCTCGTATTCTATCATAAATTAAATGTTTGTCATAAATACTTTACGCGATGTATAAGATTCTTCCCATTAATTTTTCAGTAGAGTTATTCTATTTATACTTGATATCATTATTATTTTTTACAGGTTTTGCGATTGTCTTTCTCACTTACGGCATACTTTAATTCACAATAAGAAATTTCAAATCGTAATTATGTCTTACTGAATGTTAAAATAAAGTTTTATAAATTAACTTAACAATTTTTTAACATATTATTTTAATTATTAATTATTCAATATATAAGTAATTTACAAATATATATTATTTTAGTAGACTGGATTAATTTTTGTAATGTTTAAAATATTGACACTTTCAATTAGATCATTCAATGTTTATTATATATTTTACTATACATTTCTAACACTTCGTAATAATGTATTAAGAAACTGTACTACCTATAAGAATTACATGATTAAAGTAAAGCAGATAGTTTCAAATGAAGGAAATCTCTGAATCAACCAGAATTAGTTTAGTATTTCTATCATTCCTGATTTATTTAAATATTCGCAGGAATATCAATTGCACGTAAATTAAATAAAACAACCCGCATAAAAAATTGCATGAATATGATTGAATAAGTAAAATATTTTCAAAAATAAATCTTGAGATCCAGTTAATAAGTTGAAAATGATGTCATTTATATTGTTCAAATAAAAATATTCTGTAAAAATGGAAATGTGATTAGAAAATTAATTTTTTTTTAAACATATTGACATGCATGAAGGCACCTTTGTCAAATGCATTGTGGGACCATTACCTAGAGATGCTATAAATAAGATGCAGAACGAACATAGTAAGTTTCATAGTAGGGTACTCAGGTAATCGGACAGTCTGAGAAATGTGCAGTCAAGGAGTCGAGCAGTAGGGCAGCCAAGGAAGACAACCAAGGAGACGAAGATTGGAACAGCTGGTGGTTCGACTTGCGATAAGGGACATCGCTCTGTATCTACCGTCCCCGATGTACCACCTGCCGATCGGCATATACTACTCGATGACTAAACTGATTAGCCCTTTAAACTCAGTGTTATCTTTATCCTTGACTTATCTACTCAAGACTGTGTCACTCGAAGTCGCTTATGAATGATAGATGAACCTTTATACGTAACAATATCTAGTATATTCAAGCTGCGTACTACGTATGTATGTATTACACATATATAATTTACTGATTATAAAATCTAAATTCTTAAAAAAAATTTTGAGTTACTTTTTGAAAATGAATTTAAATGAACGATAAAGTCCCATTTTGTAACTATGTATGACTTGTAGTTATATTAATCTTGAAATTTATATTCTAATATCTTTATCTATTTTATTATTAAGTTATTGTAACATAAATACAAAAAGGAAAAATGATATTATTTATTGGATAAATGAAACTTAATCGTCAAATGTTTAAGTATGAATTTCATCTCTGCTAAATTATTTTATTTCAGCTCTGTAATTACTTAAAATAAACTCAAATTTTTGAGACAAAAATATAGAATAATATCTTCTAACTTATTTTAATTAAGCCAATATTTTATTCATGTTCATATCTACATTGGAAATTTTATTGTTCCCGTACAGATTTATTTTCGAGTAAGTGATAAAAGAATTCTAATAATTACGTTTATTCTCACTTTACTTTCAATATAACTTACAAAGAAGAAGATTATAGATCTTCTTTAAAACAAGATTTTCATTTGTGTAATTCATAAATTTTCGAATCGAGTTATTTTTAAATATCACAGGAAACACTTATATAATAGAGAAAATATGTATCATAATGAAAACTTTATTAACCGTAAACGAGTCATAAAAGAAAATGATATAAATACTAAATAATAAAAAATATCAAATTTAATTATTTGACAAAATTCAAATATTTTTATCGTAAACTAAATGATCATATCTTATTCATTTGTGAAAAACAAATTCTAACGTATTAGAAGAAATATTTTCAAAAAATTATTGTGCAAAGGTTAAAAAATTCACTAAAGAAATCAAAGTTATCTATTCATACTCGTAGAAAGATATTTATGTAAATTAATTTCATAAAGTAAGGAGAGAATCATGAATAACAATGTTAAATATAATTTTCAATTAAAGAAATGATATTGTTAATTATTATATAATTATTATAATATAAATATCGTATTTCAGAATTGTTTATTATGAGAATAAATTCTTCTCTGTTAAAATTAAACTTTAATGCTGGCTTAGCAAAATTTAAAAATTTCAAAATTCTTATGTTTATAATAACTATTAAGTTAAAATTATAATTTTAATAAAGTACGAAAAGAATTTGAAAAAAATCACAAGTTACTCGCCTCAGGAATAATATTCAAAAAAACTTTATCTAAAAAATGGAATTATGAAAACATATTGAATTACTGGTGCGAAATTGTTTAATACCCAATTTAAAAGAATTTTTTAAAAAGTAATTTCAGAGTAGATAAGACAAAAAAGTGTATTTTATACGAAATATAATATCGTTAATATTATACAAACATTCTAAAAATTGTAGATTCAGTAGAGTTGAATTATATGATAGACTTTAAAACATTTTAAAATTTTTTCGAGCATGTTAAAGTATGTTAAACACATTTTTGTCTAAAATTTTTTTTCTATATTTTTCCTAACAAACATTTATTTGTACTTGATATTTGCTTTTATTTAACTATCAACCATATAAAAACTAAAAAGATTGATAAAACGTTGAAAAAGTTTATAATAGAAGTAAATGAAATTCAATGAAATAGAAGATTTACAAATTCTAAATAAGAAAAAACGAATGAATAAAAATTAGAAATTATACATCTGGCATGCGCATAATTTGTTTGCTTCGTCTCGTGCATACTTGCGAAACAACAAACTAATAGGTGTGTACAGCTACAAAAGAGGAAAGGACGAAGAAGAATGCAACAGATTTGTGAAGCCAGGAACCCTTGGTTAGGCTCCCGGTCCGAGAATAAGTAGACCAATTCGGGTTGGCGTTGCGCTGCAAATGAGGTGCAAAAAAAGCAGATATGCCCATTGAAGAGGCAATTGACTCCGTAACTCGGAAACTCCGCCAGCGATATCGAGATGAAATCAACTGCTATCACTCTGCCTCTCTCTCTCTCTCTCTCTCTCTCTCTCTCTCTCTCTCTCTTTAGTACACATCCGAGCCTGTGAAATTTTTGAAATCTTAGTTTAGTTCATATGAAAAATAATTTAATCCAGTTTAAGAAAAATGAACTTCATTTAAAATATTTTTTTATAATCAGAAGAAGCTATTAAATTTATTTAAACAAGTATGAATTAAATGAATGGAGATCATATTCACATTTGACTCTTAGATATGTAACTAAAAATTATAGATATTCATCGCAAAGTACATTACATAAAAGTTAATTCGTAACACAATTCGGAACTTTTGCAATACCAATTTGTGACAAATATCGATATATTTATAATGTTTGACTATGAGACGCAATGAAAGTTATTCCTTTTAATACATCACAATCTATATACAGTTTACTATCACATACATCAGCTTCATTTAAGATATAATTCAGAGCTCTAAGAAGTATTCTTGAAGAGGAACAGTAAACAAAAATGTGAGTTATAATTAATTACATATATTTATATATTATACTTCATAGACCAGAGTAAATATTTTTATATTTACTCGACAGATTATTTCATCGTAAGGTAATTTCAAACTAGTACATATAAGAATTTAATTATGAAATGTAATTTAAAGCAGTACATATAATGAAGAGAACTAGCAATGATAAATCTAATAAAATATATAGAAAGTAAAGAAATGCATGATACCAGTATATAAGGATAATATTAATCCTTAGATCTTAAATCTTTAGATAAAATATCTAAAATCTCCACTTAAATATATATATGCTGCATAATTAAGATTTACTGCTTATTATCTAGACTGAACAACTTCGTGATAAGTCTCAGTCCTCGGTAAACATTCAACAAACAATGTACTTATTAACAAGATTTTGTCATATCGCGTGTTAACAACAGTTGCATGTATTAAAAGTTAGCAAATCCATACTCAGAATAATTAGGTGGTTGACTGCACATTTGGTGGCCTCTATATCCCACGCGCCTCTATTTAAAACGTTGATTTTTGAAAAAAAAGTATCTTCTCTAGTATCTTCTAACAGACTTGCCGAGATTATAAATTTTTCTTATTCTACACGCAATATTTGCATGTATAATTAGTCCACTTTTAGATTTACAAAATTGCAGTATTTACAATTTACCTATAATTTGTTTCTATGGTTTTATTAAGTATGTAAATTTGCTAGCATTAATAAGACGTATGATGCCTCTATTTCTTTTAAATAAATTCAATTTGAATGAACAATATTTATATATACTAACTTATACTTTGCAATTAGAGCTTAGAATTTTATTATATCAATTCGAAAATTCTAATATATTATTCAATTATTATTTACATTTATTTAATACATAAATTTAGTGAAAAATAAAAAATTTACTTGATGATTATACTTTATTCTCAATTTTGTAAAATATAGTTACTATTATCGTGCAACTTCTTTGTATATCAAAATGTATTAACGTCCATTAACCTCATTTATAAAATATTTAAGGTAAATTTTTATTTTTATTTACACAAGCTTTTATCCGATATTAAAAATAACCTCATAACATCGCATTTTCTGAAGCAAACATTTAATACTTAAATAATTTAAAATGGTAAACGACGTTATAAATTTATTGCAATAGATGATCGTTGTAAATATAAGATCTTAGTATTAATTATTATTAAATAAAATAAACTTCTCTAAAATATTTTTCTACATTATTTGTACTACAAAAATATTTATTACAAGATTGTATTTACAGCGTGTTACATTTTTATAATATTAAATAAAATATGTAGTAATACTCGTACAGTTTAATAGTATTAAGGACTTTTAATAGTACAATGACGACAATATAATAGTAAAAACTTTACTTGACGTATTTTTAAGTAGATATTATGTGCAAAAAATTAAAATGTAAGTAATTATTACAAAGAAAATAATAAATCGATCAAAGTTTATTGTGAACAAGAACAAATAATCAACTTATAATTATTGAGAGTTTTCAATATTATGATTTAAAGTAAAAAAATTAATGTAAATATAATTCCAAGTAAAAAAGATTAAAAAACTTAAAATATCGGAAGAAAATTCTTACATTTAAATTATTAAGAAAATGTTTGTACATATTAGCTCGTAACAAATGAAAATATTATTGGTCTGTGAAGTAAGTTTTCGCATTGGACTAGTCGAACAGAATGACGAGAGCAAACATATAAATCAAATCCCTTTGGAAGACGGCGATCAGGAAATGAATCTTTTTTCAAAGATATCTGGCAAGGACAATATGATCCAAGTAGTTGGATTTTTCAAAGTTAGATGAAGTGTCTTACAGAGCTGCCACTTTTATGGGTACTTTGAAAGAGAGAATTATTGGAGCAAATATATATTCATGCCCGCTTACAGGGCTAATTACGTTTGTATTAATGATCGCTGTAGCGATACCGATCGCTGCAATGATTTCACTAACGCTTATCCAGATCTTATTATGCGTATTGTCGAGTTCCGTATACTACCAACATGGTAATCGCACAATTCTAAAGTAATTATATATGGGCAGGAATTATAAATAAGGATTGAATTTTTTGTTTCTAAAATAAAACTTGATAATAAATAATTATCCTGTATTTGATACTAGTCTGTCTTAGAACAAATATTAAAAAGGGAGATCTTCCATATGATAATTGTGTACTAAATGTGATTATAATAATATGTGTATTTAAATCTTAGTCAAGATATAAGATCTATTTGAAAAAATATTTCTTTAGTAAAGACAATAAATAATATACACACAATTCCAAGAACTGCTGAGGTAAATTTTCAGATTTCAATTCAATTCAGATTACGATATTAAAAAATCTCTATCAAATATACACGGACAATATAATTTGATAAAGAACATAAAATTACAATAATAATAACATTTTTTAAATATATTTGCACTCTTAGGACTTACAAATATCAATAATATTAATTGTTCGAATTACATTTTATTTTATTAAATAAATGTAGTTAATGAAATATAATTAATTGATATTCAGAACAAATTATCTATTCACTTTGTAATAAAATAGCTGATTGAATATGGAACATTTGTATTTATATGTACATTTGTAAATATTTATCAAAACTATTAAATGTTAGGACTTCATAATACTAAGTATTATAAATAAATAATGTACACAGTTAATAAAATTAATAATTGACGTTACAAGTACGTAAATAAAAATAAAATAAAATATTCAACTATTTATTAAATACTTTACATGAAAAACAATTATTTTTATTTTTAATTTCATTTGTTTATTTAATTTTTTTTGTGAAATCTATAAGTCAGTACATATAATAAATAAAGTAACAAGTTTCAATGCAATTTTTTTTTCAATGCAACTCTTTTTTCAAGAAAGTGATCATGCAGATTATCATAACCTGAAATAATAGAAACAAACTCGTACAATTGAGAGTATATGCCGACAATTTTCCTTTGCGTCACTTTTCAATTACTCAGAATTTGCATTCATTTTCCAATAATACATGTATTTCTCATCTATCAAGCAAAGAATTATTCTTATTAACTTTTATCTGCAGTTTTCAAATTATTATTTCTTTTATTTTTTATATGCGACATTAGTACAAAAAGTCTTGGTGAGTATTTTTTAGCAAATAATATTTTTAGTTAGAATAATACAGAGTATCTGAGAAGTATAAAATTAAGTCAGAAATATAAGTATTAGTACATGAGAAATAAGTCGGAATAGTTCTAGAGTATCTAATATTATCCAAATATATCTTCTGTAGATTGTAAAAAGGTTATTTAATAATCAGATAATATATACTGATATTATTTGTTAGTAAAATTGAAACATTATAAAATTGAAAGATCATTATCGAAATAATTTTGTATGTTATAAATATCATTCCATAAAAATCTTTTCAGTAACTAGTTAGAGATTGCTTGAAATTGTTTTCTGGAAAATATGATCATGATAATAACAGAAATTTATACTGATTTATTTTATATCAATTTGAATTTACATAATCATGAAAAACATTTTTAATAAAAATATATAATCATAAGTGTGTAGAATATAGAAAATTATAATTTAGTTTTTTATATAATGATAATATATCTATATATATTTAAGTAAAAGAAAGATAAATAAAATACTAAATTTATTTATTTCTAGAATATTTTAAAAGAAATTATTTTTATAAATTATAAAAATAAATTATCTAAACCGAAAGAACTTTAATTTAATTCTATGTTTTGCTTAAACAGGATAATAACAATAACTTAATAGTAAATAATTTTAGTAAAGCATAATTTGATTAAATTCACATTAACAATAATATATACAATAAATTGGTAAGAATGAAATATATAAATGATCGTTACTTAAATGTTATATATATAATGAATTTTTCTATTGCCGTCATCTATAATTGTACCTATTATAACTATTACGTATTGAAAATAAAAAAGAAACAAATTTTGAGATGATCTTTAAACTCAGGTTGATCAAAACTATGATTTATATATAATTAACTGATTTACGAAATGATTTTATCAAATTAAGTAATACGAAAACAATAAATATGAATAGCTTTAATATACTCACATTACAAAAAATCTGTGTATTATTGAAAAATCAAGCCCCCGTAAATGTATACTGAGAAATTAAGAGAACAATATGTTTTGGAAAGATTATATGCTGTTTAATAATATTATGATATGAATCTTGGGCATGTACGATTATTTAATTTGCAGATTTTATTAATAAATCACGTATTACATAAAATTGAGTGAATTGCAATAAATATAGGCAAATTATTTAATAATAAATTTTATTCGTAGAATACAATTCAAGTGGATTAATAAAATCTTGCAAAATAAACTTTTTAAAATTTAAGTTTTAAACTATGGAAGGTTTATTATATTACTTAAAATTATAATGATCATAAGTTAATTCAGTTTCAAAAGAATTATATAGCCACTGCATTTTGCAAAAATCTAAAATGTTTCTTAGCTTACGTGTGACCTTTATATCCTTGAAAGTTGTACCAATTAGTTTTATACCTTTAGAATTTATTTTAATCAAGTTAAAGAGCCGAACGTCATGTCGCAGAGCGCCGTTGGCCATATCTCAGCACAGCCGCCACTTAGATATTTGAGTTTCCCAGGTAACCCAGCTTCGAATAATAAACTTCTCCGATAAATTGTAGATCGTATTCGGTAGTCTTTTCGGAAAGATTAACGGTACTATAACTTGGTATAAGACTTTGCGATAGAAGAACAGCTATATTGTGATAGTAACGCAGATTAAAGTAAAATAATTTTACACGTTAAAATTTATATGTTTAAGCGTACCAAGAAACAAAATTTAGATCTATTCGTAGTAAGGTAAATAGTAAGAAAATAATATTTTAGTTTCAAAGTTAGCGTAATAATGAAAGAAAATCTCATATAGATCCAATTTTAACTTACTTTGAGTAACATTAGTTAAGTATCTGCAGTTTTCTTTAACTTGTAATAAATTGAAGATTAATGTTATAATTAATAACACCGAATACATAAACGTAAAAGACTTTACAAGATAAAAATGCTAGTTTTTATAAATTGTGCAGTTAATTGAAAAGTTAAAAGCTTAAATGTAGTACTAGCGAGTTTTCATATAGAAAAATTAATTTAGTGATAAAGGATGTCAAGATATGTAAATAGATAGAGTGATACAGCTTTAACACTTGAAAGAGAGATAGAAACGAATGAGAGAAATAGGGGATGGAATGCTATAATTGAAACAGGGGTAAAACAGAAAATTCTGTGTATGATAGATGAAAGTATAACTATTTTTTAAAGACCCCTATCTTCCATTAAGTTAAAACGAACTTATAAAGATCTAACAGCTGGAAACTGTGTATGAATAACAAAAATTGTAAGTATATAAATTAATATATTTACATTTAGTTTAATAAAATATAATCAATTAGTTTTCAAATGTTAATAAGTATATATAGAAAAGTATGATTGAATCTTTATGGGGAAAGCTTTCTTCGAAAAAAAAAGAAATTTTCCAATAATAACAAACTTTTATTGGATGAAAATTGAATCACACTACTTAAGTAAAATATTTGTATAAATACATGCGAATATTTACATAGTTTTTTTTTTATAAGTTACGGATTTTACATGGAAATAAAATTTCTATAATTAGTTTTTTCACGGTAATACATGACTTTATTATGTAACTAATTAGTTTACTACTAAAGTTTTAAGTTGAGCTACCTTACTTAGTATAATTTTGATAATCCATCAAAATACATATTTTTGAACGGTGTAATATGATAGAATTATACAAAAACTTGATATGATGTAAAGTAGCTTTATTTCATTAAATATAATATTTAAATACTAGATTGTAGAGCTTGAATAATAAATCGTGTAATGTAGGTTCTTTTGAACCAGCTACATAAAAAATAATAGAATGATTACATAAAGCCACATTGATAGATAAACGAACGAGTACGATAGTGTTAACTGAGATTATAGATATGTCAACATAATGCGTCAGTAATATTTTGTATTAACATTTTCCTACAAATAAGCTGTGCATCAGATGCATATCATCCGACTAAAAATAATGTCGAAAAAACATTTAAAGTGATCGTCTCAAGCTCATCTGGCACAGTTCAAATAAACATATACATTTATTTATGACCACTAATGAAACTTTGATCGATTACTACACTCTCGAAGGCATTTATTAGTTAAAATAATATGCTGAGAAAATGATTCTGCATCACGAAATTTTATTCATTTACAAGATTATGGCGGTAATTTTCGGAAAATTACAAGAAGTAATTTATATTGATTATCTTAAAAGAAATATAATAAGTAATATTTGACAAACGAGTATTGCTTCAATAATACTACTTACTATTAAATAAATACACTCGCAATTATGATACTTTTAGGTCTTTTAGGTCTAAACAATTAGGTCTTTGAGTGACTATAATCTATTTCATAACCTTAAAATACTTGGACAAGTATATGAATATTTTATAGAATTCAAGAAATTTATATACCGTAATGGTTTAAGTGCTTATGCGAAACACTAAACCAAATTATTAAATTCCAATTTAAAAGAATTAAGTATAATTAAGTAACAGCACCATAGCTGGAATAAAATGTGTAGTTATTTGTTTAGCTTATTCTTGTACAAAGAAGGAAGTTTGTCATCAGTTTATTTTTTCATGATTTTCACATAATTCTTACAAAGGCATAGTGTTACATTTTTAATTAAAACTTAAGATTAGAAAATTATTTTAAGTTACTTGTTAAAACTTAATATGTTTCTTTTGAAATTATGAGAAATATTGCTTGTTATCGATATTATTTTTACAAGTAATCTATGTTTTAAATGTGATAGAAACATTATAGATTTTTTTCATATTAATCAAATATTTGTTGGTTATTGACTCTGTTAAATTATAATAATAAAATAAATATCAGTTTATTTATTTAATAATAAAAGTTTAATAAAACGTACAAATATTGAGTAATTTTCATAATTAAAAATGTCTAATAAATATTTTCCATAAACAAATTTATTCATATCATAAATCAATAATTAGCTTTTTGCTATTGAAGTTTCATTATTATGATTTATAATTCTTTCATCCAATAAGTGGATTGCAATATTCAACTGAGTAAACAATAAAAAATATTGTAAACATTTCAAATATTCTATTATAAGAAATTATTCTAATTTAATACTTCGCAATATATTATATAATTTTAAAAAATACAATACGCCTTAGTCTTAGAACTATCTATTTATTATAAACTTGTATTTTAAATAAAATATTTTGCAATATAATTATTTGAGTAAAAAAGTCTAATTTTCATCTCCAATTATATTTTATATAAGAATAAAATCCACACTAAACTTCGTTGATAAATCTATCTGAAAATTTTAAGTAATATTTTTGCAAATATTTAATTAATAATTTAACTTTTTTATAAGTTCTTTTTAATAAATAATTTAAAATGTATAAAAAAATTATAATGAAATTATTAACAGAAAGAATAATATTTTACACATTTTAAATAAATGGGTTATTCGGTATATGAAAACAAACAATTTGAAATAATTTATCAATTTCAGTAATATACAAATATTTTTGAAACGAAATTTTTTATTGTCCATGAATAAAATCCATATGGAAAATCATAACTTACATGAGTCGAATATATATTGAGTAAAAATATTACAAAATGCAATATTTAACAAATATCTTTTTAAACAATCGTTGCAAGTACAATATACTCAAATATAAATCTATGCACAAACATAAGCTCTATTAACTTTCCAATATTATAATAAAGTTTAAGCATTAATTTAAAATATTGCTCATATAGATCAATCAGCGTAGCAAATTTATTATTTACATTTTTAATTGAATTTATAAATTGTACAGAATGTTGTATTTAAATAGAATCTTTATTGTTCTATTACATATTTCCATAATATATAGACTCAAATGAACATCGTTGAATATGTTTTAATGTATTGAAAAAATAATAATTGATCAAAAAGATGTTTAAATATTCTAAACTTTCATTTTAGGAAATTAAATATTGAAACTTGGTTACAATACCTAATCCTACTACTTTTAGTATTTAAAATTGTATTTTTTATATTCTTTTGAAAATTAATATATCACATCAATTATAACTATTTCAGTTGTATATTATAATGTCCTTTTAATATAATTATAAGATGTAGTGTATCGACTATTATATTCAACGGTAAATATAATTCCAAATGGTACTTAGAATTATCTTCATAATTTAATATAAATAAATAAATTATTGTTTTCTTCATAAGGCTAGAAGTTATATATATTATTTATACTATGTACAATATATGAATATAATGATTCAGTCTAAATCTCTGTCAAATATAGTTGAAACTCCTAACATTTAAAAAAAAGCTTGAATATTTCTTGCAACATAATTTTTATTCTATTTCATTTATATTATAATTATATTGTAAAACACATTTTGTGATAAAAAATAGGGCTTTTAACATTTTATAATAAAACGATAAAATAATTAAAATAAAATTGATTTCTAATATATAGAATAAATTTAATTGTTTTTCCAGTTAATTGTATGTTTATCAAATATTCACATTAGTAAGTTTATTAAATAAAATATTTGATAGAATTACATTTGAAATAACATTTAATAACATGAAAATATTTTATGATTTTAGTTCTGAAATGTTTTTCCTGTAATTTTTTTTAAATATATAAATCTATTTTGAACTAATACGAATTACCTTTTTCTATATAAATTTTTTCTATATAGTTTCCTATATAAATATTACTATGAAAATTAGCAACTTATCAAATTATATCCTATAAATTCATCATCGTTACCACTATCGTAATCGAATAATAATACGAATACTATTATTATTAATATTAATCAAAGTACTTACGTAATTATTACAAAATGTACTGAATTTATTAATAGTACTAGAATTATCAAATATAGCTCATCAGATACTTATTAGAACATGAAAGATTTATTAATTTTAATAGAGAATTGATAACTACGAATAGTAGAACACGTGAAATTAACTTGTTCTTAGAAGACTAGCAATAAACGGTCAGTACTGCAATAAGATTAATGAATACGAAGTTCATAAAACGTCAAGAAAACAATGAATTTGTGTTTTGTGAAAATATTATTTCTTAAGCGTTATAATGTATGCATTTAAATCAATAATTCATCAATTTATTAAATACAGTTACATGAAAATTTAGTTGATTGTATAAAGTCAAAATCTATATTTGAATTTTTTACAATTAATTGTAAAAGTCCACTAAATTAGGAAGCTAAATAAATGAGATCATAACTAATTTAACAAAAACAGTACTTTCACTCTACAGAAAACTGTGATAATTAAAGGATTAATTCAGTAATTAATTATATACAAAAGACCAAGCTTAAGTAAATATTTTTTACACGATTATTTTCAATGTAAATAATTAAGCATCAACTTTGCGCTCTTTCTCACAAGAGTAACTAAACATGGCAATGCATAATTACGTACTTTTCCGAATTCTTCCTGTCATTATCCTTCCTGTAAAGTTGATAGGATAAAACCAACTGCTACCTTAATTAAGCATTGCGCAGCTTTTCAACGCCGTAAAACCAACTGTCCGACTTTATGCAACCTCGTCATTCAAAAAAAGTGAAGAGAGTAAAATGCAGGCCAAGCTATCCTCGTACTGCAGCGAACCAGACTGTGCAGCTAGTTATAGTTAAATGTAGCAGTACTTTTTTGAAAAATATGGAAGATAAAGTGCGGCCAAGCAAAGCTTGTACATTGGTTTAGATTTATAGATGGCTGGTTTTTTCTAATTTTTCATCTTCCGATTCTCTTGAGAAAAATAAACACGAAGATGCAAGGCTTAGTATAGAATTTAGTTCATATACAACTTTTTATTTGAAATACTCAGCGTTGACTCATAATTTATAAGCATACTAAATATTAAAAGTGAAAATTTGTAACATTTTAAGCATGTAAAGTAACGTATAAATGGTACTTTTCTAAGTAAGATATTTACATTCTTTAAATATGAAAATACTGAAAATCATAGCAATAATTCATTAAAGGATTCATTGTTAATATTTATCATAATTTCTTTTATAAACATTGTAGAGAAATTTAAAATTTTCTTAATCGTTTCCAAAAATAAAGCTTAAATGTGAGTATTATTGATGTATTAGATATTATAAATACATAGATTTTATAGTTATACTAATTCAAATATGAAATAATTAGATATACCATATATACCTATTTACACCGATATATTTTAACATTAGGCATTGATTATTTTATATTTCGTTCGTTATTTTACAATATTATTTATCAACTTATTGATGTTATTTTTAAACTTTATATTATCCAAATTATTCAAGTTTTATGAATAATTAAATATCATTAAATAAATACAGTCCCTTCATTAAAGTCATATCCATAAATTTAACTAAAGAAAATTAAAGAATAAATATTCGTATCGCATGAAATTATTTTTTCATTAACTTCCGCTAGGATTCTATTCAGATTTTTCAGCAAAATATTATAATATTATAATTTGTAAATATTGTATATTCGTAAAACTAAAAAGAATTTCAATTAAAATGAAATATGAACTACTTCATGCAGATACCAAAATGACAGATAATTTTAATGCAATTACCTGATTCACGTACATACTCTTTAATTTTAATAAAAACTTATATTTCTTATAAATACTAAAATAATATGAAATTTTTAATTATGTTATACTTAAATAAGATAAGAATATAGTTTATTACTGTCTTCGGTAATTTTGACAATTGAGAATACTTTAAGATAGTCTGAGTCTGTTTAAAAATACTAATAAATATATAGTAAATTGTTTAAAGATTTATTTGAAGAATAGAACCTAGAACATTATTTATATTAAAATTTTTATTCTTTATATTAATTATTTATAGGCAAATATTTCATGTATATTAATATATATACATATTTTTTACGTATTTGTGAGAATAAAATGTACTAGTCCAAATATGTTTAAATTCTAGAAATCAGATTCTATTACAAACGTTATTGAATTTCATATTACATTTAATATATATTATTGATCAATGATTTAAACTTTAGTATTGTATAAAAAAAGTATTTCTTAACTTTATTCAAATTTAAAGTTCAAGACAGTTATTGAATAGTTACAGAAATGCCGCAAAATCTAAACGTTGTATTTCCTTAATATTATTACTAAATAATAAAAACTATTTTATTTATATTATATTTAAATAATTTATCATTTATTATTATTTTGTACAAATCCAATAATAATAGTCATTTGCGAATTTAATTACAATATTTTTTCATTCTTTTAAAATTAGTTTCATAGGTATACTATTCAATATTGTATTATGTAATATTGTTGCATAAAATTTTGTTTCATGAGTTTTCAAGTATTATAGTGCAAACGTGAATGTTATATAAACGTGTATAAATAATGATACGAATGGTGATGATGATGATGATGATGATGATATGAATATGAATAGTAATTTTATGTTTTCATAAAATCAATGATACTTTTTCACAATAATAGTAATGATACAAAATTTAATTTAAATGTTAAGATGCTAATAGTTTCTTTCCAGAATTATATATATTGAATAGTGCAATAATAAATAAACTGGTTTTGTTTCTGTAATAAAGAGAAGGAAACCATTTTCTTTATTTATTATTCATTAAAAATCTGATATAATTGAGGTTTTCAAGTGTAGAGATCATAATATGGCGTTAAATACTTATACTTTAAATGATTAAATACTGAATAAAAAATATCCTTATGAAACGAGATGTAATGACTTGAATTTGTTAATTAAAAACTTTTATTATTAAAAATAAATTAAAAATTGATGATATGATATCAAGTTTAACAATTTCTAATCTAAAAATCTGATTATTTTGAATTTCTTTCCTGCAATTTAAATTAAAACATAATAATTCATTTGACCGTACAATATTCACAGCACAAGCAGGTATCTTGCTGGTCACTTGCTCTTCGTGTTCTAATTTAATCCATGCACTTTATCTCTTAAATCGGGCAAACTTATTGTTGGAGTATTGAGCAACAGTACTCACTGCCCAGCATAAAATAGATCGTGCAGCCTCCGGGTAAGTAGTACGACTCAGCCATCGGTACGCCACATCCCCACCGTATATTCTCGCACGGATACGAAGACCTTAGGTACGTACGACGGACATGCGAACGATATCTTCTGATCTACTATACATATAATGTACTATAATACTCTAATAGACTAAAGAGAATGAAAAAATGGGACCTAGGATGGGTCTGTTCTTTCTCAAGAAGTACGTAAATAGGAAAGAGCGACAGGATTCTCGTACGCAATCCATCCAGAAAAGAAAGGAAAAGAACTACAAAGCATCGATGAAATGTATTGAGATCGAGTTTCATTGCGTGCAAAAAAGAAAGGGCTATACGTTTAAGGTTTGCGCGCTGGGTTTGCTCGTGAGGTAGAAGCGTTATCAGTGGAAGGAGATGGAAAATCCGTCGATGGCACGGGGTGGGGTAGCGCCTGCGCGAGGTATGTCGTTCCGGGCGCAGAACGTTGAGCGCCACTCCCGAGCGCGGATTTGCGCGGGTGCAACCGTCTCGTGAGGAGATGTCCAGTGTAGTAGCGAAGCCCTGCAGCGTTCCAGGAGCCAAAGAGCAAATTGTCGCGTCGAAGAAGATTGCCCGTGGCCCAGTCTCCTCGGCCTCGAGGAGGAGGCCGGTAGTATCAGCAACAGGATCACCGCTTAATGCGAGTTTGTTGTTGTTATTGCCCGGTAACGTCGAGATGAAGCCAGAAGAATGGATGACGACGTGGAACGTGCATCCGAAGAAGCTGCATACCGATGTAACGACGATAACCGTTGTTGAGAAAGAAGCACAGAAGAAGCCATCCTCGTAGGAAGAGGACCAGGAGAGGCTGTGAGTGCGTATGTCGTGAGAAGAAGAAGGAAGTTGCACCGCCGATACCGCAACGTTACGGCATCATCGCCGCCAGCACATAACGTCACATCATTCATATACACAGACACTCACGTAATACCTTGCTCTCCGAGAGTCTGCCAGGTCCCTCCTTGCTTCTTTTTTACTCTTACTTTTTAATTTATCCGTATTTCTTATCTTCCGCTCTTAGCTATAGATCTCAAGCGAGTAGCTATTGCTTTATGCATTAGCAGGGTGTGCATTTCGATAGTGTTTCCTTCTCTTTGTTAATTATCTGTACTAAGTATATTACATATATGACTAAGCTTTATCGCATTTATAATATTGCCCATTTGTGTAAGTACGTCCACGTGAAAGTTTTATTTTCGCATTTACCGTATCGTGGTCTCAACTGTACTTCCATACTTCTTATTTTTTGCCCTCTTTTAATTTTTCGTAATAATATTTTCTTAATTTTTCTATAAACGTTAAGTATATCTGTTAGTTTTCTGTATCATAAACACTGTGCTCGCGAAAATACCATTTCCCTCTCTAACTCCTTCAGGAAACGTGCGGTCCTCTTCCTATATGAGACGAGGCATGAGGACTGAGGACGAGGAATAGAAAAAAAAGAAAAATATAGACGGCAGAGAGCAACATAAGTATCAGTAAAAGCAGCAGCAGCAGCAGCAGCATCAACAACAGCAGCAGCAGTGCCAGTGGTAGAAGCATAAAGAAGAGGAAGCACTGCCAAATCGAAAAACGTCGACCTCTGCACGCCGAACCGGCGTAGCTCGACTTCAACTTTGCACATTGCTTTCTCTCTTTCGTAAAAGTGTGAGTGATTTAAAAGGGAAATGTGTTGTTACCGTTAACTAATACACATCTAAAGCTGATGCAGATGAAAAAACGCATACAAAAGACAAAAGGAGTTTTCATAAATTGCACAGCTTGTTGTCATAGATATGTATGTACATGTAACGGTGCCGCGATATAAGACAAGAATCCACGCCCAGACTCTTTATATTTAACAAGTAAGAACGTCATACAGATACAAAAGCAATACATATATATTAATAGTGCGTGGGGTGAACGGACGCAGTGTCGGGTGTCTTTTTTTCGTAGGAAAAAAAAAGGTAAGGGAAGAACAGTGTGCGATCATTCGTTAAAGGGTGGGGTGGACAGCATAACTGGAAGTTACTCACATTGACATTGAGAAGAGGAGATATCAAGACGATTACGTCAGCTGTAAGAAATTCGCTCGGAGTCCTACAGCAACTCGATTTGCTTCCTGACGAGATGAGATCCCCGCACGCAATGTCCTGGAGCTTCGCCCTCCTCGCAGCCACCGCTGTTCTGATACCAGTCACGCATCGAATGCCCTTCGCGCAAGCTGCGTAAGTATATCCACAAATTTCCTTTTTTATTCGTGTATACAAAAAAGATGCTCAGTTAAAATATAAATTTGCATTCAACGCTAAGTAAAAGAATTTTTATCATTTTGTATAAAATTAAAATTAAAGTGTTTGACACCACATAACCTTAAAATATATTTTATTTAACTTTAATAAAATTCTTTATCTATGTATAATTTATAGAAATTAATAGAAATAAAATTATTTTAAAATAAAATTTATTATCATAGTAAGGCATTTAAAAATTATTATTCAGATGCGAAAGAAATATCGAATTAATCTTAATTAATTATTTAAAAATTGTGAAAATTTTATCGCTTTAACAACCCTTTGAAATAGTCTAACTTTATAAAATATCATGTTTTAAGAAAACTTTTTTTTACATTTTCGTTTAATACTCTATAGTTTTATTAGGTGTATAAGAAATTATTTTTATATAAATATGGGTGAAACATCGGCTTATGTTGAACTTATTATAAAAAGATATAAAAATATCTTTTTATATCTCCTCTTTGTTTACAGCAACTAAGGGGTAGAAATAATTTTTTAGTATATATAGAATAATACACTTTCTATACAAAGAATTATGCATTTGCTTTAAGTAAAAAATTGTTTAGAAATTCATTTTACACTGCAAAATCTAACAAGTATATAAAGCACGATTTTTGTCGTAGAATAAATCATAATTGCAAAATTGTGTAATCTTTACAAATTTAATGTTTTCCATAATGTGATATTTAAATCAGAATTGCGAATTTTGTACAACAGTTAAAATGAAAATTTAAGGGGTAGATGAATAAGTAGTATTCGTGTAACCTATATAATTACATCTTAGCGTTGGTAGTGATGAAATATTATTCATATTATGCAGCACGCAATGTAAGTCGTTGATTTGTATTTTTAATGACTGCTCACGTGACCCTCATATCTCAATACCACAGATGCTTAAATATGTGAAATTATTGTACACTTGCTATTCACTAATATACACTGCAATAGCCATACATTTTTATAATCGACACACTGAATAAATTAATAGTTATCAAACTAAGATTTGAGGATATTGAAGTTCGTTACATTTTATATTTTATATAATTCAGAAAATCAAATTCGACTGTATTAATTTTACATGTAAACTAAATGGAAACTAGAATAAGTAAATTTATAATGTTGATAATTGAATAATACTTGATAATTCATGATACTTATTAAAGTTGAAAAATAGCTGTTTACGTTTTTATTTAATCTCGATTTAATTTTGTGTAAAATTACATAACATAATAAGGTAATAGTTGTAATACATTATAATTTCTGATTATCTTATTCAATTATCTTTTCAAAAATATAATAGTTAAAAATTATTATAATGCATGATATTCCACTTTAAATCAAATTCAATCAAATTATACATTCTTATTAATGTTGGAAAATATTAAAAAATAGTAGCATCTACGTCTAGATATATAAATACTATGTGTATATTGAAAAACAGTATTTCTTGTCATTAAATCTACGTAAATTTATGTAAAACAACTAATATATAACATTATACAACATTTTCTTCGTTAGTCATTAAATTCTACGTCATATATTAACACTTCTACAGCAGCCCAGTAGATCCGAAAGGTTATTCTTTTGAGCTGAGAAGCGTCTCTAAAATTAGAACCTGGTACTTTCATAGAGTTACTCGTGTTATTAATTTAGTCTCGCAGGAATTAATCTCGCATGAATGATGAAGGGTGAGGAGGTGTTCAAAGTAGGCCAATCGCACATGGTATTAACGATCGACTAAAGCCAATCTTGCTATTAGGTGTTCTGGCAAAAGTGATTAACAAATATACATATTCAGCTAAAGGCAAAAAGTTCCCTTAATACTACGTTATTTATTTATTATCCTTATTAATATTCTTTTAGGTTTTTTTCAAATGTAAAAAAACAGATTTTTTAAATTTGTAAATAAATTTTTCCACTATTGTGGCAATCTGTCTTTTTAGCACAAATCTAAATGATATTTATTAAAATGAATCAAGCTGAAAATTATCAAGAAGCAATAACGTTTTCAGAGAATAGTTTTGATTTTTATCAAAACTGAATGCGATACTAAAAGTATTAAATTTCTAAAAAGAAATTAAAATGAAGTTAACTTATGAAATGTTTATTTCAAATAAAACCAAGAAGGAAATAATTATAAAACTACTTATCAATATTGAATTGAATAAATTATTTTTAAAATTATTTTATAGAGCGAAAATAAATCTGAGAAAACTATGAGAATGATAGTCAGAAATTAACTGGTTGTCATAATTTGAAATGTAAAAATGGTTTATTAGTCTTTATTTAAATGCGAGTTTTATTTTTGCATTAAACCAATGTAATTTTTCAAGAAGAATATATGTAAGTGACAGTAATATTAACTAAAATAGTATTCAAATTTAATTATATATGAAAAAATTTAATATTCACAAAACATTAATTATAAAAAATGAATTTCTAAATGAATTTTTGTTTCATAAAATCTAATTTTATTTTTGATAATACAATGTATAAAAAAATTTTTTCATGAATCTAAGAATTCTACTCAGTATCTGTAATTTTATTTAATATTAAGCGTTTAATTTAAAATTATATATAAAACAATAAAATAAGCAATAAAATAAGGTATTTTAAACTTCTCTGGTAATGTTTGATTCCATCTTTTTAATACGAAATAATAATACATAAAAAAATTAAATATAAAATGCGTTAACTAAAGTTACTGTTTTTATTGACACTATTAAATAGTCCAGTATAAATTAAATATTGACTTCAAGTTGATAGAGAAATTAGAAATTCGAATTTAAATTTAATATTGTAATCAACACATTCAGTGGTTTTATAAATTATGTAGCTATACTGTATATCTGTTTAATACTTAGTTTATCCTAGATAAGTAAGAAAATGTAATTTTTGTAGTGAGTATTGCAAGAATAAAATTGTTAACAAAATTTCATTTCGTTATATTAAGTAATATAACGTATTCATCTAATTTTTTTTATATATTTATACAAATTATTTTAAATTATTTATTTTTAGTGTGTTTATTTATTATTCATGTACGATAATAATACCAGAAGATAATTTTTCTTTATACATAAAAGGAATCAATAGCTTTTTGGATATCATCGCCTTAAAAATGTTTCTGGATTCATAAAATTTTAAGCTCTTGTTTATTTTTATTACTGGTTAATGAAAACATAAACATAAATGATCAAAATTGACTGTCAAGTACGTGACTTATAGAGGTACACTTTATCTTTTCAGTTTCGCACGAATTCCTCTTTCTATTCTTCCTTCTTTCTAAAAATTGTAGCTTCTTGCTACAGTATTCATCCTTACATATCTTAATAGCTTTACTCGGGGGTCATTCCCGTCGTTGGAAAAGGCATTCGAATGAAACAAACTACGTACGCTAGCACGACCTTTAACGGACGTCGACCTACTGTTCTAGTCTCAGTTTATAAATATATATACTATCACTCAAGCATACATACATCATCGCACGCTTTTCCCTTCTAAAAGTGTATTTCTAACTCGTTATCTACTTGTACCCCTTGTTCTTTTGCTGTGTAGAAAATTGTTTGTAGCATATCTTCGGCTTAGAAATTCATCCAATTTTCATAAGCGGCAATATACTCTTCATCTATGAATTATAAAAAAGGTTTTATTTATATTTGTATAATCTACTATAACACAACAATGTCATTATTTGAGCTGACTATAGGCGGATTATTTTACTTCATTTTTAATACTGTGAAAGTAAAATCAAAGATCAATGTTTATTAAAACTATGGTACATTGAATATATTTAATTACACAAAGAATGAATTAATAGGGAAATGCATTTCTACTTTTCTGAAATGAATCTTTTTTTATATAACAAGATTTTCTTAAATACTTGACGTGTAACCCAACGTTTCGAACTTCAAATTACAAATATTCTACGTGCCTAAGCAAAATTTTTTAGAAACCACATTCTCTCTCTCGTTTATTAAAAATTAATGAAAGTTACAATGTTATTTATTAGTTTAATAGCTAGCATGTAGTACTATCTTTGGAGCAAGAAATGAAATTATTTAGAAATAAGAAAAATTGGAAATGATAAAAAATATTAATTATATAATTTTCAAATGCAAATAATATTTACATTATATTTTCTTTTGCAGAAATTAAGAATGAAATTTAATTAGTTAAGGATGATGTCCTTTTTGAAAATTCTCTATATTATTATGCAAAATATTAAAATGTTAGGATATGCTACTTTTCAAGTCATATACTAAATTTAATTAGAAACTTAGAATTTTTAAAAAACTAGCATATTAAAATGACTACTACTAGAGAGTTGGTCTATTGAATTTATAAAGCAATTAAGATTTATAGCTTACGTAAGCCATATTATTTCATATAAATATATTTAAAATTCATATAAAATACTAGTAAAAATAAATCTTTTGATAGTTAGTATTAGTTTCATATTAAATTCCTATATTTACAAAAAATAATTGTTCTATTTTTCCATGAACTATAAAAGATATAATAATCTCATTTCAAAAATATTTAGAAATGTATACGGTTGATTTACAATCTTTTATCCGAAAAATGTATTGTGATAATTTGAAACAATAACTGCAATCACTTCCTTTTCTTTTCTTTATATACTTACACATTCTTAATAAGTCTGTCGTAATCCTCAAGTCAAGCACATATATTCTGTGCTTGATTTTCTTGAAAAATAAACCCACAGACAGTTAATTTTTTTTTAATTTGCAATTATGATACAAAAGATTAAGAACAATTTTGCTATTTTATAACTATCCATGTGTTTTAAAATTACATACGCATTATATGACATAATTCATAGATTTATCATACTGACTAATAATAAACAGAATTATGCACTTACCGTTTCTTTACTATATAACAAAAATCTACTCATTGTTCCTAACTGAAACTTTTCATTCTCTCAACGACATTTTTTAAAATATATAGATGATATAAATATACTTTTATCAGAGAACAGAAAAAATATAACAAGAGAAAAAATGTAAGACTGTCTCCAAAGAAAAGTTATTTTTCTAATTATTCGTAAATGCTGAACACAAAAGTTTTCATAATTTCGCATTAATTTTAACTCTACTATAACACTCTATCAGCGAAAAGTGTTCTCGAAACTCTCCTCAGCAGGCTTTCGCTAACGTTCAAGCAAACTCGAAATTCCGTTAATTTTCCTTCAGCAAGATTCCACCGTACTGCACTTCATTCACATATTAATTTCGCCAGTCTTTCTCCATTCTCCTACGTCTTCACTCGTCATTTCGCAATAGCTTGCTTTTTCTCTTTTCTTCTTTAATTAAAATATATCATTTTATATTCCGCTGTATTTTCTTCGTATTATTCACCTAGTTTCACGTTTTTATAAATTTTATTGCATCGTTTTCTTATACAGTTCCATTTTAAATATTTGTAATGGCTAATTTTCTCTTTTAAATATATTTTAAACTACAAAATACGTTCATTTAAAATGGTTTAATGGAGAATACATTTCGTAACCAGTAATATTAATATTCCATTGTTCACTTATTAACATATTTTATTCTATAGCTACAGTACATTCTTACGTGGATATTGAATATTATTATGACAGAATTTTATTAAATTATCAAGGAAAAAACATCGAGTCATTTCATAAATAGAGTATATATTTACAAATATTTTAAGATAAGCAAATTTATGAAATTGTATAACATTTTTGTCGTAAGTAAAAAGAACGCATAACGAATGTGTTTCAGAATTATGGAAGTTAAGACTTAAATACATGCAACTACAAATATAAAACGGATGAATTGAAAATCTAAAAAAAATTGTAAATGGCTAAAATTTAAAAATATAATTAAAGATATCCATATTAAACAAAAAAAAGTTTAATATATTACATTAGTTGATTTATAATTAAATAAAACAGAGAAAATTATAATGCACAAAAGAATAATATATATAAACACTTTATCAATTTTAATTTGACTCCCACGAAATATTAATATTGAATGATTCATAATAATTTAGCGAGCATTGGTTGCCTAATTCTTGTTTGTAATTTCTTTTATTCGCAAACTACGGTTAACTACCGTAGTTTTACACGGTAAACTAAGATTAATTTTGCGGTCAATCGCCTTAGTGAGAAATAAAAATTATTTAAATATAAATTAAAATCGACACACGGATAAACACAGTTGTAACAGTAATTTTAACAATTTATTTATAAAGAATTTAATAATTTTCATAATATTATAAGCAAGCTATATACTCGAATTGATAATTTCTTACTAGATGATAATTCTACCGATAATAAAACGTAATTCTCTACTAGTCTGCTTAATTTATTAAAGCTGAAATTCTTTTTAGAATATTTGCCGCCTAAAACATTCCACGACTTACGCAATGTAATTACATATAATATAGTTTTAAAATATATAATCAAATACGCAAGTGTAACAATTACAAGTCTATAATTATCACAGCTTTCGTACTGAACATCTCCCATTTTTATGCAAGCATACAAGGATAGTACAATACATCCTAGGTCGAAGCAATGAACACAAACTATTATAATTATTTATTTCTAAAGAAATTAAATTCACACAATTTTATTTACAACTTCACATTAAATTTAATTGTATTTTTCTCGGTATTTAATCATGAAAATCTAATTAAACGAACTCTGTGCTTTCTTATTTACCATTTTTAAGATTTATTATTAAATTTTACTATGGCTTATTTAAATTTTTATTACCATTGAATAATATATTTGTTAAATGATCTTCAACTTTATTTAAACACTCTTGCTTACATATTAGAAATCTATTTACCAAAATGTGTCGCACTTTCGTTCATATCACACTATTTATTACATTTTTATTTTTATTTAAAAATCTTTATGCACGAATAATATAATAAGAAAAATGCTTTCGATAATAGATTTTAATAGTATTTGCCATCTTGTTATTCCGCAATTAGCTCTTAGAGCTCTATACTATGATTCGATCCACAGCCGATGAATTTTGTATTATTAAAATTCCATAGATATAGCTTTCAAATTTGTCGAAATAAAATGTCTTTTTACAATTCATATTCTTAGCTAACATAGTTATTTTAAAAATATTAATTTTGAATAACAATGAACTTCTTAATGTACTCACATTCTTTATAAATATAAGGCGTTCAATTCATATTGATTTTATACAATCTTTTAATTTAAACTTTTTATTTGTAAAAATAATATTAAAATTAGATAATTTATATATTTTTGACACTCAATGTTATCAATTATTTTACACTCACACTATTATCATTAAATTGATTTACACACATAAAAATCATAATATCTTACGAATTTTTACATTTGCTAATCATGGAATTTTTTATATCAATTAAACTATTATTTATATCAATTAAACTATAATTAAATTATTATTGATATTTAATCTTTAACAAGGTAAATAAATGTTTTTGAATTATCTACCTATACTTCTACACGTAAGCTATAGACAGTAATGTAACTTCAAGATGAAATAGTTGCGACTAATAAAGTATATATCTAGTATTGAAAAATACTAAGTAATATTACTATAATTATTTAATTTTAATAATTTTTTTATATAAATTTACAAATCTTTTAAGTTTTATAACACAAAATTTTGAAAGCCTATCATAACTTAAGTATTAAATAATATTTAAATTCTAAGAATTAAAATATATAACAAAGTTTATCGGTCACTAATTAGTATGAAAGTTTCACAGAAATGGATATATAGAGTATTTAATTTAAATGTCGACGCTTTCTAATATGAATCTAAGCTTCAGCATAATTTTGCTTGCGTACCATTTGCATTATATTCAATTCAGATTGCAATTCAATGTTAATTAAAGTTGAGAATAACATACTAACCAAATGTGAAGTGAAAATTTTATTATTAGAGACGAATTAATTAAATGAAAAAATTATTTCAAATTATTGCAAAACTTTCTTATTATCGAAATGTATTTATCTTAAATTATAAATAGTATTCGTAGATTAATTAGTAATAACTAAAGTAAAAAACATTATTTTATTATTGTTAGGTACTTATATAAAATATTATAATAAAAATTACTTAAATATATGTTTAAGTTATTAAAAAATTAATTGTATGATTCACTAGAACCTCTCGAATCTTTTATATTTTAAATTTTATCATTATTTATATCTTCATATTTTTCTAATTATTACTCGATATTATTGCACCTTATTAGTATTATATATAGAAATACATTCTCTTCTTATAGAAATTAAAATAAATAATTATATATCAATTTATTGTATGCTCACTAGTTGCACTACAATCTAATGTTTCATAAATTATCACATTGACCAATGCTTAGAATAGACGATGATAAGACAAGAAGAGATTGAGAGACGTGTCATGCAACTATGCACATAATCATACAAATGAGGACAAGCAATGGCACACTTACAAGTACACGCATACTTATAGATGCACGAGATACGAATGCGTGTGCTAACTTAAGTGCACAAGTGTAGTACGGTATGTAACACCATCACGGATGCATGCAATTATGTACCTCGCCATTGCTGTGGCTGAAATTGACTATACCGAGGTCTAAAATCAAGAGAAAGAGAGAAAGGTATACTGAGATATAGAGTAAGAGAAGAGTGTAATCTATGTGGCGGAGTACTGTTAGGAAGCGAGCTGTGCATTTATGCAATTTCGAAAATGGGATGAAATTATAGAACGTTTGAACAACTGGAATATATCCGACATTTTGTTTAATCTGGAAAACACAATTGTGCGAAATTACATTTGTGCGGTTAATATTTTAAATAGCAAGATAGCACTTTATATTTAACAGCTTCTAATCATAATCATAAATTGCTATATTCTGTAATTTTATAAATTATAATTACTGAATATATGTTAAGCAATAATAACATCTTTTTCCAGAACTTAATATAAAAGTTATTATAGATTAAAACCTTCCGATCAATCCATTTTCACTCGCATATCAATCATTTTATTTAATTAATAAAGAAAACAAAGTAACAAAATAATCCATGTTTATGTAAATGATCGTTTAAGAACTCAGTTTAAAAAGGTCATATAAAAAGTATAAGAGGTCAATGATTATATCTATTCACTTAAAGGAGTAAATATTATTATAATTAAAATGAAAATATTAATTATACACTGTAATAAAGAAAAGAACCTCTTAGAATGCCAGCATTAATTTTAACGTAATTAAAAAACGGACGTAGAACTCCTCAGCCAAAGAGCAACTCTACTATCAGAACGACGTGCTTAGATTTTTTGTTGACTCTTTGAGAATATATCTGTATAGACAGACAGCCAACAGTCGCAGAAGCTCTCAACGCTAGAGAGATTATCAGTATTAACTCTCCCCTCCTACTTCACCACCAGGAACGAGCTTTTCAACCTGTCCCCCCTTCTTACTCATGCTCTCTCTCTCTCTCTCTCTCTCTCCATCCATCTATATTTCTCTATTCTACCTTTCTGATCACAATGACAAGGGCAGCCCTCGTTTCTTCTCGTGCAATCTAAGTACCAACCACGCAATAGTGACAATGACGATAAGGCGGAGAAAGTCTACCCATGTGTAGTGTGGTATCACTGTTCACAGTAGAGCTCTCGAAGTAGGAGGGCACTCCCAATGTGGCAACGCTCCAAATCTACCCTCTCAATGATTCTTCCTCTCTCTCTCTTTCTCTTTTTCTCTCACACACACACTCTCTCTCTCTCTCTGTCTCTCTCTCTAACTATCTCTCACGCTTTCTTTATTACTTTCTCTGACTTACATTCATTCTCTATCTTTTTTTATCCTCAAGTTCTTCTCGAACGTCTTCGCCAATTCTTATTTGATTATTATTTTATGCATATTATTCAAAACGTTTACGAATGTTGAAATACCAATGTATAATTTATATAAGATTTCAAGGTAATTAATTAATTTTGAAGAAAAGTATTTTATCAATTGGTTTCAAGTTAAGCAAGAAAAATATTTCCCGTAGTCATTATGATTATTAAATGGAATATTTTCTTATTTCTAACTTTGGCCAATTTCTTAGTTCAAATAAAAGAAAAAGAAATAATTTTATTATTTAGTATAAGATATGAAGTTTTCATTTATCATTTTATGCATAATATATTAATATCACATTTATATATTAAATTGCATGTTATATACATTGATATTACGCAGCACATATTAAGAACATAACAATTGCTTTTAATTACTTTTAACTTAAGTAGTTCCATAAATCAATTTATGTCTTCTAATATTATAAGAAAAAAGTATTATTTTTTAAATATTAAAAATGTAGATTATTTAATCTTTAGGGCAATAATTCGATTATATTGTCGATGTATTATTGATTTCTATATTAGTTCAAACAGTCCAATTATCCAAAATATTTGCTTTTTCTCTACAATATCAAATTTATACATGATATAAAATTCCCAGTTACAAATTAGTTAATATTAAGTAGAATTCTAGAAATATTATCTATATACATTTAAAGTTGTGAATAGATACATTTCAGAAATATATATTTCAAAAGATTTAAACAATTTATAAATAAATTTTACTTTTAAATATTTTGCTAAGAATATTTTACTTCAAATTACTTATTAATACATTAAGCAACAACAGTTGCGGGGCTTAATAAAATCTAAAAAATATAATTTGAAGATTTCATATACTTGAATCAAATATAATTTATAAAATAAGCAAATCTTTATTAGTGTTATCAATTTAATTATGTTTTTTTATCTTGTTATATCTATTATAATTATCTGATGTTATAATCTTAATCAATTAATCTGCTCACATGATTAAATACTTTGCCTGATGTAAATCCTACTTGATTAATTAATTTCATTGTTTTTACAGCTTTCATTGCATTTTTTCTGCTATTTAAGCTAAGTACATGATTACATTTTTTTATTGAATTATTGTATGACTTCTCATGCACTGAAAATTTATATATGTTGAATATTTAAATTTTTTACAGGCATCATTGACAATAAACTTATTTCTGCTTGTATTATTAGACGTATTTTTCAACCAAATAAATTTAGATTTTTATCAAAATGATGACTGTTCATAAACAATAAACTCTTTCTTTTATTTTGTAATAAAATTAAGTACCTAGATTAAGCTTTCTGTGTTTAATAATAAAGAAAGTTAATTACAAACATAAATTAGTTTTAAAATGTTTAAAATTTAGAGGTTTAAATATAATTTAAATATTTTAAAGACTAGCAATAAAGTATTAGATAACATTATTAAATTAAGTTATGAAATTTTTTCATTAATTTTAATTTTAATCCCTAATTTAATATTTATTTATATACAAATTTTTACTTCATTCGTATAGTACAAGTTTTCCAGAGATTTCATGTAAAATATGAAATAACTTTATGCAGAATTCTCAAATAAAAAAATAAAAATGTTGAAATATTTAATTGCACATTATTCTCTTATTCATTTATAAATACTTGAAGCTTTCACTATAAGAAACATTAATAGTCTAAAAGATTTATTTTAAGTATAATTTAATTTTATTATAAATATCTAAATATATCATATTCTGTAATCATATAATAAATTTATCATAATTAAATATTTTTAAGCACGTAAAATATTTATAAATTATTATCTTTTAAGTTTGACTAAACAAAATATTTTTAATTTATTATTTATGTTGCAAATTAATTTGCGATAAAATTTATCAAAATAAGGTAAGTTTATTCTTATTATCAGAAAAAAATAACCTTTGAAAAATAACAAGAGTCGAAAATATCGTCATATTCCTTGTATTATGTTACCTTCTGGGCTAAAAATGTAACTCTTTTAGTCTTTTCAGGTACAGCCTTCTGTCTTCCTACGTCATATGTAAACAAGGTACAATTAAATTATCCGTAGAATTTTCTAGAACTCTCCACAAACAAAATAAAATATAAAATCTTCATAAATTTAATTATAAATCGTGTTCTAAAATAAGAAATTGGACTAAAGTTAAAAATAAGAAAGAAGAATCTATCATAATAATTACGGAAAATATCTTTGAATAATTCATGAGGTGTTGGTTATCAAAATAACTTAAATGATGTAAAAAAACCTGTTTGGAAACCTATTGCATAACATCAATGAACAATACATCTTTTACAGAAAAGTCGTACGTTAAACATTGGATCATATAATTTAATACATATAGCAATTCAATTGTCTCAAAAATCTCTAACAATAATGATTAGATTGGTTCTATCAGTTTGCACATTTACTAAGTCCAGTATTTACGTCTGTATTCAGCTGAAGCTCGTTGATTTCTACTCTTATATTTGTCTGTTTCTACTTCTACCTTACTTTTACTTCAACTTCTATATTTTCTGTCGACGGGGTTTCTTTTCTAGTACTTCACCCTTCCACTCGACGTTACAGCAAAGGTTCTTTTTATTTGACAAGAACAGAGACGCTTCGTTGCTTTCTTACAGTACACCACATCTCCGTTTCTCGAGATAATGGAAGGGTTCTAGATTTTCTCGCCGGCACGCTGAATATAAATAGACTCTCGCAGATTGTAGTGTAAGGATCCACGACTCTTGAAACTTTCTTCCTTTAATACTTGCTAAAGAATGCTACATTAATTATTTCAAGATGTATAATGTTATAATTACCCTATTCTAAATGATAACATATGTGTATTCCATATATGTTCATTTTATTAGTTTCGTAATAAAAACATTTTGTCGACGCAATTATAATAAATAAATCATAATATGTAAAATCTTTTTTGTTCGATTTACAACATGTCATTATAAAATCAATTTTTAATTACACATTATATTGACAATAAATATTATTAAACATAAAATAGAAACAGTATAGCCCTTTATTTATATTTTTATGCAAGAAAAATGATATTTTATTATATAATAAATTACGTTTTATACAATATTCATTAAATTTCATGTAATTCAATTTTTCAAATTTTATTTATACCTTCCATAATATGCCTCCCTCTCTTACTCTTCATCTCGTGTATTTTGATTTTATCTAATTAATTTTATACCGACTTCATTCAATGTATTAATTAGCCATTAATTAAACAGAAGAGCATCCATCTTTCAAATACCGATTCAAACAATTTTTTTCCTGAGAATAATATTTTCTCCTTTAAGTGCATGTATTGAAAGTCAGTTAACTTCGTTGTCAGTTAGAACTTCTGTAAATAACGAATCTGTTGGTAGATATTTAAAGAAATGGAGGTACTTATAGATAGTAGAAAATTTAGTGAACATTTATAATAAAAGTGAAAAAAGTAAATAAAAAATAAATAAGCTGTATGTTAGACATTTATCACATAGTATAATCCAAGGATACATCATATATAATAGTTTGATATACAAATTTAATTCACATTTAAAACTAAATAAGGAATAATTTAAAGGTGTATGTATTGACTTAGTAAACAAAAGTAAGAAAGCTTTTGTTAGAACATATTTTAAATCTAATTTAATTTCAGAGATTTATATTACCAATATAATTGATATTGTAATCAACAAATACCCAAACGATATTTTGAAGAAATCATCTCGTCTACGTAATTTACAAATTTAATAAAAAAATATTTGTACGCGTCAAAAATGAAGTCCTACATGATTAGAAAGCAACCCAATTAAAAAATTCATTTTATCATAATAACCAATATATATATATATATATATATATAAACAGAAACAGCATTTGTAGTATTCTCATTATCTCCAAGAAGTAGTGAAGAGATATTCATAATTAAAAATTTAATTTGACTATAATGTATTATTCTTCTATACAATCTCTATTATTTATATATATATATATATTTATGAATAATAAAAACGAATGATTGTTTAGATAAAAAGATGCAAAGTAAGAAAGTTCATTAGGAGCATATATTAAGTAAGCAATCAATTATAACGATATTTATCTAGCGATTATAAAAGAATAATCGAAGAGACAAAGACATATTCTTAATCGAAGAAAATATGCATTTATTTCGCAGTAAATTTTCAACTTATGGGAGTTGATAGGTTGATTGATTATTTCGATTTATAGTTAGTATTTGCATCCCAAAAGATTTCATAACGTTACTTTAAAAACATCGGATTAGTATACACAATAAATTATACACAAAATTAATATTTTTACTGAATTTTAAAATAAATAATGTTATTTATTTATTCCTTATTTCAAATATTTCTATATTTATTATATAACTATATTTTATATATCATTCAAATAAAAATTTAGCGATAATAATAGACTCTTAAATTTTATAAAACTAAATTTGTTAACATTAAATCACGTATCAATTAAAGTTACTTTTTAAAAATTTTACTTTTTATTTCTGAGAGCAATATCTCAATTTTACAAATAAATTTCTTTATTTTTTAACTCATGTTTTTATGTTAACTCTTTTCAAAAAAAAGTTGTTCAATATTCAGACTCGTAGCATAAAAATTCCATATTATACTAAATCTATATTTTTTTTACAAATTGTTACATCTGACATTTTTGCATGTAGAATTTACGAAAATATAATTAAGAAGACATTTTTTACAGCAATTCCAACCTACTTCAACCTATAGTGAGGCATGTATAAAAAAAGTATTCCTAAAAGAATTCTTCAAAAAATTAATCTTATTATAAATCATAGTATATTAAAATAAGTCAACTGTACAGAGTTACTTGATGTCGATTCTTTTATTCATTATATTAAACAAGATAGATTATAATATGTAGATCAAGATTAAATCACACGATTCGAATAACATACAAATAAGTCTGCCTAGCTCAAAAAATGACTATAATAAAAACAGCGATATTATCTTCCTTTTGTCTATTATCGGAAGAATAAAACTTTCTCCCTAACTTTCTCTCTAAGATAATTAGATGTACTATCCTTCAATTTCATTGATTTATATATATTTAAACTTAATTAATTTTTTTCTATCTAATATTGGATAAATCTAAGACAGACCACTTCAAATTCAATAAAAAATATTATCTTGTACCGTGTATATAAATCCAATCAAAATTATGATAATCATTTTTGTGTACAGCAATCTTTAAAACTTCTGTTTTCTTTTATTTTAAAAAGAAATTCTAGATATTGACTTTTCTTCCTTATGAATTAATCAATTAAAGATCACTGAATTATTACTTCATCAAGAACAAATTGTATTAACTTCAATATTTATTAAAAATCTCAATTTTAGGGATTATTAAATGTTAAATTATATATTTATAGAGTTTTCAATGTATACCTATTTTATTTTTATATTTTATATGGTAAATAAATATATCGTTTACTCTGACATAAAATTCAATTAAAGTAATTTTCTCTCTCTCTCTCTCTCTTTCTCTGTGTATTTTTCTGCCTATTTATCTCACCTCACTTTTTATCATTAAAATTATTCGGTAAAGTAAATTACACATATATAAAAATAAATTACATCAAATTGTTCCTGAATTTATGGTATGTATTATAAAAGGATATTTATATAAATATATACTATAAAAATGAAAATAAGTAAAATTGGAAAAAAATGTAGTTATATCTTTTGAAACTGTTACATAGGTCACAAAATTGAATTTCAATAATTTGAAATGAAATCTTAACGTCAAAAATGTAGAAGAGCTCCATATTGTTTTTTTATATATATTTATTTTTTGTGAAAAAATTTTTTTAAACTATATTTTGGTTAAACAAAATAAAATAGAAGATTTTACTCAAATATTTCTAACAATAATCTTTATATAATCTATTAAGTTTTTAAATTTGTTTAATCTTTATATAAACTATTAAGTTTTTAAATTTGTTTAGTTTTATTTATATCTGAAAAAAAATTTCTCGTAATAGTTTTTATTGAGAATGTTTCCTGAAGAGGATTTGTGCCGAGTATCAAAGATTTCACGATTAAATTTTTATTATAGCAAGTTATATTGCATATGAATATATACTTATAAAATTTATTATCATTTAATTGTTCAAGTATAATTAATATTAATATCATCTATGATTTACATTGCTATCGGCAAACAAATTCCGAATATTAAATCTGCTTCCAAAGGAAAATATAAAATAATTATTCACATTGCTGTCTGTCTATCATTAAAGAAACCTAAATTATTTAAAAAAGATTCTAAAATATGTTGGTAATTGTCTACTTTTATTATGATTAAAGATTTACGTGTGAATGTATGTACGTATCTAAAGCGTATTTATTAATATATATAAATATCTTTGTTATTGTTATTATAATTAATGTTATTCATCTAAAATTTAATTTCAACATGATAAAACAAAATATAATTTACTATTACATAAATAAATAAATCATAAATCTTTGTTCATCTATTTAATAACTTAAAAGTAAGAGGAATATAGGATTCTACTTGATCATAAATTGAAAATTTTCAAGGCTTTTATACTTCAACTATATTATCAGGTCAAACAGTTTGATTTAATTATATTTATTTAAAAATTTGCCCTCAAATGTGTGTGTGCGTGTGTGTGTGTGTGGTGCGTGTGCGCATGTTTCGTGCATTTGAGTTTCTTCGTTTAAGATTTATGTTAAATTATTTTACAAATAAACTCTGAAAAACTCATTTAGTATATACAAATTGTATCTTATTTAAATCTATCGTTATTTATTAGATTTTTCAAAATAAAAAGTTTTATGGAAGTTAAGAAAAAAATGATAAAAATGATAAATATTGAATAAACATTGATAAAATCTACTAATAAAGAACTTTAGTAATTCAAACTTCAAATACATTATTTATTATGCAGACTGTATTTTTTTCAGATCCAAATAAATCTTAATAAATATAATTATAAATATGTTAATCCTAAATTCTGTTAAATTTTTTATTCAAATCAGTATATAAATCTGTAAAATTGTCCTAGATCTTAGAAATAATCAGTACATATGATATTTATATCGTATATCTTATGTATGGATACATGTATACAACAGTTTTTTAGATTTTTCTTACCATTGCATTAAATCTAAATAAAACAAATATGAAAACTTATTAAACTGAAATAAATTGTAATCATAACATTTTTAATAAAAAATTTACTAAAACATCTTATGCTTAAAAAACTTTGAAAAGTAAGATCTTTTAAATTATTGAAGTTTTATATCCATTAGAGTTTTAAAATAATATTAAAAAATTTCGATAATTGTTGAAAACTGATAAACTCTTAAGGTATAATAATTACGAATAAAATATCATATAGGCAGTATTAAAAAAATATTAAAAAATATTTTTTAGATGTATACCTCAGATATATATAAATATATAATTTCTTTAGATTTCGTGTTAGCTTTATTCAAATATAATACAGTGATAAACAGAACCAATACACGGTTGCATATATAGAAATTAATTGTAAGAATTATGAAAAAAAGAATATAAATAATTAAAATAAACATAAACACATTTTTGTAAGTACAAAATACGTCAATGTACAAAAGAACGTTGAATAAATGAAAAATCGAAGGTAGATAAAGAATAAAGGTAAATATGCTATACATTCTATACTCTATACCTAATTTCAAAAGGAACGGGTCAAAATTAATGCAGTCAACTTTGCGTAAGGATAACCGAGATCTTTAATGCTCCCTCTCTCTCTCTCTCTCTTTCTCTCTCTCTCTCTCTCTCTCTCTCTCTCTCTCTTGTTCTCCCTTTATTTCTCACTCGTCTTCGCTTCTCCACCTGCGCAAATCGAATAGTCTTCAGTAACAGTAATATCCGGGAGGCTCCCGCGGTCGACCGAGTGTCCGCCTGCGGGTTCGTTACGTTTCACCTCCGACCGCGCCCGCACACCTCCGCCGACGAGCTTCGTTGCCTCTCTGGGACCAATCAATGCCGGTTCAATTTACTGATTTGCCTCCACTACTCCCCCGTGCGGTACTCAATCGACACAATAACGAACTATACAACGCGTTTGTACGTTGATCGCTCTGACGAGCACCGCTTGATTAAAGGACGTCCGATGAAACGAAGGCGCGAATGACAATCGTGGAAATCAAAAAGACGTAGCTACGAGTTCGACTCGAGCCGCAGCTGTAAACTTCTTAATTTTTTTAGTTCCGTCGTTTATACGATAAATCAAGCTACAATATCGAGAATATTGAAATAAAAAATAAAACTAGGGCTCTCTATCTAGATGCAACCTATAGTTATTTTAAGATTGGATGATGTAAATACAAATTAAATTATCTTTTCTCCATCTTGTCACCAGAGTCTCGAATAATGAGATATTTTTCTACACGATTCCAATACAAGCTTCACATTTTCATTAAAAAATTAATGCCAATTATTCTTGGTCGTGTATTTTACAATATTACGTTAAAAAATTTTTTAATCACATTGATAAATATTTGAATAAGAAACTCTAAAATCTAAATATTTTACGACAAATATCTAAGATTGCATAATATAATAATTCTTCTAATAGTTTCGATTTTCATTGCATTATATTTATCTTGAATTATAAAAGTAAATAAACTTTCATAAATAAATTAGTCAAGAATAGATGAACTATTGTTTTTATAAAGTGTTTAATGGCTTTATTTACTGCGATGCTATTATTAAAAATGAATAAACACGATTCTTTCTTAATTATTTGTTATTTAAATATATTTTATAAAGCATTTTTAAATTCCAGATTTCTTCTTGTATGCTTATCAAATAACAAAATCATTTTTATTGCTTTCCGTGGTTTTTCATATTTAATAATTTATCAAAATAATTTCCAAGTAACAATATACTGATATTTCAGAGCGCTGAAACAATTTGCAGTTTTCGAAACAAATTATTCAAAATAATTTTTATTTGCATTATAATAACCGCAAACTTCTGATGAACTCCATAACTTGTTTAACGTATATCGGTCCGCTTGCAGCGCAGCCTCAATATATACACCCCGCGAGGGAAAAGCTTTCAAAATCCTTCGCTACGTGTACATGTCTAACTCGGATTTTCTTATCACCTCACTCGTAATTCGAAGAAATCCCGGATTATTCCGCTAAATGCTATAATTGAATAGAGCTTCAATTCCAACGCAACAGACTATCTTAAGAGTCAGTCCACGTTCGATGATAAGATCCATAAAGCATTCTCGTAATTAAAATTCTTTCTTCGTACGCGAGAGCTTTTCCAGATATGTATTTTTTGCTTTTCTGCGTGAACTCATGCTGGAGAGTTTTTCGTTTTTTCGCCACTGCGCACAATCATTCCTTGTCGCTCTACTTGTAATGTTACATAGAGTTGAATGATTTATGTTCTCTTGTTTTTAATATATGCACTTCAACTTATTGTTACTGAATTATCTAAAAGCACTTAATATAATGATTATTTCGAAATTCTTACGATATTATTATTAGGTCAGTTCAACTTAGCTTATAATTTATTAAATATACTTTGAATTTTATTCAATAAAAGTTTTATAGAACAGAAATGTATAGGCTTTTATGAATAACTCATCATAAAATTAAAATTTAATCTTTGAGCTATTAAAAGTAAACGCGCGCACGTGCATGCGTGTGTGTGTGTGTGTGTGTGTGTGTGTGTGTGTGTGTGTGTGTGTGTTTGTGTGGTAGTAAACATATATACACTACAATTAAATCATAAAATAACTTCTATTATAATATATTAAATATTATTATATACGAAAAGGTTTATTCGGAAGTATAGTAAGTTAAAAGCAGTGTATAAAGAACCAAATGTCGTAAATTATATTTAGTATGTTATAAAAGTCAGTGATCGCAAACAAACCATTACTTCATTTACAGTAGTAAACGTAAAAGACTGAAAGTTTTTTTAACTTTTTTCTTCACGTACATGTAATATTCATTTTTTACGGTTACTTCCTCTACTTACTAATCTTCGTTTTTTTATAGTCTTTGTTTTTTTCCTCTATGTCAAATACAATAATCTACGATCTGCGCACATTCTTTTCTACGTTTCCCTCTCTTAACCTCTTCTTTCTGCTCCGTTTTGGCTTTAGCAAACTTCAGGTGCAAACTAGGCTGATTTAGGAAAATAAAAAGCTATTACATAGGATTTTAATGTTTATTTCATCAAAATAGAGATTTTCTACTAAGCTATTCATATTTTTCCTCTCATGCTCTCTCTGAATGAATATCTGTTTGTCTGTCTGACAGCTATTTCTTACGTTCTCTTTTCCAACATTTTAGTTATATTTCGGATCAATTAAAACTAAAATAAAAATGAGGCTCAGTGAAGATGATTACTTACATTACCAAATATTATTAGCCTCAAATTCAGGAATTATAATTTTAAGAGAATAAAATTTTCAATTAAATTATTTTTATATAATCAAATACAATTTCATTTACAAGGAAATTTACTACTGGTAGAATTAATGAAATTTGAAAGCACGGTACTGCATTTTCTATAAAGTTTATTATTCAATAATTCACGAATTATTAGTTAAAATCTAGTAGTCCTACAATATAAATACAATGGAAATTAGTACAAAGTTGTTAGAATTTACTAGTACTATAGTATTATTAGAATTTATTAGTACTCAGCGGAATTTGAATAATAAGCTTAATAGCTAGTAAAGTGTTTATTAGAATTATTTAATATTTTTATTAAGTTTCATTTTTTTTTTAACTTGATCTTCGTATAATGAAATGATACAATCTAATCTTAAGGTTTATTTATCAATCCGATTTACTTCTAAAAATACGTCGAATACTGTACAGTATTTTATCCTAACATCTTACTGTAGTTATTCTATTTCCATTCTTTAATAGTTATGAATATAAGCTGTTTTGATTTACCGTTCAGTTTGCGATATCTTAAACCTGTTGTTTACTCTATGATCACAGCGAGCATTTATATTATTTGAATCTTAAAAATACGAATTGCACTACAAAAATCCTTTGTTAATATATAATCATCATCTTAACTAGTGAAAGTCTTTTTAATCTGATACTTTTATGTACATAAACAAATCTATAGAAGACCTTTAATTTATTATTAATACAAATTATTTATACTTGTTGAGTATTTGGAGCTCACTTCTTTCAGTCTCTCAATTTTCGTTTTTGATAAAATAAAAAGCCCACGGTTATTATGTGAGCTAATAATCAAATGAATAGGCCTTAAATTAAATATGTCAATAATGTTTATTACCAGAGTATTAATAGAGATTAGTTATAATCAAATTATAACTAAAAGTAATACCTAATACATTTCCAGTATTATGTTATTTATTGCGTTTGCGAATGACAATTACATTCATCACACTGATGACTTTATGTAAAATAAGGATTACTTAAGTTGCTTGAGGATACTATATTTACAGGAAAACAAATCAATCTAAAAGTAGTGGCTAAGTTTTCTAACTTTGTTATAAATCAAAATGAAAATTTAAGCCAATAATTATAATTTTTCTTTACTAAAAGTGGTATTAGTATGCATATTAACTAAGATCAATTTAACAGTAGTTACGTATGATCTCAAAGAATAATAAAACATTTATTTAATTATTAAGAATTAAATGAAGCTATTATATGCCAATCATGTTTTCCGAATAAAATTAGAAGAGCTGCTAAAAGTTTGCTTAGGTAATATCTGGTATAAATGTAAAAATTGGAAATTGTTCCTTCATAACTCTTTTATGTCCTATTTTACACTTTAACTGAGAACCAAACCTAACAAACCCTGTACCCGTTCAACCACATTAAATCGCCAATTAACAGAAGAAAATACAATGTAATAAAAGTCCACAGAAAAAGACCTTTCTGAAACATATTAAAGTCACTTGTTAATTAAAAGAAGCCACCGCGGTTCAATTAGCCATAAAGGCAATACACATACGCTTCTAACTCGACTACATCCGGCTGACCGACTTGTCCGTCAGTAAAACAACAGAAACTAAACCAAAGAGTTCAACACGAGTAAAATATCGAGCAGATAAACAATACGTAAGGACTATGAGACACTAATTTGAAGTAGATCTTGTACACCGAGTACACTAGTAAATGATCAAGATAGTAAATAATCTCATTGAATCTATGATATCTATTTCAATACATCTACTTTTATAGAGAGGTAATTAATTTTGTCCGTTTTGAACGCTTATAAATATAAATTCTTCTTCCTCTTAATCTAAACCTTTGAATTTAAAACATTCAAAATCTCAGAACAGAACGAGGTTTTATAATAATTAACATGGAATTATTTCTTTTATTTATAAAAAAACTATTCATTCTCACTATTCCTACATTATTCTCCATTTTCTTAAGATTATAAATCACAAATTTTTTAATACTTTTTAAACTGATTATTTAGAGATTTATGAATTAACTAAAATTCATAATTTTTTTACCTTATTACAATAAACGGAAGTTATTTACTAAAAATAAGCAAGTTACTCAAAATATGTTCTAAAATTTAAAAGATTTAAGTGAAAAGAAATGGAATAAAGATGAATAACAAAGTCAAAGGGGAGTGAATCGTTATTTATTAACAAATTAAAAATTGTTGAACTTTTTAACCAGTGGCTATGCAAGGCGTGTATAAGTTACGTATTTACATTTCCATATTTCTTTAATACCGAATGTTTCATTCTCGTTTTCTCCTTCAATGGCTTCAAATCTTTACGTATAGAAATAGTAATGCAAGCATAATTGTACAAAGTTAGTACGAAAATATCAAATTTATTGAATAATTTCTTTTTAAAAATGAAGAATTCTTTAACGTGTAGTCAATTTTAAAAAAAATAACCTGTGACAAAAGTTGCAGATCGCTAGTAAAAAGAAAACCATCACTTATGTACATATACATCCTGAAGTTAACAAAGCTAATGTTTGTTCCACTTTTAATAAATGAGTCTTTTTTTATATTTATACGCTACATAAATACGAATACTACACAGTAAGTCATTTAGTATTTTCGATCTTTATATCTACTTGCTTTTTATCTGAAAAAATGAAACAAATCGATGTTCAATTAAAATGGTAATTTTAATTAATCTGTAACAACGTGAGAGTTGATTAATGCGTGTTACCTAAAAATAAGATTTACTTGCTCTGAAATATTTCTACGTCACTTTATTTTCAGATCTTGATTTAAAAGAAAAAGAAAATTACAGTAATGTGATTAAATAAATATATTAAGAACGAAAATATTAAAACTTAGGTAAACATAATTTTTTAACCGCGCAATTTTTTATCATTTGCATATTTTAGTTCTATTATTCTAAAAGAATCAGAAAAGATAAAAGCATTAACAAAATGGACAACTTTTTTTAAATTTTTACTAAAACTTTAATGGACTATAAATTTATATAATACATGTTAACATTTCCACAAAATAGAATTAATTTGAAGAAATTCCATGTATATGAAATTTAGATGAAAAATAAATTAAGTTAATAATATTTAATGTGGCTTTTTTGAATCATGAAATCAACTTTTCAAAAAATATTATACTTAAATTGTTCTATTTCATTATATTACAAATATTAATAAAATGATGTTTAAATTATTATAATAAAAATTTACTACTAAATTAAATAGCAATACTCAAATAATAATTTTTAATTTAAATAGTAATTTCATTTAGTCATCATATATTTTTCTTTAATCAATATTATAGTTATGCTCTAATTTATATAGAGTTTTCTTTTATTAATTAGTAGACATATTTTCAAAATTAAACTGACATATTTTAATATTACTATTTTAATTTAATATTACTATTATTTACGATATAAAAATCGTATCATTTATATATTCCTAAAATAAATTAGCTTTCTGAGTCAATATTTCAAGTAAATAATAAGTACTTGTCAAATAAGTAATGGAATTGAAGACTAATGTTATAATCCTATAAAAAGCTATCGAATAAAACTAATTTTAAATACTATAATCAACAAGTGTGTGGTTATATTTTGGCTCAAAATTCCGTATCTAAATATTTGTATTTGAATTGCAGTACAAATGCCATCGGTACGTGTTTCGGTACTTAGAATCAATTTAACATTCCGTAATGCCAATTACAAATAAAGCTGTATTGGCCAAGTGAGAAAAAAATCGAAATTTCTTAGAATTCTGCTGGGCTATTTCCCTACGGTATAATTCTTGGAACGATTATCACGAAGAATGTTTGACAATTACAAAGGCTAGCTTTGACCGAGTGGTCAATCGTAATATCGCCTGTTTCGCACATTGATTCGTATGTGTACTCACGCACATTGCCCACAAATCCTCCCAGTATACCTCAAGAGCTGATGACACCTCGATCGACCATTGATTAATATGGATGTTCAGAATTTCTACACACCTCTGTAATTAGATTAATTAAGGGAAATTAACGTGTTATATACATAAAGGGTTATAACGAAGAAGTCTTCAATTTGAAATTAACGCTAATTATTTATCGAGGAACTTTTATTAATGATACTGCATAAAAAGCGTGAGTTCGCTAAATATATATACCTATTAGTTTTTTAATTGGTTCATAATTATTATATAATTGTTTTTTAAATTGAAACAATCCATCTTAAAAGTAGAGCTACTAAAAAGTATTTATTTAATGTATAAACTTCTTGTCACAATGCACGCTAATCAGAACAAATATTGATTTAAAATTTCTAAACATTTACAAATAATAACAAACAATGTATATATCTTAAATAAGATCGTATACAAATGCGTACACTAACATTTTAATGTTAATTGAATTAAGGTAATATTAAATTTTCAAATTCAAAGAACTTATAGGTTATTCATATGCAAGTGATGTATTTTAAGAAATAAGTCACAAAATAAAAAAGAAATACTATATGGAAAACTGGCATTGGTAAATCTAAATCTTCCTAAATTTTTAACAATTAATAATTTTCAATACGACCATTTAGTACATACATACGTACATGTAATACAATTAATATCTGAAATATAATTTATATAATTAATGATATTGTATCTATACAGAAAACGAAATATCAGATAATTTTAACAAAATAAAGAAACCAATTATTTTTTGATAGTAGTTTCATCTTCCAATGAATTGAATGCAGCTTTATTCGATAGGCGAATGATGTACTCTTATATTTAATTATAAATGATTAAACTGAGTTTTATTGCTCGATTAATACTTGCTTTATATTTTTCTTTATTTTAGTGTTTCGAGTTTATATTAAGAATAAAATAATTGCACTTATCTACCAAGTAAATATAATTATTACTAGAAAAAAAGTAATAATTTATTATAATTTTTGTAACTTTAGTAAATACTAAACATTTTTAAATGTGGTAAAATTGAATTTATAACTATTTTCATCAAATGTACGGTACTTTTCGATGCCAGTATCAGCGTTACAATTGCGGATAATATTGCAATTATCGCAAGAGACTTATTACTCGTATACAGAGAAAAGCAGTATACTCTAATTCACATAGAGTATGGAAGAAGTAACATCTCGCAGCTGGTAAAAAACAAAAAAATATCATATGAAGATAAATCAAATAGATCCCGCAGAAAAGAAGCGGATAAAGCGACACAGAGTCGAGGACAAGTTGGAGTTCATATAAGTAAAGTTGCTCGCTGGACACCGACACAGAGTTAACTCACGTATGCTCTCGGAGGTCCCATTGATTTCTCGGGCCCATGTCAAGGCTGCGCACGCGAACAATGAGGAGCTCCGTCTCGCTGCATCGTCGAACTTCGCGACTACATCCTTATCCAAGCCTCGCACGGCTTTCGCGTTTTTTTTTCAAAAAGGCATTACCAATTAATAATTCTTAGATTGATGCTATTGAATAAATGGCACTGATTAAAGTGAAGCGACACTTGAGTAGTTTTTAAATTTAACGACGTTATCATAATGAGACTGGTTTCTGAACATTCCAAAGAGTTCAACGCTCATCGGTATTGATGTAATGTCTTTTTTTACTTTTCTTGTCTGACAAGTGAGTTCAACGTTCTTGTGATATTTTTCATTTTCATTTTCATTTCATTTTCATTCAATTCCATTTCATTTTCATTTCATTTTCTTATTTTCCAATAAACCGCTTAAATTTCCCTTGAAACGTCGAAAAACGTTTGTATATGTAACTTTACGTACATGTACCACTTGAATATCCATCAAGTCCACCAACAACGGGACGGTCATTTGCAACGCACCAATAGAATATTCATACGTTTGGATGTCATTTATGTAAAAATTCAAGCTATTTTTTTTTAGATATTATTCTTTTATAAGTTATTACTTTCAACAACCATATATCCACTGAAAATATATTACGAATCACTCTATTCTCCTATAAAATAAATTATTTTTTAAATTATTGAATTCAATAAACTTGTATTAATCTCTTTATGAATTCGTTACTTCAATTAATCAACTTTTAAGTTTTATCTATTTTTGAATAAAGCACAAGTTAAGCAATCGCATGTCAAATGAAGAAATATTCAAAAGATGATTATAATGTATATCTCAGTGGGACGCCTACTATTTATCACTCCCACCCCTATTTTTACGTGAATAATATCACCTCAAATTAGCTTCCTATGGTATTAGAATAAAGTATGCACATAAGCAGGAAAGAAATTACCTTTAGCCTGTTATCAAATGAAGACTTAAGAAGAGCAAACGAGACTCATACATAAATAGCGCTGCAAGCACAGATGCAAAGTAAGAGTAAAGATCGCAGCGGCGGCGCGTCGAGAAACGTCAAGCGCGCGAACACACAGATACACAAATCTAGAGAGAAGCGTGCCACAGCAATCAGAACTCCGCGGCAACGGCTGAAACCTTGACATGCGGCGGCTGCAGTTGCCTATCGATCAACACCGAGGCCGTCACCCTCTTCGCTCGTCGGTGATCATCCCCGAACGTGCGCGAGCCTTCGCGCTTAACGGGCGCATGAAAGTTTCAGCTGCTCGAGTCTCAATGCCGGGAAAATATATGTAATCGCTCCTCCGTCCGTCTCTTAGATATTGATACCTGTAGGTACCTACGGTCGTTTGATAGACGTACGTATTTTAAGTTAGCCATATCAGTAATAGGTGTCTTATTTACGATCGATATGCTATGCGACAATTGAAAAGGAAATGTGGATTGACAATTGGAAGCCTTTTTCTAACATTTTTTTATCTCTGAAATATAAAGTGAGGTAATAGTGATAAGGACTTGTGGTTTTTATTATAAATTTTTTCAAATTCTGCGCTATACTGCTTGAGCCATTTTATTTTCGTGTGTGGGCGGGGGGGGGAGAGGGTGGCTTTATATTTATGTTTCCTCAAAACAGTTACGTTCCACAATAATATATGTACACTTATTAAGAGTACAAAAGTAATAAAATATATACGAATAATAATATTTATTTTAAAATATAATTTCTTAATTGAAAACTCATTTTAAGAAAATAGACATAATACAGATACAAGAAAGCAATCAAATTGTAAATAATTATATCAATTAGATTGCTTATTCATAATTTGTATATTTTTATATATTTATAATGTATAATTCTTAAGTAGCATAACGTCTTTTATTATTTATAGAAATATTAGTCTACTTCATGAATTTAAAGTAAAGAAAATCTTATTCAAAATTAATTTTAGTAATTGATATTTTACATAAATTTCAATTGCATATAAATTTATTAATTATTGCGGACAACTTCATAATTATGAAATAAAAATGTATATTTTAACTGAATAATATCCAAAGAAGTAAATATTACATGAATAAAATCACAAAACTGATGACAGAAACTGGAAAAGAGAATTATCCGTTTAAAATATTTATTATATTTATGTACAGCGGATCAAGCATTTTGTAATATAATGTGAGGATGCGTGTTTCAATATGATTTTTAATACGAAATACTTTAACTATTTAGATAAATCTATGCATAAAAACATGAGAATAAAATGGAATGCTCTAAAAGTATTGCCAAAATCAAAACCTAATTACGATATGCAATATAAGCGCAATAACTTTTGCACTGGTACACGCATTTAAGGTCTCTTTTTCAATCTCTGACTCTACTACTATATTTCTCTAGGCATTTTTCTATATACCTTTTTATTTTGTTCTTAACTTATGTTTATGTATATCTATATATACAGCTAAAATAACGTGTATCACAGAGTATAGATATATAATTCATAAGAAAAGCGCTTTCTAGGTCGCATTAAGGTAATACATTCAGCTCATATCTCGCGGCTGACTATTCCCCCAGGAACTGTGCTCGCTTGCAGCTGTTGTATCCACACAATCATGATAACACGAGATGGAAAACAATATGCGTATACTCAGTAGTTCTTTTTTTTTTTTTTTTTTTTTTTTTTTTTTTTTTTTTTTTTTTTAATCAAAAATGCAGGGCTTAATAGAAACAGAACATTATAGTCGAGTGTTTTGGAGAACTGTAACAATATGGAAAATATTATAAATAACAACTTTTTTAAATGTTCTCAAATAAATTTTACTAATAGTTGTTCAATATCAAAATGAAATAACCTATTTATAATAAAAAGGTTTCTACCTGAAAGTACAGCTAGTTTTTTAAAAATAAATATTTGTGCTTTTTTTAAAAGGCTTGAAATTGTAGTAATTTACAAGTATATTGATTACCTAGTGCTTCCTATTATTTAACTTATGTTTAATATAAGGTTATTTGATCCCATAACTTTTTAAACTCATTGTCACCAAGTTCTTATTTCTTGAAAACTGCCATTTACAACCATCCAATGTGTATTGACCACAGGAAAAAATAAATGTATAATCTTGTTTGGTAGCTGTCATATTTGGAAGTTTTATGAAAAAATTTGTTTGTCAAATTACCAATGCATCGATGAATTATTACGAACTATCTTTGGTAATAATGTATAATTACTTCTTATTAGTTAAAAAATTGTTTAAATAAATAATTAAATTTTAAATAATAGTAATTACTTTCAAGTAAAATATCAAAGAATGTTGTATAAAAATTAATTGTAGACTTAACAGCACATGGTCTTTTTTTATGGAAAATCACTTTTACAAATCGAAACAACTTACCACAATTATACATATTGAAATATAATAATTCTAATGAAACATTTACATCATATATAAATAAGATATAAACTGTCAAAGAATATAAGAATAAAAATTAATGAATTATACATAAGTAAGAAACAATTTTATCATAAATTTAATATTCCCATTTTGGTGATGCAACAATGAAACATTGAAAGTAAGGCTTTAAGAGCTTCCTTTTTTACTTGTCACCACAAAAATCATCGTATCACGATCAATGAAATTTATTTCTGAAAGACGCTCGAGTCGCTTGATTTCAGTCCACTCACTTTTAAGCGATACGAGCAAAAATAATTTTCTAAGTTGGTATATCATAATAGCTGCGTGAGCATATGCTTTACTCTCTTTCTACGTCAACTTATAATTGAACAACTCACGAGCACTCACCGCTTTTAATTTTTCCCTCATTTATTGCAGAGATTTCCCTGTCAGCTTTCAGATAGATACGACCGTAATATCAAATGCCAAAGGAAATTTCTTTAATTTTTAAATTGATTCTGAAAATAATCGTGCACTACAACTGCAAATTATTTTAATGCGTGGTAGTAATTTTTAAATCATAATAATTTACGATTTAAATATAGTTTTATGAAAATCAACCGTGTATTATAAATAAATTTTATATTAGCATATAAATTAAAAAATACTTGTTTGTAAAGTCAAGCCAAAAATTAGTAATAATCATAATCATTAATATACTTAAAAAAGGATAATATATTCATTAATATTATTTCTCTATTTAGTTTTCTCTTTTTATCAATGTATAACGTTTAAGAAAATTAAACATTATTTATTAAGAAAATAATAGTTATCGTTGACTAAATAATATTGTATTATTTAGAAGTTTCCGTTTTTTAAAAATAAATAAAAAAATAATATGTAAAAATAGTAATGAAATACTCTGAATATTGTTAAGATATTAACATATATGAACAATATTGCAATGATTAAAGTATGGAGCTACATTTTATATTTTTTAATTAGTATTATCAATAAATTAATTTTAATCATCTTAATTTCACATTATTTTTAATGACGGATATTGTTATTAAACCTTGTTAATTGTACTATTATATATTATTATATATAATATAATGTAAAAAATTATGAAAAACTTTACTTCGGTTGCAAAATTGTAAATAACATTCAGAAACAATAAATGTATTATATTAAATAAACAACATGTAAATTAATTAAATTTCAAATGAAAATCAATTATAAGTAATATTTCTTCTTGTAATGAAACATTAAACTTTAGCGTTTTTGGGATTTGATTGTAATATTAAAAATATGTTTATCAGGATTTACAATTCATTTTGGCGGAATCATTGATTTTTCCTTGTAATTATGTCAAAATTATAAATAAACCGTTATCCTTATTAATGGAAAAGAAAAAACAAGATTTAGCCATACACATTGATAATCAAAGGCTTATAGAGTAATAAATGGAAAATTCTGAATTCGCTTACAGCATAACATATTAAAATTACCTATGTGATTACCTATTTAGATAGGAGTAACGAAAACAAATATGTATTATTTGACTAAATTAAGTAGATTTGAAGTGTACGAGCAAAAAATAATATTAGTTGCAGCATAGTAATATATGCAACTATTTTTCTAAAATTAAGGATAACAAAGGTACAAATATAATTAATATATAATAATTAATTGTAATAAGTGAAAATTTTTACTTTAAATTATTATTATAAAAATATCCTCTTTGATTAGTAAAATATAAACTTTTAATCAATTTATTCTATAAATATTTTGTAAACTTGTACATAATAGGTATATTTATATATACATCTATAGATATACATACATATTCTTCATACGAAATACGTTTTAATACAACATATTTATATAAATCTAAACACATAAAATGTAAAGTATATTTACTAAATGAATGTACTATATAATGTAATAAAAAATAATTATAATACACTATATATAATTATTACATAATCTTATAATTAACTATTAAGAAACTATTTTATGTTTATAAAATTATAAAACTTACATATAATTATTTTCTTCTTTTTCTTATAAATATTAGCAATAATTTTCTAAGTCTATAAAAATAAATGTATTTAAATATAATTTATATATGTATAAATACAAGTTTAAAATAAATATAATTCATACTATTAAAATCAGGCTACAATTATTCTAATTCTCGAGAAACAACTAAATAACATAACAATTACTTGCAAATTACATTTAATTATCCTTTTTGTTAATTGTTTATGCTTGATCTTCAATGTTAATTGAAAAATATGCTAATTATAGAGCAGAAAAAACTGTGTTAAAAATTGTTAATGAAAAATGCCACGTTTAAGAATAATGAAATAAAAGATTTCATTCTAGTACATTGTATTACATTATATTGTGTAAGTTAAGAAATAAATATGAATCTATTAAATAAAATAATATCATATGTTAAAGTTAGAAAAAGTTTTAATACCATATAAAAACTTTGCATTCGCATTAATTAACTTAGCATGATCAATAAAAATTTGAGGTAAAACATAAATAGCATCGTTTTTTAAGCTCATTATACAATATTGTAAGTATGTTTGCATAAGTATAATTAAATAAATTCCATCGCCAATAAGACTTTACAATTTGAACAAAAATTGAATATGCTTGATATAATTTTATATATATTGACTAAAGCTTAAATTAATTTAATTCATTGTTTACCTAGTCATAAAAATAAAGGATTTTAACTCTCTATTTATATTCGAACAAAAATGCAAGTACGTAATGTTCGATTAATAATGATCTTATTACGTAAATTGAAGAGATGGAATTTAAAGAAGACGTTTATTTTAAAGTCATCTACCATTGTCGGTGACGGTTTCACAACCGACGGAGACAGCAACGCCTTCGGTGCGACGTTGAGCTAATTTGTGTCGGCCACGTGAAATATATCCACGGCGCACGCAGTCTTCCCATCGCACTCGCACTTGCAGGTCTAGGTTAAGCAGTTCTGGTTTACTTCTACTGATGACCCGAATGAACATGACGTAAACAACGCGAAGCAGGTTTCATAATCCTGACTTTTGTTTACGTACGATTGACGTCTTTATTTCTATGTCTCTAATAACGTCTCTAATAACGTGCTTACGGGAAGAAAAATTTTCAAGTTTTCTAAAATTACCATACTTTATACATCTTTTATATATTATTATATAAGCTATACATTTTCTAAGAATTCGACTATCATTTTCTTTTGACAATTTTTAATAATTTTTTGACTAATAGAGAAATAGATTTAGAAATTCAAACAATTATGGAAATTTGTCTCAAATATTTCTTTATCGATTGTCAGTTCTCTCAAAATATAGGATATAACATTACTTTGACATATATTGGTTTAACGCTCAATACGTTGTTTCTATCCAAAAGTTAAAATATATAATTTTTCAAATAAATGTATATATATAAATTTTAATCATTTACAAAATAACAATATAAAATAATGTAATTAAAATAAGTTACCAATTTTTTTATAATTCCACGAAAATTAATTCAATTTTCCTTAAATATTATAGAATATCAAGCTATTTCTCACATTGCATAAATTGTTTCAATTATTATAATCTTTATAAATCAAGTATATATTCAACAATAATTTTCGTTCTTGAAATTATAATTTAAATTATTCGTAGCAAATGTTTTAGATATAATTCTGAAAAATATGTATATAATAATATTTTGGCGTTTTAGGTGAGAAAATATTTTTTTTGTAATTATATTAGCAGGCTATTTTAATGGCTATTTCATATTTCTACATATTATTTCAAAATGAACTCTTATTATATCGATTAACCTTATAACTTCTCTGAAGCTCAACCTTCTTACAGCATATATATGTACATACATGTAATATTTAAAAATAAGATTGATTGATAAATATGTAAAACGAAGAAAAGTTGAACTATATTATTTTAGATACAGTAAAATGAGATCAGATACGTAAATCTTCAATTGTATAATTGTTACAATACTCTCAAAATTTTGAAAACTGTTTGTGAAGATAGAAATTTTATTAAGTACCTCTGTTATCTTCTTATAATTTCTAAAAGTAATATAGTAAGAATAGTGTAAAAAGTTTTCCGATATCATGCATCATCATTTTAAATTTAAATTAAGATCGTCGCGATGTTGCGAACAGCTTCGTAAGTAGTATTGTAATTATAAGCTTTTCTAGTTTCAAAAAGTAAGCAAAACTTTTCCATATGCTATTAACGAGCTAGTATAGTAAAATGGATAAAGTACCTTATCTAAAATTACCCCAATTTGTCACGATAAATTCTTCTGGAAAGCATTTTGATAAATTTTTAACGAACATTCACACCCAATATCAAAAAATTTTTATACCTATATAAATTGTTCTCAAGATAATATCAAAAGTTAATTTAAAGTTTCAGAAATTTAAATTGTAATGAAAGTAATAAAGTATTATTAAATTTTATTGTATGCATAACTTCTTTCTATAAGAATATTAAATTTCTTTTAAATTTGAATATAAAATTGAATAACAATTAATTTGAAACAAATATCAATCAAATTATTTACGTAAAAACAAATATGATTTACAAAAAGCTAATAATATCAAACATAAATATTTATGCACTGTTAGATAATGATAATGATACACAATAATTGTAAATGATGTTGGTTTTAAAAAAATTTATCTTGAAAACGATAATATACTTAAAAATTAAAAATCCATTTTTTTTAAAAACTTTTTATTTTTCAAAAAAATCTAACTTTTAATTTAAATACCTATTTAAACATTGCTCAAGATATATATCCAATTCATTTAGTAGATTGAATTAAGTCCTAAAATAATAATTAAGTTCTTAATATCGTGATTATTTTATGTAAATTACTAACAAGTCAATATATTAAAAAGCAGAGAATAATCAAAAGATTTTAATTTTATAGTAATTAGTGGTAATATTTGAAAATGTATTGATTAATACGAATTGTATATTAATGAGTTCATCTATTTATTTAAATTTTTAATCAATTATAAATATATGTGGGAATAATTTCTAATGTTAAGCATCGTAAAGAGTCATATGACTCTATTAAGTTCCTTAAAGTCATTTATCAACTGAATCTCATGAATACTTTTGTAGAAAATTTAAATGCATCGTACGCTAATTTGGCATGAGTTTTGAGATACTTTCTTTCATTATAGAGAAATCATCATCCTTGAACTGTTAAAGTTTTACGTATCGTCTACCTAACTCTGTTAATATCTTTCATTATGGTTAACAACTTTTTCTACAAATACGGTTTTCTTGATACACATATTTTAACCTTGGTATATAAACTGCGCAACATTATTCCGTAAAATTTGTCCGAACTATTTCTTTAATTCATCTAGTTAAACTTTTAGTACAAATAGACGTACAAATAGAGAATGAAGATGACGCATTACTTATTGCAAAAAACCAGTATCATTTCGAATTTATAGAGGCAGAGTCGATAAAAGTTATAAGCTCTCGATAGCTGCATAAAACAATAATTTATAATTCTCCATTGATACTTATTCCGAGCTCTAAGTAAATTAATTATTCACACTGACCAATTATCAAGAGCTCAAGTCTTGTCTCCAGAAATGATAACATATCTATATAATTACAATTCTAGTGATCCTATTAGAATTACTTTATATTAGTGGACGAGTAGTTTTTCTTAAACTAATATGTCGATATGCAATGGTCCAGTAATTACTAGTACCGTAAATTCTACGTATCTTCGCAATATTCCAGCAATTACTATCAGTGAAACTCTACGTATCTTCGGTGACATAATACGAAACGTCGCTCAATAATAACAGTATTGTCATGTAAGACCGATATATTTCATATCGCATTATACTAACATACAACTATCAATCGTAAAGTAAAGTAATAGAAAATATAATATTTATTTTAAAAAAACTTTTACAATAATAATGTCAATGAAACTATTTAACACTACTATTTGTTATCACATAATAATTCTCAAACGTATATATATCATTTACAAGTCATTTTAATGGATTCTATAAACTTAACCCTCTAAATTTATGTTATTTTTTTATAGTATATATTTATAGTATAATAATTTTTTTTATTACTGTATATTTCAAAAGGAAATATTTTATTACTATACATAATAATCATCGTATTCGATTGATATTATTTACTCCAAAAAATATAGGATTATATCTATGTCTAAATTGGAAATAACAATCTTTCTAGCTTTATAATTTTCTACCTTTTCTTGCTTTTCGATTTCATCGAGTACAACTGTTTAATATATTATAATTCATATTCATCAAAATTTTATTGCTTACATTGCATTTAAAACAACTTGAAAAGTATTCTACGCTATATTTGTAATAATATTATAATTTTAAATAAATCAAAACATTTAAGAATATAGTCAGATGACAATCGGTATCATTTTAGAGAACTGTTAAAAGAAGTAATTAGAATAGAAAATTAAATATTTAAACACTGTTTTAAAAGTTACGTTCTATACGAGCTATTAAAAGATTACCTGCTTCATTTACTTTTTGATTGTATAAACAACTATCTCATTTAATTTATTTTATTTCGCTAAATTTAGAAACCTAAATCAGTATGTACACCGACTATTTCTCTAATAGTACAGTTACTCGCTCTTAAATTAAAACCATCTAATCACTGTTTCGAGCCACTGCAGAAAAGAGAAGTTTTACTTTAGGTATCCACATAAACTCGTCCACGTAATCGCAAATCAGAAAGCCTGGGAATCAGAATTCAGTTCCACTTTTTCGTTAAAAAGTTATTCACTTGCTCTTTGTGTTACACTTTTTTTACTCCTCCTATTTAATTACATGCGATCATTACACATGACATATTATTGTGAGAAAAATTTCTCTATTTATATGTGTATGATTTACAATAACCTTTAAGTTTTGTATAATAAAGAAATAATAAAACTATTAAACAGTAAAAATTATTTCTTAAATTTAGTTCATGCTTATTTTTAAAAGCTAATTATTTAAAATTCATTGAAGTTCTTGAATCACATGTTATTACATGTTTCGAAAACACTTTTAAAAAATTGTATCTTTTTCATACAATATACATTTTAAAGCATTATTCATTACTATACGTTTTAGTAATGTTTTAGCAAACTATCTAAAAGCACTTTTTTATAGTGTAACTAATACATATATAAATGATTTGTAAGCATAAAAACCCAACAAAGTCACAAATTCAAGTACTCAATACATGAAATGGAAATCGGAAACTAAACTTCATAGCGATTAGGCATTACTTGTCTTTTAAACAGTTGAACGTAATTACTAAATATCTGTAAATATTAGATGCTTCTATTATCAAAGAGAACCCTAGGATGTATCCAACCATTTTTACAGTTCTATTTTATTTTACTATGACTAACCAATCATAAACAAAACTTCTAACGCTTAATAAAAACTTTCTTTACATGTATGCACAAATGAATGCACATAAATACATATACTCTTGATACATGTCAGAACACCCAAGCGAAATCCCAGTAATGATCTAAGCACCTCTAAGATGAAGCCGCAGAATGGCGCTGACATGAAGTTTGAAAATTCAGTTATGGATCACAGATGAACAACTATAATTGTTCTTCTTAATGATTTTAGAACTAAAAAATTTTGTTATATCATTAATATGTACTAACGCGACAAACATTGTTTAAAAAAATACTACACTACTTGACAATTGTTATTTATGTATAAGAATAACGATAACAAATGTTTAATCGGTCTATTTAATTTTTTTTCTACTGCCTAATATATCTTTAATAAAAATCTGTAATAGTAAATATATTAAACTTTAACATATGAAAAGATGAACAAATAAGAAAAATGAGTAAGATGAACATATAAATGCAATAGTATACTCTACAAATAGTGAGTTGTTCAATCTTACATCCTTCCTCTTCACAAAATTTCCAATTGGGTGTAAAGTAATTTTTCAAATTACCTAGACATTGCAGTTCTACAGCCAAAGTAAATCATATCATAAATTATGAAATCTCGAACGCATGCACATATTATCTGCTCTTTATCAATATGAAAGTAGGCGCAAAAATAAAATTTATTTCGCTAAAATAGAAATACTTAATAAAAAAGCACTATCTAATTCACATTATTTCTTTTTGTAATTAAAACAATTTTATTTATATATAAATAGACGTAATGTAAATAAGTTTTTAACAAAGTTTTACTTTGAATTAATTAACAACTGTACGTCATTTTTATTATTATATTAATTTAATGACTTATTTCAATAGTTCGAGTTAAAATTAAATTGTAATGTAATATAGTGAATTAAAGAAGTGAAATGTTATATTTACTTCCCTGTTAAAAAATTTGCAAGTAATGATATTTTTATTCCATACTCCTCATACTAAACATAATACTTTTCCTTAATTATTTTTAATACTTTGATTGTAAATGATTAGTTCTACGTACAAAGTTTTCATTTGAAACCCAAAAATCTATAACTACTTATCAGAATTATTCAAGATATTAAATTAACGATTATAAAGATGATTCAGTGTTATAATAATTTCACTTCTTTTCCAATATACATAGTATTTCAATATCCATTATTAAAAAATAAATGCTGATATAGATAATTCTACTGTTTTGTAAAAGCTGTTTCTTGTATAACAAACATTTAAAAGAATTCAATATCTTAAGCAAATCAGTATGATAATATAAAATAGTAACTTATAAAATAATAAAAAGAAATAATAATTAATAAAATACATTGAAATATATGTAGAGCAGAAATTCAGTTATAATTCTTATTGATCTACAAAGTCTTATTCTTATCCTACTCGGAATATTTTTACTGTGATTAAACTGTCCAGGTTTTGCGTTTAACATCGGAATTACTTTCAAAATAATATTAATAAATTTGATATTAATCTAAAAATAATATCATTATACAGAAAAATGTTTTGGAAACATTATCAAGAGATGATTGTAATTAGTTATGTAATTTGTTGTGCTAATTCTAAATATAGCTACGGAATGTGCATAGTTCAATATAATTTTTAGATATTTCTAGTCAAAACTACAGTACAAATCATTTTCGACATTCTTCGTTAATCTAAAATTTATACGAGGCATCAAATTATAACTTTACATAATAATAACTATGAAAAAAATGTGTATGATTATATATATATATATATATATAGATCATGTTCCGAAATTGTTATACATTTATAAAATTTCAAGCAATTAATAAATTTAAATAAAAATTCAGATAATACTTTAAATTTTTAAGTGATACTACAAATAGTTTTTGGTATTATCTTTGATCTTATATTTCCTACATTATTAGGATTTTCAAAGTATATAAAAGTTAAGATACAAAATCCAATATAAATGTATGCCTTTTTACAAATTTTATGAATGCAATTTAAAACGATTTTCTAGATCGGCAAATATTGTTTCGTTATAAAATTATATTTATTTCAATTTTGGAAAAAAACTGTATTTTTTATCTTGAATTATTTTTATCAATGAATCTCAAAGTACTTCAATATTCAAATATATTTACTAAACTTTCCAGTCAAATGTGGATTAATGTTATAGCGATGGGTTATATTAATACATTGAAACTTATTACGGAAGAAAAATATTTTATTAAAAATAAATTAGGCTTTGTAGCCAACGATTAGAAAAGATATTTCAAGGTATTTTTCAAATGGATCTAATTATTCCTATTCCATACTTTGACTTTAAATATTTTAATACTTTTATATTAAGTATGTAATTCATTTTCCTATTAATTATTAAATTTTCACATTTATACTTACTCTGGAATAAAGAAATTGAGTTAAGGTGATTCATTTAAAGGTAATAATAAGTTTCTTAATAAATTGCGTATAGATTTCAATACACAATTAAAATTTAAAAGTTAATACCTTTAATGTATTTTAAAGATTGATGGCCCTTCAATCAGCTTATTTCTTTCGACATTCTTTCTCTCTCTCTCTCTCTCTCTCTCACTCTATCTATCTTTTTCTTTCTGCTGATAGTTTTGTTCTATGTATTTTAATTTTTTTCTTCACATATAGAAAATATACTTCGCCTGATTATGTCTTTCAGAACAAACTTATGATACTTACATTATTATTTGTAGTATGCAAAGATCTTTGATATAAAGAAAACATCTAGATACTTAACCTCAAAGTTGAAGAGAAACTCTATTGAACTTCGTTATAGGATAGATATTTGAAAATATATCAAGTCAAGTTTATTATGTTACAGGAATAAGATACCTATTTGAGACAATATTGATCAATTTTTACTTTTTGTTGCCTGTAACGGAATCGATATTTCTTTTAAATTTTTCTCAAATAAATGGTAAATTTTTATTATAGCAAATAATTATAAACTCTATGACGGTTTTTAGAAATAATAAAATTAATTTATTCTTTAGTGTCTTCTCTTCAACAATAATTTATTGAAAAAAGTATTGTATAAAGAATGGAAATAATTACATAATTTTTTCTTAAATATGACCAATGCATGAAATTTATGTGAAATCTTCACGTGTTATATTTAATTCGTGAATTTATTGACTCCATTACCTAGAGTAATATTCAAGATCAACAAATTCTTCCATTTGCATGCATAGATATGCATGTAGAGTTCGATTAAAAAGTTCAAAGTTTACTGGGATAATGCTGAGACTCACATCTTCCTTTATTTCCTACACTGACTCTTATCTTTCTTTTATTCTTTGCTTCTCATAATCTGAAAAGTAAAAAATGCTTGGGTGGTGCAAATCGCTCTCTCTCTCTCTCTCTCTCTCTCTCTTCCTCCTTATTCATCGCAACTTGTGTCCCTCTGCGTTTGGCTCTTCATATTTTAAACTACACTTACAGGTATTCGGTGCAGCTGCGAATGCATCCGACAGTAACGCGTAAACACCAACAGGAAAAAATGGAGCTCGCGACCAAATGCGGGCAGTGGCCTCGTACAGCAGTGCAGCGCGAAATCTCGGCGCTCATTCAAAGATTTATGACGGAAACGGAAGTATTTCCTCGGAAAATATCGTCAGCAGCGGGTGCACTCGTTTGGAAACATTGCTACTCGATCTCCTTCTCCCTCTCTCTCTCTCTCTCTCTCTCTCTCATTCTGATCGAATTTTTTTCATTCGGTTCCTTTAATAATTGTCAAAGTTTCGAAAAGGTTGGAAGCTTTTGAAAATTCATTTTATTTTAAATTTCTGTCCAATATCTGTTAAATTTTAAGCATACACATATAAGTACTACCAAAAAAAAAACAATTAATAATATAATAATAAATTTCAAAGAACAAAAAACTAATACATCTCTGTAAGTAATAGTTACATAGTGCTGTTATCGTCGTACGAAAAAAATTGATATATAATTATTGATAAATACTTAAATTGTGTGAAAAATATTCTGTAATATTATTTGTCATTAAAAATAATGCAAAATATAAAATATCTGTAAATTTTCCACCGCAATATACTGTATATGAATACTATTCGAGATTTTATCATCTGTAAATAAAATAACGTCATTCCATTATAAATGAGGCACCAATATTTTCCCTTATACTTTCATTATAATATAATATTCTGAACTATTAAAAATATGTATAAACATAGTAAGTTGTTTCTTCTCAGTAATATTGCTTGGACATTCGTCATTAGTAAATGCCAATTTTTTATTAAAAAATACGACGATCTACGTTTTTAATTTACCCACGCAATTTATTAATACACATTAGTTTTTTAAATTCTTATATACTTCTTTATTTATATGCTAATTATCTTTCTAAATAATAATGGAAGAATTTGTTAAATTCGTAAATATTTAGACTTAGCTTGGAAACTTTTTATGATATTAATCATATTAATTATTAGAAAACATACGCACATTTTTCAAATATCTACTCTTAATTTTTAAAAAGAGTTCTAAAAAACAATTTAACCGACTTTCATAATTAATTATACAATTATTTTCATAGCATACTGTGCATTTTTATACATGATTGTATTTTAATTATTAGTAGTAGTAATTGAATATTATTTATTATTTACGTTAACGGCGTATTGCTCTCACAATAACCATATTGGCTAATTAAATTAACTATTATCTACTTATCATTCGAATATTCAGATATTGGAATTGACTTTTTTTTTCTTAGATGATAAAATGAAGATTCTGTCTATAAAAAAATCTTTATTTTTAGACTCTATTCTTTGATGTTCCTTTCATGTTCACATACGTACATTCTTTCTTTTTATTTCTTAAAGGGATAAACACAGTACTTATAATAGAGAACTACTGAATAGAATGTGAGCAACACGTGAAATATATGCTGTACTGCTCTGTGTTTAGGCAAAATCTTATACATAGATGAACCAGATCTTACTTAGTAATGTAATCAACTAATTATACTCATACTATACCTTAATATTATCGTTTCATGTAAAATAAATACTTGTCTACAACTCCTACTTTGACGGTTTAAGCGAAATTGTTACTTTAAAGTTTATTCGAAAGAATAACATTATAGTTAGATGCATTTAAATTCGATCTATTTTAAGTACATTGTATTGTATTTCTAATAATTAATTAATAGAAGCAGTAATTAATATACGTAAACTCACAACGCAATAATCTCGTGATTTTCATTACAATAATTGTACAGGTTTTCATTCAATTATTCAATTTTAAAAACAATTTATTGTTTATAAAGGTAAGATTGTTATATATTTAAAATATAATAGCATATCCATTTATTTATTTTTCATCCACACTTTTCTTACACATACTTGTGTTTTTTCGTTCAACTATTCGATTTTTGCAGAGGTGGTCAAAGCTTTGTGTGCCACTAGTAATACATTTCGTCATTTTCGAAAACTATTCGTATGGAAGAAAATTCGTTAGACAAAAGTTTTAAGGTTGAAAAGAAATAGATAGTACGAGTTGAAGTAAAATTGGTTTTTTTTGGCATGCCTATATTATATGTTATGTACGTAGTAACAAAGGAGTGTAACCTCAAAATATATTAATTTTTTAAAAAATTTGCGAGTATCTTACGATTATAGTTGTATTATAAATTAAAAATCTTTTTTCATATTTCAAACTATTTTCATTACATGGAGAATTAATAAATTATAAAAATTAATACATCAAGTATTATAGACATTTATATATTCTTTCATTAAATGTTCAGACTTTTTATTATTTTAGAATAAATTATTAAATGTAAAGTTATTTCATTTATTAATATGAATGTTTAAAACGTTACTTGGTAGATTTTGAATGTTATTTTTTCAAAAAATATAGGCCTTACTATCCCTTATATACAGTATGGAATAATATATTGTTGTCGATATTTTTCTTATAAAATATGTCTGAAACAATAAATTTTTTTAGTCACAAATTAAGTTCACCAAAGAAAACTTTGTATTTTGCAAAGTATATAACAAAATAACATTGTATCAATGAATAATACGTACAAAAGGTTGTAGTAACAATATTTTTATTATTTTTAAAATAAAGTTATGGTACTCTTGTATTGCTTATCGTAAATATACGTTATCAGTTCAAAAAACGTTAGAATGTTTGCGTGTAAATGCATTTATTAATCCATGAAAGATCAATGAAAAGTGGAGTTTGGCTAAATATATAAAATATGTAAAATAAAAATTAATTAAAAATAATAGTAATTAAACTTAAAGTAGTTTTAAACGCTTGATATCGAAAAGAATAATAATTAACTTGTAACAATTAATTGCAATTAATTGCAATTAATTGCAGAACTATTTTTTGCTGAAAGCAATGGAATATATTTTATACATTCAAAAAAAAGGAAGAAATTATTAGTCTTAATTTTAGTAATTGAGTAATATAACTTTCAAAAGTTTAATTAAAAAATAATTCAAAAAATGCATTTTCTCCATTAACTTATGTTTTAAGAGTGAATAAATTAATATTAAAAGTTTCATACTACATGATAGTTTTAAAAAAAAATATGCAAAATCTGCAAATTAAATGTACATTTTAGATTACCTGTCATGAATAGGGTTCTAGCAAGTTAAATAATACATTAACATATTATTAAACAACTTTTTGTAAAATAACATCTAGTTGTTATATTTTTTCAATCAAAAGTTCAACTTAGGAATCAACGAAATCGTGATTTAAAATATGCAGATCATTATTGTATTAACGAATTAAAATAGATGAAACGATATATAATTATGTCATAAAATAGAGCAATAAAATTCTTGATAAATCTTAAACTTAATAAAATACAAATTTTCCTCGTAAAAGAAACAAATTATATTATCCATCAATATTGATTATAGATTATTTTCCAATATGAAGTATCATACATAAATGCACTTTATCAAAGAATAATACAAGAATTTCATAAAGTACACCCTTTCTCCAATGATCACGTTCACCTCAACTTCTCTACACAATCCAATACAAACATACAACTTCACATATCCTGATTCTAGAAATTAGCTTCTTTTCAAAAATCAAGAATTTCAAAAGGACCTAATTTTAACTTATGTCAAATTGTTATATTCATGTGTGCCAGTGTGTATATATCGCGCGTATATATGCTTATGCTAACTAGAGAGAAAGAGAGTGAAGGAGTGATAGGGGGAGAGCAAAGAAACTTAGCGGCAAAAATACAGGATGCGTTACGAGATACTGTTCAAATTCCCAGAACAATGGATAGATCAACGCATAGCGAGTCCGGATATCTCACGTTCTCTAAAGTTGGTGAAAGTTTAAGGCCGTAGTGCAGCCAGCGAATCCTGGTCAAACGAAGCCAGAGGCTAGGACAACGGCGTCACTGTGTATTTTGCTAGGGAGAAAGCGCAACAGCGCCCCTTGCAATTAAGGCTCATTGGACCTTACCGCCCACACACCTTTCTTCTTCGTTCCTGCAGGGAACGTAAGCTCACCGGCCCAAGCCTCTGCCGCAAAACACATAATTGCCAAGATGGCCGACCAGCCGCCAGTGCTTGAGGCCATGGATGCACCAACGCCGCCTAAACTCGAGAAAAACGCTACCACTTTGAGGAGCGTGACTTTTGCCCTCGAGAAATCCTTCAACGCTAGTAGAAGGATGACAGACTTTAGCGATGCGATTGTTGTGTTCATGAGAAAAAAATAGTCGCTCTCGAAAAGTTCTCTCGATAAAATGAAAAGTGTGATAACCATGAAGACCATTTTTTTTTAATATTTTTTTCGAAATATTAGCAGGAGATGTAGGATTTCTGTTTCTCTTTTTGATATATCTTACTATTCGAAATTACAATTTCTGTACGTAATTATTCAACTGTTTTATGAACTGCAACCATTTCTCATAATTTTTTCATTAGAAAACTATAATTTGCTTCTTCGATACAACGAATATCTAGGCAGATACGTGGGGGAAAAATAATACATATTATCATATTCTATAGTAAAAAGTGAATTATACTAATAACTACACATTATAAGGCTATACAGCAGCTTCTTTTTAATAATTTTCTTCTTAAAATATCGTTTTATTGTATTTTATTTTCTTGTTTTATATGGACAGATTTTTAATTGGTTTCATGATAATAGACCATCTTTAAATACAAATTATAATATTACTGACTACTTGATATCTCGATATTTGCAAGGAAATTTTACGTTATTAAACCTATTTTCCATCTTGAAGAAAAAGTAGATTATACTTACTTTCGTTTTCATGGCTCATATTCCGATACTAATCAAATCAATCCCAAATTCAATACATTCAATAGATCAAAACAATTCTAAACAGGAAGATACATAGAAAGATCTGTAGTTAAATAAAAAATAATAAAATGTCAGTCAGTTTAATGGAATGCAATAGAATCTTTACAGTATAAATGTAGAGTACAGTAATAAGTGATGTAGACTTGTATGGCTTTGACGCTGCAGTAATTCAATAAATGAGGTAATTAAAGGAGGGACAATAGTTATGGTAAATGTACTTTCTTTTTCTGAAGAATAAATCAACAAAGTTTTCAAGACGGTTTCTTAATAAGTAAAAATGTATTAATTAATTAAGTTGTACATTAGTATAAAAAACTATTTCTCAAATATTTCATAAAAATAAATATTGTATATTAAGCTACGAATTACGTGACGAATTTGAGAAATGAAATTAATACGTAAATAATATTAAAATAGCTGTAAATATAAATTGAAAACTAAATGTTTAGATAAAATGTTTGTATAAAGTTAGAAATGAACATACAAAAATAATAAGCTGAACTACCTTTTGGAAATTTGATTACTAAAACATAAATCAACTTACAATTTAATATTTTTAATCTATATCATTTTCTTACTATAATATGCAAGTTTAATCTAAAAGAATCTAATAATCGGTCAAAATGAAATTCATTACGTGCATTCAAAATTCTAACCAGGCAAATAATAATGAACATAACACAAAACTGAAAATAATTTATACGTTTATAAAAAATAGTTGATGGAAAATTAGACGAAAATTTTTCTAAAAACATATCCACAATAGTCGTAAAATTCATAATATAAAATTTGAGATTGGTAAGTATTTTTATTTAGATAGAAGGTACGTAACAAGAATAAGTTTTACATTTTACGTATTAAATTTATAAAGAGCTCAGAAATTTACAAGCTAGCCCTATATTCTATGAATAACTGAAACAAAGTGGCCTTCAAACTTGAGCTTATTCAAGACACTACTTACACTATTTTGACTAATTCCGATAGATCTTAAAACATAAAACTAATATTTTCAAATCTGGAGAAATTGAAGAAATATTGAAGAAAAAAATACTCTCGCATAGCTATGGCCTATTATCGATAAATCACATTTTACATTTTGACATATAATTGTAATTTTAATATCTTATGTAAGATAAAAAATTCATTTAAATAAATGACTTTCAATTTTAATAGATTTACTTTTCATTTTTTTAATATGATCTGTATTTTTCCTCTAAAGTTTACAGGCTAATTTACATATATATTTACGCAAAAAATAATATAAATAGATATTTCTACTCATATATATAAATCACATAATAAAATATAAATCTAGGAATATAGCTTTTTAAAGTTATATAGTCACTTGTTTGATTCCAGTTAAATATTCGAAGTTTCATCAAATATTTTTCATGTACAATTATATATTTTCGTTTTTTAATAGGAGAAAACATTTATCTAACTGATAATGGTCAATTAATTCTATTTTTGTTAAATAACTATGGATATTTTTTATAATATTCTTGATGTAAATATTTATCTAGTTTTTTAAATGAAATTTCGATCGTTATTCATTTTATTTTTATATTAAAACAAAAGTGCTGAGCTTAGTTAGTCATATGTATAATAAAATCAACAGAAATTATAAGAAGTAATGTGTATATAGTTATAAAAGTTATAAAAGTCATTTTATATCATTTTATATCAGAATATACTTTGAAATTACTATGTATGAACTAAACTTTTACTAAACAGTTACAAATAAATTAATTTAATATCAGTAGAATATTATATTACAAATGTAACATCCACATTATAGAATTGTAATATATTCGCTTTTAATAAGTCATAAGTAACTTTGATACAAATTTTCCCTAATGCTATTATTTGTATCAATTAAAAACATAACTATATAATAATCTCTATAATGAACACCTATGGTGATACATGTATAATAAATATAAAATAATAATTTTTTCATATTTTCATATGTGTGCGAGTGCTTTTAATATATATATATATAATCTTAGATTTCCATTAGTTACATTTTTATTACAGATCATTAGTTAGGCTTTCAAAGAGAAATTCTAGCACAATATTAATTATTTGTTATAAAAATTAACAATTTTTAATTTATTTGAAGAATAAAATTAGGGATTAATTTGTTTATTAATTTGATATATATTTGAAGTATCAACTTATGACATATAAAGATGGTTGATAGAAGATAGCATCTTGAGAGTTATATAAATGGATTAAGAGCAGATACGATATCAAGTCTTTAATCGATGACTCCACCATCTGACCGACTGTTTATTGCAGTACTGACAATACAAGCCACAGTACCTCCCCCTCCCTCAATACGATTTCAACGTTTGCAGCTAATTTGCTAGAACGACCACGTAATATGGCACGTCATTAAATTCTCCATCGCGACTGAGCAATTAAGTACAGTCACCGACTGATAACACAGTATCCGGTAATACTTAAACTGGAAATGGGTTCGAGACAGTTCATCCATTTTTGAATATGAGCCTATAAATAGTGTCGTTGGCTATGAAAGTATATCTCTCGATCAACAAAATATCTCAGGTTGTTTAACTACAATCTTCCTTAATCCTATTCACCAAATTCTGCTAACGTATTTTTTAAGTAAATTCACATCATATCAATGCGTTACAAGCATTTTAATAAAATGTATATAATATATCCAAAAAATAAATTACATTTTAATTCCAGTTTTAAATTAAGTATAAGATGATCAGGCGATTTAATTGTTAAAAATATATAAGTATTTCTTGAAAAAACGTGCTTCATAATAATACAGATATTTTAACATTTCGTTTTATAAATACCGAAAACTGACATTTGACAAGACATATTTTATATAAGATGAAATACTTCGAAATTTTAACTTAAAAAATACTTATATCAATATACATCAATATACATTATTTATAGGTGATGTAAAAGTTTTTATTTTACATTATTCAGCAATAAGAAATATTCAGCAATAGAATTAAGAAAACTTGGAGAATTTCTATCCAAATAGAAAAATCTTGTAATACAACTTCTTAGACAGCAACTAAACGATAAAAGTTTAATCTAATAATAAGTAAAGAATTTTTTACGTAATTCTTTATTTCTTTCATCCAATTCAAAAGTTCAATATTAAAAGTTAAAATTAATTTCATTCGTTTTCGTAAGTCAATAAATCAAAAATGTTACGAAGGAAGATATTTTTAAAGTTTAAAATCAATATTTGAAACTTTATATAAGATGTTTTTATCAAGTCAAAGTTTTCAAAAATATATATATTTTGATTTACTCAATTTTTAAATTTTATTAGACATTTTTACTCACTAGAATCTTTTTCAAATCTCTTTTCAAAAATTTTTCCAACTTTCATTTCATTCAAAATGTTTCAAAGTTTAAGAAACTTAAGTATCATAATTTATAAGAAATTTATCACTTTAAAATTTACTATTTTAACAATCAAAACTCAATACATCCCGTGAATTATAACCTGGATCTCTACATTTATCATCTTCTTCATAATCTACTTGTCACATATTGATACAGCTAATGATGGAATGGATTAATTCTTATCGGACACTAATTATCCGTGCAAAGCGTTCGGAATCTTGTTATTAACAGAAGCAGCATACGGTAAAGTTTAATAAATCGAAGAATTGATAAGTTATTGAATTTGTAAGATCAATGCGCCTACATGTGCATGAATAAGTGAGTGGTGAGGAAATGCAAGGTAAATAAAGCGTGTATGCGCTCACGCCATATGTATACCGGCTACCCCCGAAGTACCACTGCTCGGGTATTGATTTAGAAAACGCACGCGTGCTTGAGACCTTTTATTTTCTCTCACTCTCGTTCTTTCTTATTCTATCTGTATCACGATATAATTTGCAGGAGATACGGATGAGATGATGATTTCGATTTTTACAAATACTGCTAACCTCTTTTGTGAAAAAAGTTATTTTCTGTTGAAAAATGAAGTGCACAAAGACAAATGATACATCTAGAGTATCTAAAATTTAATAGCGTACAATATGACCTTCAATTTTCGACGACAAATTATAACCAAATGACTCTAAGCGGTTTCAAATGTGCGAATTCCAACTTGGACTTTACTTGTAAGAAAAATTTTGAAAACTTCATCAAAGACTGAAAATTATTCTTAAAATACAACCAAAATCTCTAATAACTAAAAATACAATTTATAATCAAATTATACTTTGATTTCAAAACAATTATAATTAAATTAACTTGTAATTTAAATCGAATAAAGCACCTTATTAATGAACAAAAATGCTTTTTCAAATAAGTAATTATATTTTTTGAATTTTATAAAAAGCATATAACATGATTTCAGGTAAATTAAATAAAATAAAAATTTTTATTCGAAAATTGGATATAAAAACGCGGTAAAACATTTTCACTTAAAAAGCTTATTTTAGTTGGGATTTATAACTATAAGCTTATATGATGTAAACAGATGATATTGCACTTGTAAGCTTACTAGTATTATAAGATGAATATTAATTGATCTACAATGAACTACCTGAATTTAATTATAATGTAAGATTTAATTTTTTTAAACACAAATGTTTATGTTCTTTGAAAAAAAAAATTCGATTGAATATTTGAAAATTCTCAAAAGATATATATTTCTATTAAAACATATTTTCCTTTTAATTTTTTAAAGATGCATACGAAGAGAACAATTTCTACAAATTCTTATTCAATAATCAATGGTATAACTGGTTTTGTTTTCCATTTATAAATTATACATTCCTCTGCCTAAGTCTTTAAATGACACAAAAGAACAAAATTAAGAAGTGAATTAATAGTCTAATTAAACTATTATGTACTAAAATAAATTCACATTATATTAACTTATCAAGAAAACTTGTTTTTATTGATATTAGAAGGTAAATTCGTAATTAATATATTCGTAAATAATATATTAATTAAAATATTTCATACAAATTGTTTTTCAATATAGTTTCATTACTTCATTCATTCGTAATTTCAATTAAAAAAGGGAATAAAAAGAAATATGTTTTTTTAATCCATTCAAACTATTTTTATAATAATATTTATTAGAATAAATTAATATAATAATAACTGTATTTATTCTATACTTAATTATCTATTATATAAAAACCAATTGATAAATTAAACACATAAGTCCTAAGAAAAATGAACTATTTTTGCTTTTTTGATCAATAAATTGTGAATGATACATCAAGGTCATATAAAATTTTTCAAAAAATAAAATAACTTTAAAATAATGCATTCGATATCATAAGGATTTAATTAATATGTTTAATAAAATTGGTAAATATACCCGTATATATTAAATAAGTCTCTATATTTTAATGCGCAATATTATTTCCTTTATTAAAATCTACTATTTATATTAATTCTAATTTGAAGATTCTTCAATAATTTAAGCAATCTTTATGTTATATTTTATTAAACATTTAAAAAATTTCATTTAATAATTAACATTTTATTTAATATATAAATTCTTACTGTTTTGTAAACACACAATATATCCATAATCATAATCGACAGTTACACATCTAGAGCCATAAAAAATAACATCATTTCGTTGTCATTTACTCTTCTACAATATATCCAATTTTGTAATGATAGTCTGTATTGGCATGTATGAGTATGTGTGTTTCACTTTTCTATTCCCATTAGCATTTCTCCATGAACCGTATTCACGTATTTGCCTAAAAGTACGCTCGAGAATTTACGAGCAAGTACGTGACAAATCACATTATTTCAAAATATTGCACTGTCGAAATTCCTACGAAATCACAAACAACTTTTTATTATATCAAAATCTACTCGAAACTCCCTTTTCACTTTCCCTCCTTATGTATGGTGGATAAACAAGCAAATTTTATTTTAATGAACAACAATATACATAATATAATTTTACTTCAGTTTATGTTTCTAATTTTTCATAAAAATTAGAAAATATGATTTAATTTACTACATAAAATAATAAAAATAGAAAATACATTCAATAGAAGAATAAAAAAGAGCATTGCTTAAGCATAAAAATTAATATTTTTTCAAGTTAAATTAAATAAAATAGATTCTTATATCTAATGAACATATTTATGTATGTCATGCCTGATAAAATATAATTATTTAAATTTATAATTATTTAAATATAATTATAAATTATTAAATTTATAAATCCATTTGTTCTTTGATTACCTATATAATTAAATTATTTCATTCTGAATTTAAATCAAAAATAGAATAATAAATTGTATATTAGTAAATAGCTATTTTTTAAATCTGGTCATAGTTTAAAAATCAATGCTTTTTTGGCTCTTTTTAAAAATAATTGAAGTTTCTTTTAATTATAATATAGAGAAAATTATAAAGGTATAAATGTTTATAACAAAACAAATTTGATATTGATCTTGAATATTCATACCTTAAAATTAGCGACGTGAGTCCTTTTCAGCATAATGATTTTTCTCAAGTGCACAGTATTTAATGCCGAAAAAACAAGAAAAGCATAATTTATTAAAAGCTTCATATACTGTAAAGAACTTATCAATAAAAAGATAATCATTTTGTATAACAATGTTAAAGAATAAAAGGTTCATCTATAAAAATGTGTAATAATTGTTCATAAATACCCGTCATGTTTGCTTAAATTGTGAAATAGAATCTATCATAAATCACAATGAATTACATCAATATTAATCATATTGATATTAATATTATTTAGAATTAATACTATTCATAAGCATTAACTTAATAATTTTGAATGAAGTTATGTTTTACAGCAAATAGAGATATTTTACGACAATTAATGACGAAAGAGCTTAATTTATCTACTTATTTTAAAGCAATGTAAATTATGACAATTTTTAATATTTTTCCAATTTCTATATTATGCTATTCTAACTGAAAATTGATGAAATTTTTCATACTAACACTTTTCAAAATTTTTATCTCTAATCTTTTGTAACAACACCTTAAAAATTTTAAACATTAATTGCCGTATCGATTTAATTCATTCAATTAATATCAACATCATTTACATTTACTTTTATTTCTATATCCATCCCATTATTCTATTTTGGATATAGATATATTCAATAATTACATAACAATTATCCAAGTATAAATTTTTTCAATTATAAAATTTTTAATTATGTAAACATATACAAGAATTCATTTAAATATAAATATTGAGATAATATTTTTGAATAAACATTGAATAAAATTAATTTATCAGTTTTTTAAAATTTTGTAATTGAAACGTATGCTTTTAAATATCTATTTAATTTTTTAAGCATACTAATTAAATAGATATTTCAAGAAATTTTAAGATATTAATATTAATAATAATTTAAATATTATAATAACGTTTCATATTTATATATTTATTCCAAAATAACATGTCCTTAGTTACAATACATATCAGATTTAAGAGTTTTATAAATTTGAAAGCTTAATCAATAAATTTAATTGACACACAAACTAAAACTCCTACATCAAACATTTTTCAGAATTAAATATTGAAAATTGAAGTATTAAAAAAACTAAATAATATTTTATGCATATTTCGTAATTTTAAATAAAATAATATTAAATAAGAAAAAGCATAACTCTAAAATCTGATTTTATAAATATTTGATAACGTGATATTCATTATTGTATCCATAAAAGTATTTAAATTTATGAAATAAAAATTGAAAAAAAGTAATATTAATTTATATTTAAATAATTATAATGGACTATCCTTTCGTATTATAATTTATGATTTTTTTAGCTTTGTAAGTTAAACTTAAGCGTACCTTTCCATCTTCATGTTTACATGTCCAGAAAAATTTTATTTTCCAATTGGCCTACTAAAGCCCTAGATGATGGCCTCTCGTTTTTCATTATAGTTATATCTGAGTAAATGATGCGGATTACATTATGATTTTATAAATTTTAACTTTTATGTTTCTGGTCGTATGAAATATTTCAGAAAGTTCTTACTAGAATAAAAAAATATATTAGTATATTTAATTTCCTCTTTCATTTCCTTTTTACTATCTATAATCTTGCTAAGAATTTTTTTTAATCAGCTACTATATTAAACGCTTTATTAGAATATCTTAGATTGATTATCTTATAATCTAATCATAATAAATTTGAAATAATATTCTTGCATCATTTTTCATCACTTTTTCATCTTTCTTCTTAGTCTGATCTCATAAATTCCAAATCCTATAAATCAGATCATTAATGCACTACGTATATTTTAGATAAAATATATATATCAAAAAACTTAATCGATTAAAAGAAGTAATCACACATCTTCTTTTAATCTTCTATTAATATTTGTACATTATTATATACTGACTCTATGTTTATTTAACAAAAGCTTTTAGAAAAGTTACTTATTTAGCAATGGCTTTTAATGTATATAATCAGTCTTATGTATTTAATAAACTCTTTAATACACTTTTTATTATTCAAAATTGAATGTACGTATTGGATAATCTATTTATTAATGGTATTAATTAGTAGTATAGGTAGAATATATGAATCTTCTGAATAAAATACAATATGCACCTGCGTTACTCATGAAAAGTAGAGAAATTTTTATACTCATTACAATTATTTTAATATTCTTTTTTAAATATTTAAATAATAATTAACTCTATTTGTTTTTGAATGTAGCATCTTCATCAAGCATGTTACAAATAAATATCTAAACATTAAAAAAATAGTACTCATAGGTATAAACTTTATTTCAATTTTGTAACATTAATCTCTGATATAAGACAAAAAAAACTTTAAAATATCGTATTACTCTAGAAAGATTGAAGTTATTTTAATTTTGAAGTCTCTAGTTTTATCTTAATTTTAATATTTTCATTCCAACACATAACAGTTATTTGATGAATACAATGAATCATTATATATGATTTTTAATATACTTAGTTTTGTAAAATTAATGTTTCATATTCTGATAAACATTTCAAATAAAAATGATGATTGCCAGAAAATTCAGTTTATTTTTCAATTTCTCTGCAGAACTACCATGATTACTAGATAAATTATTTAAAATAATAAATTTCCACAACATTTTTACTAAAAAGATTTTCCACTATTAAAGATTGTTAATGTAAATATCGACAAAAAAGGTTATTTGCAAATTTTAAGCAATTGTATATATTTAAATCATATATCTAGAATACAGAATAAAACTATCTAATTTTAATATATTTTTGTAATTCTTTGACAGTTTTAAAAATACAGTTTTGATAGAAGTATAAGTTGAAAAAATATTAATGATTTAATATAAATGTAGAATGTTATTACATATTAGAAATTGTGTACATAATCATGTATAAAGTCTTCCAGTTCGGATAACACGTCAAAAACATTAATTCTGTGCTGTCACGTAAGCATTGTTCTGAATACTTGGTTGTGCACATCTGATGTCTTGATGCTGGTTACACATTCCTTCGCAATTGATTTGTACACATTTGAGTCATCAGATACCTTCAGCAATTCTAGTATTTATAACATTGTTGCTGAACTTCGTTAAATGTGCAAACAATGAAATAAATCGATTAATCGCCCAATTCGTTTTTGAATTTATAAAACTTTATATAGAAATTTATATAAGTTGTCTATATACCGCAGAATTCTAGATTACATAGATCTATTAAAGTACATTATATTTGTTTTCGGTTTCTTGTCAACGTTCTAAAGTAGCTTAATAGTTGATACATTTAAACGTATGTAATAATTTCAAAGATGTAATCGATGATGAATCACAATAATTGATTACTTGCAAAAGTCTTTTATAATATTATGAATTTAGAAAAATTATGAGGCGACAAATATTAAAGTCTGAGATAATCTTCCCACCCATAGGTAAACCGCTACAGTAGAAAGTGGTAAAGGTTCTTCTCTCTCAAAAAGGCATATCTTGGCTGCATAGGTTTTTTTATAATAACCCTCCGAGAATTATGAATTAATATAAGAAGCGTGAAGGAACATTCATTTAGGCCGAAAGTTCGTCGAATTTGGCGTCAGTGAGAAAATTCTCTCGCTCGTTCTTCTCTCTTTCAGGTCGAGAATAAGAGAGGAAGGCTGAAGCCTAGATTCTGACAGCCAGTGGTGACTGCTCTTACTGCATCATTGAAAGCCGATTACGTCATGAGCATGCGGCAACATCTTTCGTCCCCAAACATCGATGGCTGGCTTCCTTGTTATGTCTCAGTGAGAGGTGAAGGTGATGTTAATGCTGATCATATCTCGGTCGGATGCTGAAGCGATTCTGTATCTACTTTCGTGTTTCTTTCTTATATCTTTGAATGGAGACGAAAGAACTCCGCTCTCCCCATCTCTATCTATATAAGTAAATATCTTTTAACGATGTTGCTACTACGTATGCAGCGCAGTCCCTGAAAAGAGACGACTGCGTATACATGACAAAGTAGAAAAATATAATCTGTGCCCGGGTAGAATACCCCAGATTGTACTCATTAAAACGTTTGGAAACAATTATAAAATATGTAGATTTAATCAGGCTATTATAATTTGAACTCGACAAACTACTTCTTTATGTTTATATTCGTATAGAATATATTTTACAATATAAGTACTTTAATAAACTTCTTCATAAGTGTTCGTAATTTGCATCCTTACTATTAAATACGTATTAAATATGTATTAAACGCTCATGAAAAATATTAGTTTTATTTCTAAAATTATGTTTAACTTATATTCTGAGTAATTAATGGGTGAAAGATCTTTTCGAGAAAATATCTGTGATATAATGATATTTTCAAGAAACTAATACCAATATATATAAATAATAACTTACTTGAGTTATATATTAATATAATAGAATTTTACTAAACATAAATAAAATACAAAATATTTATTTAAACATTTGACGTAGGTATTGATTAAAAATCACCGTAAATTACCAGTTTTTAATACTGTAAGAAATAGCAGAAAATATTCTACAGTACCTCATCAATCAATCAAGAAATAAACAAACGCGCTTTCACATCGCAAAATGATTCGAAAATACAAGGTATAGAAGAGTGATGGATATTGTGCGAGGTCAAACTGAGGTAACCGGATCACAGTTGCCATCCTAGGATGTGTTGCATCGACAGAATATTACAATCCTCTGCGAGAGATTGGTGAGCTTACATAAGATACTCACACATAATCACTAACCTCATGTTCACATGGATATTGAGTGAGATAGGGAAGGTAGACATGTCGAGATATTTGTACCCTCATATAAATCTCTGTTAGCATAAGGTGATAGAATTTACTCCCTTTCATATTGGCTCTCTCCTGTTAGAGGTGTTTTTCTTTGTTAATGATACTTGTCGTTATATAGAATCGGCAAATAAAGTCGATTCCACGAAATCATTTAGCTAAATCGTTCCCTTAAGCGTTCCCTCAATACTAAAATTACGTTGACTTGATTTTACAATTTTATAAAAAATACAAAATTATACAAATATCAACAAATTAAAATTTTTATCATCGTTTAATGATCCTACTTATAGACATGAGTTATAGAAGATAAGGTCCTTTTTTCAGTTTCAAGTTGATGAAGAAAGAGCATGCATAATTAAACTTATAGTAAAATAGAATGTATAATTAAAATAGAAATTATTTTTTTCATTACCAACTCGTTGATAAACTAAGCAAAACTCAATTAATGTTATATTTACTATACCTCACTACTTCAGCATTAGATGAACTATAATAAAAAATGTATATAAAATTTTGAAATAGTGTTTAAATTGATACATTTTTTTAATTTCTGTTTTTCACTAGTGAACTTGGTACCGAAAGTAAATAAAACGGAAGTAAATAGTTAATAAATGTTTAATCTGTCGTGTATCGAATTTGCATACTAAAGTTGACATTATTCAAATTCTGTGATCGAATTGTATCAATCATCTTTGTTATGCAAATATTTACCCAATAATTAAGTTAATATAAATAATTAATGACAAATATATTTTAAAATTAATATAACTTTGAAATTTTAAAACAAATACATAAATATATTTGGAACTTGAAAATCTTCTAGACCGTAGGAAAGAATCATGATTATGAAAACATACCACTAAAGTCTCCTAAATAATTTCATGTATAAGAATTTCTGTTCTTTTATACTGAATTTTCTTCAACTTCAAATTATTGATAAAAAAAATATTTTCCGCATTTGAAAGAATTTTTTCTACTCATTTAGCATTAATAAGTGTCATTTAGAAATAAGTGGCTTTAGGATCTACAATATATTGTGTATCCTGTTGAATTCTTATTTATGAAGTGTATAATAAAACATAATATTCATATTTTCAAATACCTAAAACTAAATTGTTAATGTATATATTATTTAAATTCATTAAATATTTTAATTACATTGATTACGATATTTAACAAAGCTTATTAATGTATGAATTAGATAATAAGTATGAAAATGTATCATTTATAATATTATGAACATTTTTGTACGTTATTATTATTGAATAGGAGAAATAAAACATAATACAAAAATAATGCATTTTTTTATATCACTGCAAATTTTCTATTTTATTTACAATATTATACTTGGGGAAAAAATAGCAACAAAAATAAGTGTAAAAATTCGTTGATAACATTGATAATGAAAACATTCAGTATAATAATAACTTCTGAAAATAATGTATAGATTACCTCGCTATAATAAATAAAAATTTATATTCTCTTTTCATATCATTGCCTTCGCGAGTCTCCTCTCATTATCTTGTTCACTTTAAAAGTCTATCTCATATCATAATAACGTAATGTCAATACGATACGTGACGATTTTGACTTTGCATATGTACATAAACATACATCCTTCATGATTTACGCGATCTTACGGAAAGCTCGTATTATCACTTAGCAACATTCGCGGATAGTTGTCCGAGCGTATTCAATTACGTTTTAAATTTGATTTTTACTCCAGACTCTCTCTCTCTCTCTCTCTCACTTGATATGTTTGGAGATCTCATAAAAAATCAGAGAACTCAGCTAGCTTTACGATTATAAAGGATATCTTCATTTTAATGACCATTTAAATCTATCTATGCAGATATAGATACTCAAATTGCGACTTTTCATTTAAATACATCGGATTAGTCTGAAATATTAATTATAGGTTGAGGTAATATTCTTTATTCTAATTGTAATAGTAATGGTGACGAATGGTAGTGATCCGAAAATTTACTTGTAATTATAAAGTTAAATCATTAACTCGGTCTTTTAAAAATAGATTATAATATTATTAGCTGAAAATTAAAGAGATGTTTCTGTAGTTTTACGTAATATTATAAAAAAGCTATCGCTTCTTATTAAATTTATTACATTTCTAGCAGGATCGAATTTTTTCATTTTTCATACTAGAAGTAAGCTATAAACGTTCGTTGATAATCATGTACAATAAGTAACACCAGCAATAGCTACGCTAATAATAGCTAATAATCTTAAATTTCTTATTGCATTAAAATTTCCAAGTAATGTATCTCCCATAGAAAACGATAACAAAACTCCAGAAAATTTCCTCCTAGATTACCAGTAAGCGCACCTTCGAAAAATACATCCAATAATCCACGTATCTTGCAAATAGCCGCCAATAAAATACAATCGCTATCCCTAACTTACTTTCGAAGGGAACTGATCCAAGTGTTGAAAAAGTTTCGAGATCAGGAATATTCAGATACGCGCGAAGCTCCACTTCGAGTGAGCATAAAATCGCATTCGACTATGCATCAATGGGGACGAGCATCGAATTCGCGCATTCGGCCGATCGACGGTCAGAACGCCGACACTGTTATAACTCCTATGGACACTTGCGACATCGTTCGCATACTAACGTTCGCCGCAAACTATAAAGTGCCAGAAATTTTACGAGGGTGTCAACGAAGGTATATCTCGAAAGGATACCAACCTCGTCGTGTGAAATATTTTTTCTTACGTGCAATGATTTGTGATCCGATAACAATTGTGCGAAAAATTGTACAAAAATTCAAATGAATGTCATGAAAAAATATTATTTACTTAAAATAAAATCGAATATATTTACAATTGAATATAAAAAAGGGTATTAAAGATTAAGAAAATAAGACCTCTTCTAATCTCGCATATATGTATCTGCCTCTCTCCCTTTTCAACTACATATACAATTTACATATCTCCTATTATTAATTATTTATTCTATTGCTATTAATTATCACTTCTTGCGAAAGGTGTACCTCATTTTTTTCTGCTGAATGAAGAAAAGTTAGGAATTAAAAATTAACAAAATATTTTTTAACAATCTGAAACATTCAAATGTTCTGATATATAAACCGAGGCCAAATAATTACTCTGTACCGTTTTTTCGCATTATTTCTATTTTTTCTCCTGCTTTTAAATTCTTTTAAATAAAATATTTCACATTCAATTAAAATATCGCCAGTTTCTGCTAGAAAATGTAATAGAAAAAATATACGGTATTTTTATTTTAAATTACAATACTCAAATGTTTTAAAAATATATTTAAAAATGTTATCCAAGTTAATGTGATACAATAAAAAATTAAAATTTATTAACGAAATATCAAGTAAACAATGAAATCTATTGATTATGTTTAAAGTTAGAGATAAATTTTTTAGTAATTAGAAAAATATTTCCATGTTAAAAATCGAAGCAATTTCACTATAACTTATAAGGATGCTTTTAACTTGATGAAAACGTAACATTTTATCCTGTTATTATTAATATATCTCGTAATATTACTGACTAAATCAGCAAAAATTTTTTATAAGATAAAGTCAACATCCTACAAATCACGAAAAACAAGCTTTGAAGATAATATTACTTGAAACGCTTCGGGTATACTACGTACTTGAGAATTGAGTCCGAAGAGCATTGCGGAACACCTAATAGAGAATGTCGTCTATTCTTTTGCTACTTCCTGTCGACAATTTTTCTCGATTTCTTTTTCTCTCCTTTTCTCTTCATCAACTTATTACTTAGCTTCCTTCGAATCATCTTTCCTTTTTTGGAACTGAATCTAATCTCTATTTATTTTTTTCCTTTCATTTGTCTAGAGTGATGGTAATGTCTTTTCTCTTATTTTTATGAAATAACTGCTTCACATTATCTGCATACGATAGGAAAGTACGCTTTTGATTTACTATTTATTGCTTCGCTCTATACACTGTCCGTACATTCTCCCGTAATTTCCATTAAATAGTCGTCGCTTTCTTTTCTCTGCCTTACCTTATCATTATGTCTATTATACACATATACATACTTGGTTGGTATTTTGATAAATAATTGCCGTATTGAGGACAAATTAATAAAATTTATTACGTGAAATTATAGCTTGATCGAGACATCAATAATTCATTTATACATAGTATATGAAACAGTCAAACGTTTTCCAAGAACGATTCGTATGAAATACTATTAATAATGAATAATAACTCAGTTTCAGGTTGTTATATCACGATAAACTGAGCACTAATTATTTAATGAATCGGTAATTCTATCAAGAGTCTTTATTTCAAAGTTAGATTTAAAAAAAAAATTAAACAAGATCATGCAATTGCATAGAGATAATGTAAATGAAACGTAAACTTAATTCGGCACCATAAAAGAGGATTTATATAAAAGTACATTGATTGTTTAAAAATTTTAAAGTTATAAATAGAGATTTAAATATTAATCAATTTTCTAAAATAATATAAGAATATACTTCAAAATTTAACGAAGAAATTTTCTAACTGAATGAAACAATAATTTACATATATTATGCAATTATTTAGGTTTTCCTAATTTCAATTTATCATTTGTTTATTAATAATCCAGATCTAATTTCTCGAGGGTTTATATTTCATTATATATATATATATATCGTAATATCTAATTCCTTCGAAGCCAGAATATAAATAAATTAGTAAACGCAGCATCTGTACTATATACATAAATATTAAGTGTTTGATAATAAATGTTAACAATAAATTAACTCAGCTGTGATAGAATCAATTATGTAGCTTGGACATAATTAATGTAGTACACATAAAAAACAACGGTATATATCTTAAAGATTCTCTATAATAATCGTAATTTTCAATTTATTAAATATTTCATTATATTAATGAAATGAATATTTAAGTTCTAAAATTAACTAGTAATTTATGTTTTAAAATTTATTATATTTTAAACTGTAATAAATATGCTATTTAATTTGACTATTTCATAATTTCACATTTACTTTATATTTCAGGTAAGTACATTAAGTTTCGAATGGCATGATATGAAATTATTATAAACACTGAAGTATTATGAATAATAATCGTCACATATATTTATCATATACGATTTAAGTTTCCAAAATAGAAACATAAATTATTTTGTATAAAATAATCAATATTATTTAACAATAGATTTCGTACAACATATCTATTTCAGAAATACATTATAAATCGAAGCTATTTGTGGACTCTTTCTTGGCATTCTACTGTACTTACATAACTTTTTGCATTAAAATATCATTCTGAATTTTTAAGCTTATGTACAAATTATCTCATAACTTGTGATATTTAAAATGACAGAAGAAACTCACGAAATTCTTTTTTGGTACTAATTGTAACTTTGAGAACCAATCTTGCAATTAAATAGGAAAGTCTACGTCTATGCACACGTCTATGCAAACTATTTATTCATTTTGAAAAATCTTGCTTAATATTTGTAAAAGCTGGCTGAATTTTTTTATAAACTCGAGAATAAAAGTGAATATATGCGTCAACGATCAATAGAAAAGATATAAAACGAAATTAAGAGCTTAATAAATACACACTTAAAGAGGCGAGATTTCATAATGACGATCAAGATAAACGGTATCCACATAGCACGCTACCGAAGTTTCTGGATTTTAATTAACGAGCTAGCAGCTTCGAAGGACTTGACGACGCTGGCGCATATTCAACGAAGTAATCCATTTAGTTAGTTCAGCTTTACCGTTCAAAGGTGAAATGCTCGTAGCTCAAGTACGCGCGAGATGCGATTTCACGTGGCTGAAAACACTACAAATTCCCTGACGCTTTCCCATATCTCTTATTTTTTCGGTTAACTCTCTCTTATGATGTCATTTTAGACTAAAATTTCGTATGGCAACTTCAAGTTGATATAATTATCAGACACATGTGAATCATGCCTTCTACATGCTGAATTTTTCCGGTGCATGCATCCATTCAAGCACCACGCTATCAAATAAAATTTACACAATGATCTACAATTATTAATTAACAATTAAATTTGTTAGTATGCTTTTACAATTTATATGAACGAAGAAATCAGTTACTATCATTTTTTAATTTCTTATTGATTTCTACGATGCTCGAAGGCATCTGCATATATTACCGTTCCCGGCAGAACTAACTACCTAAGTTAAGATTAACGAAGAATACCATAAGATTCCAGTTCAAAGTTAGTACCATAATATTAACTATTATCTTTCCCCGCGGATAAAACTCTGTATTTTAAGATTTTTTTCATGTTAAATTTGGAGTTTCTCAAAAGTTAAGACAACGGAAATCTAAATTTCAAGAATAATACCGTTAATAACCTACATCGTCAAACTCACGAACTAATCATCACTACATTGATTCAAAATAACATTGTATAAAGACTTGTTGAATCTGCAGTAATGTATTCTACCTGTCGGATAATATTAGTTTCAACTTAATTTTCATATTTTAACCGATAGTTATATTGATCAAATTACGAACTGAAATATATGCATCTATCAACTTTGTGAATATTAAATTTCTAATACGATAATAGTAACTGTTTTATGGAGAATAAGGATAACCATTAATTTCTAAATACTGATTTTTCACCGCTGTAATTCTACACTGTATCTTATTAATTATAACTTATAACTGAAAACAAGGATGCCTCATAACTATTTCAGTCTGTATAAAAAGATGTTTTCATATCACATCTAAAAAATAAGTAAAATACATATATATACGTGTACATAAACTGTTTACAATATTCGTAAACATATTTATATTCAAATAAAAATCTAACTAATATTCAAGAGAAAATCAAATAATTCCTTGATCAAGTATTATAATGAATAAGTAACCCGTTTAAAGCGAAATAACGATGGTTTGTTTTCCAATGTTTGAATATCATTCTAAAATGTATTATTTAGTTTTATTAATAACAAGTAAACTAACAAGATATATTTTTAAACACATGTTTGCATCTATATAAAATATGAAATGTATTCAAGAAATTTTTAAAAATATATCAAGCTTATCAACAGATATTAAAAATGATTAACATAATGTTGCAGTAGTTTATTAATTTAATTTGAAAGTAAATTTATTAAAATATTAATTTTGAAACATTTGCATTTCACATTTTTTCCGCATAATGTAATCGAAAAAGTAAGTAATGACTACATTAAATTTAATCAAAATCTTTTAATGAAGTTAATTACAAAAATATATATAAGTATTTGCGTATATATCTAAAACGTGATAAAATAATTTCTTAAAGTATATAAAATAGTTATAACAAAAATAATAACATTATTAAAACATATAAAAGAAATAGTAATAAAATAAATTATTTATACAGATATAGTTAAGTCATTTTATAAGAACAACTTGAGCTATTATTTGAATAAATTTGAACATACTAAAATGAAATTGTAGATCTATTTATTAAAATAAAATCAAAGATTTAGTTATGTCTTTACAGAACTTTATACGAGATCTATAATTTCACCATGAGATTTTCTTATATAATTAAATGAATAAAATAAATGTAAGCCGATAATAATAAATTTTCTATAGTAATATGAAATATTGATTTACTATCAGAATTTACAACAACTGGTGTAAAAATATTTTTACGTTCATATATATGTTTATATAAATTATAGGAATATTTCATATAAAGGTATTAATATTGCTGAATTGATTCACAAATGAAAAATAACGATTTTCTTCGTATAAGCAATACTCATATTGTATTAACTTTTATCTCGATTTAACCTCTTGTTTCATGTAAAATAATTATTAACTTGATATAACTCAACTTTTATACGTTATCTATTTACATATATCAAACCAACCACTTGTCGATATTAATATAAGTGTAACTCAATAATATATAGTTTATTCAAACCTACGAGTAGGTTAAAAATCTGCGTGCATAAAGCGCTAATGCCTACAATTTTTTCTAAATTTTCTCTAAAGTTCAGTGCCTTTTAAACTACATATTATAAAATATTGAGTTTAATACTACTATTAAATTCAAAAGTTACAATATTGTAATAAATACCGCTATATATTGTAATATAATTTATGAATTTGAAATAATTAATTTTAGTTAGTTTCTACTTCCGCTATAAACTTCAGTTCATAATTCTAATATAACAAATTATCATACCATAAACCATACTACGAACCATGTTTCATAGTAGTAATACTTGTACTGATAAGCTTATGTAGTAAATGTCTTGCAAAATTCGAGTATTCTTCTTTCAAGTTTATGAGAATGAATATTCTGTTTAATAAGATTTTTCACAGAGAAGTTCAATACAATTTTCAATATTAAATTCCGCAAGTAATTGCTGATCTAAAACAAAATTAATGAGGGTAGGACCCGCTATTTTCAGTACTCTTTGAAACTAGTTTTCCCTTTGTTAGCCTCCCGCTGATCACTCTTCTCTTAGTAAGGTCAAAAGCAGTAGTGCTGTTCTGCGTTAAGTCAGCCGTAGAATCGAACTCGAAGTTACCGTAGCGTGGCGCAATTGCCTTGCGTACGGAATACGTACGAGCGATATACCACTGGTATCTCAAAGTCATTTACATTCATCTAGTCTCTTTGAGTCCGTACTATATACGTCTGCACAGTAGATACTATCTTCTCTCTTTTATTCACCGAAGAAATTACCAGAGTAACTTGTGTTAATTGTCAATTTCACTATGTTCCTTTCCAAGGTTATCTGTTCATGTTATCAGATTCTCATTTTATTTCGACATTTATAAGTCTTTAATTGTAGCGAAATGATAAACCACTTGTTACAATACACATGAAAATTAATCGATTAGAAATTTCTGTATTGATAGAAAATGTGAAATTTAAATGTTCACTATTTTTATTCTAATTTTTAATAATTTAAAAAATAATAAAAATACAGTAAATTGAAACTGCTCTGTAAGTTTTAATTTCGGTTATTGACGATCTGATCCTAAAAACTTTTATAACAGAATTTTAAAATATCAAAACTTATTTCTATTGAATTTTTACTTAAATATCTTTAGTAAATATTTATCATGTACCTGAAGCAACTATGCTTTACGACTACAATCACTAAAGGTTCGAAGATGCATAATTGCGCATTTATTATAATATGAGTGACTGAAAATCTAGAGAACAATAAAAGAAATTTAATGCATTTTGCTGGCCTATGACATCAAAATTTTCTGTGAATACTATAGTAACTAAGATTCAAAATCGCCACTGAAGATAAATACATACGTTCGTACATTCAGTGCACAGCTTTACCCTAATACGCAATCCTAAGCACATTATCTTTTATCATAGTCGGATAGAAATGGGTGCATATCGCACTATGTCGTGTGAAATGAAAAGCTGAATGGAACTTCAAGCTGGCTATGGTATTTCAACTTGAAAAGGCAATTAGTTGGTGCAGTGGATCTCGCTTAGTTGACATGCACGGATGGATTTCAGTATTGCAAGTCCGTTCGACGGTGTCTCTTGTGACATCATTTACTTTGATAAACCGAAGAGATAATACAGAGGATTCGCACTCTTCTGTATGACGATTAAATATGTACATCAGATTAAACTAAGAACAATATGATTTCCTTTTAACTTTCTTACTTGTCATATATATTATATTGTTTAAGTATAACTTAATTGATAATTGAACCCATAGTAATCATTTTTACCATAACTAAACTTTAATACTTCACCTGATATATTAATCAAGGTTATAAGAATATATATAATAAGAAAAATATTGAAGTTAAAACATTCAACACTTATAATTATATAAGAAGCATTAATCATATGAATGAATATCTAAAATAAATGTGGTAAAACAATATAAAATTTGTTCCTTTTTTAGTAAAAGTGTTTCCTTTAATTCGCAATATTCGCTGATAAAACGTTTGATGTATAAACACGTAAATTGTAAATATGTTTTATCAAATTCTTTTGCTTTTGTGACAATTGACAATAAATTTATATACATTTAAGCTAAACTTCTAAGCTTATAAACAAATATATACAACTTTTAAATGTATTTGAAAAATTATTCTTAAACTATTATAAATTGACGTAGCTAGTATAATTCACTTCGCTTCCCTAATTCACTGTTCTATATTTTACTTTACATGAAATAATAAATAAAATTAAGTAAAGGGAATAAAAATAAAAAATCTACTTATTTTTAATTAACTTTTAATAAAACGACATCTATTTTATACTTATTATTCCTTATGTTGATTCTTCAATGAAAATGTAAAGTCTTGTACACGTGAATTTTATTTAATCCTGATCACAATAAAAATGAACCATATAATTGAGTAATAATAATTTTCCAATAAAAAATGTTTTCGCCTTCTAAAAATATTTTCAACTTATTTTCAATATTTTAAAAAATTTTAATTATTAACAGAATTTTAAATTAGATAAATTATGTAAAAAATTAAATAAGAAATATCTGTAGGTAATAGTTACAAATTTATCCCCAAATCGATTAATAAAATATATAAAAACTGTAAAATATTATATTTTCATTATTTTATTACAATTTTTAAAAAATTCGGTCATATTATCATTGTGTATTCGGATTTTATAATATAGTTTAATTATAAATAAATGAAATGTCTGTTATCATTTATTTTAAAAAATTGAATTATTTTATGACTAATTGAAATAATCGATTCTTTAAAAATTCAAACAAAATTTTTTAATTAAATTCTAATATTAGAGATTGAAAATTAAAAATATAATTAGTGAATATTTTAACATCAGAAAAAATAAACTTGTCAGTAAAATATAATGCTAAGAATCAAAAGGGAAATTTCTTTTAAAAATTATACAAAATACTATCGTAACCGATAGAGCTGATAAATAATGTTCTACTGGAAAGAAAAAATGAATACGAATAATTTACGAAAACTTATAATAAGTACTATCCAATCATGATATATGTTCATGATAAAACTCTCTTTTTATCTCTTTCTCCTTTTTCATTTATGTACCTCTGAAAATATTCATATATATTTTGATCCTTGATCCTAGATGTTATTAAAAAGAGGTCTCAAAATAAAATCTGTTCGCTCGTGATATGTTCCCACACTCGCATACATATAGAATCATTTATAATGAACTGTCACTTGATTCGCAATTCCTATTAAATCACAATACCATTTTACCGGAATAAAAGGCATAAGCACTGAATAGCTACTTTAAATAGTATTTATTTACGTTCGCATGGGTCCGTGTATACGTGCCTGTATAAGCGTTTGTAATTGAACTGCATACAAGGAAATAACTATTTACGTACGCACATTTACCTAAATGTGGAACTACTATTAGCATAAGTAGAAAGATTTGTTTAAAGTTATTTTTAAATAAGATTATGAAACGTGATTATAATAATATTATTGATTCAATATTAAAAAGCCTTTCTTCTGTAAGAAATTATTTTTATTTAATAAGTATATGTATTTTCTATTAAAAAGAAATAACAAATATTTTCAAACGTAAGGTAAATATAATATGTCACAAAAAATATTATTTATTAACTCATGACATATAACATTAGTATTTTACTACGCATCGTTAACTAAATAAGAATATCTATGAGACAATAAATATATAGAATATAAATTATAATGTACATATTCATCGCTGTTACATTAATAATTTATTATGACAAACAAATTTGGAGAAAAAAAATATACTCGGTTTGAATTTTGAAAAATACTCTGATAATTTTTTCCGAAATACGTTAAAAATTATCTATTCTTTGTAGTTAGATAAATGTAAAGAATGCTTGTACATACTGATGTGTTTGAAAATCTTTTTAAAAAACTGATAAAAAGTCAATTAAGTATAATATAAAAAATAGATCAATGTTTTTTTATAGGATGCTTATGTTTCTAAACAGTTTATTAGTCATCAAAACTAAATCAATGCAGTATTTTTTCATTATACCATAGAAAATTTCGAATCACTTACAGCAGTGTATGTAACTAATACATAACTTTTAATAAAAGATTTCTATAAAAGTAATACCAGAACTAATAATAAAATTATCTTTTATCAATTTATCAAACCATGAAACATTTATTTTTATTCTCCTTTTATTTTCTTTAAATTGAGAATAATATTGACATTTAATATAAGTCAAAAAATTTAAATATCCAGAGACGCATGAGTTAGAACGAAGCAAGGACATATTACATTTTGTTTCTTTTAAAAATGCAATATACATCAATAAGCTTCCACAATAAAAAGCTTTTGATGTATCGGAATGTATTTCAAACATAATTTTCCACTTCAAATCAAATATCTCTCCCGTGACTTTTCTTGATTATGGAACATTCAGAGACAAATAGAAACTTACGATCCGATGAAAATCAGTCGACTCTACCGTCGGTAAAAATCTAATAAATTAGCCATACACGGAAAAAAGTATAATTTTCAATAGCAAGACTTCCTCTTATATTGAGACACAAACAAAAATTTAATGAACGAAGAATGCAAGAAATTATAGAATCGAAGCATATTGGATAAAACAATTGTTATAAAGTTAATCAAGTAAATTTATAATAGTTGTTATTTCTTTACTAAAATAATATTGGTTACAAACTTTAATATATAAATAAACTTTATATAATTTTAAAACATGAAATTATATAATCTTTTGAAAAATAATATAAATAGCTTTATCTATAGAAAACATTTTCAACGGCATTTATATACTTCCACGGTCCGCTACTTTAAAGTATTAAAACTAATAGGTGCGTATTTACAAGAAATAAGACATACCGTTATTTATTTCAATTATATTTATATAATAAAATGAAGTGATCAGGTACACAATAATAATAGTACAAATATATTATACCACGTAATACAATATGTTTGGATAAATGCCAATTGTTTCCCCCAAATAGTGCAGTAAGTTTAGCAGTTGACAGAAAGTCTCATAATTCTTTCAGAAGCCAAACGATAATAAAAAATAAACACAAACGTAAAAACTATGCTCGAGTGGAAAAATAAGAGAAATCAAGTGATTTGGAGAAACAAATAAGGTAGATGCGTTTTACTGCATCAAACCAAAGTCGTGCATGTACATCATCGTAACTTATGTAAATCTCTCTCATCGAATTCCACCTCTTTTCCAGTTCAAAACCATCGCCGGGCTCTGCTTTAGAAGTGAAATAGAAATATAGAGATAGTGATAGACATATACGATAAAGAGAGCTCACTTAAAGAAAAGAGAAAAAAAGAAAAATGCGGGAGATGCGAGGATTCACTGAGAATCGCTGATCCGCGCATTTCTTTTTACCTCGGTCTTTTCGACCGGAACTAAGCCAAATGCGAAAGACAAGCCACTTGCTTGCTCCAACGATTTCTCCCTTTTTTATTTTCCGATCTATTTGCCTGCTTGAATACTGTTTTATTCTTCAAAACATACACAAGGACAAAATATATAAGTTTAGATTGATAACTGCATCTATGCGCACGCGCGCGCGCGCGCACACACACACACACAAAGAATTGATTTTCTAAGCCCAATAACCCATTTAATCTTTTTCATCTATTTATTTATTTAACATTTTTTAATATTAAAATTCATAAGAATATAATACAAATTAAAGGTGCCTTTAAACAAATGAATATACGTACGTTGAACACATATTCAAACACATCTTTACACAAAGCCAATTTTCTCTAAGACGCGCCATTGTCATGATTTTCTTTCTAACTGAGCGATTCTCAAAGCATAATTTCTGGTCATTTTCTCACAATAGTGCGACATTTCCGAGTAAAAATTTCCATCTAAAAGCTTTTTGCAACTTAGCCAGGCAGTGGGCGTGTAGAAGAAGGCACCGTTTATTCCGCTCAACGTGTGTCCACGAGAACAAAAATGACAAGATCGTTTTACTCGAATCTGCTCACTTTGTGATGGTATTGGGTTAGTACGAGAGCATCTATATACTTTCACGCACTCCCGAAGTATAATCACGCAATATCGCGGCAAAGGTCTTGGCTTGTCGTACGAGTAGAATTCCTTTTTTATAAAAATGCGAAGTGCTTGCTCTGTTTTTCTACAACTGAAGGTGTTTGGATTTTAATGATCGTATTAAACGCCCGTGATTTCATAACTGAAAATTATTATTGCCGATTAATGTTGTAAACAATACAGATTCACAAAAGTTGGCTACAAGTGCGAGAAACGTATTTAATATCGAACACTTGATACTTTTTAGTTGTATTTTATTTTTACTGGTACTTTAATTGAATTTGAAGAAATTAAGCATATAATAAGAACAACTATTATAAATCACTTGTCATGAAAATACTTTCGCTGTTCATGTAGTACAAAAATTAAGCATGATTTTTTTACGCTTTATCACTTTTTATAGATACCTTTTATGGCAGCAAAAATAAAGATTTCAAAAAAATTAAGATTACAATGTAAAATAATAATTTCTTACTCCCAGGATTCCCTTTTCTATGTAATACTCAACAAAGTACAAACACGCAAATGGTTTCAAAATAAAGACTTCGAGAACTCCTTAATTAAATGAAGTCAATGTTATATATAGATCAAAGCACGTAACTAAAAAGTGCTTATGCATGTGTACTTATTTCCAGAAACAGCGACGAAACTATTTGTGCGGTAACGATTGCTTTGCTTTTTTATGAAATTTTTCTTCTGGTACATAGAGTAAATGAGCATAATATTATCTCGATGTTGACTAAATATATTTATTAAAATTATTAAATATGATCCAAACAGCAAGAAATACTATATAGTGTTGATATATAAACCGATAAAATATCATATTTTAAAATTCACTTAAAGTTATTGAATAAAAGGTAAACGCGATTAACAAATTATTCTTCGTGTTTCTTTTCTTTCCTTATTTATTTACAGAGTACGTTATAATTGTTTTTAATATATTCTGATTATTTAAATATTTCTGCAACCGAAAATTTATTAATTTCTTTCTTGCTTATTAAATTCACTTTTCACACTCCTTCTTACTACTGCAACTTTTTTAACAAGTTCCTTTTCCCTTTTTCTTTCTTCCTCTCTCTCTCTCTCTCTCTCTCTATATATATATATATATATATATATATATATATCATTCTCAGTCTTTCACTCTCTCTGTCTCCTTTCTCTATTTCTAATATATCCAATGCTTTGGAAATATTAAAAATCACGATTAATTAAATCACGTAGTGATTTAAGAGAAAAAAGTCAAGGAGGATTTTAAGGAGACAGAAAAAGTACTAGAAACAATACCGATGAGTGGTAAGCTTTGTATCTCTGGTAATATAATTAGAGATATTGCAAAAAACTTATGTGTAGTGGCAAGTTCTTTTTTATTTAGTGAAAAGGAAGTCTTTGTTCAGACGACTTAGTAAGATTGCTGTATTAATCAGTTTTCCTATACATGATACGTTAGCTTAGTTTTTATGATTACTATTTACTTTGAAAAATTATGAAATAGTGGTTTATTATTCCATAAAATTATGAAAGAATTAAGATCTATATATTAGACAAAATTATAATATATAATATTATTAAATCTATTTAAAAAATAGTAGATTTAAATAATTTTAATAAACTACTTATTTAATAATTTATCATTATTAATTTTTCTTTCTTTTATAAATTACTTTGAAAAGGAAAATATATTTAAATCTTAAAAATAATTTGTTTCTTTTTATTAATAATGGAAATTAATAAAAGTAAAATATTTTTAAACGATTAAAAATAGTAACTTCTTATGCTAGGAGAAATACACTTTATCGTGAAAAATATAAAAAAGTAAATAATAATATCATTAACTTGTAAATATTTAAAAAGAAAATTATTTTCCAGGTCATTAATTATTGTATAATGTGTTTCTCTATTATATTACAGGATGATATTATTCAAAATATTTTTAATTTTTTAATTATCTGATATTTTCTTTAATGTAGATGAAATGAATAAAAAATGCTTGCTGTTATCTAAAGTACAACTTAATTTTTTTCAACTTCATCTTAATAAGAAGTTGTAGATTAACTATTACCGAAATGAATTCAAATATAAAAAATTGATATTTATTTGTAGAAAGCTTCACGTACATTTTCGCATCCTGGGTATCGCATAGTATATCACCATCTTAACTGACACTAGTCAAGACAAATAATGTAGTATGAAGTTTTAATTCACATGATCAATTTATTTTTCTTAATAAAATAATAATATGACGGTATAAATATATACTTTTTTAGAAACATAAATACTTAGATTAATAAGAATATATATTTTATTAAAAAATATTATAATTCACAATGAAGTAATTAAATATATAAATATTTCAATAGCATCTACTGCACATAGAAAGAAATGTGACATTACTATTTTTGTTTTCATTAGAATGACACATTCTTTTCAAGCCAAAATAATCATATATGTGTATCTGAATATGTTAAAATAGTAGTCGAAACTTAAAATTGTTAAAAATATAAAAACCTAACATTTTTTGGAATTTCGAATAATTAGTCCTATATAGAGAGAGAGCGAGAGAGAGAATAACTCGAATAATAACAATTGTACTGAATACATAACCTACATTGATATGATCTATATAAAAATAGTATGTAAAAATAATATTATTCAACTGAAACTATACAGAATAATATTAAAGACTTTCTGCAATGGGATATCAGATATCTAAAAAAGATAATACTAGTTTGTAATATTAGTTTTAATAGGAAGTGTCATATGTTAACTATTTTATCACAGTATCTGATATCAGTAAATATCAAACTTGAATCAATTGGAAGATACAAATGTAGAAAAAATTTATTTTGAATATACTGAATGGATGAGTCACATTTTAGTGACTCTGCTAAGAGGGGTATTTGAAAGCAAATGTTTCGTAAAGAAAGCCTGTAACTTCTAGTTTAATCTCTCAGAAGCATATCGATTTTTTAATAAAATATAAAAAACATAGTAATTTTGAATGATGAAAAAAGCTCTTACACAAGAAAAATGTCCGTTCTTCGTTTTGCATTACGCGAAATAAAAATGCTTCTTCAGAAATAATTTGAATTAACAAATCAATAAAAATGACACCCGTTATAATAAAACTATTCTATTGTGATACTGATATCCAAAACTTTTTTTAGTATCTAGAGTTATACATACAAAAATTAAAAGAATATTGGTATTTAATGGAAAGTTGTAAATGAATTTTGACACTACTATCTCTGTATTTTATAACTGAAAATTAGAAATTGGAAATTAGACGCTGGTTTGTCTATGCAATATTTGTCATCTTTCAGGTAATATCAATTTATTATTTTCATTTCTTTATATTATAATGAACTATTTTTATGAATGAAAGCTAATAGAAACAAAAATTGTCAATATTATAACTAACTTTCAAACCTTCAAATATACTTTTCCTATGCCAACGTAAGAAAAATATCATTAAAAAATATTGTTTTACAATTTCAATTAAGTTTCTTTATAACTTAATATTCAATTAGTAGATGTTTCGTTTTAATATTGACAGTAAATGTTAAAAAAATTTTCCCACATCCATCAGAGAAATTGTAAAACCAGTTACAAAATATATTTCAAATAAATTTTTACATTTCAAATACTCTATATTTAAAACAGATTATATAAAAAATGTAACTATAAAACTTCAAATATATTATAATTTTTAGACCAGTTTATCAGTACACCATATGTTACAGACATTTGCTACCTCATATATTACACAGTACTATAAAAATTTTCATATTAAGTTCCTAAAAAATTTTCCTTCATCATTTTGTACTTTCAAAAAGTAGGTTTAGTTTTAGCATTTTTCTTAAAGGAAATCCTACTTAAATTCTACTTTTTTTAACATGATATGAATGAAAAAAAAGTTATTTATCTAAGCTATGACACGCTTAAAAGTAGTTAGCGTTACAAATGTTCATGTAATAAAAATTATTATATAATAATGAAAATTTAATGTCTGAAAATTAATTCGAACATAGAACACATAAGTCGCATTCGATCACTACTATTAAAGTATTTCTCACTATTAAATTAAAAATAATACGATTGAATCTTTCTCAATTGACGAAGTTTTCATATTTTTTAAATCAATAATAAATTTTTACAAACTTAATTCTATTAATGCATGAAAGTTGACAATTTGGACATGAACATCTTTTCTGCAAAACTTCCTTTTTAGAATAAAAAAAATACCTAACACATAAAAAGCCGTGAATAGAAATTTAATTCATGTATATTAAGTCAATGTGCAAAAAATAAAGAAAATTTTATTGTTGCAGTGCAAACAATTGCACAACATTCCGTTAGTTTACTACACCAGATGTTTATAACCATTTGTGAGTCATCTTACGTTTTTTATCGCAGCAGCGTGTTTTTCAAAACAAAATAACAACAAAATTCTTCGTAGGAAGAAGTAAGCGAAGAAAAAACTGAAAAAAAAGTAACACCAGCAGCCTCTCATGGCGAAGTTGACGGACTGATTTTACGCGCAATTAAATCGCCGCGGCAACGAACGTTGGATATCCAAAGCGGTAACTTTGCCAAAAGGTAATTGCCATCGTTCTCTCCGTGTCGTGAGTTTTACCCGTATTCTGTTATTTGCCCTCGCTTTTCCCTGTATTCGGAAGCTCATGGCTCCATGCCATCTAAGTATCGGAAGTGGTTTTCTCGGAAATGTCGGTATATCTCCTCTTCTTTTTCTTCGTTATTTCATTCACCTTCTCCATTCATCTTTCTCTCTAATGCATTCTCTACTCGATGCATTCCTTCTCCGTCCAATTTTCTCAGTCATTTTTATATTTTCTCCTTCACGTTCTCTCCCTCTTAAAATCTTTTACACTCTTTTCCTTATTCTCTACCACCACAGACTACTTTCTTCTCTACTTTGACTAAACTCGGCCTTTTCTAATTTTATCTTCTTCTGGTGCACTTTAGCTTGTAATTCTTTTCTCATGTTTTGTCACTCGTCTCTTTTTTTAACTACTACTTATTTTTATATTTATGGTCATATTTTGATTGCTGAACGTTTGTTTCTTTCTTTTTATTTTTCATATCTAAATACTCATGTTTTTTGTAACAAAGCTTAAGTTTGTCATAAAAAATTGCATAATAACGATAAATTTATTTGATTTTCCGATCCATAATTTTTACTATTTAACAATTATAAGTGCAATTATATTTTCAACTTATAGCAGAACATCTTTTATTGGTAACATTCAAACGATTTATTATGTAATTATCATTTGTTCAAGTATTTTGTATAAGCATTTATTCAATATTTATTTCATTTTGTACAAATTTTCTACACATACATTACAAGATTTGCTTTCAATTAACATATCAGAAAATAAAAACTAAGATATTACCGTTAAGATTATTCTAGTTATACTATTCTTCAAAATTTTAAATTATTTAATGTGTTTATATAATTATTGAATAATCATAAAATACAGAGTGAGATCTTTTTTAAAAAAACCTTTTCACTTTAGTATTTTGGCTTGAGCCAATATATTGTACGAAAGTAACATCTGCGAATATACTTACAAATCACTGATGCTGAAAACCTCTTCACTTTTTTCTAAAACATCACTTCCTCAAAAATCCGATTTTATTCTAAATGCTTTTGCACGAGTATTGACAACAAAATGCGGATAAGGAAGTTTTTCAATTATCCCACGCATGTGATGCACTGTAACACTTATTCTAACTACGAAGTGAAAAAAAAATATTATTTCAAATTATAAATGTTCCGTTTACTTGACAAATAAGATATATATAAAGCACTATGAAACGTAATAACGAAATTTTGCTTTATAACTCTTTGCTCTTTATTCCTATCTACTATTGTTTAAAATGCCAAATGACATTATTCGGTATTTATTTTATTTCAACATCGTAATAAATACGACAAAGTATTAAAAAAGGAATTTTAAGTTTATAACAGAGTTTCACTTTATACATACATATATACTTAATTACTAAATATTTACTATGTGTCAGTTACAAGAACTAGAAGTTTTTACGTTACCTTGTATATATACTTATATCAATAGAAATAATCTTATCTTTAAATATAAAATTTTCCGTTCTGTTAATACAGATTCTTACGCTAATATATAAGTATATTTGTTAATTTAGCAAAGTTTTAGAATTAATAATATAATCAAATAAACTTTAAGAAACTTTATATAACATTTTAGCTGAAAAAAAAACAAAAGAAATTAAGAAAAATGTGAAAGAGAGAAAAAGAGGAAATACAAAAAATTAAGGTTTAAAAGACAAAATACTGAGTAAAACGGAAAATTGTAAACACAAATCTATGAGTTTCATTATAAAATCAGAGCAAAAAATCTGAACTGATTTTAACTTCGAGAAGATAGTCTAGCTTCTCAATCATTTTTCATCAAACTGTAAATGTGGTGTGAGGTGTGATTTTGCTGCATTATGTATGTATTATTCAAGCTGCTCTTATTGTAATTAGGCTTATAATTTAATTCTAAACTTATATAAAGTTTCTCTAAATACAAAGTCACGTATATATTGTTATGAGCTATGTAAATAACAATAAGTAAAAAGCGAAGTGTAAAAATTTTACTCTTAAAACTCATTAAACTTTTTTAACTTCACATACTAAGATTTTCGCATTAATTTGAAATTAATATTCTTTAAAAGAAACTGAGATGCGTCGATGATACAAACTCCAACGTACGTTATTCCCAATATCCTTTTATGCATACCAATCCGGATTTGCGTGTACAAATCCATAGCAAAAAGAGGAAGACTGCCTCTGCAAAAGTCGTAAAGTCCAAAATAGAATAAAGTGAGGTGTTTGTTATCCCACAAGAAGTGAAATGGCGTGTCCGTTAACCAATGCGGTCAAAACATCGGACAGAATAGCGTCCTGTTCAAAATGTCAAGAGAAGTTAAATAAAACAATCTACCTTTTTCTAGATAAACAAAAAGATCATCAACGTAGGATCATAGAGTTCCACAACTTCGGCGATCGGAGAAAGGACGAGTTGGAAACCCAGAGAAATAACCATTACCATTTGACCGCTCTTTCTCCAAACTTTCTACGCAATACTATGTAATACAATTTTTTTCATTTTAAAAGAGAAACTCATATCTAAGTCATTATTTGAATGTATGCAAGTTTCTCTTTTATTAAATACTACTAAAATAAATATTATATTACAAAAAGGTTTATTGACTTTATTATCTTACATCATCTTGAATAATATCTACCATATAAGCAATTTTTAATTTCTATACTCTTTATTCGTTAGAAGCTTATATAATTATGGCGTTGACATTTAAAACATAAAAGATTACTTGAACAAAATATAATTATTTTATAAGATTTTAATGTAATCTGTATATTCCAAGAAATATATAAATACCCAAACATACTGCAAAAATTTTACGTTAAATTTAAAGAAAACTTTATTCACTAACAAATACGCTGATATAAAAAAGTTACATGTATTTCTTTTATAAACATCATATACTTATACAATATACATATACACACATAATAATAATCTTATGTGCACTATAGTAATTTACATTTTTAGCAGAAGTTATAAGAAAAACTTTTAATCTTTGTATATCAATTGTATTGTACTATTCAGAATTAATTTGGCTAGTAAAAACTAATAAATATTACTATGTAAAATATTTATGGGTAATAAAGAAATTTACATTTATATTATATACGAACAAATTTCAGGTTGCAAATAAATGAATGCATTAATCCAAAGTATCAAGAAAAAATAGAAAACTTCAGGAAACTCGAGAAAACTTAAATTATTAAGAACTTTCATATTCAAGCTCTTAATTTTTGATACTATTGGAATCATTCAAATTTCCATGTACATATAAATACTATATAAATTGGTGTGAAATACGTTTTATATGATTTACCTTCCTTTTTATTTAAAATTTTTCAACATTTAAGAAAAATAATAATTTAATAATTATCAGAGCTAGAATATTTATTAATTATACTTTGTACTAAAATAATAAACGTTTTTTGTACGTGAGATTATTAGATACAATAAATAATAAGATATATAAGCTATCAGTATTTTTTCATTTAAAATCAATTTCTTATATTTTTGTATTTATTTTTCAAGAAAATATTGGTCGATAAAATAATATTCAAAGACACTACAAAATAAATTTGTAAAAATATTGACAGAAATTTGTGGAACAAAAACTGCTTTATTTTTCTTTGCTTTGACATATCAATAAATAGTAAAAAATAAGTTATTATTAAGAAATATTATTATATATGGTTATACTTATATTTATCATAAAATTTGTGAATATTTTATTTTGTAAATAATTTTATCAAAGGGTCATTAAAAACATTGAACATAACTAAAAAATATTACAGATGGATTATTTGATTATGCAGGATACTTTTACATATATGCGTAGCCGTCAAGTATATAAAAAAATAGAGAAACAATTTCCGGATATTCATTGCTTCAATATTTTCTTGATTTTAATTTCCAAAGAAAAAGAAGCGGCTTTTTTGTACATTGAATAATACACACTAATTTATATATAGTCTCTGGTTTGAAAGCTTTAATGCAGCTTAAGTTTTAAACATCTTATTTGATTCAATAGCTATATAATTTGTATTGTAATTTTATTAAAATTATACATCATAAGAGATTTAAATACATAATTGTATTTTAGAATATTATAAATGCAAGTACGTACTTAAGTTTATATTATTAATTTTTTGAACGATAGTTATATAGAATAATTGACTTTGCATTTTCTTTTGTATGATGTATATATTGATTTTTTAAAATAGAATATTATTAAATCCAATAATAGTATAAATAAAGCTCAAATATTTTCTTCAAACTTTTATAAATCTGATAAATATTTTCAATTGAACTATGTATCAGCCGAATACGAAATATTTTCTTAAGAAAAATGCAGAAATTTTAAATTTTTTAAATACTAAAATATTAGTGAAATAAAGCAAATAAGAATAGAAACGAAAAAGTAAATGAAAAAGAAAATAAATAAATAATTAATGCTGAATATTTGTAAATGGTGCAAAAATTTATTATGTATGCATTTGTATATAAACGGTCACTTAGTTCATTATTAAAATATATTTTTTAATATACTTTGGCTCACCTGAATCATTTAATCATCTAATTTATATAGTTAACAATATTATAAGGTTTCTTTTCTTTGGATTATTTACTATTACAAATAATGTTAAAAAATTCGATTACTATTTTTCTGTTTTGATAGTGGTTTCTAATTGTTTTGTCGACATAACTTATAATTTCTTTCTGTTTAATTCGCTGAAGAATTATGCATATATTCATTTTCTTACCCCTATCTATCCACTATCTATCTATCATGCTACTCCTAGAACATCCTTAGCGAGATACGAAACGTTCGTAACTTCTTTCGCTTTTTTCTATTTTTTCCTTTTGCCTTTTATTTTTTGCAAGTTTTTAGCTATACTGTAATATCCGATGTGAAGGGCTCCACGCGATGACGTAATACAAGTCACCAGTCTGTGAATTTTTAATTTTGCCGTATTCACGATCAGCTGCGTATTTCTTTTCCCATCCATAAGTCTGTATATAACGTATACTTACGTCAAACTATAATAGAATTGGAAAGGTGAATTCTCCTTTCTCTTCATTCTCCTTCTTGGTAATTTTTCTAAAACTACGATATTGTGTAATATTGGTTAGAAGTATTAATATGATTGCTACGTAGATTCATTTTACATTTATATTCTTATTTTAACAAATTCCAATTAAAATAGATATCAAATTTGAAACAAAGGAAATGTGAGCAACTTTTAGTAATAAAATAACTATAAGAGTACGAATATACGTATTTATTTATACAAAAAGAGGAAGAAATATATTAAACTTAAATATTGTAAAAACTTTGTTTTAGAAAAATATCTAAATTATTTAATTTACTTTGATGATAACATATTTAATTCTATTTGAAAGCAAAATGATTTCATAGCATAAATTCATTATCTTAGCGCTGTTAAGATTTGTAACTGAAAATATTTGTAAACGATGAAATTATATGTTAAAATTTTATGCAAATATTACAAGTTATTATAAAACCCATTATAAATAATGCATTTTATAAGAAATTGTTAATCAGTTTCATTAAAATAATTTTGTTTCATTAAAAGTTATATTAAAATATATAGAATAGAATATAATTATAATTTTGACTTCAATGCCGTAGTGAACTCGAAAATAAAAAATGTCTTTTCAACATAAAGTTATTTTTGTTTATACACAATGCCTTGTTTTCGATACAACTTATAACTAAAATATAAGTGAAAAATGAAACGTTAAAATCAATTAAATAGTTGAAATAAAATAATGTTAGATTTAATTAATTATAAAGAATTGAATAGCTTTATACTAAAAATAAACACTTACATCATGAACTGATTTAAAAAACTTTTCCCAATATTATTATTGGGTTGATTTGATTTCGTAATTTATTTATTTGATTTATTTATTGGATTTATATATTTTATTTATTCAATAATTAAAGGTGTTTCACTTTGTTTAGTTTTAGTATTATTATTTTATGTAAATATTACAAGTCACATACTTTATGTTAATTTTTTAATAAAATCGAAGACTAAAATCAATACACGTAATTTGAAATAATATAAAGCTTTTGTATAAGTATATATATTCTCGCAATAACTACAGAACTGTTTTTATAACTTGACTTCCTCTTTCTGTTTTGTACACGTCACACTTTATCTACGCTCTCTTGCTTATTTTTAGGTCCTTTTTGAATTCTTCGTATCTTTATTTTTCTTTGTTTTTCCATATATATGTATATATATATATATCTTTGTGTCTCTATCTATCCATCTATCTCTATCTCTTTTTTTATCTTCACACTCTACACCATCTCTCTTCTGTTATTTTTCGTCATGTTTTCCGATTTTATTTTATTTTTCTTGTCTAAAATTGTTTTTTCTTTTACTATATGTGGATTTAGAAATCACAACTTATACGCTTTCTCTATTTTGGTTTTCGTTTATTGGTTTATCCTTATAAATCTTTAATACAATAAGTTATTATTTTCTGTATTTGTTTTTTTTTTATTAAATAACTCAATAAAGTTTTATAAGATATTCTGAAACCTATTTTAGTTAACAATCTTATTACTGTAATATTTAAAACTTGTTAAAAGTCTCTTTATCTTGAAAAATATATTTCTTTATAAGAAAATTTAGTTAGAATTTTTATTGACATTAAATAAAACTTTTTATATAATATCTTCATTTAAGAAGAACATGTACTTATTGTGCAGTAAATAAATTCTACTTAAATTAAAGCTTCGTATATACATAGTTAAATTTAAAAGTTCGTCACTGTGTAAAAACAAAGTATTAACATTATGTTGTATTTCATAATTCCCACGATTTTCCAATTGAACTTGCCTTACTATAAACATATTTTTCATTTTTACAATTATAACTATTAATTCAATTAAAAAGTAATTCAGAATTTTTTTTCTGAAAGCAACATATGAACTACTCATTAAGTTTTTTAATCTGAAATTAAATCTGAAAATCGTAATATACTTAAATTGCCTACTTAGTTACTTCAACTTTCCATAACCTCTACACTAATATCCATAATAAATGTTGCAATTTCTATGATCACTATTATCGATTTGTATATAAAAGCTTAGAACTATTGATAATTGAACATTTTTGTTAAATGACATAAAAGTTATGATAATATTACGTACCTATGGAATTAATCTAGTTATTTATTATTGAGATGCTTTGCTTAATAAGGCATTATGTTAGATCTCACCATAAAGTTAGGAGCTTATGAGCTTACATTTTCGCATATATTGGATTTTATGAACTTATTATAATTTCAAATTGCACTACATATGAAATACATAATTTAGTAGCTTTTGAGTTTGCAAATTTTTGTCTTTATATGAGTAATTGTTTAGGGAGCAATCTATTCAATAAATAACATCATAAATGAATTAAGATTTAAGGGAAGAATCAAAACAATTATCTTTAAATTTATTTTAATAAATGCTTGTATTTAACTATTTACTAAATCATTAAAGCTCTTGACATACACAACAATAATATAAGTGCTTACAAATTGGTATTTTTACACCGTCAAACTCATCTACATATAATAAACAAAAATATGTATCAATACTTTTCCCTGATTTCACACTTATATGCCATTAATATCCAATTATTGGATCGTGGTTAATATTCGATGTCTGCAGTTTCGTAAACTTAAGTAAATATGGGGCTCTTGCAAACGAAAGAAAATTATCCGCGTACAATGTCGACCCAACTGTACACACCTAGTTTGTCTTCGCCAGATTCACAGTGCACACCGCAGTAACTATTTTTCATGTTACGCGCGTCCACTCTTCCCTCTTTCGCTCTCTAGTCCTTATATAATACCGAGCGCAAAATTCCCGTCAGCCTCACACAAGCCTATAGTGCGCACACTTGAAAACAGAAATGACAATGACAGAAGCATAGGACTTGTGTAAACAGCGAAAACAGCCGCTCGATTCGTCGCCCGTCCACTAGACGTAGTCGGGCACGTCTGTGGATGCACGACGACAGTCCGACAAGAGTCAACGCAGCTACGCGATCCGATTGAATAACTGGGCCAGTAGTATACGTGATCGCAAACCGACCTCCAAACTCGTATTCGATCATCGTTTTTTATTATTTTTACTCTGGAAAAGCACCGTAAAGCAAATTATAAAACGTTGCAGGCTACTTGAGTAATTTTTCTTTTACGGATTACAATTCACGCGCAATAACATGAAAATTTACGTTTGTTGCTTTGACTCGACAATGTTCTTTGAAATTTCATCTATACTTGATTAATATTTAATTAATTAAAAATAAATAAACACAGCTGAATCTGAATTCTATTTACTGTATGGCACTGTACTAGCATTTTAATAATAATAATAATAAAAGCACAATCGACAATTGGTGATTAATATGAAATTGTATCAATTCAACGAAAGTTTTCAATTATAACAATAAGGCTATTTTTGCACATGTGCAATAGGAGATATAATCCATAAATTTTACATACCTTCGATGTCAGTTAAAGTATTATTAGGACTTTTATGCTTTCATTCAATTAAATAAAAATATTCAGTAACGTTATATGATTGATTACTTTTGAGAAGATTATATCATAAGAAATCTCTTTATGACGTATATCACGTATTTGAGTAATAGGGGTACTTTCTTATCAATGTAAGAGTCTGTTAATTTAGAACATAATTATCCGTTCATATTTAAAATAAGAAATTTAATAATTCTCCAATTATATATATATATTTTTTTTTTATTACGAATAATAAATTTTTTACCATAATAAACTGCTCAAAATCAAATTTAAATGATAATAGTTTTAAATAAGTACAAGTTGAATATTTAAGAATAGAAAGTTATACGCGATATAAATCAATTTCTGGAAATAATCTTTGAACTATGAACGCTCTTTTCATTTATAATATTTTTCATTAATCATAATTTAGAAAGAATAAAAATCTTCTGATTCTTAATTAAAATGAAATATTTAAAATGCAGAGAAAATATTATATAACATTTTAGATTACGTGTATCTAAATTTTTCTTCTAATTATTCATAATGTGTTTTATAAAAATATAGATTTTCACCATTTTCTACTTAAATTAAGACATCTGTTACAGATATATCTTTGCTTCAAAAATTTTCTTTGACTTACCGGTTATTTAATAATCCTTAGAATGTCACCAATAATCGTCAGCTCAAAAGCGGGTAAAGATGTGATATTTTCCTCCTTACCCCAGTTATATATTTGCGTCACGAGGAGTTACGCATGCGCGAACAGTCACGATTCTAAGCGAATTTCGTAAACTAGAAGCTGTCGTACAAAAAGATCAAATTCGATTTTCCTTCGGTTTCTCTATTTTTTGTTTAATCAGCTTTTTGTATCTGTCTCTCTTTCTCTCTCATCTCTCTTCTCTCTCTGTATGTGTACACAATGAAAATACAAAACACCCAGCTTTTTTAACTAAAAGAATTACTGCATACATGTTATAAAGATTTTTCATTTTTCTGTATGTAATTACTTAAGAATAATAGGAGTAAGAAATTAATTAATTGGTGGTACCTATATCGCACAAAATTGTTTTAAAATAATGAAAAATGAATAAAATTTTAATATTTAATTATTAATAATTATAATAAGTCGCTTAAAATATTATTTAGAATTTTGCATTTATTTATATTAATGATTATTAATTTCTAATCAATTGTACTGCATTACTGACCACAAAAATTAATTTAATTACAAAGTTATGCTACTATAATTTAATGCTTTATAAAGATGTTTAAAATTTAGTAACCCGTGCGTATAAGTAAAAAATAATAAATGTAGTAAATAAATATTAATTATAGTTGAAAAGGAGAGATAAAATATTTTCTGAAATATTTTTAAACTTATATTAGTGTACCGAATCGAATTATATTTCTTTACAACATCTTTTCACTCACATTTTTATTCGCTAATATTTACTTTTTTAAAGCTACAGAGAAATTTTAAAGCTACAGATAAAAATTATTTGTGTTAAAATTATATAGTCTTACAGCAAATGTATATACCGTCTAAAAGTATTTATATTAAACCACTGAAATTGTAAAATTTTTATATTTCTAATTTACTTGCATAAATTATATCCCACCTATTACAAAGTATATATTTCTTACATTGATGATACATCTATTAAACAAAAATACTATTATCATCTGTATTCGAAAAAGCGAATCAAGCAAGCCATTATATTGAGAGTTAATCACATAACAGCCAAGAAAACCAAAAAAGTAACCAAAGAATGTATAAAGTCGAACATTTATTCAGCTCGCAAGCAAGAACGGGATACTCCCTAAAACCATTGTCCGCTTCTGTCTATTTTTCTTTTTCTTGACTTTTCATCTCCGCTGCTCGCAAATCCCCAAGGAAAACAAGCTCCCTTCAAATTTTTACTTCGTTCTTTTCTACCGTTTCTTTAACATCTCTTGCGGCCAGCTTATCCCAGATTGGCTTATTGGTGTATGCGCGACAACTGACGCTTGGTATTTGTTTTATGAGATACATATCTGTATTTCTTTCATACCTGTATACATGTCAGTTACGAAGAAAGTTGAGACGCTGGATAGTTGAATAAAAAAGTGAGAGCATTGAAACCGTTGAAGAAAGAAATTGAGAATTTTGAGAATGAGTTGATTTGTATATTATTTAGTGAAACATTTTTCTTTTTCAGTACCTTCAATTATATTAAATAAAAACTTATTTTATGTTTCAACAGTATAATTAGCGAATCTATGTTTATAAAAGGCATTATCTTATTTACCAATAATTTATATTATACAAAAACATTTTATGTTCATTTCAAATCACCAATGCTAATTTGTAATTTTATAATTTATCACGACAAGAATAGGGTTTACAAAATCTAAAATGTTGGAATATAACATAAAATAAGCTTTAGATTTAAACTTTCTCTACTTGGATCGAATATAAAAAAAGTAGAAAGTCGCCTTCCATTCTTGGACGCTAAGGATGTAGAACTCATGTTCAAGAGGATGAAAGATGGTGGCTGTTGAAGAATACTGAAACGGCAACCAAGATTACGTTGGTTCTATTTTATCCTTTTCGAAAAACTTGAGAAATATTTTTTCACGTTAAGTAATAATGTAATATAGTTTATTGTAAAAATTGTATAAATTTATGAATATTTAGAATTATTCGAATTCCAAGATTTACTTTAAATAAATGTTCCGCCTAAGGATGAATTTAAAAAATTTAATATTTTTTCATACATTATTACATAATACAAACGTATTTTTAATTAAATATTCTTTACATTTAAAATTATTAGTTCATTAAAATTAATGCTGAATTTATTCAATAATAAGATTACAATTTTCGAGCTTGTAATTTTTCAATTTTGCCATTTCATATTTGGTTTAGATTGGTACGTAAAATGAAACAACTCGAACGTTCAAATAAATCCACTTCGTAAATGACTTGTTTATTAACGATGATCTTTCCGCAAAGTTAATCGTATTGTTTTTATATATATACTACTTTTTATATCTATACTAAAAAATTGATTAAATGTTGTTTAAAAGAAATACAAGGAATCATATATGTATACGTTTGTATATGATGATTATTTAAAAAAAGGATTTAGAAATATAATATGTTTACGACTTGTGACAGCTATTTCTTAATTTGTATAAAATACGTAAAACGAAATGAATTTACTACACTTTAAACAATAGTCTTGATTAAAGACGGAACGTCGCATTTTAAAAAAGTAATTGTATTACAAGAATAATAGTTTTAAAAAATGTTTTCATATTCTTCGCAACAGTATTTCAATAAAACTAAATATTTTTCATATGCGAAATATCCTATTTTAGTATATAATATATATAAGTATATAAGTGTATTGGTATTTTTACGTGTAAGCAAATATTCCTGTTTAAACGTATATAAGTAAGTGCGTTATGTGTGTAGAATAACTGGATGACTCGACATTCCAAGCAAACTGCACTTGCAAAATCAATTACTTTACGAAAAAAACATATTTCTTTGTTGTCTGCTTGAATTAAAGCAAAATTCAAATACTATGAGCCAACTTTATCAATTTATCAGTTGAATTGAATAATAGAAGTGCGGTAATAATAATAAAAACTCAATAAAATTCGTAGTAATAATAAAAATTCAAATACATTAATTTGAATAAAAAAAAGGTAAGCAATTTTACCGAAAAATTTTATTATCTAATTTTTTTAAGTATATCTCTTTTAAATGCTTAAAAAAGAAATTATTTGCATTTGTTAAAACATCGCGTCATTTGAAACTACTTGAATTTAAACTACATATAACTGTAGCTTATTCTTTAATGTTTAAAATATGAATACACTTTCTCATTTAGTAGATAATAATTTGATAAACATAGAGGCTTAAACATTTTTTGCCATTAACATCGGTTACTTTTATAAAAGAAGAAATATTCACTTTAAATATACATACCAACAAAAATTAAGTTTAATAGTATGAAAAAGCAGATTTTACATACTCCCTTTGCCTTTTCCTTAAAAAATAAAATCTCCTTATACAGAATTCTTTTATTTAGTCAGTAAGAGAATTTCAACAAATGAGATATCATTAACTAAGGTTGCATTAAACTATCTAGGCGAAATTTATTCAACGAAGCTTCATCAAATTATTTACAAACAAATATGCACCTAATTACTAATGTTCTTATCTGAAATAATATAAAAAATTACTGCCAAAATTAACAATGAATTGCAATTATGAAAAACTTTTTCAATGAGTACATACGCACATCCGAGCTTTCTCACTACTTCTCTTGTACTTTGTCGCTGTTTGATAGCAGTTTCTTGCAAGTTTAGCGGATTTTACTTCAACATGATACTTTTCGAAAGCATGCTAATTATAATCAGAATTTCTCTAAGCCAAGTTTTGTTTACTAAAGAATAGAAAATGTTCATTTTACTTTTATAAATATCTATATAAAGGCGCTTGGACAATAATAAATGAGCTTCAAGATTTCTGCGTTTCTTTTGTATGACAACGCGCGAAAAGAACTGTAACCCATTTAAAGAAAATAACAAAAATACAGTGTAAAACAATATGAAAAGTCCGTTGAAATTGTCTGCCCATTATCTTGTTAAACGTATCAAAAAACTATAAAAAAATTTCAATGTTTTTTAAATTTGTAAAAAGTAGAAAAGACAAAAAATCATTGTGTTAATAATCATTATGTATTATATTTCAGTTAACTAGCTACTAAATAAATAATCATTTTTTTCTTATTTTCGATTATCTAAATCAACAATATTAGTATTACGTTCTCATTTTAGCATTATATTTACGTTCTAATTAATGGACATTATAATATTATTATAATTACTATTTAGTTCGCTTTTTATCGCTTATATCTTTATTGCACAATTTAAATTTAAGAGAATTCTATTATGAAATCAGTGTATATCTAAATGAAGAGAAGTTTCTTATTGTTATATTACGTATGTATTTCTTTATAAAGATATCGGAGGATAAAATGGAAAGAAATACTTATAAATATAAAATACACATTTTCACTAATCAATTTATTGCTTCCTCTATATTATATTACATTTTTTCAGATATACCTTTATGATAGGTTACAATCGAAGTATTAACATTATATACAAAAAGTGAATATTATATTACATTAAATTAAATTTATAAGTTAAGAAATGTTTATGTAAAGGATCACTCAATTTCTAGGATAAAAAATTTATGTTTTTTCTTTTCTTTTCTCATCATCTTAGTTTTTCTATTTAATTTATTAAAATATAAAAGAAGTCACAAAAAATAAGTATATAGAAAGAATTTGAATAAAAATAAAATTACGCCTCAAACTCTTTAAATAAATAAGCCATAAAAACGAATAATAAAGAATAGCACCTTTCTGACAGTGGAAGAAAGTAGAATATTAGGATGATTCATAAAGTGGTTAAGGAAGCTCCACGCTTTTTCCTTAAAAAACTCAATCGAGAGAATGAGCGCGCGCGAGCGTGAGTGCGACTGCGTGCGTGCGTGCGTGCGTGCGTGTATGTGTGTGTGTGTGTGTGTGTGTGTATTTTTACGTAGATATAAGTCGAGTGTAAGTGTCTGCAAGCTCTTTCAATGAAGTACTGACCGGAAGCTTTCTGGGCATCGATTTATGACTTCCTTCATATTTGCCGGCGCGCCATGCTATTTTATATGTACAAACGTATAGAAAAATGTGGGTGTTCTGCGAAAAATTAGCGTAAATCATGAAACGCCACTTTCTTCCTTCCATTTTCATATCTTTCCTCTTCTTTGCTATCTCGTGGATATACACCTAAGCAAAGAAGCGGACTGGAAATTACCTGCTCCTTTTTACTTTTTGCTGGAAGCACTTCATTGTTTTGCTTTCACTCCCCGTTTAGTGTGCGCGAGACTTCAAGAGACTTTATGTAACCTCTTTAAAAAGAGATATCCTATTTCTATGGGAATAATTTTGATACAATAATATGGCTAATGTCGGTTAAAATTGCTCCTTCAACCTCTTTGACACTTCTACGAAAAATTGAATTTTATAATAAATACGTAATAATTTTAGGTGCATTATAATTAATTTTTCTAACTGTTAAAAGAAGTTTAATATTAAAAATATTGTTCTATATCTTAATGATCGAGAAAACATTGTTTTGTTTCTTTTTTATTAAGTTAAAGGCTATTATGTTTGATTTCCGTGAACGGAGTCTTCATAAGTATATAAAGTGTACGAAAGTAGAATTTCATAATTACATTATAAATTTAGAAGTTAAATATAATTCATTACTGTTATAGTTATTACAATTACTTTTGAAAATGGAAATTAGCCAGCTTATAACAAGAAACTCTAATATCAGCCACCAGATATTTTCCAATTGACACAGATACATAAAAGTTATAAAGACTTAAAATACATTTATGAATTAAATTCGGTAAGTGGATAATGATTTTGTTTAAATAGCTACATATTCATAAAGAAAAAATATTTCTAAAGAATTTTAATTGTTAATTTCGTTTTAAATGATACGAAAAGATCTTTAAAATCTCATGCAATAAATTACAAATTAACTACCACAAGATCTATTTGAAACAGCACAGAATTGTATTTTTCTGTAATAAATAGGATACTATATAATTTCTGCTTATAACGGAGCAGGTAAAATTTATATTTCTACAAATAATAACGAATACAAAAAGGAACGCTCATTGCTATAATATAAAAATTTAGTATAAAAAGAAGCAACTAGAGTGTTAAGAACGAGTGGCTAAAAACATTCGTGTGTCGATTCACTCCAACACCTTAGCTAACGACAAATACCCGAGCAACTTTTTTCGTACTTTTAAGTTTATTCCACTTGAATTGTTCTTCGATATAACAAAGCTCGTTCGCGCCAGCACACTATCCCAAAGGAGATTTCTCTACGTCCCCAATAGATACATGTCCTAGAAGTGACAGCATCTCTATTTGTGCTTCTCGTCCATCAATTTGGTTTTATGTTTGTCCTTTTTCGGTTTTCGCAGTGAAGGTAAAAAAGCTGACAATTTCATTTGTACAGCTAAGTCCCTGTATTGCTCTCTACCACGATTCGCTTTGTATCATCGACCGATGCCAGCGGAAATCCAGCACTTTAACTTCAGAAACTGTGGCGACGTGTAAAGTGAGAAACACGTTGAACGCGTATCGCTTGAGGCAACATTGCACACGGCGACAAGTTGTTTGCTTCTTTGTCGTAAAATTTTTATTCTCCATTCAATCGGATAGGTCGTAATAAAGATATTACTGAATTTTTTAAGTAAAATTTTATTCGTTATTTATCCAAAGAGTTATACTCTCATTTGTCTTCGACTTTTATTAATGACGCATCTGTAATATTATAAAGAACTAATTACTACTGTTAAAATAATAAGGCATTAGAAAATTTCCAAAAGTCACAGTTTCGATAAGCATTCGTTATATATAAGTACGAAATTCTTCAGATCACCGACATTTATTGAGAAAACTATTATTTGTAAATTATATATTACAAACTACTAATTAGTGCATATGTTTTTAATGATAAATATAAAGTATCGATCATTCAGATAATATGGACACATGATGAGAAAATTATTTAAAACATCAAAATTTACTATTATCTAATATATAAAGCAAATTTGAGAAAATTTAATCTCAAGTAGAAAAATATAATTATGTCAAGAAAACGTGGAGAAACTTTTAAATATCGCATGTGGAAGAAAAGACAAAAAATAGGAGTTTTATACCTCCAACATGAAAAAGTAATGTATCGGGTAACATAAAAATCAAGTGACCGCTTGAAAAATTTTAAAAATGGAAATTTGAAATCCCTCGCCTTTATCTTAGTTTATCTTATCCATCCTATTCTTATATTTGAGCCACAAACTTGGTCATTGTCTTTTAATATAAAATATTTAATTAAATCACCACAAATAGATTCAAAATTTTACAAAGTTCGTATCATCTAAAACATTATATTCAACGACTTGCATTCACGCCTTTACCAAGAAATTCTATTATTTTATAAATTATTAAAAAACTTGAAGAAACTATTTTTTATTAACAACGGTTTGTAATTTAAGAAATGAAAAGTACGTATTTATAACATTAAAAATGTATTAAGACTGTCTAGACAATTTTATATCAATCAACTTTAATTATTATTCTTTTCTACTGTATTCTATAAAACATGATTATTAGTAATTAGTTATAATAATGTATTTCATTAAATTTATTCTATGTTCTATAATAATAATTTCTATAATAATTCTAAAAATAAAAATTAATAGTATTGTATAATTTAATACAAGTACAAATGATTTAAAATATTTTACTATAATTTAATAATATTTTATGAATAAGTATTATACACAACTTAAATAATATTAATAAGTAGAATACTAAAGTACTAAACTACCATATTTGCCACTAATATTAAATACCATATAGAGGTCTCATATATACTACTATAGTCCATACAATAATCACGCAATTGTACATCCAAAATTATCCTTCAAATATATAATTCCTCATAATGGAAGAAGTTTAAAAGACTTACTCGCGCAAGATCAAGATGCCGATGGAAAAAAATTGCAATCCCTTTAACAGACAAAAGTGCTTTGTTCATTCATTTCGTAGTATATTTTCTACTGATCATATATTTAATAATATTTCATTATATATTTCATACTAATTCAAGTAAGCAAGATCTTTTGAATTACCGAAAAATAAATTGAAAAGTAAAAAACATAGATAACCATTTATCATAACAAATTTTTAGATTTTCTCTTCATTTTGTCAACCCTTGCTTCTCAGGTTATTTCATTAACTTATTAGATGCAGTGATTGAATACAAAGAACTATTTAAGGAAACTGAACTCTTATTATAAATAATAATAAATAGAATTATTCTTATAGAACATTCACATATTTCCTAGTTTTTAAAAAAACTGAGGTTGAAATAGCTCAAAGTTAAAGCAATTATCATAAAACCTTATTCTAATGTACTTCATCGATGTTTCATATAGAAATTCAAATTACTATATAGTTTACCTTTTCAAACATATGAACAAATTAATAAATTAACAAATTAATCAACTGCATTGATATTTCTGAGAATATGAAATGTTACTGTTTAATTTAGATATTGATTTTAATTTTTGAAAGTATAAATTTATTTATTATATATTATTAAAACATAAAACTAAATAAAGAATCAAATTTATAAAATATTAGTAGAAAATCGATACGTTTTAAAATGGAATTTACAATAAAATTGATATTAGATAAATTGACATAAATAAAATTAATTAATTTTGAAATTTAACAATACACAATTTTCTATCAACCATATCATCAAAAATATTCATTATTATTCGTTTTTATGGAATTCTTCATCATAAATTAATATAATGATGTTTTAATAATTATTTCTGAGATAGATCAATTTAAAAGTTATTTTATATAGATATTCAGAATTTGCTCACTTCACAATTCACATAAAGTTAATTTTTGTACACATGAATTTTATTATCTCTTGATATAAAAATAAGGCAACTAAATTATATTTATCAGAATAAAATTAAACAAATTACTGATGACGCTAAAAGCCAGAGAATATTGTAAAAGATACTTTTTAATTTTACTTACGCCTTTGCAATAATTTGCATTACTGTAAATATTGATGTGTGAATGTGTATGCGCGCATGTATTGTATGGGTACGTATGGGTAAGGTAGCCACATAAATGGTAATACGAAGAAGAGGACACGGAGCACAGGAAACAGTCATAAAGCCGAATGAGAAACGTAAAGCATCGAGCAAATCTACACTAAGAGGGAAAGAGACAAGGCGATAGATAAAAAGGAAGATGGATAATCATTACATATACGCTAGAAAGCGGTAGCAAAACAACTAATGATAATGATTCTGGTAACCTGCGAATGGAAGAAAAAATATAAAAGGGAGAAAGAAACAAAAGCTCGACAGACGTGATATATCAATGTGTGTAGGACGAAAGAGACTTAATACCAGTATCTATCCTCGCTATTATGGACATTCTTAATGGAAATGCCCAAAAGTCTGCTGAGTGTTTATTCTCTGTCAATTCATTACTATATTGCACTGTATTTCTTGATCTGTTTATCTTTCTTCTTTTTCTTCAGTTCTTTAATTGGAGACAATATTTGTTGAAATTTGACAAATAAAAGCTTCCAAATACCTTTGCAAATATTTTAACTATTACAGAAAAATACCACATGAATTTCGTCGTGAAAATTTTGTAAATTAATTGTTTTTAATTTTAAATTAAATTTAAGTGGAATAAATTTCAAGACAAAGTTTTACTCGTAAAATATTATTATTGATAAAAAAAATAACTATTTATCATATGAGAAAGTACTTAACTTTCTTTTAAGCTGGTTGAAAAATTAAACCGAATAATATTCTTATGTATATTAATAACAGATACGCTTATCGCATTTGAATGTGAACGTTGAGGAAATCGGATAATATCGGAAATTCTGTTCATAATTACAATATGTTAACTATTGATTGTACCAATTATATATAAAGCTTACTTTTGTATCAAGCGAAAATACAATCAAATATTTAATACTTTTAACTTTAAAGTTTGGATGAGTTGCTATTACAAAATTATTATAATTATATTCTATAAGCTATTTTTAAAAATCTAATATTAATAACAAGCGTATAGTGTATACCTTAATTAACCATTATATAATACAATATATAACAATATCGACAATACCTTTATAATACGTACAGAAAATATGGATACTTCCCTACTTTTTAAGTTTATTTGAAGTTGTTGTTTAATCACTGTTGTTTAATATGAATAGACGATTGAATTAATGATTTCATATCCTAAAATTCCTTACTATTTCAAAAATATAAATAAATTCAAACGACAGTATTTACAATAATATAAATAATTGACAATTTCTTTATTCTAATAGATGTCAATATAAAGATATAGCCGTGGATATAATTTGTATTAAATCTTCAAAGCGTAAAAATCAAATTTACTATAAACTTCCAAAAAATGCACCTTTTCATTGGATTTTCTAGTTAATCCTGTCAAGATAATGTTCATTACCAGAGTTAACAGACACCTAATCACGAAACCCATTCTATAAACTTCAAAGTACATCACGCGAAATCCAACCAAAAACGTTTTCTACCTACACGCATACATGAATTTTGATCAATTTTTAAACGTAATGTAACGCTAACGTTGATTACAAGAGAAATGGTTGATTATAAAATCAAAAAAATTCGACTAATTGAAGAATATCGAAAGCCTTCGAAAAATCGACAATGATAAAAATGTAGCTCGAGATGAAACTTTTTCCACCTTATTCCTCGTTAGAGAAGTGAAAAATAAAGAATAAGTGGAAAGAACTAATTGCGCGATTTTCCGATCGATCAACCAGACGCTATTAAAACTCTTTACAGTTTCGTAATACCACCTTGGCGGAAAACTGTTACGAATTGCTCTTAAGAGCAGCATGAACTCAGTCATACGCAGTTGAGAATTCTTGAAGTTGGATAAATTCATTATACAATCCGTAAACCTTAATATAGTGCAATAGAGCTATTCGTGTTTTCCATAAAGAAGGATTAGCAACTTTTCTTTACCAATGTTACTATAATAATTTTATTATTTTTTCTACGTTATCTAGAATATAGTACAGTAATTTAAGTCGTATGTTAAACTAAGTGCTACTTAAATTCGATACTAAAAAATACTTCATTACTCTAATATTTATTATCAATGCTATTTAATAAAATGAACTCTAGGTCTTTTATATGTAAACTATTCCATTTTTATAAAAGTTTATGATTCAGTTGTAAATTGGTCCAAATTTGCTAAATGTTGAAATTATTTTTTCATCATAAAACTTGTAAATTTATATTGTATATTTTATATTCATTTATACTTATAAATGAATTCATAAATAACTTTTTATTTTATTTCATTTCTTTTCATAATTATTTGTATTTATGAACAACAATAGAATGATAAATATTACTCAATAAGTCTTATTGATATTTTTATTCTAAATTTATTTTATGTTTTTTATAAATCATCAAAAGTAGGCTATTAACTTTTCAAAAAGTAATCCAAACTATTATATAAGTTAGTGTGGTATTATTAATTGCTAGCAATAAAGTTAACACACCTACAGTGAATCTTATGATTCTGAGCGCAGTTTATGAAATCTAAAATGCAATTAATATCTTTTTCTTATAAGAAGTAACTACGATAAAACTTTATGTGTTTATATGTAAATCCAAATATCACACTACTTTGCAAATGTTTATAGAATTCTTTTCATATTTCCCTCACCTTTTCTAAAAATTGAATATATATTTCAATGTAGATTTAAATTTCTTTAAATACATTAGAATTAAACTTATTTTTTTATATCAAATAATTATTTAACACTTTTCTGAATTATAAAATAAATTAAACCAAACATCGAAAAGAAAACATCGCGATATTGAAAATATATATAAGTAATACATTTTCCTTACAACAGATAATTTTGTAACTTAGTTTACATTAATTATATACTATTGTTCATTGTATTGTAATTGGTTTATATAATTGAGAATTTCAGTTTTTCGTATTTTAAAATTTATAAAAAAATATTATGCCTTTTTATTTATTCAAACATATTAAACTAACCTAGATTTTCAGCTTGAAATTTTTGAATGCAAATTTTCCTAAAACAAAATGAAAAATATTAATTATTTAATATTTTATAATTCATTATACAAATTTTATACAAAATCATTATTCATTAGAAATTGATATTATTCAAAATTCTGCTACATTATCAGATATAAGACTATAAGGTTTATGTACTTGTTACAGAATTTTAAGTGAATCGTTTGAATTATAGAAAATTTCATAGAGTATTTCTCCAGCGGTAATATAATGTTTAAATAGCATTTTATGAATATTCTATGATCATATAACGGTAAAATTTTTGTCTTATATTTAAAATATGAATAAAATATTAAATTATTAAAGAATAATAAATTCAGATAATTTGTAGGAAATGATTAAAGTAATATTTATTCAATTTCTATTAGAAATGAGTTTTATATATTATTTAATGTGTTGAATTTATATCATATATTTCAGTATTAATTTTAAAATTACACTTTAAAAGGAAAAGATAAGAAAATCTATAATTTCTGTTTATAATACGTATCAAATAGAAGAAACAGGCATCCATGTTTTCCAAAATTATATTTTATATAAATTTTCGAAAAATATATATATAATGTTTTCATAGTATAAGATAAGTATTTAAAATATTTTATAGTATTTATTTCGCAAGTTACAATGATATACTGTACGTTAATTTTCTTTTAATATTGAATCATTAAAACATGACAGTTGTATTTTATCCAAGCGCAAAGTTAATGACAATATTTTCAGAAATGTCAACTTCGTGATATATATTATACTTATAATAAAAATATAAAATTTAAAATAATATTGCGAAATAAATAAATATTTTAATTACGTTTGCACTAGTTAAATTATCTTACAATCATTGGTATAATGTTCTGTACGTTATGCTATTAATAAACAACCAATGGTGTTCACAAATTATTTTTAATAAAATCTACTGGTGTAATAATATAATCTTCAGTCCTTAATGTCAATTTAAATATAATGTTCTTTATAATGTGAAAATTTCACTTTTAAAATTTGTCATTCTTTTGTATTAAGTTGTGGGAAACAATAGAGGAGTCTCTTTATGAAAACGTCTCTTCGCTTTAATTGATCTCGGATGGAAAAAATCTAAACAGTCATCACATCCTCAACACATTAAAGTTCGTCGTGTAACTTTTTGTAATTTTAAATTTCAATCACTTCACGATGGCTGATAAATGGAGATATATTTGCTCGGATTTGTTGTCTTGCATGTGTAAGGATTTACCAAGCTAACTTATTTTCTCATCATAAATGCAGTCATTCGTAATATCACATAATTACTTTATTGATCCGTCAAAAAAAATGCGACGCGGACTTCAAACCAAAGTTGAAATTGTTATTTGCGACTGCATAATTCATACACACATTTGAAAAATAGAAGCTTAAATATGTTGTAAATATTAATTAATAAAATATTCTACTCTAACATACTCGAACATACATAAAAGGTTTTTAATTGATTAAATTCGATAATTCAATCAAATAATTTTGCATATGCCTATATTACATATTGTTATAGGTCTTGAAAAAACAGTTTAAATTTATAATACATTTTATGTATATTGTAATAAAAAGCAAAATATTTTCCAATACCTTGTAAAAGTTGTTATATATTTCCATTCGATTTTTAAAACAATTCAGTATTCGCACCACCTATTTTTAGAGTCGGTTGCAAAGTCCAATTCAATATTTTCATTTTTATAAAACTCAAATGTTAGATATGCTAATTTTTATATGAGTTTCTAAAATGAAAAAGATAGTTTATAGTAGTAATATAGATCGTGAAGTACTTCTCATAAATTTTCACAAAGAGATTCAAGAAGTAATTTAGAATTTTAAATAACTAAAAGGAAATAAGAGTAGTGTATTCTGATCAACCACTATAAACTAAGAAAATTCATAGTTGTGTAATTATAAATAGTGAACATTATAGTAAAATAAACGAGATGAATAGTAAATTTCATCTTAAAATTATAAGATTCAATGCAAGTAAAGAAATTTAATCGTATTCTTGACGACCAATATCTCAATTGTGTACAATCAATATATGACATATTATAATGTACATAAACTTAAATATAAATCATTAATTTTATATCCAGTCATTGACCAAGTAAATACGAGATATTATGAGATAGTATTTACGGTACTCAAATCACTAACCTAATTTTTAATTTCGTTAGTGATTTCTTATTTTTATTCTGTTTATCGTGCAACATTTTTTATCTAATAAATTAATAATATATTTGAGAGATTTATCAAATTAACTTATTTGTATAACATTGGTTTGTTTCATTAAATTGAACTTTGAGCATTTATATATGCTTCTCTATTGAATATATAATTATTTGTAATATTTTAATATATAATTTTGTGTTCAATTTTATGAGCATATAATAGCACAAGTAAATTTCTGCTACTTAGATTCTGGTTCGATCCAAATATTCGGTTTGATTCAAAATTTTAACGAAATAAGTAAGAAGGATAATTATTTTCAATAAAGTATATATTTTTAAATCTTTTAAGTATTTTCATTCTAGTAGAAAGATATTGTAAAATATTCTTCTAAGATATTTCATTTGAGTGATATATGAATGTCGTAAAAACTAAGACATGACTTTTATTAGTGTAATTAGTTTAAACTTTCATTTATGCAAAGTTTCAAACTAAATATTATTATATTTTCATACATATATAATAATATTTTTAAATTACTCAGACTTTTGTAGATAAATTCCACTCTAATTATCTGAAAAGATGTAGAAATATTTTCGCTATTAAAAACAGACAAATCTGAAAACGATAAATTATAATTTTTTAATCAAAATATTCTCAGATTAAAAAATTACGTACATTAATACTTTCAATTAACGGTTTAAATAATATTAATTTTGTGCATATTTTTCCCCGTAATTTCCAATTCTTACAATTGCAATACGTAAAAGAAAATAAAAAATTGATTCTCATAATCGATCCATCCATTAAGATAACAACGTCCGTATTTCTGTGAAATAAGAAGAACTTTTCACATAACAGTGGAAGCTAACGAATCTTCAGCACCAAGTCTATTGAAATGGAGAAAGTTGCGAACCAGTTAAAGTGTCTTGTTTTAGTGCAACGCGAGACGAAACCTGCGAGCTATTACCAGCTTTCCCAAACCCAGGAAAAACTTGAGCGTACTAAAGTCTATTTACCTTAAAATCATCCATTTTTTATATAAGCGTTATTGAATTGAAGATTAAAAATATATATTACAGAAGTATTTTTAGTGTTGTGCCAGATACTATAAAACCGTTCCTACCTATTTATAATGTGATAACTTTTCATAATTATTCAGAGCTAAAAATATAATCCTTAGACACTTATTTTTGCTTCCTCAGTGAAAATTATTATTCCAAATCATTATAAAAATTAACGATTCCGATTTCAATATTCATTATTAGCGTGCATAATCATTTTGATATCATTTTACGTGATTTATGAAAGATTACAAAATGATTAATAGGTACCTCATTTTTATTCCCTTTAGTAACCTAAGCTTTAATAGCTATAATAAACATGGAATTTCTAATATTTTACTAAAATATTAATACAATGAATAACTAGTTGAATAAGAATTTTAAAATTAACTATCTATATTTTCCACGATAATTAAATGTTCACACTTAAATTTTAATTGTTATCGCATCGATAAGAAATAATCTTCAACAAATTCGAATTTCAACGAATTATTATATATTCAATATTATTCATTCCATCATTTGGATGCCTAGGTAAATAAATGAAATACTCGGCTTTTAATCAACTGTTTCGATATTACAAGTAATACTGTTTCACAAAATTAGCATCCAAGAATGTCCATATAACCAGTATATTAATCACATTATTAGAGTCTCATGCCAGTAGACTTACTGTTCTGGCCACTGATGCACGGCCAATGCACGTCCATCCGCGCGAAGACGCGCAAACACTCGAGATTTGCATAATGAAGTACCCGCTCTCCAGTCAAAGATGATGTATCTTACTCGCATACGAGCTTTTGGGCAGCTAGTGAGCAGGAAACTAATTGTAGGTAATATTTCTTCGGGATTATTAAGGAAGAATGCAACATTAGTTATTGTTTTTAGGGTGGCGTTGAAAACTTCAAACAATATAAATTCTTCGACAAAAATATCATTGTTCTTCTCTTCTTTTCACCAAATTTCTAAAAATTCATTAACAATGATAGCTTTTATACTGAATCTTTATTTCTAATTTGATCTAAAGCTCTAGAACTAAAAGTTATTTTTGAAATAACGTTTTTGTAATTGTTTCAAGTAAAACACAACTACTAATTATCCGAAAATACGTAGCTTTTTTATCCAACTTTATGATTAATAACTATTTCCATTAATGCTGTCAGGAAATTATAAATAATTACAATTAAAATAATTACACCTTACCTAAAAATCTACAAGAAAAATTATATTCCAAAAGCATACTTTCCAAATAATTTCGTTATAAAAATTATTCTATTAGAATAACAGTATATGCTATGATAACGATGCTTACAGCAGCAAAATATATACTAAATCACTTAGAATTTTTCTCTCCTGTCAAACTATAAAACTCTTAATTAATCACTGACAAAAAGACAAGAGACATAGAGCTAAGAAGACAAACCGCGTTTCTGCCTCTTTAGCTCGATCGACTTTTCTCCCTTATATAACTCATATCTTACTTCCTTGCTAACCGCATAGTTTTTCAATAGTGCTACCACGATCAAGTTCTTAAGCACAGTGAATTAATCGCGTGCTCCTCGCCAGGATACTCATGTATTTTTTGCTCATAATGAAAATTGAAATATTGTCGCGTAATGCTCGCAACGCGACCTATTATTCGCTCCGTCTCCCTCCTTCTCTCTCACTCTCTCTCTCTCTCTCTCTCATACTCTTGTTTGAGAGCTCGAAACGAGAGCTTTCCTTACACTTACAAGAGAAAACAAAAGAAGTATGTTCGAGTTGCGTTAAATTAAGGCGTGCCAACTCCATCGCTTAGTCTTGGCCTTTTTCTTTCACCCAGTTCGGTCTGTAACAAAATTTAGCGTACTAATTTTTATGCTAGTGCAATATTTTGCGGTGTGCAGAAAGGTGTGTTATGCCGTGAAAGTTTTTGAATTAAATTTTTCTCGAATAAGTTCAATTGACACTTTCTACAGTATAAGATACTTTATTTATAGCATTTCTGTCATCTTACAGATTTAAATATGTATTTTTTTTTTTTATTAATTTTTAGAAAAAATAATAATTTATTGAAACTTTATTTCTAGTCAGTTTTCTTATACATATGCCAAAGAAGCTAATAATGATTTCGTATATTGCGAATCCATTTCATAAAAAACATTGTGTACATTACTTTATCAGATTTTCATTGTTATTACGTATAAGAATGTATACAATTTATGGATAAAACAACGTGAACTCGAAGTCGTTTAAAAATAAAACCAACACTTTGTTTTATAAATAATATTATTATAATTATGATTTTTTGCCTTAATCATATGAATAACAAACGGAAGCTAAATAATTTTATCTTTGATTAATAACAGCTTACAAAATACGTGTTTACAAAAGCCAAGTAGCTGCTCGATAATGAAAACTTTTACTTTAATTTAATTGGTCGAATGCATTAAACTATTAAATATCGATAAATTAGATTGAATAACCTTTAAATAATAAAACATAATAATCAACATTTATTTCAAGTAATTATGAATAATAAACTTTAATCGATCTTTAATTGAACATCAATCTGATTCACTATTTAAAACAATTCGCCAATTGAGCAATCAGATAAAGTTAAGTGACGATATACTAATGAATATTTAACTAGTTAATATAAATAAAATAATATTATCAACTGAGAGAATTAAATTTACGCTTATTTTTCGAATTTTCTTTTACATGAATATAAAAGTTCCCATATTAATTAATTAAACATAATATTAAAGCATTTTCCAACTCTTTATATACTTTGTATTATACTGAGAATTTTTTGTCGTTTTGTTCGTTGCATACTTGCCATCTTCCTCCCTCTTATATTCCTCTTAATGCAATGGCTTCACCTAATAAAGTTAACGGTTATTTACGATTCACGCGCTGGTCCTTAAATTAGGGACGAAATGCATTAGAGGAAGAAAACAAATGTGCACATGAAAGACTCGTTAGCATGCCAGCTTCCTTTAATGGCTCAATTTAATATTTAATAAAACTTTAAATATCTCTGTAAGATTTTTTTTCTTTTATATTTGGATTTTATTATTTGAACACTTCAGGGTCGCAAAAAGGTTCCTTACAGATAAGAAAAAGAAAAAATGTTTGCACCACTATTATTATAAATGTTAATAGTACAAGTAATAAAAAATGATCTTTCGTACGTGTCGTAAATAATTTAAAATTCTGATTAATTTGTATAATAACTTATTTATTATGATGGTATAACTATAAAAATCAATATTAACATGTATCTCGTTGAAGATTAAATAATTTCAAATTTTGTTCGGTGTAACCGTGGCATTTAACTTACGTATTAATGAGGAGTATCAATTGACTCATACGGTAAACTTATGAAGTGAAAAAGAGAAAATATTTAAAATTGGAATCAACGTTCGTAGGATAAAAATTACTTGTCAAGACTCATACAAGAAGGTCTGTATAAGACCTGTGAATTATTGCAATTGATTTTAAGATCACGTAAATATTAATCTGCTTTCCTAATGTGTAAATTGGCTGCAACGATTTAATAAAAAAAACTTTATTGAAGCAACGCGTTTATTATTAAAAATCCGTTGAATAAAAATATTAAATAATTTACGATCAATATTAAATGCTTATAACACTATTATAAAATATTAATTAAATTGTTTATGGCAGTAAATTTCTTTATAGTATAATTATTATTCATACCACTGAAAAATGTAAAATGAAAAGATACGCTATAATTATACATTTATTTTGTATTTGCAGTGCCGGAGGCGGAAGCATGTTGGGCGATGTCAACATCTCGGCAATTTTAGACTCCTTTTCTGTCAGCTATGATAAAAGAGTAAGGCCGAACTACGGAGGTGAGTAGTATCCATGATGCCTTACTGTTCCTAATCTAAATCATCTAAAGTGAAAACAACGATAGGAAAACCAATCACCTTACTTTCTCATATTTGTGTTCTTTTTTTTTCTTTTCTCGAGCGCCTTCGTAACGTAACATTCGATTTTGATGAACAAAAAGCGCAATCTATAAAAGTACATGTATAAAAGCGACGTTGGTGGGGTGCCGTCGACCGTGCGATAACGAAACGCGAGAAAATGTATCGTCCTGTGCGGAATTCCATTTGCGAATGTACGCACGTACATACGTAGGACGACAATCTGGCTTAATTGGACACTACGAGAGAGCCCGTAACGTTAGGGCTTTTAATTGGTTTTATCGCGCCGAAAATCTATCCTCGATTATCCACGATGTATATGCAACTCGATGCCGTATGATCGTATATTTTTAATTCCATAAGTTTTCATAGTTACATAACAGATATAAATTAATAAGCTTTCATGATTTTGCCGACAATAATAAAAGTACGCGCAAAAATCATTTCTAGGTGCCACAATTTGGCTTATTAATTCCCTTGCATAAAATGAACTTGTGCATTATATGTACTGTTTCAGTAAATCATAGCGTAAAAAAAGTTGATTTTACGTATTTTCATATTAGCTATTAGAATAACACAAAATTTTATATGCGTGTTAATTCCTTATACTTATACTTACACATAAATTATCGATCTAAATAAACATATTATAGATGCCTGATACTAAAATAGATGAATAATGATAGTTTTCAAAATATTGATATTTAATAGAACAACTGGAATGTTTTGAAATGGAAATTATTTGAAAAATCATTATAAAATTAATTCATTATAAAAGGTAACGTAAAAAGTAAGCTTGATTGATTAATGCAAATGAATGTATACAATTTTTCATCTTGAGTCTTCTTCGTGAATTTTGATTAAAAAGTACTTTCAAGCAATTATGTAATATTATTATTCTCATAAGCTTATTATCTCTGACTCGAGCGCCTTCGAATAATAATATTCGCTCAGTCAAGTTTACGATAATTTCGTAAACTCGAAATTATACGAAGGCTTGTGTATGAAGACAATTATGAACACTTTATGCCTATACATAAATATACATAAGCACATATGGTTGTGCGTACGACATTTGCATATACATACCTAATATGGATGATTGTCGGAAAATGCGCAACGAAATGCTTTCCGTGCATTAGGATGTACGAGCGAGCCCCAAAATTAATGCGAAATCTCCAAATTGACGATCAAAATTCCGTCGACAACCATATTATAACGTGCTCGTACGCGAAAAGATAAGAAAAAAGAAAGAAAAATGAAAACAAGCTATCACCTTCTTGAAACCGCGCGACACATTTTTCTCGTTGGGCGGCTTTAAGGAGGCGTAAGCACAAAATAAATACTCTAACCCCGCCATACTCGAACAAACGCATCCAAACGCATCCAATCATATTACACGACAATTTAATCTCGTTCTTAGTATCGTGTACGTTACTTTAATTTTATATGAAATAATATAAAAAATTGTATGTTTTCAAAAAGAAGCAAGAAAAGAAAAGAATGCAATACTAATGATCTAGAGAAATTGCGTTTTTTTCATTCAGCCATTCAACGCAGGACATCGATGAAGAATTAATTTTATCCTCTCAAAAGTCAATTGTTTCTAACTTAGCGAGTGCCTAAGCAGTAAATCATTAAAAAAACGAGAAACAAGAAGTGTAATGACAAATCTAGAAAAATCGTGTTTTCTTCTTACTTAAGCTTTTACAGAAGGTAACGAATTAAGAATTGTATATAATTTTATTCGCACTCTAGTAATTTCTCTTTGATCTGTAAAAACTACAGTTGAACAAATAGAGCAGTACAATTAAATAAGTAAATGATAAAAAGCAAGTAAAAAAACGATAATAAATCTGAAAAAAAGCTGCGCTTTTTCTCACTGAGCCTTTCGACGCAGGTAATGAATTTAGATTTCTATAGTGTTCGCTATCCGCATGCAAATTACGTAGATTTTTCGGTAATACTAAAACAACAGCAACACCACGATCGAAAAGAATGCAAAACAAAATACCATTTTTATTCATATAGCTCTCAATGTACTTTCAAAATCAAGCTACGGTAAATACCGCATACATGAATAATAGTATAGTAGGTAGTGTATACATAAAAAAAACGAATCTCGCCGAGCAAGGCGAGAATATGCAACGTAACAGCCAAAGCAAAGCGTTACATCTGCCGCAAATCCATGCCACGACCTTGATGAACGCGTCATCAACAACCTCGCGAAAGCGCGATTGTTGCTGCAATTGAATGATGAGCATTATACATTAAGATATCGTACCTTTTGTTGCGATACGTTATATCAGACGACGTGCTCATGAGCGCCAAATGAGACGACGGAATTTATTGGTCTTCGGCACAACGAAGATTCAATTTTATACGATTTTACGCTACGTTAAATTTGAATAATTATTGTAGTTTTGTGAAGGTTTGGTTAATGGTTAATTTAAACAGTTCAAACAGTTAATTTCCAAAGAAGTGTATAATTTACGAAAGCAAGAATTCCGAGTCAATCTTTTTGTAGAATTTATGTTCTTATATTGCGTATTAATGAAATATGAACGAAATACTAACATACGAATATGAAGTAATCAGATAAAAAACTGCTTAATTAATGGATAGATACTTGGTAAATAATATAAAAGCTAGTATTAGTCAGTTTCGTTAAAAAATTACTCGTTGCAAAATATTTTATTACGTTTCAGCTGCTTGTAAAATGAATAAATTTCATTGGTGAAAATTGTAAAAAAAATATTCTTTTTAATTATTTGCATCTTGGAAATATCTGCATTGATGTTTTCGCTAACTTTCCGCTATCAAGAAAATAATGATAAAACTCTTGCAGAAAGCATCATTATACGACTAGTGTTTAACATCTACTTCTTTTAAAAACACATATTTAATACTTACAATACATTTTTTACAACAACATCGTAACGGTACGCTGTTATGCAATATTAATAATTATTATTTTGTCAAGTGATTCTAGCACGTAAGTTATTTATAAATTTAGTAAAAGACCATAACTTCAAAATTTATTTCAAATTAAAAAAGTCAGTAAAGCGTGTCATTTTATTCATTTCTGTTAAAAATGAATGCTTCGGTGTGTAAGGTCTAGACGTTTTATCGACAAATACGTTAATTTAATTTTAAAATATTAATGAATCTTAAAAGAAAAACATAAAGCTATTATAACTTTCGGTTAATATTGAAGACAGAAGTATAAATATGAGTATTAAGTATTAATTAATGACTTTATGGCCATAATGAAATCGCTAAGTAACTTTCCTATACAATCGATCATTAACGATATAATCCAATTTAAAATAGCCATTTCCCACTTAAAATAATAAAAGCACTTTTTCTCATTTCTCCAGTCATTAAGTGAAAAAATTAGTTAATACAATAGCATGACAACGAAAACGGTAAAAGCAATACAAGATTAAACGAAAATTCCCGTTAGCATGTCTGAGTAGTTGATGGCCATGACACGTTGATCCTAGAACCGAGGATGTCATCGTAGCTGCGACGACAGACGTATTCTTTCGTGTTCGCCGTGACGGAAGCCGAAAAAGACAATGAACATCCCCCTACCTCTCGCTATACCGCACGAGAAAAACATCCTCCAGCAGTGCTCCGCTCCTCCTTCTGCGCGCAATTACCCGGGAAATCAGCGGTGGTTGCGCACCTACGCGCGGCTGTCAAGGATGTCGAAAATTCGGGACTTCTCGAGCCCTCGGCGTGCGTCGTCGGTGCCCGAATCTCCTGCCGCAGACGGCGCAGCCACTGTCGGCGGCAGTAGCGCGAGGCGGCAGCCAGTGCGGGCGGGGTTGGGGTTTGGTAAAACTCGGATCGATGCTGGGACGCCCGTTGCCAAGGGTTACCTTTAAAGGCATCCCCGGGCCCCGGCGTTATACATCCCGCTTTCTCTATCTCTCAGTCGGTGTCTCTCCCATTCTCTCTCTCTCTCTCTCTCTCTCTCTCTTTCTCTCTCTCTCTACCTCTGTCATATATATGTATGTATGTATGTATGTATGTATATTAAATAAAGGCATTATTGTTGGCAGCGTTGACGCCATGCCGCGTATTGTACAAGCACCGGGTACGTCGGACCAGTGAGGTAAGATGGTTCGTTAGTTACGAACGTCCTTTAATTTTGCATAGTTTTGGACATCACTTAGTGTGCTCAAACTAGAGATAACCATGATGTATGATTAGATTTAGGCTAACCTTGATACATGCCCAGTTTGGATGGTGCTTTAGAGGCTTGAAGTTTCGCATCCCTGAATGTGTCCTCGTTTCGAAAAACTCTTACAAACATAATTTTACACTTGTCTAAGAAATTTCTTTTACCAGTGAGCGGTGAGATGAAAGATAAAACAATGAAAATATGTTTTTGAAACATTGGCCCATTCAATTATTTCTCCAGAGTAGATTCTTCATACTATCATCCATAAGAAATCGACGAAATGCAAATTCATAAAAATGATTGAATTATAAATAAAAGAGTTTTCAGAACGCGTCAAATCTTTTTATTGTAAGATTGTGCATGAATTAAATAATTTTTATTAAAAAATTTTCTCTTCATTGATTAGTAAATTTTATAAATAATTCCTACTTGTAAATATAGATTTCTTCCATTTTTTAAATTAACTTTATTTATGTAAGTAACTGACTCTAATAATTTCATAATAATAGTTGCTCATTTTTTTATTACTATATTACATCAACATTGCTATGTATCATTTTATTTTTAAGTACTTGAATCGATTCAAGCCTTTAATATTTAACTGTTTAAACTGTAAATTTCCAAAGCAAAACTTTTTCTCCGTTTTTATTTATTGTCGACATGAATTTATTGTCTGAATTGTAATTTAATCAAATGACAATCTTTATTAATTATCATAAGTTTAATGATATACGTTTGAAACTAAAAATAAATTTACATTACAATGAATTATAAATGATTCGTTTTTAGAAAATATCATTTGCATTTGTTTTAAATTAATAACTTTGTATAACATCCTCTTCTTACGTATTCCATTTTAAACAATTCCTTATACCTTAATATTTTAAACTTTAAATTATTTATACTGAATATTGATGTAAATTTTCAATACCTGAAAATATTAAACGTAAAAATCTGATAAATGTACAAATAAGCTAACGTTAATGCCATTTAGGACTGACCGTTTAGTGCTTATAACTTTTATCTAATAAAAATGAAATTTGAAATTCATTTGTATCTTTTAATTTCAATTTTAAAAATATGAATATTTAACTATCTAATATGTATTCATTTAATGGTCGATTTTGTATGTTCCGATCACAAGTACTTGTTTCTATGCTCGAAATTTAATCGACGTGTAATTTAATTCACTGATAAACATTCATTTGTGTACTTTTACTTTGGATATCAAATCAGACGAAAAACACAGTCTACATAAGCCCAGTAAATGTTGGTTTTGAAGCCTTTAATATACGTACATATATGCTTATATAATTGTGCGAACATCATTTATTTACACGACATCCAAAAATAAATGAAAAATACATATATATAAATGGATGATAGTTATAAGTAAATATGTGTGTGTGTATATATATATATATATATATATATATATCCACGTTCGTATGTATGTATGTACATTTAGGACCACATATTTTCTTAAAATTATTGCTTCTACATACGTTTGCACGTATGAGCATTGAGAGAGTATACTAAGGGCGCTATTTCGGTCATGGACGAGCCGCGAATTTAGAATCCCGAATTAATACGCTTCTGGTGTTCGAAACACGTCATGCTGCTCATACCCCGCCAATATTCTCACCTCTACTATACTTGAGTTTCTGCATAATACACGTTAGGAAGTCGTGCACCGGCACATGACTCTACTCGCTTATTCCTTTATTTTTCTACAACACGACATTCTCGGTTACTTCCTTATGCACTATATCTTATAGACTTACTCATAAGCGATTGTGTTTGCAATTTACATAGATATCCTTCCTTTATGATTCTTTCAAGACACTTGTAAGAATTTTGATATCTATATATATATTATGATATACATAAAAGATAATTTCTAGTATAATTGATAGTACCAATTCTTTTTCATAATCTGATAAAAAGCGTTAAGTTTAACAGTGTACAATGTTGAAAGTATTTTCCCAAAAACAAGTGTACTAACGTATTGAGAGTCAAATATTATTACTATGCCTTGTATAAATTATAATAATCCTATGTATTTTTTTAAATCTGTACCAGATTAGGGATAAAATAATTTATATAAATAATAAATGATGTACAAAAATCAATGTAGCCGATGGTCAGATATCTAATAAAGATATTGTTCTAAATTAACAAAATTAGCATAGATATGTTTCCAATAAGATTTAAACTAATTTTCTTTAAGAAATTTACTGTAAGAAAATTAGTAAAATAACTTATGTATCTGTGTTATAAAAATTTTAATTCTTAAGTTTAAAATCCTTAGAAAAAACTGCACTTAGATGGATTTTTTAAGAACGGAAACTTTCTGTCGCCGTACTTTTTCGGGAACTTCGTATTATATTCTAAAAGTTTCTGTTAATATCCAAATCAAATTAAAAAAGTCTATATTCCTCAGTACTGCGTAATATTCTGCATTTCAGATTTACATCTAGATCTAGAGAAGTAAGAAAATTTTAAAATTACAAAATCGGCTGTACGAAATACTAAAGCTATACGTAATACGAACGTGTATACTTCTAATGTATTCTTCTAATTATATAAAGTTAAAGTTAGTCAGAAAAAATTATATCATACGATATATGTACATGAATATAATATACATTATTATAATATGTTACTTAAATAATATAAGTTTTTTATTTATAGCTTTTGTCAATTAACACTTAAGGAAGATTTCAAAGTAAAAGAAAATATTATCAATCACTTATTTATTTTTTTGCTGCAGATTAAATTACAAGAGAGTATATAGAATGAAAGTTAATTTAAAATTATAGAAAATAATTTCATAATTGAAAATACTTATGATACAATTTAATAAAATAATTCTTGTAATTCTGTAATAATTAGTGGCGTTATAACTGAGATGAGTAGCAAAAGTATAAATATGAAAAATTCTGACATGCATTTTTCAAATTAAATTTAAAATTCTAAAAAAATATATAATATTTAAATCTCAAGAATTAAATTAATTATAATACATAAGGCTCCAATAGAAAAATTCACAGAAAAATATCGTTTGTATTTGATAATCAGTATTTCACAATTCAAAATTATTCTTAGGTATTGCGATGTTCCTTGACAATGAAACTGTATTTTTTGCAACCCATTGAAAACTACTTCTTTCTTACGATTTTTTAAAATTTCTTTACGATAAGATTTTTAAATACCATGGTATATCATAATCCCATTCGTCGGCACTCTTTGTAACGTCTATTCAAAAGTTAAAAATTTGGCTCGTTAAATTCAAGTGACTCGTATAAAATGCTCCTGAACAGTCTTGACTAATCCGGCTTCCACTCGACAGCAGATGCAAAACATACCTAAGTGTACATGGTAGAAATGTAAAAGGTCCAACCCCGTAAAATCTGAACAGCTCTTAATTCTCCAATACAATACATTCCTTTATATACTCTACATGTACGCATGCATAAATGCAAACTCAGATGTACAGCTGCACAGGCACAAGCGAGCGCACACGCGTGCGCACGGTTACGCACACACGTGCGAATTCGCACATCGTCGCTCGATCGGACCGAGGCTCACTTAAGCCCACGAACACTGGAGTAATACCGTCAGCAACGCCCGATGGCCGATCGATAGCAAAAGTTCCCTTTCGCGCGCACTCCGTGTGATCCGGAGCCAGAGGAGGAGAAATCGAAAACTACGCCCGGGACCTCCTAACCGACAAAGAAAATTCCTGGGAGAGCGAAACTAAGCATAGAAAGCTGGAGGAATTGGGATGTGTCGGAGATCACGAACATAGTCGGAGCCAAACAGAGTTGAGCGTTGCTTCGCCACTCAAGGGAGGTTGAAAGAGTAACACGTGGCACGTCTAATGACGGCTGTTTCCCTTTACACCTAAATTAGGCGGAAAAACGCAAATTTATTTAAATTTAGCATTTCATTTTAGTATTAGTAGATTGCAGATTGGACAATTATTAGCTCTTTCATTAAAATTATACTCACTCAAGTTTGTAGAGCCTCGCTCATTCGAACGGTATCGATAGTTAAATGCTTTCTATCTTAAAAGTTCTCTTACCAGAATCTAAACGATATATTCTTCCTCTTACTATACGTGAACAAGTTTTATTCGTAAAGATCGAATCATTTATTTTTTTAATACGATATTACTGCACCGATCATCGGGCTGAGCTGTAAACATTATTTATAAATTCCAATAATAGTCCATTCAAGTGTCGTGCTTACTATTTAAATAGTTTACATACGTACGTATAACTAATGTGACAAAAGTAAGATATTCAAACTAAAATATCTTTAGATGTATAATCGCATTTGTAATCATAAAATTTTAATTTATATAGTATTTCATGCGTCACTAAGGCATCATATAGAATAATTGATATTAATAAAGTGTGAACCTAATTCATTAAAATTATTACCATTGAAATAAAATTAATCAGATATTTGCAATTTCAACATAAATTATCATCAGTTTATATGAATAATAACAATGGAACTCAAATAATAGTTAAAATATTAGTAATTCAGTGTAAAGGTATATTAGAAAGTATAATTTATACGTACTTGTAAAATTTCAGAGTTCATATTGAAGCTTATTATATTTATTGAGAAATAAATTTTATATAAACTTGATTAACATCTTAATTATATTATTAATTTAATATTTTAAATTACATAATAATATAATAAAAATCTCCGTTATTAATTATTAATTAAAAATTACTTTTATTTTACCATTAACAATTATTGTAATTCACAAGGAATAAAGTAGTGAAGTAAACATTTAAAGGAATAGAAATAATTACAACCTAGACACAAAATTTTCTGGATTAATTAAAAACATAAACTATCAGAATAAATTAAAAAGAAAATTTTGTAAATTCAATATTACGCTCACAAATATAAAAATCTCATCGTAATCGACGCTCATAATACATTTTAAAAATAAGGAAATTACATTCTTCTGCTTTAATAAAATCAAATATATTTATTTTACATTAAGTATATACGCAACGTAATTAATATAGTTCCAACAAGAGTTAAAAATTATAAGAATAAGACATAAAATCTATTAAAATTTACATATGACTACAATAAAAAGATCAAAATACGGCCAATTCGAATGAACTACCTTATGTAATGAACCTTATGAATATGAACCTTCTGGAATGAGCTTATAAAATTTAATTTTTGATTCGTTAATATATTGATTTCGTCTAGACTGAAAAATAATTTCGACTTAAATTAAATAAAATGCCAAAAATAAAAATGAAATAATAAATAATACGATTATCTGCTCACCAATATATATTTCTTGTTGGACGAAAGCTTAAATTACCGCAAAATTAAAAACGCTTTATTCACTGTAAAGCAAAGAGGGTTAACTATATAATTATGATGGTACATTCCACAGCATTTTTCCGTATTTTTTTCTTTAAACAACTCACTTAATTCGCTACCTAATAAGCTAAATAAATGTTTTAAAATATTAAACAAACAAAATGCGTGTCAAAGAGAGAATGGCAAATAAATAGTATTAAATGAAGAAATTTTCAGAGTAATGAAGGCTCATAACTATAAAATTCCATATGTGTTGAAATTTGAACTTACGAATTCTTTTATTTTATATATTAAATGCTATAATAAATCTGCTTAAAAATATGAGTATTTCTTGGCTTTGCGTAATAAACAGATTTAATAAAATAAATCCTACATGTATTTACAGCTTATCCAGTTCATATTTTCTTTGAGAGAAGAGAATATTAATTCTGTATACAAATAGAAAACAAACCATAATATACATATATATATATTTAGAATAAATTATGGAGAGTTTGTAGTCTCGTGTATTTTAAGCAAAATTTTACCTAATTTTAGCAAAAATAATAGCTATGCATAATAATTCATAGGGAAGAATAAAAATTTATATTACACACTATATAGACTTAACTATTAAAGACATATTGCTTATTACAATGAGATAGTTAAAGAAAAAATATCATTTAATATATTACCAGTTTTCTTAGATCGTCTTTCAATAAGATTATATTTCAAACTAAGAAATCACGTAGCATTACATGCTAACATAGTAAGAGATAATATGACTCGCGAAAGATATTTCTAGTTCTCAAGGGAAAGTAAATTTATATACTCTAACATTACGTATATCGAAGCACAGAATGGAATCATCTGAGTTCTTATTCTCGGAGGAATCTTTCATCTTGATGAATCTCAATGCAACCGACAAAGTCTACAAAGATACATGAACTGTCAATTACAAAATAGTAATGCAATTTGCACTTAGCTTATAAATTTTTGTTTTTGCTCAACATTTTTCCTGTTAAGCGTGAAGAAAAATAAGGTTAAATTTAATGTAACTGAACCTAAACTTTATTAAACTGAACTTCTGATACATATCGAAAAGTCTTTCAGTTGTCAATTAGAGAAAAGCAAATGAAAGTTTAAAAAATAGAAAAATAAAAAAATATAATAAAAATGTCTTAGGTAATGTATTATATAAAAGCAACTTTTGTATAAGATTTCACTGATGATATATTAACATTGATGAAATTTTTTACTTCATTATCATATTATAAATGCGATTAAATAATTAACTTTATATAGAATTTCTGAAGTAGAATTTTATTTACATGTTACTTTTACATCATGATTTTACAATGAAGAAACATATTTTTATAAATGAATATATAAAAATAATCTAACATTACTACTCAACTGAATTAACGTTTAAGCATTTTCTTGTTTGATAAATAAACTAAATTAGTTAATAATTACACTAGCTAATTTGTCTGAAGAAATTAAAGTATCAAAATTGAAAGCTAATATATTGTACGAATCTATAATTATTCAAAACAATTTTATTAAAATTAATTCATCTTACCATGAAGTCATGTTTCCCTGACAATAAATTAGAAATACTTCGTATTTGTAAAATCGAATCGTTTTCAATAAATTCGAATAGTTTTAAATTTCTTTAGATAATATTAAATCAAATTTAAATATCAATTACATTAAACTATAATTTTATTTTCTACTCGGGTGAAAAATTAGAAATCAACAATAATACACAAATTATATTACTAAATATCTAATAGATCCAATAAATCATTTTAACATATGTTTACCTCGCGTTCGATAAAAATCTATCCCTAATTATACTTTCCACATTATTAATATTCTTTGATAAATAAATAAGTTGTCATTATAATTGTTTTCGTTGCTATCTTAGTTACAGAATTTTTGGGAATTCTTTCAATGTCAATTTTCTCGATTTTTCTATAACTGCATAAGTTTCTAAAGAATATTTAATTAAAATAAGTGACATTATTCATGTTTTAATATACTTTTCGGATGAATTCTATTTCAGTAAACTTTGAAAATATTTCTGAAACCTTTGTGTTCATAATTCAACATAAAATGGAGCATTTCAAAGTAAATTTTTAATACAAATTTATGATGTCATTAACGTATTTTAACAGTTTTCTAATTAAAAATATTGACTTAAAACAATAAGAACATCCTTAATCCGATCATAAAGTAAACTAATTTAATTAAAATCAATGTGATACTATTATGAAGTTATCAGTAAAGATAAGCTTTCCTCGATTTATATACAGTTATAAAATATCCTTCCGAATTCTATAAGCTAACATTGACAGTACATCCATGTTTGTACGAAGATGTGTAGGAAATGTGTCCAGAAGTAAGCCTTTGCAACTCCATTTACTTCCGCATACATATATCATCGATGTTAGTGCACAAACTTTGATCACATACTTCTGAAACATCCACCTAGGTCAACGAGGTAAAGTTTTTCTTAATTCATAAAACCTCATTTATGATGGTATAAATTTCAATCGTTTAAAATTTACGGAAAAACTATATATTTTACTCTATTTTGATTCCATTTTTCAATATTTATATATTTTTTTAATTATATACATAAAATAATATATGATAGTACATTTTGAAATGCACTTTGGCTTAGTTTCATAACGTGCAGTAGAATAAATGAAACATAAAAAATTTCATTTCTTTTATGAGTATCAAGTAATTATTCCACAAATCAATACTGATAAGAGTCTTCTCATAAAATATTTATAATACTTTTATTATAAATATTTATCAAAATCTTTATCCCCTAACGTAATAACTTCAAATGTACATCCACCCGTGAGAGCGTTCAAAAAAATTGAAAAAACCAACCGACTCAACTTCTTTACGAGCTACTCGTAAAAGCGAGAAAAGCCGTCTGCCAATCTTCAGGCTCTATATAAAATTTCACGCGTCTACATAGAAATTAATAAATAGCGAGAATAATAAGAATCTCTGCATATTGCGGGTAAAAGAAATGTTATATACTGACAGGAAGACAGAAATAAATAAGAAATATATCTGTCGTGGAAGGAATAACCGACCGAGAGAAACGTCCTTAGAAACAAAAAAGAGACGAATCCAGTGCGTGTGCGCGTGTGTACGGGGATATTGATATAAGGAAATAGAATGAGATAAATGAAGAAGGAGAAAGAGAGATACAGCGAGAGAGACTGAATAGGTGGATAGAAGTTTCGTCGAGGAATGTTGTTTATGGTTGAAGTTTATCGCGTAGTGCTACTGACGCCTGGCGGCTTAGTCCATCTGTTTATATACTAATCATATCCATGTGTTCGCTCTGATATATAAATACGTATATGTACCCACGTATAAATAAGGATTCAGAAATATTATTTTCCTAAGGTGTATGCATATATTTAAAGGCATTATTCTAACTTTCAACCCTATCTTTTTCCCTCTGGAACTTAATTCTTTTTGCTAATTATTAACTAACTAATTTATTAACTGATCAATATTGCAAAAGTTAGTGTATTTTTCGATAAAACGACAAATGTAACTTGTAATTAGATTAAGAATTTTATAGCAGCTAATTTTAAATAGTATACCAAATTATGAACAGTTTTTTAAAAGAAAAAGCAATTAAAAAATTAATTAATGACAAATCTTCACTCCACATTTTTTCAGAACGATAACGGGAAAAAAATGACTAGAGAAAAAGATCTATTTTTCTTTGGATATTTTTGTAAATTAATTTTAAAATACTATTTAGGGTAGATTTTTTATGAATATATTCAACTCTTTTTAATTTTTATGTATAAATTATACATGATTTATACATTATTTGATCATAATAGTAATTTTTTTCTCTTTTTCTGAAGTTCTAGGAATTTACAAGAAACCAAATATTCTATAGTAAAGATATTACTACATATAGATTAATTTGATTGTTAATGCCTGAGAAATAAGGCGTACACAATTAATTTTACTAAATAGTAAATACATGTCACAGTATCAAAACTTCAACATAAGTATTAATATAAACAGATATTAAATGAGTTTATGCTCTTGCACTTATTCAGTTAATATCTTTCTCGCAGCTTCCGTTTCAGAAACTATAATCTCATCCTTTCTTTTCCTTTTCTATCGCTACACTCTGAGATTTTCCCTCATTCTCAAATATTGTTTTAATATTTGAACATTGCTAAATATTCGAAGGGTACTGCTGAATGAAACACTTCAATGTCTACAATGAATTCAACTACTGAAACTCTATATTGCGGTTCTCGCTTTTCCGTCACTGGTGAGCGATTTTCTACGCATAGGTTATATACTTTAAATCAAAACTAAAGCTATAAACGTAGAGAATGAACTATTTAATTTTGAGAATGATAAAAGAAACATACGTGAACACAGAAATTTTATGGCTACGCTTTATATTTATAATTTTATAACTTTATATATCATTATAACTTTATGTTTGAGAAATATATTATAAACATTTGCAGTCTTTACTACACCATGAAAAATTAAAATATTGAATACAATTTTCTCAAATGAATTATTCAAACCGATTGATTAAATTAAAATATTTTTACAACCATGAAACATCGCATTCATAATAATAAAATAAGCTTTAAAGTAAGCAAGAACACGTGTACACTGACATAATATTATGATGTAATAAACAAAATACATAAAAGAAAAATATATAAACTTTTTATTTATTATAAAAATATAAAACAAAAATTTATATACGACATTTATAAAGCAGCTAGAAATATCCTAACCTTCTTTTGTAATGAATTTGTAAAATTTAATAAACTATAACGTACAATAATTTATCCAATTATTCGTTAAATTGATTTAAATTTTATTAGAAAATTAGACAAACCAAGGCATGAATTTGCGGCAACGTGAATGAAAAGATGTATACCAAATATAATTTATGAAGTAATAGATCTTTACAAATGCTTTACCAGTATTAAGCAATTATTCATTAAAATGAGAAATGGTCGTAATCACACTGTATGAAAACATACAATACTAAATTTTACGAAAAAAGAATCGACCATCACGGTCGACTCAGTGAACTTAAAACCTTCAATTTCAGGTCCTCCTGTCGAGGTGGGCGTCACCATGTACGTCTTGAGTATCAGCTCGCTATCAGAAGTCAAAATGGTACTATTACTTAGGTTTTACGCAGTTATTCCGATCAAAAAGTATATGTTTTTAAACCGTAAATGGCGTTTTAAGGACAAACAAATATATGAAAAAGATATATCTTTTTTTCATTCCGTTTGACAAACAGATCGATACCAACTCAATACCAAACCAATACTCAAAAATTTTTGTATTTACCAAAAAATCCTAATTAGATTTATGAGCTGTTTAAATGTATTAAAAATCTAGAAATCCTAAGTAACATTATTTTTTTCTTCAGAGTCAATACTCAATTTAAATAAATAACAACGCTAGTAATAAAAGCTATTGGTTGTTTATTTATTTATGTATTAATTAATGAAAATTATGTAATAGTTGACTGACAAATAAAATAATATAAAAACCTCTCTCGTTCATATACCTCGATCTTGTAGAACAATAATTTCTTACTTTTATTGTTACTTATTTTATGATACATTATCTAAACTATATAATCATTTTTTAAATAATAAGAATACAATTATCCTCACAATATTTATTTTATTTGACATGAAGTGGCTTTTACATAACTCTGGCGTAATTATTTTTATTAATACATTAGCATCTTATTCTCTACAACATTATGGGTAAACTTTATAACCTGTATAGTTTCATTTGGAAAGGATTATTCAAAAATTTTGTAGTGACTAAATCTCTATGTACACAAATCCTCTAAGCACTCAAGGTCTTTCTCTTCTTCTCTTGTATAAGATTTATAAGTTGTCTGCCTTTTCATTTTTAGCTAATTATTGTTTCTTTCTATTATATGCCACACAAATTTATTACATATATTTAGTTTCACGAATTCGAAAAATAGTAATTATTATGCTACGTGATAAATCAACTAAAAGACTAATATTATCTGCATTCTTCTAACGATACTTTTTCCATGTCCATATTTAGAAGTAAACCATTCTTATAATTACAAGCGAAAATCTTTCACAAAATCTACTTTTTAAACGTATACCTTTAACATTGACATAAATTATTTGTAGTAAAATCAAATAATACTAATATTTTTAGACTGCCTAAATTTAGACAGTTATCGATTTTTTTAAAGATATTATTTTTTAAATTATCATACTAAGTTTCTTAACATTTTTAATACAAGTCTGAAATATACTAAAATTTTGAAACTTGAAACTTTTTACATCAGCGTACTTTAATATATAGTAAACGTCATTGAATATATAAATTTTTCTAGCTACAGAACCCTCATATACAACATTATAAAAATATTACTTAGTTTACATTTGTTGTATACGTGTAATTTTACAAGAAATTTTATTTTTATACATAAATATATATTCTTTTAGTTTTCGTAAGAGTACATGTATGTAAATTATATCGAGTTGCTTCATATTATATAAAAACCTTTATTAGTTGAATATTAAACTAATGTAATACTTAATAATTACGTTTATGAAACTGAAAGCAGTTTCATAAAAATTACATGAGCTTCATAGGAATAATATCACATTTATTATTTATATTAATTTTATAATAACTATATCTAATTAGAACAGTGATATAAATATGTGTCAGGATTTCCCAATAATTAATTCATGCATTATTCAATTTATACGCTTCAATGAAACGAATGGTGTCGAAAAAATAAATAATAAGTTCATAAGTTTTGTTAATAAAGTAATCGTGCATCATTAATATAAATCGATAATGTCTTCAAAGGATAAAATCTACATAAAATACAAATTTTATTGTTTATTTAGTATTTTTTAAACAGTCAACTTTACGAATAGTCATATGTACATTAATTTAAACGGCCTTATTTGATCCAAGTCATTTCTAGCCTATATTGTCTATATATTTATATATCGTTACGGAGTGATATTTGTAATAGTAAATTCTCCCTTTTTCTCGTTCTCTGCGACAATTAATTCCTGGATCAAATCCCTTTTCAAAAGGAGAAAAGAAAAGTTCCAACTCCTACCGCTCCGTTTCTTTGATTCTTCAAGTAATCAATCACGGCTACGTAAAAAGCCAAATGAAAAAAAGTAAAAAGACGACGATCGACGGGGCGTTGAAATTAATATAAAATAAAGGAAAAAAACGTAAAAAGAAAGAAGCAATACGAAGGAATTAAGCACCGCTCGACCGTTTTGTCTTCACCGCTTAATTACTCGAGCGCGCAATGCGACGGTCCGGTAAATCCTTGGCCACCGTAGCGGCGAAAAGAAAAATTCATCCCCCGAGAGTCACTGGCAGAAACGTGGAAATGGTCCCTTAACTTGTAGAATTTCACGCGATGCAGAATTAGAAACGATGCACACAGGACATCTATGAAAAAATCATAACTCAGAAATGGTTTTCGTAACTGTCAAATATACTTTTATACGGTTTTATAATAGAATTACAGTTTAAACTTTTGAAGAAGCAAATGAAATTCATAACTAGTATTTAAATTATTCGAGTAAATCAATATTTTCGTGTACAATATTATTTTATCTCAACTTACTTTAGAAATAATTTTCTTAGGGACGATGTATAATGTCTATAACATGTATATGGTAAAAAAAAAACAATTTTTTATTATAAATAATAACATCAAAGAACATATTTTTAATAATAAGAAATACCTAAGTTAATTAATATAAAACCAATATTACTTTCAGTTGTATTTTAAATATGACACTGATCTTTGCGAGTTTTAAGTTTCTATTATTTTAAATATATAAATTCGTATCATACTTCAAACTCTAAGTTTATGTTAAAATAGGTGATTCTGTTTTAGTAAAATATAACTGATGAATATTGTACTTTGATAAGCAAAGTCCATATAAATATGAAATTAATTCGACTAAGTAAGTACTGCAAATGTTCGTCTAATTACACAATGTTTTGAAACTACACACGAACAAGATATTTATTTTTTATAATGTTTTATTCATTATAATATGAAGAAAATTCGCTTTCGGATTTTTACCTAATCAAATTTATACTAATTAATTAATTAAATTAATCATATTATTTTCTGCACCAAATTTCAATATAAATTCGAAAATTAAGCCGTAAATTTGATTAATTTTTTATAAAATAAATTTTTAGCTTGAATTAATTGTTAAATTAAAAAATTAACTTGAACTACAATAAAATTGTCTTTTAAAACGTCATCACATAAAAAATATAGTTATATAATGCAAGAAAATATGACTTTAAACATTATTGAGTTAAAATATTTGATTTTACTACAATATTATATTTTGTTAAAAACAACATTCAAACTATACTTGGCAACCAACAAAAGAAAATCATATTTGAATATGAAAATCAAATCTAGAGGTTAAATTGAATAAATGATAAAGTCTGAATAGGGTCATTTAAATACATAAAATCATATAATGAAGCAACATAAACGTTTCATAAAGCGAGAGTAGAAACTAGAAAAAAAAATCTTACGTTATTTCTGTAACGCACATGTTTCATCCCTTGATATTTCATGTATATATAATGATTCCAAAAAACACATGATTTTTTAGACGTATTGTGAAATACCCTTAGCCAGTTGATACAGCTGGTAATACATATATATTTACGTTTTTTTCTCCTAAACCGGCATGCGTTTTATCTCTATATACATACATCAAAATAATATATACACAAGTTCATCTGTCTTCCCTTTCTCTTATTCACTAACATTTTCCACATCACATCACGAGACAGTGCAAATGCATAATCAATGCGGTTCTGACAAGCCATTCGGTGTTAATAATAACTGTAAAAAAATTGTATGCGAATTACCATAATACAATCAATAATTTTGAAATCGTCCGTCGTATACCACTTGCACATTTTTCCAATAGACATAAATAACCATGTGTTCCGTTAATACTTATATCAGTGTTTTTATTTTCTATGCATCACGATGATACATTTCCGGTGATACACAACTCAGTGAAATAATGGATGCAAAGTACTGAACCAAATTCCACGAGTGAAATATTTCATGTTTTTCGTAATGAGTTTTAAACTCAATCTAATTACAATAATGTTTGTGAGCTTTAATTTCAAAGCAAGTAATTTGCTAAATGTACGGCTTATCAAATATTTAGCGTGATTTAAAGTTCTCACTCATTGAATAATAGTATATACATGATAATAATGATACAATTATTAGTTTTGTTTCTACGTAAATAATTGTTTATGACCGATAAATAATCAGTTTAGTAAATAAAATAATATTTAACAGTTAAATAGAAAAAGTTGTGCATATTGATACCAAATTAAATTATTAGCGTAAAAGTCAGCAACTTGTGCGCACTATATACTGACAAAACGTATAAGAGATCCAGTGCAAAAACATATTTTCCTTTAAACATAAGGAGATCGGAACTCGGATATACGAAGTCTCATCGCGCAATATCACCCCACATGTTGACATTAATATGCACCGACGGTAATCGGTGGATTCGCTGATTTGCCTTGGCCGCATGAGAAAATTTTCGTGCTTGCAGTAGCTTGCTGGCACATACATTAACTTCAATATTAGTTTGAGTATGAGTATGTAGTGGAGCGTAGAACGACGACGACCTTAAGCAAAGCTTGTCAGAACCGTTTACATCTCACCACATGTTTGCACGACTATGCTTTCACCAATAGCATCACCCATCGTCTCATCCAAACTCTATCCCATAGGTCATTTTTATTTTTGAACGAAGGCATTTTCCGATATTTTCGATCGTACTCATTTGCATATATATTTTCGGTATAAGCGTTTCTTTATTATTGATTTTTTCTCCTTAATTTATCTTTTGAAACGTAAGAAAAGATTTAGTAATTATTATAATGATATATTTAAGCTCGGTATGCTGAAAAGTCATTAGAAATAGATTATTCCGAATATTATTGGGACAATTTTAACTTCAAAGATGAACTAAATTGCAGACGCATCGAATCAGGTATTACCAATTTCAGCAAGTTTTAAATATTTAAAAAAAAAGTAAAAATACCATATAAAATACTATTATAACGCAAATAAAAAGACGAGGTATCGGTAATTGATGCTAAACATTTAATAGCAACTAATTATGTAAAATTATATATTATACATTTATCGATAAATAGAAAATACTGTAGTATGTATTAAATCTTTTCTTCTGTGAATATAGGTTTCTTTTTCAATACGTTGAACTGCGCATCGAAATTTTAACATTTTGTTTCATTCACACAAATCTATTGACGAATTCATCTAGAGTTAGCAATGAAATTATTATTATCGATTCAAATATTTTACTTGTTTATTGTCTACGCAACTAAAATTTTTACGAATTATTCAAACTTATTGATGCATCCACCTGTTGAAAAAGACGTTTGTGTCGCTACGTTGCAAGAAATAAGTCTGCACAAAGAAGAAGCCTTTATTCACGAAGGTTACTAATACTCGCACTTCGTACAGGTTACCTTTACCAATTCTGCTTGCCGTATACTAAATCGAGTGAATTACTTACACATAGCTAAAGTCTAATGTGTTCGCACTTTATGCCATAACAAAGCGTGAAAGCTGAGTTATCAGCTTTATTATATCGTTCAATGCTTTTAGTACACGGTAATCAGTATGTGAATCTGATCAAAAGGTACTAGTGCATCGTTTATGTAGAGACGACTCATTCTTTCTATACAGAAATACATAGTTGAATACCTTTTCTAATCTTCATCGTATGATGCATTTTGTATACATTTATATTTATCTACATACTTTATACGTCATTAAACGTCACACACTGTGAAACTATTATTGTGTCGATGCAAGTTTCCCATTAGATGCTAGCTGCTGTAATATGCTGCGGCTGTTAAAATGGGCTGCTCATTGCTATCACTGATACATTGATTTCCGACGTATACACTTGACATAAACAGAACCAACTCTCGTATGTAACAATTTAAAATTGACGCAACTGACGGTTAGAAAATATTGACGAAAAATATGGACTGACATTTTAAAGAAATAACTTGTTTCCATAAATTTTATAAACTTTAAGAAATGGAGAGTAATGAATTCAAGTATACGCTAAGAGAGTAATTACTTTTTGCTACTTTAATAGTACCTTCCATCATTAGAATAAGCGCATACTTATTTAAATACATGCATCTGTTATCTATCATCTATATTATAACTAAAATATTCATTGTACTATTTGCTACATAAATTTTAAAATCAAACATTAGTCGATCTAAATTTAACTAAATTTTAATTGAATTATTTGACTGATTTAATTTTACTATGTAATTAGTTTTAATACGACCATACGATGCTGCTTAAAGGTACTTTCTCGGCGTATCGACTTGTTGTGTAATAAAAAAACCGAAAAGTCCTCTTATTTTCCCACCATTACCAAACACCCTAAAGACCCCTATTGTCTTGCAACAACTAAACGTCAAATGATCTCATTCGGTGGAAAAAATTCGATAAGGGTCACGCATAAGCCCACATTCAAGATAAGTGTCGATGTGAATGAACACCGATGTACACCTTTACAAGTTGTCTTTGACTTGGCCTTTTATTTCGCTTGTTGCGTTTCAACCTCAAAAAGCCGTTTATTATTTGAAATTTGAAACTGTCTATTTAATTGTTGACCAATTGAATGACGAAATTATTAAAAATATATGCATTTCTGAGCCTTTAACTTTAATGTCTTCCGCCCAATAGTCAAACACCGAACTATTCCTAAAAAAAGTAAAAATTTTTGCGTGCGGAACCAAAATTTATTAGGCACTATAAATCATTCTGTAATTTATAAATAAACCAATAATCTTTAATGAATATAAGAAAGGAATAATAATCATCGAAAGGAATAATACTAAATAGTGCTTCGAGTGAATTTTGTGCGTGTGCGTGTGTATTCACATGTGTTATACATTTGTTTAAAGTACAAAAGGAATAACAGAAAAGCTCAGGAGCAAATTTGAAAGTGATCAAAGGTATATAAACGTCGAAAAATAAAACCAATAAGCCGAAGTTAATATATCTGAACTATTTGAAAACAACGTCGCATTGTTTTTTAGTTTGGTATAAGCGATCGCCTGACTAACGAGTTCTGTTGATTTGGTTCCGTGCAGGGTGTGCGAGGCTCTCTCTCTCTCACACACTGTCTCACTATATCTGGCTATCAATTCGTGAAGGCGAGTCTCACAACTACAAATAGTAGCTTATGCGAATAATGATTATATAGAGGCATTTCTGTCATTATTTTATCGACGGCTGACACGCGCACCAATGAACCACCACCAACTCGCGTCCACTCGCACGTGCGTGCGCGCCCCAAGATTCGCGTGAATAGAAACTATTATTATGAACAATTCAAAAGAACCAGCACTCGAAGTACTCTGGTGATGCAACATATACACTCACTTAAAGAAAAGATATTAAATTTAATCTGCATGAAAAATGCTCTTCTCTCTCCAAAAAAATCTTCCGTGATACCCATATAAGTGCATGTCATAAAATGTCTTTGGACCTTAATTCGATGCCAGATTACGAACATCAATTGTGGTATAAATTAATGGTTTTTCAAGATTTAGCAATTTTGAAATTAGTTCTGTTAAATCTTCTAGATGTAATTTAATCTATGCTAAGACTGAACTGCTGCTATTATCTTAAATATTCTTTATAGCATCTTTATATATATGTTTACGATAACTCGTTATTAATTCAAGATTTAACTTTAAAAAATTTTAATATAGGACAATATATTCAAATAATTGCGTTCTTAAATCTGCAAAATCATTAATGATACTATAAAGTTCATATTTATAAGCGAACTATTTTATATACTTATCAATCCATGATAAGTATATATATATATATATATATGAGACGCAAACGTAAAGGTATACACATACAGTTAATTCGCACGCGCGAGTGAACGCATTTGCGAATCCATGATCTTAATTGAAAACCAAATAAAAAAAAAGCAAGGGAAGCTGACGAGAATATGCGTCTACTCAGCGTTCAGAGATTATGTGTGGTGCAACTGGATGGATATGATATCAACATCAAGGAGCTTGGTTTTTTATTGATTGCAGGTCCACCTGTCGAAGTTGGTGTCACCATGTATGTTCTCAGCATCAGTTCCGTATCCGAGGTGTTGATGGTACAGTGTCCTATATTCATAATAAGAAATTCACTTCGCTCGCTCACGTACTTCTGTAATTGATTTGTATTTCCTGTAATCTGTCTATTTGTTTCGTAATATATTTATCATCCTTTTGTATTTTCGCGTTTCTGTGTTGTGAAATCACCTTTCATGTATACTGCGTTTGGCGCTCTTACACATTTTATGAAATTGTCAACATATAATAATGAAAGCACATTTCTTAAATTTCAGACTTGGAAATTTTTATTAACTCCAAAATAGGAATGAATCTGCTTTCATAAAGTAAACACTTTAATTGTCTTGATATAAACTTGAATTCAAATATTTCTTTAAAAGAATAAAGCGTAGAAAAATATAACATATGTTTTAAAATATCTATAATCTTTATGAAGATTAGGTTTGCTCGAAATCTTATTAATGATTAAAATCAAGTTCAAATAATTTATTAAATATCTCTTAGCTCATTTTCAAATGCATAATTACTTAATAACTATCGCACAATAGTTTATTTACAAATATAAAAAATCAAGAAAGTTCTTAAATTTATATCAAAGAAAATTTCAGTGTTGTTATTATTTAAAAATAATTATTTTAAACTATTGCTTCATCCTACTCAAGTTTTTACTCAAATTTTTCACGTAACACAGCCAAAATGTAACCGTTTTGCATTGCTTACAGTAGATTTATTGCGTATACTCAGATATACATACACCTGTACAAGTTTACTGTTGCTAATCTTATAAAAATCATACGTGATATAATTTTATTATCACCAGCGTTCTTCAGCAAATAAATTCATAATATTTCAGGAGCAGTCAGAGGAACGTTGGTGTCTTTTTCTATATATATAGATTACTTAAATAGCTGATTATTTTCGATAATACCGAAAGCAATAAATGAAGAATGCATTAATCCATACACATAAAGTAATGATCCTTGTATATTACAATTTTTTCACCTTTTATAGGACAAGCTGAACACGAATTTGAGTTGAACGTTGCTTGTGATATCAGTAGCAGGAGTCAAAAATGTCTTCGAGTGAATACTACATATTACTCACATAATTCTGCCTTTAAACTGAAATTAGCTTTTATAATGGCTGATATTATTAAATTTTGTTATCTGACCTAACTAGAGTATTCTTGCCGCTGTTCTTTCTGATTATATGAAAGAAAAACATTTATATTTGCATATGCATATACGATTCACTGTAGGATGAAGAAGATATGAAAATATGAAAATCGAAACCGACGTTCCTCTTGCAAGTCTACCTCTCAATTATTATCATCGTTATCCTGCCGTAATCTCTAGCCTCACAAAGAGACATATATACACACAGAATTCTTTTACCTGTACATACAATCCCGGAGATAGTTCACCCTTCTAAACAGCAACGTATACACGACATCCGTAACGTCACCTGAGTTTCCGTTCGGAATATCCTGGAGCAATCCGCCTTCCTGTCCGTCTTTCCGGAATCCTTCGATCGTTCATGCTGTTGTTCCGTTGTATTGACGTTACGCGCGATCGCTTGGATGAGTGCTTTGACTAATGTATCTGTGTAATACTAATCGCGCTTAATTTAGCAAGCAGCCAACAAAATTTATTCGTGCTTATCAAATTCAACCCGGAATGTATTCACTTGTAAATTGTGTTTTTCAATATTAATTGGAGATTTTAATATAATTTATTGTTAGATTTGCTAATCGAGGTATAGTAATATAGATAAATGTTCATCATGTATATTTAGACGGTAAAAAATGTGATAAAGGTTGTGTATATAATGTAACTGTAATATATGGCATGCAAAGTTTGGAACAAATTAAATAACTTTATTTACTACTGTGTATATATATATATTTCAATTAAACCATACAACAAAATCACCTAAGAACACGTTGAATTTGAAAATAATATCGCTTCATATACTTTAGACTTTTAAACAATATTCATAATAGAATTAATTCAGAATGATCTAAATTGCGATGTAATGTGCACAGAATTTTTTGCTAACTTCTAAAAACAGTCTTTTCTAAATATATTTTAATTATAAAGCTAAAAACTTATTCGTATGCGTAGTTCTCCGGCTAATAAGTGCTGTACCAATATTTTCTGCAATAAATTCTACAAAAACGAACGTGGATAAATTTCATGGCAAAATCTCGTGCCAAGCTCAGCCTCCCGCCTCCCCCTGCCATGAACAAAGTACTTTGTTCCATAATCGGTTCCTTATTATCCGTAGATTGCTAAATTCTCAAATTGCTCGCCAAACACTTGCGTGCATCAAAACTGTCCTTACGCAAATAAAGGAAAATAGGAAACATGATACGATAATACAAACCAGTCGCCACCGACCCACAATTTTCCCGTCCACTCTTCACATCTCTTGTTTTAACCTTATGTAAATGCATCCGCTGGTTGGTACAGCGTATTGCAGTATAAATAAAAAATGCAAAGCCTCGAAAGAAACGAATAAGAGAAAAAAGTTCCACCCAGACAAAACTGCTGTACGAGAAAAGCATGTATTACGCATTAATGATAAAGCTGTATCATATATCTATTCAAGTACTAACTATATTTTTTTAGCTCGCCCTTCACAGCTGTTTGGTTGGCTGAACTGTATACAAGGGAATCTTGTTACATTCCGCAGTCGTCGCAAGAATAATTTATCACATATTTTGTATACATCTTATTCCACTTATCTTTCTCACTACATCATTATTATACAGCATATATAAATATTATATAATTATAGTTGGACGTTGTTATTTTTACATTTCTTTTAACAACATTGTTGCGTTGTGTTCACTATCTCTTTATTATTTATCTTTTACTTTTTTGTGCATGGCTCCATCCAACGAAACTCGCCTCGTAGTATAAAATCTGCGAGAAATTCAAATTGAATTACTTATTTTGTAAATTTTACACGCGCTACACGCACGAACGCGTATACGTGTACATAAACACATTCCTACAGTCATACTCACATATAAGTGCAAGCATAAACACTGGCTCGCACACTCGTACACATGTACGTATGTACAATGAGTTTGAGGAAGGACCCGGAAATCGATTTTCACAAGCACAATTCAGTTTTCTATTACCGTTAATAATCTACTGGGACTTTTAAATATAAACCAGTAGCTGACGCACGGGAATTTCAATTTCCCAAGGTCCTTATATTCTTTACCTCGTGTTTTTATTATGGGTCAATTACGTCAACAATATTAAATTAATTTTACAATATATTGACACGTAATTTTAGTATACGCTAAGAATAAGGATAGCTTTTAAGGATTCATAAGAATGATTGGATAATAATAAACAAGGCGATTTAATTTAATTGTGATTCTGATTCAGTTTATTTTTCACAAATTCTTTTAAGCTCAGACTACAGACTATAAAATATTATCTTTTTAGATAAAATTAGAATTTCATTAAATAATTAATTCTTATAGTTACTACGTAATTTTTTTTTAATATAATACTCTTTATTATATAAGTTTATTATACAAGTAAATAAGCATTCAGCAAAGTACATACAAAATATGGTAACATAATTTTTTAGAAAAATATTGTTTACAAAATTTGACCTAATATCTTATACAAATATTAATTCATAAAAGATTTACGGTAATAAGCTAAAGAAAATTAAAAATTCACAGACTTAATAATAGCTATTCAATTATTCTATTACGAGAAAAGTCCTACTTTATAGTATAACTAATTGTGCTGATATTAAAATATTTAAAAAATACTAAAAAATACATTCTTTATAGTGGAAGAATGAACGTTAATATTATTTATATTAATGTATATTATTATAAAATTAAAATGGTAAGATTCAAAATATTGTTTATTATGGTGAACTAAAATTCTTCATAGAATAATTTATAGCTAAAAATAAAATCAATCGCAAATTTTGCCTCTTAAAATTCTAAATTGAATTGAATTTTCTTGGTAATGCCTTTTTCTTATATTATATATATATATATATATGTATATGTATATGTATATATATGTATGTATATGTATATATATGTATATGTATGTATATGTATGTATATGTATATGTATATATATGTAAGTTTTTTTATAACGTTAATAAAATCAACTTTTTAAATATAATTATAACATCATCCATTATTAATTTTTATAATAAATTTAAATATAGAAAAACTTTTCTAGTACAATTTTACAAGAATTTTGTAATTATATTTTATACTTATAATTTGAACAAAGGAAAACTGTTGAGCTGATAAATTTAATAATGGAAATTTAAATACTACATTTCAATGTGTTAGATATAACCAGAATGAAAAGAATTATTATCCTAACCAAAAAGTACCAATATAGTTGGTATATCTTAAAGTGTTAATCCATATAATTTTCTAGTATTACTTTTATGTAAATTATATGTAGTTGCCTGTTAATATACTCTTTATCGTGAATAAAAGTAGACTTATAATGAAAATTATCCATGTAAAACTTTGAATTCGAAAAAAAATAGGAAAATCGAAAAAAACACAAAAGATATTTATTTATCGATTTTAAAAAATTTACTAGATAAAACTTCACGAGATGAGCTTCGCAGGACACGAAGAGTTCATACATTATAGATCATCGATATATATACATACATATATATATATATATATATATATATATATATATATATATATATATATATATATATATATATGTATGTATGTATGTATGTATGTATATATTCCATATACGCAACACACTGTGGCACATCACGTATTTACATAATACTGTTTATTTTTCGAACACATGAAAATTACTTTTCACATACGACGTTGTTGACACTTCTTTCTACAGTAGTTATTTTACTATGTACACATATCTATATTATATTTAATCGCTCCGGCTGGTACATTCAGATTTAAATCCAATAAGCCAAGGGGCGAGTACTACGATGTTTTCTTCATTAGCTTATTACAACATGAAAAATACAAATTTTAACATATTGGAACACTTAACGATAGAGGAGAAAATCAAAGAGTTTATGAAATTTTTAAAGTTTGTGTAATATACTTGCAAGAATTTTTCTATATCTTTCATCTCTCTCTTTCTCTCACTTTTTGACTCATCATGTTTCATTCTCTCTCACTCTCTCTTATACACATATTCTAGCTGTTATTTACATTATCTTTGTAAATAATAATAAATAAAAAAATTTGAAAGTATGAGATGTGATTCATCAAGAAAAGATAGCAAGCAAAAATTATATGAATTTAAAGTATCCTTATTTCTCAAAGTTTTAGAATATTATCTTTTTAGTACTCTTCTAATTTATTTTAAAGGCATTTCATATTTAAGTCTATTATTTATTTCCTTATATTAATTTAATATATGAAAATATGATCTTATGTATAAATAAATTTTATCAAATAAATAAATTTTTACTGAATTTAATAATTGACAACTAATTAAATATTTCACATTTTAATTTAATTTTATGTACAAATCTCAAACCAAAGCTGCCGTATGAATTAATGGCAAAAGAAAATTTGTCCTAATATTTACAACAATAAAAAAACCCGTAATATTATTGTATTTACTGATCGATCATTTACTGTTTCTTTATTAGAAATTAAAAGTTTAAAAAGAAATTAAAAAATTAAAAAGCAGTTAATGGACGAATAAATCAAATTAGAACTTTAATTCAACGTCCAGGTATATATTATGGTCAATGTTCAGAAATTTTCGGAATTAATAATAGTTACATACCTATTGCTTTAGAGTCTACATCAGTAAATTGATTTTTAAAATGAGTAGTAAAATAAATTAAAAAATTAGTTAAATAATGGCATTAATTTGGCAAATTAAAATTATTAATTTATAAAAATTAGTATTTTTTATTATATTCAATTGAAGTAAAAATTTACTATAGATAATATAAAAGATCATATCTTTATTTAAAATATCAACTGTTTTAAATATTTATTTAAAAATTATTCAATTAAATAATAAAATTATTGATTAATAATAATAATATTTAATTCCATAAATAAAACCAATTTTTTTATTTTGAATATACCTTTATATTTTAATTTTATTGATATTATTTATAGTATTTTTACATTATTTATTTATTTATATTAGGTCTTTTAAAGACAAACATAAAAATAAAAATTATAAAAAATTTATGAAATGATTATGATTAAACCTGCATACGTATGGAATGTGTAAAATGTATTAATGATGATAAAATAACTTCGTTCACATTAAATTCGATTCACTCTCTTATTTTCTCATATTTTCTATTGCACATATTAATCTTATCAACTCTTTGATTTCTCTATGTTGGTTTCGATCTTAATACATATAGAGACGTGTATATGAGCGTATATCTTTTAAGGCTGAATGTACGAGGCTGGACCCCAGGTGTTGAGCCCTGTGCGGAAACCAAATCAAGTCGACACTGTCACCTGGAACGTGACTCGCGCAATCAACATGTTTCTTTTACTCGAAATGTCTTTTTCATTATATATAGATATAATTTCGCATATAGTCTTTGCAATGTTTCAATAGGCAGATTTCAGGCAGTTACGGTTTTTACTGTCTATATAAGATGATTTTAATTTAACATCATATCTAATGTCAAAAATACAACTAAACTTTCTTTAAATTTTCTAGGTCGTAAAACAATATCAACATCAACATAAATATATATTTGTGAATTTATTTAATTCTTTATTCATTTTAATATAATGACTACATTGTAATGAAATGAAAGAAATTTAAAAAAAACTGTGTCTTACAATACCTAATGTAGTTTTCTATATTTTTAAAAAATTGTACTAATATTTTCTTAATTTATATATACAATACTGTTAGAGAAAATCATTATCACTAATGTAATATTTGTCTATAATAATAGATAATATTGAACAAAGTTGCATTTCCCTTAATGAAATTTTTTGTTTATGAAGAAATCAATAAGTCTGTACGGAAGACATTTTTTGTTTATAGTTACGTGTTATATAGTTATTTATTATATTTATGTTTAATTTTTTTAAGATATCCGTGAACTAAATATTATAATCAAGCAAATTTTAATCTATTGTTTTATTAGTTTTGCGTGTACTAAATCTTGACATAAGATGAATTCAGTGTAAATAAAAATTTAAGTTTGCTCAAGCAATTAGCTTCCTTACATAAGAATCGTAACTGTCTGCCATTTAAGATGACATCCTTATTTATTCCTCAACTATCCTGCATATTGAAAAGAAGATTAAAATAAAATAAACTTGACAAATACGACGGGATCAAGCTTATTCTTTGAGGATTGGCAATGAAAAAACAATGAAAAATGACGAAACGCTATTGGATACTTATAAGAATTTATGAGAAAACTGAGTATTTGAATTAATTTATTTATTCAATGAAAAATAAAGAACTTAAAGTGTGCAAAATGAAAAACATTGTCGATATCATTGTCAGTGTGTGCAGTGCGCTTGCGGCCGTAGCTGTGCCACGTTATTTATTTTTCATGTCACGTCATGTCATACGTGTACTTCAGATTGATCATAATGTATATTTTTTTATTTGTATTCTTATATATATATATGTGTGTGTGTGTGTGTGTGTGTGTGTGTGTGTGTGTGTGTATGTATGTATGTATGTATGTATGTATATATATGTATACTTTTTTCTGTATTAATATTTATTTGGGTGTACGTGTGCTACTAGCATCGCTTAATTTGTATCGTTTTAAATAAAAGAAATAGAAAAAGTTTCACCTTATCAGAGTTGTGATATTACAAGCGCTGTAAACTTGCAAAGAAATATTATACATGTATAAATATATAGATATATGCCTGCCCGCTTTATTTGCTTAAGATGCTTTTGTAGGTAATGCCTGAACAGAACAGAAATGAAAGTAAATAAAAGAACCGCTTGCACGCATAATGCCTTCGACGATCTCAAACGGTTTTAACGCCAAACGAAATAATATAATATGCATTAAAAACTTAAATTCGAATGCCCCAAGATGGTGCCTCTTTATTTTTACGAGATACGTACGTACTAAAGGGAAAAAATTCTTTTGGTATTGAAACTGAATCTCTATCTTGGATTGTTACGGTATAACCAGTAGTTTATTCACTTATATTTTTACGCCTTAATGATACGAGTCAATTTGAGTTCATTTTGAAAGGATTATCGATTGTACAGCAAATTATGTAATTAAAAATTTTTATATAGAAAAACAGTAGATATATAGAGTATTGTGTAATATATATTATATTTAAAAAAGTGACATTACCAAAATTGACTTACTATATTTTATATTTTTTTGAAGGGAATGTATACTATTATATTTTTCTATTACTTCTACAGAAAACTAGAATTTCTTTGCGTCATAATTTTATCCGGTCAAATAATAAAATTTATTTTTATTTATATATTGTAAAATAATCCTAAAAATTTTATCGTACATTTGATAAAAAGAAGATTGAATAATACATATAGAAGTAAGTATTATATACCAATTCGATTAAATACAAAATAAAATAATCTTCTAATTAACATTAGATAATAAACAATTATTATTATAATAATCTTAGATAAACGCTAAATGTAAATATTAGCATGTGATAATTTTACTTTCTGTAATTTTTTATTGTACTTTAATAATCGATCGATACTGGAAACTACCAGAAGTGTACGAAACAATACAATAATTAATTTCTCAAACTGTTATGAAACAGCTACATTTTATACTGGAAAATTTCTCTTAGAAATCTACTGCACCTTACAAATTAAAAATATATAGCTTTTGAAATTTCCAATCCATTAAACTGTACTATCCTGCTGCTTTGCCTTAAAATTCATCAACATAAAAGTTACTCAATGAAATTACTCCTTACTGTAGCAATGAAAATACTCTACTGAAAACTTTACTCCAAAAATTTAGCAATAAACAGTTATTTATTTTACTATCTATTTACTGGATTCTATTTTTCTTAAAAAATAGAATCATAAAAAAATGATGTTTTAATAAATAAATATTGTTTGATGAATATATTATTCCGATAATAAGTTCCAGAACATTTAGCAATAAATTTTTTACTTACGATATATTTTTAAAATACATTTCACAAAAATATGTACATGAGCCCCAATACTTATATTGTATTCGTATCTATTTATTTTAAGCTATACAATATTCTTTGATTCAAAGAATATACTTTATAATTAATATATAATCAATATAATCTCTATGGTATACATTATTGTATGAAATTTTTTAGTTTTATTATGTTAAGGAAGCTTTCAACTGCCTATTTTACAATGCTCTTATGCGTTTAATTATAAAATCAATGTTGATTTAAAAAAAAAAATATGACCAATAATAATAAAAAATCTTATCAAGTATACTTTAAGTGAAGAAAAATAATTTTTATGTACCTCTACGGAAAATACGAAATTAATACTTCATCTTCAACTGAAATATAGATTGTAGTGAAAGGTAAAATTCAAAGTTTCTTTTCTTACTATTGATTGTTATAAAAATGTCAATTTCTTTAAAGAATTTTGTAATATTTTTTGTTAAAAGAGTAAAAGTAAAAAAGACTTAACCTTTATTAAAATATACTTTGTGTGTGTGTGCGTGTGTGTGTGCGTGTGTGTGTTAATATGTTCTTTACCTTATTGAATAAATGAAACTTATATATCATTTATTTATATTTTATTTCATAATGATTAATTTATTTTCTAAAACACTAATAGCAACGTTTACTTGTTTATCATAATAGATAACAAATGTAAGGAAGTTATCAATTTGTTAATCTGCTTAAAATATTTGCATTTATTTTCATTACGTGTATTGAGCCATTGGGATCGAACTGTCAAGAATTACGTTTATGTTCGACACATAATTTCATATTACATTAGAAGACTATCTATTTACTCATATTAACATAAAAAATTTGAATATCTTCAAATAGTAAATAATTTAATACCTTAGTCTAATGCTGAATTGCAGTACAGAATTTAAATATGAATTATTCACGTAGAATACATAAAATACATAAAGATTTCCATGAGCCATTAAGTTCTACAAATATAAACATTTAACTAATAATAAAGATTAAAAAGTCTCACATAATATAACAAAGATCTTTTATCGGAATAGTTGTATCATTAACAATAATGTTATGCATAGTAGCTACTTTACTATCAATACTAAAGACCCGATTATAATCTTTTCTCGTGCGAGCATGTTCTCTTTTTCCAAAGCAAACGTCGGTGTGATTTCTGTACTTTGAATTCATATATACAGGAACTAAAAACATAAACATGAATCAACACGAAGTATGGACACATTTTTCAATGTTAATTGCAACTGTACACGCATACACATGTAGAGAAAGGATGGAAAAGAACCATAGAAACTTTCGCAAAGTCAGATAAAAACGACAGAAGGATCATCGATCACTTGGTCATTTATTTTTTACTCTCGACTTACTATCTTTAGCTTCTTTTTTCATATACACTCTCAACCTCCTTTATTTTGCAGTTCTTATTGGTTATTCTTGGAAAAAAGCTGTATTAATGATTATAAAAGATTTTATGAACGTATCAATGTAGCATCTCAAATAAGATACTGTTAACGTATTTTATCCTAAAATTTACAACAGTACTGCAATTTATTTATGCTATTTAAATTTTCTACAATTTTTAATAGATTTTTATAATAATTGTTATATACATTGTTAAAAATGAAATTATATTTAGAAATTGATCATTAAAAAAAGCAAACAATTACTAAGCGACTAATATACTATTTATTACGTTCATTGATGCAGGTATTGATTTTATAACTATGAAATGTTTACGATTATAAATATTATAATTTATTATTATAATTTATAAATGATACGATTATAAATTTCGTTATTTTTTATAAGAGCATTATAAAAGCAATTTTTGCAGAAAAACAAGAATATTTGACGAATGTTTAATTGTGATTATAATAATATAACTATAGTACATTAGGTAGGTTGATAATTTTTGTACATGAATCGAAAGTCAAGGATAATTCAGTTACTATAATTAGTAACTGAAAAGAATTTTTGTTTTATTGTGTTTTATTAGATCAAAAAAGATAATAAGCAAGATAAATTATCGAGAGCACGTATATCGCGAGAAATTCTTAGAATTAAACCAGTAGAACCACTGTTAGTATATAAAGTAACTAAAGGTTAGTTACATTTCTCATCATTCATTGACATGTTTTCGCAACTTATTTTCATACAAAATTTGTGTTCTCTACTCTATTTTTCTCTGTTTTGATATCCTTTAAGAAACATTTTCCCTTCTCCGGCAGAAGAGAAAGAAAAGAGGTTGATAGGTAGAAAGGCCATTAAGGGACGTCTTCCTTTTGAACAACGCTCTTTAAACCGACTTAACGATCCTGCCCTCTCTTCTTGCCTGTTTTCTTCTGCTGCATAACACTTTTCCCCTGTCTTCGTGATCCTTTTAAAAGATCTCACGTTCTCTCTCAGTCATTGTCTCGTATATATCAAAGTAAAAAGAAGGGAAGAGCTACGAAAAGAGGCAGTGTTGCAACGATATTTCTGTTTAATATTCAACATTTAAGATGCCTGACACGTTCTATAGATTTTAAAGCAACTAAAATTCCATATAAATGAAAATATTATAGTTATATCATGAAATTATTTTTTGCAATTATGTCCAAAAATAATAAAAAAAAAGTCCGTGAACTAACGAAAATTCATTGCAGATGCTCATATTAACATTAATCGCGTACTGTGCTTAGTTGAAGTTTCTAATAACGGCCTTAAGCTACTTAAACCATAAAAGTGTCAACCGAAAGATAGAAAAATGACGTAAATTTCTAAAGTAAGAAAAGCTTGCTTTTTATTTTTCATTCCAAATCTATCTTTTTAAAAATTTATTTTAATTTTTCATCACAACAAAAAATGTAGCCGTTTGTATTATCTGATAGAAGAAGTATAGTTATAAATTTTGAACTTAATTAAAAAGTCACTATATCTTTATCATCGGTCAAACATTTATTCAATTTATCACTTTGCACTTGAACTATTCAATTATTTATAATATAGTGATGACGAATAAGCTAAAGTCTCTCGATAAAAATTCCAATATTTTCAAAAGAAGTATATGCGAAAGAACTCGTCTCGTAAGTAAAACAGGAAAGACATCGGCTGATCGTTCGCCAGTTGAAAAGGACGGGTTTCTTATATTCTCAAGTTTGTTCTCGGTGAATGACGTTTATTTGAAGTTTATCCTAAGAAGGACAAACTGTGTCGGCGTAAGAAGCGATAAAATTCGTCAAGGATATCCATGGGTCAGGTTGGACCTTAGCCCTCTTTCGCCCTCACAACTCCGGGTGGGATATCCTTTGGCGTTCCAATGGATGTCGCTGGTAACCTCCATGTCCGGATACTCGTTGTTCCGGGCAAGTTGTCTTCTGTAGATTAGGCATCCAAGTGTCCTAAAGATAGGTTCTCCTGATTTATGCCATCAAGCAAGACAAACGAGAGTTTTGTGTACCTTACTGGAAAATCAGGTTCCTCTAATCTTGCCTCTATCCTGTAGTAGCCTCGCCTATTTCTTTCCTCTCTCCCGTATCGGAATAACAGACTACACAGCTGTACGCATTAGTTTCTACAAGCACCGTTTGAAACGAAGCTAGATTGAAAATAAGCATACGCGAGGCTAATTCCGCGCCTCGCATATATCTGTATTTACGTATATCTGTATTTTATATTTTTTTAATGTAAAAGCTAAGATTGCTGAATTGTACGCTCAATAGTCGCATTATAAAAATAATTTTCTCATTGAAAACTGTCCTATTGATAAGTCTGCTTATTATCTACAAGATCTATTCTTAAACCTTGTAAAATAATAATAACGATAACAATAACTTGAAAGTACGCAGTATCTATGTACGGGACTTAGGTAGTGTTGGGGCCATCCTGGCAAAACGAAGAATGGAAAAAGCGCTGACGCACATGCCGTTCCCGCTGACTCGAAAAATAAATAGTTTATCTGGAAAAGATGGCGCCAGTTAACCTCCACTACACATCCTTGCCCCCGCTTGAAATATCGAGTAGCAAAGCTTATCCCGTCGTCGAGGAGCCACTTCACCTTCCAAAAGCAACTCCCATCCTTGCAGCACTTTTCGATGATAACAGATACACCGACGCGCGTTAAAATCCAGCGGAGGTAAAATATGCGTGGACATGATGGAGATATACTCCAGCTGATCCGACTGGACTGACAGACTGAATAATGATCAATTTCGGCGTGTAATTTATATAAGTTTGTATACTGTAAGCAAGTTTCCGAAATAGCAAAACGTGAAGTAAGAAGGCAGAAAACCAAGGAAATGTACTTCTCTACTTACCTGATTGAATATCTAAAATATTTTAAATAGTTCAAAATGTTGCTGTTACAACTGAAAATTACGTATACAAATTTTTCATTCTATCGTCTAAATCAATAATAATAAAATTTACTTAAATACACCCATCCGTTCAAGCAATTTATATAAAGAAATCACTATTGAGTAGCCATATATTTTTTACGAATTTTTTCGAATAGCGAACGAACAGACACTTTCACTTAAAAACAGTGGATTCAACCACTAGACGTGAAATGGGGTTTTTTTGATAAAGGAAGAAAATTAAATCCAACACTTGAATCTTATAAGTCATAACTTAAATATGGCCCTTACACCCACTGATAAAAAGAATACGTAGCAGTAGTATACGCGAGCGATTTCAGAGAATGAGTTGTTACAGTCTCTCGTCTCGAGGAGGTTTCCCCAAGTCTAAAGTGATAGCTCGCACTCCGAGACAAGGCCGCAGTGCGCAGCTGGAGTCGCGCCAAACGGGCCAACAAACGATCCCCATGTTGTTCGTGAGTCCTGGTATCTTTCACTCCTTTATCTCCCTATTTTTCACCCTTTACCTCTTCAAGCGTAACTAGATGACGACTAGACGAGGATGACCACGTAAGTAGTCGCTATTACATACCTACAAACAGAAAGACGGATAAAAAGTATTTCCAAGAGACAATACGGGTATTATCTGTACATTTCAAAGGAATTTCTCCTTTAAAATTGAAATTACAAAAAATGTTATTGTTACTGGGACACGTAAAAGAATTACACTTTTATAGAAATTATTTTATAGAATTATACTCATATTTCGTGCTTTATACGATTACTTTTAATTATTTACTGCGAATAATTCATTTATTAATCGGTCGCAATTTTTCATACTTCTTAGTAACATTGTTAAGTTATTTATATCTCAATGGCTTTTAATGCATTTCCTTTAATTTACTGAAAAATTAAAATTAACTATCTCCATAATTATTTTAATTGAGAACTTGATTTGAAGTAAAACGATAATTGTAGGTATAAAATAAAATTTCTTGATAAATTTCTTGATAAACGTAAAATCCATTGACTAGCATTGACACAAATATTCCTTTTACAGAACCTTACAGAACCTTATACAGTTTATTATATCAGAAGTAATATTTTTTCCTTTGCTTATGTATCTGCACTAATAAATATACTCCTATCTATAAATGTACAAAAATAAAATATTAAGACGGATTTCAATATTCCTATCATAAAAAGATCATAAGAACAAGAAATTATTTATGCGACTAAATATTTTGAAAGTACGATTTTTAAAAAAACGATTATCCATCTCCATCTTTTTTTGTAAAATAAAAAGGAAATGTAAATTAAAGTTGAGCCTTTAACTTTAAGTCTTAAAAAAAGAAGCATTTTATCAAATGCAACGAAATATAATATATCATACATTTTATGAAACGCTTTAAGGATACGCTTAAATGTATTCTCCGCTATACATTTTTTACATACATCAAGAAAAGGGCGCAGCTGATCAAAAAATATCATTAAATCTTCTTCCTCGTCCGCATAAAACAAAGGGAGCTCGAGCGCTCACGATCGACATCAGAATGGTTCTAAAGACTCACACCTAAATGTAGTTTCTCGTGCACTAACGCTCGCAGACTCCGTGAGGAAACGGCGCTTACAATCTCGTTAACCTAATGTCCGTAGGCCGAACCGAGCACTGGTAGCCATTTTATAGACGTGCGAGATAAATGCAAGCATCGGGTGCGCGCCATCCTGGATATCCCAAACGATCGCTACGACGGACGATCATTGCCATTCTACCCTCAGAATGGGAATTTAGACCGGCACTGCGAGACTTCTCTTGCTTTTTGCGCTTTCGTTAAAGAGAGAAGGAACGATATTCTACTGGTTTAGCACTGCGGAAGCACGATCGGTCGTAATTCCATGCAGCTGCCACCTGATTTATGCCTTTTTTCCTAAATTCCGGTCAATGATCGAGTTTCATTTTGCTGGAAATCGAATACTATAGGCACACACAAGCTTCCGAATTAATTTTCACGAAATAAATCCAAGATATTTTTCAATTATTACTTTCGGAAAGGTATAAAGAGAAAATTTGTTTTAAAATGTCACTAAATAATAAAATTAAAATGAAAAATGTTTCTTTTCGATGGACCAATACATTTTAGATATTAAATCATATATTCGGAATTTAACCTAAATATATTGAATTAAGAAACCACTAAACTTTCTAAGTAATTTTTAAAATAATTCAATAGCTTACTGATCCACTATTTTAAAACGCTGAACTATTTAATAAGATTTTTTACGTTACATACCTACATATGTATGTATGTATATTAAGTGCAAAATTACCTTTCATATATTTTTCAAGAAATAATAAAATAGAAGTATCTTTCTTAATTATTATTATGACGGCAATATTTTCATTTTTATTACTCTTTTAGATTTACACCTCTACATCACGGATTACAATACGAGATTACGATCTTGTAATCAAGTAGTTCCATTAAACTTTGTAAATTGTTTCAAATAATAAATAATAAAAAAGTAGCATATTACTCTGTGTAATACTCTTAAACTCATACTTACGGTCATCAATTATATGTGTAATTTATAAGTTTGCTCTTAACTTCTTCACAACTGAAATATCTACATTAATCTTAAGATTGATTTTTTAAGAAAAATGGAAAATACACCTAATGTTTTCTAGCTATAAGATATAATATTATAAGTGTGAATACTTTTTCTTCGTTATTTCTCGAAATATTTATCACCTTAAGATCACTGACTTTCTTTATACGTAATACTTTTCAGGTATACTATAGAGTTCAATTTTCATAAATGTAGTGAATACCTTCAAAAGAAATAAATATCGACGAAATAAATTTTTATTTTAAATGATTCTCGTTCAACTCTATATTATAAATTTTTTTAACTTACGAACCATTGAATTTCACGTAATACATTTTTAGCTTTTTAATCTCATAGGACAATACAATACGAATAATACAAATTTTTAAACTTAATACACTTAGAGTGAACCAATAATTTTCTACCTTTATTTTCTTTGCGTTTATTGTGGAATTTAACTAAGCCCTGGTTGTTTTTCGAGTCACCAAACTTATGATGCCTTCTAATTATTACTACCACGATAAACCTTTATAATTAGAATACAATATAAAAATTAACTTTGATTATTTCAGATCCAAATGAAATCTAATGATGTTTATAAAACTACACAATGCAAATGTATGCCAGTTTTATTGTAAATAGGTCCTCGGTAAGAAAATTACTCACGAGAGAAATAATCAATTCGTATGATATAGTGGTTTCTTTGTTATGCTAACTTCTGGAAGTTGAAACTTCTCTTGACCCAAGCCCAGCCTGGCCAATCATATCTACCTATTTCATACTGTCCTGCTTCACAGTTTACGACCGCCTCACTTCTGCGTATAAAACCGAGGATGAGCATGTAAATGAAAACTGTGTTTTTATGAACTTCGTGGCATTTTATTTTATTTTTAGGTAAATAAAAAATATTTTACCCGTTAGTCGTGTGTCCGTCAGCATTAATTCATATTAGCGATTTCTTTGTCGTTATAATCATTCAGCATTTTGCTACCCTTATTTCTGCAAGAATTTTAATACTGATGCGAAGTCTAATTGCACAGTGTGAACTAAGCATTTGATTAGTATTATCAAGTTTCGAGGATATTGGCTTATCGATTTAGCAATGAATTTTCCAAATAATTCCTTCGATTGAAGATGTTCTGACGAAACAATAGCAACCTGAAGAAACTATGCACGTTGGCTGTATGGTTAAGCATTTTAATCTGCGGATGTTCAAAGCTGCATATTGAATTATATACAAATAGTAACAATATCGTCTGTTTCAAAAGCAACGAAATTCTGTTTCCAATGATATAAATTTTAAAAAGTCATTCATCTGCTCGCCAACAATCTCTGAATAAAACAGAACCATATATGCCTAATTCCAGATAATGTACTCATAAATACTATAAATACATAAGACGGTTTAGCTTCAGTTCATTGATTAAGATATTTGTCCTCTAACACTATACAAACTTTTTAATAATTCAAGCAATTGCTTTTATGTTAAATCGCTTATTTTCTTTAACCTAACTCTTGTTGTCAGAAATAAAACCAAAACATAAATTTTAATAATGAAATTGATCAAAAATTTACGAAAAAACATTTCTTATAATTTACGTAAATAGTTTATCTCAACTATATTCGTAAAATACTTTCCTTTGTAAATATCTCAATTAAGATGTATCGGTGTAAAAATGTTTTTCATAAGAAGAAGAAAAAATTTAATTTTAATTTTTAAACCTCGTCTAAATATTTTAATTAGAGAAATATGCCTGTAAAAATAATTAACGCGGATTTAAATAAGCATTTAAAAAGTTTAAAAATAAACTTTTAAATTAATTTCAAAAAATGTTTTGCTTAATTTGAATATAAATTAAACTATCATCCAAAAATATTATTGTTTATAAAAGGAACTTAGTACCCACGTAAGGTAAGACTATCAAAATTTTAAATCGGTGTAAATATTCACAGCAATTTCAATTAAATTTATTTGTGTATAAACAATTTGCCTTATTAGATACCTTTAAATAGTTTTGCATTCAAAAATAAATACTTAACCATTTATTTAGTTACAAAAATACATGTACGTGCTGTTGTATTTATGGTCAAAGAAGCAGTAAGTCAAAGAAGAATAAAGAAGTTTTTAATGCAAAAATAAACGGAAAATCAACTAATTTAAATTATATGCTAATTTAATTTAGATATATGCATAAATCCAAGAGAAATATAAAAATATAAGTCTACGATTTCATGATAATAAACTTTTTATAAAGAAAACCAAATATTTTGTTATTTATAAATTTTAATGATTTTACTTCATCATTTTTATCGTATTTAACTTCAAAAGTAATAATTCGATTCAAATATCGATAAAAATAATATTTTACCGATAATTGAATTAAATAAAACTAAGAATACATATTATCAATGTATAATTCATTTAGATACAGAAAAATATATTTTATCTAATCAACAGTAAGCATAAAGTTTATTTAAGATAAATTTTATTCGTTTCAAAAGAGACTTAATATTGAATATATTTTTGCTTTATTTCATATAATTTCATTCCTTCAAAATATTTTATAGGTACAGAATAATAGAAAGAGTACAGTAAATATTTTAATTATGTTAAGTAAAATCTGAAAAATTTCAGATTGTAGTATACCAGTGCTGTAGTACAAAAAACTTTCGAAAATAATACATATTATATATTGATAAAAAGTTGTAATTCAAGATATTGTTAAATGTGTAAATTTATTTTTGAGATAATTGAACAAGTCGAAAAAACCAAAAAAAAATGTGTGCGGAAATCTGAAACTGAAAAAATATCTGCTAGAAAACAGTATTTTATATCTGACATTCTTTTAAGTTCTCGGAGCCCATAGAAATTGTAAACAGTACATCATAATTAAAGATATGAACGTAGTATCAATTAAAAAAACAGTAAAATAAAATATAACAAAATCTCAAACAATAAAACGTCTCTCTTCTCTCCATTACAAATTATTAAATCGTGAGAACAATGGAATACAAGGAACAGTCAGAATACAAGCGAGAATTCTAAAAAAATCACAGTTTTTCTTTCTTTTTTACAGTTACAATACCAAAGACCCTTGTGGATACGTGGCATTAAATTTTTCATTGAATATTACCGAAAGATAAAGGGATGAAATTTTTTGTATATAAAACAGTGCATGTGTTAATTCTATAATTTTTTACGAAAATAATATAAATCTGTTAAATATTTCAAAAAAATTACTAAATAACATTTTGAAAATTAATTTCAATAAATAAACAAATTCATTTCAAGACTTAATAAAAAGCTTTTTCGTAATTTTATGTTCAATTACTATTATGTTCATACGTATATAATAAATTTATTATGTTTAAATACAATACGAATAATTCAGACATTTTTTCTGAATATTTGTTAACGATATCACATTTTTAGGTCACAAATAGAATCTGCAAATTTTACCGTAATTTTCTTTTAACGCTTCAATAATTTATGTTAATAAACTCTATCTAAATCTATCTATATCAATTTATTGAGTAAGTAGTAAATCAAGCGAATCCAAAATTGATGATATATTTTGATAAAAACATTGTACATGAACGATTTTCATGTAATGATTCCGCATAGATACAAGAAGCTATAATTTTTATAAAATTTACCTCATTAAACATGAAGTAAATAGATGATTTTAATAAAAGCAAATTCGCAGATTTTTCTAAGTGTAACCGTTAGATCTCGATTAAAAGAAAGTATACGTCTTACGAAAACGTCTGTGAATATAAGGTCAAAGAGAAATCACTTTCATCGTAGTTTTTACTCTTAAAGAGCGCCAAACTTATTTCGACCGCTCTTTACATCACTGAGTAAACTCGACAAGAAATTCTCTACACATATAGTACAACCTACACAAACATAAATCTATCGCATATCCTCCCATTAGCTTTCAAACGAAAAAAACTTCTGTGCTCATATATTAGAAACTTAAGAGTAAAACATAAAGAGAGACAGATAGTCAGAAAGTTAAAATAAATATAAAGACAGATATTTCTGGAAAATGTTATCACTGAGTTTAATCGCACTTGGCAAGATCGTGCCTCAAGGATACGTAAACTTGGTGCCCTCACTTGTCACCCTTTGTGTTTTCGATCTCTCTTGTGCTCGAAAAAAAGCAACAATACAACGGAAATAAGTAAAAATAAAAAAAACACGAGATTGCTATTGTGCAGGTACACAAGGAAAGAAAGAATATGTGTAGACGTAGTAATGATAGACACGAGAGTATAGAAAAATAGTCAAAAGAATACGAAACACTAAGGCAAAGTGTTTCAAAATTAATCGAACGTAGATTTGTTGATTCAGCTACATCGAATCTTATGCACTTAACGCGCTTATTTCTTCACATTGATTTAAATTGATTTTATCAATTTAGGACACTATTAAGATTAAAGACAGATATAATTCTTCTTTATAATTATGTGCAACGACATTTTTGTACAACACTTTAAACAAACATATATTATAACGAATAAGCGACTTTAATACAATTAAAGTTGCTTCAAAATTTTTTAATACAAAAGTACATCAAAATCATATTTTATTATTTACATTTTAATCACAAAAACGAAAAGCATACATCGAAACATCATAATTGAATTTTCCACTTGAATACCCGAGTGGTCTATATTACCGTCCAACGCAATCGATATCGTCTAATTTTACAATAAAAATACACGATTGCGCAAAAAGTGTAAAAGAAATATATATATGAAAACAAAGAAAGAACTAATACAGGCTAGACAAGAGGGTCGAAGAAGAAGGACACCTAAAAAGGCGGATGTACGGTGTAAAGGTGATTACCTACATATATCCGTACATTGAATATCTAGAAGAGAATTTAGCTCTGAAAGCGTAAATCTTCGATAGAAAGTTGGATAAAAGGACCTCGAGGATAGAGAAATAGAGATAAAAAAGAGCAGGAGCTTTGTTCGTTACGCGCTACATTTACGTGCGGTACAAGGTTGGCGAGGTGACGACCGCGACGTGCGAGTCCAAAGCAGAGTTTTTTGTTTTTCTCGTGTGTCCGTGTATACTTTGACTTCTTAAATACTGGTTAACAGACGCCAACAAATTTTAACGAGTCTCGTAATATTATTTTTCTTTCTTTCGTACGAGTTTTACGTTCTAAAAATACGGAAGCTTTTCCGAGTTTAATTATTCGGATGCCTATAAGACTGAAAGACGTACAAATAACGAATAAAATTATTAATACCATTTTTATCATTTCATAATTAAACCAAAAGTTATATGTACATTCCATTGCCTATTAGTAATATCTATTGATAACTAAACGAGGAAATAAACTATTCATTTCAAAAATATGAATCATAACTTTTTCAAATTTCTTCCATTAAATAATATTAAATTATTTTTCGAACTATTGGAAATACGTACGCAAAATTTTCATTATAATGATTCATTGGTGTACGAGAAAAAGTAGCAATTTTATTTACAATCAATAGTTTCTGATCTAAGGCAAAGGTATTAGAAGCAATATTGTCTTTGATCATCGCTTTGAATGTATTGCTGTAAGTAACGAAATATATTACACGACGATCTTTGAAAAGTGCATCATTTCTTCTAAGTATCTTATTTACATTACCCGGTCTTAATTTTTAAACTATAGTTCGTAAAAACAATTCCGCACTAATTATAAAATGGACTCTTACAAGAACGAGCCAATAAGTTTGATAAAATTCTATAATTAGTGTTATCCATTATTATTATTATTATTATTATTATTATTATTATTATTATTATTATTATTATTATTATTATTATTATTATTATTAGATCCCTGATCGTGAAATCTCACTGGATTCAACGACAATCTCTTTGAATATCGAAATACCTAAATACGAGCACCACTACTAAACTTGTATAATATTATCCTGAATTACCCGTCGAATAAACGTTGTTTATTCATTCGCTCTCACCTATCAACGAAATGAGAAGCAAAAACCTTTTCCCACAACGACGTAATAAAGAAAGGTAGTAGTCAATATATATATGCGTAAATATGAAATACCGCTTCTGGCTTCTCCTTTCATAGCGGCATAACTTAGGGAGCGACGTTGACAGAACGTTCGCGTCAACGGATGATATGTACACGCGATTTCACGCTCACGGTGCGCAGCTTTTGCTCGTCTCAGACCCCGACGCGTTAAAACTCCTGAAGCACAGCTATACGGAACGAATATCACCTCACTGGCTAAACATGTAACGCAGTTTAATTAGGCAGGCAGAAGGTGAGGAAAGACGTCGAAAAGTAAGATAGAAAATAGAATAGTGAAAGAGCAAAATTGTGGAATAGTAGTAGAGTTAAGTGTCTGGCTTCATCGCGGTTACGAAAACCGTTTGAAAGTTTGTTGAGATACATTTTTAGAAACTACGTAACTTCATTTTTATAATGAATGGTTAATAAGTAATCGCAACGAATTTTACCTTGGGAAAAAATTGCATTTAGATTATGTTTAACTTAGCGTAACAAGTGTTCTTGATACGGCTTTTCTTCGTATCTTACTGAAAAACTTCTCGTACGAAGAACAATTTATGTATTTTTTCAAAGTAAATTATTTCTCGATTTCCATGGTTAATAGGCTTAGATAAACCTAAGACTGACTTACCATCGATTAAAGTGATGATAAAGCATTTTGATAAAAAATATTTCAGAATGTTTATTACCGTAATGTAGACTCCTAAATGTGAGCGTTTCTGTGTGAATTTTTACAGAGATTTTTTAATATTATTGGTAGAAGTTCATTTGAAATTGTATAATTTTCATAATGCTTTTTATGTGACCTTTTCGTTATTTTTGGAGTAAAATTTTCATTTCGGATGTATTAATTTACATTTCTATGCACATCACTTTCCATTTGTAAGTGAATTAAAATTTTATGCACTGGATCCTACAACGTATTATTAATCATGTATACAATTATTATTGCGAGTGTAAAGTTAAAAGCTTGAGAAAATAAAGTTTGTTTAACCCCTACAGTGGTAAATTATGTGCGCTGCAAATTTATCTAAAATATTAAGTTGACTACTTGATATTTTTAGAAATTAAAAAGATAATCGTATTAGTATTTCATACATACATGTGTATATGTATATTTCTCCACAAAAAACGCTATTCTAATACTTCATTAGTAAGTCTAAAAATAATTAAATAACAATGTACATATAGGTTTCGTTATTCTTAGTTTTATTATATTATGATTTATTGTTTTTAAGAGAAATTAAAAACCTACACTAAGCAATAACACGCAGGTAAAATAGAATAGTAGCTTTCTTTCAATGACAAATGTGGTGTTTCACGTGATAAACCAAAAGCAATTCGGGTGAGACGGCGATATGCGCGTGTTCGATTCTCGGAGATTTCCCGCTTACAGTTTCCTCGGATTCTCCACAACTTCATCAGTGTCGTCATTACAGCCAAAGGCTTTGTTCGATGACAAAATCTCCAAGACGTCCAGGATAGTAGATCAAAAAATATGAAAGGATACGTACACGCGCAGGCATTGAAGGCGACTGTACATGTTACAAATCCGATGCATACTCTCTATAATTTCACATGTGCATATACTAATACCTATATATTTCTTCTTTCGCTAGTACCATCTATCTTTTCCTGGATTTTCATATTTTATGTACTACTTACAATCAGACCGGAACCATAAATATCACGTGCGTGCGGAAGCTAACTTGCCCGCATAGACATTTCCGATACGAAAGATATATACGAATACGATGAACGAAACTATTAAAATAAAGCAAAATAAGTATTTCTTGCATATAACTCACCAAAATTTACGAATTCAATGGAATTAGAATTTCATTAGATATTGATAATTCTAAATTTATTTTCGATCACCATGAAACACAATTAACTGATATCGAAAATATATACAACTGAATTAAGCTAACGATTAATCATAATACTGTACATAGATTCGTTATTCTTATGTTTACTATGCATGGAATCTTTTTAAATAGCTGAAACTGGAATATGCGAATTTAATCCATTGAATGAAAAACAGTGTTTCAATTAATTTAAAAACAATTGATGTTTCTGTTATGTATTTATATTTTTCAGTCTAATTAAATCTAATCTTCTAATGGACTCTAAAATCACGAATAAAAAATATAGCCAGAAATCTAGTTTAAATTATACTTTTTCAATTTTAGCTCCGTTTTCTTCGGGATCCTTATGGTAAAACTGTGTCACATGATATTAATACGTTCTCGCGCAGTTTTGAAACACATTAATTTAATAAGACGTTCCAACTTCTCGAATGAAACTACCATCGGCTGTTGATAGCCAACATGTATCTAATTTTTGTATTCCTCATTCAAAGAAATACTATCTATTTAATTTTGAATTAACCAAAACTAGTAAATAATTGTATTAAGATAGATAGCATTTTATTTTAATATCGTAATAATATATTAAAATCTTGTATTAGTAGTAATTCCATTATTTTAATAAACTTTCATTCCAAGGTTGTTAAATAATATTATGTCCCGTAAGCTGCCTTGAAATTCGTCTCCTAATCCCTGTTCCATATATGATGTATCAATGAACTTACGCAGTTGTCTACAACCGCAAAGAGATGACTAATCGTATCAAACGTTGAATTGACTTTATGCGTATGTAGACGCTTCGTATAGCTAGAACGCATAATCCTTCTAAGTAAATATAATAATTAACTAAGTATCTAATAATTAAGCTTGATTAATATTACGCTATAATATCTACTTATTCTTTAAACCAATTGAACTGAGACTGTTTTATAAAAGAATTGAGATTTTTAATTATAAATTTATCGAGTGTTAAGTATGAGTTCAGCTAGAAAAGAAAATTAAGAAATTTTATGTTTTTATACAAAGCTAAGTATAGGTACATAATCACAAGTTTATGAACATTACAAAATGGACACAGCATTTATTATAACATTGATGTATACCGGTTTTTAATTTGCAATTATTTGCATTAGTCGTTTTTATCGGATGCAATATTTTTGCGCGAACTAAAATACACTTCATTGGATTTAGAAATAATAGCTTAGAAAAGGCTAGTATTGAAATAAAATATCCTTTTAATAATTAAACTTGCTAAAGTCTATAAATTCGACTAATACTGATTTCCAAGTAACGGACTAAGATAACTGTATATTAATGAATTATTGGAAACGTAATAATATATGCTCATTTTATGTACTTATTATACGAAGACATATCTTTGCAAACTACTGTCCTCGTAAATTTAGAAATTCACGAATAATTTTCTAATTCTATTCAAATGCTGTTAATAAATATATATGTATGTGTGTATTATTATATAGGGTAATTTGGAATCATGTGTGCATAATACACTGCTGTTCAAATTCAGAACACGCACCATTTTCCACGTATATTTTTGAAATAACAGCTAATTTCTGAATACATGATTTTAATTGCCTATAAACATATATATTCTAATGGTGTTATTTTAAATCTTACGTTATTACACAAATATTCCTAGCCAATACTCCCAATCCGAAGAGATAATAAGAAGCAAAGTTAGGGACTTATAGCTTTTGTATTCACGTATACTCGATAAAACATAGATACCAAAACATATAAAAATATATATGTGAGCATATCGAAAGAACCGTTATCCAGGAGGCATAGGTGTGCCAATCGACATGCCTGTTTGTCAATGCATGCTGCATGATTACTGTGTAAGATTCATTATAGAGAATGTGTATCACTATTCCCATTCCCTCTGGTAATCACAAAAAAGCAGACTGACAAAAAGTAAACGAGCTGCATCACAAGCAAAAACGTAAAACAATAAAAAGTAGTAAACGTCATCGTGCACCCTGTACACATTTCGCTTTCTGTGTCTCGGACTTGTTTCCCGAGCCCGAATCCATGAGTTTGGAAATCCCTTATTTCATAAAAGTTTGGCGTATTGTCTTTATATTGTCTCTCTAAACAATATAAACGTGCGTGGTCCCCTTCAGCTCAGTTGCCATTTTGCTCGAGATCATACAACTACTGCCCCAAGCGTAAACGATCCCTAACGCCCTCACACATACACGCATGCAAATGCAAACACACGCGAATTAACCTAAAAGTATATACGACCATGCGTTTAATGTGCATTATAATTATAATTTTATAGTTCCTTCTATATTCCCAAGCAGAAACAGTTTAGCCCCCTCCCCCGCCCCAACCCTCGCCAAACATAACTTTGAGTGGGAAAAAGTATGTTACATGGGATATACCTTGTTTTTTCATAAAGGAAAGTAAGTAATGAAATATATACTTTTGTAGAAAATTATTGGTATAGCTTATTTGTCGAAATTCTATTTTGTAACTTCTTAAAGTGTTTATTAAAGGCATTATTTTATACTTCTTGTTTTAAAATATCGGCCCACAACGACGAATAAGAGTAAAATCTATTATTTAACTTTTATTAATACGATTATTCTTATCGTAATTGACTATATAAATTTGGGTTCGTTCAAGGTATGGAATTATGACATTTAAACAAAAGCTTTTTATTTAATGAATTACTCTAAAATAATTGCAAACAATATTAAATAATTCTTTTAAATCTATAATATATTGTAATATCATTTATAGTAACGCAGTATACAATTTTTACAATTGAAAAGTTACTTCGTTTCCAATATTTCACCTGCTTACTTCCCTCTAAAATTGAAGCAGTTTTACCGAAATATAAAAAACTTTATGGATAGAACCGCTTTTAAATACGTGTAAATATGTACATCTGGACTCGCTAAATATGTTAGTCGAGCTTTTACTTCCTACACTTCATGTGGACTTGTTTATTTTAGTTATGGTATTATTATCTTATACATACCACTACTTATACTATTATCTACGAAGCTTTTTATGCATACACATACATGTATATACGCGCGTTGTAAAACTTGCTGCAACACTCGAACCGAAACGATTGATTCGTAAAGTTCGTTGGCTCATGTGTGAACGCGCGGACTCGCGATTCAAGAGATTGATGGGGTCATTTTTTGCTCCCACAACTCAAAGTTATTTCCGACAACAGTAGTTTTCCTGAAACTTTCATTTGAGTGGTTAGGCGATTTGAAAATCACAAAGTTTTCATTAGGACACTGACGTCGGCTCTTGTTTTATGCCCGAAGTCTTGAAACGTCATTTATCCAGCTAAATCAAATTTGTCAACCTAACAAGCAAAGTTTATTGTACATAAAATATATATAAACGTAACTAACAGAAAGTATACGTTACGGCATAACAATATGTATGAGAACCTAAATTCTCAAATCCGTTATGTAAAAAATTTGATTCTAAAAGTAATAAAATTATTACATAAATTTCCATTAGATACGCGTAATACTTACAATATTCAGATAATATTTCATTGACCATTGTTTCTTTACATACGTTTAGGTAAATTAAGACTACAGTACTCGCCTTGTATCGCAAAAATAATATTGGCATTATGACCTCCAATCAAAACGCTTTCATAAGTTTTCGGATAAAGCATGCATGCATTAGATATAGCATGAATGAAAATAATTAAAAAATGTGTAAATTTAAATTAGATTTGAGCATAAGTTATTCGGATAAAATGTAATTATTTGTTCTGGCGTTATATTTAAAAACTTACATTAAAATTTTAATCGCATTGATAACTAAATTTATTCGTTCGAGCTTAATTATGTTTAGTAGATCAACCAGAAACAAATAAGTTTGCGATTAACTCAAAAATTTCAAATTAAATAAAAAATATCATTTCAATAGATTATTAAATTGTATAAAAATGATAATTACCGTTTATAACGTGATAGATTATATACAGCAAAGTAACAGTATTATAAATAAATTTACTTCAGAAATTTAATTTGCACAAAAACTAGAAAATGCGATAAAAGTAATTAAAACAAGCTTTAAAATGTAGCATATTGAAAAAGCTCAAAAAATGAATTCTCAAGGGGTAAGAATAAAAATTTAAGTGTGCATAATAAACTTACTTTTCGCTAAATAAAGGATAAAGCTCTTTTTCCTGCCTCCTGTCTTTATCATCCAACCTTCATCTCGTTTTCATTTCTTTTTCTCTTGCTCGAGTCTCACATATAAAATACATGATCTCGCGAAAAAGGTTGGAAGATTTTTAAAAAATTCAAGTTTGAGCTCCGCAATAGTACCGCGTTTATATGAGCGTTTACAAATCACGGAGAAACAGAGCAATTGTCTCAGGACGCAACTTGTAAGGAAATTAATGTCTGGAATCTAAAGGATAAAAAGAAGAAAAAATTAAGAGAAAAAATAAGAGAAAAAAAGAGATACCGAGACTCCCCTACAAGTTTCAAATGCTTCAAGTTAGCACGTAAAGCTCGTAATATTAATCTACCTTTTTTTCTTCCCTTCATTTTTCCCTCTTTACCGTTCTATCTTACTCATAATTCTTTATAATTGTAATCCTCTGCTGGGCTCTTGTTTTTTGTATCTTTATCTCTGGACGTGTATCTACTTTTGTTTCCTTTTTTATCCTTTTTCAAACACTGCTGATAAGTATGCTCAAAATGAACGGGTATGCTTTATTTGTATAATTTAATAATGAACATTACTTTCAGTTACACGTATTATATATCGTATATCCTTAGTTAGAATTTTATAATGAACTTTCTAGTTACATTGCATATGTTTGTAACAAATAAATTCTATTCTACATTTGCTTTTCGTTTTGTGCCTGCTATTCATCTTCTTTAATAACGTGTGAGAATAAATTAACAGATACGAATTGTTTCTGAATAAGCAAAATTCCTTTTTTCTCCTGGTCGATATTTAAAATATTCACCGAGTTTACAAAAAGTATTTATTATATAACTAATGTGTACTAAGAAAGTATTTTTAAAAAATAAGAAAGCACGATTAAAATTTATAAGAGTAATAAAATAGAAGTATTTTTAAATATTACTTTTGCAAAGCGTGTACGAGTAAACTTGGAATCTCATTTACTGTTGATATCTTATTACACACGTGGACATAATCGAAAAATCTTCAAATCTTAAGCGTATGTTGACCATTGCTAAGACCATTACTAAAACCAAAACTACTTTGCAAAGTTACATTTTTTTATAAAGAAAATCACTCCTACCACAAATTTTCTCTGATAATTAACGTATCTATTTAAAACTCTATAAAAATCAAGTTCTTTTAAAATTACAACGACAAATTCTACATAAAAAAGTTAAGCAGATATTCGTCACCCAGAATTTCCCTTTACCCCATCCGTATTTATCAGCCATACAACAATTCCATCGTTCTTCCGTAAACCCAGCAAGCTCCACTTTCTCTTACCTCTATACGACCTTCACGAAAACGATATGCGGAGCTGGAAAATGATCGTAAGTGCCGATAAAAGGACTCGTAAGAATTAGTGTCCAACGACTTTTCTCGGCCTCATATATACTGGGATTTAGCTCCAAAAACCTCGCGTGTAAATAATGCCGTTGCTAAGTGCGCATGCGCCTATATTATAACAAATTGCACAAGAGGAGACGTAAAATCAGCTTTCCCGCTTAAGTAGTTGGGAGCTGTTACTCGTTTTTCAAGGTTCTTCGAAAACTTCCAGAGACGCTGTTCTCCTTTATATGCCATAAAGGTTCGCCTTTATAAGGCAAATGAGAAATATTTTTCTTTCAACATTATCCCTTTATTTGATTAATTTCGGGTTTTGTAGCTTTCACGAGATATCGGCAATAATTAAAATTCCTACTTACTCTGAAGCGAAAATGAAATTTGATTATAATCTTGGAAATTATCTAACTGCGGCAAAAAATTATCCTCGAAGATACATTTGAGCTTTTCCAAATATTTTAATGACTCAATCAGATGAATTAGCTAATAAATATAACGAGTTAATAAAATTAATTAAAACAAATTCTTTAAGTGCTCGTTTAGACTTGTTATACTTTCTAAAAAGACCAATAGCCTAATAATAACCTAAAAAACAAATTCTAACGTACGTTAATTAATATTATATATAAGAAATATATTCGTTGAAATTTTCGAAAAATAATTTGATATACGTTAAATTAAAATACAATTTATATGACGTACGAATCAATCGTATTATCGAGTATATTTTCTTAAGTTATTTTTCTTTGCAAGTAGCTTTACAAAGTCCTTTACGTTTTCATTTACATATTTGTAATTCGGTTATGTTATAAATGTCCACTTACAAACAAATGCTTATTTTTCTTCTTTTATACTAAAACTCTTCTCATAAAGAGCATATTAAAAAAAAACAAAAAAGCAAAAATCCAAAGCAATATCGAAGGAATTCCTATAACAATTCCTACACAAATACATGTATACTCACACATGCACACAAGTGTTAGCGCGCGCGTGTGTGTGTGGGGGGGGGTGGGTGTTTATTTACGAGTGTGTGTGTGCGCGCGTGTGTGCGCGAGCATGCCTGCATGTACTTATGTATGAATCACGTATGTACTTATGTATGAATGTACGTATGTATTTATTTATGAATGTACGTATGTATTTATGTATGAATGTACGTATGTGTGGTGTACGTCGTATACGTGGGTGGACATATGGGTGCGTATGTATTATATATTTATTATATATGTATACTCTCGACATCACGTTACACATACAATGCCAAGTTGTAATTTCAACTCCTTCTTTTTATTTATTATTAAACGAATTTCTACAACACCTTGTGATAAAAGACTCAACTTTCACTTGGCTTTCGATGTGTTTTTTCGGGTTTAGCAGTAGAATATAGGTGTATGCAAGGAGTTGAGAGCGGTATAGAATACATGCGAATGATTCAGAGTAAATGAAAAAGTACATGTAAAGTAAAATAGTAGAAAATTGACGATCTCTTTGAGACACTCCGAACATATCCATTTAGATGTTGTAATTTTCTTTCTTTAAATCAAAATGAAAATTGGTACTGGATACAATCATTTCTTACGTCTATATATTTTTTAATGCATACGAATCGTTTAGCGATTTTTCTTATTTCTTCGTGAATTACTCAGAATTGACTCTTTTAAATAATGTAACAACGCTGCCTTTGCATTTTCGTACACATATTTTTATATTTTTAATAGGGCATAAGATTGTAATAATTTTTAATGAATTGACATTTGAAGTCTGCACTCTTTAACGAAATTGTTAATGACTGTTGCATATGCTTCAAAATAATATTTATAATCAATAAATCGAAACTAATACAAACTAATAAACTCTACAATTGTCATCATATTTTATAAAATCAAGATTTGTAAATTGAAGGCCCTTGTTTGTGTAGGAGCTTAGATTTAATTGAGTTTACAAAATTCGCCGGTCCTTTATAAGCAACTCAAAGTAGAATCTTTTCTGGAAATTTTATTTGAAAAAGATTATTCGATCAAAGGAGTTAAATATTGTACTCTTCAATTTAATATATTATTAAAAATAAAATTGGAATTTTAAGAAACAGTATTTTATAAATAGTAAAGACAATATGGAATAAAGCAACCCAAATTTCTTTGTGTTGCTATTTAGTCGATTGTGTCATTAGAATTACTAGAAAAATATTCAGTTAAGAAACGAAAAATCTCCATACCGATTTTCAACTGAGAATGATATATAATCGGTGTGTCTTGAAAAGTCGTATCTATACATTAAAACTAAGACCTTTCATTAACGTACATCCTTATTTTCTTGCAAATTGCCACTGCGCGTACAGGACTTCACTCTGGATTTTTACTTCCGGCAATTCTGGACGGATCCGCGACTGGCTTTCAAAAAACGACCAGGCGTCGAGATCCTGAGCGTCGGCTCGGAGTTCATCAAGAACATCTGGGTGCCGGACACGTTCTTCGTCAACGAGAAGCAGTCGTACTTCCATGTCGCCACCACGAGCAACGAGTTCATCCGCATACATCACAGCGGCAGCATCACGCGAAGTATACGGTAAGTTCGCGCAATTTGTGAATTTCATGTTCTTCCTTTTTTCCCTTACAACTTTTCGCGAAGATGTTTACTACCAAAAGTTTTACGAAATCTTATATATTGTCATTACGTTATGTGTATTTCGTACACTTTGAAATTTTTATGATCGCATTCCGAAATCTCGTTAAAAAGTTTTACCCTCTTCAAGTAGATTTCTCATTGTAATTAAAATAAAAGTACATTCTACTTTTGAAATAATTATATTTACGCAATAATCAGCACTTGAAAAGAAAATACTTTTCCCAAAAATTGAACTGTTGCACTATGTAATAATGTACTTTTCACTTGAATATTTTACTTTACATAATTAGAAGATGAAAATTACAATTTCGTTTCATTAATATTTGATTTCTTTAATTTATCCAGGATGATAAATTATCTTTATAATGATGTATAATGTAAAAATAATACGAGGTAATTACATTTAAAATCATATTCAAATTAACTAGACAGCGAATAAATGGCTCGTTGATGTGAAATAAATTATTCATTTGTCATATAACTATGGAATCCTTTAACCAATTATGCAATTGATACCTCGTTTAGAAATCAATCTTATAATCTGTATCATATAATCTTCTGAATGATATAATGTAAATAAAGCAAAATATTAAACAATGAAATTACCCAACAAGCATATAACTATATAAAACAATATGCAAACTTTTTATTGAATACTACATATAGTAAATGAAAATCATTATCCAACACGATCGAAGAACAGGAAAATTTTATTTTCTACAATATTTAATAATTAAATGTTTAAATATGGATAAAAAAATGTACGATTGTAAGAACAATTCACGTTATTTGACTATGGAGTATATTATACTGAGTAACAAAAAGCAAGCTTAAAATCATGCCGTTATATCATAAATAATTATCTCAATTCCCATGCAACGTTGAATTATTTCATCAAATATTGCCGAATAAACAAAGTTAGTTTTTGAACAAAAACTAACAAGAATTCGATAAAAAGCCACAGTTCCGTATTCCATCCGCAGTGCTGCCTATATTAACCGACCTGTACTCTACAAAAATACATAAACCAAATGAAAATCGCGCGCAAAAAGACAAGTACTACTATTCTCCCGTTCGAGGTTCTAGAATATCCATTTTTCGATGATCCCTGCTTTCGCCAATCGGACGATGAAAATGTCTATGTCTGCTATTCGTTACGAGCAAAATAGAGAGAGAGAAAACAAGTTCACAATCTCTCTGCCGTCGTTTACCTAATGCTCTCTATTTTTTTCGAAAACTACTTTTGCTCGATCACGTCTGCATCGGCCGCGTAAAGATAACCAAACCAATCAATCTCTCTAACTGCTATCGAACGGCTGTCACGAAACTGCAGCAAATTGTGGAGAGGTAACACGGGAAAGCGCACGAGGGTGAGGGTGAGAACGCGAATGAGAATATAGAGAATGACCAATGGAATGATGAGGGAGTAAAATGTAAGAATAGAAAAGTGTTTGAAGAAATCAGCGATAGAAAAGGGCGATGTTTGGGGAATAACAAAGCGTAAGCGTAACTGTATGAAAAATTAAATCTCCATAGACATGTTATGTTATTTTTATACGTAAACCTCCATGACACGCAATTTATGTGCTTTCAATTATATATATATATATATGTATGTATATACATCAAAATTTATTATCCCTTGAATATTAAAGTTTTCAAATTGTAGATACCGATAAAACCAACAATTTTTTAAACCAACAACATGTTATTGTCGACGTTCTTTTTCAAATAAATTATATTGCACGATATTTTATTTCCTTTGTTCTACTAGGAAAAATTTATAAATTAAAACTGGTCATAAGTGATAAATGTCTTTGAAAGTTTCAAAAGAAATTTGACATAAATTAAAAAATACTAAAAATTTATGGTATACTCTAAATTTATAAATATGTTTAATATCAATAGGAAACATCCATATATTAAATAAATTCAAATTAAATAGCTAATTATTAAATAAAATCTATTAATGTTTAAAGTAACTTGAAGTAAAATGTAGAAAAAATTGTTGTTTAATGAACTATTTAATTGATTTTAACTATTTAACGAAAATTTCCAGGATGGTTATTTTTAATAATTTTTTTAAAATTAAAAATTTTGAAAAATCAGTTCACTCTTTCTCAAACTTTGTTTATATATCAATATACAACTTGAATGTTGTTTTTGTATGTACCATTATAATAAATTTTAATTAACTTTTCTATAAACGAAAACATTTTTAACATAAACTCATCGTGAATGTCTTTTTATCTTAATAAATGTATTTATGTTTGCTATCTTGCTATCTGTACACAATATACTATTTGAATACATAAAATGAAGCAAACATTTTTTCTCTAATATTTTTGGAAAAAGTGCTCAACTGTCAAATAGAAGTTTGTTTCAAATAAGCAGATATAATGAAATAGAACATTGAATGAAACAGATACATAAACATAAGTAATTAAAGAAATTCATTTATTTAGACTCAAAAATATCTGATCATCGATCATAATGTTTATCATTGCAAGCTTTATTTGTCAATCTTCTCTTTGTCTCTGCAGCTTTATGCGTAAACTCTCACTTCGTTATAATCACATATCGATATACAAACGTGTAATAAATATCTTGGATATTTTACGAGCGAATTTTACGCCAAAAGTATAAGGTTCGTTTGTGAAACCGTTGATGAAAAATTGATAAGTATTTGTTTATCCATCATAGCAGTTGAATCACAGATTTATAGTAGGAAGAAAAACAGAAATGAAAAAATGAATTTTATCAATCGAAACACGTCAAGTCGAACAGAATCGTTTTATCATCGACAAAATTATCGATTAAGATTGATTGAACATTCCATCAAAAGAATTTTACAAGCAATTTCAATTTTTAATGCAAGAATTCATAATTTGAAAAGCATCGATAATAATATAATGATATAATATAATGTAATTACAAACTATTACAAATAAACACCGGTCCTTACTTGCTTTGAAATATACAAATTGAAAAACTACTTATTGATGAATAATATAGCTTATTTAAAACCAAAAGATAGGCATTTTATAAAGCGATAGAAATATGCAAATGTAATTCAGGAAAAGAAAGCATAATATATTTAACATAAAGAAAAAGAATAAATTGTATGCATATATTCGAAAAAGACGAATTAAACGCGTTGTATATTCTATAAAATATATCGCACCATAGGCCATTATAAAACGTATTTGTTGAAAATATAGTACATACTAGCTTGATCATTGAAATTGTTCCCCCAGCATTGAATATAAAAACGTTTTCAGTATTCAAAATAAAATTTTCGAAAATTTCTCTATTTTTTTCAACTTTATATCAACGTGTCGACTTGTAGAACACGTACACCAAAAACTCGGCATACTAATGCATGCTAGCTAATATTTAATAATCTCTCTATGTCAACAAAACTTCTGGTTACAAAATATTTTGCGAAATTTCCCGGACACGTCCTCTCAAAATGTCACAGTCATTGCTTGTCGTAGGAGCGTAAAACGTGCCACACTTCTGTGATATATGTATTACCGTGGAAATGTATCACGAAAACAAGAAAGACAGAAAGTACAATTACAAGTGCATTTACCATAAACGTTCTCGTAAAGTTAAAGTTAAAGTTAAAGTTTCGGTTTCTACATGCACGTTACGTTTTAAATTTCTCTAGCTTTACTTCCTTCCTGCATCGCACAATACGAAGAAGCAGTTGACAGTATGTGGTGTGATTATATCGATGTGGTGTGGATTATCGTAATATTTTTTATGCATATAATATGTTGCCAAGTGTGACTCACGATATACAAAATAACAAAAAAGTTTGGAAATTTAATTAGGATTTAAGAATAATGCTTCGCGAAAACTAAACTATTCTGGACCATTTGATAATAATTGAAGCAATTTGGATGTTCTAAAGCAATGATTCAAAAGCAAGCTAAAGCCGCTGTTGGTCATTAAAACTTTAAATGACACCACTTACTTTACGATAAATAATAAGAGAAATATTAGTTTTTCAACGGAAGAGCAGCTACAATTTAGAATGGATGCAATTGTACCCTGGAGTTCCATTTCATCAACGATCGCAATTTCTGCAGGAGTGCGAGCTACTATTACTCAGAGACCCTCGGAAGAGGCTGCCACTTTCGAAAGTTTCGGCCTCCTATGCGAATTCCTCGCCGACACTTCTGCGCGACCTCCTCCCGGGTATTCCCGTATTAAAGCTCCAACTATATTCAAAAGCTATGCATACGAAGTCAGCGAAGAGCTTCTCCAAGGGACTGTTCTCTTAGCCGCCGTGGCCGAATAACGAATTTCTGCTGTTTTTTCTGGTTTCGTGGACCAAATCTGCAAGACCATTATTTACTTTTTTCGTCAATGAAATGCGCGACACTTTAGCAGCCACGGCCACACCTCACCCACTTCGCTAATCGTAACTTTACCGCGAAACCACATGTGTATATGGATTGGTTGGATAGTGGATAAAGGAAAGAAATATCAAGCCTCTGTTTGCCCCTGTAAAACCTTGTTCTTTTTTCTTTTATTCAAATAGCCATCTATCATAGATGCAACTGTGCGATAATTTTGGCAGTGTACGTTCTCAAGCCTTTATACAATGAAACTCGAGCCATATATTGCGAAGCATCAATGATTACTACATTCGTTACAATAAAATCTCAACATTCTTTTCAAAATTCAGAATTTTTATACTTCCGCACTATACTGAAACTAACGCTACTATGGAAGATCGAGGTTTCCCACATCAATTGTAAGATGAATTTACGATGCTTATACAGACTTGGGAACATTAGGATCATTGTTTCAAATACATAATTATTTACTTAAATAACGTGAATTGTGTAATATCATCAAATATTAACTTTGAATTATGTTATACCGGATTAAATTATAAGAAAAATCCATGTAATTTCGTATTCAAACTTTCCATTTATTAAAATGGAACCACTTTAAAATATATTAAAAATAATTCATTTTTAAAAAAGTTTTCGAATATGATAATATTATGAAAATAATAATAATAAAATTGTGTATAAAATGAATCGCAGGAGCTCACAGAAGTAGTAACACAAAATATAAGTTAATTATTTAGAACAAGATTAAATCAAGAGAAACAGTAATTTGTTAATACTAAAATTAATACTAAAACTTTACTTAAAAAGATTTATAAGTAATTGTTACAAAGTTGATGATTTTATCAAAAGTAATATGGGTTAAGGTATCCGTCACAAGCAGTTTTTGCGAAAGTTCCTTGTACATTCCTCGTGGAAATTGACTTTCGCTAAAATTGGATGGAAGTAAATTTCCATGGAAAATTGATAAAATCCCTTCACTCCATACTTTAGTTAACGTTTATAATGAATAATAAAAAATATAAAAACTTAGATTTTTACATGAAGGCTGGTGCAAGTAGATTTGAATATATTTTTTAATCCGTTAGCATAACTACGTGGTACACGAAATATGTAAAAATTCACTTTTTTTCAAAATTATGTCTTTAAATTCCAAATCTAATTTAAAAAATTTGTCATTTTAAGATACACGTACTTATTTCTCTCCCTTTTCATTATGAAATTAAATATATTACTAATAATACTATTCAAATGATTATTACACGCTCTATTTAATTTAAAAGCAGATGAGGTTCTAGAAAATTTCATTCTTATAAAGTTCAAACTTACGAGTTACCCAAATCAAGTTTCTATTTCTTCCTTGCAAAGCGAGAACTTGATTGCTCCGAAGGAAGAGAAATAAATAAATGTTTGAAAGGGGAATTTTATTGCGCAAGAGGGCCATACAAATTCGAATTGTATGATTCTATCCCTTTCACCGATGCACGACGTTCATTTTCTCTTTCTCGGTCTCTCTATTCGGTCGGTTGCGGTAAGGCTGACGTGCTCCGCATATTCGTCCTCGATGCGACGTGTCATCCGGAAGAACGCGAACACAGTGGCATTGCTCGCTCGTCCGTGTAAGATAATTGATCCGAATCCTCCAAGGAGACATTACGTCGATTGATTCGATGGCTGTCTCTAGCACGCAAACCATTTCGATACATTATGCACGTGCATTACGGATTACAAGGACCTGCATTTATTGGGAAAATTGCATGCAGCTAATTTATAAAATTGCTAATTTCTCGTCAATGACTAGAGGGAATCAAACAATGAATTAGAATAGTATAGCCTCTAATTTTAAATCAATAAAATTCTTTACGGCAATTTGATATTACGCTCTGTACGTATCTCTTTATGTTCCATGTGCTCGTAAAAGATTATATTATTACCAATGTATTGAAACCACATAAAGTACCACATTTTCAGTTGGAATTTATTATTAGAAATAAGGACAAGACTTTGACTACTTTTCAAAACGTATGCAAATTATAAATATTCAAATTTTAATATCAATCTCACATACCATTGAAAATAATATAAGCGGATTTTTGTTACAATAGTTTTCAAATAAAATCGATACAAATCCATAATTTTATTTTAAATGTATCTGCCCTGCTATTTAATGATCTTTAACAAAATTGAATTTACTGTATAAGTCTATTATTTTAATGTAAATTAAATTATATTTTCATTTCTATGAATAATTTTGATAAATATATAGGAATTTGGTTGAAGATAAATTTGTTTAATAAATAAAAGAAACTGACGATAAGGAATTGAATCGATCGAGCTTAAATTTAATATACCGCCTCTCCTATAAGAAAAATGAATAATATGTAGTAATGTTTTCTCATTTATTTCTTTTATTAATTATTTCTTTTTTTATTTCGATGAATTGCTCGTATTGGAATTAATGATTCTGTTAAGCTACAATATATATAAATTTTAATGACAAACAAGTGAAATAAAAGAATTAAATAATAAAAATTATTCAGTAACGTAGATTATTCATTATTCGCGAATTAAATTCCATTCAATTTTGTAACTCGATCGAGTAATAATTTCTCATTAATGTTTCGCCACTATCTTTAAATAAGTCGCTATTAGTTTAAGTTTACATAATAAAATATATCACGCTGATTGCTCAACGTTTCTCATCGCTAACAAACGCCAACTTCTTCAACGAGATAATAATAGTATTAATATTCATTTTATAACTCGGTGTACAATTTAAATAAAAATTCTATTATACTTTATTTTATTTTCAATTAAGCGCCGATCTTCGATCATATATCAAGTGTATTTTTTTATAAAGTTAAGTAAAATTCTTAGCAGCTGCATAAAAGATTTAAAAGAAAAATTAGCAATACTGTATTCTAAGTACACAGAAATACAAACCTTATCAAACAAGGAATAACTTCCAAAGATGGCATATCGCTTCAGTAAGTACAAGCTTTCAGCAGAAATAATTTTAACAAGCTATAATACGCGTTATCCCTGGCTATGATCTAAATGCCTAACAGGTATCTCACTACTCGCTGCGATACGCGCATGTGAAAGTTTGCGAACGAGTGCAAGAGCGTATGTACTCGTATACGAACGCGTGGGTACATTTAGTTGGCTCGTTAAATCTGCCAAGTCGGGTGGCACTTTATGAATCCATTCAATTGGAACATTGTCTGCGATATCGACAGTGATGGTGCTTGATTTTTAAACGGATATGTTGTTTTATTCGCTCTCGCTATCTAGCTTAATATATTGAGCGGGGCAATTATCACCAAAAGTATTGAAAAGCTCACTCTTCATCAAGTTGATTTCTAAAGTTTGTAAAGTGAAAATCTATTTTTTTTTTAGTCAAAATACTCGTTTTTCGTAAATATTCGAATATACTATACTTTATTCGACACAAATAGAATAATGACTGCTAATCATCTATTAAGAGTATTCTAATAAAAAGTTGTCGTCTTTATTAAAAGTAAGATTCGCAATAGTTATAAAATGGAGTTTTGCGTGAATTATTAATCAAATGTTTTTCTTTCATTGTGATCATATCGAGTCCTACAACTTATAAGCGGTGGTAAAAAGCAAAGACATTATCATATTCAAACATTCATACGTGCGGCATAAAATTTATCGATTCATATTCGTACAATTCATAATATTCACATAAAATAGTTGAGTTTTAGCAGCACACTATGAGAAATTCAAAGAGAAATCGTGAGATTTCACACGAGTGGTACTTAACCTCTTTTAGCATATCTCTTCTTTACGTTATTTCCTGCAATTTTTCCGAAGCCACTCGTGTGCTCTTTCTCTTGTACACATGCGACTTTACTCGTATATGCAGACCGCAAACTTACATACTATTTGAAATACAAAATTGAAATATTAGTTTTGAGTGTCGCTTAATACGGGAAGAGAAAGTATAAAAGGACGCACAAAAGGGAAGAATCATAGTTACTAAAGCGACGAATATACATCCATGAGATGAGAGACGCGATACTAGCAAAGCGGATGAGCGTAGACCGGTAACAAGATTATCAGTTTCCTGGAGAAAATGACCTCGTGTTACGCAGTTTAATCGACCTTAACGACATACTTGTACTCAATGAATATTTATTACATTTCGAATCACGAAACGTGAGTTTGTGCGGAGTATGGCTCAACGAACGAGAGAACGAGCGAATAAAATAATGAAACAGTGGAACTGGGTGGTAAAATGAAAATGGAATGAGTAAGTTTATATTAATTAACCACCTGGTTATTACAATGTACATTCGTTATTGTTACAAAGTATTGATTGAGTCGAGTTAAGTTAAAAGATATTTTTCTCATATACCTAATCCAATAGAATGAATGCTACACTGGACATAATTTTCAATCGAATCACCTTTAAAATTAAGTGTGTGTGTGTGTGTGTGTGTGTGTGTGTGTGTGTGTGTGTGTGTGTGTGTGTGTGTGGTGCGTAACATTTGTATACGACAAATTGAAATTTAAATAATTTTTACATTTAAGTTTAAAAATGACATTTATCTAAAAAAGATCCAAGTAACTCAAAATTCATAAATAAGGTTAGTGGATTATTTTCAATTGCACATAGATAACACTTGCACTTAACTTATATGCCAACATTCATCCTTAATACCAGATTTTTTGTAAATAAAAACAAAACATTCTTTGCTGAATGCTGTAGTATTCATAAAAACACAAAGAAAAAGTCCATTTTTATATATTATTACACAACTGTAACATTCGTACTTTTCTCGCGACCGTTATGAGATCATTATGCATTTTTAAGGCGAGATTTTATAAGTTTCCACTCGTTATTTCTTCTTGATTTATTCTCTTTCGCGTGACTCCTTGTATTTTATACTACGATTGCCATCACGATTATTTCCCTTTAAACTTTTTTCTTAAAAAATGTGGTGTCAGCGATCGATTTTCTCTGAGACGACTAAATTTTTCATCGATGAACATATCATTGTTAATAATATTGAATTTATAAAAATTCGTAATATTTGAATTGTAGTTTCAATCTAAACCTATCACATTTCAATATCTAAACCTATAAACTTGCACAAGGTTTAATTCAGAGACAAGAATAATATTATTATAAAACTTCAAGTATATTTATATATTATCTTTAAAATATAAGATCAAAAGGTAACATACAAAATCAGAAACCGTAATCTGTAATGCATAAGTACGTTTATAATTTGAAAAAATAAATTTTATTGTTAGTTTTATAGCGTTACAAATTTTTATGCCTAACAATTAAAAAATTTTAGGTTTATTAGAAACATAGAATAAAACGATTTGTATAATCAAACATATAATCGGATATTCTCTTAATATATTCTAAAGCTGCATTGTAAATTTGAATATAATAAGAGTGAAAATATAACTATAATATATGCAAATATATAACGTGAGTACTTCAGATACATTAATATTAATAATATTAATTGAAATTAATTTGGAAAATTCAAGTATTAAAAAATGAGAGTTTATTTCCAAGCATTTGTTCAATTTTTTGCTTTTTGTTTTTTTCACAACTTTTTCACAACTTTGAGTAAGAACTTGGTATTTAATTTAAAAACCTTTTTTAATCTTCTTTTTAGATCTTACTAATGATATATAATAGTCAAGTAATTCCAAAAGTATTGCAACATAAAAGTTAGGGTAAAATATATAAACTGTAAAACTTTAAGTATAGATGAATTAAAAATAACAAATAATAAAAGACTTTTTAAAGCAAAAAATATAATTCTATTATTATTAAATACAAAAAGTCATATACAATTTTTATGTGAAATAATTCTAACATTAATTCATTAAGTATGAGATTTATAGTAAAATTTGGATCATAAAAATAAATAATATAAGTGTATATGTAATTATACGTAATATGTATGTTATTAAACATAGTATTTTTACGCTTCGTTGCCAAACAATAATACGTATAAATGTAAAAATTCATATTATTATTCTTATAAGAATATTAGCGTTATATTTTAAGAAATTCCAACAGTTCCTTTACAACTTATTTTATACCGTAAACTTTTGTTATTTTATGAATAGAATCTGAAAAGTCTTGTTATGTAATATTTTTATTCTATACTATTACTTTTATACATAGAAAAGGACAATGATAGAATATGAATATTTGCGTATACTGAGAACTTTTTCCTTACTAAATTAAATAGAAAATTCTAAAATCTGAGAAGATAAATTTTGATTCTGAATAAAACTATGCACAGCGTAAAAGTATAAAAATGTAATTATAATTTTAAATATATAATTTGATAATTTAAATATATTTTCTACATTTGAATGCTCTTATTTCTGAGATTTAAGATTATTTCGAAAATAGTAAATGTAAAGTAAAAATTAATAAAGTTGAATAATAGTTTTTTTTAAACGATGATTAAAATTAAAATTTATTTGATTTTAAAGTATTTTCCTTTCTTAAATTTAGCTTCTTTAACACCTCAATGGCCAATTCAATAATAACACTGCAATTATACTCAACAGTATTGCTAGTCGGTAAAAATAGCTTCGTACAACAATTACTCGATCGAGAGAGAAAAAAATAAAGAGAAATCCAACGATGGTTAACGCATTTCCTCGACTTCCCCGAAGAACACGAAAAAGAACGATTCACAGGGCAATCGACACAGTCCTGGTAAAACTCGCGTGCGACAACTCCGTTACCTCCGAGACTCCGTCGAAACGTCCGCCGTTTCCCCGTGAGAGAAAGTGTGTACCGTTAAGGGAAAGACGAGGCCGAAAAAAGGAGAGTGATTTTTTCGCGCTCGTAAAGTGGGAGAGTGCCGAGGCAATCGCTGAGGGAATTCGTGCTCCCAATCGCAAATGATTCTCGCTTTTCATTTTTCGCGAGGAAACTTGAAACTTGACTCGCGAGACGAGTGGCAATAAAATTTTGCACTCGCGCGAGACTAGCGTTGGTACGTGGTTCGTAATAGTAAGAGCATGGATACGAAGCGATATATAAAATTATTCGATTGGGAAATAAAAAGACTTTTAATTGAGACTTTAAAATTTTATATGCGCTTCTGATTCTACTTTGTTCAAAATACTGGTGTGGTCTCGAAGTTCCGGTAAGGTGTCGAAAATAAATATTAAAGGTTCTAGTGTTTGTCATGAGAAAGAGAATTCAGAAGCGTATTTTTCCATGAATTAAATTTGTAATATATATGAAATAAAAATTCGGAGCTCGGTATAATCAGTTTGTCAGCAACCGTGTTACCCAAATACAAAATATATTAATCACCTGTATTATAAATTAGAAAATGAATTTTATTAAATGAAAATATTATCTGGTTCCTAATTCGTTGTATCGAATAATTTTACAATTTTACTTTCAAAATTCCAATCAAAGTATAACTTGCTTCAAGGGAATACACTAAAGAAAACTTTTTCTTTTTTCTCAAAGTACCTTGTTTATGACTTTTATCGCGTGCTAAATAGAATCTTGTATCACAAAATAATAATATCACAATAATAATTACTTCTTTCACTTCTTTATATTCACGTTCGGAAATGAAACCAAAGAAGATAGACAGTCGGTGGATAAATAACAGTAAACAATAAGCAATGCCTGGCTGTTTCAGGCAGGCATTGCTTCCTGTTCGCGACGGAAGTCGTCGATTGGCATTGACGGCGAAAGTCGAGAAAGACGCGGTGCACGAGCGAAGAGAGGCGCTTCGGAAACGGTCGTTTTTCGTCGTCTCACACTGGCGCTCGAAGCATAAAGAGCGTCGCGACGCTCCTCCGACTCCCTTATGCGTGCGCGAGGTGTCACAGAGAAAGAGAGAGAAAATTTGAAATGCGCGGAGGAATGACCCGAAGCGTGCAAACCTTCAAGTGGACTGGGAATTACTTACGGGATATCTTTCTTAATTTTAAGTAAATTCGAAAAAGTGCTGTTAAATATTTAAAGAGGAAGGACTCAAATGGAAAAATTAAAAAACCAAGCGAATGATATACCGAAACAATGATATTTCTTAACGAACAGACAATTTTAATACTATCCTTAAGTAATTTTAAATTAATAAATTTAATAAAACACCCTAAACAAGGCTTACTAGAACTCAATGTATGTATAAAAGTAATATTACGTTTTAATGAAATAGGTAAAATGTTTGATGGACATCATTTTATAAACTAAACATTTCACATTTCACATAATTATGTCAGTAATTTCATGGTTGAAAACTCAAAATCTTCGTTAATTTCCTCGCGTTCTTTCAAGAACTCTGTGTATAAGCTTCTCAAGTATTCCCGGCTAAAGCTCAGTACAAGTACGATTAAATTATAGATGTGCAATCTAAATTCTTAAACGCAACTTAAATCCTTAGAAGTGGAATGTCCGATATACTTGAATATTTACTGCTGCTTTACGTATGTAGTACGTACGTATAAAGTATTTATACTTAAGCCTATGACATAAACATTTTGCTCTAAATATTGTACAAACGGAAAAAGTATATTACAAGAGATTAATGTTAAATCATCAAAAATATCAGTAGGAAGAGCGTATCGGATTAATCTCGGAAAATTGTATGTCTCGTATAAAACAATTTTTAAGTTCGTTGTAATATCGAGTATTTTCTGCACGCGTCTTGAAAAGGTACACTAATCTCAGTGACCGGTACTATGATGTCCCGACGATATTCAATTTTTCGAAAAAACGAAATTAATGAAAATAATTAATCAGAAAAGTCAAATGATGAAATATTAAGAAAGACAGAAACAACAGCAGCCGCAAATCGCTCGATTGGAGCGTTCGAATCAAGACCTCAAATCGTTACTGATTACGACATCGACCAGAAATACCGGATATAACTGACTAGCCCACAAATCGAGACCACTTTACACCATCGACGAAACTCAATCTTGATTGCACTGGCCGGTTTACTCTTATTTTCAAACCGTTGCTGTCGCTCCTCCATATTACTATATTGTTGTTTGCCCTTTAGTTTTGTTTTATCTCAATTTCATTTACTCAATCGATGGAATTTACTGACTTTTTGAAACGTTTATTTGCTGACCGTTCAAAGTTCGAAAAATCATTTATTCAAATTAAAAAATTCTCTTTGTTCTTTACCTTCAACTTTAGCTTTATTTTAACATTATCATGTGAAAAAACTTGACTTATGGGAAGCTTTCATATCTATCAACCATATCTCAAAAATATCCATATTCCGAATCTATTTTATTTAAAAAAAAGAGTGTTTTTTCAAATAAATTTTATTCTTTCCTTATAAGCGCTCAATATCGATGAATTCATAATTCCCGGATTTATTATCATCATATAGAAAATAATCGAATTATTGCTATTTCTAAACTTATGTACAATACATTGGTGAAAAACGTCGTATTTTTAATTTCATAGTAAAATAAACATCTTGTACTCAATGATGAAACATACTTAGGTTGTCAAAGTATGTACTTTATCGTATTCAAGATTTCTTCTTATTAAAATTATTTTTACAAAATTCAATTGATTCATTGAGATAACGGCTTCTAAAAATAAACGTATTCGTTGAGCATTAAGTATTTTTGGAATTAACAATTCATTTGGTAAATTTATATGTAAATATCAAGATCATTTATAAAGACTTATTGTACCTTTTATATTTTTTCCGTGTAAAATATCAAATTTTTTAAAACTAAAACTGTACCAATAAGCGGAAAATATTAAGTAAAAAGTTTCTGAAATATGATGATTAAACGTACTATTCGTCGCACATTATTCACAGTCAAATACGGTGAACTTATTCACGGCGAACTCATCGTCTAGAATTTGCATCTAATCTTCAGCCTAATTTTCTTTGTGAAAAATAATTTTGTAACATTATTATTGGTGGTCTTTGAGGTTTTAAGATTCGTCTGTGCAAAGAAATGAAAAATAGCGCGTGCTTGCTAACCAGAGATGCACGAAATGAATTATGCAAAGAAAAGTTATACATTAATTTGAAGCTGCGCATTGTGAGACTACAATTGTACTAAAATAAGGTTACAGAGCTGAAATAAGGAAACAGAATGCAAATTTTCTATAAAAGGAAGAACAATATCTGTGTATTTCATAACTGACGGGAGAAATACTATTACGTTAACCATCTATCAACTTCTTGCTTAACTTTTAAAATTTTGCGACGCAATCCTTTTTCGTAAATTTGTATGTTTAATTATAGTGACAGATATCTCTTATACATTATTTCCATCGCAATTTAAAATAATCATTTTCAATTACTATTTTTATCTAACTTCCTGTTACTTATACTTTTCGATTAAATAAACGACCTGAAAAAATAATATTATTTAATACCATTTATACATAACTGTCATCTTCGCCACAAAAAAGATTAAATATACGTGATAAATATTACTCTGATATGTCCATTTGTTCAGTGCATATAAACAAACATATAATATATTCGTTACAAATATATTATAAAACTGTAATATGTACTGATTATCGTAATTTTTACTGTAGATTTCCTCTTCGTGTCAATTTAAAATTTATGATTGCAACATAACACCCATTCAACAAAATTCCTTTCATAAAGTGCTAAACCAAGTAAAATTATTTTAAAAATTATTCTAGTAATAAAAAAAAAATTTAATAGCTATTCGATAATTGTATCAAGTATTTGACAGTAAAAGGACTATTCGACTTTTCTTTTAAAACCCACATTCTAACTGATAATTCTACCAGTATAGATTGAATAAACTTTTATGACATTTATTGCGAGTACTTACAATAAATGTTTATGATCTCTTGACCTGTACTTTAAATTTTATAGATTTATCTTCAGGTATAATCTCCTTGGACTAGACGCACTCGTTTCAAAAAAAAATCTTCCAAAAGAAAATCACGTACTAGAGTAAAATTTGTACATAATACTAATCAACTGCACGAATACGCATCGTATGATGATAAAGCACGTACAACAATGAAAATCAAAAGTTTTCCTTTCAAATTTGCTATCATTTAAAAGGATAACCTACGTTCGATAAAAATGTAGAAAATTGATCTACCAAACTAAATATCCAAATGCAAATAATTAAAATAATAAAGTCACGCAATAAGGAAATAATGAACAAAACTTATGATATATCGTAATATTAAAACACTCGTTCCTCTTTCTCACTGTCCATCGATTGATTTGGCTATCCATCTATGCAACTCTCTATCACTAAACCTATATTGATATTCTTTTATCTATTTATCTACTTATCTAGAACAACTTTTCTTAATATCCCCCCTAAAATCAAGTTTCATCATCAATCTCTCTCCACACTCCCTGTTTTTCTTCCTCCCCGTCACATACTCTAAATGCTCTCTCACCTAGTGCAACGTAAATACACTCGATAGTCTGAAGGCAAGGCCTATTAGAACCCCGATAAAATTAGCGAGTGCCACGTACATAGGCGATGCCACTTCTTGGAATATTTACAGGCTTGGAGGGTAGTTAAACGTAAAGCGAGGGAGCGACTTGTAATTTTCAACGAAATTATAACCGAGCGGAAAATTGCACATGATGCATAAGCGTAGCCATTCATAAACGTAGAATCTTCGAATTCAAGAACAAACGCTAAATTAGATTGTCTTTCAAGAGTTTACAGCGCATCAAGCTGTACTGATTCGACTGTCGTGTACGTTATTAGATTTATTGAGATATTAATGACAATCGATAACTAAAGGTTTCTTAAATATAGAATTGCCATTAAGCTGCTAAAAAATTTTATCTTTCACTATTTAAAAAGGTAAAAACAAAGTTTTGTAATTCATATAACGAATCCTTATGAGTAGAGCAAAGAGTATCATAAAGTATAAAATAATTAATTTTATTGACAACTAGAACTAAAAATCATTACCATACTTTTAACTAATTTCGACTAGATTCGTTTGACTAGATTGGATATAAAAAATGATTAAAAATAATGTTTTAAAAACGAAAAAAACATGTCACTTTCTTAATTTTTACTGCTACGTAATAAAAGCTAAAATAAAGAAATTATTTTTGACAACAGCTTACCATTATACGTGTGTGCGTATGTATGCGCGAGTCTGTTCTCAAAATAAATTTGAAAAATGTTTACTTCTTTTCGATTAGAATTTCCTTATTAGATAATCTCAGTTAACAGAAATTAGCGTCGCAATAAATTTTAGATATTTCAAAGATAAATGCCTAAAAGCTAGGACTATATTTAAAATATGAGACAGATTAAAAATATTTTCATAGATTTTATTTTTAACGCGAATTAAATGCTTCGCTTGCAATATTGGTAAATTAAATTTGTAGAAGAAATAGTAGCAACAGCAAAGTTAATTTCTTATTAACGCAAATTCAACTTATTCAAGTTAAATCCAACAAAAATCTTCAACTAATTTGTTCAGTCGCAAGTCCATTACCAAAGCAATCCAATTGTCAGTTCACTTCTCTGCTCACTAATCTGATATTCGGAATTACTCACACTATGGCACACAATAACTGGGAAGAGCATAAAAACAACAAAATGAATGGGAGCGAGCACGTGAAATCCTGCACATTTGCATGTTCAGGAAGGTTTTGATTACAGCGCTTTGATTAAATCGATTCCATAAAAGAAGTCGCGACACATTCGTTGCCGCAAAAATAATGAGCTGAAATATCTAGCCCCCATCGGCCGCGCTCCAAATGGCATTTTAAATGATAACGATCAATCGCATAATGGACGATGGTTGCGTGGTTTCGTGGCTGCTTTTCTTCCTCACCCTTATCCGAAAGCAACCCCATGACTATTTTACTCGTTGCTAGCTTATATTACATTCGTTGGAGAGTCTGCTATCCAACGGGATATATTTTTCCACATCTGCGAAACTTCGACTAGCCCAGTAACAAATATTCTCTTTATTTTTTCCTTCTTCCACTTTAAAGCTACAATTAAGTACCATACACTGTGGTTCTTTTTTCTGCTAACTTTCATAATTAATTAAAAAAAATGTTACAGTACGACGAAATATTTCGCAAAGTTTACGACTAATTGTCAAGCACTATTCCTTTTCATTTAACTTTTTATTTTGACCTTTTTAATTTTTATTATAATATGGTGCAATGGAATAACATTGGTCTTCTAAAAAGTTTCATGATTTATAGTTAGTATAAATTATCGATAAATGTTCGCGCGTATAAATTGTATTGATATATGGGCACTAATGAAATAACAAACTTTTTAATTATCCTCGTTATATTGCGTCTCTTGATAGTAAATAAACTGGGAAATGATATTGTCTTATTAATTAATACAATGATCAAATGAATTCGAATCATATTCGAACTGAAGAATCATTACCAGTATATTTATTAATATAACGCTTTACTTTTACAAAATATGTATTGAACGCATAGAAAATTCAGTCAGTTATTCACGTAATTTTACTTATTTTGTTGCAGATTAACAATTACTGCTTCTTGTCCAATGAATCTTCAGTACTTTCCCATGGACCGACAATTATGTAATATCGAAATAGAGAGCTGTAAGTATCCAACACGCGACTAAAACATTTCATCGACCTAATAATTGACAAGCGCATCGTTTTAGTATTTATTTATAATTTGATTAATGAAAATAACATCCATCTTTACGACAAATACCATTGATCGTATATAATCGCTAATTTTTGTACGTGAAATACGAAATTATTTTGAAAATTGCAATGCAATTAATATTAAAAAATTTTCGTTTATTAAATATAGAAAAAACAATGGTATCCGTCATTTCACAGGAATCGCGAACCTCGATCCGCTAAATTGCAGTAATTCACGCGTTCGACTCATACTTGTTTAGAAAACAGTAAACAGTGAACAAAAAATGTAATCGCTTTCCCCTTGAACGTTGATAATAGAAACTAGTTCTAAATTTTGAGTTCGTTAAATTAGTAAAATAAATTCCATTTCACCTCAAACACGAGATAATGAAATTTTATATAAAAATAAGCAATGGTTTTTTAAGTAAATAAAAAGTTACGAATCAGAGCAGTTGTTAATAAGGTTACTTGTAACCGTTTTCATCGCAGCCTCGTTTGGCACGACTGAAAGACGTCGGACGAACAAAGACGTTCGACTTTCATCTCCGAAGACTCCATGTCCATCGTTCAATTCAATTAATAATGTTCACGGGGCAAGCGTTATATCCCTGAAAATTCAGGTTCGAAGGCGTGAATAACTACAGCGATCGCTGCTGGAGAAAATTGAAGCGTCAATCGCACGAAAAAAAGTCCGTTTTCGAACGAGAGACGCATTGTGCAAAAAAAAAGAAAACACGTGAAAAAAGGCATTATGACCTGCTTGAAATGAAGTAAATGAAGCGAAGCGTACAAATTGATGCAGGTAAAGAGGTGTCATAATGACTTGAAAACTCGACGACAAAAACAAAACGACTCGGAGGAATTCATTATACTATCACGTCGTAATTTAATACATACACTTCGTGCCTATTTACCTCGTCCCTTTTCATCCGTTCACTTCGTCTCTCTCACTCATCGCGTAACTTCACGTCACGCATGTGCACCTCTCGGCACATGCATCTCCTTTTATAAATGCAAGTAAAAGGTGTGTACTACACGCGTACGGCCATACGTACTCATAGATGTGCGCGCGGGCGCGCACTTTAAATCAACCAAAAAAGCTACACATATGTAAACTCACGTATACACCATCGACTATGCTATTTTAAATTCATCGACATTGCAAACAAAATAAAATGCACATACGCACAAAAACATATCTTTCTGCATAAATTAAAATGCTGATAAACGTGTAAACATCAATATGTGCACATGTATTTATATACGTTCTTTCATAAGCGTTGCTTATATGATAACGACATGTGCTCCCATGAAAAATCAACAATTTACGTTTATTCGTATAATCATACATGGCGTGACAGTATTCCCGCATCGTTCTTTTCATATCAAATCACACGTTAATCACAATTATTTTCTCTTTCACCTTCTCACTATCTACATGACCACACACGTGTTTCCTTGGTTCAGCTGAAAATAGTTAAAGACTTTTTCAAACTAAATGCAAATTATGTATTCATATTTCACTAGATAAAATTCAATCGCACATTTTTTGCCTGACTAAACGACAAATACCGGAAGAGAGCAAAACAAATGCTAGCGAAAATAAATACGCAAAAAGTGTGTGTTTTATGAAAAAAATATTGGACGCTAATATTCACCATTTTCAAATCCTCACCGCACAACGTCGCATTCATCCTCCTTGCCCCGCCGTCTTCTCATCACTAGTCTACACGCACTATCACGAATGTGCGTTTCTTATACGACTGTATTACTTAAAGCACAATGTGCAGCAATAACACAAACATGCTTTTCCTTGTTCAATCGCGTGCTCATCGATGCATCTGTATGCGTGAGATTGCGCATTTCCGTGCAAATGCGCGTGTATGCACAGCGCGGTACAGTTTATCTTGCACACGAACGAGTGACGACGATTTGTCGGAGCTACGCAGGAAACAAATGGAGAAAATTGAGGATAGAAAAATAGGAAGGCTCTGTGTCAATATTTCATAATGAAACTTCTACTGCATTACTGAAGGGGATTTTTGGCAAAGTTGATTTTCCGCTGACAATATATATAGTCTTATTTCTCAACTTGTTAGTCGGAGTAGAATTATAAGATATTTTCTTGATATCGACCGATGATGGAGTAAAAATCCCGTCAATGCAGAATGAAAATCCAATTTAAAATCAGCTTTTCATTTTGTCATTAGTCAAAATTTAAAATATATGTTAGTGTCGCATAGTTATCTACGAAATTACAGTGATGTGTCTCCGGGAAATCAAACTGTTGTAAAGATTTTTCATATATTTTGCCTCTGTATACGTTCGTTGCTATGATTAACATTAAGCAACGATATTGCAGTTGATTGTAATTATTTATTGTAATTATTATACAATTATCACTTCAGCGAGAAATTGATTTTGTCGTATGTTTTGCGAAATGCTCAATTCCATACATTTACTTATTTACTTTCTTTACTGCAAAAGAACCGATTATAACGTATGAATACGACTTGATTTATTCCATTTAAATATTTATTTAATAACTTTTAATATTAATTTCTCAACGGAATTTATTGCTAAATTTACAAATATGCAATTAAAATAATAATTTAAAATTTTCTATAAATAACTTTATTCCAATAACGAATACTAGAGCAAATACAAAAATGTAGAGCTCGAATCTCTCTAAAGTTCTTTTTAGTTTCTATTTAACTTTAATATCTGACAACACGTTTATTTGATCTACTAAAAGATTAAAGTACTCAACTACTAAGGAAGAAACTTCCATCTTCATTGTGAAATATAAAAATCTTTAATCAAACACTTGTTCTCAATAATGAAGAAAAGGTATTGTAAAATATTCCTTAAAATATAAACATTGAAATAGCTTATTTACCCCGTAACAAATGAGTTTTTGAAATACCTTGAATTAATTTCTTTGAAATTATGAAAATTGTTAGTGATATCTTAATCAAATAAAAGCTTTGTTTTGTAATATCTCAATAACTGTAGTATTATGTCTGTAACTATAAAAAACAGCCAATGCGTTTTTTTATAATTATATATAAAGGTGCTTCGAAATTAGTATAAAATCGTGAAATTAAATATGCCCTTTGAGACTAGTTTATTGATACTTATAGTTTATTGTTCGTTCCTCTTTCCTCGAAAAAAGTAATTATCAACTTCGTCTCTACGGATATTGAAAATAATTATACGATTCTTGCAAAGAAAATTTCACGAAATTAATAGTTAAAATTTTCCGTCACCTAAGTACAAAGTATTGTATCTTCCTTTTCTTCTTGCATTCTATCTTTTGCCTCTTCTTACATCCGACGAGTTTTTAAAAGAGTTAGTCTCCTCGTGAAGGTGCAGCTGATATGAAAAAAGAAGATGAAATACTTTACAGTGACTTTGAGCTGGATGTGCATCCGTCTGCAGCCGCCTGTCGGTTTCTTTTTATATTATTATTCTTTCCATAGCTCTCCGATTTTACTCCATTCGTTTTTCATTGAGTAATAAGATTCAATGCCTGCCATGCTTCTCTCATTGTTGATGTGCATTCTTTTCTTTCCAACTTTTCAGCCAACCGTGAAATCTATCTCTTATATTTTTTACCGACACAAGACTCTTCTCCTTTATGATTTACAAATATGGAAAAGAGTTTTATAAATAAAGTAAATGAGCCTTTGAAGAAGAATAAAGTTAAATGTACACATCGTCTCTATAATATGTGGTTAGTTGCTTAATTTGAGTTTTCGGTGCTTTCATAAATATTTTTATTCTCTGTGAAACACTGATCGAATTAAATTTTTATAATCTCGGTTGATTTATAAACATTGATATTTTATGCAAAGAGTGGAACTGTATTTATAATGATGTAAGTTAATGTTTTTGAGACGTTGAAGCTAACTTGATCTTATTCAATACATAATTAAATACCAGACATAGTAATGGATCAGAAAATAAAATTTGCCCCAAACAAATAAGTTTCTCATAAATTACAAAACTCAAAATAATAATCAGAATTAGTAAAACTGTTTGTGAAACACAAATATTTTATTAATGTCCATTTGGAAACCAACTCAACGTTGTCCTTAATTAAAGATAAACTTACTTTAACACACTCGCTAAGCTTAAATAATGGAATTCATCGGATCCTGGCAAACTCAAAAGTTAAATATCAAATTAAATTCTTTAAAATTACACCCAATGATAATTTATTTTTAAAGTGCCTTTTCGAAACTTATATTTTATTGCGTATTGCAAAAACATTTATACATGAGCAGAAATAAAAAATTATGCGCGAAATTGAGAGGCGATATTACGTGATAAAGCATCGACGAAAAAGTTGAAAAAGTGTTCCCGATCGCAAGTAAATGCTCAGAGACAATCTATAAGAGAAGAGTTACGCGAGTAACCTGTCATCGAACTCGGACAAAAGTTACCTTCTCTTGGAAACTTACTTCCTCTCGACCTTGTGACTTTAGATTACCATCATATACTCGGATTATATATCGGATCGAGTGTTAGGCAATTCGCATTCAATTTACTTATCGATTCGAATTATATTTAACGATTTCAACGATTTCGCGAAACTGAATTATTCTTATTTGGAAATATTTTTCTCCCTCGTGAATGGATTATTTTGATACTTCATGGCAATTACAGTCTCTTATTAAATATTTTCTAAAAATACATCTGTTCGTGATAAATATCGTCGTGAACTTATCTTCAACGAACGGAAACCTCAGACTCTTAATTTTTCAAGGTGTAAATCACAGACCTTAATAAAACCCAAAGTCGACTTTAGAACGGAAGCACGATTGTCATCCAAAAAGGCACAGACAAAAAGCAAAGCAAAAGACGATTGCGGTCGACGAACATAACAAAAACACGGCTCAAGAGTAATATCTTAATTGCAGTGGCTTCTTAGAACAAGAACTTCCGTCGCGTATCTTGAGTCGATTTTAATGCCGAAAGCTTACCAATGACTTTTCTGTAAAAGGACTCTATTCGTTCGCTGTTTAATAAAAAAAGAATTCGTTGCAGTGGAAACTATTGAAAAGTCGAATCTTTCCGTCTCAATTTCAAGAAGCTGTATTTCAAAACAATTCAAAATGAGTTATGAAATACCTGTTGAAAATATTTGGCAATCACTATTTACAAAATATAAAAATAAAAGTAGAAACTCTTTTAAATTTTAAATAAATATATATTCGTTTGACAGATAAAATAAAATATGCTGACGGTTGATCGCATATTCATACGTGATACATAAATTTTATATATTTATCATAGTTTCAACTTAAAATCTATTTTTTATTATTTAACGGATACACAAGCGTACCTTTGGAATAATAACTCGTGACACGTAAGAATAAATCAACTAGCTTTATAAGCAGAACATATCTCTAACACATTTTAGATATTAATCTTTGTAACAAATGGTCGTATTATAAAAGTAATAATTCTATGCTTTGCTTAGAATTGCTAAAATTAACGTTATGCTAAAATTAAATGGTCGACTTAAAAATATCTATTTATATCTGTCGAAACGAAGAATTATGATTTATTACATTGCAGTTAATTAATGTTACTCTCTTAAAATTCGTGTATTTCAAGTACATATAGAGAATATGTAATATAAAACAGAACTAATATAATAAACGTAACAAATTCTCATGAAAAGGTTTTAATTCCTGTAACACCGTATATATTAAAATATATAAAAGCTACATATTCTCGTGCATTATCCAAATGAAATAGATTGATTGACTATATGCTACTTAATAAACTAATCTCAATATTCAAAATACTAAATATATATGTGTTATTGATATAATATTACAAAAAATCATCATGCTTAAGTAGTTCAAATGCATCGTTTTCTTAATTGCTTATATTATACAGTTTTATAATACTTCTCTTTTCCTTTCAATACATTTTACTACATTTAATCTTAGTTATTTGAGGGACAAAGCAGGAAAATTCATTAGAACTTATAACTCCAACTAAATTGCCAAACCGTACGATCTCATTGTACATTTGTTTTTTCTTTCTTGTTGTTAAACTAAAGTCCATAAATTTGCATATTAAACAAATCTGGCGCTGATATTCTTGTAATATTATTATCTTTGTCAATCGATCCGGCAATGAATCGATGACAGTGATCCCATGTTTTACATTACACAAGGATTCTCGGTGTACAAAGTGTTATTGGTAACTGAAGTGGAAACTGTATAGAATTGTAAAGCTGAGTAGCAAAGTTATGTAATCGGTGATACTTACTCAATGTAATCAACATAGTTGGTGAACTTATTCCACATATATTTAACTTTTGATATAGATAATTGGCAATTACAGAACTTATTAATGAATGAAATAACAGTAAAAGTAAAATTAAGCTCTATCAGTAAAAGCGTCTAGAATATTTTCAAAGCTTATTCGTGTAAATAGTAAAAATTACTTACATTCCAAAGTTATTTATTATTTTTAAATTCTTCAATGTGGTCGTTCTTGAACGAAGGCTTCGATAAATACAGGTTACTCTAGACAGTTTGAAAAGAGCATCGTATCATTTCTAGTACCTTCCTTACTCCTTTGGAAACTTAACCTCTTACAACTACGTTCATACAACCTCATCTACTCACAATACAAAGTACAAGGAGCTCATCCTCAGTCTTCTGTGTGCGGAACTATAATTATCCATAAGTGTTAAAAAGACTGGGGAAATTACACCGCCGTGGTTGAGCCGAGAAAATTGTTCTCCCAATTATCCTTACCTGCACTTACGAAGGATAGAAGATACCACTTTTAATAATAATCACTCAGTTGAGAGAGAAAACTCAATATTCTTGTAATTTACGGACCTTTTTTATAAATTGATCGTTTCGTCTAGTACAATATTGTAGGAAGATTGTTTTATTTGTTGAATGAATATTATATACGATTACTTAGATTCAATTGAAAAACAGGTTATCTAATTTCAAGAAGTTATCTAAGTTTATCTAAGAAATTGTTTAAGTAATTATCTAAGTTTAAATTAACTTCTTAATAAAATTCATAGCTCGTACAATTTAAGCTTTTGCATCGATATTACAAAGTAGAAAGACTAGTTTTTATTCAAAATTTAAGTTATCGATAAAGAAAAATTTCGTCTATTCAACTTGAATAAATTTTATGGCGTGAGCAAATAAAACAACGTAATAATTTTTGTGTTTCCAATGTAAATCACAAGAATTGAATTCTCAAATAAATACAATATTCAATTTCAGTGTCATCCTTGTTAAAATAGCTCGAGCTTGAATCCTTATATTGAACAGATAGAAATCCATCTAAACCCCAACGGCGTTACAACCTGCATATATGTAACTGTGAATCCGTTTGAGCTCGCGCAATACCGGAAACAAAACAAAGGGGCTGGTTCGGTGCATCGCAGTTTACTCTTTATTGAGTCTTTTCTTTTGCTAACGTTTACTTTTGCCAGGATAATGAATGCTGGGTATGTATAAAAAGTCACTGAATTGGAGAAAGGAGAGAGATGAACATTATTGCAGCACTTGAACCTCCTCCACCTGTGAGCCTGTGTTGCGTGAGCGCCGATTGTTTTTGGCGTATCGCCAGACATCCGCTCTTACAAATTCATATACACATGCACATATACGTATATATTGTATGCGTTTATATACGTGTGTACGTACATGAAAAAAAAGCTCGCGCAAAGGAGTCTCCACTACTTTGTATTATTACAGAAATATATGTAAACAGAGATTGCGTATACATACCGTGTGAAGCCGGTGACCAGTACCGTGTACTACCGCTACCGATGCTTACTAATGACGATGCAATTCCTAGCAAATTTGTCAATTCACGTCTAATTAAGAGCATGAATTTCAAATGTCAAGTTAACGTAGCTAATGTGGCCTTTCGTATCAATTTGTCGAGCCAAAAGATTAAACAACTAAAACTGGAATAAAACTATAAATTGTGTGATTAATGATTCTAATGGCGATTTCAAGTTGATATAACTCAAATATTTTAAAAAAAAAATACGTGAAATATCATATTTTCTTACGTGCTACTTTTTCTTTTATATCTCTGGTAAATTCAGTAGCCAATTAAGTAATACGTTATCCTTGGGAGTACATGAGAATATAAGAAATGTAATTTCTATTAAATTAACACAATTTAAGTATAACAAAGTATTTCGTTTGCGTCTACTCTTGAAAGTCTACTCTTTGCAGGAAACAACTTAACATTTTTTGAAAAATAAAAATAGCTCATCATATTGATAAAAAAAATTTTTACACGTCGGGAAAAATAATTGACTACTTCTCAAAGGACATTTTTTATTTAGAGGTTTATTTAGAAATTGTTTGATGTTTCTCATTAAAAGAGGCTTTCAAAAATATTTAAAAAAAATTAAAATTATATTCAATTAAAAGACGTTGATATTGCGACATTTCTTAAAAGTTCATGGCTTTTACTTGAGAGACGAGAGACAGTGGATTCCATTTCACATAATTTTCAACGTCAAATTGTAAAAGAAACGCGAATGAAAACAAAAAATTTAAAGAGTCTTATAGAATTTATAGAACAACTCGTTCAAAGATTTTTGTCGTATATTTCAGTTAGGCAAAGCAAACTTTCTCCGTGGCTCTAAAAGTTTTATTTTTTACCGAATCAATTGACATGGTATTGCTCCAAGACAAAAAGCAAACTATCCACCTCCCTTTGAGTCTCCACTTTTTCACGAATACATTAGAGATGTAAATAAAGGGGAATGTACTATACGTAGTCACTGGCTCTGAAAATGGCATCGTCACGAGCAGGAAGCGGTTGGGTCCGGTAGCATATGGCTTTTTTTATTCTTCCTTTTACTCTTTCTCTCTTTCTATTTCTCGGTTCTGAAGCTCGATTAATTGGTGATGACGATCATCTGACTTTTGGTTCAGATATCTTTAGAAATTGTCCTGTACATTTTTTATTCTTGCAGGAATAGCTCCCATTCTTTACATCATATTTGCATACGAGTTCATACGTGTGTTCTTATTCATGAGGTTTTCTCGTTTTTTCTTCTTGGACTTCTTGTTGATTTAAGCTTTTGCGCGTTGCCGTGTATTCTTATTAATATTTAGAACCCGATTTTAACAAGAGAAATAGCGCATAAAATTAATGCGGTTCCATTAAGTAACGCGTTTATAAAAAATAAAATTCTGGAAATTATTCATTAAATTATGCATTATTTATTAAATTAATATTATTGGCGAAATATGCAATTCGAATTATTTCACTAACAAAATTATTTTTAAAAAAGTTAATTGTTCTTCTTTAGTGACGTTTATGCGCTTTAAAATATGTAAATTGCATAGTAAATTTTATTTTTAAAAATATAAACAGTGCTCAATTAAGGGGCATTTTATAGTTTATATTAACTTTTTTCTTTAACAAAGTTATTCCATGTAACACGAACTTTCCTTCAGAACAGAAATACTAGAAATTAAAAGAATGCTTTTTATACTTATAAATGATATAGCGTTAAAAAATATAATTAGAAGTGATATTCTTTAATTGATTAACATTCATCATTTATTATATTTTATCTTTACTTTCGTCATTAGTTAAGATATCAATTTGCCTCTATTATTCAACGTCAATTATCCGTACAAGTGCATTTATGGCAGTCACACTGATAATAATAGAAAGCAACTGGTACCGCGATACGAATGTTTAATCGACATGAAAGGAAGAAGAAAAAATTTGAAACCAAAAAAAGATGCATCTGTAAACTATATACTGTATAAACTATATACACATAACAGTCCAATTGTCTTAGACGTACAGCACTAAGCCTCGTGTCCGGGGACGCAATAAGGCCAAGGAACAGCCGAGCCCTAAAGAGACTAAATTACCGCTATGTAATTATCATCCGTGTAAATCCAGAGATTTATGTCATGTACCATCATATCAACGCAAATGAACCAAGATTTGGGACCGAAATCTTACGCATTGTGCATCTGGCCAGCGCATGCGTACATTTATTTATTTATTGATGATAATTTATATTCTTTCTATCTCCTGTATTATTGCTGCTGTATAATGTACATATACTACGTACACATGTATTTAAAGCGTAAATTTTGACTCAATCGTTCATATAGACGTTTCCTAAATGTTATGTATGATAATCGTGGGCTGTTGTTCCTTATATCGTGCTGCATATTTTCTTTTTGGATCCTTCGCTCATAGAAATGAAAAGCACGAGTAAAAAGGAGAAGATTTAAACTTTTTCTCTCTTGGTTCCTAATAAACGTTATTTTATTCTTTCGATAGTGCAGTTATACCCGTTGAATAGAAATTGTAATAATACAGTGTTCTAAAAATGTATGAAAAACATTTTCAAATTTTAGTAATAGGAAGAATTCAAATTACATTTAATATAAAAACTATAGTCTCATTTTGTAATATAACTGCAATAATTGAATATTTCAATAAATAATTACCATGTCATTGATCAATTCTTCATATTCTCATTCGTAAATTTAATATAACTAAAAGAATGTATCAAATTTGTTCGATAATCATTAAGCAGAAATATAATTGACCATATAATAATTACCAAAATGGAAATAAAGATATTTGAATTTTTATACATTTTTATAAAAGCAGTACAAATACAAATAGCTTTTCGAAAATTGGTACTTATAAGAAATCACTTCGGAGAAAATGTAAGAAATTATAGTACTCAAAACGTACATGTTTTAATCGCTGGATCGTTCCCATTCGTAAGTTACAAAAAGCTGACACGTCAATGGCAACATAAACGGCGACAATTGCACTATCGAGCGAACTCAAAAAGAGTAAGCAAATAAAATATCGTTGTTGTACGAAAGTCGCGTGTAACTTCTTAAATAATGTCGATAACAACAAATTATAGCAGAAACCGCAGCTCATCGCAAAATAAAGTAAATGGGAAAAGGTAAAATCCTCCCCTTTTTCGTCATTGTGCTCTTTCATCTAATTATATAACGTACATAAAGAAGTTGTGCCTATGGAATTTGTATAATCTAAAGTAGCCAAGTTGTTATGCCTAATGAAAAAAAGTAGTACGAGCATGCCAAGTAGTGGAAATCTACGTATGTACGTACGCTAAGAAAAAATTTAGTAAATGCGAACGAATATTTATTTCACTGCTCCTGTCCTTTATATAAGACTACTAGTAAGAAAAAGCAACAGCTCAGAATCACTATAGTAAATAGCCGATTTCATTCGATGATTCTCTCTTGTTGTGCATAAATATAAGCAGACAATATAGGGCGAACGAATGTCAACGACGGAGAAGAGAATGCATAATTATGCGTACACCTGCTTGTCGATCCAATAAAATATATAGAGTTATTAGAAAGTTCAAGACTCGTTAAGGCGCCTTCTTATACGCGAATACCTACTGCTGAGTCGTAATTACGAGACTCTTACTCGCGCATTCGGTCGCCCAGTAGACGATGCAAAACTTCCGATAAGCATGCCAGAGAGCAGAAAGTGTATATACATGCTTATATATACTTCCTTAAATGCAGCACGCTTGCTTTGCATACCAAAGCTTGTATCTAAATATGTCTGTGTTATGGTCGCGCGTGCCTTTGAGCTTGTATGCACGTATGTACATGCGAGGGCCGGGCGATGATGTGCGAGATGCGAAAGAGATTGTGCACTCGCGAAGGAGTCTTTTTCTTTTGTTTTCTCGCGTTTCCGGTACTTTTTAGAACAGTTGCTCTTTTTACTTTTTTATGTTTTCCTCTTTTTCACTTTGGAGGCAAATACGAGAAGTCACTGATTTACGGGGCGGGAAATTTCTTTTTTTATTTCAGACGACGACGGTGATAACGTGAACTACAAAAAACAGCCACATGCTTGTTTGACATTGTATTTAAAAGGTTAATTAGCTTTAGAGTGGATTTACTCTTGTGTGCATTAAATATTTCTTAATTTAAGAAGTTAATTATAATGGGAGCTTAAGAGGAAAATTATTTTTCAGTACTTAATTTAATTCATAGTAATGTAGATATTCATTTTTTTTTTTGTACATTTAAATTATTTTTCTATAAAAAAATTGGTAGAATGTACAATTTGTAAATTGCAAAAAAAAATAACTATTTATTCGTACATTTTGACCACGTATTAAACGTACATATTAAAATAAAATAATATTCATATTCGAACAGCTAAATATATTATTCTTTCATTCATTTTCAAAATACATTAAAACTCGGGTAATTATAACTCTTTTCAGATAAAGAGTAATTTTACTCTAATTTATTTGTTTTCCGTTTCTTAAGTATTATAGGTACATATTTTCCTTAATTCTACAGTCGAGCACAATATTCGCTCTGCGTTCGCACGGTATGATTAAAATCTAAGCAACACTATAATTCACACACACGCTTGCACAACACAATTTTTGTAACTCCCTGACTTGATATGATCTTCAATCAAAATGTTGATAAATGTCACCTTAAACCAATTTCATCCTTAAAATAGTATCTCGAGTAAACCACCATGTTTTCTTTACTATTCATTGTTAAAATCCCAAGCATGTAGAAACTTTCTTTACGCCAACTACTTTTTGAGTTTCGGCAAAAGCAAGAATTATTCTCTGCAAGGTGAAACAGTAGCTAACCAAAGATAAAAGTTACACGCGAAACTCAGAAAGTCGATGGAAGCAGTATACACCTGAATAGAACTCTCGAATCAGTTAAATTCCAAGTACTCTCTTTTTTTAATAAAAATGAAGTAAACAAATATATAGAAGTGTATCAAGGTAGTAGCTGAATGGAAACTTACTCTTAATATACTTTGTAGAAACGCTTTTTGAGCTGGAAAGTAATTTCCACTCAGCTGCAACTTTGGAAAGGAGAAAAAGGATGAACGTAGCGCAAACATCGTCGCATCCTTAAACTGAGCTCGCTGGTAAGTTTTACACGAATCACGATCCGCGGAACGGAACCATTGTGGTCGGGATACCTGGCGATGTTCGCGGTGCGTTCAACCTCAACCACCGGAATGACTCTCGTTTTAACTCACAGTATTTACTCCACAGCCATACTCTGGCTGTGTACATACATTGTATGCGTTTTGGTAATGCGTGCGAAGAAATGCGTGAAATACTTGGAAGGCCAGCGCATTAGAATTGCGTTTCGGAGAATGGGGTGTAGACTCGGCTCGTGTCCATATCGTTCAATTTGAAATCAAAAAGACTTTCGAAATCTTCAGAGGACGTGAAAATTCAAACTTTACCGTTTAAAAGGTTTAAATTTTTATGACGCAATTGATAAGTAGAATATGCTACTAATATTAACTACGTTATTATATTTCAAAAGCCTACTTTTATAATATATTACTTTATAAAAACTTGCAAAAATAGAAGGTATGCTAAATATAATTACAAAAAGTATACTAAAAACAAATTATATTAAATTTTCATTTTACTTAAAAATTAAAATGCCTTTATTTGATCTGGTAAAATAGTTGTTAATCGTCTTACGAGTAACTACGAAGTAGTCTGATAAATATGCCAATAGAATAAAATAATTTTTATCACTATTTATATTGTAGCATGTTCTATAAATTATGACTGCTTCGGAATAAAATGTATATTATATTATATTAGAAAAGAAAGTTGCTTTGCACGAAAGACAAATTTGTCTATTTATATCACTGGAGCGTCAATCCTTGTATATTTTCAAACGGAACTGCGGAATGCGAAGCCAGCCACAATATTATTCACACATTTATGATGTTAGATTGTAAAACTCGTGTAATTCGAACATTCGTTACACCACAGAGGTCAAGGTCATCGTACAGTCAATCGAAAGCGCATGTTTCTCGATAACATAGGGTACAAGGCCGTATAGCGAGGAAATTTTTGAGAATCGATTTCACTCTCTCGAGCGAACTTTACAACTGGGTTATACCAATGCGTCTCAGTCCTAAAAGATTTATAAACTCGTTTGTTCGAGGTTCTAGATAATTAGTTGATTACCATGATTTGCTTGCCGCAAAAGTTCAATTACTTGATCCTTTTCACGATGCAAATTAATTTATATTCTACCTATTTCTTAGAATAGTATTGGAGAAGATTTTCTCCTTTTACATTTATGAAATCTTTAACGAGCAATTTATAATAACTCTTCCTTCTGGTATTAAATTTCTGAGATATCTTGCACGAATAAATTTACTTTTTTAGAATTTAAATTGTCAAGAATATTTTATCGGTATTTTGAATTCTACTGCACTGCGCGAAACTTCTAATTAATCAATTTAAATTCAAAACATTATTAGTAACATTTGAAAAAACATCGAAAAAAGAGAAATTTAATCTAGTACAAAAATATCTATTATACTTTCTTTTTTAATGCTTAATAATTATGATCGTAATTAATTATTATTGGTAGCATTTTAAAGAAAATTTTTAAACCTCGGTTAATAATAAAACTGTATTATTCATCTAAATTACGGCGAAAAATTTGTTGATCCTTCATTTTTAAATATTTACTGACCTTGACCCCTGGACCATTTCATTTTACTAGATGAAAGAAAGATAATTAAATTAAATTGTATTGTGCATGGGCCATTCGAGTATTTTATGTGCATTATCAACGGTTTCGCATCTAAGCTTTTAATTGGTGATGTAGACACATAAAACCTCTTCATTTTTATTTATTTTTATTACTTTAATTATTTCTACTCCAAAATAACCAGAGTGTAAGTTTTTTTTTTATTATAATTTAACATAAGTTTTGTGCATATTTGAATAGAAATAAATATTCCTCACCTATAAGCTGTATTTACTTAGACATTTTTTATATTTATATACTAAATTTGATGAATATTTTAAATATTCAAAATATCTGTATTTAATAATTTTTTATTATATTACATAATTCTACATTATGAAATAAAATATTTTATTCACTGAAAGTAAATTGAAATGAATTTATAAAAATTTTTCAAGATATGTTTTACGAAGAAAATATCGTATTTCTACAATCATTTTTGTATGTAGTATTAAAAATATATTGTATATAAAATAAATTATACGGCCAAATGAAACATGAAAATAAACACGAATCCTTAATAATGTTTCGCCTACTAATATCAAATATAATTACCCTAAAAGATACAAAAATCTTCTAGCCAATTCTGGTTATATTGTTGTAGAGATAATTCCTAATAAACGAATCCTTATAAAACATTTTTGTATAAAAATTATTTATTTATAGATATATAGATGTGTGTGTGTATGCATGCATATGTATATGTATGTATTTATGTATATAGGTACGTATGTATGTATATGTATGTATACTTTTAGTCACTCTTTCTCTTTTTATTCTTTAGCTCTGTCGTTATCAGTCTGAGATTACGCCCTTAATTTCCCCTTAAAATAATCCCTTCATCCTTGTTGTAAAAAAGAAAAACAAATCCCTTTAATCAATCCACTTAATCTCAAGTAGTTCTCGTCCCCTTTTTGTTTTTATCTTTCCTAAGAGCGTTCTGATTCGACCATCGCCTCGTAAGGCAGCAGCTGCAATTACAACTACTTCGACTTCCTATGCGCAGCACGCGACTCGGAATAGACTTTTTTCTTCTCCTTTTTCTCCTTGAGGAGGAAAAAGTTGGAATTTGTATGCACACAAGTGTACATACTAATCGCGACAGCTGAAAAGGGCCACACGCATTACTTGACTTGCTTCCGTAACTTTGTTTTGGTGGCTTACTTTGGATTCCGTTTCGCGTGCAGCACTAAGAAACGAAGAAAGAATTTCGTCATTTTATACAACGTTCTCATTACGTCGGGCGACGGCTTTCATAAATTTCAATTTTTTCTATTCCTTTCCAAGTAACTTATGATCCTTAAATAGTGATTTATGGCATCAGAATAATACGGGCATCCAATTATGAATTTTCCATAAATTACAAAATTATGCAATTTTAGCAAAATCCTTTAATAACAGTTGAAATGCGTGATTTTTCAACGTGATTTCACATGACTTTTCTTCGATATATCTGTATTTATAATTTATATTATATTTAAGTTCAAATGTATAAATTCAATGAAATATCGAAACTCTAAATATTCTCTATAAAAGTATTCTGCATTCACTACCTCAAAATTCATTGCAACAATTGCAATAGTCACAATTTGAAAGGACACGTTCTATAAATAAATATGAAAAAGCCTCTAGTCTTGTACCAAATTTTATCTCCACTTTAAAGGTAAGAATAGTCGAATCAGGACGCAACTGCAACTTTCCTTCTCTGATATTTCTTAAATGATTCTTTGTTATTTATTATTTACATTATATTACGAATATTATATACCTAGTCAGCCGCATAAGTGTTTAACCGAATGTCTAACCGAATGTAATGTTAGAGCAGCGAATTTTATTTTGTTTTCTGTGTTCTTGTGATTTCTCCTCCTCCCAATGCATCCGTGGCCAAGTTGGATACACAATGCGCGATATTCGGTATAAATGGAATTCCGGCCTACAGTCGGTCGGCATCTCGAGCGAGGTGGAGCTGCCGCAGTTTCGCGTACTCGGACACAGGCAACGTCAGACAACCATACATCTCTCTACAGGTATATATATATCTCTCTCTCTCTCTCTCTCTCTTACTCTATGTTTCGTTCTCCACACTTTACCTTCTATCTCTTAATCTCTACATCTACTATCTGCCACGATGATTTTCTCTTTCTTTCCTGCGAATGCAAATATATCTTTTGGGCGACTTATGCTCGTGCAAACTTTTCTATTACTTGCGCATTCACAAAAAATATATGCATACATACGAATACAATCACGCAATCCCATTAATAATAATGTATACTAACTGAAACTTTCCGTCTGACTAGACATTGACATAAACTACTCGTTATTAATTCTCGTTCTAAGCATTACTCGACTGTGACCAACTCGATATTATTCTACATTTATACTATGTCCAATTCCTCTTTCTTGTTTGTCTCTACATCATACATCTATACTCATATGCATATATATATATATATATATATATATACGCATGCACGCACGCACACGTGCACTAGTTCACCAATTATTCACAATTTTCCTGATCTTTTACTTTGTCTTTTTTATCGACACTATCACAATGAATATTATCACCATAAATAGTCGCACTTGTCAACACGAGACTCGTGCATGAACATATAGAACCACATTATCGATTATCGATCATACTGTGTTTGAGATTTTCTATTCCACTGTGTATCTTAGTTTCTAAGTACATTACTAGAGCCTCGCATATTCTTTTTTTTTCCTTCTTAAACTAAATAAATATATGAAAACACAAAACTAAATGAATATATAAATTTGGACTTTAGAAATATACTAAATATAGTTAATTATAATCAAGTAAGAAAACTAAACAACTTGAGACCAAATAAATATCGAAATAATTTAAAGGTTATTTTAATATCTGTTAAATAATTACATAATTAGTCTTCTTATACACCACAGTTAAATAAAAAATATATCAGCTCAAAATAATTAAATTAACAAGAAATATATATATTTAATAAAATAAGGTGGCAAACTTAAATTAAACTGTAATGGTAACTAAATCGTCTAAGAAACTAATTCACTTATATTATCTGCCTTAAATACACTGCTTTATTTATTAATGACTCAGTTCTGCTAAATAATAATTTAGTTTTTAAATTTGAAGAGCGGGCAATATTATGTATTATTAAGAATGAAAGAATTTAACGTTCTATTAGGATAAAAATTCATCATGACAAATTTAATAAGACAATTAATATCTACAAGAGAGTATAAAAGAATAAATTAAAAACCAGAACATTAAATCCGAAAGTAAAATAAAAATGATTTATCCATATTTTTTCATCATGTCAGATGCTTTCGAAAGCATCCTTACGTACATTCGTATGTACTGATCTTAAATCACTTAATTTTTTTCATATTCTCGGTGATTCTCGAACATTAGCAACTCTTTACAAAATAACACGAAGCAAATTACGGTCGGCATCATCAAATTTAACTAGTAGTCATTGTCAAAGAGGAAAATATTCGTAGCTAGTAATTGAAAAGAGAATCTAAAAACGGGAATAGAAAAAACAATAATAGAAACAGACCTGATGAATTCGAATCGTAAGAGAAAAACATCAAGAGAGCAAGAAATGCCTTTCCTCTTTTTTTTACTCAAAAGATTACTCTTACATAGAAATCATAACGAGTTGATAATAATAAATTATATCCGTTATACATACGCTACAATCATAAGAGTAAATTCTGGTTTATATAAACTCCGATATAAATCTAGTAAAACAATGCAGCACAAAAATTGCTAAGGCCAGAAAAAGTTGTTGACGTTATATTTTCTGATGCAGGAAAGATTAATTATAAATATTACGGAGTATTCTTTTTACTTTATTGTATTTCGATAAAATAATAAACAAAAATTTGAGTGTAATAGTACTCTTCGTGTATACTTTAATCTTAAATATGACTTAAAATTTGTTTCAGTCTAATTATATTGATTAATAATATTGAGATTATATTAATTAAGAGATTATAAAAAAAGCGTATTTAAAAGTAAATAATCATATCTTTATCCATACCACATTACTTGATTTTATATTTTTTGTATAAGACCTGGTAAGTTTTACTACCTAACTTTCAAATTGTGTATTTAAATATTACATTTAAATATTGCACTCAGTTTGTGATTTCAAAAAATATATTTAAAAGCAATTAAAGAAAACTGTGATAAACATTTTTTAATTAATGAATCTAACTTAATACTAGACGGATTGAAAGTACATTATCAATTTTTTTCCGTTAAAAGTAAAAATAATAACTAAAATAACAATAAATTTTAATCTAGTCATATTATAAATTTACAATTAAAGCATAATAATATTTTCAATTATACATACCCAACCAATTGTACATTTCATTACTTAAAATAATTAATTTAATAATACTAATATTTTAGTAAGACTAAAATTCTTTTCTCAAGAACCATTAAATATTCAATGTATTAACGAAAGTATGCAATGAAATATTATAACGAAAGTTTCATTATCACCCAATAACTTGGTATTTAAGATTTAAATCTTTGCGACAATCTTAAATCGTGAAATGTAGATTTTTTTTATCTTCCACGTATAATGGCATACTGGACTCGACTGCAAAACAGACGCTAATGACCTTTTTTACCTTATACACACACATACGAACTTCATTTACCCTTTATCCACTTTCTCTCTTTGTCTTTTTCTCGATCTCAAAAAATTACAGCAAAGAACAAGCTTTCGTAGCTTACTACTTTGTCTTCTTCTCGATTACATTTTCTCTTCTCTCGTTCTTGTCTCTTCTATCTATCCCTTGTCCTCCTACTATCGCTATTTCTCCCTCTTGCTTCAAAAGACCACTAAATTGGATGTCCAAGAAAATACCACCAAATATAATATAAAGGGTGAACGCTTACGTTACAATGAAAAAAATAGCCAGTAGAAAAGATGGGAAGAGAAGCTTCGATGAAAAACGAACCGATATAAATGCCAAGAAGTCAGGCCCTTATATATTTACGTACTGATTCCGAGCCAAAAAGAGTAGTAAGAGAGTTAAGAATTAAGAAAGATTAAACGAATAAAAAAATACAAAGATAATTAAGACGGCAAAGGTAAGTGGAGGCCCCCGACGGAGCCAAGTTGCTCGCGAGTGTTTAAAAAAGGTACGTATACCAAACCGCAAGCGGGGGTCTCTTTTTCGTTTTCTAGTCGGCTACACCATGAGAGACATCCGCTACAAATGGAACGAGGGTCTGTCCAGTGTTGGCGTAAGCAACGACGTCAGTTTGCCGCAGTTCAAGGTTCTCGGCCATCGGCAACGCGCCATGGAGATTAGTCTCACTACCGGTAATGTATCCCCCCCACGTATAAAAAAAAATTTCATACGAAAGAAAATAAGAAAAGGAAATAATAGAAGTGAATGGCAGAAGTATTTAGAAAGATACAAAGATACGATGGAATATTGAGGTTGAGTACGGAACATCGATGACCCTTTTGTCGTGTTTACTATATAAATTTATTCTTGGTCTGTTTCTTTAAAATCGTGTTTACTTTATTCGTAATGAAAAGGAATCCCAAAAATTATTCACTCGATACTTTCAAGCATTTCATTAATGTCTATAAGTATGAATTGATCGAGATTGCAAATAATCGTCAGTTCTTTTATCGGAACTGATAAGAAACATTCAATTCATTTTTCTACTTTTTAACTCTAAGGTAAGTTAAATAATATAAAAAGTGCAGAAAAATATAACACATTGGGAAAATACAAATTTTTTTATTTTTATACCGCTATAAATAAATTGTACAATTGTAACTATGACTTACTTGCACTATCAGATTTTAATTTTCCATTATTATCATTATTACCCTCGGTCTATTTCCCACGATATATGAATATTGAATGAATTTTATATTATGTCAACTGCTAGAATTTTAGATAATGCTTATGTAATATTGAAAATACCGATATAATAATGCACTAATATTGAGTATTCATACTAAAATTAACGCAATATTTAAATATGCATCGATAAAACCTAATTTATACAAGACCATATCAAGAGAATATATCATCACTTTAAAGAAGCATGTGGTTGGTGTAAACAACAACAATACAGACGTATTAACGGAGATGGCACAGAATCGGAAGCCTCGAAAAGCGCATTGCATCGAAAAACAAAAATACTCTCGTCGATTCCATGCGTTTATTCTGCAAAATGCAATGCAAGATTCATGAGCTTGAATCCGAGATAACCTTCCAATATTTTGTTGAAAAAAAAAACACACACACAAACACACACACACACACACGTAGGGTACAATAATTACGTATGTATGAAGCAAATTTTCGTACGTTCGACGTAGTAGCAGTAATGACTACGTCAAAAATGAGAACAAAGTTTGTTCAATAATGAAAGAAAACAAAACTAAAAATAAAGAACTTTCTTCGCGTCTATGACATAGGCAGATAGAGTAAGCGCGAAAGCGAAAGAGAGAGGGAGAGAGAGAGAGAGAGAATATATGTGACGAATAAAAATGGCCTGCGTATAATCCACCGTAAACGAGCTGTCGAAATAAGAAAAGAAAAACAAACATTCCAAACGAATCTGATTTATTTTCGCGTGATCGCAACCTTCCCTTCATCCTTCCTATGTTGATCCACGACGTGCTTCTTTTTTCTATACAGACCGCTTATTTCGCTCAATCTTCTAAGTCTTCGTTTTCTCTCTCGCTCTCTCTCTCTCTCTCTCTCTCTCTCTAACTGCTATTTTCCGTCGCGTGCCCTAGGTACGTTTTTTCCCTCACTTTTTGTATTAGTTCCTTCGGTATAATAACGGAAATGTTTGCAAACACGAAATTAAATGAAAAAAAGATTTAATATTTGTAGATGAAACAGTTTATAACTAGTGAAAAGACGCTAAATGAATTTTATTGGGTAATAAAAAAGTTATTGCTTGATTAAAAGAAACATTAATTAGTAACTTTACAAAATAGTTAATGACGTTTGTATAAAAAGTTTTTTGCCATAAGTAATTATATGTTTAAACGTGATATCCTTAAACATCAATAATTTCGATACTTTATGAAGCACATACAAACGATGTTAATTTAATTTTAAAATAGCAATTCTGATACAATACTAAAATAAATCATTATTTTCAATTATAGGGATACAGCTTCATATGCGCATAAAATTTCATATTGTAACCATCATATTATTAAAATAATACAACATCTATAAATATAGTTACTGCGCTTCACGTTTGTACATTTTGAATTTACCATTAATTCGCCTTTCAAATCTAATTAAAAATTGTAGAATTCAAGCAGTAAATTTAAAATTTTTAATTATGAGCATAATTGCTTCATATACAATAACAAGCAATTTCATTGAATAAATATCTAATAAATAAAATCATTTGATAAAATCCAATACATAACGATTAATGTTTGCTTAAGTATTTTGATAAAATATTCAAAATATTTATTCAATTAAAAAGTATATGCTACTGATCTTATTTTAAATAGAAAAACTTTAAAACTTTAAAGAAAAAATTTCAAACGTTAGGAATGAATTTTTGTATTATATTATTATTCATGACTAATTCAACTTTTCAATTTATCTCATCTAATATGTGAAACAAAATGTTCATCGCAGAAAAGCTATCTACTTAGTTACAATATTATTACATCCTTCGTAATTTTCAACATATATACGTTTTCATAAAAGTCGAATATATGGTTTCAGAAATTTGTAATATCCACCAAACTACTCAGTGCATACTTCAAATTAAAGCTTCATATTTCATGTGTTCGTATTGCATTGAAAACTAACTTTCTGAAAATACCAAATTTAATGAAAAAATGATAATATCAAAGCGAAATATATTTTAACATAACCTAATTTCCACTAGATTCTCTTTACTGACCAAAGACTTAACTCTTTGAGAGACGATCCTTTAACCACGTACCATTTACCTGCATTATTTCATAAAAGGATACGATCGCTTAACTTGTAAGGGAACATAAGAAAAATTGAAATTTAATGCCCACCAGTCATCAATTGCACGTCAACGTTTTCACAATTATATAGCCCACCATTATCTACTCTAAAATCTCTTTTGAATATACGAACCCAAATACTCAAATATACAAAAGTACGTATATATGCATAGATAAATGGAAATTTCCTGAATATTTCCTAACGCATCGGTATTGGTTAACTCAATCTCATGTTACCCGCCCGTATAGTATCGGCTGTATTTCCACTTAACTTAAGATCGGAATATTTTTAATTGATACTTTCGGAATTAAAAAACAATATAAAAAGTCACTCGCGTAATTTAGTAATATTAGTTGAAATTAAATCAATTGAAATTAAAAGTAAGAATTAATATTACGTATAGTTAAAGATCAAAATTCTTTTGGAGAACGTCTTGAGAAAGCAGTACGTGGCCTTATTTATTCCGGGGAACAAAACCCCGGACCTTTCATTTTCTGCTCTTCCAACAATGCATTTCTTTCTTTGAATCTTCCTCAATTTTTAATAGTAGTTCGTCTTTTAATACATTAGGCTATGACACGTACGATATATGATATTATTATAAGTATACGTTTCCGAAATTTCACTAAGATTAGTGATAATCTATTCAATAGAGGAAATATTTAGGAATTAATATACTAATTATTTACTATATTCTTACTTTTTAATTTTTAATATTTTTTAATGAAAATGTCAAATTGATGAACATAAATTTGATGTAAATAGTTTCTTAAATTTTGTATACGTAGTTTAATATTAAGAAGAATTTTATATTTTAAATGAATATGTGAAGTATGCATAATATAAATATTACAGTTATACATTAATTTCAAACTACTGATTTCTTAAAATAAAAAATCCATTTCATTTCCAACGATTAATCCAAAGCTGTTACAGTATGACAGCAATTTCAATGTACTAGTATAAAATATCTCTTTTGCAAAATATAAATTATAAAAGAGTTTTAGTATATATTTGTAATCGTTCCAATTTTTCTGATATTATACATCAACAGAGTGATTTCAATTTACAATATTTCATAAGGATAATGTAGTATAAATGCATCGAGTAATAAAAATATATAGTTTGTATAACTATTATTGCAATTGACAAAATCATGTTTTAAAAAACAACGTTTAATCGATGATTCTTAAAAATGAAATACGAAAAACAGATGATTATCTTCAATATGATCAACAATCTTCATTTCTGAATTAATAAATTTTATTAAAATATCAATTACCTTCGACACAGTTATTCAATATATTTTTTAATAATACGAAAATCGTAAATACACATATCTGGTTGTGATTTTAGTATAAAAAAATATTAATTTTGATATTTTCCAATAAAATAGTAAAATTATCAAAACTTCTGCTTTAGTATTGATAATGCATTTTATTCATTCGTATATTTGAAAATAATACTTACAATATCATTGAGATACAATCAAAAACATAGCGTGGACTATGTAATTACTTAGATACTCTATTTTACTGCTATAATATACCCCACATCTTACATCTCAGAGAGAAAAAAATAAAGAAGTAGAAAGAAAATAAGGGACTTCATATACTTTGATACATCCTTGTGTATTTATAAATGCGAACATCTGTGTAAAGATCTGAACATATATAGATATGCACCCAGTAACTTTGATATCTGTTGACATTTCCGACTATCATTAGTTACTATATTGACACTCAATCGGATTAGATAGTGAAGTTTGTCTTTTTCACTTTCTTTTTCTACGTCTTGTTCACCTTATTTTTAGTATCATTCTTCTGTACTCATTCTCTTCCTCCTCGAAATTTCAAGATTAGCTGTTAAACGTGCAAACATGAGCTTTTTTATATGTGCAGATATACTGAATGCTTCAGAGAGAATATTTATTCGTATTATTACAAAATTTCATTGCAAACTGTTTCCATGGTTTACTAAAAATAACTTCATGTTATTGTGAATTCAATAATCCAAATACTAAGCATAATTATAAACTTATATCACTCATAAGTATCATGTTTTAACATGTAATTATTGCACAGAAAAATGTGCCTTGGATTTATTTCAAGCAAATACATACTTCAGCTGGAAACTTGGTTAATTTTTTAGATAAAAATCTAAATATATGTATACTATTTATCTGATGTTGATGTAATATTGATCTAATATTAAAGCAATCTCATAAATGAAAACAACACGAAACAAAAAATATAAATTTCAAGCTACGGGATATTTCTAACTGTTTTGTATTTTTTATTTTTCATCTTTGGACTGTCACTGATTGCTTGAATTTTCAATGATAAAATAGAATTAAAATCTAGCGAACTACCTAGAGAAATATGAAATACCATTGATTACGATATAAATGCAATAAATAGACATTTTTATCAATATTTGAACACTCCATCTATAGACAAATGCTGTTTTGTATATTTTAATATTTATTGAAGAAAAGTTCATATTTGCAAAATTTAAATGTTCGAATGAAGGTTGAAAGAGCTTCCAATAGTTATTGAATAAATAACCGTTTGATTTAATAAAAATAAAAAATCTCATATCGGTTTATGAATTCATTTACTCTGTAGGGAATTGATATTCATTTTGCCACGTTGTAGTTTGCAAAAGGATCTACAACAGTAATTGATTGCATATAAAAATCGAAAAATGGATTCCCATTAATAACTATATAAACTCAATGATCAAAAAACACGATATTTATTATTGATGACTTAGTTCTGGCGAGGAACTAATCCAAAATTTATATTTATAATTTCTTTAAAAATTCATTACATTACTTAAAATCATTACACGTCGCATATGAAATATATAATACTATTATAAATTTTACGTATTTTATAGTTATGCTAGACCATAACAACAAGAGATGCACAATAAAACAGTTCCTTAATCTACTAAAAACAATTGTCATTGTTCAAAGCACAATATTTTTCAGAGTGAAGTTTAATTTCAGGAAATTATAAGATCTAAATTACGCCTCATTACATTGAATGATTGCCTTTTGCTGAGCTACAGGAATATTATTAAAAGAAATTTTATTATTTGAAAATGTAATACTGTCATTGTTAAAATGAATATTCAAGTATAAAACTTTATAGCTTAAAAGAAATAAAAATTCCATAACTACTATCCTTAAATATGAAAAACTGATAAATTTTATTTCGTGTTGCATAGATTATCACGATTAAAAATAAGAATTCGTATTAAAATTTGTTTGGATCATGAATTTCGCTTCTACATGAAACCATGTCTAAATTTTCAATCTTTTATTTATAGTAATAAAAACTCGAAATAATTATAAATTTTAATATCGTATAACTGTCAAATCCAATATCTTTACAGTTGTAGAATAAATTCATTTTCAAGCAAATATCACTATAAAGTAAACTCATAAAATACTGTAATATTATTTTACTAGCATCGATAGCCGTTTACCTTACGAATTTCAACTCTTAGTAAACATCAATATAAAGCATAGCTCGCGATGAGTTCAACGGCACAGTATAAAATCTCATTTTCCAAATGCACAGCTTCCCGAGGGCCAATATATACTTTCCAATCTACTAAGAATCTTGAAAATCTTTCTCTGCGTTTATCTAGCGGGCAACGAACGCAACATTTTGTGAAAGATAAAGAAGCAATTTACTAGACGATACATAAAATCATCTGACCCCTTACGTAAAACTTCGTAAGATAAGTTGAGTGCTCTTTTGAATTCGACATCGTGGATAATTTTTGCAATTTCCTTTCTAACCGATGGATGGCTCTTTGAATTTTTAATAGCGAATATCAAATAACTTTTGGGCAAACTTTTGAAAAAAATATTTAGTATCCACGATTATACTTAAAATGCTACTGGTTATTTGAACTTAAGCCAATCATACTGAAACCGATTAAACAATAAAATTTCTTTATACATTGCAGCAAACTATTTATGTATATATACACTCATTATCTATCAATCAGTATTTCTTGGTATTTCTATAATTAGGTTTAAAATTGAATACAATGTAGTTTGGTGAAACAATAATAATAATAAAGGAAAAATTATGAATTCATTATGTCGAAAATAAAATAAATTGATAATAATAAATTAAATTGATATTTGAATAAATTTAAATTTTTAAACTTATTCTGAAAAATGTTTTCGGCAGAAGGGAAATACAATACACCACAAAGTATATTCTTACAATTTGTTTCTATCGCATAACATTGTCAATGATGTGGCGTCCATATAAACTTTATTTCACGTAGTAAAAAAGACTCCGATGATCGAAAGACTAATAAGTAATAAATTAGAAAGTATAAAATAGCAGGCTCGTTCTTTGATTATAAATCTTCTTCCTGGAATGAGAACGTCGCGCTCGGATTTTTAATATAAAAAGGAACATCGAAAAAGTGAGCATAATGCCTACAATCAAGCGAAAAATGCGCCTTTGTCTACTTATTCTGCATCTCACGTGAAACGATTGCCACTGGGCAAAGTACGGGTACTTCGCAAAGCACGTCGAGCAAATAGAATAGTCCAAAAGGTGTGCTGTAAAAGATGCGGCTTAGTGCGTGAAGAAAAGGCTTTTGAGCAATTCGATATCACAATTTAAAATATTTATCTTCTCTGCCATTTTACATCGTAACAGAAAAATGTTCATTATTCACAAAATTTCAGAAAAATATTCGCGAGTACATAAGAGAATAGATACATGATTAAACTGCTTGATCGGCAGTTTTACTCTTTTAAATGACATTTAAATGCTTACATATTTTCTATTATATATATATATATATATAACGTGACTCCGATGTATTCTAATTTACACCTAAAAAGAGTTCACAGTATTTTAAAATTCAAAGGAAGGTGGTTGAATTTAGTGCTCTTGTACTTAAGAATAAAATCATGATCACACGTTCCCACAAATAGCAGATTTTCCCTGTGCTATTATCCCTTAATTTCCTCAAAAGTGAAAAGCACGACCTCGCTACTAAAATATATCTTTTGCCCCTAGTCTTTTCTCTTCTCTATCTCATCCGTTATTCTCTTATCGCGTCCTCGTCGTTTCACGATCCGTCCGAACAACTGCGTACTGTCATCCGGCGTGAATAATCGTCGCCGTTCATTCCCAGACACACAAACTTCTAGACGGTCGTCTTCTGCGAGCAAAATTATTTCCTCAATTAAGAGTCGCGTCGTTCGGCAGTATAAAATGAAGGCCAAATTAATCACAATTAAAGCGTCGTTCTTCGACATAAATATGATTCTACGTTAGCTTTATAAAGAATTAAACTTTTATACTTTATGTAGCCTCAAATGACTTCCACCATCAATCTTCCTCGTTTCAACCTATCTCCTTCTTTTTGATTTCTACCGCCTCCTCGATTATCTCAAATTCGATCGTCTAAAGACGCTCCGAAGTACTTTCGAATTTCACGACTCCCGCAGCAAAAAAGTTCTTGCGATTGACTAATCCAATTACTTTTCCTTGGCAGGATATGGGAAAAGAAAGTTTCAGATTCTTTCTATTCCTTTGTTAAGCTCTAATCACGCTTTAGTTCAAGCATAAGGCGTCTCTTTTTTATATATAAATGTCAAAAGTCTTAATCATCGATTCTTTAACCGATATAATATAAATTTCTCAAAACAAATTGTGCTAATTTAGAGCTTGATCATGTTGCAGGGAAAATGTCGATTTCTCTCGTTTTTCCTAGACAGGATCAGAAAAGCTTAGCTTTGATACAGATACTATAAAAATACAGGTAGCTTTATTATCGAAAAACGAAGAAAAACAAAGGTTTTACCGTTTTAATGAATAAAATATTCTACAGTAAAACACAATAGAAAAGGCTTTACAGAAGACTTGGAAAAAAGCTTGAAAATACATTTCGCAACTCATCGAAACCAACGTAAGTAAGCAAATTATCTGCCCACCCCAGACATGGACATCCTGTTAGCGCATTTTTTTCAGAATCCATTGTAGCAGATTTTCCCGAAATCCTCAATCCAAATCAATTCAGCGGCAAGCAAAGCATTTAAATCGGTAGATCCTGGACTACGCTCGACGCGACGTTTTTCTGAATAACATCTCCGTGGGGTGAGGATGGGCGCCACGACGCCATCGAGCGGCTACATGACTAGAGTTTACCCTTCGACGCGAGACTACCTCAACTGAATGACAACGACCAAGACTTTCCCTCTTGGTGAAGCGAATGATTTTCCGAACTGAAGTTACGAAATTTTTAGGGACAAACTGGATGAATCGCGATCTTTAAGGAGTTCCCCGACTTTTTCTCCGTTTTCATAGACTGATTTTTATCGAGGACGATTTCTATTTCAAAGCTTCTTCGTTTACTTTTCTACATGATCGAATAGGAAATGTACGAGCTGCATAAATTTGAATTTTCTGGTGAAGAGCAAACAGACTTTTCGCTCGTAAGAGATGAAAGAAACCCTTACCGAAGTCGAATCTAAGATCTAACGTTGAAATTAGTTCGGATCGTAAAAATGGACCGTATATTTAGCTTTGTTATAATTAACAATTAACTTAGTATAATTTCTGACATTCATATAAATTAATCTAATAATTGAATTAATTGAAGCCAATATAGAAACGTCTGTAAACGAAATTAGAATGTTTGTAAACAATTTCACAAAATTGTTTCTAAACGAGTGTAACTCCAATTCATATTGTACATATAAAAAAGATTTCATCTTCCTTTACTTTGATATTAAACGAATTTCTACAATTTATTTAAGTCTACCAGTCAGGATATTTTAAATTTTTTCCAAGCATTTTGTTGACGATATATTCAACATTCGCTTTTAGAAAAAAAATGTTTTTGAAAATTAATAATTAGAACTTTTTAATTAATAATTTACAGGTTTAAAAAATTATTTAACGTGATATGATAAAGTATAAATTTACTTATATATTCAATTATACATATATAGTGTTAAAACTTGTAATTAAAATTACAATAAAAATTTAATAGTAGTTACGCAATACATAAATAATAAAAAAATATCTATACTAAATAAACAAAATTATATTTTTTCTAATTTCTAATTTCAAGATATTGCAACAAACAAATCTTAAAATTCTGAAATTTAATGTAAGTAAATGTTTAGATGATAAAGTCTACCATTATCGTAAATCAAAATACAAATTTAATGCAATTCAACCTCATAAATAGTAAACACATTACTGAAAAAATAAAATAGTTATAGTCTGCTTTTTTATATAAAGCTCTTTGTTAAATAACTCAAGACTAAGAAAAGGCTATTCCACTAAAATTTGCTCATTTTATTCTATAAATATGTAAGAGAAAAATTTGAATATTTTCAATTAATTACTTCGCAACTTCCACAATTACCAGCACTAACATATTTCCTCATATACAATTTTTGTCTTATTAAATTTCTTCGTTATACAGTTCTGACAAATTTTTATTAAATTTGAACTTCCGTTAAAATTATCTTTTATTTTCTTAATTTAAAAACTTCCAAAAATCTGAATTATAAATATTTCGAACTTTGAATTATCCGAATTGTAAGCAATATCCACCTTTTGGAATTTGAAGTCTGTTCGCAGTCTCTGAATAAATCTTAAATTATTTTTGCCACACAATGTAACGGCAACTACGTCTTGAACCTATATTTTTACCTTTGGTTACACTTTTCGTCCTTAAATTAATGCAAAACTTTACTTTTATTTCTATTATAAAAACGGAAAATAACTTATAGTCCAGAATACTTTTATATGTGTGTCCACTTCAAATGCAGTAAACCAACAATCAATCCAGCGACGAAATTTTTTTTTCGACGTTGAATATAACAAATACACCTGAACATAAATTCTAACGAAAGTAGAATAAATTGACTTCTACAAAATTTAGAACTATTTGCAATGGAAATTAAAAAATGTTGGTATAAATCACTGTATTTTTATATGAATTGGTTAACAATAAAATAAAATGAAATATTTTTTTAATGGTAAAAAAAATTTATGGATGAAATTGAAAATTTTGATAATAAATCATCTAGAAATAAATTAGATCATCATTATGTATACAATTTTTATAAATTTCGTACAAGCCGAATTTGAAATAAATATAGAAATATTTTAATACCTTACTCGAACGTATTTCGTACGTGTACAAATATCTACGTAACAATATTTTGCAAAAATTGACTTTCGTAAAATTGACTTCCATTAAATTCATTCTTTTTTATATAATAACTAATAAGTGATCGTATTAAATAGACGTGAACTCAATAGTAAAATTTCTTATACAGTTAAATTATTGATTAATTGGATGTTTAGCGATAACTCTGTTCAACGAAACGAAACACATTTTTCCTATAATAACTTGGGATATAATTAAAAAATTTTAGTATTATTTAACTTCATTATTTGATGTACGATTCTTTATAAAATAATTAATGGTAATCTCGTAGTAAATTTATGTAAAATTTCTTAGTTCTTTAATTTGATCATTTCTAAAAGAAAAATTTCTATAATGAATATTAATTTAAAACTGCGTTTCACTTAGTCAATGAATCAATATAGCAGAATCAAATTATACCGAATGAATTATTAAAAAAAAGAAATTAATTAATTACTCATATTGAAAAACACTACAGTGCGTAATCTTTCAGTTATTTGATTTCACTTTAATTCCAAGACTCGAATTATATATAAGAACAGTACAGAACGATCATCGATGACTGTTTCCTCCCTAGAGATAATTTAATGTATGACAATAAGCACATCGATGAATCATTAACTGATATCAGTCGCTACTTTGGAAGACAACCACACTTTCTCTATGTTTTTTATTCAATAATATTAAATCGATTGATTCATCTGTGAATGCAAGTAGAAAAATTGAATCGCATTTATACATACATACGTACACCACATTTCTTTTATTTTTACCTTTTACCTCTTATTCTTTGCGTCAATTTTCGCACATAATCTTAGTTCTTCTCTTCTCTCTTCTTTTTAATTATCGTCATTCTTTGGAGCGGTACTGAAAAAATTTGAACAACGAGTAAATCAATGCGGAATAATCAACGTTGCAGCACGAAGAAAACTGAGATTTTTCCATTTAATAGTAATCGTATTAAGAGACAAATCGATTAAAATATTGATAAAATACTCGTTGTAGTCATTAGATTTTACTACTTATGAAGTTAAAAGAAATGACTGAAGAAATTTGTTTAATAAAAGGTTTTTTTCATCGGTTTGTCATTTGAAATGTTTAAAATAAAAACAGTTTTGCTTTTATAATAATTTTATAATAATAACTTATGAAAAGGATGTATTTTCAACATAAAATTCAGAAAGTGAAGATTTGTTGACTAATAAAAACAATATAATTTTATAATGAAATAACTGTACCTAATCTTAAAGCCTTAAAACTTGCAATACAGTTGATATTAAAAACCATAAAAATTATTCTGGAAAGAATATTCAACTAAATTGCATTTTTCGTTAGCTCATTTACTCTCTATATAATATAATTTAAATCTTAAATAAAGCTTTGAAGCAAAAATAATAATAGTTTATGTTGATAAAAAGTTATTTCATAAATAGAAGTAAAACCCAATATTTAAAAATTTTGATTAATCTTTAATAGAGGATGCATTACTTCAAATTATTTAAGCTATTGCACTAAAAACTTACGTAATAAGCAAATATAAGCAAATGTAATTAGTATACATAATAAGCCTAGATAAACATGAAATATATTCTTTAATATGTAACATTTATATACTTGTATAAAAATGTTAATATAATGCAACACAAATTAGCGTAATAAAATGCGAGTATGAAAAGTATTTTTAAATTTTCTCCTGACATTAACTTTATTAGCGAGATCAGCAGATCTATATGTTTTACTACTATCGCATTCTTCTATCCGGAGTTGAAGAGATTAAACGAACTTTCAAGTTAAAAGTCTTTAAAAATTTTTTAAATTAATAATCAAGCAAATAAATTAAAATTCTAAAGTAGTTTCGATCCACCAATCGCCTGATTTACGATCACTTTTCTTAAAATGAAACTATCTTGAGTGATCGCATTATATTATACGAAAAATAATTACTTTTTTTTTATTGAGCCATAAACTTGTCTCTCGTGTCTACAATCTTCTCAATTCAACAAAATATATACATATAATGCACATATTTGTATTAAAAGTATTCAAACTAAATGCGTTTGAATAGCTTGGTAAAGTCAACTTCTTGTAATAGCACTAAAACTATTTGGTAGCTATTCGTTAGAGAATAATAGATTTATTGAATATAAATTCCTATTAATTCACTGATCTTAAAACTACATAATTAATCCTTAAGTAATACTACTACACTACTAATGCTACAGAATGATGTACTAATTTATTCTAATGAGTATTTTAATTTCCAAATTTGCAATAAAATTGTAAGCGCACGTGTGTCCAGTTCAATTATACTCTTTGTATTAAGTAAATAAACTTGAAAAGAAAATCTTTCAACTCAGAGATTCAATTGGTAGACAACGACAAAAGGGCCAAAGCTTCCAAAATGCCAATCATCTCGTATCTATGCTGTTTACGAAAGAATAGAAAAAATCAAAATGGAGCAGAAAACGAGTTGGCTAAGTTTTAGAAAAAAAAGGAAAAATGGAACCGTAAAAAAATTGGGTTGCAAGAGAACTCGAACACGTGGCTTTGTTGTCTAATTCGCAGGTAATTACTCGCGTTTGGCCTGCGAGATCCAGTTCGTGCGTTCGATGGGCTACTACCTGATTCAAATATACATTCCATCGGGACTGATCGTTATAATCTCGTGGGTGAGCTTTTGGCTAAATCGAAATGCAACCCCCGCTCGGGTCGCCCTCGGAGTAACCACTGTGCTCACCATGACGACCTTAATGTCCTCGACCAACGCGGCTCTTCCCAAAATCTCTTATGTAAAGTCCATCGACGTCTACCTAGGTACCTGTTTCGTCATGGTCTTCGCTTCGTTGCTCGGTGAGTACGCAAAATTATTAACTTTCTTTACATTATTTACAACATTTATATATATATATATATATATATATATATAGTGTGCCGAAAAATTGATACTTTCCAAAATGCCTAGCGTACTTATTGGTCAGTATCAGTCATAGTAATACTCTTTCATTTTTATTGGCATTTTATAGAATTTGTAATGGACAAATTATAGTCCTACTTTCTACCGAAATACTACTGTAATAATTCAATATTTTCAACTCGTATAAAACATTGATCGATTCAAAACTTGAAATACAAGAAGTAATTTAATGAGTAATTTGTACAATTATTGCGATAATCTATATTAACATATATTAATAGTAAAACTCATATCATAAAAATTAATTCAATCTTATCTACATAATTTATTTATTTTTTATATTATATCTAAAAAGAATTATTTATAAGACCTTTTGAATGAAAATGCAACAATAAAATGACACATTTTAAAAAAGAGAAAAAATGTAAAAATAAATATATGTACAAAAATTGTGAATTATTAAAAATAAAAATGCTGATGGTTCCATCTCGTATCTGTAATAAAGAAGTGAAATTTTATAAACGTTATTCAATGACATAATTTGAATATTATCTAAATAATGTAATAAGAATTACAGTAATATTAGTATAGTACAGTAATATGAAATCTCATAATTATTAGAAATTAAATTCAAAAGCATTTAATAATTTTTTAAAATGTAATTTATTAAAAGTTCTTTGAAAAAATTTTCTATTTATTATTCGATTTATATTCAAAATACAATTTGCTGCTTCAAAACAATTTTAATTTGAAGAGGAATTTTAAATTAACCGAAAAAGATTTAATTTACGTTAACATCTATTAGCAATCGATTTACCCAAATTAACACCAATTTTTTTCCCAGAATTTATGTTTTGATATGTATGCAATATAGAAAATTCATGAAAATATATTTATGCACTATGTATTGCTGTAGATTTGTTTACGATAACAAAAAGCCTCTTAAGTCTTCTCGTTTAGACAGGCTCGTTTTTAGTTAATTTTGCATACAACTTTACAACTCAACCCTTATATCATTCTGATAAATCGTACATGAAACAATAAATCCCGTAAATGAAGATTCTACATTTGTGTAACAGTACTTTTAGAATTCGAAAATACAAATTCGAAAAAACCGTCTAGTACATTACTTTGAAATAAACGTGAACTATTCTCGGCTTTTGTTCGGAAATAATTTACAAGCATATAATTTATTATTTGATTATAAAACATGTAGAAAAACCAAATGAATACATAAATAGTAATTCTATCAGCGTACTTATCCAGAATTTATTGATATAATTTTATAATTGAATGCAAAACATCTGCGACAGCTACCATAAAACTCCCGATAAATGTGAAAATTGAAACTTAAAAGATTCATTCAAAGAACAGCTTTACGATTCCTCTAGTAGAAAATGGTATCGCTAAATTATCAAAATCCTTAAATATACCAAAACAAGGAATGAAAAATATTAAAATTATGTTGTACAAAAATTGCATGTACGCGGTAAACGAAGATTAATTTCGCGGTCAATCGCCTTGATGAGAAATAAGGATTGATTAAATATAAATCAAAATACACACGCAGATGAGTAGTAACGTTTCAAGGACAACTTCAATAATTTATTTTTTTAAAATTTATCGATTCTCGCAATAAATTCTTATCAGTTATTTCACCGACAAATAAATAGCACATAATTCTCGACTAATCTGCTTAATTTCTCGAGGCTGAAAGTCTTTTTCCTTTATCGCTGTCGAAAACAGGCCTGTAATTATCGAAGCTTTCCTACTGAATATGTTGCTTTTATAAACAAACGTTCAAAGACGGCACGACAATCGGCGTGAACATTTAATTTAAATCGCAATATACAGCAAAACTAAATACAATGAATTTTTGTATGACACATACTTTTGTAGCATCATATTTTATGTACATAAATAAAATATAATGTTCATGATAATTTAGTCCATGCAACGATGAACACATTTTATTGCTTTAATAAGGTATAGTCAACTATTAATGTCCGAATAAAAATGTTATCGAAATAAATCCGTAGCTATCAAAAATATAAACCTATCGACATTTAACGAATAACAGCTTTTTTACCAAACGACCGCAAATTATTGAATTAATTGCATATAGCGGACAAAACCATCCACGTACGCTCAAAGATACACTCAAAATACGACCGCATTAATAATATAATCAAAAAATATAGCAAAAGCATATAGATTCATAAAATATGTTCGGCGAAAGAAAAGAAACATGAAATGAGCTACAAGCCGTAATAAAACACTTGCTTTTAAATGGTCCTAGATCCCAGACTTTAGCAGTGAGCGAAGATAGCAAGGGTAAGTTGGGGCTAGAACCAATTGCGCGGTATGGCTCGTAAAAATCGAGCTGTTAAATAAAACTTGCAAGATGACTCAAGCCCACAATAGTGCATTAGCTTTAGGAAAGCGAGAATCGAGGATCGTTTCTCTCCATCGCGATGTCATTAATCCGAACGAGCGTCTGATGCGCGTGTCTGACAACTTGACACTACTTTTCAGATTATTAGCAAAGGGATGAGGAGCACAGATGGTAAAATCGAGCTTGAATTTCGAACTGATAGACGAGCTCGATGAACGATTGCAATGACACCGCTAATTGACTCGAAGGCTCGTTTAGTTAGAAATATATTACGAGGATTATCTAATTATGACGAATTATTTGCCAAGTAATAAATAATGCTTGTATATTTATAAGTCGTAATGAATGCGAGAGACGTACTTTTAGCTGTTTTAGCAATATAATAATAATAAGCTTTGCGTGCGTACTGCAACGGAGACAGAAATTCGAATAACAATAGATTATTGCGCATATTTTTTTCTTACGTTTATCAATAGAATCACTAGTTACAGTCGCAATTATAATTACGGGTTTCACTCCACTTTTATATTCGAACTCTTTGAATTGACATTGGGATTATTTGAAACGTGAATATCATTGTAATTGTGCTAAATTAATTTGTTTTCAATAGTCCTGCAAATCCTCCTCTCTGTATAATATAATTTTTTATTTCAACGCGCAGCGCGTAACTGACATTGATATTTAGAAATACGTGCTTTTTACAATTTCTCTCGGTAATATCGGTCTGAAAAGAACGTTATCCTTAATAACTCTTAAATTATCAGGTCATTCATTTAATTTAGCCAATAATCGTTGCAAAATCTGGACTACATATGCAAAGCCTTGTTGGAATTATCAGACATCGATCGGCCACGAATCGTTATCAGTTCCCGATAATTGCGTTGATTAGAACGAGAACGCGGTAGAACTAAAATTACACCGCGACTAGGACTTCCCTCGAGCGGAAGGCCGCTATAATACGAATTCAACCGAACTCACCTTAAACCAGTTATCCCGTGAACTCACAATTATTCAGACCTCATTGGAAATACAACGTCGAGGCTCAAGGCATTCGTGCGGCACTCCTGCTGCGTTTCTCAATAACATCTCACTGGGAAATCTTGCTCTCCTCTCCCGCATTGCATTATCAAGATTTAGGAATTTATAACAGTACATTACTGTTGATAGCTTTTCTAAGCGTGCATATGGATTCTAAAAGAAATACCTCGCATTTACATAAAAAGTGGCCTTGTGTATTTCGCTCGACTGTTTGATGAAAAGCTTCTGTGGGTAATTATTTTCTTTTGTTATTAAAAGCAATCACTCCGTTAATTATAATGTATAGACGGTATTCGTGAAACTTATTTTTTAAAGAAATATCCCATGCCTAAATTGTAATCAGAACAGAATTTTGCTTTCTCGTAACAATTAATTGTAATACATCATAGCTTTATCGATCGTCTTAGCATGTCTCACATATTTCTTATAAGACATAATTTATCATTTTAATTAATTTCATTAGGGGAACGCCATTGATACATTTTTCATTTGCAAATAATGCTAATTAAACCACTTTATTATAAGAAAGTTCTCTAGGCAAGTGTTAGGTCTCGAGTTCGACTTTAGATCAAGGCTGATTTTTTAATCCATCCTTTTACACTTTTTTAATTAACATCAAATGAACATTGAATTAATTTTATTTTCTCAATTAAAATTCTAAATTACGCGAAGTTTGTCCGGCATTTATAATGAATGCGTGGTTTGCAAAGCGATCAATGGTTTCAATTGAATAATCTGTAAAATAATCTAAAAACGATAGATTAAATTAAATTAGTAAAACCTTAAATTAATTCTTAGTAAATCGACTCTTTCTTTATAATTTTTTTAATATTCCAATTATTATTTCTATAATTTTATACGATTTTTATAAATTTAATTACAAGTTTCATGCAAACGCTACAAATTACAATATTTTTATCAACTCTTTAAATCTTAGTATATGAATTTTCAGATGCTATTTCAATGAAATACAATTTATTTTGCTTTCATAAAACGTGTAAAAACAAAATTATGTAAATTAAATATCCTTTTTCATTGAGCATTTTTCTTTAATAAAAAATACGTTTTTTAATAAATTTAATAGCGTGGAGTATTTGTTAAGAATTGATAGTAGGATATTTTTTTTATTAGCATTTGTATTGACGTATTATACAATCGATGCAAAAAAAACAAATTTATTAAAAAATTTAAACGCTTTTATACAGAAAGTAATTAGTAATAATTTATTTGAACTAGGATATCATCGTGGTATAAATGTATTTTAATTTTTGAGTCAATTTTTATAATAAATATAATTTCAATTTCTTTGAATGTATGCTTTTAAAATAAAATATGATATTTCACAAATTTTCGACCTTTAAATATTATCTACGCCTATCCAAAGGAAATTATTTAAAAAAACAAAATGGATAATATTAATTGTGCATTGAATTAATTTAACTAAAAGCTGTAAAAAGTAGTACACGAACGTTTATTAACGATTGTAACTGTACTTAAAACAATTTTACAGCTTTCCAGCTATTAGTCTAACTCGTGCCTTATAAAACAAATGACTAATCCGATTTTCTCTTTTATGTACAAGTTTGGGTATGTACGGGGGAGTTATGAAAATTGATTATCCCTTTTTTAATTAAAATAACATTGCTCCCATCGTTAATTTCTATTATAAAAAGGTAGAGTAATTCCTAATTTCGGTTGCTAACGCATTAAATTTATCATCCGGTAAAATTAAGGAAAGATCGTTAAAAATGAGCTGACAAAAGCACAAACTGTCGTATTCGTATAAACTGTAGTGCTGCCCGAGAAATTCATTCGGGAAAGACCAATAAATGAATCTCACTGCCCCTCCCATCGCGCGTCGCTTTCTCATTTAGAGCATTGCATACCTTTGAACGCTCGCCTTTCGCGAACTAATGTGTCAGTTCACTGTCTGACTACTGGAAGATCGCGCCAAAAATTACAGGTTTTCGTGACCGCGTAAATTTCGTTTTACGAAAGTTACCCGTGCCCTGGGCTAACACCCAGAGCTTCCAATTACGAAACCTGTCAACGACCTTACGACACACATATGCGCAAACACGCTCATAGAGAGAAAGATAAAAAATCCTACTCTAGTCATTTAACTTTTTGCTCGGAGACTGTATCAAAAACTGTACATATGTTTCCTTCGTTTATATAATTTTGAAATGTTCCTGCTGTAAAGAGACTTCGAGCGTTCCGCGTGAATGTTTTATTATCTTGGCAGTTTACCTCCCATGATCCCTGTCCAGCTTTCGTTGGTCGAGAATCAAAGTACCTACCGAGTATTATACTTCCATGATCGTGCTCACAATAGAACACTTTATGGAGAAACAAAATTTACAGCGACATGTTTCATTTATCCCGGAAGAATAACGATCAGTGATAATTTCAACTAGACTGGCGATATGCTTCTAAATGAAACAATTTACCATTGTAGCTTTATCATCCATACTCACTATTGGTTGTTCACAAACGCTAATTTGAATATCGAGAGTCGTCCTTCAAATTTGAATGCCCTACCCCGTACGCACATCCTCAGAAATTACTATGTAGTGGTCATAAAGCCCACGATGCGAAAACTCAGGCGAAAACTTCTTGAAAAGGAAAGGTGTATGCGAATATCTTATCAATTTATTTAGAGGATAACGCTCTTAAAAAATTATTTACATTCTTATTCGCCTAACCACTGCCACTCTTTCAGTAAGTAACTAAGTTAGCGCTTTTAAATATCACAGGTGATGTAAGATAATTTGTGGATTTAGCTCTGGAAAATTACTAACGCTTCGTAGACCGATTTCATAGACCAACGATAGACTTTTTTCCACAATTTGCAAAATATAACTGCACTTCGAAAAATTGGAGCAATAATTTCTTCGATTATAAATTAATGAGCAATGATCAACAAAAGAGCAATAGAGCAACCTTGACTTTTACATTCGCCAACAATTTATTAAACAATGATACCCTCTAATATCTAATAATCATACGCAATTTTAAAATGAATATTTAAATTCATTATCAATACTTTTTCAATCTTTAAACAGTTAAACATATACTTTAGAATTAATTAATTTGTATGCATCAAAAACTAAAAATACTTTATAAAATAAAGGAGCTTGTAATTTTTATATTTAATGTGATTTCTTAAAGAAATGTATAAATATTATTATGCATCAAAGCGAATATTTCTTCACTGAGGATAAATATAACTAAATATATGAAAGTTTTCTCTTATAAATATTTTAAAGAGAATTAAATTCTCTTTAAAATTCACAACAGCTTATAAATACATAATAAAGAAATCAGTAACATGAATTTTTAATATTATTGATATTATTTAAAAAATATTTTATTTATAATTGATAAAACTGGATTTTCGGATTTCATAATAATTTATGCAAATTCACAAACCGAGAACCAAATTTAAATTACGTGTAAAGGAGTAAGTATTGTTGAAACGCAATCGATACTTTCTCGAAAATGTATAGATGAAAAGTTATTTTATGTAATTGTGTACTAATTAATTTAATGGGAAATAATTAAAAATATTGATTTAGGAACAGATTTTCATTCCAAATGCCTAAAATTTTAATGAAAAAATCTAAAGTATTCATTAATTTTCAACTCCTTCGCTAAATAATAAAGTTTTCTATAAAACAGAAATAAATAATGGGATTTAATACTCTATAAAAAGTCAAGATAGAAGAATCTTCAAATAATTTCTATCTAAATTATTAATTTTCTTCTGATTCGTAAGCCAAATGTATTATAATTTTCGCTTTAAAAAAACACTTAATAAAGTTTATTCGTTACTTTTGCATTAGTTCATTAATTTTCATTAGCTTTGAAACAGAAATTTGTGAATGAATTTCATTTTTATGAATTTCATATCTGTAAAGAGAATAGAAAATTTATGACTTTCTGAAAAATTTCTACTAAACTTCTATGTATACGTAAGAATACTCTTATATGAATTTAAAAATTATAATAGTACGTAGCGGTATCTCTTTTATGAGCGAATAATAAAAAAATTAAAGTTATTCATTACGAAACTTAATTTGAAAATATTAAATTAAAGTTAATTATCACCTCGATTAATTTAGAGTAAAATGGTAATGAAACACGAGAAACAAGAGTATAAAAATATACCAGATGTTCACGCTCTTTGTATGATCGAACAACTACAAATATAGGTCGTCGATAAAAGTCGTCCGAGCGTATGCAAATCTCCACATCTGTAATATGCACATCAAATTAAGTGCACACTGTCGCGTCATGTGAAACGCGACTACGAAAAAACAGACATATACATGCCCTAATAACGAATGAGCGAGTTTGACTCTTCTACTTAGTGATTCTTCATTGTATTTTTGATTCCACGTGTACATGCCTATAGTCCTGAAAAATCTGAAAACAAAAACCGGAAGAATCAGCGGCACGGGCTCGACGGCAGAACATTTATATGACTCAGTTTTTACGGTACGGACGTTATTTGGGTTTTTTCAATTTAACCGTAGAATTGAAATCACAAAGAGAAAAGCGAAAGCGTGTAGCGGGAGTTTGTTGAGCCGAAACGCAATTTCGCGCTGCGTCGCTTGAGCTTCATTTTCCTCGTTTTTCTTTTTCTGTGCTTCCGCATCTCGACTACACTTGTGCTTCACACGCCTTTTTCGGCGCGCATACGGATGTCAAATTTTGAGTGGCCGTCTGAGCGAAGAGGATTTTGTGATCATGGTGCTTGAACTTTTTGCTTTAAAGTGGGGCCAGTGAGTACTTTTGAATTCTATCAAGCATGAAAACGCCGGAAATGCAAAAATTATACTTGTAAGTTGTGTGTAACCTTTTCCCACAGTCAAAATATCCTGCAATATTTTCTGACAAGGAAGTACTCTTATTTATAAATAATTTTCAAAGCATTTGAATAAATTCAAAGAAATTAATGTCAGCTTTGACGTAGTAATATACGGAAAAAACTACTTAGGATAAATTAGAACCAATAAAATGAGTCGTAGGCAAATCAATTATTAGAAACCATGCGTGTCCAATTGTTGCTGAATAGTTCGCATAATCAGCAGCATAATGATGCGTAACTGCATTATATTATATAATTAAATGCATTATTTATTTTCTTTATGCATTAAGTATATTGTTAAGCGTCAAATGCCATATAAAATAATAAATGCAGAATCTCAGCCATTTATAAGAAGATAGGATTTTAAAGATGTTTCAGATAAGAACTCAATCTTCATTTATTATTCTTCAATAATTAAGCAATAATTAAAAAAAGAAACACTGTACAATAATTATCTGATTTTTTCAAATACCATTACATAAATTTCTTTTTCTATTTTACGTTCAATTTAAAATAATTGTATCTAATATGTACTCTACAGAATTTCTTGGTCTCATAAATTGTTAATAATTTATAGTATTTATGTATGTTATTATTATTGAGAACTGGAATTTTAGTTACTTAATCAACATAAAATGAACATTTTGTTCTATTAAGGACATGTAATAATACTCAATTCTTCCTCCCGTATTTTGATATTACCTTTTCGTATTTGTCTTGATATATTGAAAATTGTTAGTTTTCATCTTTTCTTTTTCTTCGAAAATCGTATGTTTCATTTTAATAGTTTTAATTTAACTATATGCCTCGCCCATTGAATTATTCTTTTAATGTGGAACAAAGTAAATTTCTCGATCTCAAAACGGTACTGTTTTCTATATTCTCAAATATCTTCATCTTATTTCAGCTCATATATCATTTTAAGTACTTCATTTTCAAATAAATTCAGTTTGATTTCTTTTGGTTTCACAAAAGCCGATATTGATGTAATTATAAATTATATTAGGAATGTATAAGTATTAAGAATTAAATTACATAATGAAATATCAATTAAAGAATATTTTAGCATGAAATTTTAACTTAACTAATTTAATGAAAATCCTATTAATAACTTTCAAGTCTACATCTTCATGATCGGATTCTACTTTTCTATTATATACATATAACATACATTGCAGATTTTAATTTTTTTTATTCAACCCTACTGTTTTCGCATTATTGAAAATACGATATTCTAATCATAAAGTTTCACTGTTTTAATTTTATAAATTTTAAAAAATATCGACTTGATTAATTTTTAACGTATTTCAAACTTAATTTGAACAAGATGATAATACATAGCTTTACTTAATCTATAATAGCTCTCAAATAATTATAATAAAGTATTTATTAATCCTGTTTTTTTATAACTACAATTATCATATCTTGTTTTTAATCGTATTTATTATAATTTCTCTAGTTAAAGTAGAACTATTTATTTATTAACTAGAAAACGAATAATATTTTAAAGCTTCTATTGTGCTCGTATTAATATTTATAATCTGCAGTAATCATCTATAAAACAAAATTTTCAACCGAATGGAATAATAATAAAAATATATATCATAATACGTATCATAAATTTCAGTTATTCTTACAAATATCGTAATAATTAACTATCTAGATATTGTAAATATTAAAGTAATATTCAATATACATTCATGAAGCTTATAATATTGTTCCTTTCAAAGCAATATTCCTCATTAATAGAATTTAATTTTAAATGAAGTAAATTTTTTCATTTTGTTTAAGCACTCTTTTAGTATCTAAGATGATTAATAAGTAATAGATAATTTTGTGAATTTCTATGCTGTAATTGTATTTTTGATCTAAAAAATGCAATGTACAGGCAGCAATACTTTTAAAAATTGAAGTAAAATCAAACAAAAACTCAAGACAACGTATGAATATTTTTGATCCAAGTTTTACATTTTATACCAAAGAATAGTTTTATTTAAAATTTAACTGTGACCAAGTCTTGCACAATCTTGCACTAAAGCTTCGTAAAAGTACTTAACTGAGTATCATGAAATGAATTAACTACTAATTATAAACAATAACAGTATCCTTATAAATACATTTACATTTGTAAAATATAATTTTTCTACATAGTTTACAATTCAAATAAATTTTAGAAATTGATATATTTAAAATAATCTTTATAAAAGATCAAAAATCAACAATTTATTGTAATAAGTATTGATTTTATGAATTTATTATGACAGCATAAATTGATTTATTGCCTTTGTTCCATAATGTAATAAAAAAAAGATAAATTTATTTTTTAAATATTTTTCAATTTCTTAAACGTTTCAACAATTAAATCAGATTAAACGTTTAATTGAAAATCCGCATAAAATATGTTTCATTGTTGATGTTATAAAATTCATTAAAACTCATAAATGCTTCTCAAAATTTTATGCATCATAAATATTTTACTTAAAAAACAATTAAAATATAAGTATAAATGTTTGGATTATCTGAATTTTATGTGAATATTATTTATTCAAAGTAAATTTACTATTCAAATTGAAAGTCTATCGTTAAATTATAAATAATTTCATATATGTTTTATTATACGTTATGTATGTATGTGTGTGTGTGTATATATATATATATATATTATTAGCACGTTGCCTTTTTCAGCTACCTTAGAGAATGATAAACATTCACGTTCTTACATTAGTTAGATTTTTAAATAAGAATATATTATGAAATTAATACTCAATTTAAGTGACTAAATTAGTAAAATATTAAACGTATTAAAGATCTAGAGTAAAGACTGAGATTCTCAGTACTTTTACTACTACATTCACTACGTTTAATTAACTCTTAAGAATTAAATTAAAAAATAAACGGGAGTTCAATTTACTATCATAATATTTCATTGAAAGAATTATTTGAAAACTATGAAAATATTTATAAAATTATAAAATGCACCTTTTCAGTATTTTTCATAAATAATATTTATATTAAAAAAATAATAAAAAGGATTTTATTTCATCACAGTTAAATGAATGACTTCTTTGTTGTACAATAGAATTTAATCAAATCATAATTGTATAATTACATATATTTCTATTTGATATTGTATTTTTATAAGTACAGAGGATCTATTTTATTCTGAAATATTTAAATGATTACATTATAGTAACTTAAATTAGATTAGTTCAAATGTTATATAGAAAAATTAAGTATTTATATACGTAATATGAGCATGATTGTCTTCTAAATTACTGTATTTTCAAAAAAAAGTTTCAAGTTGAAAGTGAAAGCTTTTGCTAAACGATAATATTTAAGTATGTTCACACACGCATATACATGTGTATACATGTATATATAATTCACTATATTTATATATATATATATATATATACATGTGATATCCTTTATAAAAATATAATTAACTCTTAAAAAATGATGATAGTTTTCGATTTTATTCTTTATAATAATGCATGTAACTGGTATTACATCTTAAGTACTACCAATTTGAAAGAATTATGTACAATTTGGTTTTAACACTTTTTTTTAAATCTATAGTGCCATAATCTGTAATAGTACGATACGTGCAAGATATTGAAAAATCAATTACATGGAGCTATAATATTACACATCAGGTATTATTTATATTGTTACCATAAAATAGTGTCATTTTCCTTGCGAAATTTTTTGCAAAATAGTTAACGGATAAACGAGTTAAAATTTGGAAATGAATTATCTGTTCTTCAGTATTTCTGGAGGAACTTCAACTATATTGAGTTAAACTTAAGAAACATAGCAACACTCTCTCATAGTAAATTATTAAAAAATGTGAATAATTGTGCTCATTATACAGATAGGATATACGGATTATAGTAGATAAGAAAATGGAAGTACGAGATCGCTGCAAAAACGGAAGGGAGCGAATCAAAGGAGATGCATAATATTGGGAAATGTGTTTATTTGCGGCAGGTATTCAGCTATAAAAAAATCCACCGCAGCGACAACCGTAACATAGGTCTGCATTAATAGATACCCATATGACATCTTTATTATCCAGTTAACCATATCACCTGAAATAGACTTTTCATATCGCACGTAGCTTTTATTTGCCTAGAGAAAGAGGGAGAGAAACCGATCGAAGACATCCTTGATAAAAATTTATAGAGCACTGGTTAGCCTTGGCAAATAAATTAGAAATTATTCGCAAAAAGTGGCTATTTTTACGTATACATGTTTATCGTGTGGCATGGCTCGACAATAAATTCAAATTCACTCCCATACGATGGTTTATACAGTGAGGACGAGCATCGGACTGCGAGTAACAGAAGCTTCCATAAAATTGATGTGCATCTAGTTCGAACAAGATAGGGTAGTATTTCTTTTTTTTTTTTTCGTGTGTCGGAAGAAAATATTTACAAGGTCTTGAAATTCAGGAGTGAGGTATATAGACTAAATGACCTCGAACTTATTGGCGGTAAAAATTTCCAGCATCGATAGATGTTAAATATAAAAAGAATTGCTTTAAATAAAAATGCCGATGACATAATTAAAACGAAAGTAATAAAATGAGATTTTGATGCTGTAGAATATGTATGCTATCTGTACATTATCTATTATTATATTATCTACTATTAATTATTTCAATTTTATTATATTAAGCACGATTATAGCTAACAAATTTAAGCCAGGAATTGATCTGGATAAGAATATTGATTTTTAAATCTTATGTATTGAAAGCGCTACTTACTTAAGAAAAATAGGCTTTATAAGTAAAACAGAAACAAAATGCTTTCAAAGTTATGAATTGGGTCGTAACTTTTATAGCAGATGCAAACCTTGTCAGACTTTTATTATTTTGACACCGCATTAACTTAAAACACGATAACTCATTAAAATTATCAATATTAATTTATTTGGATAAAATTTGCATTACAAAGTAATTAAATTGAACTCTACTTAAATAATATAATTAGATAACTGTATTTTTATTCGTGTAATATATTTTAGATAGAAAACAATTTTTTCTCAAAGGAACAGATTTAATAATATTTAATAATACGTCGTTATAATGTATTGATTTATTGGCATCTACACATATTAAATTGTTAATGAAATTATTTCTATGAAAAAATGTGAAAAAATTTATTTTATTTTATTAACAAAAGATTAATAATGCATTGAGTATTAAGTCAGCCAATTTATTAATTTATTTACAAATTTCAATCAATCTTTTTTTTACATATTCATTTGTTAAGTATTTAAGATTTTTATAAAATATTTTTATAGACAATTATTATGTCCTGCTTATATTAAGCATTAAGAATTAAGATAATCAATTTTTAATTAATGTAAATGGGAAATTATATTAGTTATTGCGTTCACACGATTATTTTAATATATTATTATTACTTAATACGTAATTTTAATTTATATATTTATAATAATTTATAATAAATTTCATATTTTTGTGACAATCTCATTGTAAAATATTGAAAGAAACTTTCCTTTTACTTAGGAATACTTAAAACTTTCATCTTACTTGTATTTATGAATTAAATCTACACACATTCGGATATTATTTATTTACATATTTTATTATATTCGAATATAGCTAGTCATTATTAAAGAAGAAAGATAAGTGTAAGCGTAAAAAAGTCCTAGATAGAGAAATTAAATTAACAACAATAATGTAATACGATGGAGATAGAAACAGATACTTTTATGAATATCTTCAATTCAATTTGAAGGGAAAATTCTAATTCTTATATACACTTGCTAAGAATTAGATATCTACTCCAACTAATTCATAAATATTCCTAATCGTAAGGATAATGACCAACAACGAAAAAACAAAACAGATGTAACAAACAAATCTCATCTGATATCCTTAATTATTAGGATCCCAGTGATTCCAGGCATTCTCGAGTCTCTCGGTCTTTGGTACACCGACCTGCTTATGTTCAAGCAGCTTATAATCCTTGGCCAATTTATTCTCCCTAAATTCTATCTGCAAAAGCTTCTGCGTTATTGCCAATAACACCGACGTCGGATTCTCATCTCAAAAGGTACCGATGAACGATATTTCGATACTGTTTTGGTGATATTTGTGAGTGTAAGCGCCTTGTTTGTCCCAACCTCGTCCGATGTAGACGAGCTCGTCTTCGCCCACGAGGAAGTTGTAACCGATGTCGCGCCAATCGTGGTACACGATGCGAATAGTCTGTACGAAGCGTATATGTGATATACACTGAGCTTTACTGAAACAGCTTCTTGTAGCTGTGTGGCAGATGACTACATACGGAGCAGGTAAGAAGCATTTACGTGGGTGGTTGAACACACCCCATTCTTCGCGAGTTACTAACTCAACCTCCGAATCCGTGTACGCGTTGCTTGTGTTTTTTTCTTTCTGATTCATCGGAGTAGGAATCGATTTATAGAAACTTTAGTCGATGAATACTCGAACTCTATTGTCAATTTAAAAATCTGATCTAGAGGAAGGAAAATATGCTTCGTTACCGTCATTCTTCCTAATTAAACTTTGGAACTAATTTACTCTTTGAAATGTAGTTAAGTAGAATATTGGATATTCTTTGGGGAACGATCAGATAAAAATGAAGTGTTTTTAAACTCATTATTTGAATTTTATATTTCACTTCGCACCTGATTTTAAAAGGCTGACGTTCTGAGTAATTGTAGGATAAAGCTCATTATAAAATAGCGTTTAAGAACATTTAAGTTATCAGTAAACGCTACCGTGCATCAAATTCTGTACCTCAGTCAATACATGTACTGAGTTATTATTCTTTAAATAAAAAATTAACTCAGTCAAGTTATCATACCTGTAATTTGTTTCATTTGAAATACTTATTCAAAATACGTAGTTGATCTCTACGCATTTGTAAAGCCTTCTTTCAGTTTTGTACTCTGAACTCGTAAAATAATTAAGGCCTAATACAAATTCTTCTCTAACGTAATTTAAAATTATATCTAAACATCCAACACTACAATTATCGATAATATTCTCAAATAATAATAAATATCATCAAATAATAAAGACTGAGCAGAAAATAAAAAGTACAATTACCATCAAATTTATTATATTTATTTATAGAGCAAATACAATTATGTATACATTCATAAGATTTAAAATTCTTCATAAAATTTAATATTTCTAACTAATATTGTAATTAGTTCTAAAGTTTTTAATTTCGTATTGAAAACACAGAAGAAGGTAAATAAGAGAACAAAAACAGTTCAGTTTCACAACGACGGTTATAAAATACAAAATTCTAAAGTACTTAAATTAAATGGGTGTAGCTTCTTAAATTGACAGTTATCTCTTGTACAAGTCACGCAGCAGTCAAATTATATGAGTTTTAATTTCAAGGGGATCCTTTATCGTTTTTAACGTCAGCTATGAGTAAAAGTAAATATATTCTGAAAGTTAATATAAAAGCTTACATCTTTTCCTGATATTAAAATATTAAAGAGAAATAAATAATTTTAAAATATATTAAGTAAAACTAAGGAAACCTAGATTATAATGTGTAAGAAATTAATATTCGATAAATTGCAGATAGAAATTGAATCTTAAACGATGAAAAATATTCTGTGTTCAAATATATTTTACAGTCGCATTTACTTTGACTTGAAACATCCTCATCGAGGCGAGTGCAGTGACAATTTTTTAATATCACGGTTATATGCCCTGGTGATTTATCGTTGGCAGTCACATATATCAATGTAATAAATAAAATGCCACAAATGAAAATAAAATACCGAAATCAAATTAACGATAATAATTTCATCGCTGTAAAAATAAATTACTACAACGCAGTAAATAATAGGTAAAGTTTTTCTTGAATTTGAATTTAAATGATTGATCAATAACGAATATATCGCAATGGAGATATATTTAACTTGATTTAAATGAACAATACCTTATTCTCCAGAATCCTAAATAAAATTGATCGAATTTGGTCAATGCCAAATATTGAAAGTTTAAGCTAAACCACTTGAAAGCCAAGTGCGCCAATGTATTCGGACCAGCGAGTACCGAACGACTGATGCCAGAGGAAATTGTATCACGCGCCACTTCCTTTGGATCACTGTACTACTGGACTCCATTTACTGACTTCACCGATTATCCCTTTATATTGAATACGTCTTTGAGTTCGCAAATTGAGTCATTTTCGAGCCAGTAGATCACAATAGATACAAATTTAAAGTTATAATAAAGTAATTACGTTTTCTTCGTATGCTAATGCTTGCGAAGAAAATTAAATAGGAAATTTCAAATTTCAATAGATCCACTTCATTTTTATTTTAAATAAATTTCTATTTTATTTTCATCTCAAATGCAAACTATTTACCTATTAAAATGCAATAAATTTGTAAGGGAATAAGAACAGGGAAAAAAATAAAATTCAATTTTTCAAAAAATTGGTATTTTATCACTTTTTTTTACATATTTGTCCGTAAGCAGTATCGTCGAGATTATTATATTAAAAATTTATTCAATAATTTATTTATTTAATAAACGGTACAGTGATTGTATCCCCTTATTATCAATAGTGTTGTCAAAAATATTGTTATTTTATCTAATGACGTAAAATTCATCGACTTGAAAAGCTATTGCTAGAAGTGAAACTAACCGATTTTAATTATCTTCTCGAAAATGACACTTGATTTGAATGTTTGCTCTAGAGGGAACTTCTTTTGAAAGCTCTTCGATTAATTGCAAGAAGTGGATCTCTTTTTCCGCCTCATTAACAAAACCTAACTAAATCCCAAATCCCCGTCTAGGCTTGTCCTCGAGCATTAGCTTTAATCTTGTAATCTTTAACACGTCACGTACCCATAATAAGTCAATTTCAATTAACGTCAATTTCCAAAGAAACTATTTCACCTCCTCCAGCCCCTCACGATTTTACGGATCATCGCCCGACTGGATAAATTTTCGAAATTGCTCAGCCTCCATAGGTAATTAGACACCTCATATACGTCCGTGAAACTTCTCCCGAAAGGATGCCACGATGTGAACGTATATGTATAGTGAAGCATTCTCACATGCGATCGAAAATTATCTAACCCACCGCTATGTACATGAACCGACATATATATATATGTGTGTGTGTGTGTGTGTGTGTGTGTGTGTGTATGTATATATGTATACCTATACAAATGTATCGCGATTAAATTAATCGTCCTTGAGCAAAATCACTCGACGCAACGCTATACGATAGTGCTAAGAGAACGAAGGATGCGTCATAATTGGGATCAAAAAAATAAAAGCCATTCTCGTTACATTTCCGGTCAAGAATTTCTCTCTCTCTCTCTCTCTTTCTCGATATTTGACATTTTGACAGAATCTAGGTATTATTCTATTTATATATTATCTTAGGATAAAAAGTCGTAAATGAAGTTAAGCAAATACTCTAAGGAAAGTACATAAGCTCGTTAGGATTTGTAGTTACGAGATATTTTTAATTATAACGAAACTTTAAACAGGATGAAAAAGTAATACAGAGAGAAAATTGAAATGTGGAGTATTTATAGAATGAACTACAAATAACTAGTAGTTTTTTTACCAAGAATATATTTGACAAACGTGAATTCGTCAAACATTTATTAAAAATATTATTGTTATAAGTACCTAATGCAAATTTAACTATCCAATTTCAGTCCAATTAAAATAATACAATATTTATAATAATTAGTCCCATATAACTTGATATATAGAAATTACAGTTCATTCGTATTTATAATGCGTCATCGGTATAATATTTCTTATTTCAACATTATTTTTAGTCTGGTTATGAAAGAATTTGATATAATTGACAGTTGTTAGTCGTAATCTATCTTGAATAGAAGTATAGACAAGTACTATCAGTGAAGCTTAGAAATATAACTAAAAAAATTAATTATATTTTCCATACTTTTGGCGAATACGAACCACTGAGTTATTACAATGTAATTTACTTTTTGATATTTTTATAAATAGCTTAAAAATACGCAATGTTTTTAACCAATTCTCTGCGGTTTAAAAGATCTTAAATTAAAGTGTTAGCCGTCGTTAACTAATTCGTTGCGAGTAATCTGAACATGACCCGGAATATAGTAAATAATAGTTCTACTTTCGTTTTTTCTGTTTTTCATAAGGAGTTTTTATTGTACCCTAGAAAATGATGGAATTTGAGATTTAAATTAACACTACTTATAGCATTTACTCATGCTGGGAAATCAGAATATATAAATATTTTATTTCATTTGTTTCTAAATATACGACCGATGACCAGAACAATTCTAAATATGTATGCAAATATGTACGAAGTTACTAATAGATGATATTCGTAAAAACGATTTCAAAGCTTGTAAAAAGTGGGAATTACTAAGTAACTTGCGATATACTTTACGATAATTTTGGCTAATGAATATATACTATTTTACTTTCAAGAAATATTAAAAAGTACGCGATTCTTATGTGTCCAATTAAAGTTATATAATATTGATGAAATTTTCGTCTAGTTACAATTTAATAAATTTATCTATAATCATTAAACAATAAGAATTTTATTTTATTGATAATCTAATGAATTAACTAAAGCAATATTATTATTAACTAAATAAAATTTAAACGACTTAATTTCACATCTAGGGAATATCATTAAGAAATTACTGAATATGGAAAATATTTATTAAATTTCCTTATGCTTTCGTGATGGAAAAGGATCTCGAAATTCCGACTGGAAAGATCTGAGGCATCCTCTTTGCGTCGAAACAGCTCGGCTGAGCTTTTTTTTTGGTCCACTCTTTGTTGAATCGCCCTGAGAAGGGCGGTTTGTATGTAGAAGAGACGCGGCGTCTCGTCGAGGGGAGGGAGGACAAAAAAAGAATACAATTTTTTCTCTCTTTATGGCCAGCCACATCCCGCCCCTTCGACTGCGTCTACTGAACTGACTTTAGGTCTCCGCGGCGCCTCCTTACATTTTCGTCCCTCAACCACCGCCGCTCCAATCCTTCGCCACGCTCCATCTCACTCTTCCCTCGAGCACGTGCCGCGCCGCCGCACGAGAAAACGGTTTTTCCCGCCGTTTTTCGGGGGGAAACAAGCCACGCCGTCCCAATTACCGCGACGCCATTATAGCGGGAAATCCCGGGCCCACTTTACCCGACGTACACTTGCCCTGGATAACTCACAATGAGTCACCCTTTCTGGTCCTGACCCGCACGGCAGGTCATTGCAACACGCAATGAATATCGGCGCGCGTCACTTATATAATAACTCCACTATAAATGTAGATCATACTGATTAGTACAAATTACTAAGTTATCTATAAATTTATTTCACAGAGCATTAATTTGAATAATTTTATACCCTTAGGTAGACATTAAGTAAAAGTGGTCGTAATATTAGCTCCACTGAAGAATCGTTAAACTTTTGTTTTTCGATAATTTACGACAATTATGTATTTCTTTTAAGCGGTTAGCAAATTTTGAATAAAGAGAGCAAGAATTTAGAAATTAAAAAAAAAATTTGTTATCAGAATAAGTTTCTAATTATCTTATTTATTTTCTAAGTATTGTCGCTTTACTATTATTTTAATTAAAAACACATTACAAAAATTTAACTTTAATTAAGCAGAAATAAGTTTACTACAAGAATTACATTTTTTAACTTAGATTTGTGTAACTTGTGCGTATTTTTCTATATTTTATTGTCATACCATGATATGAATATGTACCACTGACTGTTGAATTATTCTATCATTGCTATTTTAGTGCTCCATGAATTGAAAATACAAATACATTATTTAAAAGTACCATAGTTATACTACGATTTTTAAGTTTATGAGTATTTTAAATGAAATGTTATCAGTTCAAGTTATCGCTCCTATTCTCGTCGTTTATTATTTTATTCACGTCACTTTTTTTTAAATTTTCTATTAAAAGTTCAAAATTTTGTAAAAGAAGGATTTAAATTGTATTCAATATTCTGTATATACTACTTATAAATTTCATCGAAATGTTTTTAATTCGAAACAAATTTTTATAAAATTATCATTTTTGTACATATTTTAATATTTTTAAAGAATTCTCAGTACTACATTTTTAAAAAATTCTCGAATTAACCCACGTTACTATTTCTTGTTTACTAAATTTATAATTTTTCCTTTTTAATGTAATGTAAATATATACGTATTCTATATTTTATTTCAAGTGACATTTTCTCATTTCTATACTTTATTCCTTAGGAATATATTTTCGAGTCTTGCAATAGTCAGTACTAATTTCTTGTTTCAACAAAATACGTGTCAGTTACTTATTACTATTAAATTCTCTTGCTTGTAATTATAATAATATATTCATTATTATAATAACAATGCAATACAATTTTACGAATCATGATTTAAATTCAGAAAATTAGATATTTCGATTTTTACTTTTCTAAAATAAGGAAGTTTTTTTTGTAGGCTACGGTTTACATAAATCCTAAAAACTGTTCGACCTCTCATTGATATAATAAATCTTGAGCATTTTTCAAAAATATATTCAAATTCTTATTTGTATTTTTAGATTTGGTGAAAAATTAATGAGGAGGATTTCAAATTTCTTTTATTTATAAAAAAATTATGTACAATATGATCAAGTCTTATTATTCAAATTTTGAATTTGATTAGCCTTATAAGTTTCTTTGTACAAATACGTCATCATATGATTTTACTTTTTAGATCTAAATTAGAATTTATTAAACGAACAAACTCCAATTTAATTGTAATATTCAAGTCCTAATTAAGAATCCTAAAAGAATCAAACCGACTTTATTAATTCCATTTCTTAACTACCAAATCCTCTATAAAAATTATTTATAATAGAATAGCAATAGTTGTTATTACTGTTTAGTTATTGATAGTTTTTTAATAAGATAACTGCTTATAGTTTTCAATAGTTTTTATATCCTCAATAAATTAATATAATATATAACGAGCAGCTTTACTTAGTTTATAGAAAATGGAGAAATATTTTTCTTACTTAGAAAATACAGGCTATTTGACACTTAGTTTTCAAAACTAATACGTTATTCTTTACATTTTTCATCCATTTATGCATCGCCAAAGTCAATTTTACGTATTGTACACGTAAATTTAAGCAATGAATAATCCATTTTATTTCTTGATTTCATTCTTTTGAAATATTTCTTTTCATATTTTAACAATAATCTTAACACTACCGCTTATAAAATAAATTAACCGTATTAACTTGTTAATTAAATTAACAAGATGTATTTTTCATCGGAGTAATTTCATTCTAAGAAATTATGAAAATAAAGTCTTAGTTTTGGTAAGATAGAGTTATAAAATAATGCTTAAAAATTATTTGCATGTGTATATTTCCAGATCCTCTACAAGACTCGATAAATGATAAACCAAATACCATTTATCTCAAAAAAACAATATAATATTTATATTTACCACTTTATTTAATTACAAATGAAAATTCTAAGTTAAAAATTTATCTTAAATTAAAAAAACTAAAATTTTAATCATTTCAATACCTTTATATAATATTCCTAATTATATAAATGAAAAACTATATAAATATACACAAAAAAGCTTTTTTTTTAAAGAATATACATGTATTATCAATTTTAAAATATGATTTTTTATATGAAAAGATCTCGATTAAAATGAAGAATTGTAATCGTGTAATTACTTTAATTATTAAATGAAGATTAAAGTCACTTTTCATTTGATATAATAAATTCAATTGCATACATAAGATTTTCTTTAATAATCTAATAAGTATTATAAAAATTATGACAATACTCTATAATAAAAAGTTTTGTTCGATAATTTATTTTTCCTTAAGCTATTATAATCTACCATTTGAAGGTCTAAAAAAAAGACACAATTTGATAAATGTTAACATTTTAATATAAGAAAAATAATCTTATCCCAAATTTCTGATTTGAATTAACATTTTTTAATTTTATGTAATCTAAAAAAAACTATGTACATCATGATGAAACTTAAAAGTTAACTTTGAAATTATTATTTATTAAAGTTTTAATTGCATTAAAGCATTTATAGAAGACCAATAACTGTTAGTATTACAATGTAAACGTTGATTTACGCCTTGAATTTCTAGAAATTGATTTTATGTTTTTTAGAACATAACATACAATAAGTTTTTATGACACGTGTGTTTTTATATGAAAATCAATATCATAACAAAATAAAAGTAAAAAGCCTAGTTATAAATTTACAAGACATGCTTTTCACTCTTAAATTTTACTCCTGACGAAGAAAACGATATGATTTAAATTTTCCCTTAAAGAACATACAGATTATAGCGAACTTTTGTAACAAATATTTTATTATTTCTCTTTAAAATATAAAAAAGCTCACATTTCCAGAAGTTATATTTTTTATTTATGGGCAAGCAAAATAGTCGTATGCTTACTATCGGTAACAGTCAGTCGTTACATATACTCGCATGCATATACCAAATTGTTGCAGTATGTAGTACGTCTTACAAATTATAGATGTAGCTATGCAAAATTTTATACTTAAACCTATAATCAACTACTGTAATCTACCAATTTGTGTTTTTACGAATTTATAATGTACCGAACTGACAAGCAATTACTAACTGTGACACTATGTCTTCAGATTTCAAAACCGAAAATTAAAATTTATAATCATATTTAATGATATTAGGTCACTGAATAATATAGCTTGCATAAATTAGGATAAATTTGAATAAGTAATTTCTATTTATGTTTATAGAAAGAAATGAAACTAAAGTTTTACAATTAATAAGTTTTACAGTTAATACAAACTTACAAATATTTTTTTATACTCCATCCGTATATATAATTCACATATAATACATATATAATAAAAATTTTTCGAAAAAATACATCTTTCATTTATTTTTTATTCGAATTTACCAATGATATTTTTTGTAATGTGAAGTCTCTAATATTATTTACCTTAAAAATAATGAAAATGAATGCTATTTGCATATAAAGTATTTGTAAAATATTAAAAAGCTTGATATTTTTATTAAAAAATATTTTATTAAAAAAAACTACTTGTATTCTTTAAATTTAAATAAATCATAAAATTAATAAAAAGTTTAAAACGTGACATCTTTACATATTTGTCAATTAAAAAAATTATACAAAAATTAGGTTATATAGCGTCTCTGAGTTCTTACTGTTATTTAAGCCATTATCAATTTATCACTGGAACCTCTACTTTACGAAATAATTAAGGTATTCGCTTCACACACGGTATTCATTACGCCCATACTCTCCTTATCTACTTTCTAAACCGAATCGGCATTAATTTCCTTGCTCTATTCTCCTTTATTCTTTCCTTCCCTCCAAGCCTCAATTTTATTTCAATTTAATTAAATTATTTTAAATATCCTATGTAATATTTGAGTTACTTAACGAAATAATTTACTAATATAATAAGGCAAGTATTGTGCAGCAAAATCAGTTCTCACGACCTAACATTCCATTTATAATTCCTTGCATATTTAATTATTTATCTGTATCATTCATCAATTCTAGCAATTTATCTCTGTATTCGTCTTTGTTCGCTTCCTTAATCTCTCTCACTCTCTCTATTTATCCATTAACAGTCGTGACACCGCACAAAGTTCATTCGGAGAGCAATCGACTGCACGAGAGTAATGTGAGACTTACCATGCATTGTCACAAGAATTAATACGTAAAGCGAGAACTGACGCGTGATTCTTGAAAAATTTGCCTGTTTCGTCATGAAAACGAATAGATACCGGGTTGAAAACGCAATTTCTTCGTTATACGGAAATCGGTCCATTGGTAGAATCAATGAGTCGAACTTATAAGACATAAAGTCAAAATGAATATACGATGATTTATGTAGACGATATTATGACACGCAAAGAGATGATTTACTATTCTGTAGAAAATTTAGAATCAAATTTAGTATCTCCGGAAAATTGGAATTTCCAGGGTTAAAAGATCGATGCTGAAATTCTAGCTTTCAAGTGAAATTTGAATTTAACCCTCAACAAGTTAACATTCGCGATTTCACTCGAATAAATCATGCTTCTCACCAGCATTAATTCCAATCGCACATGATAATAAATGTTTAATTACTTAGCCCAATATCGCCATTAAAGTATAAACACTTTCTTCATTGAAAACGTTGAAATTTTTTCACGAAATGTAGAATTTACATGTTTATTTCAAGACAAAGGTATAATCCCATTTTCTGATGATATTTTGATATAATACATGAACAAATATACAAATGTTAGGTTATCGTTACATTTAACATAACTATTTAACAGTTCTGGTAAGCACTAAAATATTGACATTATATTTAGCGGACAAGTTAACTATATTTTTACATTGATTTTATATTATAATTATATTTAACATTTCAATCGGTGCATTTTATAAAAAGTCGATCAGCCATACCTACGAGCTGTAAGAGCTTAATTAAGTAATGAATATCATATTTATCATTGATTTGATTAATTTCTTCGGAGATCAAGGTACAAACTATTTAAATAAAAGTTTTAGAAAATTTATAAACAGAAGTTTTTTAAACAAAAAGTACAATGCATAATATGTGAAAGTACAATATCTCCTTTGTAAGTTCGATAAACTGTGCAATTTCAACGTATTTGTCAAATCAATGAATCAATCGAATAAACTTACGCGGTTTCAAACACGAGAAAGTTTAAAGTGCTCCAGTTTCGGTCGTATATTTTTCTAACCTCGTTAAAGCTTTTCAATTGAGTCTCAGTCTCGACAAATATATATAAGTTATAAGATTTATCGATCTCACTTGAATTACAGTAAATTTTTTGAATCTTATTGAATCTTCATTAAAACACTTAATTTATAAATACTTCATTGTTTATTTGTTTATGAATTTAATGTGCCCATGCATATACTTACACGTAAATTAAAAAATTAAGATTACTAATAGTACAATTAAACGATCGAAAACTTTAAGAAAAAATGAATAATAATAGTATAGAACGGAATAAATATTTACCGAGCGTGTCAAGAAAAACTTTTGAAATATTCCAAATAAATCCATGTAAATATTTTTCGACATTTCTGAAGTATGATTTAATAATGATATAAAGAAAATGTAAATATTAGATTTAGAAGTAAATATGAATTTATTAATTTTAAACACGCGTTCCAAAGATAATGCAGACCAAAGATAATCTAAGAAACTCTAAAGCAATTACCTTTGGCTTCCAAAAAAAGCGAATATTTGAATACGCTCGCTCGGGAGAATATTCGTCCAACCTACATAAGGGCAAAACTTAATGTCGACTGATGGAAGGAAGGAGAAAGCATTAGTCACTCCTACTTCTCGAGCCAATTCGAAGCGCTCCCTTAAGGACAAAAAGCGGAAACTTTGATCGAAAGCCGTGTAGGGTTGGATGGAATCCACCATGATCCACTGCTCCTTAGTCGTACGCTACTAAGAGTGACACAACGACGCTGTGGTTTTCAAAGCAACTAATTCGCAAAGCTAGTTTGCAAATAGTTCAACTCGAGTCATCGTTACTCCAAGTGTGCCCTAATGAGTTCGATGCGTCTTTACCAAATCCACTTTTCCTTTGGAATTTTGAGCGAAGTCAGAGAGAAAAGTTGGAAAATGTGTGGTACAACAAGAAATGAGCTTCTAGTCTACCCGATACGATTACTTGTCTAATGAGTCATAGGAGTCGCGATATAACTTTCTTACAGCGCGACCTCATTTGTCAGAGATAATTTAAAATAAGGTCAAATCTATGAGAATTTCAAAAATCAAACCATACAAATTCTTAAATACATATATTAATTCATTCAGCAAGAGTGAAATGCAATCTTAAATATAAATGACCTTTTTCTTTCTAATTTAATAATTTATTCCAGACTAAATTATGTGCTCGACAAATAAAAAGTAATTTATAAATATAGAATAAGAAGTCCTGATTTGACTGACAAAAAATACTGTGATTATGATACAACTTTTCCACCCAAAAGAATATTCTTATTTTTAAACTACATCAATATTTTTACATTTATTTTATATTACATTTTTATATTTATTTGCATTCACATAAAAAATTCATCATTTATTATTATTTTTTTTCAAAAAAATTTTATATTAATGTATCTTCATAATTAAATAATTAATCGTAATTTTATAAGGGTTATTCGGTAATGAAAGGGCTTTAATTTACATATTTTTAAATTTAAAAATAGCAATAATTATTTTAATCGATTAACCTAGATGTACACGTAAACAAATTAATTTATACATTATAAGGAATTTTTATTAAAAAAACTCCCTCGTATTATTTTAACTTACATTCGTTACCTTTTGAAATTAATTTATTATAACCAAAATTTTACGATATTGAAACTTACGAACTATGTAAATGTATAAGCAATATAAATAGTAATCATTTCTTATTTTTATAGAAATATAATAATTTGAAAAAAAATTACCTTAATAAATTTAACTAATAAACACAAGATTTTATTGTAAAATTTGAATATTCTTAAATTTTAACATTTAAATTTTTATCACTTGAATACTAAACTATCAATCTCTCTCGCTCTCTCTCTCTCTCTCTCACTCTCACTCTCTCATTCATTTTCTATTATTAAATGGATAGTTGTTTCAAACAAATTCTTTATCACAGAAAAATACATAAAGATTAAATACAAATATAAGTAATAAGAATGGGAGTAGGTAGAATAAAAAGGAAAAAGACAAAAAACGAAAGAAAAAGAAATCGCGGTCGATGGATAATACTAGACAACAATTTGGCAGCCAAGCCGAACGTTATCCAACTTCGAAAGCGAGTAAACTAAAAAGAAAAAAAGTAAAATTTTCACAATTGAACCGGAATACCTAAGTCCTATTAAACTTTCTTGAGGTTTTGCAAAGATTTCTCTCTTTCACTCTCTCTCTCTCTCTCTCTCTCTCTCTCTCTCTCTCTCTCTTATCTCTTTTACTCGTCCACGCCAAAGACGAAAAAAGCCGGAACTAACGTACATCGTTTCGTAAATTTCGGTATACTTACTCTCACTGTTGTTTTGTTCGACAAATAGACTAATTCTTCTTTATACTAACTTTGCTCCAGGATAAATTACAATTTTTTCCTCGGCTTAACGCATCAGAGTGTAGAAGAGGTTAGAAACTTGCTACTTACTTTCTTCTATCTTTCTTTATTTCTCCTTCTCCCACTCACTCTTATTCTGTCTCTCTTTCTTTATTTTCGCTTGATTTTTAAAACATTATGCTTAAACATTTAAACTTAATTTTTTTCGGCTACAGTTTATAAACATCACTTCTATTACAATTTGAAAGTATTTAAAATTTAGTATAACATTACTCTTTATCCGACTTAATTCCAGTATACTCTTGTGTATTATTTCGATACTGCGATTACCATGATGCGCTACCATTAATGAGATTGTTGTTTTTATCATTCGAAACGATTCCTTTATTCCAAGCAAGTATTATATGGATTTGGATTTGATTAATCTAAGATTTTTTAGCTTCAAGTATCCCCTATGTATCCCTTAATTGTATGCTTAAGTATATTGACCAATAAAATTTAATATGAATCACTAAATATAACTAATCGCTAAACTCTACACTTAGAAAACGTTCAATTTAAGTAAATAATTTACCTGATAGAAACTTCAACAATTTTTTTCATTTATTCGCATTATAGAAAAACACTGAAATTTTTTATTAATTGAAAACTGTTATTTTATTGAGTAAACATAAATATAAATTAAGAAATTCTTTTTTCAATATTATGTTAGAATGATTATAAAGCATTTCTGAATATTACATTCAATTTAATTCAATATAATTCAAATTATATTATGCTTTTGAAGTATTCAGTAACGATAAAATAAGATTCTAATTTTTGTAAAAGTTTTATGACAATTTATCAATGATTTATTAACTAATATAACACTGTTTTAATGATTATTTATCTCTGTTGTTGTTCATTTAATTCTTTGCTTTAAAATAATTCGATATTTAACGTAGTTAAATTAAAAATTAATTTAATAATGTAAAAATTTTTATAATTACTTTCTAGTAAATTATTTAGTTAAAGCAGAAGATACTATTATTTCGTATATTTTATCAAATACTCGCATACTTTTACCAAATGAGTTTTTTCATCATGATTACTAAAATTATCCTCGAAATTTTTTGTACAAATATTTTTTTAAAATGACACGATAGACTTTTTAAATAAAAACAAATAGACAGTATTTTACTATTTTATAAAAGCAAAATAAATAATAAATCTATTCATTCAAATTTCATTTCAATTTTTTTGATAACATTAATCCTGGTTAGAAGCTTTTAAATGAATCTGTTAAAGTGAAAACATTTTGAAGTAATTATTTCCTTTAATGGAAAAGAATGTTCCGAACGGATTCCATTTTAGAAATTCGTCACCAGAAAATTACAATGTTCTACCAGGGAAATCCAAATAAACGAATACGCGAGCATCGTTGAGGACATAGTCGATGATTTGTTTTACATTTAGAGCGAAATTGTCTCTCTTTCTCTTTGTGTATATGTTTACATGCATTTACATTGAATATTTATGTGCTTGTGTACGCGTATGCACCTATGTAAGCAGATATACAATATACATAACAAAAGCAGAGAGATTAATTTTTCCTAAGTCTGCATGTGTATGAGTAGATTACAGAAAGTTCACTCAATGATTTCTACTCATTTCGCGTGAACAAGCACATACTCATACTTGTGCAAGTCGGTCTCATCCAATTGAAAAACTCATTTATCCAAAGCGCAAACTTCGCATAATCACGTTATGAAGTTCTACAATGTTCATACTTTCTTTTCCACTATTATTTCAATTGTCTCTGATAATTTAAAATTCATATATACTATAATTATATATTTAATTTAATAAATGCATATATACAAATGCCACCAAATTTGTTGAATGTATTATATGAATTTGTATTAAAGATTTTAATAAATTCTATACTTGCGGTTACACTAACTTATATTTATTTAATCTATTATCGTAACACTCTCAAACAATATTGACAAACAAATCTTGATTTATTCATGTAACATAAATTTGATTCAATAACCTCAATCAATACTTCATCGATAGGCCCAACCAACTTCAAGTACAATAAAACAATCTATTAGCACCTGAATAATACCAATGATTGATTTAAATTTATTTATAAAAAAAGTTCATTAAAATTCTATATTTTTCACAGAAATAAAACGATACATTAATAACGTTTATTTGAATATATATAAAATATTTTCAAATTAAATTATTAAAATTTTTACAATTATAATTTACACATACAAAAAATACTCAAATATTTTATAAATGTTTACTTTAAAGTGCTAAAATGCTTGTAAATTCCAAAATATTCAAAAATTTTACTTAGTACTGACAAGTTTGAGATAATAGTTAAAGTGGTATTAAAAATCATTTGATTATTTGACTGTAGTATTAAGTGGCACTAATCTCTAACATAATGCTAATAATTCACTTGATCTTATGATTTTCTTGAAAATAAATATAGAAATTAATTTTTTCTAAGTTCTAAATGCTATTAGATATATCATTTTTTAGTTCATTTTTTTCATTAAACTTTATTGAATCACTTTTACTTAATACAATAAAAATATATCACTTGTATAATAATATAATAACAAGTCTACCTGTTAATGTAAAAACTATGATAATTAGAATTAAGCACAATATAATTATCATGTATTGTATTATTTGTAGACAGCACAATTGATGCTAAAAGTCTCATAAACCAAAATTGTCTATGATAATAGAATCTCATTAAAATGTTAGGATATTATGTTAATGAAGTACACAGTCATTAATTCTAGACTTAGCTTTAAACTCCGGTTTAAAAAGTAAAAATGATTCATACTGAAGTACTAAACGTACTCCTGATAATTGTGAAAATACTCTTCAATGCCAGCTGAAAATGTTTAGAGTTTCCAACTTAATCAATCTTGAATTTACCAGGCAACTTAAGTATCTCTACGTGAAGTAACACTCCATTACTCGCCTTTTCCTTTCAGAATACGCTACGGTCGGATATATGGCGAAAAGAATCCAGATGAGAAAGAACCGTTTCGCAAAAATAGCAGAAAGCATGAAAGCGGCAAGAGAAAATCCGGGACCACCTGGTGTGCCCGGCGATCATGGAGATCATGCGCCAAAGCAAACTGTGAGTAACGCGAATTACAGAATTGTTAGATGTATTGCAAACTAGGTTAGTGTAATAATTACTGCTGCTTTGCTACTTATTCGAAATGAACAAAAAGAATTCGTCTCGTTAACAAAGGCAATGTCCAAAATTTTAGAAATATCTAAAGCACTGTTTTTTATAAAATTATACCAATAGCAATATTACAGTATCCAAGTCCATCAAAGAATAATCTAGAATTAAGAATAAAGATTTCAAAGTAGCAGTAATTAAAATATCTATCCTTTCACGTTCATTTTTAATACTCTTATTTCCATTCCCACTTTAATTCTCATGGGATAAAGTTGTTTGAATTTTCTTCTCGATTAACCGTAGTTTCACGCTATGGTTAACAGATCAAATATTTACTTGAATAAATAAATAAAACCTAATTTTCTTAATAATGTATTCAACCTTTTGTTTTCTGAGTAATGTTCTAAAGAATATTATATTTGTGAAAAATAAAAAGAAACAGATTCTAAAATGAATATAATAGATTTAATGTGCCGTTATTTAAATTTATCAGTACGTATCGAATTTACAAACACTGCAACAAGATTTTTTTTTAAATTAGAAGCAAACAAATTCTAATATTATTTGAATATCGCTATTTTCATTCAAATCTACAGAGGAACATTAAAATGAACACTTTTGCTCTCTGTAAATGTATACTCTGACTGAACATTTTTTTGTACCTTGATACTCTTTCTTTGGAATGGCAAAGTAGAACCTCTTGCGCATATTTTCTTCTTTTTTAAGTTAAAAAGTCAAACTCGGCGCAACAGCAATGACGTCGCCAATGTGACGAACGATCGTAAGCTTTTACGGGAATTGGGGACGCGAGAAGGTTAGCATGATTCTTTTTGAGGACGAAATTGAAATTTGATGTATTTCTGAATAAAAAGGAATGTTTTTACGTTCAAATAAGTATTTCGCTTTTATCCGAATGTTTTTTTCTCATTTAAAAGATTAGATGCTTTTCTTAAATGGGGTAATGAAATTTTCGACTTACAATCATAAAAAAAAATATAAGGTATTTTATACATAATTAAAGCGATATTTTTTAAATATCTTTATACATGTAAATATAATATTTTTTCTGGATAAGATATCCAGAGAGAATAAATACGTAAAATAAAATTCATTTTTCATTTATGTTTTTTTCAAATAATTTATACGTAAATTCTGCTCATAATAACGAATTATATAATTTAACCGACTAATTCGTATTACGTTTTTTTAAAAAATTTATTATGTACATAATATTCCTTGTTTTACTATTAATCTTACAAAATATTTGCAAAAGAGTTTTAATGGTCCTATGATTTCATTATATATTCTTAGCTACCCAAAATGATGAATGTGCTTCCGGGATTCAAAAGCAATGCATTGTAAATAAGTATATAAATTCTAACAATAAATATAGCAAAAAATGTATTAAAATGTAAATATTTAAATCTCAAGCTTATCTGATTTTTAAAGTATTAAATTATAAGTATGTAAAAAAACATTTTACTGTAATAAAAATTGAGCTTTTTACTGCCTATTTAAATTTCAAAATATAAAATATTTCAAAATGTGACGAAAGAAACTTTGTACGTCATTTATGAATATCTCGAAAATTTTACAAAAATGCATAATTTAAAAATCACCAATTGACGTTAATTATATTACATTGTGTGTTAAGTACTCAGTGGTCCAAGAAAAAGAAGCGTTTGCCGCATTAAAATTAAAATATAAAATATAAAAACTGCAAATCCGGTTAATTAGGTTAAACCAGGAAGATAACAAATAAATACGAAAAAATACTTATTCACTTAATGATCCATGTCATAAAATCGAAGGAAAGAATATGTCCGGGTATATTATATGCATTAAGGTCGCACGCACGTCACTCGTGTAAATGTGTGGTCAGTCGCAACCATGTACACTTGTCCATTTCTTGAATATTTCTTGAAAAGGCTTGAAAGTATAAGGAGACCACTTACAGCTTCTTCTAGTATAACTAAAAGTGAAGCTGCCGGTGGATGGACCAACTGGAATAACAAGGCGCTCAGAATCTAATTTCCGTTCGCATAATATTACGGGCTAGCGTATCCTCACGGAACGACTATTTGTCCCTGAGAAATTGGATAATTAAGTTTAAATAATTAGACGGAGTTAGTACCCCTAACTCAGGGTGACATTAGCTCCCGAGTATTTGTGGAAATACAAAGATAAGGAGTCGGCCAACTAGATTACAATAGTAAGACGTTCCCGTAAACGAGAAACGAGGAGAGACTATAAGTCGATGTTTGTATGAGGAAATCGCTCGAGAGAAGCTAACAAGAAGGAAGAGCATTGAATTGTTGCACGCTATGAAAACTGAAAACAAATTAGAATTTCAGATACGGTTAGTCGGTTCACGCAGTCTCTAAAATTTTTACAATGAGATTTTCATTCGCCTTCGTGACGCGTCCATGATATAATGAAGTTATTTCTGTAAATACTTCAAGCTATTAGAATCACTGATACATTATTTATATCGAATAAAAGAATTCGATTGTAAAATCAATCAAATCGTGTTCCTTGTAGATTTTTAAACTGTATTTGTTCATAAGATAATTATATCATTGTTATCTTTTAATGTTTTCCGTTAATAAGAAATTTTGGATAGCGTCATACATTGATACTTGTTCTGTAATTCTAAATACTAATATAACGAATCAACGTATTATGCGAATCCAGCTATTATATTTATAGTTGTTATTTTGACAGCTTAACCTACATAGTTAAATGCAAACTGTGTTTTTAATCAAATTACTGATAAAACGTTCATTATGTAGGGAAAAATCCAAATTAATTGAAAGAGCAAATTATTTATCGATTATTGGAAATACTTGTTATAAATCTTGAAAACCGTTTTTATGTCATTAGTTTACTCTTAAATACTCTGAAATCCATGTATAGTTTAAAATACTCATTATATAGTAAAATACATTAATGGTTAAAAATACTCCTTTGCTTACCACTAAAAGGATTTGTTTTCAACTCTTTAAACTAACTTTAAGGCGAAATTTATAGTGACTATGCGATAAAACTTTACAACGTATTTCCATTTATTTATTTTACTTCACAACAAATATAACGTTATCACGATATTCTCTCCATATCACGTAATATAAAATATACTATTATATCCTATAATAACTTCTTTATGTTAACATTAAACATTCTGTAAATCCAATAATTTAACATATTTATTATTAAAGTATAGGTATAAATTTTAGATTCTTTTAGTAATATTTATTTTCTACTGAGAAGTTATACTTGCATAGCGATTGTACGAAAAAGAAATACCACGAATACATCGTTTTCTGTCAATGTTATCTGCACTTTTTTCCCATTTTCTTGTAATTTTACTACAGTAGCTATATTTTTCTCAAAATCGTTAGAATTTTTTTATGTCCCAAAAAACTTGAAGTGTTCAATGTACAGAAAAAATATGCTATTGGTGAATAATTCTGTTTTCTTGAAAATTTTCTTTTATGTTCAATTTAATATATATATATATATATATATATATATATATATATATTTATATTTATTTATTTTAAATTATTATATATTATAAAATATCTCTTATTTATATTTGATATTCTATCAAAATTCAAATACCCAACCTCACTTTTTTAAGTGCGTACAAACCGTTTTCAAATTTCAAACTTCGTTTAATTACAATAGTATAATTTGTAATATTACTTTCAAATGATATACTGAGCAATATTTATTTTCAAACCGTAATCAAATAATTACACAAAATGAAATAACAAAAATTATAAATACACTAGCATAAGTAGTTTTTTTAATGGACAGATTTTATTTTCAATTGACATGTAGTATCTTAAAGTTTTAACTTAGTTCTAAACGTTTGATTGAAAACATAAAGTTAAATTAATAATATTGCATTTTTAAATTAACACTACGTTACTGAATGTCATATTTTATTCTAATTTTGTGTCGCTTAAAAATCATAGATTCTTTAGAATAATTAGGACTTAATCGATTTAAGTAGAAATTTCAGATATATAAATCTACAAATAAGAATTAAAGTCAACTTGAAATCAAATAACTTTTAACGTTCAATTAAATTAGTCTAGATAGTACATAATTCATCTATCAAAACTATGTTTCATGATTATTACGTGGTTAGGCATCGAAATTTCTCTTCTGAAAAATAAAATCGGAATATATAGTAAGTATAACTCAAAATAAGTATCATAGAAATTAGAAAATATTAGTAAACAAAGAATATTCAATAATTTGCAAACTAAAAAGACTGAATTATCACCTACCACTAGACGAATAAAGCTCAATATTCATTACTACCGAGACAAAAGCAGATGCTAGTACGTAAGTACATATCAGAAATAAGGCCACTGGCTGAGGGAGTATAACATTGAGTTCGCAGTGGACGAATAAAGCTCAGGAGAGATTCTGTTACTTCTAATTAGATATTCCTTAAGGTATTGCACTTAATTCATTCATCCGTTAATTAAATACTTTATTTACGGGCTACCATCTGAAAATATACTCGCGTCACCAAAGATTTTACGCAGCTTAACAAGCAAATCCCAGGAACAAAGCATCATATGCATGGGCGAATTTTCGTGTTAAAGTATGTGTGGACGCATAAAGGGCGAAAGTTTACTGAGCCGAGCTTGAAAAAATAGAGAAGAACTATTTTCAGTGCTTTCTAATGAAACTGTTGCCTCTGTTACACAGACGAGATTTTTGCTCACATCGCAAAGAGATTGACATTTTATAATATAAAACGGAAGAATTCGAAAGCTACTGTAGAGGATAAAAGCGTAACATTGTACAGTATTCAAAATAAAGTCAAGGAGTCTGTTGACTCTTATATAATTTATCTGCAGAATATTATCGTTTAGAGGGATTTCCTTTGTAATGCATAATATTTCTTCTTGGAAAGTATGTAATCCAGTTAAAGAAAATTTAAAAGTTTATGAATTTGAATCCTTATGCGAATAATGTGTTTTGTACTTTAAGTGAAAAGATTAATTATTTAATAAAAGAATAAGAGCTCGTTAATAGAACGTAACAAATATAATAATATATATAAATAGGTAAGATCATCGAGAATAAAGCAAATTATTGTATAATTTAGTAATCTAGTAATTTATGGATGTTTGTAAATTAAAACGAACTGTGTAAATTTCTTCTTATTACGTAAAGTCTGTTTATATAATTTAACTGACAACATACATCGAAATAATCGTTAGTCTTTTCAAAATTAAATACAAACTTACTACAAAAGTCACCATTATATTCATGAAATACTTGAGTAGATTTGAATATTATTTGTTATACAATAAATAACTTTGTAACGTAAATTGTACAGTAAATAATGCACTCTGAAAGTTCATATTATACTTTGAATATTTAAACTAAGTACAACGTTTACTTGTTAAAATTAAATACTATAAATTTAATTGAGTAGAAATAATTATGCAGAATATGTAATAAATAGTTATAAATGAAAATTATTAAAATCGTTTTAGCTTTTTAAAGTCAATTATTGTACATTTCATTTTTTTAACGGGAAGTAAAAATTTGAATTTGTTAAATATATATTATCTCTAAGTTTTCTGTCGCTAATAAATTTAAATTAATAAAAATCGCTAATTTTATATAAAATTGAATTTATTAATGTAGATTTTTTAACAATTGAACAAAGCTGGTATGTATTCTAAATATTACAAGTTTAAACTCACGCGTTAAATGATCTTAAATATAACTTTTAGCACCCTTAATGAGGGCCTTAATTATCATATCTTACACAATTTCGTTTATAACCTAAATAATTCAAGGGATGTGAATGCGCTAACCTCTTATACAAGTGAAAAATGTTCGTGTTCGTTTATCAACAGCAAATAGGTTCGCTTTGAATACAAATTATATTACCTTACTGCAGTATTTGCCTAACTGATCTAAATGTAAATTTAAACTTTATAATGAAATAGATAAGTACTCTGTTTATTTACATTAAAGTTTAAAGGAATGCTAAATTTTATCGAAAATCTAATTTTCTTTGAATTATCTTATCTTTCCTTACTCTTACTCCTCATCTTTTTACAATTTAAAACATAACTTTCTGTGGTTCAAATTTAATAATGTATATCAAATTTAATGAAATCCACCTTTAAGTTATTTATTTTCAATCTCCATTTACTATTTTTTACTATTATTATTTGCTATTATGATCCATAAATAAAACAAGTAATACCCCCTCCGAATAAAATTAACAGTATCATACAAGCACATCTTATCAATATTTGTATACACTGCCATGAAAGTAAGGGTACGCCGACATTCGTCGGCTGACCCATGACGAACTGCCGTGTCTCTTGTAAGTGGTCCCGTGTTGTCCAGGAGGTGCGCTTCAAGGTCCACGACCCCAAGGCACACAGCAAAGGTGGCACCCTAGAGAACACTATAAACGGTCGAGCAGACGAAGAGGCGCCTCCGGCACCCCAGCACCTCATTCATCCTGGCAAAGATATAAGCAAATTATATGGTGAGTCCTTCATAATTCAGTTATTTTTATTTGGAATGGAATGCTTAATTTTTTAAATTTTACAAAAGGCCCAAACGATTTTGGTCATTTGTTACACACCTATAGATGACATGTTACGTAAACCTTGATGATTAATTGCTTGTATTTCAGTCGTTTTATTTATTTACTACGTATTCTATAGTTCCATCTTCTAACACGATTGACGTATTACAAATACGTACGAGTACATTATTCTCTGCAACTTCCGTAAAAACTCCTTTGTCTTGACAAAAATTTTTAAAACAAATAGAAAATTGGAAACGTATTTTCTAACATATTTAGTTAGAATTTAGTTAGTAATTTATCTAACATAATCAGTTCAAAAATGTTTTATGATACTTTCTAAACTATTTTTTATTTTTTTTCAATATAAATGTATAATGTTTAAAGTTTTTATGCGATCTAATGATAATTTTAATTTTCCAATTGCGGATAAAAATTTTTTAATCCAATTTTACGTAAAAAATGGCTTTGTTTAGCTTATATTTATGACTAACAAATTCCAATCAAAAATTAAAATAAATCTTATTGATGTGCAACAATAATTATGAAAACTTATATTGACTTTTGATGGTAGTTACAAAGAACACGGCAATTTTTAATATAAAAAATAAGCAATTAATCGATCATTTTTATTTTCCAATGTTGTAACATTTACTAACCAAAATCACTTTAATCTTACTATTTACACAAATCACTTACTCGAATATGTATAAAAATCACGTAAATATCTTAAGAATTATGGAATTAAAGGATTAAATTAATGCTTTGTAAATCCAACGTTATTAACGTGCCAAAATATATATGCGTTAGATAAAAATGTAATACATGTTAATTACTTCCTACTGAAAGTTTTAATAGCTTAAAATTTTTTATCAATTATTCACGAACATCGTTCGGTTTCTGTCTAAGTACTCATTAATGCTGAATTAAATATTTCAACTCTTACCAATATTCAAATAACATTGCTTATGGTTTAATTACTATGTTATTCTATATTTTGTGGTGTTTTTATAAAATTATCAATCATTTATTTATTTATATAAAGTAATAATTAATATTTTACTTTTGAAAATTTTGAAAATAAATGCCGGCGAAGAAAAATATTTCTGTTAGTTTAGTTATTAAGTATTAAATTATATGTACTGCTATTAATAAAAATTCTATTAATAGAAATTTTTTCATAGCATTTTTATTGCCAAACTAGTCGTAAATTAATCAAAGAATATTATCATTTTTAACATGCTTTTAAAATAATTAACGTGTTCTAAAAATATCAGCTTTATTGTAACGTAATCAATCAAAAGCTTTTGTTCAGTAAATCAATGTGACAGAAAAATGTATCAACAAGATTTGAACCTGTTTATTTGTGAATTATAATTTCTTAATTTTTTTTAGATTACTTTTATATATAAAAAGATTTTGTATCATATTTTATAATAATTATATTAATATAGAATATCTGATAGAATTTTCTAAAGCGTTTCGAGAATCATTCTCGTTTTATATTATATTAAAAAATAGCAATCCCCATAACTTCGGAATAATTTTAAAGTTTACATATGAAATTCATATACCATTGGAAGTACAATAAAATTCAATAAAGTGAGATAAGACTTTAAAGACTTTTAATGTTTTTAATTTTTTCCAAAATATTCTATGTGTGTGCATTTCACAAAAATAAATATTTACATCTTTATATTAAAATATATTTATTTTAAAAATAGATATCTATATTTATATATCAGTCTCCAAGCATGTGTGCATGCTCTTATTAATATAACTTTCATTCTAATATATTTTAAGAATATTTGCTCTGCTATTATGTTGTAAAAAAACTAAACTGCCTTCTATTAATTATAATTTAAATTATTTTTATAAATAATAGAACTAATAATGCCTTTTTCATTTATAAATAAGGTTTATGAATTTATTATTTGTTTATTTCGTGTATTTGCATGAATTTAATTCCACGCTAAAATATGAGCTTTTTTAATAGAAATACTAGCTAAGCTTCAATTGTGCGGTAAAAAAATGAATTCGAATGAGTACAAATTTTTACTTTTTTCTTTTAGCCACATAAAATTTTTTCTGAGATGTTAATAATATCAAAGTATTTTTGTAAAAAGCGTTAAATTTTATGTAATACTTTTCATTCACATTATTAATATTAACACATTATTTTATTATGAATTATGTGGCTATTATTTAGTTAAGAGAAAATTATTCAAGGAATAGGATATCTTACAAAATAAGGTTTTCATCTTATTAATTCGATCCTAATCTCTGATGTCTAGATTTATTTTAATTGAAACTCATTAAAAATTTTATTGTGGTTAAATAAATTAACCCTTAGCTTGGCACGCGATTTCGTTTATAAATATCTTGTAGTTTTAGTAAGTTTAGAATACTTAAAATGCTTTTCGTTCGATTACATAATACTAAAACTATTTTTTGTGATAATTTTATTTGTAAATTTTTGCGCTTTTTGAAAAATTTTCAGAAAATCCATTTTCATATAATCTAATAAGAATATTTTCAATGGAACATTAATAGTGAACATTAGGGTGGTTCAAATTTTCCAATTTCTTGGTTTCCTAAATATAACGCCCATAAAATTGTTAAAAAACGTTGAAAAACTTCTACGAGTAGAATACTATTAATCAATATTTACATATTTATCTCTCTGCATGTATATTCTAAACCTTTAGTTTTTACGTTTTCAAATTTTTAATTTAAATTAATATTCATATTTAGATAAATAATCTTTTTATTTAATATAACAAATGACATACTTGATGATAATAGTAGTTATTTTATTAAAATTTTTTGTTACTGAAGAATTACTAATTTTTCATCTGATGAATTTTTTTAAAACTTTTCAATTATAAGAAATTTAATATTCATTATAATTTGTTTAAATTCTTAAAATTGGCGAATTCAATATTATAATATTATTAGTGTTATTAAAATATATAATTACATTTGAAGAGGACTTTCAATTGTAATTTTGTTTAAAAAATTTAAAAGATCAATATCTTCAAAATTCTTAATATTATTTTTAATTTTCAAGTGCCTTTCATAAATTATTATTATTATTATTATTATTATTATTATTATTATTATTATTATTATTATTATTATTATTATTATTATTATTATTATTATTATTATTATTATTATTATTATTATTATTATTATTATTAAAAATTATGCTATGTATATAAAAATTTAATTCGTGAAACTTATTTATACTTTATGTGAAAATAAATATCAATAAGTAATATTATACAATACAAAAAAATTTGTTTATTAAAAAATGAAAAATTTTTCTGCCTTTAAATTAACAAATAAAAATTATTTCCAAATATTAAAGGCTTATTGAAGTTCTACATTTGTTACTGGTTGTTTTAGAACTAGATATAAAATATTGAAAATAGGAATCATTAGAAAATTTTATTATTTCATTAATCATGAATAATAATAAACTGTATAAATGAATTATATACGTTCAATTTTATTCTTTTATTTCATTGACAGGAAACCTTTAAAGTATTTTATAAACAAAAACTTAATTAAATTCAATGTTATTTCCCAACAATGAGTGCATAATTTAACTTTTGATAACGATATGGTTTAATATTTGCTAAATTGAAATATCTTAATTTAATTTACGTCTGTTTAATATTCTATACATGTATCGTTATTTTAATTTTACTTTTCAAGTACAGCTAACTAGAATAATAATAGTATACACATTTTCGATTAATTTTATTCGAAATTTGTTAATTTTAATATTAGTTACATTTTTAAAATTACGTAAATTTCTTCTCTTGTCTAATAATAATTCTATTTATAATTGTGAGCAAGCAAGATGTCTCTAGAAAATAAAATTTGATGGAATATTCGAATAATGTTTTTGTTAATTAAAAAAAATGTATAAATTTAGTAGTATAGTACGTATAAATTTAATTTATAGTTTCAAAATTCTGCAAGAATTAAAAAAATAAAAATATTAAAATATGCAATTAATAAAAATGAATAGCTTGAACTAGATCTTATTAGAAGTCAAAACATTCATTAATTTACACTTAGAGTATTTTACTTAATTCTTGCATTTACTTTGTATTTGAATCAAAGGCTAACATAACATTTCAAAGTAGTGGTACTTTATAAGTTTTATTTCGACAATTTAACTTACTTTTTATATGAATCATGTATATCAAGATCTCAAGCTTATCAGGATTTTGCTCTGAACTATAATAACCCTTATACATTTATACAAAAGTATTTTATACAGATTTTAAAATTTCTTTATCAGTTTATAAAATTGTATTTGCTTTTCTTGTAAAAATAATCAACAACTTTTAAATAATATACATTTTTATAAAATCATAAAGAAGTTATTAAAATTTAATACATTAATAATAAAGAAACATTAAAGGATTTGGCAATTGACACCTCTAAGTATTGAAATTAAGTATTCTTTTAAATTACTGTCCATAAAAACATTATTATTATTATTATTATTTTCAATAGATTATTCTTTTAGTATATAATATTTGACTGTATTTCTTAAGTTATCCGAAAATTTATTAAATGACTATAAATTTACATTAATATGATGAAAGCTTATTATGAAAATTTGTTATTGAACGTCGAAAATTGTGAACTGCTTCTTACCCTACTGAAATTGACTTCCATACTCTAGGAACTAATTTTATAAAAATATTATGAATGTGCAATAATATTTAAGTTAGTATATATTATAATAATATAAGTAGAGTATAGGTTTTTGTGTAAAAAGAAAATATTTTTGCCATTCGACAACTTTTTCAAGAGTTATATCGCGAAAAAATTGAGGACCAGAAATATTTGAATCACTCCAGTGAGCATGTTTAAATAGAATTACCAAATTAATTTACCGGAAACATGTTATTTTTCGATATGAGATCGATTATACTAGATATAGCCTCCAAATAACCTCTACAATTATTTTTTTTAAATACTATGAAAAAATTATTTTTATGTTATTACCATGAAGAAATGCATGAATACATATGTCAAACCTTCTATAATGTTAATATTACTAATTAAAACTTTCTTTCTGCAATACCTTTTTTAAAATTATGACTTTTATTAAATATATTAAAACAGATGCATTGTCAATTGAAGGGGTTATATTTGTACAATAAGCCTGTTTCTGGAATTTTTCTCTTAGCTCAAGAGGATGCCCATTCTGCACTTCAGTCTTTTCCAAAGCCTACAAAACATACTATACTGGGTAAACGATTTATTTGTAGCTAACAAATATGTTTATATCAGACGTATGCCTAAGTTTGGCTCGAATAATATTCATTCACTGCTCATCAAATATTTAGATGTAGATGTATCATTTTGTCTGTGCCAATGCTTCATCTTCATTTTAAAGAAATTCAATCCTAGAATCTTTTTTGAGATCTGTCAGTTCTATTTAAAATAAATGAACGTCAACTGTTTCTCATGAAAGAGGAGTAATTCCTTTCGACTAATTCCTTTCCAACACTGTTATTTATGCAATTACAGGTAAAGACAATGAAATGCAAGATTCTGGGTTTAAATTTCAAAAATGCTATATTCTACGCCTTTTATACGTAAAAACTAAGGGGCGGAACAGCACGAACCTACATACTTTACTCTAACTTTCAGGCATAACGCCGTCGGACATCGACAAGTACTCTCGCATCGTCTTTCCGGTATGCTTCGTCTGTTTCAACCTAATGTACTGGATCATCTATTTGCACATCAGTGACGTCGTCGCCGACGATCTCGTGCTACTCGAAGAGGCTAAGTAAGCGGTGAAACAAGCGCCACAGCAACGACGTGGACGCCGTCCGGAAGGACATACGATTCACGTAAACTCAGCTCGAAAAAGAAGATTACTTCCTTTGTAAACTGAATACAGCCAAAGATAAAACAACAATGGTTAGAAGCATAAGGAAAAAAAAAGAAAAGGAAAGAAAAAATTCCCGATAGCGCGACTTTTTTCGAGCAAAGAAATATCCGACGCCCTTTTCCATCCTCACCCTCGGCAGAGAACGAGAAAAAACGCCCGAGCGCCCGCATCAAAGACTGAAAAGTGCATCGAGGCAGAAAGAATAACAAAGTACTTGGAAAATGGAGCTCCGCCTGTGTCGAGGTACAAAAATGAAAATGAAGTGGGGGAACGAAGACGGAGATCGTTTACCAATAAAGGAAAATCCAAATCAGTATACTGCAGTGCCCGCGAAAATATAGAGAGGATGATACGTAAATTTCTCTTGAGAGAGGAAAGCTTAAAATAAAACAAAAGAGATGGAATGAGGGAAAGATAAAGAAAGATTCATGTCGCGCGATGTTAAAGAAATATCGTTGAGTCGTACGCAAAATGTCAAAAAAAAAAAAAAACAAGATATAGAAAGAAAGAGTAACAGAGAGTCGAAAAAGAGATATAAAAATAAAAAGAAGACCGATGAGAAGACACAATATGATCTTCGGTATTAAACACGTCAATTTAGCCACACTAGTTAACTAAGCTCGTCGAGAACACAGCAAAGAATAAAAAAAAAACTAATAAATGAACTCAAAGCAAACGCAGAATTAAAAATAACAAAATGAAAGATAAAAGTAAATCCAAAAATAGTAAATTAATATAAAAGTAAACCCTTGCACATGCAGGCGAGTGTGTATTGCGAGATTAAATTGGTTATAGGTACGTAGGAGATAGGAGTTTGAAAAATAACGACGATCCTAAGTGCTTCAGAGCGTTTTTACACCGACTTTTTAACAAACACAGAAAATAGCGCAACGAAATGAATACGATTCAAGAGATGTAGAAGTAAAACAAAACATGGCGAGGGACGCGAGAGACCGAAGGAACTATCCAATTTTTCATTTCGAGATCTTGAAAAATGATCGATTGTGCGTTCGCTACTTGAGGTTCCCAAGATTGTCCTCGTGACCGTGTGAAGAAAATTGATGAAAACGGTTGTGCGAAAGAAATTCTAGTATTTACTTAAGTTAGCTTAGTTTAATTTTTTAAAGGAGTGAGGCTATTATTTGCGAGAAGGAAAATATTTTTTAATGGTTTGATATTTTCTTAGACTTTTAGTTCTCGTTTTATATACCATTAAGAAAGTTTAATCTGCAATTTATTTATTGAGGAACATAATTATATTTAAGGTAGACCCTCTCGTTATTTAGTAAGCGTTTTGAAAGTATTTTTCATACATTGTTATGACAAAATTAAATGAAAAAAAAAATTTTTTTCTTCCTTTAATGTTGATATATTGATATTTGTATGTTAGAAATATCGTTTCAAATTATTCTCTAATTATTGAAAAATTTGCTGTTATTATATGACAAAATTTATACGCTAATTTAAAGAAACATTGAATGAAACCTATTGTAAATATAATCACAGCTTAACGTAACTATAGAAAATTCAAAGTTTTTCCATTAGTAATATAATATACACTAAAATATTAAGTGCAAGAACTTTTAATATAAAGCATTAGGGAATCATAAAATATGTCATCTCAATCACGTCGTAAACCTTCCTAACTGATGGAAAAATAGGAAAACAAACCATTGAAAGAGATGATTCGTCCAAAAATTGAGCGTGCCTAGGTAATCTCGGGCACTGTCCACTTCCTCGCACATTAAACGATTACAGCTTATGTTAAAGTTTCATACGAAATCATTTGCAGAAAATAAGAGAAAGTTACGCGTAAAAAAAGTGTACAAAAGCGAGTCGATGGCTTGCCATAAACTTCGACTGGGAAATAATGTCAAATCGAGGAAAATGCAAACTTAAGTTCAACAAACGACAGAATTGTTTTTATTCAGTTGGCTGTGCGGTTTTCCCCCTTTCCTTACTTTCGTGACTTTTCCAGCGGGTCTTGAAAAGAAAAGGAATCTCGACTCTCGTAGTTACGTTCATAATTGTTCCGAATTCAAATTAAGAGAACAGTCGTGGATTTGGTTTTGTTTGTTGCTTATTACAATAACTTTTCGCGCTTTAAACTTGTGCACTCCGAAAAACGTTGCTCATTATATGCATAATAATTACTTCGCTTATCCTTAACAATGAAGTTATAATAACGTTAACAATAATAACAATAATTATAATATCTATACTAAATTTCCTACTTATAATTAATCTAAATATATTAAAATCATATAATTTTTAATTAAATTGCACTATTAAAATTGTTGCTGCATTAATATTAAGCACATAATTGATATAATTTTGTCGATAATTTACATTGTAACATTATTCTATTTTTTATTATATACTTCTACTTAATTATAATTAAATTGTTTCCATATTTGATTCAATTCGAACAGTTAATTCACTTTTCTCGTAAATCAGCAGCTCATAGTAATAACTTTTTTTTATTGACGTAAACAAGCAAAAAAGAAAAAGCATAACGAGTAAAAAGAAATAAGAGAAAGCGTAAAAAAGACTTCAGGAATATCAAACATAAAGAGTATACCAACGTGTGCAAAAACGTGAAACTAAAGATCAATCGCGACCGAAAGTAAAAGAGCCGAAGAAAAAGATCTCGAAGACAAGAACGCAGAAAACATAAGAGAACACCCAGATAAATAAGCAGAAAATATTAAGTATTAAAATTCATTTTACAAATGAACAATCTAATTTATTAAAGCAGGGCAAACCTGCCACAAATTTATAAGAAGATTAAAGAATGAACTAATTTAATCAAAAAATTGACTAATAAATTATAATACGAAAGAAAATGGAAAGTAAGATGGAAAGGATACAAATCTTTGAAGTGCGTATACGTAAGTAAATAGACGCCGAGAGAAAAGATTTACGTAATCGGAGACTAAAATTTAGAAATAAAACCAAAAGAATTGTAAATGACTGATATTAACAAAGATATAAAAGAAGTAAGAGAGAAAAAGAAAGGGCACCCGCTATTCAGGATATCGACCCGACATGCGCCCAGTCCACTTCGACGTACTTCTTTCGCTACCTAACTGTCTTCTATCTTGCTATTTATGTCTCCTTCTCTTTTTTCGAATCTTATGGGCAGAGATAATAAAAGAAAGGATGCTGTGGAGTTAAGCTGTGTAAGTCAAAAGACAGTAGCAGCTTTGTTTTTCTTTCGCGAAAATCGCAGCAAGAACTCCACCGCGATAACATTGTTTTTTGTAACTTCTAATCTTGAAGTTTAATTTCTAAATCTTCGAACAAAGTGGCCAACTCTATTCGAGGAAACTTTTTCACTCTTTTCGCATAGGTGGATTTACGTACACCAATTTATGAAGTTCCCTTCACAAAATCACTATTTTCGTATCTTTAGTATAGACGATGAATTTTAAAAAGGCCTTACTTCGTTACGTTGATAAATGACTGTTGCTTTCAACGCTCTCGGTTTCAAAAACAACGGAGGACATTTTTAACGTTAGAAATGTTCTTGGACAATGTCGTGAAAATGTTACATTGAATTGTTAGAGCGTATCGTTTTTTTCATTGACAATCAAATGATAATTAAAGATGGACACTAGACACTAGGAATAATTGAAACGAGAAGCAATTGAAAGATACTTTCGTAATAATCAGCAAGACAATATGCTAATTCAGATACGGTCGAAGAAAGAATTATTAAATAAACACTACAAAATGCCATTTAGATTTGTTTAACAACCTAATCTGCCTAAAATCTGCAACCGTTGGTCATTAACGGGCCAAATTCGGGTGGTAATCTGTAAAAGCGCAACTCACATTAGACACGAAATACCGATAAATTCCCTACGTCAATAAAACCATGCAGTTGTTCAATATTATTAGTATACATCGTGCACGTGCTGTACAAGAAAATAAAAACTTCTGAACCATGTCGGGCTATTGCATTTAACGTTGTCGAGTAAAATTCTCGAACTTTGAAATTAATATTATCGGTACGAAACCTTACTCTATTATAAACGCAGAGGTACATACGATGAGTCGATAAAGTAGAACACGTTCATCGCGCGCCATCTACCACGCATTCATCGAGGCTTTCGCTATTACCAGAGCAGAGGAAAAACCGATCGGGAAATAAGAGCCTAAGCGTAAAATCTCGAAATCCATAGCTGAGGAAGCGGAACCGGTCTCACGAGCCCTGCGCACTCACGCAAATCACAACTCGGATCTTTCCGCACTACCTGCCCGTCACCTAACAAATTGCTTCGTCCTCTCGCTTTTCGTCCCCATTCGTCCTCGTCCGGAAATGCGCTTCTTTTCCGATTATCAGACCAGTTTATTGGCGCGAAAGGACTGAAAATTAATTTTTGTTGCGGTCGTAACTACAATTTAAGGAATGCACAAGCGCTATTATAGATTAGTTAAACGTTGATATAAATTGCTGAAAAGGTGCAAGACACTCATTGCTGAATTAGAGAGAGAAAATGCGTTCCATTATAACAATAATAATTGTTATGTTTTATTTTGACATTCTTAAGTTACATTTAAACGTGCACTATTTAAATGCAGAATTTTCTGACTCGATACGAGCATGTGTTAAGTAAATTTTTGTAATTATTTACAAAATCTTTGACATATTTTAAACTATTAAGAAATCATATTTAAGAGAGGCAAACGCTTTTCCGAACATTCAATAGAAGTGGTACGCGATCTCGTTTAAAGTAAACGTATTATTATCGTACTAGAACTCCAACTTCGATCATCTTCCGCGTGCACGTAAAATATATTTGCATCTACTTATAACGGAACGTTGATACAATGTCAAAAGAATATTGCGCTAGTAGCGGTCCACTATCGATACCAACAGTCGGTAATTCCTGTATTCACTTTCAACGTAAATATGATAAAAGGGATTTGCAAAATCATTTAAGAACAACAAAAAAAGAATAACAAAGTGAAAGAAAACAACGATAAATAGGACGACATAAATTCAAGGGAATCTCAAAACTATATATTTCTATTATATTCCAAGGTTTCAAAACTAATACAAAATCTAAAACAAATTTTAAATACTTACAAAAATCATAATATACTTTATTTATTTCTCTTTCTCGATCTATTAGACTTATTTATTTAAGTACTACCCATATATTTCAAATAATTGTTTCGTTTCAATATCCGTTGAATGAAAAAAGATTTACTAGGCTTATATTTATAGTAAATGCAGCATATGAAATTGTATAAAACACAAACATTCGTGTACATGGTCGAGTTATCATTCTTTTCCTAACATTATTTTTTATGATTTGTAAATATTAAATGCCAATTAACAACATTTGAAGTATATTTTTTAATTGTTAACACTATATTAATTAATATATTAAACTGCTATCTAAATACAATTAGGCATTATTAAAAGTGCGATTGATAATTGATTAAGGTGTCCAGTATTTATCGTATTCTTAAATAGCAACATTTTTAACTGTTAATTAAAGTTACTTATAATGACTGTATTACCTGCAACCCCTTTTTTGCTGCAATCTCTATGTAAACATTTAAGTATTATGTACGAACATAATCGACACAAAATAGAAGAGAAAAATAGAAACGCAAAGATACAGTGCATACTTTGCCAAATATATGAAGATATATAAAACGAATGCATTATATCTATCTTCGTATATTCAAATAACAAAGAAAGGTAAAACTTACGAGTGATTGAGAATTTAGTATTTTATCGTTGCGATACACGTATACATAAATATTAATAATTCAAGAGAGTAAATGTTGTGCATATACACACACTTTATATTAGTATTATTATCATCATCATAATTATTATTATTATTATTGTTGTTGTTGTTGTTGTTGTTGTTGTTGTTGTTGTTGTTGTTGTTGGAACACGCACGTTAAAAAAATTTCTTATTAAACGTTACACACCCTACAGCAAATTATTACTGTTATTTGTCGTTTCCATTGATTTTACTTCTAAAGCATTTGTACAGAATATTTACGTGAGCATCGACGTTTGATAAAATGTCTTTCTTTGTGTTAGTGCTTTTCGGTACCTCTACGTTTATGTGCGAAGAAAGAGAGAGAAAGAGAAAGAAATAGTATTAACGATCGCTGTCTCCAAACTAAACGTAACTTCTATAGTATATATTTTATTATAATATGTATCGTATGTGCGATGAATTTTCAATATTAAGAATGCACGTATGCAGTCGGAGGGTAGAATATATTGAAAAAAAAGTGAGTTCGTCGATTCTTTACACGATAAATGTAAGCTGCCATAAGGAAGGAAAAACAAAAGATAAAGTGATTGAAATAGTAACTTGTGACGACAGGCACCCAAGAAAAAGATCTTCATGCAAAGTACACACAGAAACGTCCTCTAGTAGGATTTGCATTTTTATTTTTATGAATAAAAAAGGCTCCCGAACTGGTGAGAGAATAAAAATGTTGATATTATTATATAATACGTATTGTATATGTACATTTCGGAAAAGGTTAAAAAATTTTTGTTCTCGATTCTTATTACATTATTGTTATTACATTATTGCTAAAAGATATCATTGTCACTATGAATTATTATCATAGTATCAATTTCATGAGTATATGAATTATTATTATTGTAATAATGCGTAAATGCGAGTAAGAAGATACACACGTAAATATATTACAACGTTAAAAAATATTATAGTAATCGATCACACTGTATGTATTGGCTAAGTCGCTGGCGAATCTTAATATATTATACAAACAAGTAGCTTGTTAAGCATTAGTGAGCGAATTTCATATACACGAGAAAAAGAGCGCAACGGGATTATAAACTAATAAACTAAAGAGAAAAAGATGAAAACGAGATCAAAAACTAAAGAAAAACGATCATCTTGTACATACGAGTTTTATACAGAACCTATATATTATACACATTAACAAGTATCATGAATTAATAATAAGGGAGAAATGAGTATATTCATACATAATATAAATATAGAATAAACGCGTAACAAGTGATATTTTAAATTGTGTGTGTGTGTGTGTGTGTGTGTGTGTGTGTGTGTGTGTGTGTGTGTGTGTGTGTATACACAGAGGGAAATGCGCCCCTCGGTTGCATGCGTGTATGGAGATACACTAACCCCATCGTATAAAGCTTTTAAGCTTTTATTAACTACATCATATAAAGCTTTTTATTGTTTTATATAATATTGGCATTGTTCTACTTTCTAGTAAAGTTTAAATCCATCTATATATACATATATTACATTTGATGTTTATTATTTAAAATTATATCAATTGTTATATTTAATTAAGACAAAACTTAGCGCATTTGCAAGAAAAAAATATTTTAAAATTTACGATTTTAGCCCTTTGATATAATTTACAAATAGTATATTTCTATTAGATAATTACGAAAGTACAATTTTAAATCAGTATAAACGTAGTTTCATTTATATGAAAATGTTTTATCATGTAAAAAATTATATGAATAATCCGATATAACTATCGATTCTGCGATGTAGTATTAAAAATAAAATTTTTATACTACACGCAAGTTGTAAAAAAGGCAAGACATTATACGTTGCACATACGTAATTTAACGTAAAATATATGTATAGAATAGTCTGATTCATGTTCCTTTTGAATTACGTCTAGTACGTATAGCAACCATATTGTAAAGTAAACTTTATACATTATAGTTACAAACTAACTTGCGTTTATTTATAATTGTCTATAAAATATTGATATGCTTAAGACATAATTATAGATATGAGAAGATTTAAGCATCTAAAAGTAGATTCTGGGCAATCGTACCTTAATGTTTTTATGTCAAAAAATTAATTCGTTTTAACTATCCTTACATGTTTAGATTTATCGTCAAAAGTAATTAACTAATTGAAATGTCCTTTTTCAGATATAAATTTCACATATTCAGATATAAATTTAGTTTCTAAAACAAAAAAATTAACTAAAACCTTTTCATTTCCTAAATATTAAATTTATTCGCCTCCATAAGTAAAAAGCAACCAACCGAAGCGCGTCTTTTCTCTATAAGACATTGCATATAACGATGATGTAATAAACACAACCCATACTTAGAATTTAGAAAAGATCACTTTGAACTTTTCGATTATTAAGAATTTAAATTTAAATACACCGTGATTATAATTAAAACAATTTAAATTCTCCTTAACCACGGAGGCTCATTTTACGTATTATGTAATAGTGGACGACGAGTTGATGGCAATGAAAGCAAAGCGTGAGAATATAAATTTAACTATAAACAAATGAAAATCGCACTACTCATATATATGGCACAGGTAACCCAATAGGTAAAAACGACATAGTAAATGAATGCATAAGAATTTTTGCACGAGTAGAAGCGCATTCACGAGTGAATTTCTGATGGTTATTAACTAAGTTTCTTAGTTAATTTACTGATATGAATAAATTCATAAAATATTTATCAATTATATTTTTCAATTTTTTTCTTACTAGAGAAAAAGCTTCTTAAAGATTAATTAAAAATGTTTACTCGAAATAAATACTTGCTATTTACCATTATAGTTCGTCTATTAACTTAAACATATTACAATTAGCACAACAAATGTACTTTCTTCTCTTACAATTTTTATCTTTAACTGAAAAATTATTTGTTATATAAGTTATTCTTTACCGAAAGAAAATTTCAAGCAAGTAAAGAATTTTTCCACAAATCCTTGAAACCGTTCGTTTACGCGATTAACTTTAACTCCGACAAAGTGAAAACTCTAACGCTGATAAACACAACGCGTATAAGAGAAATCAATTTGAAATTATTCTATAGAGGATGAAAGAAAGAGTGAACGAACGGAAAGAGTGAAAGAATGAACAGAACAAACTGCCAACTTTATTAATTAATTAATCTTATTATGCACACGTTTTCTGCTCTATTAGCGGGGAACTGGAAGTAGCGAGTGATGACAATTGATCGACTGATCAGGACTTTCATTTTTGTTTCTTTGCATTGACAATTGATATTTATTATTACAAAAATAAAAGTTCAAAGAAAACGTCGATTTTTCCGTTTTCTTAAAATATAAACTAATTCGTTTATTTGTTATCTTTTATCCATGTACCTGATATTGATCAGTTTCCCTTTCTTCGAACTTGTCTTCTTATAAACAGTTTTGACTTTTACTTTTATTTAAAGTAGATTTAAATTGACAATTTGATTTACAAAAGATTATGCAGTCATCTTTCATTACATTAATTTCTTTAGTCTAAGTTGAAAGTAATTCTCTGAATATATATAATTTCTTCTAATTGGAATAAACTTATTTTACTCACTTTTTTTTAAACTACATTGCAATATCTGAAAAAAATCATAACATTGTTATGAACGAATGTGAATTAGGTTACGTGAATAAATTTAAAACCGATGCTTACATTTTTTTCTAAGTCCTATTTTTAATTAAAGATTCAAATACTTTTTTCAATATACAAAACTTCAAAACTTACCTACTTGTATAATATTAAATTTACAAATTCTTAGAACCTCGCGATGAAATCAAATAATCGATCTCTCCATTCTTTCCACAGCAGTATTCGTCTCCCTAAAAGTATGAAAATGTTGTTAGTGATATATTAAAATAGTAAATAAATCTAATAATACCAAATCGTAAGCGCAGGCGTGTTCTCGTGCGGTAAAAACGTCTTATAACAAAAATTTGACCGTTATAACAAATCGAAATTTACAAAGAAGATGATATAACTTTAGTGAATGAATATTAAAGTTACTACTGTTAATATGATAATTATCGATTATCAATAAGAGAAAACGGTAGAACACGATAGAATATTATATGAATATACAAACTGAACAATTTATGAAAGTAGCAAAGATCTTCTGAATCTCGATATGATATTAATAACAATAACGAAAACGTTTCAAAAAAGCTTAAAATAACTAAAATAATTACTTAATTAATTAATAATTACTTAATCAATGCAGAGGAGATAACGATGTAAATAAAAATAGATCTAAAAAATAATTAGCATCATCTTTGTTATAGAAAAGCTCGCGTCAAGTTAAAATAACAAAGCAAGTGCGTCAAAGGCCGTGCGAGAAACTCCAGACTTCGAAAGCATTCCATGAAAATTCAAGTTAATTAAGTTACACATTATGTACGATAGGAAAAAAGAAGCGCGTGAATTGAAGTTGCGTCGTATTCGTGAAATACAAAAGAAAATACGTATAGTCAAAGAAAATGATAGACGTATATCGAAAACCTTGAAATGCGTTATGACATTACTTCGTAATTAGCGATATTGAATGATATAATGCATCTAAAAGAGAGACAAAAAAATGAGAAAATTATTACGTAATGATGAGTAAATCCTTTCGAAATCCAGTGATATCGTTAAGGATGATATCAATAGATAACACGTGTCTACTTAGTGGAGAGTATTAGCAATGCTTCACGTACACCAGGTAAATTTATTGAAATAGTTTGATCGATGTTAAGAAATATATTTCTCTGCGTTTTCAAGTCATATTGTAGAGACGAAGAATTTTTTTATTCGTCCAACTACGCGTCGTTGCTCAACGATACTCTTTTTTTCAAAATGCACTTTTTATCGTATATCTTTTTATCATATTCGCGAAATATCCGTCATTATGAGTAGTAAAATATTTTCCAAAAGATTTTCTTAATTTTAGAAATTGTACGATATTCGAATGTTTATTACCATGTTATCAGAACCTTTCGTGAGTTCTCGAAGAGAAAATATTTAGTAAAGACAATCGAAAGTCAACTTAAAAAAGAAAATTCATCCTAAAAGACTACACTGTGTAAGATATCTTCTATCTCTACGATATGAACTCAAACGTAGACGAAACTTTCATTTTATTCTTCATTGATGTATTTGCCTCGAGAATCTATCTTGTGTAGAACTAGTTTCTGGGGAATATAGAACTGTCCGAGTACAGTGTGAAAAGTCACGTAGGACACGATCAGAATCTCAAATAATTAAATCATGTCCGTATGTGTAATATAAAAAATGAAAAAGAAAGCAACATAGACGTTATATAAATATAAATAAAAATGAAAGCAACGTTACAGCATTACGAAATTCGCATCAACACAAAACAGAAATCTATTATTAAGAACTAATTTTTAAAATTGCAATATGACAGGCGATGTAAGTATTGTAAGTATAACGTTTACGCTACCCTACCGCTAAAAGTCAGGGAACGAAGGTAACTAACTATATTCTATAAATATCTACACATAAATAATACACGTAAATTATACATGCTCGCACACAACCGCAATTAGATAAGGTCGAACCCGAACATGGTTTTCGTCATTTTTCATTCAAGGATCTTAGTCTTATCGAATGTGTAAAATACGAAGACTTACTATTAAATGTAGGGAAAATGCCAATTCCATAGATGTATGATATATAAATGCGCGATGTGAGCGTCGAGTGGGAAAGAAGTAAACGGGACGAAGGAAAGGACGCGCGGCGGCACGTCAATTGCTAATGCGTCAAAAGGAAGTTTTTATTTTAATTTCCCCATGATTTTCGATCTCGCGATGCGTCGCGATCGGCCGCTTACACACACTTACGCCCTTGCACACACGGGCGCCTTCGACTTTTCCGCAGGGCTTCCAAAATAACGCGACTCCCACTTATCTTCCAACTTTTATTCCTTTCCGCGATTTGCAATTGTGCCGAGCGCCGATTAGAGTTGGACGCCGCACTTGGAACGACCGCGACTTCCTTGCGAGCCTTGGACATTGTAATTTTACGAAGAACGATCCCCTTCCTACCCCTACTCGCGGCTATTATCCCGCGATAAACGACATTTCGTTGATTATTACAATTACACTCGCGATCATTCGTGATAATTCATTTCATCGCCAAGCTACTCATACTTGACAAATGCTCTCGCTGTTACCGATACATATCTTTCTTTGCTGCCGATTTTCTTAAAAAAGAATAATGAAAATGAAAAAATTGTTGATCGTACTTTGGGCGCTGATGAAATGTGCTGTTTTGTAACTTTCGTTTTCGTAAATGGATTTAATTGAATTGAATTGAATCTCGAAACTCGACTTCGAGATACATAACAATTTTGAATATTTTCATATACTTTGCTGCGAGGTAAATAATTTATAGAGCAACATTTTTCTGTAAAACTACGATCATCGATTTGATATACTGTTTCTTCGCATCTGATTCTTCGTATTACATTTTATATCAACTTTATAATAATTTTAGTATTACTATCTTGCGTTTGACACTCACACTAAATAGAATTGACATAAATTACGACGTAAGTATGATTGCTATTAGAAAATACAAAACTCTGAAATGAATTTAATTGAACAGGCATTTATTTTTGTACAGTCGATAGGTTCGCAAATCAGCCTCGGTATCCACAATCCAATTATCAGATAAAAGAGACGAGCGTTAGCAAGAAAAGAAATACATAGAACGATTTCAATATATAATACTGTAGAAAACGGTTAACGATATATAAAAGGGTGAAAAAAAGAATGGGAGAAAGAATGAGAGAATGAGAGAATGAGAGAGGAAGAAAGAAAATTACCCCGAACATTTAAGAATTATCTTTTATTATTATTCTTGTTGTTATTGTTGTTTTTGTTGTTTCTGTTGTTGTGTTGTTGTTGTTGTTATTATTATTATTATTATTATTATTATTATTATTATTATTATTATTATTATTATTATTATTATTATTATTATTATTATTATTATTATGTAACTGTAACGACAAATCGAAGTGATTTACGTGTCACCTCCGATAGCGTTCCGTCTATTATAAATACATGCGTACATACGTCTCTCGAAAAAAATATTTCAAAAGATTGAAACGATTGATTAAACCGCATATTATTTCACGATAAGTATACTAAATGTAACTGCGTGCAAGTCTGTATAGTTTGTGGAAGTTCCTCAACCTCAAGGTTAAATAAAAGGAAAACTAACCGAGATTTTATAGACTTATTCAGCTTATCTTATAAGAGTCTCTCGAGATTTCTGTCGATGTTTTGCATCTTTTCTCACACGAAAAAGTCATAAAAGACACACGAATCAATAAAACTTATATCCCCTAATATATCATCAGTCTTCTGGAAAAATAAGTTTTTTCTATAAAACTGTGGCAGCGCCGGATGAAAGTAACAAGACGTCTTCGAAATCTAACGAGGTCCTTGATAATCTTTTAAAAGAAAATAAAAGTGAAAAATTTTTAAAAACTCAGTAGATTGTTTTTCATAATATTTAAATAAAGTGCATACAATAGTTGAATAAATTCAAAGCCGCGTTATGTGACATGTGTTTAATCAATTTAAAATACGACGATGATGAAGAAAAAATCATGAATAATTAAATTTTTCGTGATAAACAATCTACTGTTAACTCATTTGAGTATGTTTGTAACGCATGTAACTGATGCAGACTATTTAAGTAGAAAAGAATAAAAACCTGCTAAAACCTTATGATGAAACTCGCAACCTAATGACTACATGCATCCATACTTATGCGTATGCGTTATTCCCGTAGACACAATAGAGAAAAACGATTTCTTTCCATCGTGTATAATCTTACATATAGTACAACCAATGAGATAAGATTTAACGGTAAAGCTATGCACTATAGTCTCTGCCCTTAATAAGTCGAAAAAGAAAAATGAAATACGTCAATTTTTATATTACGCAGTTTGTGTTGAATATTCTGCAACGTAAGGAGTGTAAGTCATAGTAAATTCAGAATAATGCGAATCACTACGAACCTCTAAATTGTCTTAAATTACAAACGATATTATTTCCAAAGAGTTCAGTTGGTATACAATTTAATTTTAACTAGTATGTTCTTACACACTAATATTGCTTCGTGCTTTAGTGCTTTTACATTTCGTACGTTTCGAATCGAAATTGTAAATGTCAAATGATATCTCGTTCACTCGAATCCGTAGTAAATTAATTTTAGAGTATCAATAAGAAATTGTTAACCGTAAAAATAGGAAAGAAGCAATTTTCAAAGGATTGAAACGATTCGTTTATGAGAGTACTTTTAAAGATCAATGACGAATTAAACGGATTTTTAAACTCAAACGAGCTGTATTTGAAGATTTAAATAGAAAACATGCACGCTTATATACAGATATACGTTAAAACTCAAGCATATAATGCCAATTACATTGCAAAAATAATCGTCAATTATATCACATAAAACAACCATAACCGTCATGAAATCAATTTGAAAGAATATCAAGCGACTTTATATCAACAACACGTCATGTTTCCAATCAAAGTATATTAAAGACATAATCACTTGCCGCATTAAATATCTTCTCAAATTTAATGTTTCATTCTTTGTGTAGGAAATTCAAACATGTAAACGTTAAGAAGCTGTATTTCGAAGTAGTTTTTTAAGTTTACAGTATTTATCTGGAATATCATTAAGGCTTTCTTTTTGGTTGATTGTAAAGAGAAACTTTTCGAATTTTGTGTAAGACTCGCGTGTAAGACTAAATTTTTACGGTTTGTTATACGTGAAGTTAAATCTTATTATTAAACACAATCGGCGTTTAAACCGATTAGCAAAGCAGCTAAGATATTCATTTTAATTGCCTTAACACATTCCAAATCAATAATATAATTGACTGAATTATATTACGGCATTTACAATTTTCTTGCAGTTTTATTGGTCAATTATCGCTAAAGGATCTTCTTAAACCCGTGGAACGATTCTTTCCACGTGCTCAATGATACTTTCTTTTAAGTTCTTTTTAATAATACAGAAACTCATGAAAATGTGTATAGTCGGTATAAATTTTGTTGATCTGCAATATTAGTACTAAAATGGGCGCAAAACCAGCTTTTGGAAAAAGATTAATCTTTTATTAAAACCTAAAGTAATCGAAAATGTACTGGAATCCGCAGATCCCATGTTCCGTGAAATGACATAAAACGAGAAAAAAACGTTAAACTAAAATAAAGCGAGAGAACGAGAGAGAAAAAGGAAAGAAAAAAAAATCTATATCATCAAATATAGGAAATCGCTAATTAGAGGCAAATAGTAGATCCGTAGGCAAACGGAAGGTGCCACGTTTCTGTGATCGTTTTTGTACTAAATGAATCATTATTATTACATGTACTTAAAAAAAATGCGACGTAATTTTACATTCGAATTCATCGTGTATCACACATTCACACTAAGAATAAAGAATATGAGACCCACCTGCTCCTTTTCGTCTATACACGAATCAAACGTTTTTCTATATACGGTAATGATAAAAAGGAAAATTCGCACTGCGGAACTAGTATGTTATCGCAAAAAACCAAAAATATAAAAAAATGAGATGTTAGTGTTAGGAGAGGACCATTCGCGAAGCAAACGAATAATTACAAGAAAGCTCAAAGAGCGAATACAGACTACAAAAGCATCACAAAATTAGGACAAAAAACAGAATAACAAAATACAGACGTGTAAATAAGTCCGGAGTCGCATTTAAAGTTTCATAGAGCGTTATTATCAGAAGCACATTTATGAAAAAAAGAAAAAAACCTTAGAGTTTAGCAATCGTTGTAGAGTAAGCGGATAAGAAAAATAGAAGAAATGAGCGAATCGTCACAGGCGTAAAAAAATATGATAAGGGCAGAAGGCGTAAACGATGCCATGTGCGGAGTATAAACGTAAAAACGCAAAATAAAACAGAATATATAAAGATTTAAGCATATGTATATATAAAATGATACGTTATGTGCGCATACGTGTAAGTGTATGGCATGAATGAGATGTATTTATATGGATATGCAACCTCATTTAAACTGTAGCGAGATTGAAAGCAAGTTTGACAGAGAAAACTTCAAACCATGAGATATTAGAGGCGATCTGTAAAAGTGGCAATGTAAAAGAAGGGAAAAGGAGCAACGGCTCAACACTAGTCACTTGCTCATTGAAATAAAATATTCTAAATGATACTCGTAAAGAAATGAAAAATAAAATTTAGATACGACACAATTAGGCGTAACTTATAAATTTATTTATACATATATGCAAATATAAATAAGTGAATAAATAAAATTAATCTGTAAGAATTCTTGAATATCTGGTACTTATTTTCACCTGCAATAAATCCTACACTCTTCTCATTTATTCTTCTTCTTTATAAATGATCTATTATTTCTTTTAAATTTCAGTCCAATGTGTAAACTTCTCGTACATTTTTCTTTAAAATATAATAAACACATACGTTACGTACCCTTTTATTGCAAAATTAATACATAAATGAAAATGAAGAGGAATCGTTAACAGATGATGGTATAGCACCGCAATTTTATTTTACGTCAATTAAAGAAGTATCGCAACTCGCGACATTACAATTCACACAAAATCAAATGTATCATACGCGCCAGCTGTTTTGTACTGATAATACATTTATACAAATGACTTAAATCCTTATACGCAGATTTATACACATTCATAGAATTGTTAGGACCTTTCAATAGACGACAGGCATCTACATTAGATACATCTAGGATCAAGTACAGGATTCTGTATTAGATAAAGTTACAATGATAAACTTTCAACGTACCAATTTTATAGAAAAAAAATAAACGACACAAAAGTTCGAGATCACTGTCATCTAACAGAGCTGTAAGTTATTAACTACGAATGATAATTATGTTTGAATGAAGAACTGTGATTTTTATTATAAATATATATTTATACACAAAATATTTTTATATTGTAGATATTGGAGCCCGACGCAAAATTAGTGCAATATTGATTGCAATTCTTAAGTGACATCTGATTTTACACAACTTGACGGATTATGACTAGCATTTGCTAACTGAGAAAATAGCTGCAGGCCTTGAATCCCATATTATACTTCTTCCTCGGACTAAGGAGAAATATATTTTACTTACCGCACATATTCAAGGAAACGACGTTAATTTTACACTCATTGACTTCAATAGTTTCATGGTTTGCTCGATACATAAATTAGCATATTACATTAACCAATAATATAATAGAGGGTATGTGTAAAATAAATAGTTATATATCCAATAGAATAAACCTACTTTAGAGGAAAGGCATTATATCTTATGATTTTGTTTTGTCTTATTATAATTTACTTAACAAAAAAGACATATATAACAATGATTATCTACGTGCTACAAACGTATGAAATATTTTTAGTATAAAAACTCTTGAATAATACTCCAACTTTTGCTGAAAGATCGCTTAATTAGATCGAAAAGTTGACTCAGCACTGGTACTACAACAACTTTTACCAACGACGGATGCTTTTCCGGGTGATCGATACCAAGGAGAAAGTTCTGAAATTCGCAAATTGACTACACAATCCCGCAGAAAGAAAATTATGCCGTGATGGAAAGGAGAGCGTCATGCTGTAATATGAATGATCAAAGAATTCCCTTTTTACATGGCAACGATTTCCAAGTCACTGGGAATCATGACAGGTTAAAGTGTAAACAGAAATTAAAAAGTAGGTCGACATATACGCCAGGTGGACTCTGTAACTGCAGAGGCATAAAATGATGGCCAAACACTTCAAACGAACGCTTAACGATGTATCGTATTCATCGTCACCGATGTATAAAGAAAATCAAGAAACACTGCTAAGCGCAATGACCCTGACAGCATACGTCAAATACAAATGTTATATGTATCCATGTTAAAAGACCCTCGATGACAGTGATGTGACGACTTGAAACTTGTTATGCCATCAGAGAAACAGACGAGTAATTTAGGCAGCACAATACACTCGCGCGATCAAAACTATTATATAATACTATTACCCTCATAATGTAGTCCGAGATGCGACCTAAGATGTCAAAAAGTGTGCGGTGTACTAGCAAGTTTAAATGATATCATTAAACTTTGTGGACCGTTGTTTGTCAAAGAGACCGTGGCAAGTAGGACATCGTGAGTTCGAAAGCAAAGACTATAATGAAGGAGTTAGGCTATAATCGTGTGTTTTTTAAGTTGGCTCTCTTGAAGTCTATCCACCGTACAAAGTTTATCATTTATAATTTATATAAGATATTAATACGTATGTTTCATTATAACTCTACGTGTACGATCGTGGTGTTAAAAATTAAATGTTTTATACAGCGATACCAATTTGGCTCATGACGTCAGTAGCAGTCTGTATAATGTTATGAAAACTGATTTTCTTCGATACGTATTACTACCCTCAGAACGATCAATTTAACGTACTAAGAGTTAATAGTAGATCGTATAAAAGTCAAATGTAATGCCTGAGTAAGACAACTGATGCCTGAATTGGTGGGTTTAAAAGATAGAATGTATAGATTAAAAATATACAAAATATACAGATGTAAATAGTATGTGTATACAAGTGTGAAAGGATGAGCAATTAATAACATAACATTTGATAATTATATTACATGACTGTTTGAAAATACAGGCAATAAATATAAGCTGTTTAATATAAACATAGACGATAACGATATTAAGTTTGCCACTGATTGAACTATAGCATTTATACATGTATATGAAACAAAATATGAAAAAAAATTATAATAAATGATTTGAAATATACGCATGAATTTTTGTTTATTTATTTTTATCCATTCACATTATCATAAAAAATACTCTTTTTTTATTACATTTTAAATTCTTAAAGTGTATTCGTTAAATTTTTATTTACTCAAATTTGCTATTTAATAAACTTTATAATTCAAAAATTTTCTGTCTCATTTTAAAACTAAGAAAAAAAATTATGTCTTTTGATAATAAATTACAACTTTTCATTTAACTACTATGCAACATAGTAAATGCAAATCGTTTTACAAAAACATCATTTCTTCGTCTTTTATGAATGTTTTTCTACAAGATCTACGACATGTGAACACTTGGTCTTCAACAGTCTCAATTCATATAAGTTAAAAAGTTTGTTACTATGAATTGAATTACTTTAAATATTTTAGTTGATATATATCCCTTCTGCTTCTTGTGCTTCTTAATGATATTTGCGACAAAAAAAGCTTGTTATAACCAGTAAAAATGAATTCTAGAAAATTCACAAACGATCCATATTCATCACCACCAAATATAGAGTCACCAAACTAGAATATGATATAAAGAAAAAGATCCATGAAAATATTGGGTCTATACCTTTTATGATTTTTTAAACACTGCGCACTCCGATAATTCTAAGCTTACTCTTGATGTATTTGTCTATAATTATATTATGTTATATTATGAGCCGTATATTTAAGTTATAAACCAGCACTTTTAACAAAAAATTTACGTGTTAAAGCAATTTCCTTCCAAATGTAATGTTGCGAGGTGTACTCGCTTGACCGAGTGTACTTCGAAATTATTTGTATGACATAAACGTAGAAATACGTAAAAAACGCGACTTAATGTTTTAAAATAAATAAAAAATACATTATCTAAAATAAAGATATTTGCTAGATTCAAATGAAATTATATATATATTATTTAAAAAAGGTTCACAGCCTTCTAAATATTTATTTATGAGATCTCTACGAAACATTCGTGTATGGAATAAGCTTGCAACTAAGTTTCTTTCTAAAAACAGCTACAAAAAAATTAAATTTTAACGTTGCAACTGTCTCATCTTTTTTCATTTAATGGTACAGTTCGTGCACACTTAAAGAATGCATCAATAACTATTAATATATATTTATACACTTTATTTTTTTTTAACATGAAGTATCATTTCGTCAGAATTGGTATAGCACATCAAATTTTTAACATTTATAATTATGAGGAATTGTTCTACGAAGCTCTTTAACAACTTATATTTTATTTTCTTTTTATTAAATTCCTAATGATAACGCATAATTTGTTTCGTTTTATTTACTGCTGTTACAGCTATTTTTGTCATTGCATCGATTAATATGTTATTATTAGATCTAATTTTTTTCGTACACTATATTATTATCAGCTAATAATTAACAACTAAATCACTAAGGCTAATGTCTTAAAAAGCGTTCGAAAAAGTGTTATTTGTGCGTGTTCTAGCTCGATATACCAGGATCTTTCCAGATTATATACCATTCAAAAGTCTGACGTGTGTTGCGGCTAAACTACCGCCCAACCGTATTAATGCTCTTGGCCACATTGCACGAACACTACTACAGCAGGACGCCATGGCTGAGAGAATGAGAGTGAGAGAGAGAGAAGGAATGACCGAGGCATCCAGATTTTCATCGCGAGATGAAGAAACCTCGGTCCTTCGCTTGGCAAATAAAATGAGATGCCTGGACTCTGCAAGAGCTTACCGAAAGACACCTAATCTAGGAAGCACCACAAATCTCTCCCTCTCCCTCACTTCTTACATTATCACCCCACTGGCATCGGTCCACCGTAGGATCCTTCCACCAATAACGCACCATTGCTGCATAGAAAGAAACCGGTGTACTACTTTTCTCCTCTTCGTTCATCATCGCACAATACATTTTTTATGACGATTTAACCACTTTTTCGACGTCCCAGTAGGTCTTTCAATTTTTTTCAATTCACTTTTATCAGGGCGTTGAACGAAAAGTCGCATTAGCCATGAACGACGTCCTTGACCACCTTGTACAAGCCGTGCTATCGTCCGTCCCAACACCCGATCGACGAAAAAATTGTCTGTTTTGATTGACTTTTAACTCCTAACAGAATTGATAAATGTGTAGCCATTTAAAGTAAATAAATTAAAAATAAACATTTTTATATTTATATAATATAACCGTTGAAATATAATAAAACTAACCTATTCGAATAATAGTATTTATTATTCAGATACACGTGAAAACATAATGTTACAACTACTAATAGTAATAGTTAAACTAAACATTGATTGTTTTCGAATAAGTAAAACTATTTCTTTCAACGCATTGAAAATTGGACGTATTATGTGTTGTAACAATGGCCGATAACAAATTTCGTGCCTTTGGATAAAAAGCACGTTTTGAATACTCGGTTGGTAAGAAAGAAATTAGCCTTTTCAACCCGAAACACCGGATAAATATTGTAGCGGATTATTCAATATTGTATTTCGTTTTACGTTAATTTTTTAATAAAAAAAAGAAATGTTGCTGTTCTTTTAAAAATGAACTTTTTTTATTTATTTTACAACATAGAGTTAAACGATTGAAAGCTATTTACACAAATATAGTTAAATAACTGTACACTATGTTTAAGTGCTTTTGCATGCATCTTGAACAACGGTCAAAGTTGTAATTTGAATTTTACCCCTTTCGAGTCAAAAATTTGTTGAATGTCAAGCATACATTGAATAACATGAGAAAGGGCGATACAAAATTTTGCGATTAGCGAAGAGTAAACAATAAAAATTATATGGCTTTAAAGAAAGTGTGCGTGAAAATATTTCATATAAAGTCGATAGAATAATAAATATCCTACATGCATACGATGTATAATAAAATTATTTTTTATGATTGTAAATAAGAAGCGAGTCGATTCCGATTCGAAGAAATAGAAATATAAAGAAAGATGGTAAAGAAATAGGCGACGAAACAGCGGTCAGGCATTCATGATTAATTCTAGTATATTAAATGAATTATTGTATAGTTGGTGTGTGTGTGCGTGTGTGTGTGTGTGTGCGGTCATACAAGAGTATGCAGAAATCCTTCGCCAGGAACAGCGATTGATTAGAACATAGATTCAGTCCTTCGCGTTATCTCTCAAACTTCTAAAGCAAGATCGATGTACGCAATCTTATTGGCGAGACAGAATAGATCAATGTATTCGTATTAGCTCATATGAAATTCTCTTGCTCCCACATGAGATAATTCTCGTACTATTATATTTTAACAGCGTTTTAAAATTATTTATTAATTACTCAACCTATCTATATAATCAAACATAATAATTTCTTTTTTTAATAAATGAAACGAGTAAAAGTTATATGTATTATCATGAAGATTCAATTTCTCTTACTTACTACCTACATATCCATTTTATTTTTAATAGGAGTAATACTTTGCTCGGATTGATTCATATATATATATATATATATAAGCATGCCTATTCAAGGCGTGAAAATTGCGAATGCCGATTACACCATAATATGCTATTAAAAATTGAACGATATATGAATTACTGTAAGATAATTTTGAATAAAAAATACAAGAATGAGTAAGCTTACAAATTCTCTAAGTTTGGTTAATTTCGTATACGAGGAAACGCTCGATAGATTTCTCAGAGGCAAGCACATGTCTACCTACAGCTACACATACACATATATACACTCGATACGTACTCGAATATTCTCGCCACGCTTCTTTGAAAATCTCGTTTCTTTAACCGGTATTTTAATTAATAACTTTCTTAATTACTGTGTATAATTAAATTCTTAAGTTCATTCTTTATATTATAAATATACTTTGTTTCCTTTTTTATTTTAATTTATTTAAACATTTTCACACCACAAAAAGCAGTAATAATAAGAAAAACATTTATTTATATGTATACGTATTACTCTAAATCGCTATTATTATTAGCTTATTATTAATTAAAATTAAAAAATAGCTATTACTAGAATATCGTACATTATTCTTATTATTGCCATATTTTAAATAATAAAAATTTACTCTAAAGTAATTCCACAACTATATTGAAATGCACAAAATTGATTATTTATTAATAAAAGAAAGTAAATGTTAATCTAACGGTAACAGTAAATAAGTACTATTTTTATGGAAATTGGATATGTCATAAGATATTTTAATAGAAAGTCAATGCTTAGAAGTAATAAATAAACTGCCTAAAATAAATTACTAAATATAACTCGATGTTATTCATGCTTGGAATGGCTGATAACATTTTTTTTTAAAAAATCAAAAAAACGTGCTTCAATGCCAGAGTAAATTCTATCATTATTCTAAAACGATTGACAAGAAAATGGTATAATGTAAGCGATAAATACGATAAACGATGAAAGAAAATAAAGAAAAATCAAGGGTAAAATCATATTTTTGCCTAAAATGAAAAATTAGAGCAAAAGAATTTCCCGAATCTTCTCATGCTGTTTATTACTGGCTTCGGCGTGGATGTCCCCACCCCCCGCCGGCAAGACCATCGAACTGCCGCGCTCGAGATGTTTCTAGACGGTGATGTCGCTACGTAAAACTTCCGGCTGTGCACATCACTAGTCAAGCTAGAGTCTGAAGCGTGGCCTCGAAAAGTGCGAAAACGTACAAAAGGTGTCGGACATTCGATACCGAAATTCTTAGATAATCCCAAAAGTAATTTTACTTCGAGGGCAATAGGTTTTGCAGTGACTGATTCCAAAGTTGGCGATGAGAAAAGACAGTCGGTTGATAGAAAGTTCGAGAAGCAAGTCGAATATCCGGAAAGAATTTTCTAGAATCTCGAGTACTCGATAAAAGCGAGGAGGGCGCGCATTGATTCAATATTTTGAAACTCGACGGCAAGTGAACTGCATCACGAGCGACTTATCAACCAAATTTTCTCATTCGTTTAATACTTTAAACGCGGTTGTTCTTACTAAAATAAGTTTTTTTTTTCTCTTAATAATACTGATTGCTCATCAAGAACTTTGAGGGTTTATAAGCTATTCTATTTTTGTGAGAGAATATTTGGAAAGGAATTTCAAGATGACGGAGGACGTCACAATGGCGCAAAGCGGCGAGGTGGAAACCTTCGCCTTTCAAGCTGAAATTGCCCAGCTTATGAGTCTTATCGTCAACACCTTTTATTCGAATAAGGAAGTCTTCATTCGAGAATTGGTCTCCAATGCATCCGATGTGAGTACTGGTATTTTATCATTTTTTTCCTTTGTTAACGTGACGCATGCGGCATTTTCATTTTTTTGTTTTTTTAAATCTCGATTTTAATTCGTCGAAAATATTTTCAATATTTAATCTATTATATCGAATTTAATTATATTGACGGCTATTTAATTCCTCTTTTAAGGCGATGAATCCTTGTTCGTGAAAATTTTTTTTTTTTTAATATGTATTTAATAATATTAAATTCTTTCATTGTCGAAGTATTCAATTATTTTTTAATACAAAAGATAAAAAAAAATTTTATTTGAAATTTTAATCTGACCGATTTAATAAAATATTCAATTTTTTCAGGCTCTGGACAAGATTCGTTACGAATCTCTCACCGATCCATCGAAACTAGACTCTGGCAAAGAATTATGCATGACTATTATTCCCAACAAAAATGATCGTACATTGACATTTAGAGACTAGTAAGTATTACGATATTTTAAATAGTCAAAATTAAAACATAAGTGTATAATGTGCAAATTGTTTATAGGGAAATGGTAAATATCACAACCAAAATATACTAAAGCAATTTGTCTTTTACAGTGGTATTGGAATGACAAAAGCTGATATGGTGAACAACCTTGGAACCATTGCAAAATCTGGCACAAAAGCGTTTATGGAGGCTCTGCAGGCTGGTGCTGATATTTCCATGATTGGTCAATTTGGTGTTGGTTTCTACTCGGCTTACCTTGTTGCAGATATCGTAACTGTCATCTCGAAGCATAATGACGACGAACAGTACATCTGGGAATCTTCTGCAGGAGGTTCTTTCACGATTCGACACGATAACGGAGAACCACTGGGCAGAGGTACTAAGATCATCCTGCACATGAAAGATGATCAAGCGGAATATTTGGAAGAGTCGAAAATTAAGGAAATTGTAAAGAAACATTCTCAATTCATCGGTTATCCCATTAAGCTAGTTGTTGAAAAGGAAAGAAACAAGGAACTTAGCGAAGACGAAGATGAAGAAGAAAAAAAAGATGACGAAGAAGAAAAGGATGATGATGACAAACCCAAAATTGAAGATGTTGGTGAAGATGAAGAAGCAGATGAGGACAAACCTAAAAAAGAAAAGAAAAAGAAAAAGAAGACCATCAAGGAGAAATACACCGATGAAGAAGAGTTAAATAAAATGAAGCCAATTTGGACCAGAAATCCAGAAGAAATCTCTGAAGAAGACTATGGTGAATTTTATAAGAGTTTAACAAATGATTGGGAAGTCCATCTAGCTGTAAAACACTTCTCAGTTGAAGGACAGCTGGAATTCCGAGCACTTCTGTTTGTTCCTCGTCGTGCTCCTTTTGATCTATTTGAAAGCAAAAAGCGAAAGAACAACATTAAACTATATGTCAGGAGAGTATTCATCATGGACAATTGTGAAGAGCTCATTCCTGAATATTTGAACTTTATCAGAGGAGTAGTAGACAGCGAGGATCTTCCATTGAACATCTCACGTGAAATGTTACAACAGAATAAGATTCTGAAAGTAATTAGGAAAAATCTTGTAAAGAAATGCTTGGAACTTTTCGATGAATTAGCAGAGGATAAAGAAAACTACAAGAAATGCTATGAACAGTTCAGCAAGAATTTGAAGTTGGGTATTCACGAAGACAGCCAAAATAGGAAGAAACTGTCAGAACTTTTGCGATACCACACATCAGCATCAGGTGATGAGATGTGCTCGCTGAAAGATTATGTTGAACGTATGAAAGAAAACCAAAAACACATCTACTATATCACTGGTGAAAGTAAGGAACAAGTAGCCAACAGCTCCTTTGTTGAAAGTGTGAAAAAGCGAGGCTTTGAAGTTATTTACATGGTTGACCCCATTGATGAATATGTTGTTCAGCAATTGAGAGAATTTGAAGGTAAACAATTAGTATCTGTAACCAAAGAAGGTCTTGAGCTACCAGAAGATGAAGAGGAAAAGAAAAAGAGAGAAGAGGATAAAGCCAAATTTGAAAATCTTTGCAAAGTTATGAAGGACATTCTTGATAAGAAAGTAGAAAAGGTGGTTGTCTCTAATAGGTTAGTTGACTCTCCTTGCTGTATAGTCACTTCGCAGTATGGTTGGACAGCAAATATGGAAAGAATTATGAAGGCCCAGGCACTACGCGATACTTCTACGATGGGATATATGGCTGCTAAGAAACATTTGGAAATCAATTCGGATCATCCAATCATGGAAAATCTCCGACAGAAGGCAGAAGCTGATAAACATGATAAATCTGTTAAGGACTTAGTCATGCTTCTATTCGAGACTGCACTTCTTTCATCTGGTTTTGCACTGGAAGATCCACAGGTGCATGCATCCAGAATATACAGAATGATAAAATTAGGTCTTGGCTTTGACGATGATGAAATTGCTGTTGAAGAAGAGAAAATAGATAGCAGTAAATTCCCAGTGGAAGCTGATTCAGAAGAAGCTTCAAGGATGGAAGAAGTTGATTAATACTTGACTGGAATGAAAATACAGATCCAAAGACTTTTTATTAGAAATTTAGAAAGACTGTTGTTAAATTACAAGAGTATTAAGTTTTTAAACGTGACACAGTTGGATGACGAGTGTGTTCATAGAAACTTAGTACGAATTTAACGGAACTATTTATTTTATATAAATATCGCGTTTACAATCATGTGCGACAGCTCGTCATCCTATTGTGCCTTCAACAATTTTATGTTGTAAGAATGTCATTGCTTATCTAATTTTTTTAAGGTATTTTCTTACATAGCACACATTTTGTAATCATGTTATAATGCAATTTTTCATTTTACATTATCATTCCGTGATAACCACATAAGTAACGTAAAAATGGAGATTTAGTCAAAAAATAAATTCAAACTAAGGTCAGATACTATTATTAAATAATGTTATACAATTTTGTAATTTACAATACATTAAAAATAGAAAAATATAAATAATAAGAAATGTTTCCAGAAGTCATTGATTAAAAATAAAATTAACAATGTCTTTAATGAAACAAACGCTAAATTCTACTTTTATTACAAAATTGACAACAAAAATTGCATTTCTCATGTAAGGCTATAAAGTAACAATTGCCATATTTATAAATTTTGTTTAAAAAGCAATATAATGCATCGTACTCATCAAACGCAACTTCGTGACTCATTCTTTTTTATAAAATAAAAGAAACTATAATTTTAAAAAAAATTATATCAAATAGTGCATTCCAGAAATGTATCGGTCGCAAAGATGTGAACAAACTTGTGTATTTCATGTAATGAGGTTTAATTTAAAAAATATAGTCATATTATAATTAACATTAGTTGTACAAATGTTGTTTTGATCGAATCTCTTGGTACACAATGAACTTAAGGATAAGATTGTTTTAAGTTAACACTTCGTACCCAATAAAATTGAAATTGCGAATAAGTAAATACTTTTTATTTCTTATTCATACCTTTGCTATAAGTTTGATCACAATAAGCAAATTAATTAAATAAAGATTATCTTACATTATCATTTAAATACTAAATTTGCAAAATAAAATATTTTTATTTAATTCAATTACATTAATTCGAAATTATGTATAATAAATTTTCTATGTACATCGTATCTCCAATGAAATTTTTTAAACAATTATTAAATTAAGAAGACAATTGCAAATTTAAATTTATGCCTCGACATTCAGAGATATGATATGATAAATAAATTTATTATATAAAATTTTTTTTAACGCAGAATATGTATAAATGAACAAAAAAATATAAAGCGAGTTTGAAAATTAATATTTTTTAAATATAAAGTTTTTAGCTTTATTTAAATTTGGAAATAAATTCTTTTTGAAAAAGTAAAAATGAATTTATTGGACAGTGGTTCCATCTAATGGTAACTGGCTTCTAAAAGTAATTAGTGTATTCTTAATAGATGGCGCAACATGGCTTAAAATATTTTATAGCACAGGTAACATTTTTTACAAGATTTAATACTTTAATCCGTATTCACGTAAGAAAAAGTGAGATGAATTATTAACACCTTTAATTATAGTTGTAAAAATAAGCAATTTCAAATACAAAATTAATTTTTTTTACAGTGAATGAAAATTATTATACATGTTATGTTCGCGAGAAATACTTGTTATTATTTGTTAATGATTACCTTAATTTTTTATAGTTATTCACGTTCTTACAGATAAATTATAAATAATGCCGAAAATACAACTATTATTCATCATGTGCTCAGTAATATTTTAATAACAAAATACAATTCTATGACTACGCGTTTCTTAATAGTTATTGTTATAAATGTATATGTGTGTGTGTGTGTGTGTATATATATACACACATTATTAAAATATAATTAAAAAAACTAAATTATAGAGTATATATACTATTATTTCACTTATGCAAACATTTCTTTGAAAAAATTATGGGCATTTATGCTGCCTCTGTAAATTCTCAATGATTGGTCGAATTAGGCGTTGATTTATTTTGCAATTACTGTTACAATTTTGATAGTTTAACTATTTAAACTGTGTAAGATACGAAGGGCGCGCAAAGTGAGCTTTTGAATTATCATATTACATGCAATATATTGTAAAAAATATTTGTAATATAAATCCAAAAACCTAATACAATATACAGTACAATCAGTATAGTTGCTAATATTAAAATCAATTGTAGTGTCAGCCATAACCAATTTCTTTTATTGCGTTTCCGTTATTTTTTATTAATAATGTGTTTTTAGAGTATATTACAGAATTACAAAACTAAACTCCCCGTCCGTTCGTAATTTACAATTACCTGTTAATCGGGAAATTTGCTTGTTGCTATTTACATTTTATTTTTTTGTATATACATAAATATGCATATATAAAAATATAAAATTTTATTCAGAGTGTGAAAAAAATCTGTCGATTTACGATAATATGTAGTTACCATGCATTTCCAAGTATATTTTTTCGAAAAATTGATAGACAAAGCGTAAGCGTAAATACACCTCGTCAATAAGAATGACTTTCGGTTATAGCTTACATGTAAAGCTTCAACTAAAAGAATAGTTTACGTTCGATTGATTAATATTTTTATGTGTATTAAGAATATATAATAACATTCGGGTTTTAAGTAAGAAAAGAATAATATTTAAAAATAAGTTTTGAAAGTTTCGTAATTGGATACGGTCACACCAAAAATGAAAACAAAAGAATCAATTTACAAATATGTAACCATTATATTTACACTTCTCTTGCAGTACTATTGTATTTGAAAAAAAGAGTAAAATAGGTCATCACGGTAAATTTAGAGGAAATGCAGGTAGGAAATAGGCTAAAAATCATTAAATTTTTCATAATTTAACAAACTCAACAGTGAACAATAGCTTTGTTTATTTTACGTTGTCTAGTTGCACGACAGATTATTTTTTGCGCAATGAGCGCAAATCTATTTAACGTAAATATATATATTTTGAACACACATAGTGTAAAATTTAAAGGACATTCGATACAAATTATTTTAAATACATTACATAAAATAACGTTGTAAGCAAGTGAGTATATGCGTAGATATTATTCTTATAAGTGTTTTTCAAGTCTAAAATTACAAAACTTAAAGAAAATACTGTCAGGCATTTGCTTGAAATTGTTCGAAAGTATTTCGAGATAAGAAGAAGAGAGAATTTTTATAGAATAAATAAGGCGAAAAATTTACTTTTTCCTTCTTTTCTTTTATTCCAAGTTGTTAATTATACAAATCACAATTAAATGAATTATAATATGCCGCTTACGGTGAATAAATACGGAAATAAAGTTTTCGAAAGAATGCGTTGAATTGGTACGAGCTAAACAATTCTAAAATTGAAGCTTAAAAAATGAAAGGCCTATTAGAAAAAAGCGATAACTAATACCGTTACTCTGTAAGCCAATGTATTCGAAAGTTTACTTTCTCAAGATCGTACCCGACGATGTGTGCGATAAATAACGACGAAAGACTCATCGTTCATAATCGCGATAATTGCAGGAATTACACGAAGACAGAATGAGAATAATCGAATACATGCGTAGATTACGAATCCGAGGCGCAGCATAATCACCGCGATCTAAGCGATCTAAGATTTTACACGTGCTAAACTCTGCGTCTATTTACACAACAACGCGTTATCGTGAAATTTTCCACTGCAATACTTCGCACGGCCGTTATTACGTGCTCGTAGGTTTTTTTTTCTCCTTGGACAGGCCAAGAGAGTAAAAGTGACTGAACGCATGCGACCCTGAAAACCGAAAGTATGCTGTTTACAACTATTTTGCAACGAGGATGGCGATAGTGATTTTGTTGCTGCAATTCATTTATATTTGGTTAAAGAAAAACGTAGCTACGGAGCTCTAAGATAATTATTATACGCGAACATATGGATTTGCCTCGCCTTTCGAGACTATCGTGCTGGAGAAACATTTTATTCTCGGATACGAGGTGCGTCTTCATTGTGCCCCGACGTTACGGTAATACATAACGTTTTCTACACATACTTCAGCATGATTATAAATAGTACTTGTTAAGATAAAGAAAAAGGAAAATTCCTTCTCGGAGATTGAAATGTAGCTTTTCTTTATTTTAAGTTTCTCGTTACGGCAATGTTGTCAACGTCAAGTGTGAAAATGGAAATCCTCCAGAGCAAAAGAATTTCATTTGTTTAAACAAATAGTCGTTCTTCTTTAATAATCTTTTTTTCATAATAGGGATTCAAAGTATTCGCCTATTGATAAAGAGTAGAAGTTAATATTTAAAAATGCCGTGTTTTTGAAAAACAATAAATAACATACTTGCAACGGATTAAAACTAATTCTAATTAGACTCTAGCCCGAAACTTACCGTTTTATTCAACACGTAGCATTTATAATTATGCATTAATGGAGTTTACACTCGAAATAATATTCTGTCACGCTAAAAGGAAAGTAATTTAATTTTCATTTATTTTATAACGAGACGATGTCTCGTTTTATTAATAAGATATCGGCTAATTAAAAAATTAACTCTCGTAAAATTGGATAAATAATTGGACGTTTAACGGCCGTTCCATTGTGAAAAAGTTTCATGTGAAAAAAGAAAGCGAACTCACTCGATACAATAATTGTATCAATGAGATAATCGTAATTGGAAAGTCGTCGAGGCGACTGAATTGAGATTTGGCTTAAGAAGAAAGGAAAAGATCTTTTCCACGAGCAAACAAAGTGCAGTCGAAAATAATGCTCGAACGAGTAAAAAGAAGAAGAAGAAGAAAAAAAAAGAGTAGAAATATCCGATGAAAAATGCGTGAGTAGTATAATTTCCCTCTCCGCTCGCTCGCACGCACGCACGCACGCACGCACGCACGCACTGAAAGCAGCTAGGTTCCGTAGCCGACACGACGTCGTTCGCGTTAATAGAAGAAAAGCACGACGAGCGAGTGAGAGAGAAGAAGATAACCAACGCTGTGGGAACGATATTCTAGCATAGAGGCCTTGGCGCGTTGGGACTAGGGAGGAGGGTACGTAGCCTCTCGAGTGTCGGGCGCGCGAGCGGCCATTTTGATTTTGCGTGATGTCACGGCGTGGCCTACTTCGTCGAGGCGCTCCACGTGCACGGGTCGATGACCCCCAGGGCTCTATCTGTCTCCGTCGTACGCCTAGAGTTGCTAGTCCCCCTTTTGCCTACGAGCTTGGTGCGGCTCGTTTTTCGTCGAACCGAGTCGCGCGAGAGCAACAGCAAGAGCGACCGAGAGACAAACCCGACACACACGCGCACGCTGCCCATAAAAAGCAATGCCTCCTCTTTCTCAGCCAGAAATTTTTCCCTCGCCGCCCGTGTACGTGGAGGTGAGTCCCGAAGGACGCCGGTTATCCCGATCGGACGATGCCCAAATTAGTGATACGCGCGCGACCATGGAATGCCGTCTTCTATAGAGTTCAAAGCGGGCGCGCACGGCTCTTTCATCGGGAGATGAGAAAAAATACCGTATATCCGTTTTACGTGGGCGAAGGGGTTGTGTCGCCGGCGGGAGGGGAGGGGAATAGAGCAGGACCGTTCGTCGGTTGTTGAAGGGACGTTGGCACCGAGTATTTCGTCATTGGTGTAATTTATTTTCGAGTTTTCTTCGACCGTTGACTCTACTTTTCTTCCTCGATGCGTGGCATCGTTTCTTCGCCTCTCTTTCTTAATATACTCGAGAGTATTGCTACATGAAAATGCGTGTGTCATTTGCTTTCATTGCGAGATATTCTCGAAGGCTTGCGTTCGGTCATTGTGCGAGAAACTCACAAATTTCTTTTATTACCCTTTTTATACAATTGAATACATTTGATGCCGCCGCAGTAACATTCGTTTGCATAAATATTGTCTACTCGTTGAAAAGTGTCACTTTTATCTTAATTCCTAATATATTTAGATGACTATGTACATTTTTATGTAACGAGTCTTGTTCAAATTAATCGCACAGAAATTTAATTTACATTTATTGCTTTTATATTATTTTAATTATTTTTAATAAAAGAAAGATAACCTATAAATTTCTACTTTTTGTGATTAATTTCAATTTCATTTAAATTTTAGTTCGATTAAAATCTTTCTTTACGGAGTAATACTTCGCCGAAATAACTCACTTTGTATTCATTCGGCTGGTCAACATTTTTAAAACTGTATAAAATATGTTATAGTCGCTACTATCTTTTCAAATTGCCTCCAAGTTAACGTAGAAAGCGTCGATAAAAATTAGTTTTAGTTTTATCATAATAACGCGAAAATTACCGGAGAATAAAATATTATTTTGAAAAATATCATTAAAATTTTCCAGACATTTCTACGAAAGAAATCCTTTGCAAGATATTTATCGGAATCTCTCTTGAAATAATTTATGTAATTATACTTTAAATTATCAAATATAGGTTACGTGTGCAACGCCTGAAATAAAAAAAATAATTTTAAATAATTATTTTGCTACTATATGTACATACACTATTCTATATATCCTTAAATAACACGTTGGAGTGTATTATTTAAAATAAGACTCATAATTACTTTATACTTATTATCATTTAAAGCCTTAAATATATAAATTGGTGAATGAAAACCGAATACGTCATTACAAAGATGTTACAAGTATGTAGTATGCTACACACGCACCCACACAACCAGGCCTACTCTGTTGAATTTTAATAAAATTAATAATATTAATAAAATTTGAATCTATAATTATGGAAAAATATATTTATACGGAGCCCAAGTAAATGACATATCTCATTAGAGAAGCCACTCATAGATGGCGTATTCTTATTTATAGTTCTTCAAATGTTGTTAAATACTCGTGTAAAGAAACGAAATGAATTAGGAATACCACTCAATACGAAAGATATTCTTCACCTTGCCGGTTTCATTTGGTCTTGTTACTTACTACATTTTCCAGTAAGTCTTTAAAAATTATTGCAAAAATAAAAACTTTATTACTCTATTTTTAATGACGTCGGATATGGTATTTGAGTCGTGAAAAAAATGCAACAAATAACGATAAACGAAGTAAAATTATTACTCTATGTAGCTACGTAATTAAAGAAGCAAAAAGCGTTTTCTAATTTATAAAACTAAGGGTTATGATAAAAACCAGTTGAATGTTCAATTTAAAATGACACTCTTTTATTACGTACCACCTAATAATGAATGTAATGAAACCGCAGATCGAGTACAACGATATCGGCGTTAAATTACAACTATTACACACTTTATATCGGAGCTATATTTCGTAATAGATCGTGAAGCGAGGCAATGAAAATCGGTCTCCATTTTCAGCCTCGGAAAAACGTGAAAATTGCTCTAAAAATGCCGAAATCGTCCGGATAGAGGCGAGATTCATTGTTGTAGAGCGTCACTCGTGGCTTAAGCGCACACGCGATCACTCGTAGCTTCTCCCAATCTAATCTGTAGTTCGCGGGCTGCAGCGCGTGAAACGAAAAAGAAAAATAGAGAAAAGGAAAACAACAGCCCCATGGTCCCCGTCACCGATTTCTTACTTTCCTTCTTTCGCTTTTCGCTCTGCGTTCCGCTTTGTTATCGCGTCCGTGTTTCGTTGACGCACGACAAAAGCGATGACGACAACAATTTTTCTGAGCGATAAGCGCTCCGAAGTGCAAAGCAGCTCTGTTATTCGATGCCTCCTCTCTCGGCTATTCTTTTATTTCCCTGTATCGCGGTCCCCCCCCCCAACCTCACTCTACTTGTGAAAAATATCACATTTTTTATGCATGCGCACGAGCATGTTTTTAACGTCGGATTTCCTTTGGCTTGCGAAAAGCGCGCCCCATTACAGAGGCATCGGCAATGACAAATTTTTGAGAAACAAAACTCGCCACTGTTCTTTTATGTAAGTTTAGTCGCGTGATAAACCAGCATTGTCATTTATTAAATGGACTGCTTTACGATTCATAAAACTCGCTTCTATTTGTGCAGATTGCGTGTGTGAGTTGGCTTACGCGGATCCGGGAAATTTAAAGAAAAAAAATTAACGTGATGTAAGCTTACGAAATGGATGTACACGCGCGGCAACCTGCAACGACCGAATGAGTTAACGTTTAGGCTTAAAATAAAAGACGAAGAGTTGGGTAGAATCATAAAGAGATCTCGCATCAATTAACTTATGTGAAATTCGACATTATTTCAAGTTGCTGCTCGATGAAAAAATGAAATATTTTAAACGAACGTCAAGAGACTTAAGGCACAGCGAACTTTCTTCGAAACTCTAATTATTTTTACTTTACAATAGATAATATTGTAATACTGACGCACGAATATTAGATAGAGCTAATACTTTTCAATACTGAAATCGATTGCGTAAAATCTAACTTTTCCTTCTTTTCTCTGTTTATCTAAGAACAAAATACGCACATTTCATTAGAAAAGACTCAATAATTTCTTTGCATCAATAATTCGAATAATCTTAATTGTTTTAATTGCTATTTAGCACATTTATTAAATATTTTAATGATTTTTAAGGAGAACTTCGGAAAGTTTTATTTATAAAGTATTAATACTTTACTTATTATTAAAATTCGAAATAACACTTAATTTCATCAATCGATAATATATGCAGTTATTAACAATTTTATATGTAATTTGAACTGCAAATTTTCTGCGTTTTTTAAATTCTTGAAATACGTCGAATCTTTTTTCTCTTTTAAGTTATTTCTTATATAACGCTGTGAATAGATGTATTTTATTAATATACATTTAACTTTGTTGAAGTATTTTAAGTATTTTGCGTATTTTACATAATTTGAAATACATTTTCTCAATTGGAAACTCAAAAATATTATTTTATTCATAATGTTAAAATTTCGGACGCCTATGTTTAACCAAACTGTTTATGATATTCTATAGACTTAAAAGTTTTTGTTTACTTATTATATTTCAACTTTATCGATACGTTCACTCGTAAATTTTATAAAATCGTTATTCATTGCTATTAATTAATTATCGATAATACGTACAATATGTGCGTGCGTGCGTGCGTGCGTGCGTGCGTGTATATGCACGTATATATAGTAAAATTTTGTAGCACCTTGTATATTATTACGTAATTATACTGCAATTGAATTTATAGTGAGATTACTCTTTCAGTTAAGTCACTGACCTCTAGGACAATTGAACTAATTGAGAGTTATTATTTTAAAATCAATGACAATATATAATGAAATAATTATTATGAGTTATTAGCCGTAACTATTTTTTTTCATATAATCGATTGATTTAAATATTTACATATATTCTGATATACTTATTTCTATATTTTTAAAATCTCATATTAAAAACTATTTATTTAATTAGGTAATCGGGTGATTATTATTAACGTTAATTTTATTTATATTTGGAAAAACAGTTTACAATATTTGTTTGCATATATTTCACGATTGCAGATGGATATTTATTAATTTGTTTTTATTTGTAATAATTCAATAATACATAATTCAATAATACACATTAGTGAAGTTTCATTAAGAATTTTTGGATTATATGGGAAACTAAAAGGTAAGAGATTGTTGGATAGACAAAAATAATTATAGAAAGATAATACTTTAAGATATTAAATTACAAATCAAAGAAGTATACGATACAAATGGAGTATTATATAAAAAAAATGGTGCTTTTTAAACATAAAGTACTGAACTTTTGATTTTCTAATTATGATAACGACTTAGAGGAATAATTTTTGAGGACATTGGCTTAGAGGAAAATTCTTAATATAGTACTATAAATGAAATTTAAAAATCAAGTAATATATTGATTTTAGATTATAAGATTTACACCTGTAGTCAGGCTTCTATATGATAAACATTTTATACAAATTTCTATACATATACTAAAACTAAAAACTAAATACGTTTCAACAATATATAGACTTGAAAGCCGCAAAACTATTTTCGCAATTTAATTTTACATATTTTTATGTACTCACAAAACGATGTTTATTGAAAAAATGTTTAAGAAATATTAATGAAATGTTTATTTAATGTAATTTTTCTAGTTTGAAATGTTTATTATATATTTCAAATATACGTAAGAGATAAGGTTGTTATTTTATTCTAATATTTATTATACTTATCTTGAAAACATTTTATTACATCATAAAAAGAATCTACAATCTGATATTTTGATGGATTTTCTGTACCTTTGTAAATAAAAGAAAGAGAGTAACACTGACGTACAACGTTAAAGTACGCTGATACTATAATTATATTAGACGAAATATTATTTTCTTCGACTTCTGTCGAAGAGATTAAAAAACAAATAAAACAAATTTATAATTTTGAAATTATCTACTTGAAAAAATTCGTAATACAAAGCAACGCAAATATTGTGAGTAATTTAGAGAGGTAAATAATATCTTAATAGAGGAAGTTTCCTATAATATTTCATGTAGTATTATAAATGTAATTATATCTCATAAATTAAGAGGAAGACAAGAGTTAAAATAAAATATAAACGAGCAACGTATAAGATTTTTAATAAGAAAATTAGAAGTTCAAAGACTCTTGTGAAAACGAAAGTAATGCAGGAAGACAATATTAAATTTAAATTCTTAGAATTATTTAATGAGCAAATATATATTGTATGCAATATACCGTGAACTAGGACAAAAAAGTGTCTTTGTGTTAAAAAATAATGAATTTTTCTGCTAATACTAATTAAATAATAATATTGTTAATTTATATTATATCATGATTATTTCTAACAAAACTTTTTATTACGAAAATTTATTATTTACAAATATAGTTTCTCCTTTATCACTAAAATTTTCTCTATTTTTGTTCAAAATTTTTATAGCAAAACCTTTTGTTATCATATTTCTGACAGTTTGTTTTTAATATTTATGGCTAAAAAATGTATGTAATTAATTTACGAAAACCACCTTTTTTATTATTTAAATGAATTTTAACGTTCAAGATAGTTTATAATTATACTTATACCCGTAATGAATTTAGTATTCTCCAGTCGCTGTTACTACAGTTCGATCAGAATCTATATTTACATGAGTATAAAAGAAGCACGTACATTTAATTCGATGTAAGACCATAATTGACTTGGCATACTTTTATTTATTTCATTTATCGTGCAAGTATTGTCTGGATATTATTTTGAAGTATGATATTTTTATGATTAAATCAAAAATTACAACCAATTCCTTCATACTTGAGTTTGTTACAAACCAAACAATCTTAAATTTAGTTTCAATACTTGAAATGTTTCTCAGGAACAGTTTGAAAAATAAATTTTATAATGTACTTACACATTGACGTTACATAAATATTTGAAATCTGAAAATTGAATGATACGTTAAGTATTTGTCAAGCATCATTAATGTTAATCGTTTTAGAATAATTTAAGTCTTTTTATAGAAGGACTTAGAAAAAATAACATGATAGACTTTATGAAAAAAACAAAATGTTTTGAAATTTAAATAACTTAAATACATACTTACCAAATATTTTGAATAAAGAGATAATCAACTTTATATAATTTAGATACTATATATATTTATAAGTTTAAAGAATTAATGCCATAAGATTTCAATAATATAAAAGATTTTAAATTTTACCATAAATTAACCATTTTCTAATAGAAATAGTCCGCAATGTAGTTGAATTGTATGTGTTATTTTTTTAATTACAATATAACGAGAAAATTAAAAAAATTTTCAAAAAATTCTCAAAAAAATTAAGTTTATTTAATTTAATCCCTTGAAATTATATTAAAAGTAGTTGATAAAGTTGATATTTTATTGAACATATCGAAAACTCATCTACTTAGGAGTACAATAAAAATATTTATATTAATAAAATAGAGATTTCTTCCTTCTAACTTTATTTATTTGTTAGTGAAATACATTTAATATATAATAAATTCTACAATTAGACAGACACTTTTTTTAAACATATCAATTATGCTCGCTTCATTCGTAAGGATATCTTACGAATTAGTTATTAGTTAATTAGTTATTACATATTAGTTAAGATTCTCATCGCCGATTTTTTAAGTAACTTAATCAACATTGTATTTTCTTTCTCTTCGTATTATGAATATTGATGATGAAAAAACTCGCTAAAAGTTCTTAATAGAGTTATAATAATATGAGAGAGTTATTTATTATTTAAATATTATTCAGTTGAGAATTTTTATAATTTGATCTTACAAAGTTTCAAATCGATAAGTCATAAAAATATATTAAATTACAAATTTACAAAAAGCAAAGGCGTAAAATTGACTTTCATTAGCAGCTACTCAATGATATTTGTTTGAAAAGTAATTTTACTCACTTTTCTCATTTCGATAGAAATACTATAAGATGAAAAAATTTACTTCGAAAGTAAAAAAAAACTGTGTACTTTGGTAGAATAAAAATTATCATTAAATTTCTTAACTTTACGAAATCCAGGAAAAGCTAAATATTTCTTAGAAAATCGTTTAATTATACTCGTGTCTGAAATAACGTATATTTATAATGATGGCAGATAATCGAAGTCAGAATGGATTTGATTCAAACAAATTGAGGTCAATCGTACATTAATATTACAATCACAGTTGGGAATTACTATCGATAAGAAATACCGCTGTATGTGTAAGCTAATCTACGTGGAGAAAATAATAAGTAGCGAGGATAGTTAAAATAATCTTTACACTGTCTCCTTTATGTACATTCGTCTTAATATTGTAGAGTACACCAACAAATTTGCGGATCTTCAAATGATTTAAGGTTATTTAATTTATGAAACAATAATCTAAGCACGAGAGTCCTAATAAATTAAGCAAACGTCAACGCAAAGCTTCAGTAGTGCTTCAATAGCACGAGTGAGTGAAATCAACAAACCGCAAAGAATGCGTTTCATATCAATCTGAGGTTCTCACCTAAGCTTGAAATCCAGTAAAATGGTACAGATGGCGTCAACAAAAGGGATGCCCACTATATTAATCAAAAGCCAGTAGCACCTGCAGTTCACGATGATAGCGCACTTATTTACAGTTTTAAATAAATGAGTGACGCTTTTAGACAAATCATTCTGCTCTGAATATGAATCTAAATGTAATTTACTTGCAGTATAATGCTTAACAAGCGAAACTTTTAATGCGTTGTTAAATCCGTTCATGTGTAAATTTAACCGCAAGACTCTAAAAGCTGAGCTTTGTAGAACTCTGACTTTCGTGTTTCTAATCTCGTTACTTATTTACCTACATAGTTCCTTACTGCTGCTTTCATTTAATGAAATGTGAGACTTATTTTACAGGATAGAAGCATATCTTATGGTTTATATCAATTTATGTTTATCGAAATAATAGTTATATACTCTACGGAAACGAAATGTAAAGTTTTACATATTTTTCATTCACTGTCAGCAGCTATTTGAATATTATTTATCAATTCCAAGATGTACGTTATTGTCAGGTTTGAAAGCTACGAGCCAAAAAGACAGTCCTACATTTGAAATATTCATTCATCTGACGTGAAGTACGTTTCTTATTCGTAAGAATTCGTACACGTAAAAGGTAAAAATTTAATATAAAGTAATGAACATAAAGTAATGATCTTTTTTCAAGTACCATATATTGCGTATTTTATTTCGACTAATCGGTTACATGCTATTAAATAAGGAGGAGTGCAATACTGCGACATGATAATTAATGAATGAAATACAACTTGTAATCGCGTCTTATGGTTCTCCATTCTTTATTCATACTTATGGTAAATGCCGATTACAGTAAATAACGTCGGTGGAGGGCCATTTTGTGACAATTTTTGTCTCTTTCAACACTTGTACGGAATGCGTACTGTTAATCATCGACGCATTCCTAATAAAAATACGAGCTTTGGTTAATTAATGACAGCTTCAAACTTATAACATCCAGTTATCTTTGATTGAAAGAGTAAGCGAAGTATGCGGCTTTTTCATCAAGACTAGTTGATCCTTGCAAAAGAAAACCTTACAAAAGTCGTCATGTACGTATAATTCTAAAATGCATTCACCATGTCAATTTATTTCTGCGATTTTTACATTAAAATGAATACTGATAAAGTAATGAAAAATAAATATTTAATATTAATTTTATGAATAGTCTTTAATTGCTCATGGTTCTACGTTCTGATCACCCGCCACAGATGGCATTAGTAATTTTACGCATGAGCGCACGACGTGCACAAGAAAAGGAAAGAAAAATAATACTTCATTTTCTCTCACTCGCATGAAGCAGCACTAATGAAAGAAATCGAGATGCTATCTACTGCTCAAGTCAATGAATGTTTATTTAAAGCTATCTCCATTAAAAACGAAGTAGATTTGTCATAAAAGTTCGAACATTTACGATTGATTTTTATTAAGTAATTTATGATAATATACTATCTAAAAATATTAATTATCTCACACGATGTAACATATTAAGGAGATGAAAGTAACCTTATTAGATTGTATATATTACAAAAGATAGATCGCGCATAAAGTTAATTTTCATTTGAACATTATTTATTACCAAATTAAGTTTTCGATACTTTAATAAGAATTTTCTGATCGTATTATATCATTTACGCGATCAAAAAATCATTTAAATTTATTACTATTCATAGCGGCTAATTGATCAGAATATAGTGCCGGAGAAACATGCAGCGGAAATCAAAGCCAGAGATTTCTTTTCATCAGGAATTGTAGTATCGTAAAGCATACCTTAGATAATAAAATCTATAAGGAAAGTTAATTGTGATAACAAACACGTGTATTTCGTTGGAAAGAAAAGCAAAATTTTATTATATTTATGCGCAAAGATCTTGTAATTATGCTTATATCGATTGGTTCCTTAAAAGAAAATATTTATATCACTAATATTAATGTTGTTGAAAAATTAATGTTAATATTCTCGAGTAAACTTAATTTATCAAAATGAAATCAAAATGAATTACGATGTTAGACGTATAAATAAATTATAGGTTGGTGTTGGATATTACATCTAATATTAAAAGTATTTCGGTAACGGTAAATCCACCATTAAAAAAATGATTTTAAAGACATAATTAATATAAGTGTTTCGTTACAAAACGAATTTTTTTTTCAAGCATAAAATCTTTTATGAAACACTTATAATTGATGTAAGAAAATCCCACCTTAGTCAACTTTATTTTTCTAGTTAGAGAAGTAGCACACGTTTCTCATCTCACAATCAGATATTCACATGAAACACATTTCTCAATGTACTGGACCTTGGAACTAATGAATACAAATGCAGCGGTTAAAATTAAAAATAAGGTCATACGAAGTTAAGAATTTTCATATCAACGCAATTAATTTGCTTCTAAAAGAAATTAGTTAACAAAAAGTACATTTAATTATCATATTTTAATGTTATGAACCAAGAAGTTATAAAAAATGAATGAAAAGTACTCTTAATGTATTACCGATGTTTTTTCCAATGTGAACTATTTAATTACAGGAAAAACTTGTATTTGTACATGTGCATCAATATAAAGAAACACACACTTGGACACATACCAAACGCAAGTTTGAAACGGATATTTAGCATTTTTAAAGACAATATCTCGAGAGTGCAAAGTTTCTTAAAATTGTATTTTTAAAGTTAGTGCCAATAATCTGAAATGTCGCAGTCTCGATTTTAGTGCAGAATACTGTTTCTTAAAGAAAATGAGAAATCGGTGCTTTTTTCATCGGTCGTTTGACCCGTCAATTGGTTTTTGCAAAAAGTCTTCGTTTAAAAACAAGAAAAATCCATGTAAAAGCTTAATACTTTGATTTCATCTATTTCAGATGATTGCTTCAAATGCCAGCTGGCACGATAAGAGGCCTTTTTTCAGCCATGAATATTGTTCAAAGAATTTTTTTTTTAAATGAGAATGCATGAACTTATGTTTATGAGTTTTCAGTAAATAAGTATTAATGTTACCCTGAAGTTAAACCTCTTTAAATTTATATGTATTGCAAAACATAAACTATTTAGAATTAATCTCTAATAAATGATCATCTGTTAAATATCTAAATGCTCTTACATTTTATTGTTTTAATTATTTTATTTTATTTTATTTTATTTTATGAAATTGTTCTATCACTTCGTAAAAACTTCGTAATTACTTAATAATTATTATCTCAAAATGTGATACTGAATCCAACCTGTATTTTATATTTTTATTTACCCGAGACTCGCATTTTTAGATTTTGTAAAAAAATATCTGAAAAAACGCAACATCGCATATTAACGTCCACTTCTCTATATTATTACCACGTTTAGTTCTAAAGGAAACTTTTTTCCGCTATGAAAGTAGCGGAGCATGTTTTTTTGTTTGTTTTTGTTTGGAAATCGAGCCAAAGCATTAGAATCCTAGAAGCAGAGGAAAGCTCATAATTTTCTTGCGTGTCGGAAAATTCCGTGGCTTTTCCAGACGACTGAGCAAACGGAAAGGGTAGAGAAAGATGCACAAAGTCGTTCTGTTTCCGCAGCGAAAGTTCGCACCTCGCATGACAACTGGTGAGAATCGCGAGGCTCATGACTGCATGTGGCTGCTCTCACTCGCACTTGTGGAAGATATCGTTTGCTCCAAGATCACGAGAGACATCACGATAACCTCGGTATATAAAAGAGCTTTCTTTATTTTCACTTTGCGGTATCTCGAGAGGAGAAAAATACAACGGAAACATCACATTCATCTTTAGACATCGTTTAAGGATAAAAAACGGTGCTCAAATGTCGATGTGTTCTCTGCGAAATACACTTATCTTCATGAAGCATATCCTGTTCCTTACTTTTCCTCGCAGATAATTACATACAGTCAGTTGCTGAAATCCATTCCCTGCTGAAATATATTAAGATGCTCATTCAGTATAGATTATTTATGGACTAGTTTTTTTGTTTGAATTTACGTTGCTGCAAATCCAGCTCGATATACTCGTGCGCAAATCTGATATTTATTTATTTATTCAAATCTCATTACTGCCTCCAAGTTTCCATGTCAGAACAATGTATTGGATAAAAGTTTTATATTTCGTATTTGACAAAATTAACATTCCTTCCCAATATTATGTTCTGCTGGGTGATAAGACTAAAAGATTAAATATAAAATTAGTCATATGAGTCATAAACATAAATTGAACATCCGATGTGTATTACTTATTAAAACGAAGTTGAGAATGAATAAATCCTTAGCGCTGCAACCTAAATTTTACAAGAAACGTTAATCGACTTCCTTTACTTTGAACTACTATTCATTTGCTGCTCGGCGAGGTTATTATTTCCAGATGCCCAACAACGATTTAGTACCGAAATCATCATAAGATTAAATCTTTTATAAATGACCTACACATTACAACACTTTCCAATATTTTAATCCAATGTTGCATCCAATGCTTTTTTCAAAAATATCTTTGAAACTATTTAAAAGGAATAAGTATTCTAACTTGGATAAAAATGGGCTACTCAGCTCCATCTTAAGATAAAAATAGCTCTTGGATAACATTGAATATAAACTTTCATCGATTAACAGTAGTTCTTTCTCTTTCATTAGTACTACTTCGTGCAAATAAAAGGATAAAAGAATTTTTTTCTCCTTCTCTCGAGTGCAACTTCTGCGCTAACACGTAAAATTACCGATCGGATATATCGCCAGTCATCAACCAGTAAACCTTCAAATTATACATTTTTTTGTAATGACTTTTATGAATGATTTAGAACAAAGATATTTACGAGATGGCACATATATGATAATATTAACTTTTATTTTTATCAGGTCTTGGGTAATTATTATATGTAAATTTCGGATAATTCTGGATACTTTACTCTACATATGTTTCACCCTAAAATTTTACTTAAAATTATTTTTCTGCCATCTAAAGAAGCACTTCTATTCACGAAAATACAACAAAGTTAAATAAAAAACAATTCATACTTTTTTGTTATCGTACAGAAACTTCATACACATTTTATTATTCTTCTTATTTTTAATCAAGATTACATTTATAGAAATACATTTTTGCTATCTTTATTGAAAGTGTGTGCAAAGTACAATATTTAGAAATTATTAGGAAATTGCGAAAAGTGGAGCAAGATGATTAATTCTTTTAAGAATCACTCATTATTACAATAATTAAAGAAATTTTCTAACTGTCAAGATAACGTTATAAATTCCGCCAGTGCAATTAAGCCAAAGAAATTAAGAGTCACACGTTTTAATTAAATTTATTTTAAAAATATAATAAGTGATTAACTTTAAACGTGTTCTCTAGGTATCAATATTATCCGCGCATATGACTTCATTAGTGGCATATGAAATGGAAATACTAGTAATTCATCTACACTTTCACCTGCTGTAAATTTTTAGATACATTAATCAGATATAATAGAACTGCACTATACTTAGCTTCAATGGTCTTATCATATATAAACGTATTATAAACGATTCGATAATAAATACTCGCATAGAAATTGTAAAATCATGAAACTTATCAGTGCATGCAATCAGTTGACAATTTTATTGTAATTCAATGAAAATTTATTACTGAATTGTTAATTTTTCTTTGAGAATCGAAAAATAATTACTCTTGCAATTTTAAATTAAATAATGATATATAGTAATGAAATATAATGAAAATTTGAATATAAATACAATCAATATGATTTATAATTATTGCTAAATGTATAATGGTGCCTTTAAAGATTTAATATAAATTTTCAAGCACGTAATTTTGATTAAAATTTATCAAAAAATTATCATAAATTCCCGTCGAATGTCTGAGAAAACTTTTTTAATTTTGAAGTATACAATATAAACTAGTTTTATAATGGAAAATTTAAAATCCTTTTTTATATTAATTTGATATTTAATGGTAGTATAAAGATTATTATCAGATCCAAAGCAATATACATAGCAATTATCATTCTAAATAATATAAATTTAACTAATTATCTTAATAGAAAATTATAGATTAACTGTATTTTAATACATCGAAACCATGGTAAACTAAAACGGTGAAATAGGTATTATTTATTTCAATGAAATTCTAATGTACATAATTATGATCATCGTTACGTTATGAACGCTCTTAAATATTGTATATAAACCTTGCGAGCAATTTTATAATTACTTATACAGACAACTGGTACTCAATTATGTAAATCATGACACCGAAAGAGATATATAGTTTGAAATTATTCAAAAATCGTAAAATGTTAAATAAAATGTAATTACAATTAAGAAAGATTACACGTACTCGATTTTATATTTATCGTAATATTTATTACAGCAAGATTTTTTAGTAATTTAGGTTAATAAATTACATATGATTTCATGAAAGAGTTTTTATGCGAATTTAAGAATACTTAATTTTTAATCACTGTATATCAGTTTTCGATATTTTTACGGTTGATCGGTGATTTTTCTTAATCGCTATCAAACCTGTCATTAAAACTAATAGTCATTTATAGAAGACTTAATATTACATTTTAGAAAACATGATTTTATAGCTACGTTATTATTTTTTCTTGTATGCTTTCTTAATTAAACATATTAAATACATGAGTTAGTTTATATACATTATATTTGAGATAAAGATATTAAATGAAAAATTATTTTTAGATTCTTCAATTCAACTTTACTCACTTATCATTCGAAGACATTTATTTGCTAATGGAGTTATGTAATTAAAGTTTAATTTTTTTAAAAATACACTAATTATACGTGATAAAGTTATGTAAACGCGTTCCTCAAATACGTATTCGTTATTTAAATACAACTTTTATATCAATTAATAATGTACATTTATAAGATTTAGGCACTTTACATGATACCACTCAGTGCACTTGATAAATCGTAACAATTATTAATAATAGCTATTTATTATTTTCTCATGTTTATAATACTAAATATTCAAATTTATTTCTAATTTAAAGTTCAACTTTATACTTGAGTGCTCGTATATAGGTACTTTAAAATAGTTTGAAAACGAAACATATTTACAAATCTTGTAACAACATTTAAAATCAAAGATCTGTGAAACATATTTAATACAAGATTTGTACGTTTTTTTTTTTTTTATAGAATTTTTTATAGACGCGTTGCTACATTCAATGACGTTAATGACATTCATTTAAAGTAACGAGCATATCCGCAGGACTTATAGTTTAATACGAGTCTCGAGCCAGTAAAACCCCAGTATCGAATAAACTTATAGAATTAGTGAAAAATAAAGTATTTGGAGCTATAAGTAAACAATTCTCCGAGGCTGAAGTTAAATATAGGCTTTGTTGAAAATGAAATGAAGGCCAGAATAAAAAACGAAACGTTATCGAGTTCCCTCAAGGATACCAGTACGAATTTCTAAACTTTGAAGGGATTTCACGTGAAAGATAAATCGCAGACTCGAGCGGATTTCCGACCCAAGGCAATACTTTTCTCGCTTCGCCTTCATTTCGCACGCATGGCTGACCTTTATTCCCATCGCCGCTTATTACGTAAACGCAGCCTCACGCACGCACACAAATTAGATCGAGAAAAGAATTTCCATCACGAATACGCAAATAGTCCACAATAAAAGCGGGCGACTGTTCATCCCATCGCGCAATATTAAAGCGGCCGTGGACACGTTAAAAGCATGGAAGCGCCCGATAGAATACGCGTACTCGTTTTTGCAGCCCCCGACACTATCTCCGAGGTTTGGCCTGGTTGATTAGAGGCCCTTGGACTCCGGTCGTCGCCACAATATCCGGGACTACGCCGTCGACGTACGTCGGCGTATGCGTGCTCGTATTATCCGCTTAGAGCGTCGGACAACTATAATGCGGTCGCACCCGCGTTCGTGCGGCACCGCGGCGTCGAGGAACGCCGGTGCAGGGATGCGAGGAGTGATTTAAAGGTCGACAAAGCCCGGGGGTTGAAATACGCTCTGCATTGCTGACTCGAGTTTTATTTATTTACTTTTGCTCGACGTTTTGCCGGTGAAATGTTGGCGCGCGCACGCGCTTCGACGAGTACAGACTTTGATAGAGTTTTGAGGACATGTTTGCCGGAAGCAAGCAGAGTAGTTACGAATGGCACATATACTTTTCTTTTTGTAAAACGAACAAGAGTAACGTAGGTCATGGTGCTCTGCACGGAACTTTATAAATTTAAAAAATCGCTCTGTCCAGTGGCGTGACGTTGAAGTACGTTCAACGTTACGTATCCCGTGGTACTACTTGGATCGTAATACTAATAAAGGGTTCTTGATCTCGAACAATGAAATTCCTATGTATTAACTCGATAATCTTTTAAACGCAAGAGAAATGTGCTCTTTTACTCTTTTTCGCCATGTGTCGCAATGCGTCTTATATTTCGCAGAGAATCCGTTAATGTCTTGTTCACATCTTTACATAAAACCGGAAGAACGTCGATACGCGACGTAAAATCGAAAAATTGAGTTCACCGAGATAAAAAATACTCTATACTTTTCCAATATTACGAATTTATGGGCTTTTTTCTGACAGCTTACACTAAACTATAGTTGTAAAAGTTTGTTCTTGTAATAATCCCGAGATATGGATTATGATGCACTAGCTACTTTGTACTAGCCATTTTCACCGAGTATATTTTTTAGTTGGATGGAAAGGAGCGTAATGAAGTTTTGTTATTCCATACGCGAAGAGAGAAGAACGTTTTAATAATGCACACCTTCTTCTTGAAATAATGAATTACTTTCTTATTGACAACGGTGATATAATATGTACTTCTAATGCGAATAATGAAAATATTAATCTGAAAATGCGGACGTGTACTTTAGTTTACGCCGCTTGAACAAAAGAGGCAATTTGATTATGCTTTTATAAATATTCCCGTGTTGGGCATTCGTGCTTTTACACAAGGTACGAAGTAAAATACCTACGAAATAGATACGATGATGCTTTCATCGACCTTTACAGCACGATTCCCTATAAGTTGAAATAAAAGGAAAACGCATTTCATTACAATTTCGAGAGATTTTAGAGCGCGATCAAAGCGTTGAATACAAAGTTACCTTGGGAAACTTTCATTTAAGAGAAACTTTTATTTAACAAAAGCGACAAGCAAACAAAAGATTAAAATTAAATGCACGTGATAATGATGTTGTCGAAGGCAAGAAAGAAGAGAAGGATAGCAAGTGTGCGCCCTTAGGTAAGCAAATACAGCCCAAGGGCAACGGACTCTAAGACACGCTTAGACCGAATCCGTGAAAAAATTCGACTCCACTAATTAGACGTTTCTAGCTCGCGTCTCTTGCAGGCGCATCTGCTGGACTCCGCCGAAGAACATTAGCCCAGTTTCGCCTGTTTTCCTCTTCATAGAACGACCTCGATCCGGACGCTTCCGATGAATTTGTAAGGCGTTGTTACGGTGTGTCTCGTATCTTCGGCTTGTACGTATCCCTACGTATCGGGAGGTTATGCACAGCAGCACGAGCGAAATTAATTTGGCATTTCATTTGACTTTAAAGCGACGCAGGTACCTTTACCTTACGAAGTCTTGCGTGTGCACGTGCTAGGCAGTAGTTGATCGAGTAGTTGAGGTTGATTTGCTCGTAGTGCTTGTTCGAGTAGGCGTTCTTATGCGATGGCAGAGGAAGCGCCGGGAGGGAAATTAATAAAACTCGAGCTCGGTTATTGCGTTGGAAGTAATTGAAATGTAATGACCGATGCAATTAATGCCTGCTTCAAAATGTTCATCCGGTACCAGAAATTATAAAAATGCCAACCGATTCATTTCATAGAAGCGGGTTTAATAGAAAAATATCTTCCGACGTGCAACTGTCCTGTTGGAAGACTGATTATGATTGTGAAACGATCAAGCGCGGTGTATTATCGTCGAATATCAGAATGCTAATGCATATTATGATTCTTTGATGCGATAAGATTTCATATCTAAGACAATAGCTCGGAGGAAGATTCACACGATTAATTGCGAGTTACTGCGCTGCAACTAATTCTTTTACTTCTTCTAAATCTTCTTAAAATTACTCGAAACTGCTACGAATTAATAATACAAATTGCGGAGCATTAAAAATAGGCAATTAAATTAAATTAAAAGTATTTAGTATGAGTGAGGAAGATGAGCATAGCAAGTGTTTTCAGTACTTGCATTTGACAATAGCTAAAATTAAAAGTAAAATAAAATCGTTGAAAACACAACGACTATACGAATAAAATTGTAAAAGCCTACTTCTATACATCTTAATATAATAGCGCTTTATGCTTTACATATTTCGAATTAATTGCCGTATATAATAAAACTGCATGCTATTGAAACGTCTCTATAAAAACTCGTTAATAGCTTGAAATAACAAAGAATGTTATAAAACTCCAGTAGCGAATTAATGATCTTTTTGTTTCGTGGATACCAATTTCATCGTCGCGTGGGTATATTTCCCATATAATCTTTTGAGAAATTCAAATATAGCGCAAATAATATGTGATTTTGATGTTTTGTTCGAGTCAGATTCCATGCTATTGATGTCGCTGCGACAGCGAGTTTCCAATCTACGGATACTGATATAATCATTATGTTCATGCGGTCAATAGACTTTGTGATACGTCGATTATTAGATGAAAGCATCACTTGTTTAGATGGATTATCAGCTATGGAGAATATAATATATTACCTTTCGACATTAGTCTACATCAGCACGATCTCGCTTCACAAATGAACATAAATAACCTTATTATCAAACTCTACAGTTGAATGAACAAAGCTCTAATGGACGATATTTTCTATGTTTAAATATAAAATTGATTCATCGAACAGATAAAACTCAAGTGGAAGGAACGAGATGTGTTTCGCTATAAGTCGCCGTCAGGTACTGACTACTCGATCTCACTTTCACTGACTAAAATTATTCTTCATTATTCTTTTTAGTACATTATCATCATCATCATCATTATTATTAATTTTAATCATCCAGAACTCATTTTACTTCAAAACTATCAAATAAAAATTTTTCTTAAAATTTAAAGCTTTTTTGGAAAAATTATTATAAATAAATTAATTAGATGAATTGGCAGTTTAGTAAGATTATGCGAATTTCGTATTTGCGTTGATTGTATTAAATACTACCTTTACTATATGTATGAAAAAATGTACAAGTACTTTCTAAAGCTATAATTTTATTTATGAGTTTCATTTTTAAAACACTTTATTTAAATGGCGTAATATTCAGATACTTCGGTAAATTTTATAACTATCGCTATAAGTTGGGTTACAATAATATCATGAGTTGTACAAAAGTCTATGCATTTAAATTCTTTTCAAATTATTCATTACAACTTAATATAAGCACAGGAGTTGTTTCAATTACAACATACATAATAGTAACTCCGAGCAAAATATCACAAATTCGCTTGTGTTGCGTACATTTACGTTTTCACGTCGCATAAGAACAATTTATAAAATAAAAACTCAAGTTTATCAAACAAGTTATTTTTGATTTTTTTTTTCGATAATAAACATTGATAAGTACGTGTTTGAATAATCAATCGGTTACAATAATTTATTTACAATAATATATCGTTGATAAACTTTACCTGCTCGATCACGATGTTATTTTTTTATTAAGAAGTCTGTTACTGAACTGAATTGATTCGTTTCACCAAATTTGTTCCTCCTTTATTTATTCGATTTCCTAAATTAAAACAACACCTCACATACTCGATTATATATTTAGTCTAAGGAAATCACTAATATTCTAAGACGCTACTTGAATATCTGCGTTACTCCTTATCTACAATTACTGTCAAATACTTATTCCAGAGAGATTCGGATGGTAAAGAGAAACGATCAGGAAAGTTACCTTAAGTTTATCGGTGATTTAAGTTTATCACACTTGTAAGATTATTATATCTATGCTGAATTCTAAGCGACTAACTGCGAATGCTTATTATTAAATGCATAACTACACATCGTATCTGTACGTTTTATTCGCTAAACATAACCCGAGAATGCGCTTTAAGCTACGTACAACGCACTGTAATCCTTTAACGAGTACTTGTATTTATTACTCGGAGTAATAAATACAAAAAAACATTTTTCGTTCGGTAATATACGCTTTAAGATTGAGCATATATCAAAGCATATTGCAGCCTCAGTATATAATTTTTACGTACAGCAGAATATTTTAAAAAGTTGGGTCATAATACATCTCCTTTAAACTGTATACTCTATTTTCGTTAGTTCACTAATTTCTTTTTTAATAAATGGTTCTTCCGAATTTGAATTATAAATTTATCCTGCGAATTAGATATTTCAAATTGTCAGGAATTGAATCATGTGCAATTGATACATCGCATTCAATTGGTAACAAATAAACTTGAACATTTTTATTTTAGTCGAGCTTGTAAATTCCAACAACAAATAAAATGCAACTGACTGAATTACGACGTCACTGCTTGGTTAAAGCATAAGTTAAAGGCTTCTTAAAAAATGTAATGTACGCACATGTGAGAGAAACAAATTAATGTAAAGCGATTTCACAAAATTATTCTTCGTTTATACGAACAAATAGCATTCTTAAATATCTAATTTATATTTACAGGTTAAATAAGAGCTAAGATGGTAGATAATTTACTTTGCGTTTTAAATCCATCTTCATCCACCCGTATAATCTTCATTTTCATTATGAAATATCGATCTTAAATATACGCGAGTAACATCGTGCATACGCCATGCACCAAGGAGACTCTCGTTCTACGAAAAATCACATCGCGTCACCAAAGGATTGAAAATGAGATTGCGTTCGCACCCGACCAGTGACTAATAAGGTGACACTCCTTATCGAAAACTTATCCCGATTTGAAAGAAGATCGTTGTTATCTTCCCTCCGCCACCGCGACACACGGATAATTTGCAGGACACGCATCACGCACTCCCAGTAACGGGAGTCACATACGTCATTATTGAGGATAACGTTCGCGGTAGCGAAGATCGATCCGCAAATTAATAACCAGGGGTGTTTAATTAGACGTTTGTCGGGCGTGAGCTTCTGTCGCGCCTCGAGTCAAGGGTACGACGCAGCTACGTACAACACAGCTCGTTTGAAGAACCGTTACAACCTTAGGGAAGAGCCGTAGAGCCGCGTCAATATTAGAAAGTTTTCCGAAGCGTGTACGTGTGTATTTAATGTCCATTCCGACGCCTGGGCAGTTTATTGGCAGCTCGATGGTAGTTGTTGGAGCCGAGCCCAGGCGACGTACCGACGTTCCTTAAAAGGCCAGGAGCGGGCAACTTTTATCCGTAACTTTTGGAAGCTGACTTTTCGTCCGAGTTATCGACTTCGCCGAGGCTTTGCGAGTTAGGACGAGTTACTTCCCGCTTTTTCAAAATACGGAATTTCAGAACTTTCGCAAAACCAAGATTTTAACGCTAGATCTGTAGCCAAGACGGTACAATCGTATAAATTTACTTGTGATCGACTTCTTACTTAGCTTGCAAACAAAAAATATAAAGTTGCGATATTAAGACTGAATTTTTTACTTTGTTATTATTAGCAAGGGAACCGTAGATTTGGCAATTATAGCTGAAAGTCCAAGTGTTACGCATGGAACTAAAAATAAATTTTCGTACTTAATATCGAGGGAAAGAATCAGCTTCTAATACCTGTACTTAATTTGATCGAAGAAAATAGCGGGCAGTAGTTTTTGCGCAAGTAGACTTGGTGAATGCCTGGCCGTTAATTGTGCGAGTTGCATGTTGTGCCTGCTCTTATGGTTCATTATATTCAAGAAGCAAGAAAATGGATCATGAACCGCAGAATCTGTACGCGCTTTCGACATAGAACACTCGGATTATTGTAAGACATTTCTCAAAAATAATAGCTAGCAAGGATTATTGATCGTTCATTTGGAAACAGTCATTGAATAATCTTAATACTAATATATAATACTAATAATAACATAATAACATAATACCAATAATCGCAATACTGCAAATGTATTTTAATTTTTCAATTTATTGAAATTAATTGATACTCGCAGAACAATGACTAAAATATTTTGGATTCAACGAAATTTTAACCACCTTTAACTGAAAGAAAAATCACTAACGTAACGTTATTATTAGAATAAAAATAACGTTTCCGAGGACCGAAACGTAATGGCTTTAATTAACATACCATTAGTAGATATTCGATAATTTCCTCGAACTTAACTTTTAGTTTGAAATTCAGATAACATAGTTAAATCAGTAACATAGTGAAATTATGGTTGCGAATTCAAGTGAGAAGTTTTTTTACTTTAAAGTAAATATTACATTTATGGATATAAATGTTTTATAATTATATAAAACTATATAATATATATAGTTTTGGTATAACAGAAATTTTGAGATAAATTAATAACGGCTTTAATAGCCATGTTTTAATTTCTCAACCGTTTTATATCAACGATATTCCAATTTATTAAAATATTTCATTTTTATCCTCATTTTTGTACAATTTCACCTACAATACAGTAAGGCTATTTTATTAGATTGTTTAAATTATTTAATGTTTATTTAAATACATACGTTTAAATTGTTTTAGACCTCGCAATTTTACGATCAGACCATAACTAAATATTCAAAATTAATATTTAATTATTTATTTGTTTGTAATTAGGTGGAATTAATATTGAATCTGATAAAATTATACTTTTAATAAGCTATAATCTGGTAGCTTGAACTAAAAATAATTTACAAGTACATAAATAAGTTTCTTATAAAATTCATAGAATTTTTGTTCAAAGATTTCCAGATAAAAATGCAAAAAAATTTAAATAAAAAATAAAAGCTTGATTTTCAAGCTTTCATTTATAATAATAAGTAATAGTTATTAATTGTTTTCGTAATAGTTTTTAATTAGATCCAAATATACCATCGTTCTAAAAGGATTCATTATAAAGTTTATTATTTTATTACATTATTTGGATTTCCTATTTTATTTTGAAGTATATAAATCAAAAAGTAAACCTTATTTAATAACACGTAAAATATGTAAAAATAAAAATACGTTTCATACGGTCTTTTGATTCCAAAATTAAGCAGGAGCTTACGTGCAAAGACTTATAAGCATATCTTTTAAAATTTTTCAATCTTCATTTATATTGTGTAACTGCCTTTTCGCAACTTACGAAAGTCCAGCTGAAGATTTTTCTCTAGATAGACCCTGTGCTACGTAATTTATCAAAAATATGACTAAAATTTATTCAGTTATGATAAAATTTAATACAATTAATCGAGAAAGTGTAAATTTCTTCTTCGTGACAATAAAGTAATTATAACATATAGTTTCTTTTCTATGAATCACAAGGACATTGATACAGTTGCATGACACTTTCAGTAGCAGGATGAAGTAATGGTAGTATCTTTCTTGCCAGTACCTTGTATTTGTCAGTGTAACGATATTTCTGTACTTTCTCGTAGTAACTTTCATCAACGTCGACACACATTACACTACTTGTCTCCTAAGCCTTCGTCGCTACCAGTACCTGTAACAGGTGAAGTTTTAACAGTCGCATTTGTAGAATATAATAAAATACATAACAAATTTGACAAAATAAATGTAGAACATTGAGGTGCCATCAAAGAAGATGGAAAACATTGAAAATATTGATAATATACTTGCAAAAGTTGTATGTAACTTTAACTAAAAAAATATTTTTAAATATTGCGAGATTACTTTTATCAACAGTTACATCTGAATGAATAGATAAATATTGAAATATTTGATAAAAATGCTTAATGCCGTACGAATACTTCCTGAGTATATTTTCTGTCATATTGAAATTAGATTTGGAACCCCTTTTGAAATTTTCATACATATGTCGATGTGTAATACACATATCGTATATTGACCAAATGACATTGTCAATAAATCATCTGTCAAGAAATTCTTGATTTCCGAAAAGTTGACTTATAATGATTTAAACAAAAATTTAACACGAATGATTTCAATTTAAAAGTAACGTTTATCCGATTATGGAATATGAGTGAGTAATAAATGGAATTATTATATAATCAATTACGATAATATTAAAAGGTCTTAAAAAATATCCGAGTTTTCAAAAAAGAAAATAATTATTCGTTTTTGTCATAAATGTTCATCATAAGTATTAATCTGTTCAATACACTAATAATAAACAGAAAAATTGGAAAAACAAGTATTTAAGATTTTTTATAAAATTAATGATAGAGATTATTTAGTTCACTTCTCAGGAGAAAATTTACGTAAAGTCTTCTTTTCTTTTACCGTAATCACAATTTATCTAATTGCTTATGTATTTTAATAATGGAAACAGATTGAATTTAAATTTGTCAATCCAAAAACCATCTAGATATTTTTTAGAATTATCAAATTATTCGTTTCATTATTTAACTAATTTAAAGGCTCGTAAAAGCGTAAAATGCGTTTTTATCGTAATGTTCTCCTACACTGTTAAAGTAACTATTGGATGCTTTATTAAAATATAGTCCCATTGTTACAAATACAAATTGTTAGAAATTGTAGAAATAACTGGAAATAAAATCTATAATTTTTATAACTCTAATAGGCATGAATTAATGAAAGTGAGTTAAACTATTGTATTTTGATCTTATTAAAATATTATTTTACATTTTACATTGGTCAGTTACATTGGTCAAATTATACACATGATTATGTATAAATAATAGAAAAAATTCACAAATTACGCTGGATAATATTACAACATACTTGATTAAGATGTTAACGCGGTGTAATGTATTGAATTGTAATATCTTGAACTTAAACAATTTTGAACAACTGAATACAAAATTAAACTGATCGTAACTGAAGCACTTGATTGTCGTAGAAAAACATTTATTTTTACGCGTATTTTTAATGACCTAACTTGCTTATATCTAAAATTAGTTTTTTAAACGAATTAGTTCAATTTTAATTGGATATTTACATCAGGCTAACTGTTTTGTAACAAAGGAAATTAACGTAAATCGAGTTTAGAAAATATATTAGTAAAGCATTAGTTTCAAACTTATAAACTTACACTCGTGTAGTTGTATTAACAAAATACTTACGACATTATGGATTTCAAGTATTTCGCGATCATTTAATATCTTAATTGTATAATTATCGAGAAGTGAAAAGAAATCGAATCTTATTTACTACTTAGCTTTTCTTTAAGAAAAATACGATAAAAAATTTCATCAAATCTGGCTCTTTTTCAGATACTCGGAACGTCGAAAACACGCTTAACCTACAAAAAATAATACGTGTACGATAAGTTGCAGATGAAAAAGGCATATAGCGTTGATTTTAAATCCACTGCACATCGCAAGGAGTAGCTTTCGAAATTCCCTCTCACGTAATTTTTGCTTTCTAGAACGAAGCGCTAAGTGAAATAAATAAACCGCCCGAGCCACGCTATCAGAAAATTGACTCTAAATCGCTTCGAAGTAATGCATCTTTCGTGGTGAATCCATCGAATCATGAAGGCCCCTTCCCTCCCACTCCCCCTTCGAGCCAGTGTTCGTCATTTACCGGCGTCGATCAGAGTCCAACACACGTTAAATATTCGAGAGAACGTGAAAGCGAACATCGGCTAATACGAGGCTCTCCCCAAGTACTTTCGTGCTTCTTCTGCACTTTCTTCGGTGTTCCAATTCCGGTCAAGTTTCCCGGAAGTTTTCGGCAAGGATGGCCAACGGATGAATTAGCTTAAGCACCTTCCGATCGTCGTGTCGCCGAGGACGTCCGGGTATCGGAGCTGCTCGAGCTTCGGACGCCAAGTGCAAGTGAAAATTGGCTTTTTCCAGGGTTCGAAGGAGTTTGACTGGTTACGTTACTGAGAATCGGAGCGGCTTTCAGTTCCGTCGAAATGCTTATGTTTGCTCGCATATGCCTGTGAAGATGTTCGCAACGATATGCCTTGTGACTGGGCAAGTTGGAGATTAAATATCGCTGAAACTTCGTGAATGCAAAAAGTTAACAATAACCACTACATAATAATCAAACCACATTAAAGAATTCTTAGACGTCGGAGGTAATAATACTTAGGATTTATGAATTTATTATTTATAAATTTATTAATTTATACTTAGGTATTATTACGAGGTAATAATACCTCGGAGGTAGTAATACTTTTCAAGCTGTTTTTTAATTAAAAACTAACTTTTGGTGATTTAAAACAAACTTTAATCGATTTTTGCTATTATTTGCGTTTGCCTGCGTTTTATTCGACTGAATCGAGAAAAAAAGTGTTATTTTTAAACATTGTATTCATATATATGTACATAAACAGTCAAACAGAAAGAAGTAGAATCGCATTAATCGCGATAAAAGCATTTTGCACCAGCCAAGATAATGTATTCTCGGATTAAATTCACTTATCGATCATAGCTCAAGATATCAAATGCTTCTCTAAGATTAAGTACGTAAGACATCATTCTAATAGGTCAATATTTAATCAAGAAAGAAATAGAAAAAGCTCGCTAAATATCGCATATCCACCACCACTATTTTAATAAATGCTAAAATTGCCTAAAATGGTAAAAAATGTATAAAATACAAATTTTACTAGTAAGTGCATATTACGATAAATGCGTTATTCAACGTACAGTAAGGAGAAGTTTACTTGCACATTATTTGTGCGCAAAACTTATATAAAATAACACATTTATTATGAAATATAGATTTTTTTCTAATGCGAAATTACTTAAATATTTAAAATTATTATTCCGTAATGTTATAATTTATAACGTAACTCTATAGTGAGTCACGTAAGTTTCCTTAAGCCAAATATTATATATTCCAAATGATCGTATATTATTTTCTACATGATTATATTATATTGTAGCTATTTTACATATACCGAAATGAAATATTAGAGGCTAATGTTGGTCCAAATAATTTATAAGTACAATAAATTAACAATAAATTATTCGAAATATTTCGCTTCGAAAGTATCCAGAAAACTTAAAACGGAATAAAAAACATTATCTAAAATTCAATGTTAACGACTGTTTTTGTTTCAACAATGTATAAAGTTTTTAATTACAAAGTGAATTTTTTCATTCATTTTTAAACACGAAGTTGAATTTAAATTGATTAATTAAATATGTCTAATAGTAACCTACTTCATATTTCAATTTTTTACAGTAAATTTCAATACTAGGAAATTTTATAGTAAAGTTTAAATAAATATAGTAAAGTAATTTAGGCAGCTAACTTTTATCAAAAGAAAAATATTCTAAATAATAAAAAGAAATTTATAAAGCTAGTAATCTAGAAATTTTAAAACTTTAACTTTCACATTAACGATTTGATATATTCGATTGGTTAAATTAATATTTCACCTGACAAATCAACTTTTAAGTACATAAATTTGAAACAAAATATTTATTTGACTAGTATATATTTACAATTTCTTGATAATTTGCGTTGATGTTTTCCACTTCTTAATTATTTTATTACTTTAACAGCTAAGTCACTATTTTTATTTTAATGTGCCGTACCTTGTATCCAATTTGAACTAGGTTACTCCGTACTCCGAAGACTTAATACTATAATGTCAGGTTTCATCCGTGGTAGTATAATCTTTTGAAATATTTTTTTTAAATAAAGTAATCGGATAACTTGGAGAAATAATTGTGATGTCGATGATACTATTTCTTAATCGTTTTAAAAGAGCATCCAGTTGACAAGTACAATATATCAGTATTAGAAGTATTATTTTAATACTATTTTTGTAAGTTTAATATTTAATAAGTGAAAAAAATTGTAATTTACAATTAAAGCAAAGATTAAATTTTTTGTTCTAGAAATGATGAGTAACACGAGACTTCGTAAAAAACAAAAATATTAATTCAATCTTAATTTACAATACAGAAGTTGTTACGGAAGTTAATGTATTTCAGATAGTTTGCATAATTATAAGAACTTTTTATATTGGATAATAATATTTTATATGTATATATGTGCAAATAAATATAGACAAAAGAAACGTTTACATAAACATAATCATAGATTTTATTAAAAGAAATTATTTAAATGTGATGATGAATTTGAGTACACTTATCTGAAAAATTATCTGAACTATTTATATTATTAATAAGAGTTTTTCTAGCTTTGATTATTATTCACCGAAGTATATAAAGATAATAAAACACACTTCAATGCCTTTTAATTTTTTTTTTAAACGTTTTAATGGATTTTTTCACAAGTTTCAAAGTCAAGTTAAATAATTAAATTTTTTTCGAATATTAGTATTTGTAATATTTAAAACAATTTTAAAAAATTACAGTTTAATCGCTAAATGATAATAACATTCAGAAGCACGCAAACTCCTTTGTTTTTCAGCTTTCTTAATAAACAATTTTTCTTTTCCTCAAACATAAAAAATAAATACACTTCTTATTAAAAATACTAGCATTGGTTCAAATGCTGAGCTGTGCAATATGTACTTTCTAAAGTTATATATCATTCTAAGTACCTATAATAACAGCACTTACTTTGTCATTGAGCTAGTCATTTTCTATTTTCGACGTCCTTTCACCTAACGTACAACAAAAAATCGACAATTTTTCACTCGCGTTACGTCTAAAAATATTCATCATAAAGTGAGTTTCTCGACTATAAGGCTTTCTTTCTTTAAAAAAGAAAAAGAAAGAAAAGGAAAGAAAAAGAAAGAAAAAGACGTCTGCTCCAGCTCCCATTTAAAATCGTGATTATTTTGATTATCCGATGACTAAAAAAAGTTTTAAAGATTTCCATTATTTACTTTCTCCGGCGAAAACGGAAGCTAAATGCTTTCCTTATAAAATGAAAAGATTCCAAGATAAAATAAATGGCACGCATTCGTAGATAACGCACCACTGACTCAGTCAATCACCCGCGCTCGTCCAAGTAAAAACGAGATGGACCAAGTTGGACCAAGTTGGACCAAGTTTCCCAGCTCTCGTTAAAGTCAACATCGTCGATAATACTCAGTTTCATCCCCAGCCTCGTTAAAATCCTTAATCCTCTCTCTGGCCCACGAATCCGTGAAAGATGCCTGCGAGGTCGATTTCCAGGTCACTGGGTCAACCCTTTCATCGATCGAACGGTGCAGCAGTCGTCCTCCCCCGCCAGGGAAAATTATTCCCCGGATTCGCTGCAGTCCCTCTGGAGGTCTTCCCCCGACGTCCATCCGCAGGGTCGCGATCGTGCCGGATGACCTCGTTCGGGGCTGATTATTGGATAAGTATGTCGTAAATTATAAGTACCGCAGGGGAGCAGAAGGGGAGCCGCAGCGACGTCGTTTCGTCCTCCACCGGCTAATTCTTATGCAGCTCCGCGTCTTCATCCCTCTTCATCTTTCCGCTTTCTCGAGGCCAAAATCAACGCTGCAGCGTCGTCGCAAGTAAAGTCTTTGCCGTTTCCGTCGACCGAAGAGAAGACACGGTTCAAGAGCTTTTGCGTCGGAATCATTAAGACAGCACTCGGAGAATAATCAGGTGCACCTAATGAACGGCAATGCATACATTATCGAACTACTGCGAAATACTACGAACGAGCTTTGAAACTTATTTAGCATGCATTCCTTCGAACTCAGACAAAATATCTAAATATTTCCAATTAGTAAATTATTAATATCTTATCGTGAAATTATAGTTCTTAATAAGTACAGAATGCTGGTTAAATGCTTGTATACACCTTTTTCAATTTGATAGTCTACTTAATTTTGCAACGATTGGTTCTCAATTATATCAATTTTAATCGCATTACTCTAGATTAACGATAACACTTGGTTACAATAATAAGTTTCCAATGCTTAACAATGATCGTCATAATTGCTCTTAAAAGCGGGTACATTATTCTAAATATAAAGTTAAGTACACAATTTTTTTCCTCTCGCAAGTATTAAGAAAGCAAACAGTTGCAGCACTGAATCATGATTTAGTAAAAGAATGTAGATTGCGTAATGAGCTTGAGTAAACGCAAGCCTACTCTATGTTGGAGTACACAATGATTCATCCATATATTATTTAGCAGCGGCGCTCCTTGTCTATAGACTTGGAAGATTCAATAATTCAATGTGCACATTCGTCAACTTTCGAAGTTTCGAAGAAAAAAATAAACTGGATAGTTTGTCAACGGAAGGAGAAGCACTTTAATAAATAAGAGCGAAGAGAGGGCGAAGAGAGTTTCTCAGGGTGGAGCTGCATTTTCGCGCGCTGCTTTATCTGGAAAATTTAGAGATTCTACTTTCTAGGGCACTAGGTCGGGGCTCTTTTTATCGATCAAACTCTGCGCTCCCCCACCGCCGAAAATTTTTCTAGAACCTTCCGTGAGCGACGACGATTCGTGCTTGGGATTGAAGTTATTTTCCGGTGACCTGGTATCGTTTCGTCTCTGCGTTTCTCTCTCTCTCTCTCTCTCTCTCTCTCTCTCGCTCTCTGATACTTTGGTGAACGCTGTTCGCGTTTCGTTGGTGCACTTTATTTTTGCTATGTTGTAGAAACTGATATGTTGCCAACGTGCAGTTACTAACTAAAAAAGCTTCCCTTTGCAAGAAAATCAATTCCACTTTTTGCGTAAACTTGTAATTCAATATTAAAATAACTTCCCATTTAACACATTTCAGTTTCTAACAATGACAATTACTTATTTTTCACGGTAACTGAATGTGAATCATTTAATTACTTCTAAAAGTGATCTACAAGGGCACCAAAATTACAATTACTGTTTCATTCCTTACAAAATTCTAAAACAATGATGAACTTTTCTACTTAATTTTGTTATTAACTCTAATAGCTTTGTTTGAATTTCACAATTAAACAATTAATTCGCACTAGTTTACTTCACAATGAAATGATGTCTTAGTTTGACATAATTTTTAATAATAGAGACTAAAGCTACTTTTCACATTTTTTCGAAATTTTCCAACTGGATAATTAAAAACGTTTTCGTACTTTCCAATAGTTTTAATGACTCATATGATTATTCTGTTAAGGACAATCTGCCTTAAGAAAGGATAAGCACGTATCAACGGTATTAAGTGAATTATGCGAAAAACAGCTAAAATATGTTTTAATAAATGCTTTCTTATTTTTACAAAACAACAAAACTTTACGCTTCAAATAATTCACCATAAGGAAGTCTTAAAATAAAAACTAACAATTATGCATTTATGTGAAAAGGAATAAATAGATTTATTAATCGGGCATACATGAAATTATGCCAGTCTTGCCGCTGCTCGAGTGCCAAGACTCGCAGCGAGATCAATTACTTCTCTTCGTTATAACAAAAATTCGAATGGACAATTATTTAATGTTACGGTAACACAAAGGCGAGTTTACTTTACCTAAGGCGAGTTCGAGAAAATCGACCACATTATTATGACATACAAATAAATTATTACTGATTAATACAACACATTTCCTCATACTTTTGTACACTAAATCTAGTCATAATTAATTTGATTGTAATTCTTTAGATATTTTAAGCTTTTTCATTGTTTATCACGAGCTAAGTAAGAATCTCTGAAATCACAAGAATTCCCCTAGATATAATGATAATAAACCAATTCCTCTAGAAATATATAAGATTGCAGCCAAATGCTGCCTTTTCATCCTGACCCAGAATCAACTCTGGCTCAAAGCCAATATTCATAAAATTTTTATCTAGAGACGCACGAAAACCTGACTGAATCAGCATCATTTGCTAGCGCATTGAAATTAATCCTAAGGAAGCACCACCTTCCCATCGAATACGAATATCGATTTCTAATTGAATTTTTTACGATACCTCTGTGATACAGTGAATTTTCTATGCAATGTTGTACACGTGAATTTTGTAAAACATTATCCACAAAAAAGAGCAATAGCGAATGCTTTAAACTTGGTTTCATCGCGTAAAATATTTACGTAGATCTATCTAACGCAATTTAGTTTTATATAGATATAAAAAATATAATGAATAAGACATGGAATTTTCAGTGTAATACATCCGTTCGATAAGTCAATGAAATGCAGTAATAATATAAACAATCAGTTACTTAGTATAAATTTGGCTTTCAGAATTTAACGTACCATCTTAATATCACTTACAATTCGTAGATAAAAAGCGAATTTTATTTCAGCTTCAGTCAGAATTTTTTTTCGGCTTTGCCTCAAAAAGATCACAGGGTGACTGTGATTCGAAATACAAGGCAAACAAATTCATTTAAAATAAGGACTTATCTAAATTATTTAGTAGTCTATATTATATATTTAGTTGCGAATAATCGTATGTCCATCTAAATTGTTCGAAGGAGAAACTAGGTACTGTCATATAAAGTAAAGCTTAACTTTCGTGAATTAATGTTATAAGGACGTGCCAATTTTAAGAAATTCGAATGTTTTAAAATCTTGTATACGTTTATTGGTATGTTCGTTCAATCTTTGATAAGTCCAAATTAACCTGTAATTTCTGATCAATTATATTGCACAGAAATTACTAAATAGCTGTTACCAATACATTGTATAATTGTACAATTTATTGATTTAGTAATGCGATTCTAAAGTGACGTCTTATAAAAATATAAAAAACTACTTTGTTGTGTAATTTCTTTTAATTTTAAGATGTTCTTTTGAATAACGGTAAAATGAATACGGAACATATTTAAATTCAATTTTCGATTAAAAATCAACTTTATAAAAACTTACTTTTTTCATGCTTCATTAAAAACTAATATTTCTTATGATTAAAACGTTTAGTTAAGCGACGTATAATAATAAACAAAACAAAACCCAAATACGTATTTTTGCGTAAACAATGATATTAATTTAAACATTGCGTTGTCGGTTAGTTTTTTCTAAAAACTCACGTCTCTTCAAACGCATCAATATACGAACCTTTCATTTCATATATTTGTATGTTGTTTGACTTTATGTTCTTTCACAAAATCATAAATCTCTTCGAGTAAGTGCGATATGAAAATATTTTTATTAAAAGTGCAGATGAGTCTTTGTGTAAAAATCTTTTCACTTATCTTCCCGATATTTCCTATACTGATTGAAAGCACAAGTACTCGCAGGCAATTTTACTTGTGCGACTATTTTCACAAACAATCGACAAGTCTGCGCTACCTCGTGACTGTTATTTCAAAAAATTGATGAAAAAAGTACTTGGTACTTCGATTTTCGTACACCTCGTGTCTACAAACGTAATCGCAGGTCGCGTATTATATGTATACATTACTCAAATTACACCTTCTTGCAGATTAAAAGCGCCCGAAACTCCAACGCGGTGATTTTTTATATTAAAATGCAAAGAATCAAAGAAAGACTCGTAAGTAACACGAGCGTTGTAAATTACAGTCTATACAAGTTACATCACTCATTCAAAAGGTAAAAAGCATCGTAAGCATTTATATTACAGGAATAGAATTTAGCAAGCGCATGGAGCGCTCGTGAAAGTAGTTGGTAGATATCGCGAGAAGCGTAGTAGAAACTAATTTCAAAGTAATCCATTCTCGCGGTGATGCTCGTCGTGCAGCCTCGCATTGTCTACGTGTCCGATGACGCTGGTGGACTTTCCTCGCATACGCGTACGACGACGCAAATGACACTAATTCTCGCGCGGGTCGTATTACACGAGTAATACGTAGGAGCTTGCCGGAGTCGGGGGAAATTGTCGACCGGGGGGCATCGGTAGACCGCGGTAAAAGGGGGTCGGCACCGCGGGCGCAAATCAAGCGCGGCTCTCAAATTTTCGGTGGTAAGGGCGATTTCCCGGTGACCGCCGCGACTTTCCCGTTCTTCGACCCTTTTAACCGCGTTTCCCTGATTTATACGCGGCGTCACGTCGCTTTGATCGAGAGTTTCGTTCCTCGCGACGTCGAACTTCCGATTTGGCGTGGGTGAGAGGCGAGTCGAGCTACTCGTAAGAGTGCGATCGATGAAAGGCAGCTCGTAGATCACGCGCGTGGTGTGAAACGTATGCGTTCGAGCGTGAGACTCGATCCCGTTACGCACGTGACATTTCATTACTATTCTGACAATGGGAAACATTTGGTAACGCCATTTTTTATAGCTCCATCTCGTGCGTTTATCAATATTGCCGTTAAAATTTAGGCCTCGCCTCTTGACAGTGAAGATAATTTTAGTATGCCCGATTGTATTACTATGCTATATATTAAACTCAAAATAATGTGTCCTATGTATGTCATTTAAAAGGAGTGCCGAGTCCAAGGATTACGGACCTCCACGGATATTATCATATGCCGATGACTTTTAAGGAACCGAGTAAGTTTAAGAGATTTATTTCTAGTAGTCGGTATGTGTCTTTTTTAATCATCTTAATATCTTCTTCATAAATATTAATGATAATTTCCTAAACATACATATTGCGCATGAATATACATTTCGTCGGCATAAATTTCTATACATTTTGACATTTAACTCGTGCATGAATATACATTAATCGGTAAAATCTTAACATATTCGTAAATATTTATTTAAAATGGCATGTGACTATTCTTTTAAGACGTATAAAATCCAAAATTACATTCAAGATACTCAAAAGATAAACTTAAAAATCACACCTACTTGTGTTATTACAATGTTTATTTTTTAAAACATACAATGGAAAACTTGCATTTATGCGTAATCAGGCACAATTATTTGGAAAATTAGGGTTTCTACACTTGAAACTTTTATTCTAATACGATGTAGAATCAATTTTTCGTAAAAGAAATTGTTATTTCCACATAAGCCACTATTATTAATTCGTAAATATTTTTTTAAATGCATAAAATTGAACTACTTGGCCTACATTTGGAAAAATTTTAACAACATTACAGAAAAAGAACAAAACCATTTAAATTATTCAAGTATTTTTTATATAAAAATCACTTTTGTGCTAATTTCCAACTAGAAAATCCATGATTGTGGTTCAACTTTAATCTAGTATATTAATGAAAATGCATTCTCGTCGCTAAATTATTTTGTTTTGTTAGTTTATAAACATTATATGAGTTGAAATTGAAAGACAATAATGATTTATGATAAATAAAATGAAATATTTTAATGTAAAGAAACGCCCAATTTTCTGTCAGACAATATTCATTTACATATAGAATGAGAAATACAAATAATAGGAAAACACAAGTTCCCATGTGATAAAAACATTGATTTATATTATTTTTATTCTCCATTACATTCGTTCCTGTAGTTCTATTCGATCATTCTTTCTCCTCCCGCTTTTTCTCTCGTTATCTTAAACGCACTGGGATGAATCTGGAGTAAAACGCATGCGCACCCGCTTCCACGCCAAGCCAGAATGATCCTATTTAACCGAGTTGAAAGCTCTCTCTCTCTCTCTCTCTCTCTCTCTCACTCTCAATCACTCACTCTCGCATTTCATAAACGTCAACTGTATAAGAAACGGCTAAATTTCAGGTCATAGTTAATTTACTATTTAGCGATTTCGGTGGTGCACTCGACTTGGCCGACTTTTCGACTTATGCACACCCAAGCGCTGCAGATAAACTGTGAAGAAAATTGAGAGAAGATTTTTTGCGCACCGTGTCATATTTTATGGCTGTGCTGCTACATAAGGCCCTCGAGAGTGTTACGATGATTAAACAACTCGTTTAATTACCGGAAAGCGTTATTGTCATGTATCCATCGCTTCTTTTCCTTCCTCCCCCCCCCAACCCGCAGCCTAGTCATTATATTAAATTCATTTAACAATTATAACAATTTCATCTGCATACAATGAAGCCAAGGAATAAAGCTATTAATTATGCAGTTTATGCTTTATTAAGTATCGTAATGAAACGATTTATGTTTAGAATTACGCTTTTGTGAAGTAATATTGATAATTACAACATCGTTGATGAAGCAACAGTAATGAACGATAGGAAAAGTAGGCAAAACGTGGCTGGTGGTGTAAAACAGAAGGATATGCGGATAAATTTAGCATGAAACTATCGTTTACATCGCCATAAAAACGTTTATTACGCGAACATTATGTTTTGATCTCGCGAGTGTAAGTGCATAAAACTCGATGCACTCGCTCCTCCGCATCGTGCGCAAAAACCCCGTGGACCGATAAAAAAAAAGAGTAGGTGAAAAGGCCGCTTTCGCGCCATTGAAAACTCGAAACCCCATCGGCTTAGCATCTCCAACTGTTTTCCAGCGGTTCTCGCACGGGAGTAACGGGGTCGCGAGTATTGATCCTCGCTTGGGGAGCGGCGCGCGCTTCTGTGACACATTTACCAGAGGTGAGCTTGCAAGCTCCGCCGATCCGCTGCTCCACTTCTCTCACGAGGAGCGCCGCGACGTCTGTCCGTGGACTCGAAGGGCGCGAATTCGGCTGTTCAGGTATACCGATCGTTGGCACTGGGAGTACCAAGGAATCTAATTAGCGTTAGCACGAGCCGACGAGTGTTTGCGCCCTGTTTGTTTTGTTTTTCTTATGTTTGACACTTATTTGCGCAGAATTCCTCGGTTGCATTCATCGCGTTGCGCATCTTTGTGGAATGACATGCGAGCCACTAGTCTTCGTACTTGACACTTTTGATATAAGTGGTACATGCTTAGTTTATTAAACGGAAACGTCCAGCATCAGCGGTACTATTGGATTCTAGGTCATGTATTACTCAACGGCGCTTGTAGAATGTACAAACCGTGTTTGTCAATTGTGCATAAAAATTAACAAATACTCGCTCTTGTACGTTTCACAAGTTCTTTATTTTTCAAGTTAACAAACGGCTTGCATTTTATTCTTATTAGATAAACAGATTCTTTAGAGAGATGTTGCTGCCAACATTAACAAACTAGAATGAATAAGTCTAATAAAACATAGACATTTTTGTTGAAAATTTTTTAACTTTAGGATAAAAGAAGAACAATATTGTTCGGAAATGTTTTAAAGTTTAATTGTACGAAAATTTTCTGCTTATTTTTTCTTTTATTAATTCGTTTAATACGTGCATTGGCATCGTCGTTGAATTGCGTAGTCAATCGAATTTTTGTTTTAGTATTTTTAAGATATTTCATTCTTATTGTGAAATATATTTTACATTTTTTTTAACATTCAATGGTCAACATTCCTTATTATCTCTTCCCGTGATTTTTACTTTTATATGAAAAATTTAAAAACTCTAAGATAATATGTCATAGAGAAATTAGGAATTAAATTAAATTATTCAAAGTGTTATGTAAAAATAATTTAACCTAAAATGTAAAGTACCATTAAAATATAAAATTTAATATGCGCACACTAATGCTTAAATTAAATTATAAATTTCAATTTGTATTCGAATACATTCATTTTATGAATATGTTTTAAAAGTATCGTTTATAGTTATCTCAATTAACAAACCAGATGTGTATCAATATTAATATTAGTACAACGAGAATATGTTGATCATTAACGTATATAAGGATCATTCGTTGCGCCATGTTGAACGAAAAATTTAACAAACAAATGCACAATTATTATTAAAATCTGCTTAAACTTTTCTCAAAAGACGATCTATAGGAATTGTTACAATTAACGATTATTAGAATAACGAAATTAGTCTTTCAACAAATATTAATATTCGCTTAAAATTTCATAATGTCATTGCCAATATCAACGAAATACACAGCGTTAAGCAAAATGAATGGTATAGCCAATTAACCAAGATAATAATTGAAAAACATCAGAAACAACTCTGTAAAATAAAATTACAATGTTGCAATAATTTATAGAATTCGCAAATAAATGTATAGAATAAATTTGAACTGAATAAATCAATGATGATGCAGTTGGTAATTCTTGAAATCGTGTTTCTTAAAAATAACTGTTTTCAGGTTATCCATAATTCTATCTAATCTATAACAAATTCAAATTATTTTAACGAATCGTGTACTACTTGAATAATATGTATTTAATAATTATAATTTATACCCAACGGTAACTTTTATACGTAAAATGAATTCAAAGAATGTATTAACAGGAACAATTTACGTGGCTTGCATTGAATCCTAAAATATTTGTAAGATCATCAAAAAATTTAATTTTTTGCAACGTTTGCGATATATTATTCGAATGACAATATATACTTGATAATTTCTTGAAAGCATAATTATTTTACTCGTAATGACTTTTATTATTTATAACACGATTGTTAATGCATTTAATAAGAAATATAATTTTGTAGCCTAATTGCTCTAATTTTTTTTTTCATTTGTTTTGCTAACTATTATTTATCTCGTTGTTCTGCTTTCATGACAAAAAAATAAAAATAATATACCATATCAATGTAGATTATAGGCTATAGAGTTAATTTAGAAAATGTGAGAATTACTACATTATTATTATCATCAAAAATTGAGCACTATAATTTTTAAGTAATTATGTATGGTAGAATAATGATTAAAAACCTATATGTAATAAATAAATAAATAAATCCAAATGATTGTTTTGTAAACAAAATTGTAATTGAATAAAAAAAAATTTATTATTTTCATACGGAAAAGCTTTAAAAATTGTACATATAAATTAAAAGCGAAGGGTTTGCAGACATAAAATCTGCTCGCATTTCAATACATTCAACGACATTTTAATGCACAAATTTTCGTTAAATTTTCAAAACTGATACAGAATAAATATCAAATATTAATACACCCAATTGTAAATTAATAAAATGAAAATGTTTGTTCTTCATGAAATTTGATGTACAACATGTTCGTAAATACGATTTTTAAAACGAATTTTGCTACGATGTTGCTCTATATATATTTTTGCTTGTGCTTAAAACTAAACACGTCCAACCGATTATCCTAAACTTTATAAAATTTAAATCAACCTCATTCCTCATTCCAATAAGCAGTTCACAAATTTTACGAGAATATTCCCAGCACAGGCCTACAACACACTCGGTTATTTCATTTAAATGTCTCGCCCATTCTTCCTCGACCATAAACGTAAACGACAATCTCGTTTTGCTAAATTCCTTTAGCCTTGTTCCACGGTGGTGCAGAGGGGGAAGGAGAGGTGTGGACGAGGAGAGATAAGCCTGTAGTGTCCGCGGAAAGCGCAACGATATCGAGTGAAAAATTCCACAACTGCTCGCGAAAAACGAACTTCCGTGGAGTCATATTCTGCGTTACGTAGGATTATTGTATTCGATTGCCTTATTTGTTTTTGGTAATGCACGACCAGTCAGCGGATAACAGTCTAGGCGAGAATAAGGGGGAGGCGAGGCCTTTTGAATATATTTGAAAGAAAACACTTGGCAAATTATTTAAGCGAGTCGTTATAGGAAGTTGATGTAACTGGATATTTGAAAAAACAGGCGATTACATTTCGATATTTTCTTAAAATACTCAAATTTTTTTTAAGAAATATAAATTGAATGTTTCCTATATTTTATAAAGACTTCTTTATCATATATAAATATTATAGCCATTAATAAATAATTTATGGAAATACTGTAGTACAAGTGTTAAGTTTAGTCAGTGAGTTGTCATTTATTTGTAATCGACTGTTTTGGCAAACGCCTGAATTATAGGAATTTACTTTTTATAGCTTACGAAATCTTTAATCAATTTGTATTTAATAAATGTATTTAATAAATAATATTCACTACCTTACTTATTTGCGTGAGTTTATTTAAGTAAAAGTTCATTAATAAGAATATATAAAATAAATAGAATGGATGCACGTTATTAAAATATTTTCTAACATTGACACGAAAAACAACGTGTATGCTTGCATTAATGCAAGATAAACATTTTAGCCGATTTATGAACATGCAATTCATAATTTAATCAATTTCCTTAAAATCCAACAAGCCAACTTTAATTGCACTTAAATTCAAACTTTGTGCCTGAGTTATTGGTTTTGCCAATACCTCACTTTTGAAATTAGCATGGAAAACGATGATCACTAGATATGTTTGTAACAGAGAATACACATCTGAATTCAACGATGCTTCTACAAACGACAAACCAATTTTACTTAAATGCATCTCCAATAAAATAGCAAAAATATGCATAAGAAATTTAGCAATATTTAGAAATATCAAAAACGTACTTTTTATTCACCTCAACAATTGTTTCCATTCTTTAGTTCTATTAATATAAATAAAAGTTTTAATTTTCAATTATTAAAACTAAAAGAAACTATATACTTATATTGCGATAGAGAGAAATTTTGGGATTTTTATTTCAGGTATTCTTTGTGAGAGCTACAGCTAAGTACCCGTTAACACTTTCTTGTTAACAGTAAATTAATTTCTTAGATCGTTATTATTAATATCAACTCTACAAGGTGTGGATATTTGATAAAGTTCTTACCTTCCAAAAAAGAGGAGATTTATACATTTAAAATATCCTAATAAAAGCAGATAAAAGTTAAAGTTAATTAGTTTCAATTGGCATTTTCTTTAGGATGCGTTTTAGAGTCAAAATAATATTATTTGTTTTTCAATTATAAATTCAATTTTTATTTTTTATAAGAATTATACAATACCAGTAAGATCCTCTTTCAATAAAGGGTCTAACGTGAGACGACTAACAAAAATTTATGCACCGTATAAAAATAGCATACCGTAAGTGGAATTACATAACGAAGGATGTATTTATATGAACTAAGATGATACGATTTAACAATTAAAAGCAACACCATACAAACACTAATAAGCTCTATTATTCTTCTAAATGGAATATAAAAAATGTGCTACCTTTGAATGTACTACTTATCGGATAAAACTCAACAACTCATCGTCAAAACCAATATATATTTCAAAGTAATACAAATATCTCAATTCTGAATTTTAAGAATACTTATTCCGTACATGAGGTAAGTACAAATCGAATATATAATAAGCGTATTATTTACTTATAATTATTTTAAACGATGTAATATTACTATTAACAATTTTACTCGAAATTATAATTAAGTTTACAATCTAGAAAACAATTTACTTCATAATTGGTAGTGAAAAATGAATTACATACTTTTACGCGTACTACACCAATGCTTTTTAACCATGTAATACAAGATTTCATCGATAACATTATCGAATCCAAGATTTTACATCTACGTTTTTTTAACTAATTAGAGAATGATTATGTTTTATGAAATCAACCATCTTATCTCTAATATATTATATTTATAAGATTATATTAAAAAATAACTAATCACTTTTCTCAAGTTATATGAAGTACAAATATCATATAATTAATCTATGGTTATTTTGATATATCTAAATTATAATTTAGTCTAACTTTATTTCTAGCATCTATATTATGAATCTTAAATTGCTTTATAATAAAAAATATGTTTCGACTGTTGAAAGTCTTAAATTAAATAAGTCTATACATTTTTATAATGTCGCATTTTGTGCTTATATATATATATATATATATATATATATATATATTAAGATTTTTGGAAATCGTCAGTATACCAAGGCTTTATTTCTCAAATCATATTCTTAGCTATTTAGTATTAACTTACAATTTAAAATTGCATAATAAATTTCTTGTATCTTAAATAAAATTAACATACATTTTACCTCCTTTCGATAGTAGCTTTTCATTTAGGTACACTAAATTCATTTTTATTTAAAATGCTACAAACATTGTAAAAATGTAAGTATCGTGCACTATAGCAACATCTAAATAAGAATTTTGTAAAATATTCAATTGATCAATATCAATTGATCTTTTTATATATATCAAAATATAACAATTTTGAAATTATTTAATTGTTTCTTCGAATAATCAAATTTAGATACTGATTTCAGAATCGTATTATTAAGAGAAAATCGATAAAATATGATACATTTATACAACGAGACGAAGATTATTTATCATTTACAAGGGTTGATATAAAAAAACAATTGTATTTTTCAATTATATTTGAATTAAATATAAATACCTCTACGTTAACAGATTTTACATTGAAAATCTAAGAGAAGAAAATCTTATATTCAATAGCTTAAGAACATTATCCAAGCTTGGAGATCTAACTGATAGTGATATAAGTGTATTTTAAATGCGTTAATGCACAATGTCCATTTTAGAGGTTATGTATTGCAATTTACACCGATAATAAACCTGTCATTATACGTAATTAATTTTTGCAACTGCTAAAATTGCAACACATAGCAGATGTCATGATAAGGCGTTCAAGGAATAATGCTAAAAATATCATTTTAGCTCGTTGGCAGCAGTTGATTCGATGGTCAGCTGGTAAACGTGCGCATGCATGATTCGGCTATTTTGTTCCTGTATACAGCAACTATAAAATCATTCTGACATAAAATTAAAATACGAATTAATGCACGACGGAAGTTTATGTCGTATAATGAATAAAGCTCTATAGCGAATGTTTAAATTTTTCTACCCGTGAATAGTTGATTACAATAACATTTTTTATAATATCAAAATAATGTTTCGAGAGTATGTAATCAAGGTGTAAATATTGCGATTAAGAAAACTCTGTTACAAAATGAAAAATATACTCCGAGGTTAATATTTATTATGATGGAATAAATTTGTCTGTTTCAATTACATGATTATTCACAAGCGTTTGCACAATATTATGCTTTACTTATATTTGTATCCACTTACTTTCTGTACTATCTGTAACACTTAAATTATGAAACTAAGGAGAACAATATTCTGAGAAATAATGTACTAACTATAAAGAAAATTAAATTCTCAATATTAACTCTAATTTATAGGAGTTTATACGTTGTAAAAAATTTTCAATTTTAGTTGCGAAAGATATATAAGATATTTCTGAAGTTACTTAGAATATCAAACTTAAATATCAGTAGATACGTTATGTAATATAGATTTCTCGACTTTATATTTTATTGCGTTTATTAAATTTCATTCGCGTATATATTGCGCCAATAATCAAACAATGAAACTACGCGCACGTACACAACCTTATTCATATAATTTTTAAAACTTATAAGAAATTATTATTGCTTACAGTTGTATACAGTTATCTATTTAGAAAATATATATTGTAAAATATATAATACAATATATAATACAATAACAGCCTTTGTAACCGTTAGCATCTCATAAATTCGCATATGAAACATTGAAAGGCGCCGAAAAAGAATTACATAGCATGAACGATTTTATACTTAATTTATCTTGAGTGCAAATCCTTGTTAAAACGCTGAGCGTGGCGCATCTTCTGATAAAAATTCAGGAATAATCACATTTTGTATAGGTAGTAAATGGTTATTTAAAAGGAAATTGTTTACAGCTCAATAAAATAAGCACTTGCAGAGCAGACATTCAGTCTCCAAACGTAAAAATTATATTCCTTTTATGGAAATAAAAAATTAGAATATTGTTATTTGCACACTGTGTCGTTTCCTTATAAGCAAATGTTCTGGCTCAAATCTATATATATATATATATATATATATATATATATATATATATATATATATATATATGTATATTCGTTCATCCAATGTTAATAAAACAAACAATTAATTTGTACAAAAACAAGGAGAATATAAAAGTGAAAACTCGTTGTTTTGCATTTGGTACTTAGATAGGTATAAGAACGAGGAAAGATTTTACTTTTGACCCACATAACCACTGGTATAAAAAAATACAGCCTAATGAGAATAAAGTTTTTTACGACGGCAGAACTGCACGTATTTGTCGAGTGGTCTTCTTCAGTTCTGTAGCACCAATTTGGGACCATTGGGCTCTTGAATTCTCCCTTGCAACGTTATCATATACCACCGTTCCGCCAAACTATTACCTTGATTGGGGAGTTTCAGGAGCAGAGCTGTGCAGGATATGCAGAAATACATTTGCTCGTAAAAAACGCGTGGACCAGTTCCAATTTTCACTTGCACATCGTCTTCATGCTTTGAATTTCAAAACGATTTTCATTTTTCACTATACGCTGTTCTCGAATTGATGCATGCGCAGTAAAGTGGGACGGAGATGGAGTATCAACGATTAAATTAAGCACATTCGGTTAATAAAATTTTACCGATCCAGCGCTCTTGAATACAAGCTCACGATACATTTATAAGGTGTAGCGCTAATGTAGCGCATTATTGCTTTATGGTATATGTAAAATGCAGCGCATATCCGCATAGGCGAGAAAGTTAGGCATCCGAGGTTTTTATACATGCTACAACTAGAATCTACTTCTATTATTTACTATCACTAAATAATAGAAATTTTCGTAACAGATCATATTACATAGAAAATAACTTTATAACTTATCCGACTGCTTTTAATTCGTAAGGATGAAATTGATAAAATTGCCTTAAGTGCTTGAAATTTAAGCGGGAGTTATAGATTTTATCAAATTTTCAAAAAATTTTTAATAGAAATTATCAAATTTTCTTAATTTAGCATTAATGTAGAAAAATATCTTATGAAAGATATAAAATCGGGGATTAATCACTTCCAAAATTAATAGTATAACTTATTGATTGAAATGCAGTACGTCGTTATAAAACAGAATTGCTTCTGATTTTGCCGTTGCAAAAAGGTTTCACGTACATGAAAGCTTTCTGAAAAGTAAGAATATTGACTTTTTGATTATTCGACACTTATTTTGAAATATCGAAGCACTTTCGATATCAATCTTTGATTGACTCATTCTGTAACTAAAATACTTCTGAATTACGTAATGTAATAATTTACAATCATACTTTTCTCTATTATGTAACCCCTAATGATAAAAAATCCATAATGTAGCTGTTAATACATAACTGTGAAAAAATGAAAAAAACACACGTAAAACGGGCATGACTTTCAAAACATGAACTACAATGTACGTCTACTTTGCATACTATTTATTTTCAATCCGATGATCGTTATGCCTTTCAAGTATAACTTTACATACGATATTAGCAACGTGTAATAATAACCAACAAACGACATATAACTCGAGAGCTATAAAGTTGGCAAATTTTTAATTTAGTATTTGAGTTGGGATTTAATATAGAATCGTCTTATAAGTAGTTTTTCTGCAATAATTTAAAATTGAGAAAAATAGAAAAATAATCCTAGGCCACGGACGAAACCCTTAAAGAATATCGTAGTTTTTACTCATTTTCCTCGGTATCCTAGCAGAATTAATTTTAATTTTTAACAAGTATCATCGTCCACCTTGATTGCTGTTTCTGAGATTACTCACTTTTCTAAAATTAAGCAACGACACAAATTTTCTCTCGCAATATCGCGCCATTATACTTATATTAAAAGTTAAATAGAGCTCCTAAAAGTAAACGCTTACTACAAACTACAAATTTCCATTATTGTGAAATCCTCTTTCGTGTACTTCATAAGCCTAAAAAAACATCCCAGCGAAACCGTGAAACTTTTTGAAAATGGAGAGGAATGCCACCCATGATATATTCGCGAAACGTCAAAACGCATCCTCCTCGCAATTATATTCCACAGGCAGCTTCGATCTCTTGAACTCAACTCTCCCGAAAAGCAAACGACGTTCCACAGCCCCATCGAAGTGACCCGAATCGATCATTCTTCGGCCACTGCAGAAGTTAGGGAATAAAAAGAAGAGTCCGATGCCGCGAATCGCGCGATGATTATCGTTTTTGCTCGAGAAAGAGGGACGGGAGGGAGGGAGAAGCCTCGGCATACGCGCAAGCACGGGAATGTTGCCAAATGGGTCAGAGCTCGGGCTGCCGGGATGGGGGTGAAGAGTTGGTCGGTCGGTGGCTGCTCGTCCCTGCGGGGGTCGTCCGTGCAACGGCACTAAGCTGCAGGGCCGCCGGGTACATAGCACGTGGATCCATTGGGTGGCTTGGTTGTGGCATTGGCGCGGCACTGTTGCAAGCTCGCTTCGAGCTTGCGGCCACCCCCTTTATCTCTTTCTTTCCAAGCTTTCTTCGCTCGACGCGTCGCTACGTGGGTCGCTGTGTTTGCAAAGGAGATGGGGCAGCCTCGTGTTGGTAGGTGGAAATTAATGTGTGTGTGTTTGTGTGTGCGTGTGCGTGCGTGAGAGAGAGAGAGAGAGAGAGAGAGAGAGAGATGAATCGGAGGGAAAAGCACGAGAGGGCAGGCAGGACAGTTTGATCAATACTCGCTCTCGCTGTCTCTGCTGCTGCTCTTGCTACTACTACCACTGTTGTTGCTACTGCTGCTACTGCTGCTGCTGTCACAGACGTTGCCGACGCCGCCCTGAGCAAAGAGAGAACCGCATGGTAACAGAGGGAAAATCGAGGCCTACATATCTGAGTGCCTGTCTGTATGAGCGCAGCTGTGTGTGAGAAAGCACGATAGTGGGAGAGATTGGTCGAGTGTATCGTTCGTGGATAAAAGAGAGGAATGTACGAAAGATATATATACTAAAGGCGTACTTACTCTTCTTAACCCCTTGTAATTCCGTCTATTGCTCTAACTAAGCAACGCGGCAACAGAGTTGCAGTGCGAGCGAGAAAGAGAGAAGACGAGAGCGTGGAAACGCTTCAAAGCGCGAAAAAGCACCTTACAAGAGCAGTAAAGGAGTATAACATTTGAACAGATTATTTCGAACGAACGAGCTTTCTCGTATTTTTTCTTTTTCTTCCTTTCACGCGCATACAAGATGTTTTAGGTGCGGTCTGCGAAAGAAAGAGAAATGTTCAAATGTTCATATTTTGCTTTTGAATTTTCAGTTAAATATATTTGAAGAACATAAATCCCGATAAATATCTTTACGACCGAAGAATATATTAATACATACCACGCTCTTTATTACGTTAAATTATTGTTTAAGAATCGTCTACAGAAATAATATTTGTAAGACAATGTACGCACTGTCATCAGACCATTAAAATTAGTATAGTAAAAGAATATTAGTACTGAATACATAATTTTATTCGCCATATCGTATAAACTAATGTTTTTTATACAATTCTTGTTGCATTTATTCAATTAATTCAGTAGTAGCGAGAGGCTACTGTAGATAGTTCATTATTTAAAACATGAAAAAAATATATAAAAATACGTAAATTATAAGAAATTAAATTAAAGTAAAAAATATTTTTAATTTGATAATTAAATCTGTTCAAACAATACAACTGAAACATTTTAATTTAATTTTGTATTAAATGATGAAATATTACGATGAAATATAATGACGAAACACTCTTCATTTATATTATAGTTTTTGTAAATATATTATAGGGTTTTTGAAAATCAAGATTATTTGAAAAGTTTTTATCAATAATAAACTAGAACATTTTTTTTTCATAAATTTTATGAAATACGTTATACATAAACAAGATATACTTTTAGTTTTATTCAACATACTTATAAAATAAATAATAGAATAAAACTTTGACGTGTATGACATTAAGTCTTTAGCTAAAAGCAAAAAGATATTTTTCTCAATGAATGTGTCTTTACATTGGATTGATTATTAAATATATAAAATTTTATCATTCTCAAAAATTTTTGTTCGTTACGAAACATTTTTAAGTGTTGAACTTTGTAATTTTAATATAATATGCTAATTATATGACCATCGCCTTATAACGTCATTTCTATAGATCTTGAAAGTTACTTTTATCATTTTAAATTAAAATAATAAAATTATTGGAATAATTTTATTCAACGTACGAACATATTATTATATCAGTGATAAATAAATCTTAATACTTTAGATTTCGAATATATTATGTAAAAAGTTGTAACTAAACACATACAACATTACATACAACGCAATTAAAAGTTGCATAACAGTATCGACTACACGCTTTATAGTACCAATGTCTTTTTAATTTATGTATAAATTATGCTATGCAAAAGCATCTTTATATCTGTGATATAAAGTTGACCAATGTTTACATTTTGCGGGTAACAATTGAATAACTTATTCAATCATAATGAACAAGACTTGTATTACCTATACTATTTACTTATATTTCTAGAATCGATTTCAGAGTTTCATAAATTTACATATTTTTAATTTACATAATTATGCAGAAACTATATTTAATTATCGATTAGAACTCGTGTTATATAGAGTAATTCCAATATTACGACTATTATAATACCAATAAAGTTCAATATAAGACGTATATACCATGTTGCGATAATACTCAGAGAAGCGATGGAGTTCGGCTAATTAATCAGTTGAGAACATGGATAAGCCATCCAATATATATGATTCGACGCAGTTACTGTCAGGACACAATTTTTTTGCTCCTACATCGAGGAAATGAAAACGATGTCGTAAGTTGTCTGCTTCTGATACGACGCCCTTTCTTTTTCCTTTTTGATTGAGAAAGATGAAAAGATGAAAAGGGAAAATTACAGGAAAATCACACCTTGAATGCATTTAACTGGATAATATCGTTCAATTGATGCTTATTTGAAAGTTAAGAGGCATCGGCAAAGGCCGATTTCTTATAAACTATCCTTTGTATCAAGAGAAACGATTACGATGAAATTTGGCAGCCAAATAACTGGGAAAAACTAACGAGTTCAACGCTTTAGAATTCTCTCTGGCCAATGGAATACACCCCGAAGTTACTAAGACATATTCCGAAAACAAAGTGGATTTTTTAATACTATAATTAGACTAATTTTCAATCTCTTTCAACTAGACTAATTATTATATTTGAAAATGAGGAGTAGTATTAACGCTCTTTCCGCCTGAACTTGCTCCAAAAAAAGAACGAATTTGTATAAATGCCGCATTAAAGATATACGAGGTTAGTAATTTTATAAAACAACACTGATACTGATAATGCTTTCTTTAAGTGAATAATGATTAACATAAAACATCTTGTCACTTAAGAACAAAATTCTAATGCAAAGTTATTAATAAGAAGAATTATACTTCAAGTATTGTTGAATTTTTTCATGAACTTTATAGCTCTGAAAATAATTTAAAATATTGAAGCTCGCATTATTAACTCATTCGAGTAGAAGCACTTCTACAGTTATATTAGTCACAGAACAGCTGCTTCGAGAATCAGCATCTCGTATCGTCCCATCTCAACGATAAGTGATCCGATCGCGCGCTATTTCGCCAACTCCTGGCGATTTTTCCGCACCATCAATTCCACCGGTGAGCAACGGGAGATCGAAGAAATGCCCTGGGGGTCTGGACTCGTTAATCAACGCGTTACAGTCTATGCTGAGAACGGTTTGCGAGTCCAACGACGTCAGCCCAAAATCCATCGTGGACACGCACAATTCGCGTACAATAATTTTGCCCAACTTTACAGCTAACATTGTTCGACGACTAGCCAGCGATTCGAAAGATCCCTTATTTTCTCCCTGCTTCACGATTTTGCGCGTGACGTGATCATTCGACGAACGAAACGCAGATCAGAGGATTCGGTGAACCAGCTTTTTTACCAGCTTTTGGGAAATCCTAGAGATGTCGAAATTGGTTGGGTTTGGGATTTAATTTGACAAGACTGCAATCGTAAAGTTACGATTTGTTTGATAAGAGGTATAGCGATACATAGTGTTTCTGTAGGTAATGAGGACCGTTAAATCATTCTGTCGGTAGTTGCACCTCTCTATCGTACATATTTGAAACTCTTACCCACCAATCTTCGACTGGTTTTCATTTTTATTGCCGTTTAGATTATAACGATCTGATTTCTCAAATGCCTTACGCTTTACACCTGATAATTTTCAATTCGAGTGGTGAAAAAATTTGACGAAATATTACGTGCTACTAAATTACTCATTGTACGATAAAAGGAATAAAAAAATTTTCAAGTGCTTCAATGCGTATTCTTATCATCGAAAGGCACACGCTAAATTTCATAGATAAGCCTCTCACCCGCGGCTGACCAAATCAGAATATTTTCTACTTCTATATTAAAGGTCGGCAAAAAAACGACTTTCTAATGAGTTCACCTGTCGTTCTCCGAGAAAACACCACGTAATACATGACTGCGAACAAATACAGCAAGGAACTGACTTTGAACAGTAACGTCCAATCAATTAACCAAATTAATCGATACCGATCGGCACCTCTGAATCGCCCTGTCACTCCCTTCGAATATCGAGCGATACTAAAGAAATCGTGTCTAGACTAGATTCGATGTATCGGCGATCGGTCAATGTGTTTCAAAGTGTTTGCGACTTACTCGCTACCGGTTTTTCTTGTAAAATTCATCGCGGCGATGACGTCACGTCAAAAGGGCGATGCACGATAGTACAGCGCCTTTATTTCTTGAACGGGCGTCACTCGTCGTTCCTACGAGCACAATGATACAGGTATAAGGTGTATCTCTGTGTATACGCTGTGGTGTTTGTAACGCTTGCAATTTTCTAGCGTTAAATGCAGCGCTAGTTTTGTTCCGATGTTTTGTTTTAACGGTAGACTGACAGGCTTTCGACAATTCGCATTCATAATGGTCGCATTCATACTTTGCACGGAGAGAAATTTTATGTAATTCTCGTACGTGCGCATTTTAATAAGTTAGTCGTTACATTGTTCTGAGATGACGAGTATGTACTTAATTTATGAGCAGATACATATTTTCATACAAAAAACTTTCTATTTGTCAGTTGAAGCGAATAAATAAATTTGTATAAATTTGTATTCGTCTTTGTATATGTCATAAAAATTATGTACGTTTCTTATGGCAATAAATTTTTTTATTCAATGTATCCTTTTTAAGGTATAGTGATTTATCAATTTTAAATAAATTTTTGATACAAAAAATTATGAAAAAGATCATTAGCTAAATCTATATATATTGAGAAAATTAATAATTGTACAACTAACTATAAGCCTTATGTTTCGCTAATTTTACGATACGTTAATTTTAAATAATTTTTCAATATGTTGGAGTAATACAACATTCTACCAAAATAATAATTATAGAAATCATTCTTCAATTAATTTGAAAAGACACTGTAGACCTACAAAATCCATTCTCTTCCTTATCAACACTTTCTAATCCCCTATAATGTACTTTTTATTAATTTTAAAAGTTCATACGGATATATAATTTCCTTACTCGTTATGCTTATAATTCAGGACTCGAGTAACCCATTGAATAAAAATAACACTTTAGTGCAGCTGTAAATTCCAAAGTCATTCACGCGTGACACGGCAAATTTCTAAGACTTTCAATGATACCGTCACTCTTAAAAATCCTCTGTTTTACGATGGCAAAATTTAATACGCTAATACAAGTTATATTGGTTCAATGCCGAGATACAAATTTTCTGCAATCGTAAAACCAAGACGACATTGGCGTACAGTTTGAAGAAAATTCATAATCCCGCATTGAAGTAGATGCAACTTTTGAGATTTGATAGAATTTTTGAGATTTTATCTCGCAACCGATTTGTTACGTAAGGCCTTCACTTTTCCTTTTTTCGCTAAACTACGACAGAAATAGGCTGCTTCGAGTTATATTATCTTTGGAATTTTTACACTCTGTACTTGTTAAATTAAAAATTTCAATTAATTTTTTAATAAAAAAGGGTAGCGTAGAAAATGAACTTGTATTTAATTTAACTTATATTTAACTCAATACTTCTATTTGTTAAGTATCATAAGTTAAATGTGTAAAATTGATTAAACTTTTTAAATATTGACTTTTTCTCACGTTCATAAGATTATTATTTAAGTAATTTTCTTCTACAATTTCAAAAATATAAATTTTAGAAGTAGATTTTTATCTAAAAGTGTGTTAACTAATGTACAATCACTTGCAACAGACATAACAAATTTTTTTTAAATCACTAAAATTTAATAGTCAAAGTAAAAAGTATTTAAAACATATTTATTATGTAAGAAAGATTTCTTGTTCGCGTTTCAAAAACTAATGATAGAAGAAGATTTTTAGAATTTCATCGCAGAAAATTAAGCATTTATTTCCAAAACATTGAACATTCTTTTAATGTTCAAACTATTTAGACTGGAAATTATATCATCGTGAAGTATGAAAATATTTCTAATACAAAGTTTTGTACTTAAGTTTACATCTTAAGCGTCGCATAAATTAAAAAATACTTTTTTAATAATTAACTATTTTTTAAATTATTATTTATTTCTAAGTGAAAAGAATAAAAATTATGAGAATGTGATAACTAGTCTGTAATGATTAAAGACTAAATCAATGACAGTGTAAATGTGCTCTTCCTATCTATATACAGTATCCTCCATCCACGTACGTATGATATCATTGCATACATATGACAAATATGTACGTATATATAAACATTACCTATCTTTTGAATACCGTGAAGATTAGTAACTACACCAGTTCTTAGATAAAATGACATGCGCGGATCTCCACCATATTATTGAGTTATCACGGGAAGAGATATTACGAAAATGTTATCGTCTTTTATAGAGAAATGAAGTTATATTTTTTCCACAATAGTTGGAATAACAACAATTTTCAAACTATCGAGTCATATAATATTTTTAATTATTTAGGAAAAATTTTATAATTATAACAAAGTAGAAAATCATAGATATAAATTGAAAATTCTAATTTCAATAATTCCAAAATCGGTGAAACTTAGTTTAAAAATAAGTTAAATTTCGAAATTTATTTGATGCAATTTTCAATAACTGAAAATTACATGATACTATTTAATAATTGAAATTAAAATTATTTCTTATGAAACAGCTTCTTCGATAATAAATGCTCTTTCTCGTATTAAAATTACCAATGTTAACGACACTTTATTTATTTATAATATTCTTTAAAGGAAATTTAAATAAATTATAACTCTTTATAATTTTCAAGAATTAATGAAAAATGTTCTTCTCTATAATTATAATCAAGTAATAATATAAATCTAAGTATTATAAGAAAACGATGAAGAATACCAAAAATTTACTACCGTTATTTGAAATTATAAAATATTTAAAAATAATTAGTTGGTCGGTATAGTTTAATTTTTAAATAAATAACCTTTTTTATTAATATTTTGACAATTATACGTAACGTAACTTGTAGTATTATGGATTATTTACATTAAATTGACAAAATCACAATTAAATTAATTAATAAAACAGTATATAATATCACACACAGACATGTCAAGTAAATAATTGGATTGTCAAAATATTAAAGTTTTTACAAAGAGTTCATTTCATTAAAAAATGTTTTAGTACAATTTTTTTAATTATATTTTTAAAATATTCAAATTTTTCAATCTAATTCTGTCGCATATAAAAATAATTGAGTTTTCACTCAAGCTAAACATTTATAACAGATTTTACTAAGTTAATGAATTATACTGAATAAGTTATTTATTAATTATTGAATTGTTCTCAATGGTCAGGCATCAAAAGTAAACAATCAACGTTTGTATCATTCTTTTACATTAAAAATAAGACTCTTGCTTTTTCTGAAAATTTTCTCGATGCTAGTCATAAAAGCTTTAAAAAAGAATTTTATACGGTTAATATAAATTTAACTAGTTTGGAAAGACGATATTTTCTAAGCCGGTGAAATTTATACCGAAAAGAAAAGCCCTTTAAAATTCCAAATTCTCTGTAAAAAGTAAGTTGAAAAATAATCGAACCTGTACGCACAGGTTCCACAGTTCCTGAGCGTATTTTTAGATCACGACAAATTTTCGGTAAACTCTCCTCTACCTGAGTACTATCGCATCGATCGCATTTTACTCCTCCGATCAACGACATAGAAAACTTTCTTGACAAAAAGCATCCCCAAAGAAATCGAACCTACACACACTCAAGCGCGTGTACATGCGTCTTTGTAGGGGGATCCCGAAGAGCCGCGCAATATCTGTCTAGATGCAGCTGCGGAAATGTCGGATTATTTCATTTTCCCGCCCCGTAATGCGAAATGGAGCAGTACACGGTCTGTGTAAGTTCGAGCACAGCATGCGTACGTTTCATCCGATACACATCGATTTCAGCTCAAGGAGAAAAAGGGAGGATGTCGCTCCCGAGCAATTGGTGCAAATAATGGCGAAAATTGAGACTGAAACGACGTGGACATGCATTCAACGTTTTTCCTCGCCTAGAAAACTGTATTCTACGATATTGACATTCAGCAGGCGACTCGAGGAAAGCTCGGAAACTTATGCATTTTCTTGCTTTACTTTGTTTCTTGTACGCTGACCCACTAAAATAGTTCAGTTGTGAGTTACGTGCCGTGGAATGAAGTGTAAACTTTTGGATGTACCTACACTAGAATTAATGCTTCATCGATGCGGAAAATAGAATAATCTTTAAAAATTTAGTATGAACATTTTAGAGCGATAAATAATTTATCTTCAAATTAAACTCATTGGATATCACTCGTAGTCAGGCATCAACGATATCGGGATTGCCTAATTAAATGACTGGAAAAGATTATTCGATTAATTATTCTTTGATGAGGCTTGAATAAAACATTGAATACATTTATACACTTACATTTAAAAATATCAAACGTAATACTTGGCTTAAAAGTAATTATTGTAAAGGAAATCATTTCTCATTGAATTAAATACGATTCGAAAAATATTTATATTTTATCTCTGCATCGTAAAGAAAAAGATGATAATTTGTCATTTGCAGTTTAAACGAGTTACTCGCTGCAAATTCTATAATATTTATGAGAAAGTAGAATTTCGTGACTTATACAAATAACGCGAATATCATGGACTCGATAGTGGTAGACATTAATTTAGAAATTTTGATTGATTACGTCTATAATCTTTTGAATATTATTAAGCTCGGATAAATTACGTCATTTCGTACCTTCAGCTAATTATGCATTGGGTTTCGATCAAATGTAAGTAACACACAATTTCTTCACTGATTCAATCACACTTGTAAGTTATATTACAATTTTACATCAGAATTTCATAAGTTTTACAATTGTTGTTGTCTTAGCTGACTCAATGTAAGGCACTGTTGATAATTCAACAAGAGAATGCAATTTTCAATGCTAAGATAATTAATTCCAAAGACTGGAGACATAATTTATTTTAAAATTTTGCCTAATCGCTCAAATCTCACCAAATGAAATGACGCCTTATATACTTGACCTAGAGTTCTGTTTAGATAGAAAATTTTAACTCGTAAATTGCGAAAGCCTTGCGATAAATCACCCACATTTTACTACGCACACTTTGTCATACCGATGCTTTTAATATCGTAAAGCGGGTAGTCAATTGTAGGTCATGAATTGCAAGGCATTCGCTATACGTATAAATGAAACATCAGCTGTTCAACGAAATTCAGGCATGAAAGAAATTGGTGCCATATTCGTAACAAACGAAGTATAATCAAAAGGACATTTTTAAATTATGTACTAAAGCCTTTTCTATCTATTTTGATCAAATGTTAAAGGAACGATTTTCTCTTTAAATAGATATTTAATTGTCGTTAAGGATAAACGTTGAACTTCATGAGATTATCCGTGCCAGAAATAAATTTATTCACATTTTGGATAAGAATTTTTTTTCCAGTATTCATTAAAAACGATATAATTAAAAATTAAATTTTCTAAAACTTTCAGTTTTTACCTAAAATTTCCTTGTGCGCATTTATTAGATAATTAATTCACTGTTAGTTAGACGTCTAGTAAATTAATGTTAATTGACGATATTTTATCGCTAAGTGTTAAATGTATAATTATTCTCAATAATATGTACGAGCTAATACATGATTATTCGAACACTTTTTCTCCATTTTTCTACTTTGACGTTTGAAACTTCCTTTGTCACGGCGTTTCAAATAAACCGAGCCCAGCATGTAGTGACAACCATATTTTAAGAACGACCCAAAGAATAACAGAGTACACCAAATTAGATTAAGCAGAAAAAATGACAAAAATCTAAATGATTTTTGGCTTATTATTAAAATTACTACAAATTCTACACGCTCTTCGAATCACGTATTCACACACACGAGCTTGTTCGACACTTCGCAGTTGTCAGTTGATACGCGTGTGTGTTAAATTAATAAATAACTACTATCAAAACAGTACATAATATTTTGAATCGATAAAAATTAAAAAGAAAATTGATTAACAATTAAAATATGCGCATAAGATCAACTACATAAAATACATTTTTATTCACGATGTTAAAATACATTTTCTGTATAACGAGAGGCTGAAATGTACAGCATTTAAATTATCCTTATTAAAATTTATACCAAAACAAATGTCCTACGATAATTTCGTTTTTTTTTCCCCGACTGTTAGCGAAACCAGCTTTCTTATTTTATGCAATATATAAATGTGTCAAATTCAACCTGTGGCTTACAAACTTAAATTTATGCAGAACTAAGTAAAGTAATAGCGATTTAAATATTTATATTTTACTGTTTCTCTCAAAGAATTATCTTGTTATTTATTTTCGAAAAACTAGAAGTATCATCTTACTACGCTACATCTGACAAAATAAATAGTATTTTATAATATTTTACAATAATATACATAAGTTCTTTTTGAAGCATCATAAAACTCTTACGCCAGATCTTGATTCCTCTTTTATACGTACTTACTTCAAATAACGAAAAAAGTATTTAGTTTACAACATTACAACGAAAACCCGAATTTTATGCAAATATCTTGAATTTTTGAAAAAAAAAAAAATATATATCTCACTAATAAATAGTTATCGAATGAAATAAAATAGTATAAAAAAAATTTATATCCAGATTAAGAGTTCGAAACTGATAATCCGAATTCAAAACATAGTACTTTGCTAATTTAGAAAATACGTCTGCATTTAACGTTCACTTGAATTGTTAATATAAAATAAATTATTTATTTTCTGTCTATATAAATAATTACTGATCTATTATTTCTATTATGCTATCGATAAAGATGTACACAATTTTATCTGAAAATTGTGGCAAACCCAAGCGTTCGTTAGACAATAAAAGAATTCTTAAGAAAGCGTTAACGCACTGGACGAAAATGACGTATCCTACACTTTCACGAGGATCGCGGAAAAAGATACGAATCGATTGCTGTTGCGTGCCTGTGTGTGAACATCGAAACAATGTACGGCAGGGATAAAGAAAAATAAGTGCACGTGCGCGCGAAGCAGGAAAGTCGTCGTTGAGCTCAAGGTTTGTGACTAGTGGTAGCATAAGCAATGAAGTAGCAATGCCAGGTTTATTTTTCAAATCTATTTTATTTTTCGCATTATTTTCCTCTTTTATTATGTTTTCAAACTGCTAATGCGAATATAAGAAATCAAACGAGAGAATTTGAAATAATAGATTAAATATCAGCTGATTACTAGATAACGATGAATAATCGAAGCTGAATGCGGTAAACTTCTCATTACATTTCTTTTATAAGAAGCGTTTTTCAATTTGAAAAATATCTCTAATTGATAACTAGTTACAATTTTTTAAACCTCATTTCTACCATAATGAAATAAAAGACTGTACTCTACTTTATTTTTATTACATCTCTAAGGCAAAATTATTCTTAATAACTGCTTATAGTGCCTTCGTTATTAATAATTTGCACACGTTAAAACTTGGTACATCTTTCAAACTGGAAATTAAAATTATAGTTAAAAAAGTATCGATGTAAAAATAAGCCACATCTATATTTATGGTATAAAAATATTAATTTCTCATCAATTTCTCTCGCTATTAAATATTCTTCGAGCGTACTTTCTTGACGATTTTCAAGAATTCGGTTGATTACGTGTAATAATTGTACAGTAACGTATGGAAGCAACGCGACCTAATTAGGTTTAATTCCAAGCGTTTAAAGTTTAAAATAATAATGCAACTAGTTCCTCTCGTCAGAGCGAACAACATTACAACTATTTTCGTTTATCAAGCTCAATCGTCAAACTGCTATCAAAGAATTGATAATGGATAAATCGGTAGCCGGTAATACACTCGATAGTTAATGCACGCACTAATGTAATACTCATAGGCGAGACATCGCTTGGCATCAGCGGCTAAGCCGTAAAAAGGGCCGTAAAAACAGGCTCGAAGGACCAAAGGTGCGAGACTCGTGCCGCAAAATCCGCAATCTCCTCGAACCGCGCCCTTCGACGCGCTCTTCTTTGTCTACTCCGGTGCGCTCACAAAGGAATCCAGGTGCCCGCGCAGTGGCCGAAGCAGCGTAGCCAGCCGATTAACGAGGGATGAAGTGCAGCGGCGCCTGGATGGAGGAAGGCGCACAAAAGACGACGTTCCCCTTTGTCACGACGTCGAACGCGTGAACGAGAGCTCGGTTTATTTTCCACAACGAGTTCCGCCTAGAGTTCGTTCTAGGACCGCGAGTTCTCGCATCGAATGCGAGAGGTTGGAAAGATGCCACGAGGGCGCAAAGGCTACGGCACGTGCCTCCGCGAGGTTGATGACCCCGAGGTGCCTGCGCTCGATGCATTCCAAGGGCTTGACTTACACTCCCAGTGCGCACCGCATCGCACACGCTTCCTCCATCGAGGAAGACCTCGAGGTCGGAGTTGGTTGGAAGTGCGCCTACGGGACTTCTTTGATAATTGCATCGACGATGCCACTGGCGATGCGTCGCGAGATTGACCCAAGAAGTTTTTGCTCATTATTTGTCAACGTCGACTGGGAGCGACGTTGACTGCTCGACGATGCTTGCACCCTTTAAGCTTCGCTTCTCGATCGCTCGTCATTATTGATCTAAGAAAAGGGATCGCGTTACCAGGGCACTACGGATAAAAGCTTCAATTAGTAACTCGATATCTTTATTAATTACAAATGAGAGTCGAGCATTTTAGCAGAGCTATTGATATTACTCGTGTGCTATACAGCACTAATACTTTTGTAGAATTGCTAAGATGGTCCGTTTTTCTCGAATTCTATGAAAATAAATAATGGAAAAGTTCATTTAATTCAGTTTTCCGATTACGATGTAGTACATATGAAATATTGCAAGTGATAAATGCAAAGAGATTGGCGATAGGGACAAGATGGAAACAAGATGATTTTATTAGCTCGAAAGATGCGAAGTAATAGTGCTCTATAAATGAAACAAATTTTATTCAAGTAATATTTATTCAAGTAATACAATGAGAAAGAGTAGAAGGAAACTTTTAGAAATAGAAATTTAATATTAGGAATTTAGTATTATTAATAAATCTAAAATCAAATTTTCTAATCCATCGAAAAGTGTAGGCTAATAAATATTATATTTATATTTACTTATGTTTACATTACGTTATTCAAGAAAATATTTATAAAATAATTACATTCAATTTACAATTCCAAGAGTTGCGCCAAAAAACTATTCTCTTTTATTATTTACACAAATTAAAAATTTTAGGAAAATTTAAATTTTTTAAGTAACTTTTCTTAAAAATCTTTTCTTAAAATATAACGTATAAATATAAAATATAAATAAAATATAAAATATAAATTTAAAATATAAAATATAAATTTCTTAAAATATAACTTAAAAGTAACTTTTCTTAAAATATAACGTAACGTAATTGTATAATATATATTATAAAGATACTGACGTGAATAGTTCGATGTCACTATAAGTCCAAGTTTCTGGAAAGAAAAAGAGTGACACTTTGCCAATAAATAAGTAAAGAAATAACTAGTGAGATAAGGCTGAAAACTCGATGATAAAGTTATTTAAAGTTGAATTTTTTATGCGACGATACTTGTGAAAAATATCCGTAAAACAGCTAAACTCATCAATTAATAATTAATTATCAAGAAGTATCATGTATAACGAGCTTATAAGCTGTCCAATAAGACTTCGTAGACCAATCTTACGTTAAAGCGACCATTCGCGTGTACACGCACACGCACACGCACACACACACCAACTCTATTATATCGTTTCAATTGTTTTACGTACATAATTTTAATAGGATAGTAAATTAAATTTTAAATTGTAAAAACCATTATAAAATATTACTTGCTATCTGTGCAAAGGTTGAATAAGCTTCCAACATTGAATGAAGTTCCTTTTGTATGTGCTTACTAAGATAGAAGACTAGCGACTTACGTGGTGTATAAAGACGCCAAGGATGAAAAGAAGAAAAGGAAGAGAAAACAACGCTACTCGAGAAAGACGTTGAACTCACGCAAGCGAGTTAAAGTATCACAACCTAACAGTGGAAGCGCGCGTCCAGGTTAGAACGGAAGGCAAGAGTAACCGAACTCACTTTATACGAACTGGACAACCACTACCACGAGATAAGAACGTCTGCTGAATTGAGGAAGTTGACGCATACGTGTTGTCCTTGCAGGCTCGAACGAATCCAGAATTACAGTGTGTGTGTGTGTGTGATACATTGAGAAAATGTAAACTTTAAAGTGACATTACAAACTAATTCCTTCCAAAAACAACAATGAACCTGAAAAGGCTAAAGTCATTGTAGGTGAGTACTTCTTACTATCTTCCAAATAGTAGTTTAGAATTGTTGGTACCTACTCAGCTAGTTACTCTAGTATTTTGTCTAGATAATAATAAATTTAAGCAATTTAAACTACGGACTGTAGATGACAGATATCTGTTATTTGATAATTTAATAATAGTATTATTAACTTCATATAATCAGTATACATATATAATTTGTTATTATTAATAGCTGTCCAAATATTTACTTTCAATTTTGAATATTATATACGTAAGCCATGTATTCACATTCAATCTGAGTACTATATTTCGGTATAAATCCTGCTCAGGCTAAACGTCCGATCTCAGAGGATTTTCATAAAATGGATGAACTTCTAATAGAAGCTTTCATTAAAACACAAGAACGTCGGCATCCCCCGACAGATGGCTATACCTTTGCACCGATATACCCAAGTGACAAGAATGTTAATAACTGTATAGATTGAGCCTGCGAGTTATCTCTCGAGTGTATCGTGCAGGATCGATTTACATAGCTTTACTGATGATTCTAGTAGACAGATCTGGGACGAAAGGTGTACATATCGAACGTCATATTAACTTTTCCTTACTCCTATAAACATAATAATTTCCACAGGAGCTTTTGACACTGATAAGACTACTATCAATATATGGGGAATTGTAGTAGAATATTGTCAACAAAGTTTTGAGAAGTACAATTTTGATGTAGCTTAAATGATTAGATCCATGGCCGAGATATTCCTAGATTTTTATACGCTGATAAAATATACTATGCATCAGGAATAATTTCTTATTACTGATTCACGTGATCCGTCCATGAAATCTATAAATGGTGAAGTAATTTTTTTACTCTCATGAAAACGTCAATGTCAATGATGTGTCTATTTTTTATACTGTAGCATTTTTAAAATATAAATTCCAATTACTTTATCCAAGAAACTTTTATCGAAGTCACCACTAGCTGGAGCAGTATTAAAAAAAAATAATATTAAGAGAATATCAGATAAAAAAGACGATGTGTTAATAGTGTAATAATGCAAATGTTTGCATTAACCGATAGTAACGGCTATTAATTCAACAAAAAATCGATGACATATGCCATCGCTTGCGTCATATTACTTTACAAAATATGAAGTATAATAACATTCGAAAACTAATAGTGATTAACACCATTAAACATTATTTATTAGTTTTTCGATTATTAGTAATCGCGAACAGTCGTATTATTAACGATTATACAAGGAACTTTTATATTACGTAAAAGAAAGAATTCTCGAGGTATTAATAATTGAATATATTTTAAAAAACGGTAACACCAAGAATATAGAAATTCAGCAATCAGGTATTTTAAGTATAACAGTTATACAGAAGTATAACCTGCAGTGTAAATCGTATGTTTTGATGGATTATTTATCACTTCTGTGATAAATCTCCCAGTCAAATAGAAGAAAAATATTTAACATAAATTCTATCACATTTTTTATACAGAAAGAGCAAATTTTTCCGTAAAAATTAAAGTCGGACGTGATAACTGTAATTAAATCAAATGACGTCAATTTAATGCGTAGCCTTTGAATATTATTATTAATTATTTGCATTCTAATAATAAGAAAATGTCAAAGGTGTGTAACGTATTTCTCTGGTGTCGTACTACACGTTATTCAGTATATTTCTTAAACTTTTAACTCCTGCATTTATAAATGACAACTTCATGAAACTTAATGAAAGTAGGTGGATAAAGTTTTTAAATTTTTAGTTCTTTATACCTTGTTTTACAACTATTAAAAGAACGAATAATTATGAGCAGGTTTAAATATATAATATATTAAGATTTTAAAAGGAACTGAAAGTAATGGGAGAACATTCATTGGCTTTGAAAAAAATCTAATTATCACATTTGAAAGAATAATTCTTTAAACAATTCATAAAATTCACAGCAGTCTATCCAAATTGAAGAATTATCATAAGGAGCACTCAAATTGAGCAATACAAAAATTTCATTTTCTATTGAATACATAATCTTGTTAAAAGCTAAGACTTGATCGCTATAAAGAAAAAATGCCTCACGAAGTTCTTACTGGCTCAACAATGCAGGTTATAATTAAGTTTTCCGAAGTTGACTGTATTAAAGCTGTATTATATTAAAATATACGCCTGTTCATGCAAGCTCAAAAAAAAAAGACGTCGTCGCTGCAGCCAAACTTTCATAGAGAATTATAAAATTACAGAATTTTTCAACAAATTTTTACAATTTTGAGGAAGTTTGAATCGAGTTCCAAGCTGGTCGCGCCAGTTATTCACAACTTTTATAATCCAAGTTTTTCTTCAAGCGTTTCCATGATCTTTGTCAAACTGTTACCTGCAGCTTATAACTCATAAAATAACTGGCTCCTCTCTTCTTATATAATAATATTACTCAAAAAAAAAACTTATTAAAAAGCTTTCGTAATTCGAACTACATTTTATTTTCAAGTTCACATTTTTTTTTTATATTTCTGTTTCAGTGGAAGAATTATACGAGAAGAGAAAAACATCAATTTATAGTTTATAATAAATTAGAGCGACAAATAAAATAAAATGTAAAAGTTCAATTTTTGAAAACCGGATTTTCCATTTGACGCATCTTGTGGTTGACATTGGCGAAAAGTACGAAAAATATATCTATAAAAAAAAAATACTTATTAATACTTTGAGAATAAAGATTCATCAACGAAACATTTTTCAATCTCTTAGTCTTGATCAAACGATAATTCTTTATCGTTTAATTTGATAAAGTAAAGTATTCGAGTATTCAATAATAACATTCATTGAGTGATGTCTTATGTATTAAGTATTCAAATTGACGGGGAAAAGCGAGGATTTCGCAACGCGAAGGAAATTATTGTAAAACCTTAGATCCTTGGTGTAAACACGTTCGGAATAAATAATTTCAGTGGAACCAACTTGTTATTCGCATAATCACTCATCATAAATCCAATTCTTACAACGCTGCACGACAATAGAAGAGCGTTGCAGTTCGCTTCATCCCTCAACTCGATGAGCTATCCAATCACCAGAATCCAGGAAGGGTTTCCGAGTGTAGCAAACGTGTTAAGAGTGAATTTTAAGAGCACGAGGTTGCCATGGGCGACCGCGTGCAGGAAGCCACGATCCCTCGGGATACGAAGTCAGAAAGTTAGAAGGGTCGGCCACTCGTCGTCTCATCTCGGGCAAAAACTCGGCGAAAACATATTTGATATCAGGGTATGCGTGGGGTTGGAGGGCGAAGGGACGAACCCGTAGACATTCTGCACATGACCGCGAATCCTGCGCGTTTTCTCCTTTATTGAACCATGGCATTAGGAAACGATTTTGGAAGTTCAAGATGGAAAAAGGTTCACGTTCTTTTGGGGAGTAATTACGGCCCTCGGAAACAAGAAAAAAACTCATTTGTCCTAGAGAAGATGGAGATAGGATCGTTTGTCCTGTATGCGACGTTAAACGTTTCGCGTAAAGTACTTATGGATAATGCGCGTACTTTTTATAACTCGTCAGGAGTAGTTTACAAGTTTTAACGGGTTTTACACGAAGGTGGAAAATGAAATATATACACCTTCTAGTTAAAAACATAACAACGAAGCGGTAATTTTAGAATTTGAAATGACAGAACATCGGATTGAGATCGTTAACAGAATCATCATATTATTTTTCCGATCTGAGGATCGCAGACACGTAGCCACAAGGAAAAAATTGTAGCTCAGTCCTGGTATTACGATAGTGGCATTGCTATCGGAATAATCGTTGTGGTTTCGAAAATCGGTTTCCTACTTTCCGCAGTAACGATTAATCGATGTACTCTATTCGGAGCTGCATCAGTTAAAACTGAGAGTACAGCCTTCTAAATGTCCTAGAAAAACTTTTGCCGAGCTCATCGAACAAGGATATATGCAAATAGAAAGAAATTCAACATTTTGTTTTGCTCGTGCATGAATTAATATAATTAATCTTCCGTCGGAGAAAACATTCCTTGAGACCGTAACTCACACGTTCGATTATTCATAAGTGGAGCAAAAGTTGGGCAACGAACATTTACCCGTAATTCGTGCGCTTACGGGTAAATCGTAGGAAACGCGTTTTTTGCTTTTCCTAAAATTCGTAAGAGGCACCAACGGATAATTTTATTCTGCGGACAACTTGAGATGCGAATTGAAAAAGCTTGCAATTCTAAGAACGGAAAATAGTAGCTCGGCTGACTGTTGTCGGAATGTCAATTGCCGCGATAAAATCACCAATTATGACCGTCGAGAATAATAATTAAGAGCACGTGCGAGGACTGCCGGAGCCATCGCGCGAATGCTCTTAAGAGTAGAAGCCAAGCATTCCAAAAAGTGTCCCACGAAATCTCGAAGCTCTTAAGAGAGGACACTATCGCTATATCACTAGCAGAAGGTGAGGCGATCGCAGGGCAGCGCAAAGCCGGACGAGGAATCGTGGATCCGCTCTAAAGAGATATACAAACCCGAGCGAGCGCACGACGGCGCAAAGTTCATCGACTCCTCGGCGGCTCGATACGAGGCTGATGTCCATCCTCCGCCCCGTCAGGGTTCATTGACTGCGAGGCGCCGCGAGTCAAGGTGCGTGCGCTTTAAAGCAAGGCACTCGTGGAGAGAAAGTACACCGATCGCGTTTAAACGTCGGGGGCTTCCCCGAGGCGCAGGTGCGCGGACGCTATTTCCTCTCTCTCTCTCTCTCTCTCTCTCTCTCTCTCTCTCTCTCTCCTTTCCCTCACTTCAGAGTCCGACTGACCGACGATGTTTTTTCATCGCCGCGCAAGCTCTGGCATCTGCTCGCGAAGCTTGCGAGAAGGAGGACAAGGCGTTTGTCACTTTATTAACCGTTGGCGGCGGCGGCTGAGGCGAGAAATTGCAGACACGGGAATCGGAACCAACGAAATTTTTAGCTCGAGCTACCGTTGAAGCTTTGATTGGTGGTTAAGCATTGGTGGCTGAGACTTGTCTCTTACCAACCTGTGATGCTGACCTAATATTATTAGGTCGGCTTAAATAAAATCAATATTCTTAATTTATTATTAATTTTTGAATGTATTGGTACTCGATATATTATTCTTTTTTAATTTCCTACTTACTAATATCTGCGTTTGTAAAATAATTGACCAGTGATTGCTCAATTTCTATAATAGCATCGAAAAACTAATTATATATATATATATATATATATATATATATATATATATATATATATATAGAACACTAAGAATGGATACGAAAGAAAATTGTCTTTTTACAATGTTCGCTACTTGTCGCTGTCTGTCAAATCTGTCAAATACAAAATCTCAACACTCCATGTCAAAAGTCTTGGATTATTTTCATACGAAGCCGTGTAGATTAATATAATTTTAACGGACGTACTTTATTTTTAGTTAATCCCTCAACTTCAACATCTAAAATTTTAATAATTTTATTTTTAATAAATTCTAGACGTTAACAGGGTACAATAAAAATTGCGTTCTTTAATAGTCACTTTTATCCAAGAGTATTAATTTTCTAATTTAAATTTCCACTATATTAGCTAGTAAGTAATTTATGTACACTCGTGTAACGTAGACACGAAGGGTTAAAGCAAAAGAAAATTTTGCTATTTATAATATTTTATTTTACTTCGTTAATATGCTTGATATAAGACGTTATTTAAAGTGCGCTACTCTGTAAGAATTATTTTTAAAGAATGTAATATATAAATCTCGTCGTTAATCGAGTTAAAGTTAAAATCATATTCCGTTAGAAAGATAATTATAATTATATTCATAATATAAATATTTCTAAATAAAGAATTACATTGGAAAAAGTATAATAATTTTTTATGAATAATAATTTATTAATTATGAAATATTTTGGATTTTACAGAACAGAATATATAAAAATTTTAGTCTATAGTGCTTTTAGGATAGTTCGTTGCAATTATGACAAAAATTTATTACATATATAAAATAATTGTCATTTCATAGTGGCTACAGATTTTATTCTTAAACGTGACGTTTATCAAAAAAATTGTATTTCTTGATTCAATTACCTACTGATATTAATTAAATTCAAGTTTTAATTGCTATCCGTACTATTTTTGTAAAATAAAACTTTATTTTATCAAAATATAAATAATTATATACATTTATGCATACTGTAAAATCATATATAACATGATATTCCGAATATTTTCTTTGTATTATATTTTCTATGCTATTGGGAGTCGAAAAGAAAAATATTAAATCTTATGAATACAATCTTGAGGAAATCATTTATTGGCTTTCAGTTAATTAAGCAATCAACTTTATGAATAAAAAATAGAAAATAAAATATAGTATCTTAAATACTCGTTCAGTAAACTATTAAAATATTAGAAATATTTATTTAATTTCAAAATTGTCCATTGACCATAAAAAACATTCCAATTTGTAAATAAAAAATATGAGTACTGTATGGAAAAGTAAATATTAATTATAAAAAGAAGGAGTTTAGTAACAAAATGTACGCTAGAAATTCCATACTTTTTAATTACATGTTTGATAATACAAAAATTTTACAGGTTTATTTTACGTAACCAATTCGTTCATTCATCGATTCGTATATAATAATTATTTTGTTTTGGCTTAGTTTTGTTTACTTTTCAGTTTCAGCTTATTATTTTGCAAAGTCATTTTGCAACATTAGCATATTGTACTTTTTAAAAATATTCTTGAAAGATTATTTGCACTGATATCATGAGTAAATAATAATTCTTGCACGCTGTGCCTTTATTTTATTAAGAATATTGAAGAATTCATATTACTACATTTCTCTAATGCGGATGCAACATTTTTGTCAGTTTCAAATTTATTACAAATACTTCAAATTTAATGAACCTGCAATGTAAGTAAGCTTTCAAATTTTCAAATTACAAGACGTTCAGTTTACCGCTAATATATGCAATTATACTTGTTTGTTAATGTTAATTTCTTTGCACGTTACCCATAACGATTCTTTTACAAAAACCGTTCAACATAAAAAATATTCAAATTAACTACATGCAAATAGGTTTATTCATAAATTCCTAATTACTTTTAAAAAAAACTAGTAAGATTCGTTATAAGAAATATCTTTGTACATTTAACGAGCTTTATTAAAGAATACATTTCAGTATTTACATCTAATTTGTTTAATCGGGTATTAACATTAAAATTCTTATCGCGAGTACATGAAAATCGCATTCGTATATAAAAATTAATTTAACAGTGAAAAACCACAGCTACTTCTGCAGATACTTTGATGAGAATAACTCAATAACTCGCGACTTTTATGAAGTAAAGTCGATAACGTTCGAGCAAAACGTACCGAGTCCTCACGCTGGGACGAAAAAATTAACGAGAAAAGTGTTTCCGAGCGAAGAGCCGACCGTCTCTTAGAGATTAATCTCACGAGCCCAAGTGCCCGACATCCCTGCGACAGGCGAGTGTCGGAATCGTCAGGCGGGCGGCCCGAGCCCAATAAAAAGGGGAAACCAAAGAAGAACGAGGAAGAGCGTAGAAAGTGTCAGCAGGTCATCGAACTGGATTCGCGTGTTCCTTTGCGGAACACGCGGTTCGACGCGCGAACCGGTCGACATCGCTTACTAATAACTGCGCCACCAAGTAAAATTGCGGGACCTGGATTGATGCTTCGATATGTTCTCCGTCTCGAGAAGCCGTTGCAGCTGACTTAACCTGGCCCCCAACGCTCTTTTCTACGGGGCCGCGGGGAGGAGCAGCGGCGACCGCTTCCCTTTCATACGCCGCGCGTTCAAAGACATTATTCGTCGCGCCTTAAGCAAAAAATTGCAAGAAAGAAGCACACGAACCACGATTTAATACCCCAAAACCTCGGTCCATGCGTCACAGCTGAAAATTTCCTCGCCCATCCGAAAGTGTCCAACAACACGAGCGGTAGATCTTACGAGTCGTTGGATCGCACTCCGCGAAAATTAAGCAGTAAATTAAGCAACTAGATCCGCCTCTCGCACGTGTCGAAAGTTATGCATTTTATAGTTAGCAATAACAGGAGGCGCAGTGCGCGTAAGGACGAGCTCGTTGAGATGGACGCATCATCGCAGCGCGCGATCGATAAAATCTAAATAACGACAGGTACTACCGCTAATGGCGCCTTATCTTTTGGTGCGCGCGAGTGACTTTCGCGACCCTGGAAATTGCGCTACGGCAAATAGCGCCAGCGATTGAAAGTCGATGTCGTGGATCAATCCTCCTCGAAGATTTGCACGACGCGGCCGTCTTTATTGAAAGAAAACCGTCTTCTCGGCGTTCGCTAAGCTTTGAAGTAAGTGGCTTTTCACACGAAGGACGTTGAAGCTAGTGGAGAGTTTTGTGGAAAAATGTGGAAATTCGGTTGAGATGTGTAAAAAAGAGAATTATGCACTGTAGCTAATATTGTATGGTGCAGTTCGAAAGATTTGAATTTGATATACATAAGAAAATCACAGGGTAATTTTCAATGGAAAGCCTGTCGTAAGTGCTTGGTTCGTATGTATGGGCGAAGTCTGTAAACAAGATGGTGAGGTACCATTTTTCTTGTTTTACGTAAAGTAAGGCGTCACATTATCAGACGTACGTATTTCTTTTAAAAAATTCTTAAGAGCGTTCTAAAAGATATAAGTAAAAATTTCGTTATGTAATGGTTACTCGTTAAGTATCGAAACCTTGAACGTGAATAAATGAATAGATGTGTTGCTTTTATCTTTAAGTAAACTTTGCTTAATTTTCATCACGTACATTTTTAAAATAAAGCTTCGCTTTATTCTTACGTCATATTTCCAAAATTTATCTAATTATATTTAAGCTTTTCACTGCTGTGATTTTCGGATACTTAGTTCAATGGCCTGCAATATTGATATAAAATTGATACAACCATTTTGATAACCAAGGATAATATTGTACATTCCCTTAAAACCGATAACAAAATCATCCTCCATTCAAATGGAGTATCGAGAACAATGAAGATTAAAACGCAGACATTAATTCTCCTCGGATTAGACTAATAAAACTGTAATTCGTACAGTAATAGAAGCAATTTTAAAACAGTTATCGACTTTTGAAGTAATTTCAGATTTTAAGTTTTATTTTTAAATTAAACTTTCATCATGAATCGATTAATGAACTAGTAGTCATTACTTTTTGAAATAAAATCATACTTTCAATAATATTTCGTCAAAATATTTAATTAAAGTTTCTTATAGAATTGTAAAAATATAGTTATACGTTAATGATAGAATTAAATTTTTAATGTTGAATAGTACATGTATTACATATCTTACATGTAATAATAAAGAGATTGTATTTACAAATATTATAAAGTAAAGTAAATTTTGAAAATGTATTATTTTGTGTAATTATTTTCATGATTAAAACCCATCTTTCAACGCAATCGATCAATTAAAAATTTTTTTCATTTAAATGTATTAAATCTCATTAAAATTAAACGTTTCTGAAAAAAAATTTTGATAATAGAATGTTCTATCTTGTATGAAAAAAGCTTAATGAAAGCTTTCGCCAAGATTATCATAATGCATATACATACATACTTGATATAAATATACAAAACTGAAATAAATAAAAAGTATGAAGACTAAAACTATTATAACGTTTCAGGCTAAGACTTCATTTTTACATGCGGAATTTATTTTTTGAAGTATAATTTTTTAGATTATAAATTGATTGATATTAGAAAAAAAATAATTTACGCTTGAAAACATTTTAAAGTCTTAAGTAAATCAATTTATTTTTAACTGTTATTATATCGTAAAAAGTAATCACGAAGAAATGTATCACTACAAACACAAATTTTCAAAACTGTTTTCTAAACAGTTTTATTTTTTCTATACGGAAAAATTTTTTTAATTTTTCATTAATTTTAGTTATAATTAATTAAAGTGATTCATGTTTAAAAAATTCTAATAGTAATAAGGTACTATTTACATGAACTCGTACATACACTAATCACCTCTTATTTTTTAATAATTTTAATCGTTATTTGTAAAAAATTACTAATATAATAAATATCCTTTGTGGAGTTTATTTACGTATTACGGGGGCTATATTTATGTTACGAAAGTGAACAATAATTTATCTAGAAAATATTATATATTGATACAAATTAATAATAAAATAATATAAATTGGAACTTAGTATTAAGTTTGGCTAAAGTAAATTCAAATAATCTTCTTTTTGTATAAGATTACTTATGTTTGATTTGACCATTATGCGTGAAATTTGTATTTAATAAATAACTATATAAATAACTATAATTTTCATTTGAATGAAACTTGTATTATGTTTTAGTAATAAAACATCAAACAAATTTGAACAAATTCTTTAAACAATTTTATAAATAGAACATTACAAATATAAGGAAAACGGAAATTTTACTTAAAATATTTATGTAACATAACTAGAAATATGAATTTGTTCCGCGGTAGTATTATTTTTGCCAGTAGTATAAGACGGTAATAATTTACTATTGTTCATTCGGTCTCGTATCATGCAGTACAGAAAATAACAGCGAAGTTTATGCAAGCGCATTGCAAAACGTAAATGAGAAACCTCGACATGAAAAAAAAACATGAATCATTCGGACTAAAGACAATGGAATCCTTGAAATCTCGATAAAACCACTGTATTCGATCAAGATGTGCCGGTAATCTAAGAAGGAAATAGTTGCGAACTTTTACAGTTCTTGAATTGCCCTCGTGGCTAAGATATTTTTCTGATCTCAAAGAAATCAACGACGGGAAAAAAGAGCACAAATTAGCAAGGCATATTTTCATTGTACAAAGATGTATGAGTTTTTTTTATCTTTTACGAATCTAAAAACGTACAAGTTGCTGAAAATTTCCGTTGGGAATTTATTCCAAATGCATTGTAAAAGCGTCGAACGGTTAGGAAAAAAGCATTTCGCTATTTTATAAGAAAGTTGTTTGAAATGTTTCATAATTAATAACACGGGGATGCCTGTACGTACACATAATATTCCTAATAATTTGTGTTATTAAAGTGATTTAATTATGCCAAAACTCAAGCTATATTTATTTCTATTTTCAAGGGAGTTGCTATAACTACACAAGCATTCAACATATAATTAGAAATATCGTATTGAGCAACTCTGCACGAGTGTTCAATCTTCGTACAACTATTGGTTGCACGAGCTCGAATGAGAAGTATTAATTACAATTACGATTTAACTCGAAGTTCGAAATTAAATTCACGAAGTAAGCTGAATAATCAAGGATGTGCGAAAGTCTAATGTAATAATCACGCCTTACCAGCCATGATCCGAACGACTGACTTTCATTTAAAAATACCTGAAAATCTAATAGCTAATCGAACAAAAAGATTTCTGCTACCGGCATCTCGAGTATCGCAAGCTGCTTCATTGAGAAAAGTTTTCCCTACAATTATAATAAAATGTTGCCTCGAGTGCGATTCGTACACTCGATTCATAAATTTTAAATTCTATTAAAATTGGAACTATTATTTATTTACGCGTAAGAGGGTTATTGCGACATGTCGCGTTGTAAAAGTCAGCGTTACGTGCCTACGTAACATATTCATTACAATGTCTATTATGCTGCTTCGAAGCGTAAAATGAGTCGTATATCCTGGATCTTTAATAATGACAATTTTCGTTAATAATAATTACGAAACGATTCTAACAGACGCTAGACCATATGGAAACTCAGTTACAACGTTTTTATCGTACAAAGAAGATTGTAAAAATGTTAATCTTCATACCGGGTTAAGAATACACGAGTCGTAGAACTGAGATTTATTTTAAAACTATAATATTCGTTTAATAGACGAGTGCAAAGGTACGCGAAAAAGCGGATTAGAAACTAAGCAGTGTTTACGTAGAACGTGGAACAGTTATGAAAGTGATGTCGGATAAAGCACAGGTTATATCAAGCAATTATGCATGGTTAATGAGGTTCTTGTGACTCACTCAGTGCTGACTACATTGTAACTCTAAAGTGTAAATTGAATCATGCCAGCAGTTGCTATCGATCTTAACACCGAAGGAACAGGTTAGTCTGTACTCGTGACGGTCAACCAGTATTTCGGTATAATTTTATAATCCAAGGAAACAGACTCGTTTCAACGCGTTTATTAAGCGTTTTGAAGATGGACTTAAGTTTCGCGTAACAAAGGTTTCTTATAACGAGCTACGAAATCTGTTTGACGAATGACGAGGAACAGTTACGAACGTAAACACTCCTCATCGATCAGGAGTGTTTACGTTTCTGTACGCGATGCGATCAAGCGCGATTGTTTACAGGAGTAATCGTTGAATGCAAACTGCGAGGGCGAACAAACGACTGGACAAGTCGAGGAGTTTGTAATACGAGGAGGCGCCGAGTAATGTGCGTTATTTAGTAAACACTCGCAGCTTGGGAACGACTGTCCCTGAGAGCAAGAGAGAGAGAGAGTGTGTGTGAGAGAGAGAGAGAGTGTGTGAGAGAGAGAGAGAGAGAGAGAGAGAGAGAGAGAGACGCAGACGCGCTCGTGACGAGCGAAGCGAACGAAGCAAAGGAAGAACGATAGCCGCCAGGCCGCTATTACAAAGCAACAACGTCGACTGCGTGGGACAGGGGGAGGGTTTTGAAAGATAAAGAATCCGGGGATAGAGGCGCGTCGCCTATTAATAGGTACAACCAGCGCTCGGCGTCCGTTTATCCGTCTAATCGGGAGCCAAGAGCGAGTGGCGCGGCCTCGTATTGAGGTTACGTGCGCTTGCCCAATGAAACTCCGTTCGCTCGCGCGACGTCGTGGCCACGAGGAAGAGGAGGAGAGTCTAAAAGTGAACTGGCTCGGCTATACGCAACCGCTACCGGTTGCGCGTGGGACGCGACGAGGAGGTAATCGAGGACGCCGTCGAGGGTGTTTCCCCGAAAATCCGAGGCCCGGCTGCGCTCTGGCAGTGAAAATGCGCTCCGCGGGAAAAGCGCAGCTTGCGAAAGTATCGCCCGTTTTATCCGCTCGTCAGACGTCGGTCGTTTTATTCCTCTTTTTTTTCTTGTTTTCTTCTTCTTCTTTTTTTCGGGACAAGTTTTAACGGCGCGCGCCTCGTTATTTCGTAACGCTTGGCTAAACGCGGAAGTTGCTCTTGATATTTTTGGTGTTGGCTCGCGCTGCTGACTTTTCCAATAAAATTTTCAAGCCTTCGTAAAAGCGGACGCTTGAAAGCAAGTCTTCGCTATGCGCCGTCATTATTCGGCTACTTCTCATTTCGGCGAGCGGATCTTACGGAGTCTCTGTAAAAGAAGGATTCGAGGCGGAGGGTTCGAAGCAAGACTTGGCTCTTAAAAATCTTCACGATCCTCCTTGCTAAGATCCATCCGGTATCTTCGATCTGGAATCCGAAGTTATTCGACGTATCTCAAGTGTAGCATTTTGCAGTAATTGCAAATGGCCGAATTCCGTCGCTGAAACGCATATTTGCCGACGATTCGGGTGTTACCTTCGAGCCCCCGCAGCCCCCCAAACCTTTAGCTCGCGATTTTGAAATGTCGCGCAAGACTCGACGTCCGCGGTGCTCGAGGTACGAATGAAGCGGACGCTCGCGACCGGACAAGGCGAAGAACTAAGTTCGGAAAAGCGCGACGACGCTCGAGAGTAACGCGCGCGGTCGGGAAAATGCGCGGGTATTGCGCAGAGAGAGAGTAAAAAAAGCGAAACGCGAAGGTAGGTCTGCGCGCGCGCGTGTGTGCCGTGTGCGTGTGCGCGCGGGGGTCGTTGGGAAATCGCGTCAGTGCAGTCCCTCGTGGCCTTGGAGAAAAGGCTGCGAGCGCACCGCCGGCAATTGAGAAACGAGAAAATGGCCTATTAGTGCGCGTCGTTTTTTCCTGACCCTCCCTCCCGCCCACTGCCTTTCGTTCCCTTTTTTTCTCCGCGCGCGATTGCGAGCGCGAGCAAACGACAAAAAGCATGAAGGAGACGCGGAGCTGTTGTCCGAGGCTGGGATTATTAATGTCGTTAGCCGTTGCGCAAATCCACGAAGACTTCCAGTCGTTTCAGCTGCGTTTCGACACTCGTATTTAATAAAAGTGCGATGCACGCCCGACGCATCGACGCTTGGCGCGGGTCCTTTTTATAAATCGTACAATGGAAACCCCGTCTCTTCCGCGTTCTCCGTCCCTCGCCCCTCGGCCTTCGACGCTTTTCCACGGAATCCACCTGCGTAGCATACGAGCCAACGCCGAATTCGTACCGACGCCTCCGGTCCCGGTGAATGTTTTATCGAGCGAGTTTCCGGATCGATCGGGGCTACGCGTGAATAATAAATAAACCGAATGCAAAGGTACCCAGAGGAATTATGCCTCGAGGCCTATGAGAATTTTTAATGACTAATCCTACCTTCCTGCTCGAGTTGCTCGAGCATTTCAAAATATTTGACAAACATTTTCAAAATGTTTAGCGCTCGCTCGTAATGTAATAAAAAAGGCAAATGTCACGCGGTACTACGTGGTACTATGTGGTAATGTTATTTATGCGATAAAAATAGCGTTTAGTTGCCTTGGTTTTTGTGATAATAAAAATTATCGTCGAGGAGGGCTTCGGTACTTGGATTGCGCTCTAACGTGGGAGCTTTTATTGTCGCGACTTTCAATTTAAATACGTGCATTGGGGGAGTTGGTCACATCGTTAGAAAGTGCAAGACGCGTCATTATCGACGTTATGCATTGAGAATAATATAAAACTTTTATTGTCGGTCCACGTATAATTTTTCATTTATAATTATATATATATACTTAAAATTAATACGTGTACTTGTAATTTAATTTTATATTTATACATTAAAATCCGATTATTCGCTTTTAAAAGTCTTCCATCGGAGATTTTAAAATTGTAACCAATCACATTGGTAAACCAACGTCCGTCCACTCATTTGTATAAATGTTTAATCGAGAAAACAAAATTTTGCCAAACGAAGATGCAATTTTATATTCACGATTCGATTGTCTTCTGAATATTGAACTTCATTTGTCTAGGTATCAATTTCCCGTAATATTCAAAAAGCTGATGTATATTATTTAAAATTATTAAAATAATAATGTAGATTCTCATATTTACATGATCTGAAATTACATTATTCGGATACAGAGTTCAGGCTTGAAATATTTTTAATTTTATATTTCATAGGAAGACAAAAGGATTAAATGTGTTCTGAATTTTTATCGTGTCTTGAACGATAAGCAATGGAGATGTTTTAGAAAAATCTTATGCGATTTCGAATATTAAAATGTACTGATCATTTAAGATTTTTTAGAAAAGTCTGATAAAACCAAGCACATTATTGAGATGTTTATCCGTTATGATACGAATTGCTATAAATGAGTTAAATAAAATTGGTGTTATGCGTAAAATATGATATAATTATAATAAATATAACGTATATAATTCTGAATGTCTAAAATCCGTATAAAATTTGTTGTCGAAATGCACGTTAATTATCCATCGTTGAAGAAAAATTTTTAACGGATTAATTAATACCCGTGAATCAATTCATGTGTCAAATCGATAATCGATTTATCGAGCAAAGTATTTTTAATATAGAAACAGGAACGCAGAATACGAAAGAAAATGGTACTTTTAGACACGAGGTCTATGAATTAAACGAAAAAAAGTTAAATCTATTTTTGCAAATCTTCTATTTTTGTAAAGTAATTTTTTCTTTTTTTCTACCGAGAGAGACATTTAACTCGCTGGATGTCTTATTTAAAAGACTATATACCAAAATTCAATTTACAAAAACGTCTACTCCTCTATTATTTAGTATAATACAAACCTATTTCGTTACGAAATGGCGACAAGAATAACAGAAATATAAATTATAACAAATTAAAGTACTATATAATTCCTTGCTATCTTATTTGAATAATAATAACAACAACAACAACAACAACAACAACAACAACAACAACACAATCACCATCATCGTCATTATACAAGAATATCGGCGATATTCTACTCGTACAAAGAATTAAATTAAAACTACCGATATTATAGGAATCTACACCGGTAGACGTCATTCATTTATTAGACCAAAAGTATTCCGTTTGATCTTATCCGCGGCCACGTAACAACGCTCGTCTAATTAGTTGTTCGCTCTAGTTGTTCGGATTTTTCGAAAGCCATGGCGCCTGCCTGGTACAATAGATCACGACTGTCGAGCGACAAAATAAGTTGCCACACGAGTGCAGAGCAAAGAGGAAGAATGGCGCTTATTTTAGTGGGGCGTCGTTTAACATCTGTTGCGATCGATAAAGTTGAAGGATCAGTGTCTATCTGGGTGCTTGTAAAAAAGCACAAATAAGACTGCAAGGCACCATTCGATATCTGCAAATTCCGTATTGTATTAAAAACTTATGAATAACAACGGGCACGTTACGCATTGTGCAAGTACCGATTGACTTTGTGCTTTGCGTGAAATTGAGAAAACTTGTTCCGGCGAATGTTGCTTTAAAATAAACGACCTTCCATGAAAATTTCGAAGCTTTATAATCAGCGAGTCGAAGATTTTTAATCCAATTACTCCGAAAGTATACCGTAATAAATGCGGCAACAATTTTAACGATTATTTAGAAAATAATATCTAGATCAATCTATGGTAAATCTACCCTACTTGGATCGTTCAATATCATGAATAATTGCATGAATTTATATTTGAGTTTAAAATAAATTATCAGTCGAATATTTGATAAAATATTAAATAAGTTTGCAAACGTTACGATAAAAATCACCTCTTAAAAATGTTTCGAAGGCGCATTAATCTTTGAATGCGAAGTAATTGATTAGTTTTATTTACCGTGTACCTCGATAAAAGCAATTATACTGGCTTTATGCTAATTTATAATGCAAAAAATAACAATACTCCAAATTTTCTAAAATTTAATAATATGATTTTTTGATAAATAAGTTAAATGCATCATGTAATAAAACCAAATATTTCTGTAATCATTTTATCTTATATTTAGCTTATATTTTATATTTAATGTTTTGAGGTTAATTGTAATTATAAGGTTAATCATATTGTTTTTGATTCAATATCGTTAATTGCACGTAACAAAATATCTACATATAGAAACATTTAAAGTATTTTACGTGAAAAGTAGAAGTAACAGGAATTATAAAATGCATTTAAAATGATGCGCTACATATATTTGTTATGTAATTATAGTTCCCAATACTACAACTGTTCGAGAGAATTAATTATAATCGTAATTTATTATTTACAAATTAAAAATAATAAAGAATACAATGTAAATTATAATTTAATTTTCATGAAGTTATAACTTCTTTTTCTAATATACGTAAGCGTAAACCGAAACTTCGTTTACGTTTATAAAAATTAGCGTAAATGAAATCGCTCGTTAGTAGACCTCATTATATATTACACGCGATTTTAGCATAACATTAGGAAGCAAAAAATATGTTTTTATTAAAACAAAAATTCGATTCTTCTACAAACAATAGACTAATGTTCAGAGAAAGATAATAGACTATTCATTTATTTTTCAAGTGATCGCATATACAAGTGCGTACTCTGAAAATCCCTTGAATTTCATCGCTACAGTGAGCGTCAACGAAAAAACATTTCTACTCGATCATTCTTTGTCTGTTACATCACGATTACATCACATATGAATCCGTAATACGAATCTGACGAACGGTTTGACAGATCCACCAACAAATAAAAATATATTACTCATGATGTGATATGTGTATATGTAGATTCTACATTACACATTATTAATATTATTTATAAACAGATAAATAAATGATCTGTTTTTCACATATTTATATTTATTATTCTACGTATTATATATTAAATGAATCGAGTTCAAACAATTATCATGATAATACAATTTTCTTAATTCCAGTAAAGCTGTTTTTTCATTCTAAATTACGATTGTTAACTTTATTTAACTACAAAATATAAAAATGATAATCTAAGGCGGTTTTTTCTCATAAAGTTCGAAAGTGTGGTACGAATAGGATAAATGATTTGAAGTAAATTACATAATTTTCAAATTTGAATACAAGGAGATTTAATAAAAATAGCACTATGAGTTTTTCATAAATAATCGACAGAGATTTTTCTTGTATTAAATGTTTATCAATATCCGTAGAGGTATATTCTTCGTGAAAAATTATGATTACTTTGAGAAAGAAAAGTAGTGTTTGTATTAATCAAGTTAGTTAGTTTGATCCTTCCAGTTAAAGAAACAATAATTAATTCTACTATTTTTTTTTTTTTTCCAAATCAACGTTCAAAGTCTAATTTCACTATCTGGTTACTATTTACCAGGTGCTTTAACTTTAGGTGAAAATTCAACTGCGAATGATATGTTGTTTCAATTGCAAAAGAATTATTCCATTTTCAAATTACATATAAATTACATTATTTAAATTACTCAAAAGCTAATTAAATTGCGTTATTTGAAAAAGGAGCATCTAGAACACATGCTCAGTTTTATCTTAAGAATTAATATTGCAGAATTCTAAGCATGTAATTCTACTCATATTAACACTATGAATTAAGTAACGTTAATTTAATACAATGCTTCGATTTCTTATAAATAAAAATATTTATCATTAAGATATTCCGTTAATTACGTAATTTTTAAGTGTGAAAGTTGTATTATTATTCTTATAAAAATGACCATTTTATAAATTCCAAGTAATTTATAAAAGTTACTTAGTGATATAGCTGAAGAAGAAAAAATTTTATATATAATTTCCTTGAGATGTTACGTAATACAGGTTATATATTTTATTTGAAAGATGTTTCATTGTTATTTAAAAGAAATCGCTAATAATAACTATGATTTGAGTTATCCGGATTGGCATATTCTTTTAATGATTGAAATTCGCTTGCCAGGCTCGTAATATAAATTCGTAATCTTGGAATTTTTGGCATGTCGTAAGTACTGTTTGCCACACGTCAATACACATTGTACACAAATAATTATTCTTGTATAAAGAATACTTTAAGCAATACCATGTTGCCTATCTGACAAACATTGCTATCGCAAACTTTTCCTCCATTTTGATTACGCTTCCTTCGTGATTTATTGAGCATTCGTTTTTATGCGAACCATCCAATCTTTTAATTCATAAATATTTTTTCTTTTAATATTTGATACACATATGCTAGGAGAACAAGAGCTTTGCACAATGATATAATATTTAAGAAATGTTACAGTTTCTTAAAAGAAGTTTTAAATGTTTGACCTTGTTTTCTTTATTATTTTATAAACAAATATAACACGTCTGATTAGAGTTTATCTCAAATAATAAATATTTTTATTATTTAAGCAGTTAAGCGGCTCCATGACCATGGCATATATTACAAGTAGGCAAAAACCAAGTCATTGAGAATTCGACTATCTAATGCAACACTTCGTACTTTCTATTTAACAATTTTATTGAGAATCTAACGGATTGACGATAAAAAGAAACCAAGGACACATTGACATTCATATTGCTAATTTGCGTAAAAAGCAACTCGTCGCAGTGGGTTTGTGCATCCGCAATTGAGTTACACATCTTTTTGCCTTGCATCGGTATTACGCGCAATGAAGCGATAAAACAAATAAACGAAGCTCTGAACACCAAGTTTAAAAGTGCGTGCAATATTCTAATAGGCGAGTATCGACTAATTTACCAAGAATATGTATACTAGATGATATCTGGAAAGGTATTACAAAGGAATGGAAATACCCAATTGTACTTTGAATCTTCCGAGTCCTTAGAATTCGTTCGGTGTTTGAAGACTATTAAATGTACCTCAGCTGGAAGATATACCAGTTTACATTTTGGTCTTTGGTCGGTACTTCAAGAATTACAACCTCTTGCATTTCATTTGCAAGTCTGCAAAGAGGCGTTTCCCCCGTGGAGTGGGACTGAGAATTTTTTTTTTTTTTTTAAGTAAAGAATTCGTCTTCAAGAAGTTAAGCACCGTAAATAAATAGTGGCTCGATTATGAAAACATTGAGTCGTAAAGCAATTAATCAGTACCAAGAGCACGTACGTTTCCTTTGAGCGTGATCTTAACGGTGCCGCGTATGAAGCAAGAAACGCCGGATTCCCTCTATGCGTCTGCGTTCTATGTAAATTGAGTTAGAAACATCGTCAAAGTCATTAATCGCATTTAAGGAATCTTGTAATTTAAGGAATGGATCGTAAGCCAGGAGCGAAATAAGGCTGAGTCACCCAAGTGAAATACCTGCGTTGGCGCGCTGATCTCGTACTCGGAGAAATGCACAGAAAGCAGCATCGCGAGCATAATGACGGAAAAGGGAAATCGCCTGAACGTTCGAGTCTCCGTTAACCGGGCTGCGCACACTCGGCCCCCTCGCCCCTACGCTCTGGGGCGAGTCTCTGCAACCCCTCGAGGTCGAGCCCCAAATTTTCGAGGGGTTGCGGCAGCGACAGCACGTGGCCCCCCACCAGTGGCCGCCCTAAATTCTCTCTCCTTCTTTCTTTTCGGGGGTCGATAACTATACCCGGGGTAAGGCCGCGGGCTCGCCAACAAAGGAACAAAGTACGAGAGCAGCCGCCCCGCGTCCTCTTTCTATTACACCGGGGTGGTGTAATGGTGGAGTTGTAGCCGTTCGCGCGTGTGCGTGACGATGCAGATGCGCGCATCGAGGAGAACCGAATGAAAATCGGACCTGGACGCTCTTCTCGGTGACGAGGACGACGCCGACGATGAGAAGAGCGTTCGTTGCTGCCGCTGGATTGATATCGTTGAGCCGAGAACGGGATTGCGACAACGTTTCGAGGCAGAAAACAGTATTAGACTCGAATTTATCGCGTTGTCGCTCGGTTTGCTGCAACGAATCCGAGTCATCGCGAGTGTGTTATAATGGCCTTGGGTACGTATGCTGACTTGCCTCGAGTTACTATCACGCGGCACTGCTAAAGACACCGTTAAATTATAAACCCGCTTGAATTACAGGCCACGTAAGAGACGCAGTCGAATTAACTCAGTTCCCAACCAATTTTACAAAGTAACGCTGATCTGTCCAAAGATTTGATTCGCTTCAATTGCTAGTCATATGTTTCGTTATCACTCGTTAGAATTACTTAGTTTCCCGCTCCTCGATTCCCTCCTACCTAAACGCGATGAAAACTCGAGCTTATTGTGCCTCGTGGAACAGATACAAAAAATTGTATCGTTTCAATTTGAAAGCTAATGCAAGTCCTTAATAGCCATTAATAAAATCATAAACTCTATTTTTATCCATGAATATTTGCTTTTAACGTTGGTAGAATTTTATTTTCGGAGCTTATTTTGATAATGTACTTATAAAGTGTTTTGGAATGCTCTTCCGCAATAAATATTTCTCTGTTTTAATGTACGCATATGTGATGGAACATATTAATCATAAATATATGCATACGGATGTTAATTACTTAATTCTACGTAACGTAAGATTCATACGTTTTTTTTTTTTTTTTTTTTTCCCCTCTGTGTCTTATGCAATAGTACAATATTTACATAAATGATATAATAAAACTAACGGCAATCGATTTGAAAACACGAAACAACCATTATTCATTCTTTTGCTATTTTCATATTCATATAAATAATGCTTACCAACCTAATAAATTTATGATTAATTTTAGTAACGGATTGGATACGTGAATAATTTATGAAATCGATACACAGAATACATACATAAAATCGGAATAATTAGAATTTTTAATTTTTTGCTCGTAACGTAGAAAACATTTATTTTTCTACGCGATTATAGCAGAGGAAGATATTCAGGTCACTTGATCAGTCGAACGAAGCGTTATATCAACGTAACATAAGCGGCAATTTTTAGTAAGTGTACTTAATTGCCACTGTCATTGATATTAATGCATTCATTGAATAATTAGCTCACATAAGAAGAGAATAAAAATTACATTTTAAAGATCATCTCGAATGGAGGAAAATAAGTAAAAAATTATTTATAAATTCTAGATTAATTGAAGATGTAATGCATTTATACGACAATATTGTACATTTCAGTTTTGATAAATATTGTACATTACGTTGAAACTGTGTATAGCCGAAAATATTTTTAAGTAATATACGATTAAATAATTAGATTATACGTGTAATCTTTTTATTTATGTAGACAGTATTTCCATCAATATAGGATTTCAAACACAAAATACGTTATTTATATAATACTATAATACTTTAACCTCGTTACAGCAGAGATAGGGAATAATTTGTTTTAATACCTCTACTATTCCGTTATTCTCGTCAAAAATGTAATGTATGGGAATCTTTGAAAAAATAGTTATTGCGATGTCATTACATCATTTTAGTACATATCGCGCATTATTTTATAAATTCGTCGAATAATTGGAATTTGAAAAATTCAAGCTGTCTGTTGGAAAAAATGGCACTGTCGTAGTGAAAGACGCCGAGAGAAAAAAGGAAAAAAAATGATATCTCCATAAAGTTTGCGTAGTCCATTAAATACAAAAACTAGTTTCCGACTGAGATCGCGTCGATTTATCGTCAGATGGAAAATTCATTTCGCGACTCGCCCACGCACTAGACGAAGAAACGCCAACGAGAAAACGGCTCCTCTCGTAATTTCCAAGTTGCATTCGAGCACACAAATGCAAATCAAACACACGTAAAAAAGAGAGATGAAAAAACGGCGCGTCGAGCATTTGATAATATTAACCTTTAGCGACGAAAATTCCTCGGCCATTGCAGTCGGCCGATCAAAATATACAGCGCAAAGAACGCGGTGCAAGAAAGGGTCGGAATGGAGAAAAGGAACAGTGAGAGAGAGAGAGAGAGAGAGAGAGAGAGAGAGAGAGAGAGAACTCGACCCTCTCGCGGAAAAAGAAAGAAAAAAGCGGAGAAGAAGCAGACCGTCTCGCCCAACGACATCGTCGTCGTCGCAGTCGTCGTCGTCGTCGTCGTCGTCGTCGTCGTCGTCGTCGCCGCCGCCACCACGACCACCACCACCACCACCACCACCACCGCCGCCGACGAAAAAGAAACGAGTCGCGGATGTGCATGTCATGCGTGAGTCAGACTGGTTTTTTGGCCCTGAACTTGACACAATGGCCATCGCTGTATACGCACCGAAGCGCGCTGGTTCGCAAATTTGTTACGTGCACCCAAGAGCGAATGAGAGGGAAGGCAACTTGCGTCCTTGGAAATTCGGAGTCCTCGCGGACGATATACACCCCTCGTGGCGACAGGTCGACGGGGGTACCGCGATATTCCTCATTCTCTCGTGGAAACCGAGCGCCCTAATTGCGCTTTATCGCAATTCTGGGCTTAGTCGCTTTAACCAGGTTTTTTCGAGCCCCTGTCGTGGTCGATCTCACCTTTGTACAATAATATAATCGATGACAACGTCATCGAGGACTCAGTGGCTCTGTACTTCCTTTTCTGTAGATGCTCGTGAAAAGGACGGTGGGAATGAAATATTTGTTGATTTGTCAATTGTGACGAGGAGCATACGAGTCCCATCGGTAGTGAGACATAAGTGTCTTAAACTGGACAATTCCTGTAAGCTATGTTGTGACTCTATACAGCTAAAATATATTGCTCAAGTTTCGTTTCTACTTGAAAGTAATACTCGAAAAGTATGCTTGTACATTCGAATACTCATTCTTGGAACTCATAAAGTAATACCTGTGTTTCTCGTTTTAGAGCAAGTCGCAGGAAACTTTATATGTCCAAATTATTTAACAGTTTTTAATGATAAATACGATTGCATACGCAATTTTAAAAGTTTTTAATTTCTGCAAATTTTATAAATAACTTATCATTCGTAATAATTAACTGCAATTCTTCGTAATTTTAATAAGTTGTCTAATTTTTATACATTGTTTAAAAAATTTAAAAACAGTTCGTTATATATTGTCAAAATTGTCATGAAATTCGGTAAAACTCATTAAGACAGTTCAATGATTCAAAGGTTAATTGAAAAAAGCAAGTGTACCTGTCATCGTGTATCTATTATCAAAAATATTTCATAAACATCTGAAATTGGCCTAATCTTACATGATCGTGATCATAGTTTAAAGTATACATGATGTGCTAACTAAATATATTTTCAAAAGTATAAAGGCAAGCAATTATGATTCATCTGAATATAATCGTGCTTTCATACCATAATTAAAGCTTTAGCCTTCAAAGAACGGACGAGAGAAATGAATCAAAATCTCCTAAAATCTAATATTAATGTAATTATCCTATAAAATAAGAGCGTTGTCAGATTTTATAAACTCGCACATTTATGATGAACTCCATTTTATGAATTAACAAATATCTTCGTAATATTTAACAATAACATCCTAAAGACTATGCGTACATTATTTAAAACAAATATAATATGAAAAGGCATAAACATAAATTCGTATCTAATCTCAATAAACATATGCGTAATGCATTTTCCAGTAAATAAGCAATTGAATTATGTACAAGAGTCATGTCTCTTATTTTCAAAATCAAAATTCTGTCAATATATCGGATAATAAAATATCTGACACCCTCGGACACGTTAATAGTACGCAGGTTAATTCAACTGCAAATATTTGAAACTTTATTGAAATAGATCTCGAGAAAAAGATAAAAGACACGATGCATGAATCCTTTTTAGTGGACCGTAATAAAAGTACGTAGATTAATTTATGAAATAATTAATATTAGGCGAGTAATACGTGGCTGAATAGCGCGTCTTGCGTTTTTAACCAATATCTGCGATTTTATGAAATAGAAGACTAGTTTACGAAAATATAAAGATATCGAATTACAAATATGTCTATACATATATATATATACATATATATATATATATATATATATATCGCAATACGCTATCTAATAATGAGATTATTAATGGGTATAAATATATTGGCGATATTACGAGGAGATATTTGAAAATACGAGAAAAATCACGTTAGACATCGACTTATTTTGCTTGTAAGTAAATTTCAACGAGTAAAAATTACGCGATTGATATGTAATTTGAATAATAAACGTATAAAGTCTTATGTATGTGTTTCAACAATGTTGACACGTGCTTCCAAAGCGACCTATTCATTACCTGTACCAATAAAAGTAAATATTTTCGTCAACATTATTATAAATATACGTAAATAAATGTACGCGTGTCTATTTAAAAAATTTTGATTCGGTAAGGTCTCTGCGTACAGAGTGGAAGCGAAAAGACGTTAGCGAAATTGTTTTCGGAGGACAATCCCGTCACACATGTAGACCTTCGTACGTGAAAAGTGTCCAGGCGAAAGCTCCTCGAGGCCTCCTTACATTCATTCGAGAGCGGAAAACACTGCTCGACAACTTAGAGGAGTTACTCTAGCCGCGTTTAATGCGCGCTCACGAGCCGAGAATTTTCCGCGTAATGAACATCGAGATAATTCTTGCGTCTGGCCCGTATATCTCGACTGTTGCGGTTACGCGTCCAGGTGCGGTAAACTCGTGGCCACATTCGGACACTTTTAACGCGGCTCGCCGATGTTTTACGTTACTCGCGTGTTACGACTACGACCGATGGCGTCGGCTCGTATCCGCACCGTCCTTGAGTTGCAAGAATTTCTCGTCGTCGGATTGGTAGAGCGCTGCGAAGAAGTTCGAAGCGGGATTTATGAACCGAATGGAAGGTTGTGGCTCGAATACGAAGGGGTCCGAAGAATTTTATTTGCCGCAATAGAAGCGCTGAAAGTTTGGTTTTAGTTTGTCGGAGATTGGGTTAAGGAAGCTTTTCCGGCCACGATGAGATGAGGGTCTTTCCTAGAGGCTGATATTATTAGTTTAGAGACATTTATTGATTCTTGGAGTGGAAGTTGCTTCACTTTATTCAGAGCATAAAAGTTGTACATCAGCGACAGCCTGATTTCCCAAGCTTTCGAGCGAAGTATGCAAAAAAAATCTTTTTATTGTAAAAAAAAGACTAAAAGGTAAGGTGAAAAGATATTACAATTTATTAAGGATAGATGTTTCGCTGGATTCAATATGTTTATGGCAAAAGTAGAACTAAACTGGATCTCCCCTTTGATTAGTTTTTTCCCGTGATTAAAATAGAACATTTAATTTCATTTTTTGAATTCTTAATTTTGGCTTCTTAAATGCGGAAATACGGAAATACTGCGTACGCATACAACATGACTTATTTCATTGGTGATACTTTACGAAGTACGAGATATGTGCCCGAATTTCATCAACGGTAGACAAATTTCTTATAAACAAACAACGTTACCGAGATCCTAAATTACTGATACTTTCCAAGCTTTGTTCGAATTCTGCGTACCGACAAAAATATCCTGTTAATTACTAATACGCCTTACTTTTTCATTCGTTTAAAGAACTATCTAAGGCAATTTAACAACTAAATCTTCGAGCGATATTAACTAAGGTAACTTAGTTAAAGTGGTACACAAGTTTTTCCCAGGACAAACTTGTTTACACGAGTCATGCATATAGCGTGCAAAAAGTCTTCGTGTCTTATGCTTTATAGGTGAGACTGTAAACCTACTAGATAAGAGCCATTTAAAATGAAATTCGTTTACTTTGTTTACGAAAAATATTGTTCGTTTCTATTTCTTGGATGGTCTTATGAAATCACATTTCGCAGAGCAACGTTAGAACACCTCTATGATATCCAAGTGAAAAAGATGGCGATCTAATCTAAGAAGAAAACAAAAAATAGGAATTTAAAAAAATGAAAATTCTTAAGATAACGTCGAAAGTCAAGGAAGGACCTCCGCACGAAATCCCCGAGTAATAAGGATTAGAAACCGCTGGAAGACACGAGCGCCTCCGCACGATAGTCTAACGATCCCTTCTCTCCGATCAACCGGCGGTTCTTAACACGGCGACGGCCAAGGATCCTCGGCTCCTTGGCAAGGATCGATCACGGCATCGCGACGCGGCGCCCAATCAATCGGTGTCGAGCGCATCCGCAGCGAAGAGACGCGCAGACGCCCGTCACGAGAGTTTCCCGCGCGCGCAACCACCTCGGCGACGAGGAGCGATTGCGCAGAGTCGCTGCCGTGCTCGGAAGCTCCGCGACGTTCAGCAGTCGCGAGTCGCTTACATCGTCGAGCGGTTGACGCGCGAGCAGCAGAGGAGGCGCTCCAGGTAGGAAAGCTCGCCCCGGACGCGGTAAGCCAGCTGTCACTTTTCGGGAGTACGGCATTCGTACATAAAATGTACGAATTAACGACGAGGCTTCTGAGGGCTTTCTAACTCGTACCGTTTTCTTTCGTTTTTCTTTCTTTTTTTTTTAACTATTTTTAGTCTTTTTGTTTCCACTGCTCGGATGCACACTTTTCACTATGCTACAAGCTAATTAGCGACGCGAGAGTAACGAGCGATTCGGTTTTTACTGAAAGCGACGAGAAATTCACCTCGACATACTTTTTTCTCAAATCGTAATATTCGGATTTATCGATCTTATTGTTGATCTTATTCTCCTGAATTAAATTGCTTCCAATATAACCGTCTAGCATTTCTCGCTTTTTTTTATGAAAAAATTGAGGCTATATCTATGTCGAATTATTTTCCTTATTTTCATAGCAGCGAACGACAGATTTACTAAAATAAATCGTAAATGATTTGCATTTTATACGAATTCAATTACCACCGCTTGAAAGGAAAACGACAGGCGTTTGAGATTTAACTAGCCTACTTTTAAAGCCGTTGCTTAAACTTTTCGCTTGATAGAGTGGGACATATTAGCAGGTAGTTTTGGGTTTTTCCTAAGTTTCGTAATGAGTTGGAAGGAAAATTTAATTCTTGACTTAACCTTCATGACTTGACGCATTATGCGTTTTACCTCGATTTCTTTTACTTTAAATGCGATTATTTTCATCCAGCAATACTCATTTTCTTTAAAATCACAATGCGAAGCACTTTTACGCGCATTTATTCTTACGTATTGCATTGTGAAACTATTGCCGCGGATTAATTTAATAATTCAATTCTCGTGAGATACATTAAAAATCGCGGTGCCCACTTTTTCCGTCTCGTCTTTGACGATTGAAAATTTCGTATTTAGGCCAGAGCAGAAAAAAATATGCTTAAACATAAATTCAATATAAAATTCCTCGTTGCGAACGTGAACGTCCGCATAAAATGAACTCTGATCTTCTTTAACGATCCACTTTATCGTAAATGTTTACGATAACAAACATTCGCGAATTGCGAAGTGGCGGGATTAATTAGAAAAATACAAGCTGCGTGTTTTTCTTTAGCGTTGAAAAACTCGAAAAAAAAAAAAAAGTCGATGTAAATCCTCGAGGTGAAGCTCGATTCGACCGAAGCTTGGAAGCGCGCCACCGACAGTCGCACGTTTGCGTAAGAGTCGCTACTACTCGTAACAGAATTGACAGAACACCCGTGACAGAATTGCAGAAATCGCCTCTCGTCCATCGCCGGATACGAGAAGATTTCATTTGCCGTGCGGCAAGTGAGTTTACCTCGAGAAGGTTATTCACTCCTACTCAGCGGACTTTCGCTTTCATCCCTTCGAAGAAACTTCCGTCGCCCGTATTGCCTGCTTTCATGCCATCGACGCGAAATTAATCCCTTTTCGCTCGGTGCACGAATCGCGACCCGCTCCCATGGTAGAGTAACGTGCGCTCGTTACAATATTCAATTGCGAATTCACGTTGAATTCACGTCGCGGGAAAATGTTGTCGTGTTATTATCCGCAAAGGTACTATTATTTTTAAAAGAGCCAGTCGTTTATGCGCTAAAGGAAAACTGCACTTCTCCAGGAATTATATCCGGTCTGAAAGTTTATCTTTGATTTATCTGCCGAGTAGGCCCAATTGTATATTACAAGTGTCATTAGCTCGGATTTCGCCTTAGAAAGCAATTGCAAATTCAACAAGAGCTCACGCCGAACCGAAATAATTATGTAACGGAGCGATTTCTTTGAATATTCTTCGACTGAAATTATAGCGATACTGTCACCTGTGCATGACTATACGGCAAATAGCACTGCTACTTGCTAGACCACGACGGATGATAGATCAGTGCGCGTTGGAAATAAAATCTAAAGTCAAGAAAAATCTCGTCGTTATTTTTATCGCGCTTTAAATTACGCATTGACGCACTCTGTCGTTTTTTAAAATAACGAAAATTGATAAGTTGTAAAACCGATATTAGAATCTTCATTTACGACACACCGATAAGACTTGGGTACACAGTTTGACATACTTCGACGAATAAAAGCATCCGTACAGTTTCACGACTAGAAGCGCATCGATCGCGCGATGTTTGCCCGACTGCCTCGTAAAACCCAACAGACGACTACAAAATTAAACCAAAATTAAAATTCAACATTACAAATATGTAACACCTACGATTATCGCTGCACGTAACCGAACTGCCACGTAAATCGAACGAAAAATATAATCTGTGAAATTTAACGTCGCTCTTCACGAGGTCGAAATTAAGAAGACATCATTAGAAGATAAGAGAAATTTTATTTTATGCCGACGCCAAGGTGAGCGATACAGCCAATTGAATTTTACTCGTACTTTTGAACGAGGCGAAAGAAACTGCAAGCGCGCTCGAATCGACGATAGCCATTCGGCTTTATCTAACTTCTTACCGATAACTATTGACGTAAACCAAGCAATAACAATTTTCCTCCCGTACTTGTGCCTTCGCTCAAGTACCCACCGCTCCGACGATTTCGGCAAATGAAAAATCCACGTGTCACCAAAGAAGCGCGGCTCGACGCCTAATCCCGACAATAGATTCCCGATGCACTCGCCTGCATCCGCTCGCACGCGCTTCTTTCTTATTCTTTTTCTATTAATACCAGGTCGTCGTCGTTTTTTTAACGCACGCCCTCGAGTTTACCTACGTAGTATTAAGTACGGCTCCGTCGTGCGCACTCGCGTTACGAACGTTACGAAACGAGGTGCGCGCGAGATACGGCGCTCTGGAAAAATCGCGAATAACTCGCCCCGGGTGCTCCCCTCGTTCGCGTCCCTTCGATGAGTCCGAGCGGACGTTTCGGAAGCATCGAGGTAGCCAACGGAACCGCTGGAAATAGCGGCTTCTATTATCTCGCTCTTTCTAAGACACCGCGATAGGTGCCGTGTCCATCATCTGTCTAAGAAAAGCGGCAAAAAAAAAAAAAAAAACTAGGTCGTTGAGTAACCAGCCAGGGTCGCAAAAGCACGGATCGTTCGAGTCGAGAAATTGGCGCCGAGGGCGACGAAGCTTCTCAAAAGCGCATTCTCACTTTATACGGCTTATAACACATTGTAGTAGTAAACGATGAATGAAATAGTGCTTTGCACGAGCCGCGAAGCGATCGAAGCCATTTAATTATTTGCAAGTTTCAAAACGATTCTAAGGAAATTCCCAAGGCGATTACGATTTCAGAGACTCGGAGAATGTCTCCTAAAGTTTCCGATTTCTTTTTCGCACTTTCCAAGATCGAATTCCGACAAGTTTAACAAACTTTCAACCGATAGAACTAATTCCTCCGTCTCGATTGGAGTCGATAGAACTCCAATCCCAGTCAAAAATATTACCTAAATAATAAGTAATGTATTTTCTCATTTTGTTTCCAATTACTTCTCAATTAAGACGGTAATTGCTCGTGGGCGGTGTGCTAGAATTCTAGCAGACCGCGTATCAAATATCATTGTTGTGAAAAGCCATTAGCCAATCGAGCTTCCCACGAGTCTAGTTACAACAGGCGCTCGGTGTAACGCAGGTGCAGCGGCCCGGTTGATACCCGAGAAAAGGCTAATAAGCATTTTCATCCTGAAATACGCGAGTCCAGGACCCCGCACTGGAAAACGCACTTTGGAAGAAAATTGCGAGCGGCGATATTCCGGCGCCCCTCCCCCTCCCGTTCAATTAGCCCCGTCGATCCGACCCGACGAATATCAAAGCAATCACCAAGGCCCGACTTCCTCGACGTCCCGTTAATCGCCGGCTCACTTCCGCAACTATCCGTGGAAACTATTAGCTGGCGCGCATCGCTGCTACGTTAGGTTAACTGCTGGAGGAGAGTCGGCGCCGTCGGCTCGGCGGAAATTAATTTTCTGGACGATGAAAGCGTGCGGTCGTTGAAAAATGAAGACTTATTGGGAGAGATGAATGATTATTACGGGCGCTTACGCGCGTCGTATTTCCCATTTTTACACCTCATTTTTCAGTCCGGGGAAAGGACTTGTTCGATTTCTCTTTGCGCCCTTCTCCGTGAAATGTGCATTGGCAAAGAATCGCTAGACTCCGCAGGTTGTGCTGCGCAAATAAAAGTACTCTGTTGCGTGTTGTGACTGGAAACGCATTCGCTGCCGAAGCTCATCAGCGAGTATATTTGTAAGCTTTGCGACGGCAGGAATCGATTGTCGGCGATCAAAATATAAGGCGAAATTTCAAATGCCGCAAATGCGGAAAAATGTGCACTCCCGCCCACGCGACCGTGATCGCACTTCCGGCGAAGGTTACGCAAGCGCACCGGCTGCGACGACGACGACGACGACGACGACGACGGCAGGAAGCGACAGATACGCTCGTCTCTTTTGCTTTTTTTCGGTCGGTACGGCAAATCCGTCCCTCCTTTGGACCGCGTCGATCGGGGACTCGTGATTTTCAGATTTTCACGATAAGAAAACGCGCTTGCGAACGAGTCACCAGCAGAAAATATCTCGTAACACGAAAGATGACAAGCCCGACTTACAGATTATCCAAGCGACTTCTAATTGTACTTTACATTTTACCACTACGTTTTCTAAAACCAAAATTTGTTTCCACGGCAACAGAAAATAAGTAACATCGGTATATGATTATTCGTTTACTTTTTACGAATAATACTGGCTTGGTTAATATTCGAATGTACAAGTATCCGTGTTGCGCGGGTATTGTTAATGCGATAAGTTGAACAAATGTATTCTTGTAAATAGATCTTAAAGAGGTGGAAAACAACGAAAAAGCTAGATAATCCAAGTTTCTAAATTATAAAATTATAAATTATAAAACGGGTAACGTTAAAATAGTAAAGGATTCATTCGCAAGAATAATATACGATCTATATATATATATATATATCGTAATAAATATTTTTTAAATTTGGCTTTCGAAAATGTTAAGTGTCGCGATGTAACGGAATGTACTCGATATTAAATTGCAAACTGCAAAAGCAAGCAAAATGATCGCTTATTCATATTGTATGCATTGATAATAAAATTGTTAAATTTTACTTAAAACTATAAATTTAAAATGTATTTTTATTCATGGCTTTTACGAGAATTGCCTCTACAAATGTATTCTTTTCCTCGATTACGAAAATTATCAGTATTTCAATAGAGAGCTCTAAAAGTACATTTCCGCGAATTTTAAGTATCCTAATAATATAAATATTACGCGTTAACTTTATATAAAAAGTGACCCACGCTTTTTAATGTACAAGTAAGATACGATTAAAGCCAGCCCTTTGCAGCTAAGCCTAACACAAAGGAACGTACTATCCTAAAAGACATTGACATTCAATATTCCGAGTAAAAAATCAAAGCACATTTAATTATATTTACATGAAATTAAAATTGTACGCTCGCAAAACACGTACAATGTAAATTAACTTATTAATAATACATCGTTTTATACGTACAATTATTCTATTCTCTAGACGTACGTAATCCAACATTGTACAATAATTGGTAAAGTTGAGGAAAAGGTGCACTCCATAAGCGTGCCTAACCTTCGGAAACATCTCTTGATTTATCGCGTCTCTTTGCTGAAAAAGTCATTGAATCATCGGTACGCGACGGTGTTGCGACGTTAACATCTGCCTCTTTGACCTCTCGTAAATACCAAAGTGTCATCGATTTTCATCGGCATTTCCACTTTGGCACGATAATGCGCGACTTCAATTAAAATGCGTCGCTGCAAAAATCTCAATTTCCCGCGCGCAATTATCGCGGTTGTCCCAGTGTTCTAGTTCGCGAAAATAGCGTTCGACTGGTTTCATCCTCGCCGAGGCTTTTCTCTCGTGCGCGCCCTTGCCGGGGGAAACAGCGCGGAATTGCATTTGTCGCACTTGTCTCGCACTTGTCGCTTGGTTTCGACTCGACAAACGCGCGCCGCCGTTACGCGAACATTGGGTTCGTTTGTGCACGGAGGCTTTTGCAAAGACTTGCAAAGACGTCGAGAGTCGGTCTCCTTCGTCCTGCGATAAACTCGTGGTTAATTCCCTACCCAAAGCCGGCTTTGAAATTTTTTTCCAACTTACCAACTATTTCGTGCTTATTCGTACTTATTGGTAGAAAATTAATGGGTGGCTTACACAGGAAACCGTAACCAATGCACGCATAACCGTAATTGAGCGATCGAGCGAGCGGTCGATCGACATAATGGTGTTGCCGATAAAACGTGCAACGAGAGAAGGTGAATAGTAGCAGGCGATTACGCGTGACAACGCTGAAATATGCGTTTTCGTCTTTGCGAGCATTTAGCGGCGCAACAAACGCGTTTCGCACAACTCGGCCAAGAAAACGTCCGCGTGGAGCCGAGCTGGTGGAAGTTGCCACGAGCGCCTCTCGTAAATAAAAAAAGTCGAGTGGAGCCGAGCCAAAACCGCAGAGACGACGCGAGATGGGAAGGGGAAAAAAATGGAAGAGAGCCGTAGGAGGAGGAAAAACAAGAGGAATAAAATAATATCGGACACAAAAAGCAAAAGACCCTTCATTAGTATAGCGCGGCGAGTTACAACACATCGAAGGGACCTTGGCAACGCTGCGCTCGTGAAGCGCGCCCGAGTGTAGCTGTTACGTAATCTTTTTATTTTTCCCGCGCCACGATTAATAACCGCCGACGGATAAAGAGACGCGGAATAAATGTACTCTCGACGCACGAGCGGCTCTGAATTTCCTCGACGCCCGTGAAAACGGCGCACAACGACCCGCGACGACACTCCCCGTGGCATTTGGTCCTTCCGGCTTAATTGCGAAAAGCGGGATCGAGATAACGAGAGCGGCGCGACGGTGGCGGGAAAACTACTACTCGAGATGGAAAATACGTCACGCTCTTAGTTACATAACCTTTGATACGCACATTATCGGCAAGTGGTTCCGGAAACGAGCAAACGGAAAACGGTACGACTATTATCAGTGGGGCGATCTCCTCAACCATTACACCGACGGAAGCGATCGGTCGTCACGGCGGCCTCCTCCGCGAGAACCAAACACAAATGCCAAGTGCAGAAGCTCTTACGCAGGCTCAGGGAGGGCAAAGGTTACGTAAGAGGAGCAATTTCGGGAGCGCGTTTCTCCTCGAGTTGGTCAACCGAGCGCTCACCGATGCCTCATCCAGTCGAAACACCGGCGTGGGGTCTCGTGTCCTCCGCGAGGAGTTTTCACCAGGCTCCCCCGTCCCGGAAAATCTCGGGCACGTGCTCCCGGGCGCACGCACACCCACACCCACACACCCACAGTGACAGAGAGAGAGAGAGAGAGAGCGAGATGCGCCCCGACGGAACAAAGAGCGCCACGCGGCTGCGACAAAGAAAGCCGGCCGAGGGGAGGAGACGTCCCCCTTGGGTTGTGCCCGGGTGTAAGTGCGCAAGCGCGCTGGCGGCGACGGCGGCACTCCGCTATGTGAGTCAAGGACGACACGTGCGGCTCCGCGAGCGACCTACTTTATTTCCTGCGCGCGCTCCTCCTTGTACCCGGTGTGCGTGTGCGCGCGGCGAACGAGCCCCGCTCGGCGAGCCGAACTTTCCCGAAGGCCAGAAATGGGACGCGCTCGCCGTCTCCCCTCTACCGGGGTTCGACGTCGATAGCGTCGTGTCGTGGCCCGGAAGCCGAGGCTTGCCGCGATTATACTAGCGCGAGACTCCACGGCCCACGGACGACGGCTCTGCTGCAAGAGCTCGGCACCTTCTCTCCCTCTCTTCCGGTTGAGTTCGCGGCACCCGAGCGCCCGAGCGACCGAGCGCGTCCGGTTCGTCCTGCCGCGTTTTTTTGCGGCCGACGCGTGTGCACGAGGAGCAGCCGAGTGCCGGAGACGTCGTCGACGAGGACATCGGCAAGAGAGCAGCTCTCGACTACACCCAACCGCTGTGTAAAGTGCATCCGTTGCGTTCGCGTACCCTTAACGTCCTCTCGTCCAGCTCGACGCCCGGATAATGGAGTCAGGAGGTGAGAATTTACAAAACTCGTTATCGCTCTTGCTTTTCTCCGCACGCGAGAAAACCTTCCAGAGACGTCGCTGACTCGATCTTTGCCGTACGCGTACGATGCATCGCTCGACTCGAAAAAGTTTCTCGTGGCGCGATTATTCTTGTTGCGATTTAAGTTAACTCTTTTTTTTTTCTTTTTCTTTTCTTTTTTTTTTCTTTTTTTTTTCTTTTTTTTTTTCTTTTCCATTGAAAATGTTTACTTTCGAAGAATACCGATCGAGTCGTTTCTGTACTACGAACGAGTGTTGAACAGATGTACAACATATGCTCGATGCAAAGTTCAAAGTGATAAAAGTTCACGTATGCTATTCTTTCTCTTGACATAAGAGCGAGTTACTCGAGTATTTCGTCCAAACATTTGTCCTTGTTCCATCTTCTTTTACGAACTTGACGTAAAAATTAAAATGAACGCGACGGCGTTGGCGCAACTCGTGGCGCTCGCCACATGTATACCCAACGATCTTCTACACGCGCGCGTTCGAAACCACACACACGCGCGTAAAATAGGCTTAAATTCTTCTGGAAAGTGTCGCGGTCGTTGCAGGCACGCGCGCCCACTACGTAATACGTAATGGGAAGTAAAAACCAGAGCTCAAATAGTCAAGCGAAGCGTAAAAAATGTCTCGTAATTATCCACGTTGCGCGTTCGCGTACGTAAACTCTCATTCTCGGAACGAACACTCGTAACGACGAGGTTCGTAAAAAACGACGATAATAAAAGTAGCGTTACACGTGCTGCGCCCTAAAAAAGAAAAGCGCGTTCGTTCTCTCTTTCAGCGAACGAACCACGCCAGTTGCAGTTTCATGGGGCACGGGTGCAGAGCAGCCACGTCCTTATCAACTTGCACGGCGCGTGTAAGTAGACGACGGAGGGAGCCACGAGGGCGAATCGTACGCGCTCGAGGCAAAGAGAAAAAGAGGAAAAAGAGGGAAAAGAGAAAAAAAAAACGAATCGGCGCCGTATTCGTTCGACCGCCGTCCGCACTCCCAAGGCTGCCTTTGTTCGCGCTCTCTTCCCGGGCGTCTTCGCGCCCCCTCGAGGCCGCCGTCGTCGCTCGTCGTCGCTCGTGTCGCTATCTCCCTCGCGCGGCCGCTCGTGTCCCAGTTGAGCGCATGAGCGAGGAAATCAATAGAAAAATAGGTCAAAGGTTGCGCGCGGGCCGTGCGCCGCGACGTAGGACGGCCGCGCGACATGCAAACGCCGGAATAAAGAAGGGACGCACGCACACACACGCAAGAGCGCGCCTGGCCTCGAGAACGGAGCGACGCGGGCGCGCGTTCGAGACAAGAAAATAAAACCGAGCGTCGTCGCGACTGGTTGGGGTACGCGATACGCCGGGGGCGTGGGGCGGGAGGGGGAGCGCGTATGTACGGGCGCGTCGCGCGGCGAAAAATAAAACGAGCGAGCCGAGCGCGCGCGCGTCTTCCTAACCTCGTTTTCCTAACTTGCCTCCTCTGTCTTCCTCGCTCCCTTCTCCCCGCCCGTCCCCTTTGTTATCGCTGTAGACGGCGCGCGCACGCACACCCGGCCACTGTCGGAAAACTCGCTGCCCACGCCTCCGCGCTACGGAAAATCGGGAAAAGCCTGACGTGCGCGTTTTCCGCGGTGCGCAAACGCAACAAAGTCTCGGTCCCCGAGGAGGTGCATAAGTAGCGCGTTCCCGCGCGCGCCGCCGCCAGTCAGCGCGTGTCCCTCGGTCGGTGCGGGACTCGATACCGCGATATCCCCGCGTGCCGTCGCCTCACCAAGTAGTCGCGACCGACCAATCGCGCGACTCCGCGGCGTAACCAATCAGCGCACGCGCCCCAGCGACCGTCGGGGTGGGAGAAGCTCGCGGCCCGCGAGAGACTGTACGTGTGCCCGAGAACTTCCTCGTTTGTCGCGGACTGTCTTCGGAGTCGGATGTGCCTTGATCGTGGCTCTCCAGGTCTCCTTTATTCTCTCTCTCTCTCTCTCTCTCTCTCACACACACACACACTCTGCCTCTCTGCTTCTATCGTACTCGCGCGTCACGGAGGTCACCGGGACTAAGTCTCTTGGATCGTCTTACACGTTGACAACCGAAACGAGGATAAATGTGTGTCATCGAGGAACGCGGAGACCGATGGAAACGAGGAATCCAGCTCAGGTAGTATATATCGGCGGATCGGCGTGAAACGTGACGGGAGAGCGCATCACGAGGCGTCGTGCACTGCTGCTTTCTCTAATCGCGCGCACGTATGTCCCGCGAACTCGGCCATGTTGAATATTTCGTGGCCGCGCACAACTGGGTCAGCGAGCTTTCGACGTGTTCCTCTCCCGTTAGTCCGTACCGTTCCGCGATTCTCGGCTGCGCGGACCCCCGAGGTACGAACACCAGCGCGCGCGCGCCTCACGCACACTCGTGCTCGAGCGATGATTAACGGTTCCTCGCGATTTCAAACTCGGATGTGGGAACGCGTTATCGGACGCGAAACTCCAAGACGACGACGACGACGACGACGACGACGACGACGTCGTCTCCAATGGTCGAGAGAAGAGGAAAAGTCGAGAAGATGTACATCGAGGCGGAGAAGAGCGAAGGTTGAAAGAAACCGAGGCTGTGGAGCGGAAGTGTGGTTTATCTCGTACGCACGCGCGCGCGCGCGCGCACACACACACACACACACACACACACACACACACACACACCCCGACACACGGGTTTCCAAGATGGCGGTGTATCCGTGCGCCGTTGACTCGGTCGACTCGCGAAGAGCGCGAGCGCGCGCGCAACTTGGTGTGGGGCAACTGTGACGCAACCATCACGTGATCGGATCGTGCGCCGCTGCTTCGCTGGCGCTCAACGGCAGCGGGACTCTGCAGTGTGTGATCACGTTTTATCATGAGACGACGGTGACGACGAAGACGACGAAGAAGGTGCACCGATGTCTATTTTGTCGTCGGGTCAGTGGGGGTGAGAAACTGGCTTGGCTATGCATTTATCCCCGAGCGGGGCAGTCAGTCTTTTTCTCTCTCCTATTGGCTCGAGGAGAAACTCATCGCAAAAGGAAGTCTGCCCGTGACCAACGAGCTCTCTAGGAATTAGGAAAAGTCCCGACGAGCGCAGACTCAGCAGTGAAAATCGTGTTCCCTCAGGCCGCACGAAAAGCATTTTTCGATGTTTATGTCGAGGCTTTGGGTTCACGGGAGACACTGCGGCGAGTTTTCTGTCTATCTACAGAAGCGACTTTTCCCGACGCAAACACGCGCCTCTCACTCCACGCATTATTCTTTTTTTAAATTTAGCTCCACGTTTACTCAATAATTGGTTGATCGATCTGGCTTTTTATACGCATAAAAATTGCAGAATATACACAGCGATTAACGCGAAGAAAACCTCGACTCGACCAAGATAAGGGTGGTACGCCTTCGCGTAAATTATCGTTAGATTTGTAATGTAACTATATTTTAAAATGATGCATACGCATATGGAGGCATATGAAGTTCGTTAACGAGCGACTGCCAAAAGACACAGACTCAGGCCTCGATCTCAAGGGGGAGAAGTTCATCTGGCAATAAGAGAAGAGGAGGCTCTCAGCGACGACGGAAGACGAAGTAGTGCGGAGCAGCACACGTAAGGCAAAAATCGTCGTCTCGCCCGCTTCGAAAAATGTCGAAATGTCGAAACGTCGAAATGACGACGACGACGACGGCGGCGGCGGCGGCGGCAGCGCGAGCCTCGTAACGCGAGCATCGAATTAAAAAATGTAGGTTAATTCTAGAGTAGTCGAGCGCGCGCACAATACCAACGTCGCCTTTCGTTCAATGCCGCTGATTGTCGCACCGACCGGAGGAGGAAACCCTATCGAACGAAACAGGGGGACACGACGCGCGCAGCCGTTCACCGCCCGCTCGCTTACACTTTCTAAATCCGCTTACTTTCGTAACGTTATCGAGAGATCGCGGCACCTAGGGAGTAGTCGCATTAATAATCCTACTTGGCTCTGTCAGTTATTTATTGCATTGCGATGGAGAATCGCGGCCGGCAAGTCCGAGATGGTCTTCGGAAGGCGGTGGTCACCCAGATGCCCTCGTCGAGTCCGTCGAAGGAGCGCGACGGTCACGATGTCGACGCGCTGTAGAAAAGCGACCAATGTAAATAATTCGCGTTAATCGTAAAAGTCGCCGTTGCCTTGGATTCGTAGCGAACGAACGGTTCGTCGTTACACCCGGAGCGGCGCTTTCGGTGTATTAGAGCACCAGCCGCGTGAATCGGTAACGGCTGTTACCTCGCGATCGCTCGAAACTTTTGGAAAGCAGGTGCGCTTTATTGACGCAAAGACCCTAGTTTCGCTCGAATATTACGCACTACGCTTTCGATGAAAACGTATCTAGGTTATAACTAACATCGTTGCGACACAGAACCGAGCGGGCGAACCGCTTTAGTTTCTTTCCGAGCTTAGTGTGTGTTGTGTGTGTGTGCGCGCGCGCGACACATTTTTTCGCTTCGAGCCTACTTTGCTCAATTTAGATAATAAAGAGACCTACATTCCAATGTAAATCTCTGGGCTCGCGCATTTGCCCGTAAGCTCGCGCGTTGTACGTGATTCTAGCGTGAAATTAATTGAAAACAATTGCATGGTATATTTTGTTTGCGTTCGTTCGAGTCGACCTATTAGTTATCGATAACCAACGATCGCATGGCAAGTACGCAGAAACGGTCCATTTGATCTTTATAATTCTACACGCTTGACTACTCAGCGCTCGGTGTTCGCTCTTTTTGTCTTTCAATCATTTCTCGCAAATACCTTATTTAACGTGGGTCTCGTTAACTCTGTCCAATATTCTCATTTTACAGTCGGACGATAAAGTTCTCGACGAGTAATACCAAATGTGAATTTGCTCTGGAAAATGTAAATTCCATTGGTCGAGTTCATCCGAGTCTCGGTAGGTTTCCGTCATTCCGTTGTAACCGTAAGGAGAAAAAGAAGATGAAGCATTTTTTAACTTGTCGATATTTCGCATGTTTCTAACCGCATAATCTGGAGTTGTCTCGTTGTGGAACACGATTAGAAAGTTCGATTAGTATGGTATAATTTCGAATTGTCGTTAGAAATCGAAACTGTTTTTTTTTTTTTCTCTCTTCATTTTATTATTAATAGATAATTTCGTAAGATTGATAAATAATGCAAAAATAACGATAAAGATGTTGTTTTTTGGTGTGTGGGAATTTTGTTCGCTTTCGATTAAATAATACTCGTTTACACGTACGATTCAATGCCATAATTGCGTCACGAGAATTGACGAGCGCAGTATCGAGTTCGTCGTAAGCTCATCAATGCTTTTCGCACTGCCGAAAGCACGCAAAGAAGCTCGCAAAGAAGCTCGCAAAGAAGCTCGCAAAGAGGCTCGCAGAGGTAAAAAGAACTCAAAGCCATAAAAACCAAGACGTGCGCGCGCATTTTTCCGATAGGCGACATGTCGAACGCGAAGTTACGGGGCGCATTGCAGCATAACCGAAAGAAATACAATATACGCGTACACCACATGCATTGCGTGAGTAAACCTCGACGCGATGTTAATTTATGTAAAAGACGATACGCACTTAGACACATATTTTTCACGTGCTATCCTAGTTTTCCATTGTTCGGGTAAGTTTACATGTACACTTATTTCTCTCTCTCGCTCTCACTACGAACAATTTAGCGAAAGCTGCGGTAAATAACAAGAAAAGGCGTGTGCACGTAGGTACACAAGAGAAGAAAGAGAGAGTCGTTTATTTTTCCTTGTGCATTCGCTCTCCCAGTTCGGAATAATCAAGCTTCTCCGCTACTCTCTCTCTCTCTCTCCCTCCCACCCTACGTAGCTCAAACGATGCTGTAATGTGTATATATGCACTTATCGTGGAAGAGCAAAATTGTCAGTATGAAGAAACTTACGTCCACGCAAAGAAATGAGATGTTCCTTTCTATATGAGAGAAATCTCGTAGATGCGGTGCAACGATACATATTGCATGCTGACATTTTTATTATTATTAACGTCGCAAATTTTGCTTTTCACCATCTTTATTATAATCTTTATATTTTTTCAATAAAAGTTTTTGTAATAAATACGTTAGTTTTAGTCCCTTTCAATTATCATTAGAACTTCGAAAAATAGTTACGTATGAATTGTAGGAGCATTTTAAAATAACGTAAAAAAAAACTTTAAAGAAACGAGTCTGTTTATTATACTTTATAGATATTCAAAATATGTACGTACTAAACGATGTTTTCTAATATAAATGTTACAGGTGTTCAAATAAAAACTTGAAACATATGTTTCGACACTTCGCGTATACATTCATTTCCATGACTGTTTAACATCAGATTATTGGCCATTTCTTAATATATATATATATATATATATATATATATATATATATATATATATATAATTTAAAATTGCGAAAATATAGATTAATAATAAATAAGAGTCATTCAATTGGAATAACTGTAATTTGAATAAACTTGAAAAAAACAAATCGAATTACGCGATGATAATTTATCTTCTACTGTTTTGGGGAATATTTAATAAATTTTATATTCATAGATTTAATTGTAGTTAAATTTACCTTAAAAGAAAACGTGTTTAAAAAGATTGAATTTGAACGAATATTCTACATTTTATAGGCAATCGCGTTTGTATTACGTTATATTATAAGGCGAATATGTATGCACGTAGTATTCCTATCATTTTCCATTGACTGAATGTCCTTGTACTTCATGAAATGCTAGAAAATTTCTTTAGAAGTAATTTTTACCCGAGAAATAGATTTTAAACAAAGTTTCTATGTGTGCACACACTGTACACAAGAATTCATCTAATAAATGATACGCATGCCTACCCTAAGCGCACATTCGTTCCAAAACTCGTACACTGTTCGCTCTTTATCTCGCAAGATTTGCACACGTCCACGTTTAAAGAAAACCATTCACAATTCTTCGAGGTTTCTTCTTTAATCCTGCTTTTCTACGTCCCACCCAAAGGTATAAGGTTAAACTCCGCGAACTAAAGCACTTTGAATTCTGAAATGTGAAAATTTATCATTTTTAGCACTTTATTGTGGTTTATGAGCTGAAATCGATAGCAAGACGATTGATTGACGATTGACGCACTTGACGATAAATTTAGCTAGAAGTTATATTCCAGTGTTTAGAGCTTAAAGGTACTTCGTGTAGGTAGTATGAAATAGAGGACAGAGTAATTAAACTCTCCCTTTCTCTCGCTATCTTTCAACGAATTCTCTCAATCGTTAAAAATAAGCGAAAAGATGGTATTGATACATTTCGTACGACTATCCTTGGTTTTCAATTTCATTTTCTCCGCTCTTGTATCCATGAAAAACTAATGCACTTTCAATTGCTTTGCCCCCTCTCCGATTTTCAATTTCAGCTTTCTGCGCAAATATTGTACATGCTATTTTTATCGAGTGTTTGATCCGAGTCGCTTCAATAGTGCGTACGAGTACGAGATATTCATGCATCGCACGCGTACGCAGGAAGGTTTGAAAATGGGAGTCAGCGAACACTCGTCCGCCATTTTGTCGAGGACAAACTTAGCGCGAAACATTTTGCAGCAGTACGCACGTCGGGGCCATCTTTTTACATCTTGGTCACGTAACGCGACCAAGTATTACCGACATGATCTCGCAATGGCAACGGGATCTTGTGCCACGAATTTCAAATTCTCGCTGCACAAGTCCTTTTTTCATTCTCGGTCCTTTGTTCAGATACAGGAGATAAAAGAATTTAATGCGCGAAGGCCTCGATGCCTGTTTTTCATTTAATGTCTAACGATTGACGAGATTCCCAAAGTACGATTCGTTGACTGGCGACTGTACGGTAAACGAATGTTGGATAGAAAAAATATTTCGGAATTGAATTTGAGATGTGACAGACCGTCGATGACATCCGCCAGACGCAAGCGTAGATAGCTTAAGATGTTACGTATTCAGATGGATGGAAAAAGCTCAAGTAGAGCTTTTGCGCAAGGACAATCCGTTAAATGGAAAATCATAATATCCGTAAGGTAGCGCCTAGAGAGCCTAATTGCATACTTTGTCAAGCGCTTACAACTCTCGAAAACCAGTGAACCAATGAATCTGTAAAATGACGACCATTTCGTTAGCGCCTTTTTTTTAAACGTGACAATATACACTTTATAACGCAAATTCCAGAAATTCAAAAAATATAGGTAAAACCGAGCATTCGCGTTACGACTTGTACATCTTTTGAAAATCCCCTTGCCACCCATGACAACGATAACCTTCTGCAAGGCTATATACCTCGGAGTCCGTCGAGAATTGAGAAACGCCGGTTGGCCTTCATCCGATATGCATCCACAGCTGATTTGAATACAAATTTCCGCGTCCGTACGTATGCATTTTTCTCACGCTTTAACATCGCCTGGACGATCGCGAGATTCATGCAAATTCGAACGGCATTCTTGAATGACATTCGCCGTATTTTCAAAACGATTGCACCTACTTACGAGTTATCTTTTATTTATCTGTTTTTATCGCGTACGTATGTTTCGTAATAGTATAGTACTCGAAGGGAAAGAAGAGTAATTCATTTAATTTCACTTAAGCCCGCGATGTTTTGTGGTGCGATCGGAAGTGATTAGAGGGCTTTCGCGCTCGACGGAGGAAATCCACGAATTTTTCCTCCCATAATTCGTAAGCAATGACGCAATTGCTGTTCAATCAGCCGCGTTTCTCTGTTTTACGGATATGCCAACAGGATCCCGACAACAGCAACCGAGTTACGCCAATTTTCGCGCGATTCAGCGCTCCTTTATTTCCATGAAATATTTCCAATTCAGTGGATTGCTCTAGTGACTCGTAGGCGATAAAAGATATTTTCAAAAACGACCCGCCAAATTCGCTGTTGCCATATAAGTATTGTCCACCTACTACGCGATTCTTACGATCAGTCGCACTCTCGTATCAAGAGTTACGCTACTTCGCTCGGTGACTGTCGTCGCTCCATTGCACACGGCGAACATTATGAGCAGGAACAGAACGTCGTATACCGTAAATACACTGCCGTGCAAACAAGAAAATGAGAGTAAATTGAAATTAATCTCATCCTGAGAATTATAAACGATAGCGGTGTGTGGCTAAAGCCCCTTGCGAGTGTTGCTCGATGCAGCAGCACTGCCTAAGAATTTTGTTTTCCACTTAACACGAAACGTATTTTTACGATGATTACACAATAAATAAGTCTTCGGCAAGAGCGACGATAATTGCCACAAGCGAGCGAGACGCGACTCCCCGTACGCGTCGAGGCAAAGCCGCGGTCGTCCGGGGCCGAGCGATGCCTAATCAAAGTGTAAATGGAAAATCTGCCGATCTGTCGACTACGATAAAACAGCCGATAACGTACGGCGGAACAAGTGTGCGCGGCTTCTTAAAAAAAAAAACTTGCACCGGCATTTCGCCCAAGTCCGAGCGATACGAAGAAATATTGGCTCCTTATCCTTACCTACACTGCACTTCCATCGGTAATAAAATAATGCTCGATGTTTTGCATAAGAAGTCGTGTGCCCGAGCGCAGTGCCAATGTTACATAATTCAGCTTCGTAGACGCTCTTTCGCGAAATCTGACCGTAGCGCTGATAATGTAATCGTTGCGATGAAAAAAATGTACATCGGAATATGATACTTTGAAAAAAATTAAATACTTTTCTGTCCAGAAATACCATTGTGTAATATTTAAAATGCCATTTTTTAAATTTTATCGAGCACGGCGCGAGATAAAATGCGATATCTGCATTCTTAATGTTTCAAGTAGTCGTAATAAATTTGAAGTCTTGTTTGTGGCAACATTATGTAACACATTATGATCTTAAGAGCTTAGTAGTTTCCATTATCCGAGAGACTCCATTAGTTTATAAAACAGTCACCGTTACATAGAAAACTTGTGGTAAATCCGAAGCGAAAGTTTCGTTGCGATCTTTCAAGTTTCTACCTGACGAATCCCTGATTCTTGAGAAACTGAGACACTAAGAAAGGAGGAGCGTATGATTGTAACGCGCATCGTTCACACGGACGTACAATTCTACTATAGACGATCGCTCATTCTCTCGCTTCGCTTATCGCTTATCGTAAGGTGATAAGAGGTCTTGCGATTTACATTTTTATGAACCTTCTAGCACTCGTAATCCCGCATGATGAATTTTTACCACCCGGTATATATACCTACCTTACGCCGAAGCCTTTCGAAGCTCGCGATCATTTGACACGAGCAGGCGAGGATTTTTCTTCGTTGTATTTATCTTGAAAACTACCATTTACAGAATGTGTGGCTCGTTGGGAGTTATCTTTGGAATGTACGCCTAGAGTTTAAACACCTTCCACATTCGCTGATAATCAGCGAATCGCATTGGGATTCGTTATTCGTTGTTCATTTTGGCATAATTAAATTACGCATCCTGAGGACTTCCGTATTTCCTGTTGTGCGTTTACGTTGAACACGCGTTGGGTGTCTCTGCGCGATCTTCCTGGGAATAAAATAATTTTTTACGGTGGTATTTTATAGAGCATATTTATTGACGATACATTTCGTTCGGTACACGTGAAATGGACGACAATGCAACGTGCTGTACAAGTTCCAAATTGACATTTGAACAAATGGAAACAGCGCACGTCTGTCATATTTGTAGGACTGTCGTGATTAAATTACTCTTGTCGATGCATCTCTCTTTTCTCTAATGACCGCTTCGCTGACATTTTTACAGATTTGACATTTAATATTAACTCGGTAAAGTGTTTGTAATCGTACAACGTAACTTGATATCTAGCCGCATTATTCACCGATTACAGATACATTACCGCAGAGTAATATCTAACAATGAAGTTCAAACAAGTTCCTTTGTTTTGTGCGTACTTTTAAGTGTAAAGTATCTATTATCACGAAGGAAAATTGTAACGGAAATTAGTATTACTTGCAACTGCAGTTCTGCATTTATAATGTTGGATTTAAATACTCGTGCAGGTGAACCGTTCGTAAAATTCCAATCAGAAGGACAAAGATGAGATCATTATTTTATTTCAGCTAATTATTCAGAAGTTAAGATCATGGCATCAACGTTGTTGTTGGGCATCAGTCAATCAATGGCTTAGTCGACGAAAACAATTTTTTTCATTCATTACAGAAATTGATTAATAGAACTTTTTCATTGAAAATACAGAAAATCTAAACGAGTTTTTTAATAATAGTTTCGATATTATTCTTATAATTATTCATAAAACTAACGGTTAGATATTTTATTTATTTCGTACTCACTTGATTTTTATGCTTGAATTTCATTCAATCGGTTTTCATTTTCATTTTCACATTGAATGTTCATTCTAAATTGAAAATGCAAATGAGGAAAAAGCATTAGTTTAGAAAATGTTTCGATTCACTCGTTAAAGCATTTATCATCCGTTATGCAGAGGAAAATAAGTATTAAATACAATGACTCTTGTACCCGTATAAAAAAAGTCATAAGGGTAAGAAAAAAAACTTTTTCATTTTTCCATTATCATAACAAGCAGCTCAGTAATTTAATTACGCTAGAATTACTTGTGCCCGCAAAAAGTACGTAATTCCTTTGAAGCTTAGTTTACCGCGCGATTGATAAAAATTCCAGATTAAAACAACAATTTGTTCAAGCTATCAATTGAATCTATTAAAAAGAAAGTTATTTAGCAAACAATTAAAGAGATAGCGCTGTACTTAAATAAATACTAGAGTGTTTGAAAAGCAATAGCGGCCTAGCAAAATTTAATGGTACACGGCCAAAAAGATTAACATAATTATTATCTTGCAGCAGAATAACAAGTAATCTACTTGTGAATTAAACAAGGCAACAATTTTCAAATGACTTGCAAATAAATTTTTTCTTACTTGTGCAGAGTCAATGATTCGTTTTAATAAACTAAACGCGCAGTGTTTTTATAGAATCTGTTAGTTACGAAGAGCAAGAGTTTCAAGGCACTAAAAATGGATAAAAATCGGTAAAAAAAAAAAAAAAAGCAATCCAAAGGATTTATTGTTTGCAGGCAATCTTTATAAATGTATGGCCGTCTAAACTATAAGAAACCGAACGGTGAGAGCTTCCGTTTGTACGTGAGAAACGTTACACGTGAATCCAAATTACCGAATCACGACTTTGCTAAATTAGCAATCGAGTTAAGTCTCCCTTGAAGCATTTTCTAGCGAGAAAATACACTGGAAATAATTCCATCGATCAATGCCTCCTGAAAACACAGCACCTGGAACCAAACTCACATTCGGGCTATCATCCTTGAAAGGATACGAGAACGCCAGCGCAGTGAAAAAGTACCGCCAGAGCTTTGATATTTGGACTTTCGAGAAAAAAGGCCGAAGCAACGGCTGCTGCGACCGAGACACGAGCTCTTCGTCGTGGTTGTCGTCACCGCTGCCACCACCGATTACACACGTCAATATGCACGTGCCCTCGCTGTATAACGAGGAATTTCCTCATTCTGCGCGATAACGACGTTTATTCGCCTCGTGGCTCTCTTGCAATATCTTTCTCTCCCTCCCTCCTTCTGCGAGATCTAATCGCAGTTCCTCTCGCGCGGCGAAAATGCGCTGCCAGAGGGAGCAGATGAAAAGGAAAAAAAAGGAAAAAAAAGAAAAAAAAAATACGTGGAGAGCTACCGGGGAAAAATGCTCACGTAAATATTACGACTTCCGGTCAGGGAATAAATTGTTTGCGGGCACGCGATAAGATATAAATGCGGTTGGCACGTTCCTTTATCAACGAAATCGGAGCCGCGCGTTTGTTAACGCTTCGAAACAATGTCGATTTAGCACGACTATTTAATGCTACGTATGCTTCTTCTCCCTATTCTTCCCCTCCACGCGTAAAAAATTCCCTATGAGAAGCATTTCACTTCGCTAATTACAGAAATTTTTTATTAGCTACGAGCTCCAGGGCTATCTTGCTTGTAACTGCAGAAGCGATTAGGATACATTTTTCAACGCGAATTCATTTTGTCGCGAAAGTGTCTCGCATTATCAAAAGTTGCTTTATAAGCTCGTAATTACCAGCGCTTAACGATTTAAAAATTGAACGGGCAATGTTTCGCTCCAATAAATAACAAGTGTTAGGATAACCTAAAAATAAAATTACGATTTGCAATCGAATGGATGTTTTTATCGTCGGATAAGCGAATTGAACTATTAGAAGGTGAGATTTTACTAAACTGAGTGAACACGAAAAGGAATAATATTTTTCACTGATTAATTGTTGATCGCGCTGAGTCATGTTATGACAAGACGACAAATCCTCCCGGCGATTGCTTATCAAGCATTGATATATCTGCTTCATTTTTCTTTCAAATTTTTACAGTTCTGAAAAAGAAGTCTTATCGCCTTTTTTAATAATGCACGGGCAGTGATCGAATGAATAATTTGCGCGAGAGATGAGTATTAATTGCTACATACGCAAAAGAAAACGAAGACCAGTTGGTTGCGGATCACTGCCAGATAAACGGTAAATAAAAACCGCGAACAATAACGTTCACTAATTTACTTCTATGGCAATTTTTGTCGTGCGTTTACGTTGCAATGTGTTTCCAGCGAGAAAAAAAAGGATAAAAATCCATTCGACGGAATTATAAATATGTGGAACGAAAACCTCCCAACTTGCCCAAAAGTATCTTTTATCGCGACAAAAACATTCTTAAAAGCATACTTTCATTTTCTTTCGGTGCAGGATATAGTGGGTAGCATTATTATTGGTAGACTGAAGCGAATGCGCCATTTGATCTTCAAGGTAGAAGGGGGTGGCTCCGTCCTAATACCACCTCCACCTCGAGCAAGTCTCCAATACACGAAAAGCCACAGAGAAGGCATAGAGAAGGCATTAATGCGGATGGAAACGCGGTTGTTTTACTCGGTGTTCGATGATCCTGTCGGTGGTAACTTAGCATATAGCCGCCAGCACGGCAAGCTGTTCGCCACAGGCAGGGAAAAAAGTTTGATGTATTACAGATAAAATGCGCGCCGACGCAAGTTGTTCGTGGACGAGCTTCGAGCGAACCAGTAGCAGTACAGCGAACAGCTGGATAATGCCAAGGAATATCTCCGTTACAGCCTAACTTATCTCCGGATCGTCGGGGCCAGGTACGAGCGTCAACTGAACAATCCGCTGTTTGTACGAAGCGAGAGCGGACTCGTTGACTCCTTGCCATTGCGTTCCGTTAAATGTACAACCCCGTTGCGATGCTTTCGACATTTCGCGTCTCCGATGCGTGGTGGAATGTCAAAAGGACGAATGTCAAAGACGCAAAGCGTCGTTCTTCGCGCGAATAGTAGAAACGCGCGAGCTTGCATCAAAGCGAACGGCGTTCGAGCGATTCCTTTTGGATTAGACTTAAAAGTTGATAATATGTAATCCAGGAAGAGCTTGCGTCAGCAGCGACCCCGAGGACGAAGACGAACCTAGCAAATAATCGCAACGTAATCGCCCCTTTCGATTACCCGTAAAAGCGGCTTAATCCTGGTTGTCGGACCTGTGAGCGCCTCGCATTAGACCGTCGAGGCCAAACACGAGTCTCGGGCGTATACGGCGAGAGGAGAGCGACCGCGATCGGACTTTGGATAAAAAAGCACTGTTCCTCAGCGGAGTCGCAGTGCGTCGCGCGACAACATCGAGCGAGCGAAGGCGAGAAAGAGTCGCGGGTCCGGCCTTCGTCGGCTTCCGGAGCGAGGAGATTCGGCGGGAGACGTTGGAGACATCGCGGAGGAAAATAAAGAGGACAATAATAACGCGAGACTGGTGTTTCGAGTAAGACTCGGTAAGACACGTTTGACGAACTTTGCGCCTCTCTTACTGCGATCGCTTACGAATCGAGAGAAAGACTCGTCGTTAGGCGTGATTGGATTTCAGTGAGGATTTGTTTCCATCGGCTTGCGCAACGATTTCATCCGCTTGGGGCTTTGATCGGTATCATTCTTACGCTTACCGTAAGAATGATAAATTGTTGGATCGAATTGCGGATAAATTGCGGATTCGACGCTCTATAAAAGGTGAAAGAAACGTTTACCGAGAGTTAGTCGATTCTTCGGAAGGTGCGCGATGAAAGTCTTTGAATACTCCGAGGTGGCCGAGGTAGAACAGGTTTCCTCGTTACTAATTAGTCTCGAGCAGCGAACAGCAAAATAGTTTGTCACTGCTATGCGAGTTTATGAACTTTTGCTCCTGATTGTTTCGCGGTAGTGAACAAACGGCAGCTTTTCTTCCCTCGCTTGTTAAAGAAAAATTAATGTTAGTTATTCGATAGCTTGCGCAGATTTAGTTGCAAAGAAATTGCCTATTAATTATAGAGTCATAGGTGCCGTCGAGTCATAATGAGTCATGTAGTTAAATCGTGTTTTTCAAACTGGAAAACCTTGGTGTCGGCGATGTCCGGTGATTCGATCGTTGTCTCTGTCGTTGTATAGCACTCGGTGATCGTATCGACGCGATTATTGCTCCAGCTCCTATGGTTTTCATTGTAACGTAGACTCTCGGCTTCGCGAACATTAGTAATGGAAAAATAGAAAAGTCGTTTGTAAATAATTTCATTGCGAGTCCCTTGTAATTTGTTGAGTAATTATTTCCTTGTTTCTCTTCGTCGAATCTGCGTTTTCTATTTTCTGTCTCTTACTAATTACTCCTCTGCAATTCCAGAGTTGACTTTTTATCGCTGATCGCGTAACATCCAGTTCACTGTATTTAGAGCTTCGAGCCATACACCATCTAATCGTTTCAATAATCATTCGTTAATTCTTTCATGTTAATCATTTGACTTGGATTATGTTTGTCGTTTGTATCTTTCGAAAGATGTCGATTGCAGCCCTTTAATATGATTCTCTTGTAAGTGAATTGAGAGGGACGTGAATTGGGAAAGAAAGCTGCCTCTTTCCGAAAGCAAATAATCACCGATAGTATTTTCGAGCGATAACGCGACGTACGTTTGTCCGTGATCTTATTATACAGCGCGTCATAATAAAGGCACGTCGACGCGTTGCATTTTTCTCTTAAGGTACAAGGCGACCAGCGAATAATTCAGAAACGAAAGCAAATTGAATCGAGGTTCGAACGTACTCTTCCACATTTTTCTGCGCTCTAGAGCTCGTAACGCACAAGCAGTGAGTTATCGATAGAAATATTAAAAGCCAATAAAAGACCTAATAGAAAAAATACGCAGTGACTGTTTCAGAGACTCGAGCAACCAAGCCTTTGAAATGCAATTAAATGGAAGCATCAACGACGACGAGGAGCAAGCGAGATGAATAGAGGCGACAGAAGGGGTAGATGAGGAACGGAGAGAGTAACGCAACGCAACATTATAAAGGAAAGGATAAATAAATCACCTGTAAAATGTCAAAGAGGGAAAAAGAAATGGAAAAAGAATTGGAGATGCTGAAAAGGAAGGAAAGAGAACGAGAGAAAGAGCGCGAGAGGGAATTGAACAGGCTTAGGCAGAAGCAAGTGGAAAGGGAGAGGGCGACGGAAAGGGAGGTGGAGAAGCTAAGGAAGAAGGAATTGCAGATGGAGTATGAAAAGAAGAAGGAGTTGGAGGACAAAAGATTGAGAGAGAGAGAAAAGGAAGAGGAGAAGCGCAAGGAGAAAGAGAAACGGAAAGAAATGGCGAAACGGAAGGAAGAGGAAAAACAGAAGGACAGGGAGAAGCAGAAGGAGATAGAGAAACAAAAGAAGTCGGAGAGGCAGAAAGAGAAGGAAAAACAAAAGGTGACGGAGAGAAAAGAAAGGGCGAAGAGGGAGCTGGAGAGAAAGAAGGAGGGAGAGAGGAAGGAAATAGAAAAAGAGAAAGCGAAAGAGCTCGAGAGGCAGAGGAGAGCGAAGGAGGAGGACTCTTTCTCTATATCAATTACCACTGTTGGAAAAACGAAAAAGGAAATGAAAAAGTGAGTTTTATGCGAAGCAGCGCGTATAATACGTGGTATGGGTTATTTATTAGCGATTAGCCTTGAGGGACTTAAATCGAAGAAGTGTATAGGAGCTGTTGAAATTCCAATGAAACGATGTCAGTGTGCGTGCATATGTGCCACGGCTATGCGAGAAAAGTACAGCGAAAGTCCCTAGGATAAAGCGATCGAGCTAATGTCGTATTATTTGGCGATTGAGAAATCTTGTCAATTGCTTTCCATTTGGACCACTCGAACGAATCGATGGTATCTTTACGTTATGTGAAAATTAAATTTGCAATTACAGAAAAAACCACGATCGAGTGAATTATGCGCGAGTTGCTTTCTATCTAATTATAAAAATTAATTTCACTCGAAGAATTATTTCATACGCGGTCGTTATAAATAATTTTAGAGGCATCGATTAATCGACGATCAGCTTATTTTGAAATATCGGTAAGTTGCGAGACGCGATTAAAACGCGCTTAACCGAGTATGCGCGTGCATGTTCGAGCTCGATGCGAACTTTCCAAGTCAATTTTAATGAAAAATTCCAACGTCGAAAGAAGTTTATAATAAAGACAATTAAATAAATGACTTGGTAACTGACAATGGTAAGGAGAAAAGAAGCGGAAGGAAGAAGAAAAACAGAAGCCCGAGCGGACAATTTCAAATTTCGATCGATTCTTCGAATAAAGAGCGTTCGATACGTTCGCGTTTATAGGTGTGACTGTGGGCGCCTAACACGAGCGAACGAAGAGGCTAAAACTATCGATACACGCTTCACGCGCTAAAAAGCAGTACACCTAACCTAGAATAATTTATTTTTGTACGCGACGTTCTGCCTCGGCGAGTGTTTGTACAGCCGAGGCGTTGCTTCTGTAAAATTTTATAACCAAATAAAGTACTCGCAAACACATCTCCTTTAGAACTCTGTTACTTGCGTTGAAAGTGCAGCCGCCGATTCTCCGTAAGAGCGGTAAATATGCGCGCGAGTGTGAAAGTACGCGGCGTACGGGGAATGCTTACGCGAAATGAATTCGAGGCACGACACTAATAGTCATCATCTCGAGGGTCTTCTTTGTGTGATAAGTAGCCGGAGCGGGCGCACCTACGGCAATGAGGTAGAAATTATTCAGTGGACTTTCGTCGGGGACGAGTCCTAGCCTCTCTCCAAGTCGACGAGGAAACCACTCGTTTCCTCTCCTCGAACGACCACGAGCGCGTATCGAGCATTGGGGATAACGCCGGGGTTTTGGGCGTACGCACTTTGTCTGAAACTATTGACGGCGGCGACGGCGACGGCGTGAGAGCGTTTCGCATGCTCGAGTCGGCATTTTTTTTTTTGTTTCGAGAGATGGACACAATTTTTCGTCTTTATTCCGGGGGACTTTGAGGTGAAGACCTAGACTTGTGCGTTTTTATGTGCGTCCAACGACTCGATATTTAACGTACGATACTTGTGTCTGTCGGTAGCCTTGGCGGGAAAACGCGAGCCGAATAAATTAGAAAGAAAATTTTTTACCTCGAAATTTAAAGACATCCGAGTGGAAGTTAGAACGCCGATCGGAATGTTAACGCGTTGAAAATTTTCGATTCGCCGCAACGTCGCGGATGTAAACGAAATTAACAACATTTACATCGTAGGATTGCGATCGATCGTGAAACTTTCTGACAGCTCGTGCGTTTTCGCACAGCGGGTATCGAGACAAGCTCGAGGACACTACCGCGAGAGGGAAACGCCAGGACGGAAATGGCGTTACGCGTCGCTCCTCGTTGAATAGCGCGAATAAGGAGTCGCTACTTGGGAATGGGAATGGCGAGGGATGGCCAACTCCTCGTGACCGTTACGCATGCGCGTTCCCAACACAGCGCCCTCGGCCCGAAAACAGCGCGGTATTACGTAATAACCCAATAACCCGCCAAGGATGGCGCGGAATTGTTGACCGCCGAGAACGACAGGCGCTTCCTTGGTTGCGCGTCCGCAGCAGTGGTGTGGCATTAATGCGAGTTCGCGCGGTCCTGCCCTCGAAAGAAATAGCGGGAGGAAGGGACGCCGTCGGAGAAGCTCCGCGGGCCGACACAACGTCGCTGTTGCTAGGAGATGCCTCTTCCTGGAAGGATTGAATTGTATGGTTTTCGCGGAATCGAGCCTCCGCAGGATTGAATTTTATGTTGCTGAAACGTTTATACGCTCGGGGATATCTACTTTTTCGGCGTGCAGCGCGAATCCTACCCACGAAGTGGGCGCTTTTTCAATTATAGTCGTTTCGAGTGTTATGTCATAACCGGTGGCCTTAAATTTTACGTCCCCAATGATGTGTCCGTAAACTTGCTTACGATAAAAACGAAAATAATACAATAATATATGTGGAATAGTTTACTTATTTTTCCACTTATTTTTCCGAAAAATGGACCGGACACGTTCCATCGATCCTTAACTGATTCCTTTTTTCTAATAAAGAAATGCAAACCTTAATTTACTTTAATGTCTCGCCCATTTCATTGGAAAATACTTATTTCTCCGAAATCACATTCGCTTAACGTCTCCTTTAGCTTCAGCGTGTCAATTTCGAGAATGTAAAAAGTATCTTTTGAAATGAACGTGCATCGTAAAATACGGAGATATCGATGATCCACTCGATATCAGGCGAATCCCGCCTTAAGTGCCTGTGTGCTTATTCTTTTCTTTTTTGTACGTTACGTTCACACGTAGTAAGAAAAATTTTACCGACACCTCGTTGGCGGCACTGCTTTTCTAATCGTACAATTGCGGAGAATTTTCCTTCTTACGATTGCTTTATTATTAAAAGTAATTAAAATAAAAGATAAAAGATCGTGAAAATGGTCGTTCTGCTGCGATTGGCAAGCCAGTCGATTCTCCGAGTTGCTTTTCAATATTAAAGCTCGTTAGAATCGTATTCTTCGATTGATCGGATCCTCGATTGAAATTCTTAATCGGCTATTAAATTAGATTAAATATTTTTGACAATTTACCTTGAATTAATGAAAAATACATTAGCCAATGTCAATGGTAAGCTTTTAACACAATGCATTGTTTTCGGTATCATTGTTTTCGGTGCGCTTCGGACTTGCTAGATCAATTACCACTTGCTAATTGATCTAATCCTCCTTTAATAAAACGACTCAATTACTGTAGGCTTTAATTGAAGAGCGTTTTGGAGTATTATTTTCGAGAGCGTCCACAATTACGTGCTTGCGCAGAGTTTTCGAGGCGGTGACTTCCTCAAACAACGCTGATTCAGTTCGCAATAATAGAAGACAAAAATGGTGGCGGTTAGGCTGATGGAGGGGAGAGACCGAGGAATGCAGACAACAGGTACTCGCGTAGCGCTAACTCTTAAACCTTGCATCGTCGTACTTTGCTGCAAATAAGCCTTCGTCGTGTGAAATATAATTTCGATTGCGCCTCGCGAAATATTCCCCCGCGTTTACGAGAATACTGACTTTATCTGTAATACTGTCTTCTCCCGGTTGCTGTTTTTACAATAATCAATTAAGAAACGGCAGTTTTTCGTTCATAAGTCTTATTTATTTTATTCGAATTCAAGTAAAAGAGTAAGCAAAGTTACAATACGTCATTGACGGTTCACACATACTCAAGTATTCGTACGTCTATATCGCATAAATGCTCCTCGTGTGCAGCATTTATTCGTTGAAATCTTTGAAGCTTTATTTGCAAGATCAAACGCAATGTTATTCATAATCATTCCCAGCGCGGGATTTCAGTATCAGCTTTATCTAAAGAATTTATAAATTCACGAATTTAATAGAAGTATAAAATTAAACTAAAATGGTGAGTAATGAAGAAGTACGCGCTTTCGAAATCTGAAAGGAAAATCGAAAAGTCGGAATATAACTGAATTTGTTGCGAACATTATTAATCATAGATTTATAAAGAGAGAAGATATCGTTCTGTCCATTTAGTCGGTCAAGAGTCTTAAGTTCAACAGCTGATTCGTTTGAATTTGTTCAAACGCTATCGCTCGACTATCTTTGATTGGTCGAACCCGGACCAGTGACAAGATGTCGTTGAGACCGATCGGGTGCGCTCGTAGTTTTCAGGTAAAATTGCACACGAGAGCATCGACGTCATCCTCGAACGGTCTCTAATCGTTTCATGCGACTTTGTAATAGAAAACGGTAACGAAGCGCTAAATCAGGGTCGAGAGTGAGAGTGCGACGAAAGAACGAAGGTAGTGGGGTTTCGCTCAGACAACGCATACACAGGAGCTGCGAGCATCGGAACGAGCAGCATTGGCAGCCCTAACTTTCACCCTTGTTCGGTCCAGATACTCAAGATGGCGTCTCACCGAGAGAGAGAGAGAGAGAGAGAGAGAGAGAGAGAGAGAGAGAGATTGACGTCCTAGAGCTACAATAACGGGGGTGTGTGCAGGCCACGCCCTCTCATCTCTCTCTCTCTCTCTCTATCTTCCTTACTATCCGTGTCTCTATAGGGTGCAATTTCTTTTTTCCCTGACTTCTGATTTTCGCTTTTTTATTCCTCTTTACGCTTCGGAGGAAAGTGCGCCATCACTGTCATCTGTGAAAAGTCCGTTATGGATATCTTTTAAAAGACCTTGTCTCGGATCCACAAATAATTATTCATTGGCCGGAAAATCTTTGCTTGCTTTTCAATTGCGTTAATAGAAGACTTACTAATTTTTAATATATTTTCCGAGTTTAATTACCATTGCATGAAATTTACGAATAATTACGAACGATAAGAGTATCAATATTACACGTTAAAGCTTCCGATATTTATTTGATAAAATACGCACTTTTACCACGAGTACGATACGTTTTTTAACGAAAAGAAGCGCTACTTATGACTGTAAGTTTTTGGGCTATAATATTAAACTTAAATATTAGCCAACTTTTGGAAAAACGAACTAAATGCGTCGACTCGAAAAGGTCGAACATTTCAAAATCTCGCGAGTGCCGATGTCCACGAAAAATCTCGGTTTTCTTTGTATGTCGCGGAAATTACACGACAGTACGCTTAAAAAACCCTGACGATCTTACGCGTGATTCGAACTTGCCTCGAGTCAATCTTAACGTCACACTGCACGTCAATTACAGAACCTTGGTACTTCGGTAATAAGCACGAGTTTGAGGTTAAGTGCGAGACCAGTAGCTACAACGCAAATTGAAAACAAAAGTAGGATATTGTCGAGACGCGGGTCTCCTTTCTGCTTGGCTCGGCGATTTTTTATCTACCATCGAGGAGCAGGTAACGCGTGCTAAAACGTAATAATAGCACATCCTAGCTGATAATACGGGCCTCGGCGTCGAGTCGTTGTCGTCGCGCGGGGGGCGGGGACGGGGACGGCGACGGCGACGGCGACGGGGACGGCGACGGGGACGGCGACGGGAGCGGGGGGATGAGGATGAGGAGGGGGCAACGAATTCTCGACTGGGACGCACGTGTCTGCGCGCTCTAATGTTAGAACGACGCTGCAGCGCGCGAGTCAAGGGCGCGTCAAGGACGAAGGGAGTCGAGTGCCAGGCTTCATCTTCCCCCCCCCCAGCACCACCGCCTCCGCCACCCCGCGTGCGACTTTTCACGGCACAATACTGTTTGCCCAAAAAAGTCATGGTCCTGACCGCAGACACTCGCGATTTTTTCTTTTACCGATACTCCCACCTGTCCCCGTTATCGCGAGACTCCAACAACGGCACATCTTTTATAAAATGTTTTTCATGAATGTTTCCCTACCGTCGGTAAGACATCTTTATGCATATTTGCATGCGCGGACGTTCTGATAATTGTTTCGGCTCGTAATGCTATTTTCTCCAGTCGCAATATTCCTCGATTATAACGCATTTTTAAAGATCACCTCTGAGAATATTTTGCACGGTAACCTCACTTTTTACTTTGAAAACTTGGAGATTCTTATTTTGAATAGACATCACGTAAAACTTAGTAACCCTGTTCGTGGTATAGACGAAGCAAAAATATTTAATTTCCAAAACCACACTTTTTACGGCTTATTAGAAGTGGTAAATTCATACACGCGTAACCATAAACGCAAGGATTTATTTATATAACAGTTATTAATTTTCAGACTATGTTGACGTACCGCTCAAAACGCGGAATCGCGTCGAAATACATTACTGGCAATGCGAACATGTTCAGGCTCCGCGTGTATGCAGAATTCAAGATAATACAAGTCGTACACTAACAATCTAATTAAACAATCTAACAAAATTTGAAAAATCTGTGTGCTTTTGCCAACGCGTCTTTCATACCTTTGTCCGAAAAAATGCAGATATTACGTAGAATCCCGAGGATGCAAATGATAAGGATTCTAATTAACTATCGCACCAGTAGCTCGGTTAAATTAAAAAAAAGTATCGATCAAGACAGGAAATCTAAATTAATGAACGTTGCCTGATTTATTTTAAGCGACAACTTAACGCATTTCGTACACTTATTAAACACGAGAAGCCATACCAGTATTCACTTCTTCTTTCTCTTTTACATATATAAATGATAAATTGTTGTTAGCATTGAAGTTTCGACGCTCGAGGCACGGATAATTACGTTCGACTGAAAGTTCCGAACGATCGAGCTCGCCGAGTTAATTCCGAGGTCGCACGATTTTTCCGCGCGAGTTTACACGTTAACGGTACACGTCCTGTGAATTTCCCGTCGCTTCGGATCACGAGCGCGTGCGGATAACGTAAGCCATTTTTCCGGGAAACGGGATGCACGAAGGGTCGCGTTTAGACGACTCCGCGTGGCCTGTAATTTGTCTTGCCCACAGCACCCCTTTTTTCAGGCCCCTGCACACGCCAGATAATTAAATGCTCCGTCCCTCTTTCGGCCAAGTTATTGCGTGTCGTGTGGGTCCTAGACCTTCGATTCCATGGGTTTCTACGCTCGTACCTACGAGTTGCCATTGAACGACTAGACGCGTCAATCCGTTTCGATAAATTTCACGAAGAGCTCATTATCTTCGCCTCTGTAATTATGACGTTGTTAAAGCCGTTACGACTTGTAGTTTTAGGCAGATTTCTCGTTGCTTTTCAACGAAGCAATGCAATATTTTTCACCAAGTGGAAACATCGCGCGAACTAATGACGAATTTTTAATTGCCTAGGTCGAGAACCGCATACTCCGACGTTATTTTCCTCCAGGATGCAGCTGGAAATGTACAGCGAAATGTTCCTCCTTATCATATGCCCATTATCGTTCGAATATACTTTTTGCTTATGTTTTAATATGCAATTCGATGTTTAATTCGTTTAGAGAGTCCTGTGTGAAAATTCATAAATGACGATGTACGATGTAATTCGTAAATCGAGTTTTCGATTCGGAACAACGATATTAATTTTTAATCTGCGATTCGGCGCTGCACGCATTTTTATAAATGGTCAATGTACTTTTACGAATACAATCTTATAATTGATAGAAGGTTGAAATGTGAATGCAATGTTATAATTGAAAATTTCGATAAACTTCTTGTAATATATAAAACTCGTGTAGAATTTTATGACTACATTTATATTTTCTCTTACAATTTTCTCATTCAAATTGGAATATAGAAAATCTCGTAGATGCGTCGCACGTACGTGCTACATTGTAAAAGCACCGTTAACTTTTTATTTCAGTAAAAACACCAAAAGTTTTAAAAAATATGTCTGTATAATATAGATCGTATTTCGATGATATATTTAGTCGATTGATTAAAAAAATTATTTAGATCAAATTATTTCACAACTATCTTTCGCTAGATTGCATTAAATACGTAAAGTTTTAAAAATATTATAGTCCATTTATCACTAGGCTTCCAAATAGAACGCACAAAGCACTAGGCAATTTAAATTATAAATATCTTCGCAAGTAAAATGTTTAATTGTAGAATAAACTAGTTGAAAATTTTAAATTTTAAATTTTAACTTTTTATTTCTGGAATCGAAGGATATGCAATTACTCGGAATAAATATACGTAATAAGTGTAAAAATTCAAATCAATTTTATGCCAGTTGTATTTAAATAATAACAAACCTAAGTTCCTAACGTCAAATTTTTATGTAATTGACTATGGTAAACAAGAGAAAAGTTATACATCTTGATGCGTGTTACAAGCAGACGAATTGAATGTTAGGACCACTATCATACTAATTAACAAATAACAATAACTTTAAGCGAAGTGTAATACACAAGTTCAGATTATTGTGTAGGTTTGATAGGAGTGTACGTTGTTAATTCACATCTGAGTTGCACGAGTTGCTTGCTGTAATAAAAATTGTAATTGTAATAAATATTATATACGTAACATTATCAAATAGTTCATTTATTATTATTTTACGCATTAAAAGAAAATTGTTGTATATTAACATCGTTGCATCAATAAAGCAATGATTAATATATAAATTCGGTATTTTAAAGTCATAAGTTAACGTTTAAATATAATTGATATAGACTATAAATTGAATTTCGTAAGCTAAAGACCATAAATTACTAGACGTGAATAATTACGATTATTTATAACCTCGCGTATCATATATTATGCAATTTTTATCTTTATCTACATAATTATCTTTTCGTTTTTCTTCTTCATTAACCTATCTATCAACGTCATCGATTCCAAAAAACAATACAAAAATATTTCTTTCACGAAATCGTACCAGAGTACTCGAAAGCTTTCGAGTGCTTCCATACGACGTTACATTCATATAAAATGTATTTTAAATATGCACATATGTATAAACAAGTTAAGTTAGTCAAGCTATAAATATCAACGAGTACTAGCTTCTTTAAGAATCCAGTTAGATTCTTATGTCGAGCAATCGCATGAAATATTCAAGAAATATTCAACCGCTGAAATTCATGGTACTCTTTCAAATATTAAGTTTCAGACGTATGACTCGTTTGTAGAATATGCACAACTCCTCTCCTCCGTACCACGAGCACATAAGTAAATTCGTAATGTGGATTTCGAACCAGAGAACGCAATAATGCCCGAGCACTGTATTCTGTCTAGTCAGAATGCACTTTGAAATCGTTACCTGCATACGCACTTGCGTTAAGGTGAAAATGGAAGCTTGAGTCACTTGGATTCGGAACATAGACTAAATATTGAAATTTTAAATTGATATTCATTGAGCAGTAAATTATCGTACCACCCGATGAGAGAGTAAATACGACAATTGAGTACGATAAATACAATGCGTTATGTATTGTGTATCGACGATTGGCGTTCGTAGCGTAGTACCTACGGCGTATGGATTAAACGGACAAATATCCCAACTCTGATATCCGGGAAACAAGTGCAATTCCCGAGAATATTAAATATTATATATTATCCAAATGAACTCGTCGAGAGTTCATTTGGATAAGAACCCCCCCCCCCCCACCACTCCCCACCCCCCAACCATAGAAAGTAGCAAATGCGAGTTTGCTACTACTAAACGCGAGTTGGCGACATTCGCAGCACTGAACCTCCCGATGTCGACGTCGACGAAACTACCACCCCCAAGCATGTCCAAGCGTCGGTCCCACTCGTCATGGCGCTGGTGGACGCGCAACAAAACTCTCGTCCGTTTTCGAGCGACTCTTGCGAAAAACTACACCGAGCCACCAAAGTCCCGGGACACGTGCGCCCGTGTCCTTGTACAGCATCGCACGAGATAGAGACGGTGGAAGAGAGCAGTGGCGAGGAAACTATAATGACGTGGTCCAGGGGACAACAGCGGACAACAGCGGCGGCAGCCCGGAATCACTGGAGGGGGAATCGGGCCTGAGGGGTTATTGGGTGGAGCATCTCCCTGTTTCGGGTCTCGACCCCTCCTCCATCTAATGCCCAAGAGGAGGGGAGGCGTTTCCGGCTCACGTGCTCCCAGGTTCGCTAAGTTACACCCGCGGGTGCTAACACCGGTTCGCCTTGGATCCCTCGGCCGAGCCGTTCTTCGAGCAACATTACGTAAGCCCTTCTTGGTCCCGCGTTCACGAAAAAGCTTAATGTGGATGGGCTTTTAGTGCCCTAGAGTTAGAGTACCCGTGTGGACTAGTACGGGCTAAACCACGCAGCCACGGGCGAAGAAAGAAGCGAACGTTTTCAAAAGCTGTATCGTAGACGCTGTATCGTACGAAGAATATTTGGTAATGAAGCGAGAGGAATTTCTGAAATGAATTTGGAAACTGTGTCGAAGCATCGAGCGCGATAATTATATCTCCGTTCCTACTTGGAATTTAGTTGAACTCGATTTCAGACGGGTTTTAGAGAGTCGGAGCATCCATGAACTACAGGTTTTTATCGACGCGAACGAGTGCTTTTGGACGTTGAGATTTTTAATGCCAACGAAAAACTAAGAAAACTATTGGCCTTTCATTCGAGTCACACGCTTTTAATCTAGTTTGTTTTTGCGTTCGCGGTAGTACAGTATCAATGGGACACGTGTTCCTCTTGTACGTATTTGCCCGAAGTGAAAATTTTAAATATTTCATTTGCCTGTAAAGTGATAACGATTACAAGGATTCGAATGAATACTTAGGACTAAATGCATTTTATTTTATAATGCGGTCTTGAATCGGTATTTATCGGAATTTCACCATTATTTTCGATTGTTATTATAAAATATATCCGTGTGCCAAATAAATTCTCTCGACGAAGTCGATAATATTAAGAATTTTAAACATTACGATTCATTAAAGCTTCATCGATGTAACGTAATTATTTTTTTATACGATACTCGCTATGTATTTCATTAAACCGGTAGTCCGTGAAATTTATTTATTCTCATCGATAGAACCAAGACTCAAAATTACGAATTGATTTTACTAATGATATGTGTATGAAATTAAAAGAAATTTAGTGCGCTACGTAATAATTTACGAATCGTTGAAACGTGCAGTAACGGAATATTATATATTAAACGTGCGATATGTAATAATTGATGGATCGATATGAACACCTAAAAAAGTGTATTTTCATTTCAAGCAATATACGTGCTTTGACATTTACTTGAAAAGGCACATTTTTTTCGCATAAACTTGAATTATTTTTTGAAATATTTCCTAATTGTAAAGTTGTCGATAATTTCACGATGAGTTATTATAATTTGATACTGCGCAATACTATTTAGTTCGTAAACCGCAAATATTGGCCGAGGAATTACTTTTGTTATCTTTTCCTTGTATTTACATATTCCTTGTTTTTACATATATACACACGCGTAATTACCATTATTCGATTAAAAATTGTGTAAAGTTAAGTAAATATTGAACGTAGTACGTCTATCACGGGGAGAATGAAATAAATAAAAGTGCTTAGTACAGGGGCTGTTTGATCATAATGTTCCTCGATGGAAAAAGTCAGTCGATTTGTTACTGAAAATCGAAAGTAGTGGGATAATGAAATTTAATAGAATTGCCCGTGGGCGAATTGACGCAAATAAAGCCTGTATGCGAGGCATTACGCGTGCAATATGTATAGGCGTCGACTGCATCGAATACATCCAAGAAATAACGACTGCAAAAATTAGAGAACGAGGCGGCATAATTGAATTCAAATAACAACTTTGAAGCTTTGCTTACGACGCACTAGTTTAATACAAGAGGAGATTGCTATCGTCGCAAATAAATCGAGATGTACGAGGGTTTCGGGTTGTCGTTTGTTTGTCAAGATACGTCGTTTTGATTCGTCCGAATGCTTGAAAAAGGCTTAAATTTCTTTACGTTTCCTTCCAAATTTCAAGGCCTCCTTCCAAATTAATGATTTCGACATTTTAAACAATATTTGTCGACGAATAGTAAGAATCCGAACATTATTATCCAATGCAACGAGGCGCAGGCGTTTAATTTTAATACAAAGTAAGATTAAAAAATGTAATAATAATTATAGAGGCAGATTGATTCGAAATACAAAAAAAGGTAAATATACTCAGCGCTTCATAAAAGATGCAAATGAATGTTGATGGATCGGTCGATGGTAACTGTGTTAACACACGGACAGAGAATGCGCTTGAAGGACGAGTTTTAAAAAGGGAAATCCAACACGAATCCCTCGCGAGGACTCGAACGCATTCTCGCGGTACACGAATAGTATCCAAGCGAGCAGCTCACCTTCTACCTTCTATCTTCTACCTTCTACCGATTCGGAACCGACCCGAGCGCCAAATCCTTTCTTCCAACCTTTCCTATTATTCTCTCCCTCTGCATCGCCCTCGCCATCGCACCTCGTCACATCGCATCTCTCTCTCTCTCTCTCTCTCTCTCTCTCTCTCTCTCCGACACGTATCCATCTAAGCATCGCGCCCACGTGCAAACGAGATGACGGCTTCGTGTCCCGTAACGCCGCACGCACACGTACGCGCATATAATAAAGCATGCGTCAGTCAAGGGTCCTACGTGTAATAACGGCTCGGCAACGTCTGCCTCTCTGGCTCTGCGTGCGTGTGCGTGCCTCTGAAAACGCGTAACACCGAACGACGAACCGTAACAGCACGACCTAGCAACTACAGATATCATTTCCTCGTTGCCTGCCTGCCGTCTTGGCGATTTCTTCTGGAAGACGAATGCCACGCTCTAATATCCGAACTATTTTCGCACGACAGCGCGGCAACGTAATACCTTCGGAGACAAGAATTAAGGATTTAGCGCTATTCGACAATTTACCCTCGTTCATACGCGCCCGCACTCTCGACCAAAATAAAGCGTTAAAGCGTATATTTTATCAAAGATTCATCCGAGTCCCGTAACACTCGTTCCGTGGACAGACCCGATGATTACTGCCAATTTCTTTGAAATCGTAATCGTGGACTTTTTTTTAATGAATTGTCTCGCTGGTTTGCGGTAAATCTTCAAGTGCGAAAACACCAGTTTTAACGCCCAAACCAAGGGGATTTGGGACTTGGCGTGGATGAGGCCATTAACGGCGAAAGAGCCTCGAACCCAGAATGTCGGCTGACTTAATTAAAAACCCACATAATGCGCGTATGCGAGTGCGGGATTCTCGCGTGATAATAAGATTCGGGTGAAAACTGGACTACTGAAGTGAGCGCGCACGCGCGTTACCAAACTCCCGCAGATATCCATCTATACGCCGTTTCCTACGATTACACCTATTTCCTCGAACGAATTTTATTCTTCTCGATGACGAAACCCTCCGGTCCTGCTCGCGTCCCGTTCGCGTCCCGTTCGCGTCCCGTTCGCGTCCTGCTCGCCTACGTACCTCAAGCCCTGTCCGCAAAGGCAAGTGTCGCGCGAAAATGAGTCTGACGAGTTCGCCTCCGAACTCGTGTGGACGCTCGTTACTAGTTGTCATTATAAATGATCCCTGTTGGGAGAAGGGGTCAGTCAAGCCGATTGGAAGTCGAGAACCCGAGCCAAAGGACGCTGGCGTTAAAAGACCCGAAACGCACTCGACATGGGATGTTCCGTATGTGCGGCCAAGTATAGGCGAAGCCCGGCTGGCGCACCATCGCCGAAATACACGAGCCCCGCGCAAGAAGAAGCCACGGGATGACTCAGAAAAGATTTCGGGATCACGCTGCTGCTGCTGCTGCTGGTAGTCGCCATGGCAACAGCTCTAACGCGGCGCCCGATGCAACGGCATTAAGGTATGTGCCACACACGTGCGCACCTTTCCCTCGTTTTTGGCTGCGCTCGCAAGCCTGACTATGCTCTGCTCCAGGTTCCTTTTGCCTCCTTTTGCCTCCTTTTGCTTCCTTTTGCGGCTGAAGGACCGATGCCTGGATTCCTCCCTCTTCCTTCCTCTTTTCGCCCTTTTTATACCCGATTTTCCTCCCACCCGCTACACGCGGTCCCCGAAATAACCGACTCCTGTTATTCTCGTTACGTTGACGCGCCTCGCGATATTTGACCGCGAGCATCCGAGAAATTAAAAAACCTCTTCTAAATTGCACCTCTCCATTTTTTTACTCGAGATTCGTTTACGTTGGCCGTTCGTGAAGCCCCCATCAATCACACCTGGCTTATTATTTCAATTTGTTTACTCGAGCCGCGTCAACGTTTCAGCCATCGCGTGCAAATCCCACTTCGCGGGTGCCTATTAAGATCCGTGTTTTCGAATTAATTACCATAAGTTAATCGTTAACATGATTAATGTTTAGTTTTATCGCTCTTTTCTCGTATTTATGGTGTCTGCCGACGACTCATAATTCTCGTATTTTTGGACACTTTATTGGTATTGCGATTGTTGTATTTATCGTAAATTCGAGTAATTATTCGGTTTTATTTGACGTTGCTGCTCTGCTTTTCATAAGACGCGCAAATTTCGTAAATTTGATCATCGTGTTTATCTTATCACGCGTGCTTACCTTCGTAAAATATGCAATCTATTGACGTACATTCCCTTTTGTTCCTCGGAAATGTTACTTTCTATTTTAACGCGCGTCGCCTTCTTTCGCAGCTTAGCGAGGAAAAAGAAATATTTTATTTGGAGTCTTTGGACGTTGTTTCGCGTGTGAATATCCGACAAAAACGTCTTACACTTTTTGACTGTATCTTCTTCATTTTTCAGTTCTATACTGATTTTCAATATTTTTATATCTAATTTGGAAGATTTTATAAATTCACTGCTCGATGCATCGCGTTATCTTTTGGATATAATATATTACTCCGAGTTAGATTTACGGGCGCTTAGAGAAAATGATGTTCTAATCTTCCCGTAATCCTGACGCGTTTAAAGGCCTTAATTATATTAAGTGTCGGTAAATCTTTGCAAAATTATCTGTCACGATTCAACGGTGTGATCGTAGCATGATCAGTCAGTTTTCTTATTACCACGCCTTCTTTGCACACATTGTTCTCTTAAGTTTTTTTTTTTTTTTTCTGTTAATAATTGATGTTATGTTATCGAAATTTAAAATTAATAGCGGTTCGCTAATACTCGCAGAATTTGCTATAATTAAAGCGATACGACGAAAGTTGTTTCGGTTTTTTTGAAATCGCGAAGAAGCAGTTGCGTTGATTTCAATCAAGCATCCAAAACAAAATTTTTTTGTTTTTATATACTACTGACGGAAAAAGCAAATTGCGTATAAAGCGCTAAAGAGGATAGATTTTTTTTTTATTTAATAGATGATAACAAACGTAGTAATACAAACATGCACAATTTCAATTAATTGACAAAATACTGCGTAAATTATTTTAATAAACACAATGAAATTTGAATTTTTACGAAAGATTCGTTTCTTATTATTAGATTCTTGATGTAATCGCGTTTTTAGAATTAACGGACGATTTACCAATACGTTTTCTGTATTGGTCTCGATGGAAAGAAAGTTGGCTAATAATAGAAATGTTTCTCTCATTATTGACACCGAGTCTTCTATTCATAATAGCGTTTTCAAAAAGTTTTAAAAAAGCGGTAAAAGTAATTAATAAGTCATCGCACGCGTTTAATAAATAATAATGCCTGTGTAAATTCCTTCAATGATTTGGACGAAATGTACAATAAATTGGCCTTTTATAGAGTAAAATCATGTATTTTGCGTGCATACCCGTTATTGTGTAACATTACGCTTACGAGTAATTTATTCGAGCTTTTGAATTATTAACGTCACGAAAGAAGCCGATAAATAATCTAACTCTTGTTATTTACTGCATTTCAAAATTATAAAAATTATATTATATCTTGAAATCAGTAGTGGTGAAAACTTGAAAAAATATCTATTAATTAAAGCGAGTACACTGTTAAAGTTTTCTTTTAATCATTACATAACCATAAAAAATAGCGCTTGCGTTAAATGAATGAAAGTACTTATCCAATCGATAAATTCAAGTTTCTATGACTTATGATTTTACCAAGTGTTGCGTTCAAAATTCATGAACGTTTCTCTTACATTTCTCTTTCATTTCCAAATAAACTAGGCACACGTTTTACATTTCTAGAAAAACAAGAACTGCCCTGTGACGAGGCACGGACGCCTTTAAAAATACACGCATCGCCTCCTGCATAAATGTCAGGGTCGTTATTTTGGGTGTGCGCTTACGAAATAAATAGAGAAATAAATAAATCTCTGGCTGTATCCTTATTTACATGCACATTCTGTGGACGGTCTATTTATCAGACACTTATTTAAGGCGCGGAAACCCAAGGAAGAGAAAACGTTAAAAATTGTACATCTGCGTCAAACGGCTGATTACGAACTATTTATTTGCATTCGTTGTTTTCCTTAAAATAAAACCGTTAACGAACAAATAAACAACAAAACGATTCGAGATTCTAGATATCGTAGAAGTATCTTCGACTGCAGTTGCCGGGCTCGGAAATTGAATAATTTCCGAGTGTGTTTGTGCGTTTGTGCTTTCGCCCCAGCGAATACCAATGCTAATTAAAGTACAAAACATTTTTGCGCATACACAATTTTATAATACGATAATATTGTACGCGAATGAGTAGGAGTCCTATGCTTTTCAGACTTATTGCTCGGCTATATTAATACAGGTTAGGTTTGTCGTGCGTGCAAGTCTGACGCAATACGACACTGTGATGTCACTTCTCAACTTTATGACTCTATTATCGGCCATCGGTAAGTCTTCTCTATGTGTGCGCTGGCTTACTTTATTTTTCATTATTTTTCATTATTTTTCATTATTGTTCATTATTGTTCATTATTGTTCATTATTGATCATTATTTTTCATTAATTTTCATTTATGTCGGTAGCTGCAGAAAATATTGCGTTATCTGCCTCTCTTTTTTTAACAAATTGAAAGCTCCCTTACATTTGTCACCGCCATTGAGCTCGTTCCTTCTATAATGACACTAACTTCGTCGAACCAAACGAGTCAACATTATTATAATTTCCCAATGAATATTATTTCAATCGCTGCGAGATAAATATTTTCCAACGGACGCGGGGACTCAATTACTTGCAGCTCCTTCCCTCGTTACGCAGAAAGTGTAACAAAGTAATAAGCCAGCTATCTAGCGAGTTGCAGCAAAGAGGATAATTGGTCTGTATACTGTATGACGAAAAGCGAGTGCCGCGCGGTCCATCAGTTTTTATTGACATTTTAGTCGCGCGTTCGTCTTTGTCCTGCTTGGATTAAGCCGAGGGGAAGGGGCGAAGCGACGTTGTACGTAATTTCACACGAGCTTCCCTTTTTAACTCGGTGCGCGTGCGTTTTGTCGCGGGGCAGTCGACTTTATTCGTCGAATCGATGTTTTTTCACTTTTCGCGCGAACGATTTCGGACTCCGATGCGAGAGTTGCGACTTATCCGCTCGTAATACGTCGTAAAGTCGTAATACGTGGATTTTCTCAGAGGACGATACTGATGGGAAGTGGTGCTTGAGTCGCGTAGTTGTCGTGTGCTACGAGTACGGTATCCGCTTGGCCGGTTTGGAGGGGTGCATTAATTGCGCTCAACAAGAGCTGCTATCACTTTCGTCGGAAACATCTTTTGTAATTCTAGTCGTAATTAAAACGCCACCAACCGCGTATTCATTTTCAATGTTTATAAGTTCTCGCCTTCGTAATTTACTATTTTAGCCAAATAGTGAAATAATTTTTACGGTGAATATGTGAATAAGGGCGGTTGGGTAAGAGCGTTCGAAGCGACGATGTTGTTCAATTGGCCGACAAATTCTCCAATGAATGGGTACTTGGTTGTAAGGTGTATAAGGGTAGAGGTGAATAAGTGACTTATTTTATGGTAATTTACAAAAGGATGTACCAAAAAATGAAGCGCCGACTTTACACGAGCATTTCGATGGGACTCGACAACGGCTGCATTCTAAAACAGTTCGACCATCGCATAGTTCCTTCCTTTTCTTCTTCCCGCTTTACCTCTATATCACTTTATTCACGGCGCGCGTTCTATTTTTGTCCTTTTCCTTTTCGCTCCGTCTGTTTGCTTCGCAGCCCCGCGAACTTTCCGTGGCGCGGCGTCGACGAGGGCAATAGCAAAGAAAAAAATAAGAGGAAAAAAACGAAGAATAAAGCGAAGAAAATAGAGAAAAAGGAAAGGAGAACCCGGTCAGTGGTTCCTCGGGCGCAATTCGTAAGCACTGCCGCAGTGAGGCTTGTCCTCCATTTTTCTAGAACACCGCAGCGGGCAAATTATTGCGGCCCCAAAAGTATTCGACTTTCAAATTCAACAAGAGCTATTTTTAATGCCAAGATATGCCGCTGCAGTCGCTAACCTCATTTCGCTTTTCTCACCTACGGATATTCTTTACCGCGATATACGACTGTTCCCCCCCCCCCAGCCCGCCCGCCCGCCCCCACCCGAAAAAATTTTCAATCCCACGGTAACGATTACATCCCATTTTTCATCAATTTATTCCCATTTTTCGTTTCATTTACTCGCTGTTTAATATTTCACGAGGTTCGCTTCCAAGTCTCGAAAATACGAAATTACGGAACAAGCAAATCTCCGGGTGAATCTTTCGAAACCGAATTTCCGATGCTTTAAATAGTGAAAACTTAGACTTACTTTTTAAACGCTTACTCTTGCATTTTACAATAATACTCTTGAATTATAAATTATACGTCACTTTATGCTTATCTCGGCGTAAAAATTTATTTTTTACACTCTAAGCAAATTTTAAACTATAACTCTAATAATTAATAATAATTTGCAACAAATACCTTCTTTGCCATTCAGTATTAAATAGCGGCTTTTAAATTTGTAATATAGCAATTGCACTGTATTTATTGGCTTTGTTACCCAAAACTGTTTCTCCTTCGAAACGCTTATGATCCAAATTATGATCCAACGACGCAATTAATCATAAATAAACCTTAAATATTAAGACTTAATTCACTTTATGACATATTTAAAGAAAATTGTTTTGACTTGTGATAATTATTACATGACAAAAGTCACCCTTACGCTCACGCTTGATGGTTATTGTTGTTGTTGTTTTATCACAATACTGGTAATGAAAGTTTATTTACGATGTACGCCGACAAAATAATATAAGTAGCTGTTTTTTTTTTTTCAAAGCTAGTACAGCAGTATTGAATATGCCAAAATTTACTCTCGTTACTTCAATACTTTCAAATAGTTTAAACTTTTTGAAAACATACGTATACGTCGATATAAGCTCTCAAAATTTGCATATAAAAAGGAAAAATTATGTAAGCCATTGATCATTAATTAAAGGATTTTATTTGAAAATGAATCGGCAATTGTATATGCGGATCATTCAGCATTTTTCTTTTGGACGAGGCTTTTCAATATGATTCATTACGTACAAACTAGGCTTTTCAGCACAGAGAAAGTATACTTAGACGAACGTGGAAGTAGTCCACTTGCCTATTTTTTACTATTAAGTCATGAATACTATAGTAATAAAAGTTAGATAAAGCATTTGCACGAGGTAAACGTTGCTGAGAGGCGCAATTAATATATCAAAAAGTTGCAAAATTAAATAAACATTATAGATTTTTATCAGCCTGCTTTCTTCATATTTAAATGACTGTACTTAGTTGAAATAAAAGAAGTAACTTATTATTCCATTACAAAACAATTTTACATATAATGACTGGGAAAATAGGTGGTATGCATTAAGCCATTACGTTATCACAAGTCGTATAATTTTCTGTGCATTTTTATATTTCTGTACGATAATATAGTTAGAACGTTGCCTACCTTACAGCATCAAAATCAAATCCGTATTAGCTGCATCACTCGCGCAAACTGTACGTTTAGAAGAAATTCATTCGTGAGAAAAAAGAATGTTTTTCAAGTCAATTATTATTCGTTTTCTCAAAACGAAAATGAATTTTTATCTGGTCAGAATTCTGTTTGTCGCAAGAGAGATAAGTCGTGACTTATCTCTTAAGTCTAAACGACTTTTCTTTTAAAATTTGTAATTATGTAAGAAGCGCCTTGAAACGATGGGATGTTTTTTATAAAATAATTTGACGAGCTTAAACGTACCACTACAGCGTAACAGCGAATCGTAAATAAAGAAATGACGAAATCGGTGCCAGAGCTTCTGGCGAACCTCTAAATTTCACCAACGAACGCCTCTCCTATTTCCAATAAGGAAAACCCAGTACACCCACGCAATAATCTTTGTCCCCTCCCGCCTCCGGCGAATTCTCAGCTTCCCCATTCACAGCGACGCTGGCATTCCTGGAGCGAGTCCAGCTCCAAGGAACAACGAGGGTGTCAGCTTTATCCACGGTTATCCATCCCTGGCCTTTGTGCCTCGCTGGGAATTCAGGTGGAAGTCGTCGTCGTCGTCGTCGTCGTCGTCGTCGTCGTCGCCGGATGATCTAGTTTCGCTTCCATCTCCCCCCGACCCGAGCTCGTCCTCTGGCTATGAGCTGATCTAACTCATCCTCCAATGAACGCCGTCCCGACATTTTTCATTTTCGCTCCGTCCGGACTCGCACACGATTTATGAACCGCGTCCGTACGTGCATACAAAGCGTCCTGGGGACGGGAGTAGGAGATGGCGCCGATTTCTGGGTCAGTCGTTCTCTCGGCTTCGTTCGGCTCGGCTCCCGCGAAATCAATATTCCCGCGATGCGCACGAAGCCACCGGGAGACATGCCTACGGCGACGATGCCCAATGTTCTGCATCGTTGCAGCACACAGAGGCCAGTCTACGACCTTGTTGTAGGCCCTTTGAGTAACGAGTCGAGAGACTGGGAAAACCGTGGCTTATCGGTGAGCTCGTTGTATCGGCGCACACCCCAGTGCTCGAGTTTATCCGTTTTCCTTTTAATTAAGGGTGGTTGATTACGAAAGGGCTTCGATTCTCGCGAAATCCGATCCTTGCCTTTTGGCTGCGCGTCGATTGATCGATATAAAGAAGCGCTCGTTGAGGGATGCGGTGAGTTTGCATTTTCTAGGAACGGTAAATAACGCAAACAATGGATTTTATTTTTGCAAAATGCTAATGTTTTCGAGGAGCGTTGTGGCGAGTACCGCGGGATAACCATTGCGATGTTAGCTCTTACTTTTGCGGTCTCGCGACCGATAGATTTTATTACCGTTCGAAAGAAAAACACAACTTAACTTCGAGGAATTCGCTATTTTTTCTCCTTATGCCCATTTGCCAAACCCAGTGAATTTACTTTGTTTTATGACTTCGATTCGGCGCGTCATTTTGTATTTTTAGAAATACGTAAATTCGATCGCGGTGATATAGCGACACGTATTTCAAGATGCACCAACTTTTTTCTCGTTATTTTAGTTTGATTCATCGTATTCCGAATTTATATTCGACCGATAGAAATTTTAAGTCGTTAAACGTAACAATCTCAAAAAGCACTGTGTAAACGGACGAAAGTAATATGCCACTTTTTTAATTATGAATTATTCATACTACCAAGTCAAATTTATTCCATTTTATCCGCGTTAAAGTCGTAAAAAATAAAAAAATTGTTTCATTGCCTATGTTTAACTTGACTCAAAATATTCGCTAACGTAAGCAACTGTGTCTTAAAATTTCTCTCAAGCGGAATATTCTCTAGGTCATTTCAAACTTTACTACTTCCTCTTGCATTATAGTAAATATTAACAAACATATATTAATAAGTTGAAAGAATTAATCGAAGACGTAACCTTACGGTATATTTCGAAATACGGCTCAAAGAATTAATATAATGATTGCTAACAAATTATAACAAATAAAACAAGTTGTTAAAGTACCAATGTCTTCATATTTATGTGCAATCAAGATTTACATACCGTATATTTTATACTCTAAATATCGACTCTACGCAAATTTTTTTACCGATTAATTATCATAGAATGGCATTCACTTTTTGAATTTTCATATTTCAAAAAAATTGTTTAAAAACGTATTGGTCGATGTAAATCTTTTTAAAATTGTAAAATATAAATTTCTAAATTAGTTTACAATGTTTTTACACAAAGAATAATGTAATCAATATTATTATGTCGGTAGCATAATATTATTTTAAAAAATGCTGTTTGGTTAATATTTGTAAATATAATATATAATATTTTTGTTTCAATCGTATCATCGATAAACTGGATAATATAATTGTAGTATTATTAAAGTAAAAACAAACAATACTTTTGGAAAATAAGGAACACGGATTAATTATAAATACTAATTATTTATTTTATATTTATAAAACATAATTGTAAAGGTAGAGTTAAATATTGTTATCTTTTGAAAATTGTAACTTTTCTAGTAAAAAATTTTCAGTATCTGTAAATTGGTTGAAAGTGATAATTTAAAAAATAAAATCGAAAGAATATGCAAAAGAACTTTAGCTCTCTTTAAGAACAATATTTTTATCGTTGTAATGAAAGTATCAGCTTTCTCGAACGAGAAATCGCATCAGTAATTTTTTGTTATGTTATAATTGTTAAGAATTATAATACCAGTTAATTGTCGATAGTTAATGTTCGTTTATTAACATTTATATTTTATATTAATATTCAAAAATATTTTTAATATTCAATAATATTGAAAATTACAACGACATTAACAACGATAATATTTTAAATTTCATCTTTACTTTTTTTACTACTACGACGACATTACATTGACATAATATTGAAGCTTACACTTGTTATTCAGCTCTCGAGATTATTAATATATCATTAAGGTTTCGCTTTAACGCAGTTCTGTTGAGATCAGCTGTACTTTAATGTTACAATTAATATTCAGTGACACGTGTCACATTGATTATTGGCCGATCGAATAAGCATTTCATTATGCATCAACTGGTAATTGGAGTACATTGTATACGAGTATTCATATTCCAATTATGTAAAACTCTTTTTTACTTCACTGAAAATTATAACATATTTGCAGTATTTTAAATATTTTTCTAAGGGATTGTAAATTTGATTACAATGATCGGCCCGATTATGATCCATAATGTTTGAGGGAAGAAAGTTAGAGCTGGAGTAACTAGAACAATTACAAAATGTATAAGGCTGTGTGTGAAGTTGCTTTTCAAACAATCTACTTGCCTCGGATGGAGATAACATTCTTATTCTATCGAATTTATCATTTATAATATTATTAATTTGTACAATTGTTAATGATGAGCGCTGGACAGACCTTTCTTTTACGTGTCTTAATGTTGTACATAAAGAGACTGATCTCGAAGCAAAAGAAAAACCTAATAACATACTAACAAGGAATAAATTGAAATTCCTTAAATAAAAAGACACTATCATCAGATGTTAATCTCAAATAAATAAAGTGACCGATGGAATGCCTCGATCAACCTCTTTCAATTATAAATTAATTTGTTTTGCCTTTCCAAATTAAAATGACGTTCGAGACTAGCATTTCTTTTACAAAAAACAACTGTCAACAATTATTAGATTACCGATATATAATTTACTAATAATTATGAATCATAATAATAACTATTGTAGAAAACATGTACGAGTCCTTCTAATTTCAACAAATGGGTCAAAAAATTTGTCTCTTTACAAACGTATCAACATATTTAATGCTATAATATTATCAGCAGACCTTAAGTAACATATATTTATATGATCGTATACAAATTATAATGTATCAATATAAAAAAATTCACAGATATGTCCCGTTGGATATAATTTTTTGCCGTACAGTGATCCTTTTTTCATTATTATTTATTAAATCGTAAATTTTATTCACGTTTTATCATTTTTTTAGTGTTTTTAAGAAGCACTGCGAAGTAAAGTAAAGTATAAATCGTTATTGCCCGAGTAAAAATTTCGACCTAAAGACAAATGAACATTAATGAAAATTTAATACACGTAAGACACGTTTGAAAAAATTAAAATAAATCTACATTAAAGTAATTAATATTTGCGTATTATAGATTGTTCAAATGGTGTTCTTAGATTTCAAGGTGTAGAATAATTTATGAATGTAAGAAAGCTTTGCGAAAGAGCGGATAATTATCTATATTGATTTCACAAACGTTCGTATTTGTCTAGGTCAGTCAATCGTAAAGATGTAAATGTAAAAAAATAAAAAAATTAAGAAATTTAAATTACAAGGCTCCAGAGCACAATAGATAACCGCAAGCAGTGGTTAAATTTCTTAACTAATGCTTCTCAATTGATAGTAGCTTTGTGATGAAATAATTGAAAATGTACACAAACGTCACAATTGATAAAATCGGCCATGGAATGTATAATAAAAATGTTTATTTTGCAAATGTAATAAGAAAGTGTAATAATTTGCGAAGACAATTGCGCTTGTAAATAAGGCAAGACTTTGGTTAAATGAAAATCAGTTTCGATTCATTTAAAGCTCAGTCGGTATCAATAGTCACGGGACTTCTATTAGACAAATATACTTGAGCCACGATTACGCGGAGACGTACAAGAGCCAACATTTTGCACGTCACTGTCGCTTTCATTGCCCTCGATCGAGTTCCCAATCGAAAATCCCAAGACTCGCGCAAGTCCCGAGAAAATACAGTTCTCACAGTCCACGAAAGTCCGAGTAAATTCACTGACGCAAAGCTTCAATCTAGGGTCACATCGCATATCTCGCCGTCCTCGGCAGTCAAGTGCGTCTGTAATCAACGCTGATTTTTACTCGAGTCACAGCAACACCTTTCACTTCGTTTCGCGTCTTTTCGCTCTCTCCTCTCCGTCAATCGCAATAGGAAAGAAAAATTTCGACGCGAGAAAACCGCCGCTATCTGGCCTTTCATCCGCTCGAGGGCGGACGCGTATGATACAGAGAAAACATGCCCGTAGGTCTTTCTGACAGGGAAATCACGCTCCTGGAAATTAACCCCGACGCCGCGCTCCACTTCGCTAAAGGAAAGTCCTCGTTGCCGATCCGCGGGTTTAACGGAGTAACCAAGTGGGAAAGAGAGAGAGAGAGAGAGAGAGAGAGAGAGAGAGAGAGAGAGAGAGAGACTCGCGAGAATTCACGCAGGAGTCTATGTCATGGGCTTTTCTGACTGACGTCTATCATCTGCGTTCCCCCGTGGTGGAATATGTTGCTAACGTGTCTTACAGCTGTACCCTCTTATATAACGATTTATTTTCATTTTTCATCTGCTTCGCGTTGTTATTGCCCATCTCACGTACGCGCAGTCTATAGGAAAAAAAGTAATAGCTTGAGCTGGAAGTGGCATTCGTTTAATGGAAAATTATAGCCAAAAGTTTTGTTCCAATGTTTTATTTTAACTAAATTTACGATACTTTTCTCACCATATATACGTACACAACAGGAATATTTAAGTTTGTTAAATTTAAGTGACCGTTACAGATAAAGCCTAACGAAACAGTGCTTTATTAAGAGGGATTTTAAAACCTGCAATCCGTTTGAAGATTATTCATCATTGTTTCATTATATTTTACATCAAAGAAGAAACAAGCACGAAAGTTTTCAACGTGAAAAAGGTACTAAGCTCTTGTGTATAAATTGGAAAAGCAATTCAAAGCTCAGAGAATTTAAGATTTATCATCGAATCGTGTCACTAATAGAGTAACGAGTAATTTTGAAGTATACGTAAGTTAAAAATTTTACATTATCCAAAGACTTTTGTACCGAACGTAAATCTCGTTAGTACTATTTATAGTCCTGATTCGATTCATTAATTTTGCAACAAATACTTATATTTCCAAAGTACAATGATGTATAAATATACGTTCTGCATAGAATTGAGGGTTTGAGGGTAATCAATATTTAACGAGATCGAGTGGCCTTTTTGACCAGTCAGGTTTTATAAAGAGTCTATAATTACGCTACGAAAGTTTCGCAAGAAAAGACGAGCGATAAATTTAATGGAACGTCCATATTCTCGCGCGCGAAAGTTATCGGTCGAAGGCAAAGTTCAGTCGGTGAAAATTTAAGCGTCTTTTTTTTTCTCCTCGATGGAAAATTGCGGTCTATAACGGAGAATTTTACATATCACGCAGCGAGCGAAATTATCGAGCAATCAAATAATCTTAAGTGAACTTTTTGTTAACCTCGCGCTGGTGTACACTTAAAGGCGCGTTTCGCTACTTTGAATTCGAGGAAAGGCGAATTAGTCTATTAGTGCGCCAACTAATGTAGGTTCCATTTGTCTTAAAAGCGAACGTAAATTAGCGCGCTATTTCTTGATATATGAATCGCGCGCCCCTCGTTTTATTATTCAAATTAGCCAATAGATCGATTCAACGGCTCTACAATTAAACTCTCGCATAAATATCGATTCGCCGAACGACCGCGTACGACGTTTCAGCTTCAACGACTATCGAGCTCGAATTCTCCAAATTTTACTCTTCCGCGTCTTTGAAGGTGATCGAAGAGGCGCGTGGGTTTCTCGGATGAGCGGCAGGTGCGACTGGGGGGTTGATTCCGAGGCTGCGCTTGGAAATTGTATCAGTGCGACGGAAGGAGTGCGAAGGAGTGCGAAATCGCGGATCGATTCACCGAACCAAATGCCAGGTTGCGAACAATGACGCCGCGTGCCAGTCGCCGTGACGCGTCTTATCGATCGGGATTTATCCGACGCCTCGGGGCCAACCCCTCCCATGGAGCCGCGGTCTGACCCAATTCCACGCTCGCGTCTTCGCTGGAATGTCGGTTGGATGCTGGAGCGGGAGGGAGAGTCGACAACGCTCGTGCGTTTGCTCGTCTCTTCGCAGGTTGCAGTTCGTCGCCACTCACCGCGAGGAGGAAATTAAGCGCGGAGCCTTGCCGAGCCTGGGGAATCGACCCTGGACAGCTGCAGGCGATGCTTCGGAGGTTCTTTGCACTCTCTCGTCACAGCGGATACGATGGGAAGTCTCTTGCGCTAATGCGGCCTGGGTGTAAACTCGTGAAAACTCGTGAAAACTCGTGAAAACTCGTGTAAACTCTTCTCGTGGAATAAACGAGAAGAGATTTACCGTATTGACGTTGGAGACAGATGCGTCGGTACCAAACGGCAGCGATTGGAGGATCGACGTGATAAAGTTTTTTTTTTGGGATCGTTTAGCTCGGGTTATCGCACATTCAGTTTGCGAGCTGCTTACCAACTCTTTCAAATACGTATAAAGTAGATCAGAAATAACTGAGAAGAAACTTCGAGTATTGGTAATTTATTGAAACTGCTTTGCGAACTCGAAGAAAAGAGTCTTGAAGTTTGAATTCGTCGGTTCCTTACGAATATATTATGATTACGATTGATACTATATTCTTCCCAAGAATACACATTAACACCCATAATTTTATCGTACGAATTTATCGTCGATCTTAAATATTGAAGTCTAATCGCGTTATTTATAAGATACAGCTTTTACCAAGAATGTTGGTCTTTCATTCTGGAACAGTTTTTTGTTCCAGAACTATTTGTTATAAGTAATAATGTGGACTTTAATTAACGGCAAACTGCTGATATTATTAATAAATGTATGCGACAAATGAATTATATCTAATTATAATGAAGGAATTGAGCGAAATAGTAAATCGTACTGTTTCCTAATATATTTTTCCAGTTAGATTTCACACCAGCTTTGGAAAGTAATTTTATTAAATAATGAATACATGATGAATATCGAGGAATCTTTCACGATCATATTGATGTTATATTGTGAAAATATCCTTGGAACATTGTTTTAAAGTCGTTGTTATTTATTGCAAACTTGTATTAGAACTACCGTGTATTTCTTTGATAGAACCTGAAACATTGATTAAATTTTAGGCTATTGAACAACGATCGGTATTTATCCGATATAAAAAAATTGTGTTATCGTGTCTATGTATTGTCAGCGGTATGTTTCGCTATTTTACGTGACATTGATCATCGAAGTCAATATAAAAGAAGAAACATTGATAATGTCTTCTGTTAATTTTTGTTTGCCTTTACAATTTACAATTTCTTCGGTCTAATTAATTCTTTTCTATTTTTAAAATGTTTGATCGAAAGCCTCATCGAAACGTTTAGATAAGTAACGAATTAGTTCGTATACAATCTTTAAACTAATAACATTATACATTTGTGTATGTGATAAAAATTTCAAAATTCCACGGAAGAACCGAGCATGAAAAAAATATTGATATTTCTATTTAATGTTTTATTATTTTAAGCTATTATTTATGACAAATCTTCATTTTACTGGGGTTAGTTTATTGTGGCAATAAAGAATTTACTTAAAATTAATTACTATTTCAGGAATTTTTTAAGTGACAAAAATACTTTTTAAAGTCATACTCTCTTGTTTAATACTAAAATTGCCAGCTAAGAATTCTTCATTTACCCAAGTTTTGAAGAATTTTCTGCTGACATATTCGGTACGATACAAATGTTCGATGTAGTATTTCCAACATTTCTCGAATGCTTGATACATGTTATCAATACTTTAAAGAATATAAAAGGAATTTCTCGGATTTCGTAAATATAATATTCGACGATGACATTAATTTTTCTAGTATTTTCGAATAAGTAAACAGGGATGCTTCGACATGAGCCATTGTTGGTAACCGTGAATTCCATTTTTAGTCACTCTGATTCACAAATATTTTTCTCTGATACATGTATAGAATATTTATTGAAAATAAACTTTGTGATACGAATACGTGGTAGTAAAATATATTTTTTCAAGCGCCTCTTTATTCAACAACCTAAAACAAACTTTCTGTAACTCGAATGGTTGATTTCAAATGTATTTCGATAGCAGTGGTTTCATCATATATAAAACCGTTCTAAAAGAGTAAAAAATAAAGCAAGTCCTACTAGAAATTATTTGCAAAGTTCCATTGGCCTTTAATCATTTATTTTGCACTGGAAAAGTTTGGAACGTCGAGAGCTTCTTTTACGTTCTGTTCTATCCAGCTTCTCAGGATGGGGCAAAGCACAACTCGAAGGAGGTCGCGTGGCTTTGTGCTTGTGAGCCAGATTGCAACATCGTTGCAATCATCGACTCATCGACTGCTTCGAAGAGCCTGTAATAATAATGTCGGAATAATCTCGATTCGGATAAGAAAGGATCGAGCGAAGGATGAGCCGGTCAATCGTAATGCGCAAGTGCGAGGATCGGCTGAATCGAATGAACCTGCCAAAAATGGAAGAAATCGATCACTAGGACTCGCTGCTCACGATCACTTCGGGCGATTGTTCGCCTCTCGAGCTTTGATCGCTTCTTGGCATTCGAGGCGCACTTGCTCGTCACTTTTCTCTCATTTTCTCTCTTTTCCTTTCTCGCTCTTTGCCGATGCTTCGTATCGCCGTGGGATCGGTTTGGAAAAGTGCATAACGCGTGCGCGTACACGATTCGCTAATGCACGCGCATGCGTTAGCGCGACTGACAAGCAAATTACCGTTCGTGCGCGCGCGTGTAAGTCTACACATATGACGGATGAACGAAGAGTAGATTCTATCTGCGGTGGCAGACATATGTTGTAACTTTATCAGGCCATTTGGACCTTTTCAACCGAATTGAAATAATGCACGCAAGATGTGCTCGTTGATAAGCGAATGCAACGCAACAAAGAGTTTTAGGCAGATAGATCATGCTTCGTTTTTTTTAGCTGAGGAGATTCGCGTTTAGTTTAATGAATTGTTCGTGGTCAGTGGCTATATTGGTAAGCTTAAAAATACTATTCATCATCGGATCATTATTGTATAAATTAAAATATGTTCTTATAAATTTATACTTATTCTAACTTGAAAAATATAATTTATTGAATCTGCTAATCTGCACAATTTTTCTCATTAAATCTTTTAGACAATATTTGCTAAGACATCGTTATTTATAGAAGCTACTATGAAGCTGCTGTATATCCTTTATTTTTGAAACATTTATTATAAAATTAAATTTTTTCAAAATAAATAATAGTATTAATTACGATCTTCTATCGAAATCAATAAATAAACCCGATTTTTCAAGCTCGATTAACAAAGACGTTATAATTAATGAAAAATTTACCGAATTTAAATTACTCTTAATTTCCGTACTTAGCCTGAAAAAGTTCTTTCAACTTGGACTTGATTAATTTGGCCGAGGTCTTGGATTAATTAAACAGAATGTTCTCCGACGCGATAAATGAAAGTAAAGTAACATTTTTAACAAACCCTGCAACTGATGTCATAATCTAAATAATAAAGTAAATTCAATACGTCAACTACCATACAGAAGCGATCGAAAATAATTAATTTTTTTGTTCTACTGCATAAGTTAAATTAAAGCTGAAAACTTAGTTTGTCGGTAAATCATCATTAATAAGATAATGCAGTTACTCAAATTAACGATCACTCTTATTTACACCGCTTAAACTCTACCACTACGAAATACGGCTAAAAGTTAAACAAGTCTTTTGGAAAGCATTTGGAAACAGCGTGTACAATTAATTTCAAAATTCATTTATTTGGGTGAGAATATTCCGTCCTTTCTATTAATGTCCGACTCTTGAAGAACCGTGGCTTCTCCGGGACAGGTTGACGCGTCGGGCTCTTCGTGCATGGAAAATAGAAGATGCAGATGCATGATGTCGGATGACGTCGCGCATTTCGCCATGAAAAATCTAGAGCCCGAGGGCGAGTTCGCGGTGTCAAGCTTTCACTTTGCGGACTCGAAGAGGTACGGCGATGGTCGCGCGAACGTATATTTGCGCTGGAAAAATGATCGTTCGCTTTCCTGTCGATGCTCCCAAGAATTTTATTTCGCCTCAGTGATTTTGCGCGATAGTGCGAGAGTGTGAATTTCGCAGGGAAACGAACGAAGGTGGCGTTTACCGGAGACCCGATGCTACATCGTCGCATTCACAAGCAGGTCAACATTTATAAGGTTCTCTAGATTAACTGCTTGTGGAATGCTCGATACCCACTTAACGGTTACTATCGTAGACTTTCTTTTTTTCTGATACCAGTCGACTTATTTATTAACGATTGCGCGCGCGCGCGTTTATATATGCATTCCTCCTATTTATTTATAACCTAATAGTACATCGATTTAAAAGCAAAAAATATTTCCATGAAAAATGCAGTAATCTGATTTAGACAGTTGTATTCACTTCATAATGCACATATTCGTAAGTATTTACAATTGTTTGCGTGACGCTATTGATAATAAACAATAAAGAACGTTCCTTTCGCGGGAGTCGCATCGAAAAACCAAGAAACACTGTACCATACAACGTAATCGAAGATAAAATTTTGAATACCAATCAAATTATACGAGATGGTTGAAACTTTTTAAATAATGCGAACGAACGTTTACCGTGTTGTTTACCTTGGAAGGATTGTTTTTCATTTTTCTCAATTATCTATCCGTACTGACCGTATGAAATATTTATTTTATTATTTGAAGCACGCGCGCGAAAGATAACCCAGAAAACGTCCAGTACATTCTGCCGGCTAACAAGCGAAGGCATCTTCATGACAATATCAAGGACTCGTTCGCTTCCGTGTTTTTCCTTTTCTCCTCATTGTTTACGATTGTCGTTTATTACCTTGTCATCGCATGTATCGCCTTGCAACCGATAGTTTTATGGGCAGCGTATCATAGAACATTTTTCTCTTGCTCTCCGGCTGTTTCGCAGAAAGAAGTATGCACTTTTTGATAGTATAGCGTGCAATTATACGCGAATAAAACGGAGATCAAACGTGAACAAATGAAATTCTTTTTATTTGCAAACGTCTTTAGATGAATTGATTCCGTTGATAAGATAGAGTGCGACTTAGCTGGTTGTACGCGTTTTATGCGAATTATACGTTTGTATAATTCGCTCTTTTCTTGAATATCTAATTTGATAGTTTATGCTGCACAAGCCTCATTAACTTCGCTTAAGTTAATATCGCAGTGATGTCCCTTATTCTACACTGTACGTTTGAAGGAGTAAAAAGTACATACTGACTTAACGTAATATAATGTAATACGATTTAAGGCATGCAGACAACCAGCAAACACGTGTTACTCGTTACATATCTCTTTTAAACCAGATGACAATCTACTATATACAATTCTCTATTATAGCAGTTCAAACTTACGTTCAAATTCGTCGGTTAAGACTAGCAGGGATATGCATGTCTGATATACTAGTACTACGACGGTGGAACAACGTTTGTTCCCTGCTCTTATTTGTTACATACTTACTGAGAAAGTTTTTATGAATACTTAAAACACGATTATTTTATTGTAAAAGGTATTTCTCATTTCTCATAAAGAGAGTCATTTAAAACAGAATAATAGCGAATGAGCGTTTTCTCTTGATTTTATTAATTTTAAAAGATTACATAATACATTTGATCCATTTTATTTATTATTAGTAATCGTCAGTTTTACCGTTTAGTTAAAATACAATAAACATCCTTCTCTTGGAGTTACACTTTGTTTATAATTTGTTTTGTAGAATTTATTGTAAAAGTCGTTTAAAGTACATCATGAATTATTGTCATATTATATTTATGACAACTTTGTTGTTACGAATAAAATTTTTTCCAAGTCTACGATAATAGAATGTTTCGGTATCTTACTAGATATATTTGGAGACATCATTCAATGATATTATATATTTCAATGTTGCCATGTGTGGTTATACGAAGTAAATTCGAATTAAAATTGTACGACCTATTTACGTATTTATTACGTATTGATAAGGTATTGATCTTTGATCTGCAATGGCACTGATACCCTATAATTCTGGGAATCACGTATGATGTACAATCTTCATATATAGTTTAAAATTTTTTATTCCTTCGACAATGAAAACTAAACAAACTAAAACAAATGGATCCATGAAAGGTTTATCATTATATCTAAAGTATGTCCTTCAGGTGCACCGTGAGTAGAATTTTAATGCGATTCTTCAGAGGGAATATATCGGCATAAATGTACATATACGGAACATTTCCTATATCGTTTTCCGTTATTTGCGAGGAGGAAAAAATATAATAGTTGCAAACCGAGAGTCCATACACTTTCAAAGAATTTTATTAGCAAGAATTTGAGCCATCCATTTAAAAACGATCGAGGCTTTTATCGCCATCGAAAACCAATAAACCTTTAGTTTAATTTAGGATTTTGTGGCACATTATAAGTTCATGTACTTTTCGCTATTTATGACGGCTACTTATAGCAGATAAAATTTAACACCAAAGTAGTTTCCAGACAGTTTGACAATTCTAAGAACCGTAGATAAAACGAAAGATTAATTTGCAACGCAAAACGAAATGTTTAATCAAAGTTACAGCTAGACGGTTCCATTGGTATTCTCTAGTTAATATGCGGTAATTTTTCATACTTAAAAAATGTAAAAGAAACATTTATGATATGCGTATAAAAAAGAAACTGCGAGGTAAAACTGAAAAATTGCATTATGCATATTTATAATTTACCAGAGATTTCAGAGTTAGCGTAAATAAAAATATACGCTATAAAAAGTCTTTTTGTCTTTTTCTATCTTCGAATTTATATTAGAAAGGTTAGTCTAAGGGTTTTCCATTAGATTTGCCTCGTCGGATTGTTGTGCAGATGCAAAGCTTCTCGAGAGCTCCGCGTTCCGACGCTTCAACGACAGATGCGAGGGGAAAAAGGATAGATTTTGCCAGGGACATTTATTCGGTTGCTTTCACCGCGTGACGCGACTTCCGGACCTAAACGTATCCAAGTGTCAGAGGTAAAAGAGCGTATTCCCATTGCGCACTTGACGGAAAGCTGCCGAGAAGAGAATGGGAGCGAAGAGATTGGATGTAGGCCTTTTAAGATGGACGATTCAGGTAGTCCCTGGTGCATTAACAACGTACTTTTCAAGGGATGTTAAAGATTTCGGTAAAAAAGAAGTCCTGTGAGAATTAATAAAATTAATAAAATTAATATTCGTGCGCGGATGCATTTATCAAGGAAGGCCAATTAATTAAATAAAATTGTCATTTATAACGGCGAGCCTCGGCAACCAACTTTAAAATGCTATTCAATGCTCACCCTCGCAGGATCCGGTACAACGCGCGCTACAGGAAATCGATTTCATCCTGATTTCCCATTGGTTTCTGCGTGTCCGTTTGCAAAGGAGAGGGAGTGTCTCTGTCGTCTCGCATCGCAAGTGATTTTCCAAATTTTTCCAACCTCTGGTATTAGTGGTCAAATAATGGTAATCATTTGACGATTTTTCACTCGAGTGAAAAATCGTCAAAGCGTTATTATACTTGCGGAAGTTAGACATAGTCTAGAAGTTCGGATTGGACGTTTGCGTATCTCGTGTGATTTTCTTTTCTCCGGTGTTCTTCCAAGGCCGACGGAAATTAAATGAAAGATTCGGAGATGCTGCGTATCGATACACTTGTAGGAATACCGAACGATCTCTATAAAGTGAACCTTGATAAAATTCAGTTTTTCGTGAAACATCGTAATCGATACTGAATATTTTTATTTATCGTTACATTGTGGGCTTGTACATAATAGCGATGTACTTCAACGGAATATATTGCATTTTAGTTGTAAAGAAAAAGCATCTTAACTTCTTATATTTATCATTTAGAGACACTTGTTAATTAGTATTGATACAGTTATTTATCGTCTTAAATTGCATTATTTCCATGTACATGAGATATCGTTCTTCGAAACAGAATGTAAAAATTAATAATACGAATTACAAAATGGTAATTATAGATGATTAAATTTTTCAAAATTACGTACAAAAAATATTTTTTTATTTTCAACAAGAATTTTTTAAGTACGCGTGAGTTAAAAAATATTTTTACGGTACTCCTGAAAATGTATTTTTAATGAAGATTTAACGATAATTCACAATTATCCGATGCGAAAGCATGACATTTGGAAAACGCACGAAATTTCCAAAAAAAAAAATTGGAAACTATAAATAACAAGGAAGTTATTTTTCAAATCGTGCTATAATCATCTTGTAGCTAAAGACTATTTATTTTGCGATATACAATATTCAACGTTTAAATATTTATAATTTTTGCAATTTTCGGTTTTAGCTAAAATTCCTCGAATATTTTTCAAGTTCTCTTTAGCTGGAAAATAACTGAAATAGTAATGTTAACTGTACTTTTGTTATCTCGTGTCACTTTGTGACTGTAGAAATAAAATTAAGAATAAAAAAAGACAATTATACGTATTAATAATTTGTCTTGTTTAATACGAATGAATATTTGTTTCGAAGACTCGTACGTAAAAGTGCTGGCTCACCTGTACCGAAATAGAAAAATGATGTTACTTGATATAAAGTACAAATATATAGAGTCATCGTTGAAAGTTACAATATGATGATGGATTTTACAGAATTAGTGTCTCGTCGAGTCTGTCAGAGTCCTCAAGATTTACTCCAAATCGTGCGTTTTTTAATTTTTTGCATTTTTACGGTATAGGTGTACTGAAATTATGCCTTTTGAAAATTTTAAACGATCCGAATACGTGGATGTTCTTGTCTTCCAAAATGCGCAGCGTGAGTGGAATACTTAGTGGCGTATATTTCGAAAGGAAAATTTTTGTTTTTTGTACGTCATTTAGGCGATGTTCGTTTTAAAGTCTTATAGAGCCAATGCAGCATGTAAATTTCTTTAAATATTCCTTGGAGCATGAAAAAGATATATTTATGTCGTTCGAGTTTAATTAAAATATCTGCTTAATAAGAACTTAACTACTTGGGCTGTGTTACTTAAAAGAATGTTTTTTCAATTCTTTCGTCGTATGAATAGATATCGTCGTGCGACATAATAGTCACAAGTTTTTCATTTTTTCTAAGTGACTAATTTATTATAATGCCAGAGTAGGAAATGTCGATGTACAAGAAAGAGAAAAATGAAAAAAGAAATGAATGTTATTGAATAATTTATATATATTTACAAACAGAAAAATAAATAATATTTTTTAAACTGTTAAAGAATATGTGTGTGTGTGTGTGTGTGTGTGTGTGGTTATGTAAATGATAGACGGCTATATTTAGATAAATTCGAACGTAAAGTGTAGAAGAGTAAGTACAGTATAAGAGCAAAATTATCGAAAATATTAAAACACCTTGAAAGGAAAAAATATTACTGTAATATTATCTGCAAGAGTATAATAATATCATACAACAAAAGTTCCGAGATTCGAAATAAAAATTAATCAGAACAAGGTTTTGTAATAATTTTCTAATATATTTTATTTACAATTTCATTTACTGTTTTTACCAAGGCACGCCATTAAAATTGATTGCAACGACAAACTACAAGTATTAAAAATATCTGTAATAGTTGTTAAATGTTTGTGGAACGATACCATTTGTGCGAGAGAATCGACTAAAAATGTCATTCAACCGAAAGAAGTCATTTATTTTACAAACCAAATGAAATTCTGATCTTCATCAAAATCTGATACTATTATGGTCGATATTATTATGGTACTCAATGTTTTTACAGCCTTATTTACTGATATCTATCAAGGAACAATTCTAAGAAACAGTAAAATATTCCTAAGCTTAAGTATTGTTACTTGTACGTGCTTTATCATTTGAATACATAACAATAAAAAATGTTAATATCTTTTGAAAGCAGTTGTTAAAAAGCAATTGCATATTCTAATTTTTTAAAGAAAACTCAATTAGTCGTATTTATTACTGTTCGGGAATTTAAATCGCGAATACAGAGCCTTTGTTTTGATCGTTGTTTTACGTATTTGACCGCGTGTTAATTTAACGCAAAAAAGCTTGTACGATTTTTTACTAACGACTACCGTTACACAAAGTGCTCACATGTACATTGAGGAAAGGTGCACAAGTGGAGAAAAAGATTTGGAAAACTCGAAAATTCTTGTAAGGTAATGTTGAAATTATGTTGAAATTATGCCGTGAAAATTGCTCGGAAGCTCATGAATCTCTTATCGAACTCAAAACAGATGATAATTGCATCTTTGGTATTCGACAGGTGCACCCGTAAGTTCTCTTTAATATTTCATCGGTACGTGTGCGAATGTAAGAAGTCGGAAGGACAGCAGCGAACTATCGGAACTCTAATGAATGAAAAAGAGGAGAAAAACACGGTTCGGGGCGCGCGAACGTGCGCGTATGAAAAATATTCCAAATAAATGTTCCAGTTGCACGAATAGAATCCGAAACCTTGTCCTCGCGGATTGTCGCTTGGGCCTTCGTCAACGGTAATTGCTTCTATTACTAGAGAATCAGTTTTTCCAGATGAATTTATATGCTACGAATGATCCATTTTCAAGTGATAAAAGATGATGGACGATTAGTGTCGATTGCAGGTATGCGAACAAGAGATTTCGGGTCGGTGCAGACCTGATTTATAGCGCAAGGAATCCCTAACGTGAATAATCTCGGTCTCGATCTTTTGCTACTAATAACTCAATGTTATGAAAATTCTATGAAATTCAAAAAGAGCAAAAAGTGTAGGTTAATTTTGAGAAACTTGATTATATTGATTATAAATTTCGGTCCTTGAAACTGACGAAATGGTATTTCGAAACCTGTCAGTTTTATTTGAAAATTCTTTTGAATATTTCCTATCGAAATTTATCTCGAATTTTTTGGTTCTATAATTATTTTACCGTTAAGTTAAATGATTTATGGCACGGAGGTGGAAGATCATCACTCGTGCTGATGCTGTTACGTCATTTTTTATTTAGAATATTTATATTTATTTCATCACAAATAGATAGTAACCAATATTTCAATATACGTAAGGAGAAATTCCGCATTGTAGTTTGACAATATTTTCTCGTTGGTGATGGAAAAAGAAGGAAAAAAATTTGAATGTAACGTGCACTGCATTTTTTGAAAAATTAACTCTTGGATGAACCTTCCCGTCGGATTTTTACCGAAACACCTGTTGATAGTGCTCGTAAGAGATTAATTTCAGATACGTAGATCCTTATAAATCATTAGCCTTTTGGAACAAGTTGAATAAAATTGTCACGTTAAAATTGCATTGGTACATCACAGTTATTGCGTTCGCAAGCTAAATGTATGGCTTATTAAAGTAACTTACGCTGTATAATCCAATGTTAAAATTGGAAATTTTTTAAATAGTACCGTAGCAGTTTATCTTTATAAATAATAGCGAAGAGGGTTCTAAAAATTTCTACCAATGAATGTACGCTATTTGTCGTTTTTTCTATAACCACGGTTCAAAATTTATGAACTTAAAATATTTGAAAATATTTTGGTTAATTTTATAATAGAAAAGTTCTTTTATTGGCAGATGTATTTATGATGAATGTAAGTTAGTGATACAATGAAGATGAAAACTTCTCAAAACTGCTCAACGCCTCTTTGGTGCCAAATTTAAATCCAGGATTTTACTCACTTCAAAGTGAAACTTGTCCAGACGCATAATACGAATATTTAGAATAGATTTTCACTTCATTTCAAGTAGCAATCCACTTTACTTGCAATGAAAACCCAAATTTCTAATTTTTAATTATAATAGTGGTTAAGTAAACATAAACCGACTTTAATACAAATACTCACGGCTTTCACAGAATAAATGGTAAATTATTTGCCCCACTTAAAATCATAATTTCTGCTTCAACAAAATTAATAATGATATGAAATAATCTATCATTTTTAGGTTGAACTTATTTTTATAAGTTCTTCATAATGTAATGAACTCGGTGTGATAATCGTTACTTTAGTGTATTATAGTCGATTATTAAAATTTCATTCAGAGTTGCACATCAAGTCTGATAAATAAATTAAATCGTAGGATATTTAGGTTTCTTTAAAGTACGTATTTGTTATAAAAAATTTTAAAAAACATTTAATTTGGAATCTATTTGCGTTCTATAAAAATTATAGAAAACTCTTTCTTATTTAATCCCAAGATTTTGTGGCTGTTTTATATCTGTTGTAACCACATCTGTAATTTTATAATTCTAACATTCACATTCGATTATTCTTGTGTACTATGATGTCAGAAAATCGATAATAATGAGGCAAATTTAAAAAAGAAGGTCACGAATCGTATTTTTAACTCGAAAGTTCGTAATACTTTTCGGTTATTAAAAAGATGAAATGATTCGGGAAATTAAAAGACCGAAACTAATTTATGCATATGGCTGTCTCCTTTATTTTTCAAGTGTTAAGCCACAGAAAGGTAACGGCTATAAAGGAGGCAAAATTCAATAGTCTTCACACTATTCGGCGATCTGTGTCGACAGTTCTTTCATGCTCGAGGAAAATCATTTCAACGAATCTACGGATAATTTATGATTGATTCCGTGTCAGACTTTTATGAATTTTAAACTCGGTTGACGTACAAATTGTATACCATTGGAAAGTTTATAACGTACACTAACCTAGGAATCGGTCATGTTTTTTTAGGAATTGAGAATTTCAAATTAAATTAATTCCTTTTAAATGAAGGAAACCTTCTTGCTCCTTCCAGTGAAAATCTTTTCTTAGAAGATACTGAAAGACTATCTTTTAAAGAAGGAATAACAAATATTTAATATCACGAGCTGAATTATTATTTTCTATTTAAAGATCTTACAGAAGAAATGGAAGTACTCGTGCTGTTAATCACATTATTTAATTATACGAGTTATGCCGCTATACATAAAAAGGTACATTAAAATGAATACAATCATCGATCTTTTCCAAAGCAAAGCAAGCATGTTCGGTGCGTAATTTCAAAGAAATGGAGTAAATCCGTTTTTGTACCAAACTCTTGGTTCGCAAATTTTTCACCCTCTTCGTCCGTTGAAGGAGATTTTCTTTTGAATCACACGTCGAATTAAACACAATCGAGAAGAAAACTTATTAAGGCCGATTAAATAATCGTCACGGGACAGGTATATTCATATGAAATTGGAGGAACAAGTAATACCGAGCTCGTTAGTTGTTTATGCCAGATAAACAACCGCCTTTCCTGTATAAATGAGCCGTTTGCTCTCGTAGAGGAGCGTAATAAAGCGACCGGGTAACGATAATTCGTCATCGGCGAATTTTCGCGCGCGTACACAATGAAAAATTCCCTCCCGCCCCCCTCGTAAATCCAGCTTTTATCGGATCCCCATCTCGCGCTTCCATAAACAATAATCCGTAAGTTTGTCTTTCGGCGCGTGGCGAAACGACCCCCGCGCTCTATCACGTAATAACGATAACATCGACGGAAAAAGACGCGACGGCGGCCAGATGAAAAAACCAAGGACTTCTCATCCTCGTCCCTTCTACTACCACTACGTCTTTCCATTCGCGCGCGTTTCCTCTTTGCACACGTGTGCAGAGAGAGAGAGAGAGAAAGGGAGAGAAAGTGAGAGTGCGCGCGCGTGTGTGGGTGTGTGGGTGTGTATGGCGATGGCGGCGGCGGAGGAGGAGGAGACGGCACTTCCAAGTATTTCATTGTTATCCATTCCCAGCCGAAATATTTTTTTCGTGGCCGCTACGGGGCGGAACGCAATAAAATCCTTCCTGGCCTGTGTGCTGCGACTGTGCCCCTTTCCGCGGAAACGCAAGGAGACGATCCGCGAGAATTCATCGACTTCATCGACGCTCTTACGCTCTTTTGAGCGGTCGAGGACTTTTTGTTTGACGCGATCGACGTTACGAGCCTCGGGTCCGCGCTTTCGATCAATTGCGCGGAAAAAGTCGGTACAAGGCGATTCGAAATGCGCGTACTTTCTCTCTTTTTTTCCTCTTTTTCGACCAGAGGTGCGACTTTTCGGTCTTTTTTTCTGGCTGGTAAAAAGGCGTTTCGAGAGAGCAACCGAGTACATCTAAAGAGAACCGATAGCTTTGCTTCTCTTGTAGCTTTTCGAAATCGTTGATGCATGTAGTTCTACCGTATTTCAAGAACTAAAATGAGGATTCATTTGAGGCACGCCATTCGAAAAATAGACCAGATTAATCTTAAGATCTAATGAAATTATTAAGGAATGATAGAAGTGTTCGCATGCTTTGGTTTTAATTGCTACCATGTTTTTGAACAAATGCTCGTGTAATCACATATAAGAAAGACTATATCGAGACTTTCTTTATATTTTTCTCGTCTGTTCGTATTTATCAATTTAAATGTAAAATTTATTAGAACTTTTTTTTCTCTTTTTAGAGTACAATTAACGATGAGCTCTAATAAAGAAAAACAATAACATAAAAGATATTCAAGATAAAAAGTAAATGCTAATTTTGTTCAAAAACTGCATCGGATTATTCGCGAACGAAGTAAATATACGAAATTTAAATTAACACTAGTTTCGATGTTTATACCAGTTTCGATGTTTTATTTTACTTATTTTTCTTTTCAGTTCCTTCAGATATACGTAAGTTAAAAGGTTAATTCTTTTATAAAAAAAATCAGCTTGCGGTCATCACCTTTTCGTTTAATGAGAGTTATGAAAAAGGTTTTCGCCTGTGGTTTTTCAAAAAACTTATATTTGTCGAGCACTAAACATTTGCAATGTATAAGAAAATAAGCAGTTCTTAGAGTGTATAAATTATTGAACTCAACGACTATAATATGATTTATATCAATACTTTATTACTCGCGAAAGGAATAACTCAATGAATATTTTTATAAATTCAGAGTTCTGATATAAATGAGATCTACACACTTACGTTAATATATTATTTCGAATTTTAGTAATCAGATGTTCAACATTAAGCATATACGCGATGTATTGCGATGTATTACAATGTAATGCACTGTAATCGACTACATTTACGGTAATCACAGAGAATTGGTCATATTAAAATCCACGAAAGCCTGGACAAAAATTATCCAACTGTTTTCTAAATTGCAGTAATATCTCACAATAATCGATTGTAAATTCATTGAAAATTAATCGAAAAATGTACCTATTAGTACTGCGTAATCGTCGATTCAAGCCATCTCCACGGAAATTAACTGGATTTTCTCGTAAAAGAAAACGCACTTGCCCCGGGTACGGAGCTTTAAAGGAAAAAGGAAAAACGCCCGAAAGCGTTCTTTCGAAAAGTCCGTGGAGCGACGAAGGGCGCGAAAAGAGATATTAATTGAGCGTGACGTCGCGGCTGGAGGGATGAAACGAACGCGCTGTGGAAACGGAAAATGATTTTTGACGAAGGAAGGACAGCAGGCGATCCAATCTGCATTTCTCGTCCTTTTGTAAACGTCCGAGTCCGTGCATCCTCCCGTTTGATGTTGCAATTACGCCGAACTTCCAATCACAAGGCTTCGCTTTCATCCAGCCATTTGAGGTGCACCCGAACAACGCATTTCTTTTTTTGTTTTCTGCTCGGAGATAGGAAGACTCGGAGCTTTCGCGTATCTGCTCTCGAAACTTCAATTAAAGCCTTAATGCCTCGCCGGAAAAATACTCTGATTAATCTGTTGACACTTTAATTTGTTATTTCGAAAGTACAGGAGCTGCTGTTGATCGCGAAGAACGTAATACATTTATAAGTAATCTTGCGTACTATACCTTGAACTGTTTGCTTGATTTAATTACGTTGTCAAGTTATGCCAAAAGATTGTAACTTTAAGAATGCTTGTATCTGTGTTATATTGCACTAGCAGATTTAACGAATGACTTTAATTTGAGTCATAAATTGTCGTCTTTAAGATTCAGCTGTTTAACATAAATTTCATCTCAAATTCATGAGTTTTACGATTGATTCGCTTATAAATAACTTGCGTTTATTTTATAGAAAATTATAAAATAAAAAAGGGCAAAGCTACTTTCTACTTGTTTACTCGTTTAAGGAACCAAAGTATCCGTTACCGATACAAGATACATTAATTATTCGTAATTTAAAAACATACTACCCTAAAAGTAGAATTTTCTTAGTAAATTATATACGTAATTCGTTTTTGTAAGCATCATTATTGTATTTCAGGAAATATAATAATAAACATTTAGTTTAATTTCGTTCCACCGTTCCAAACCATTTCTACTTGATGTCCTCTTTACTCATGGAGTAAAATCTCCAAATTGCCAACTAAATCCTGTAATAAAACTTAATTCATTATATATTTTTTCTACGTAAACCACGATAATGAAGTTGTATAAATTCGGTTTTTTTTTTTTTTTTTTTTTTTTTTTTTTTTTTTTTTTTTTAATACAATACAAGAACGGCATTCTTCTGTATCTATTTTATTGAATTTGTTTACAAGGCCATTTCAAGACAGCGATTGAAGCAATGAAAAACGACATAGATTCTTCTAAGACACGGAGGATAATAGTCGGAAATTAGTTTTATTCACTTTTTATTATACAATAATATTTTAGTTTGTAATAAAACAATGCTATAAATAAATTGTAGCTATTTAAAAAAGAACAACGTATTTTCTCGCCAACTCATGTACGTTATACCCAAATGTCTAACTGTTGCTTAAAAAAATCAATGCTTTCTCAACACTGAACAAGTATTAAAGTGCATTAAAAATGGGCTGGGCAAGAGCGCATAATTCGTGATTGATAAGAACTACAGGGGAATGTTAAGAGCGCAAGAACTGACTAACAGGTCCCCAGTGAGAATTCGCTCTCGGAAGGCGAATCGTACCCTAGGCGTCTCGAAATGCCGCAGTCGCGCTCCCACCGCATCCAGCAGGAAGCGGAAGATAACGAGGTCGGGGTGGGGCGGCATCTCGACGCTGCGCAGCATCGATGAATCCGGCTCTTCGGGATCCTACAAATAGCTCGCGCCCAGGCAACATCCGCTCCGCATCAATTCGCTAATGTGATGCCGCGTAATTTCTTCTTGGAGAAATCGACGGTCGACTGCCAGATTTTTCATTGCCCGAGGGATCTTCCCTCCTTCCCTTTCCTGGGCCTGAGTAGCTTTCCGAGCCCCGTCGAGAGTCTCCGTTTCGACTCCGAGGGGCATGATTACCGTTTCTTGCACGGAGATAAGTGGATAAGCTTCCGATTGCTCCTCGAAAAGAATACTTGCCTGGACTGTGAACTCCCATTTTCATGGATCGACTTGGTTCGACTGCGAGCTGCACGGGCTTACGAAGCAGTTGCGCTAATTTTACTTTGGGGCGTTAATGCCGTCACGGCCGATGCGAGGATTTGCATCTATTAGCGAGTAAAATGCTATCGCTCGGGTGATAATCTATGGAAACTAATTTTATTTGTTTCGTTCCGTTCTTTTCAATTCACGAAATTTGCGAATTTCTTCAATGGAAATGGTTGAGTATCTCATGGAGTCGACTAAAACCATTCGCGTGGACAGATATTTCGACAGATAAAATGTGGACTTCATTTGTGTTTGCAGCGTGTGTTTTTCATACACACGCTGCACACGCTCAAAGACATTCTTTTCAATGCCAAAGATCTAATTAAATCGACGATATTATGCTTAAAAGTCGTAAAGAAGAAAAAACTTTTCTCTTACTTTTGCATAAATTCAAGAAAATGTTGACCTTTTAATCGTTTTTACACTCGAAAAAATATTTTTCCTAACTTGCCGACTACTGAATTCTCAATAAATTCGGTAGTACTTTATACGCGGATTTAAAAGTACAAAAAAAAAGATTACTTCTCTTTTTTATAGGGTGTTTTCCTGCACAGTCACTTCGTATAACATTTATCAAATTGATGACACTGGCTCTTTGCAAAAGATTTTTATAAAAAGACTCGGCAGAAATTTAATTTAAAATATATGACGACGAATGTGTTGTTGTACTTAAAATACACAGTTCTCTAAGTAACGAGCTTTAATTCGCCTTTTTCGTATTTTTTCGATTTCGTAGATTTCGCGAGTAGATGTTACAAAATTTGAAACGAATATTACGACGAATCATGCTCAACGTGAATTCGTCCGGTTTCTGCACGCGAGCAATACCTAACCATACAAACGCATGACCATGAATTATGCAATAGTTGGTTGAAACAATGCTCCGCGGAAGCTTTAAAGCGATCCCGTTCCCATCATTATACCAGTTTCTTTTCTCATTTTCGTCTCGAGCGACATACCGCGACATACCGCGGGTAGACAACGAGTGGGAAAGCACAATGAAAATGCACGAATTGCCGTGCATAAGCGAATTAAGCGCGAGAGAAGCTCCACTCGGAGTTAAGCTCAGCGCTGATCGTGATTACAGCCCGTAAAAGGCAATTATAAAACAAGAAGGAAAGCATCCCGCGGATCTAAATTATGTTACACATTGCGCGGCTCTTTTATCTCCAGAGTGACGCAAGACAAATGGAATCCGCGATAAAACGATCGCGGAAGAGCCGCCGCGCAAAAGAGCGATAAACGCGAACGTGAAATAAAAGAGGAGAGCGCGGTGGGGAGTTTTTTTTTTTACGCGCGCCCCTTTAAAGGATTATTATCCAATTTGGCGCAGTGCGAGGACGCTACGAAGAGAAGAGACGCGTAGGCGGTCGTTATTACCACGGCGAACGAGATCTCGAGTGCCCTCGCACCGAGGAGGAAGACGAGACGGAGGCTGCGGTACATTAATCATCCACTGGCTTTCCTCGTTTCGCCTACTCAGGCGCACGCGCGCATCCAGTCATTGTTATTTCCGCTTGGCCCTAATGACATTCCGAATATCGGGACTTGGTCGCATAAACGGCTCTTCGTCGCGAGGCCTTTACTTAGCGAGGGTCGATCGTTCGGCGTCCAAATTTTGAAAGTACCTGCGAACACTTTTCATAATATTATTGGTATCTCAAGCTGCCGTTGTCCCTGGAATCGATGGAGCGGTGGCCCACGCACTACTCCTAGTCCTTTGTTGGATTTGCAACGTCGAAACTCGTTCTTCGCCTGCAACTACTCCTCGTAAAAGACAAGTAGACCGGCGCTACGTATTTCGAATACAAAATATAACAACTTGTAATACTTGCATAATTTTTCAAGCGCTCGCTCTTATTGTTTGGCATTATTTTGTTCCGCCTGCCAAGTTTCAATGGACGTTATCTGTCTCTTAATAAACGAACGAGTGACTTATTGCGCTCTTTTTAACCTTGTGTCATTGCTATAATATCGCGTTAGAAAATTCTAAAATCCATTTGAATTTAATCGTTGAATGACGCCTGTTCTTTCTTACCAATAGTTCTTAACTTGACCGGATATGGGTTTCTCGACTGCGGCCCAAATTCTTGCGAACCACTGCAAGACGTTTCTTGCAAATATGTACTTTCTTTCAACTAGTTTACCACCCGAGGTCGCATCTTCTTATTGAATTGAACTAGGTGCAATATTTTCAACAGCCACGCTTCTTGGATATCAGATCATAGTTGGAAAAAACTTTAGCACCGCTTTTCTGACTAATGTAATTTAAGCTCCTTCTTCTTGATATTGAATTTGATGCGGAATTCTCCGTAGAATATTCACCGAGTAGCGCTTAAAGAGAAATAGTAGCAGCGAAAGGGTGGAAAAGTGGGAGGGAGAGAGATATAAAAAAGGAACACCCTTGTGGAAATTGTGAGAATAAGGAAGAGAGTTCAGTTATCCCACTATTAAACTGCCGAAGGCAGAATTCATCCTTAGCATCGTTTCTCTCTCGTCGTTGTGGTTTTACCGAACTATGCAACTAGCGCACTAATTGAAATTATCTGCTTAAATATTCACATTCAACTCCGAAATAATACAGTTCGCTAGGTCTATGCGAGTAATTTTATTCGAGAAGAGTTCTTACCAACTTGAAACTTTTACCAACCAAGCCATATTCGCAAAGTTCCAAAAGACAAAACGCCGGACTGATACTGTCGAGTAAACATACAGTTTCGCGAGCATCTAAAATTCCTCCTTTTAATTGTCAATACGAGCCACTAATCCGACCTCATAATTGTAGTTTCATAATTGCACACAAGTTATTGCCTTCAGCGACAAATAAATCGTAAATACTTGCGTACACACTTTGTCTCCTTATTATATTCTACTTTATTGCTTATGAGCACTGGACCGAAGTTAATGGCGCAAACGTGTAATGATTATCCAATCAATTAGTTCGTTCGATTTGCCAAGCTCGAATGAATGAGCATATTACGCTGCACCTTGAAGAGAGACTTTGAACGATTGCTTAGTTCAAACCGGAGGACTGTATTTCCTGATATATGTGTGTTGCAATATCATCGGTAAGGATATCGACTGATAAACGAAAGTCGTTTGCTAGAGCTTTTGGCTTTGCGAGATTCAGATGCGTGCCGTTATTTAAAATAAATAAAAATGTCGATAAATAAAACCTTGCCTTACCACCCGAGGTTGGTTCGTCGAAGATTTTTCAGATCTATTTTAGTATTTACACCGTACGTTAAAGTACTACGAGTTCGTCCGAGAATATTTGCAAAATTCACATTTACAAATAATTATTCGATAACAAACTGTTTTAGATCTTGAGTGTTTTAACGTAATTTTAATTTACTTTTTAGTTTCTAGTTTAATTTACGGTCTCCTTTAATTTAAATAAAGATGTAACGTCCTTTATCAATCGATGCCATATTTTGCTAAACCGAAAATTTTGAAACGTCTAAATACACTCGAATTACATTCGTTTATGTAACCATTAGTAAGCAAATCTAATATTCCATCATTTACAATTCTGCAGTCTGTTAACGTAATAAAAGAGATTCGCGATCTTATATCGAAGAATATATCGATAAAATTTTTTAATTAAAACAGTTACCAGTCAAGAATAAATCGTCATTTTCGTCGCTTGAATCGAGAATCTCTCAATGTAGACGCCGTTGCATTCAACTGCACGAGAGAAATAAAATAAAATAATACTGTGCAATGTTATTACAGTGATCGATTATTTTTGTAAAATTGTCGTTTCTTGAAAACTGAATTTATGATACCATAATTGTAAGCGATAATATCTACGAACATTGGCTCGTTTTCATTAAAATGTCGTTGCGTTGAAAAATTCATCTATTTTTCATCAGCTATTCTAAAACATTTTCAAAAGAGAAAAAAGAGAAACGATAGGAAGGACTGAACGTACGTACGGCTCATTATTTCACGTAGAACAATAAGAAGGAAGCTAAGGCACGTAGAATATGCGAGGGAATGTAACGAAAATGGCTGTACGAGCGTCGGAGCGTCGCGAGCGGTGAATAAACCAGGAAACGAAAGACAACCGAGTCGCATGGCCGTTGCGACCCTCGTCGTCTCTCCTTTTTCGTTTCTCGTATCTCGTTAGAGATGCTAGTGCATGATCTCCGCGAAAAAGCTCAGCCCGAAATTCCCATTCATCATCCGACCTCCTTCGAAGCTCTTCGGTAGCCGTCGCAGAAACAACCGGCCATGCATCAAACGAGGCTTCTCAAGATAATGCAAGGTCGCGGAATTCCGGAGGTGGATGTTCACCTTTTACGGAGGAGCTTCAAGTGGATCTGCAAACCGATCATCGGACAATCCAATCCAATCCAGTATTTTTTGTATCCGATTAACGTTCATCGCGAGTGACTTGTCAACCGCAATACTGGGTTTTGAACGTGTAGATTGTCAACTTGTACTTAAATTAATACTCGTACGAGATCGAGAACACAGCCGTTCTCCTTTGCTTCTTAATATTTTTTTTTTATCACGAGGAACTTACGAGTTCACAAAGAACTCGACCGAAGATTCTTAATTATTCGCGAAGACAAATTTGTTATCTTGAAAATTATTTCTCGATTAAAGTGATTTATTAAATTTTTCCGAGCATTTCAATCGCGATTCAGTACAACTGATACGCGTGATCGCGCATTCTTACGACGTTTCGTATGTATGCGTGAAAATATGAAAAAGTACTTCACTCGAATAAATGTTATACACGCCACTATTATCGGATATGTTATCGAAGAAAACATTTCTGTATCGTATGCAAGAGATGTTTAGATAGTGTCAATTACGTAATATTCACACAAAGATCGTGCGTACATTATAAAAGATTTATCATATTTTGATCATGCAGAAGTAAAACTATCCTGTAAACAATCGATGTATGTATTTCGAGGGACCAGAGTACGCATTTTGTTGGGTTAAATGACTCTCATTGCGCGGATAACTTTTATTAGTTTTAAATTAATGGGTATAAGCAATTCGAACTTAAATACGTTGACAAGTGAATATTGAAAATTTACGAGATAACACGAAAACTACGTTTAACTTTTAAGCTAACAAAGTTGGAGATGAGAGAACCAATGGTATTGGAACCGGTATTGATATCTTTAAGAGATAATTTTATTTACAACCATCGTTGTAAATAACGAAGTTCGAAGGAGTATAGCTTTGAATCCTTCAATTTATTATCAAGCTTAAATATACTGCTTAAAGTACGAGTAGATGCGACGTGAAGGAAAGCTCGACATTAGGTATTATTGACAAACCGAGAAAAATCCGCCACTTTTTCGTTGGCTCGTTTAATTGAAAATAGATCTCTCAAAGATATTCGATTAATTTCAATAGTGTTGTTTTCAATATTTGAAAAGCTCACTTAAATTCATAATTCCCCAAGGTCACTTTTAAAAATTTCTTTTTCCTTTTTTCAAGTACTTTTGTTTAATTTGTGATTTACACCTCCAATTGCACTAATACTCGAAACTGGTCTTTCAGAGCAAAGATTCATTGCAATGCCGTTGTCGAAGAAGCTTTGAAGTGTAATCTTGCGCGATGAATCTTTTGACCCATTAGGACGCCTGTTTGAATGTACAAGACGTGTCTACGTGTACAAGAGAACTGTGCGAAAAGAAGCAATGGATTGTCAACGGTTAGGAGACAAATTTAGCATTCAAGGAAAAAGGAGCAGAGAGAGAGAGAGAGAGAGAGAGAGAGAGAGAGAATGAGAAGATCGCGGTGAAAGGTGTAGTAAAAGGCTGAGGCTAAATTTTGACGTCGTTGAGATGCTCAAGCAAGAAAAATTTTGGCATCGACAATGTATTCTTCCGACGACTTGCAATGACGCCTGCAAATGGTTCGCTGTTTAATACAGTTTGAGCCGAGCCCTGATCAGATGCAATTCTAGAAAAAAATATCAAACGAATTAACAAATGTTTGAAAATACAATAGCGATTCACGAGGTTTTTAAAACAATTTGGAAAAGTCAATCCGATAAAGCATTGGTATCGCATCAAGACAATTACATTCCGTTCGTTTGAAATCGTTTCTCTCTAAATTAGATTTTAAAATACATATTGTAATACCGAGTCTGAAGCATTCATTCTACCTTTGAGCGAAATATCTACATTTCAATGAAACGGATCGCCTTTTTTAATTTTGTAGCGCTTGAAACAACTAAAAAATCCTATTTCTTTAATTGAGATAGATTGCGTCACGGCTAAATGCGTACCTGATTAATTCGAAAAAGAGTTTTAGTGCCACATAATATCGACGATTGCAGCATCGAGATTTTTTCAATAATGAATTTCAATAATAAAAAGAGCTTTTCATAATAGAAGCGGCGCAAGGGTCGTTCGCTCCTCCTTCGCCATCGTTTTTTCCTTTGAAGGAAAATAACATCAAAGCATTGGAACTGTCTCGGACTCATCCTGCAAGGCTTTAAATTTCAAATCCTCCTTCTTAAGGTAGAGAGAAAAGTCGGCGTGGACGGCTAAAGGAAAAAAAATCGAGGATCGTTGGTATAGAGTTGCGTCTCGTGGAAATATCCGTCCTTTTTCCGAGCAAAAGGAAACGGTGTAACTCGGTGTAACTCGTTTCGAAGCAGAGCGATTCTTACGTGAACGGGATCGATCCTCGAGGACCCGAACGTTCAAGAAGTTGATCTAGCAAAGTACCTAGACAACATTTTCATCGAGTGAATTCTGTCGGTACTGGATCATTGTTCGCGCGTGCAAATTTCATCTAGAGCTCAGTAGTTTTGAGTATCCGCTAGAACAGTCGAATACCATATTCTCCAAGCTTATGCTAAAAGGCAGAGAGTACTGCAATTTCTTGATATGTTGCGTTGGCAGCTTTGTTTGGAAAAAACCATCGACATTAAACGAATGTCAAAAAAAATTCCTTATTTAACGTATTTACGAACGATGCATTTGTTTTATTTTTTTTTCCCTTTTTTTTCTCATCGTTAGAAATTAAATACTAGATATAACGCGTTAAGATGATTAATGATATAAAAATATATAAAAAATAAAAGTACAGAATGAATACGATTTCATAATATTCATCAAATTTCAAAGCGTAAAATAAAAGTGATGTAGCATATATAGTTTCCTTCGCGTTACAAATTGACGTAAGCCTTTTTGCATTAACTTAAAATTAAAAAAGTTATTTAATACGATAAGCTGCTTAATGAATATAATAAGAAATATTATTCTAAAGTTCGCAGCAGTTGCTTGTTCGTCGATAGTTCACGCGTACGTTCACGTATGCACGTGTCCGCGTGTGTATCTAGTAAACGCTATTTACATAATACTAAAAATTATTATAGTCAAATGACTTTAAAAGATATAAAATAAATTATTGAAATGTTTAGAAATTTGCGTACATAAATGGTGTTACATATATTTACATACGCACTTCGTTTGACGAAATTGTAATAAAATTAATACTTTTAAATATATGAAATTCAAGATGTACTATTTTTGCAAGTTTTTAATTACGGTCACGTTATACATAATTCGTTTAAGAAGGAATTACGAATACCGTAAAAAATATTTTACATTGCATTTCTTATATAACGTGTCTTATAATATCACATAGTTTATAATCCAAGAGCAGTAGACTTGCGCCTATTTGGCTTAGGTTACATATCAAAAAGCCAACTCAGCAATAAGATGCATAAAGCATATACGAGTACATAAAGTAAAAACTTAATAAAAGTAACAGCTCAAGAGCGACGTTTCATAATGCTTTTAAAACAGGATTATATTCAATTGATTTTTTATATGTAGAGCAATATAAATGAGACACAGCAAAGCCTCGCGCAAACGGAAAACAATAATTTCATTATTGTAGAAAGATTCGAGTAGTAATGTTACAGTAAAAGAATGAAAATAACGTCAAGTTAAATAAAGTATGTTAAGGTAAAATTAAGGAAACAATCGTAAAATTCGTGTAATAAACAGACAATAAATAGAACGGAGAAAGATATAGCTTTCTTGATATTTAACTTTTAAATAAGAAAGCAATGCATATACAGCTGTGTAATCAGCAGTAACGTTTTTTTTTACTTTTACTATGGATTCCATTAAAATTAAAATTAAGTGTACCGAATTAACGCACGTAACTAAATAAAAGATTTGCGGATAAAAAATTGAATATTAAATTGGTGTCAAGTCATATAGGTTTCGATAAATTAAACTTTAACGATGCAAGTATTAATATTCGTATAAAAAATTCTCTATGCATATTTGCATTATTTTCTGGGTGGTAACTGTCAAATAAATTATAAGACGCGTTATAATTAGTAAAGCGATAAGTTGAAATGCTTTATCAATTTCCAGACGGGATAAGAATATTTAATAATGTAGTATCTTTGATGCTCGAGTAAAAATGTTTACTTCTGTTCGCCTAATTTTGTTAAATCATAATATTTTCTCTTTTAGCTCGAATACATATAATGAAATGCGATACGGTTGTTTTCAATGAATTAATCAACAATTTTAATACAGCGACACATTTTCCGTTAATTTTTATAATAACTCGTGCTTTCATATTTATTTTTATGTATTATATTCGTTTGACATTTTGACATTGAAGTAAATAAAAACACGAAAAAATCAAGTATCAGATTTACTAGTAAATAATTTTTAATGCGATAAATAAATTGAATTTTATTATAGAAATAATGGGGTACATATTACGAGGCTCGTAAATGCAAATATTATTTCGCGTGAAACACATAAAAATTGCTCGTTTGTATAATTTTAAAACGTTCAATTCAATAAGGAAGATACATTTTCCTTTGCCTACATCGAACGGAAAAGGTCGACACTGGAATAGAAATTACTTCATTACATAGATATGTAAATTTTATCAAAAGACGATTACATTCCACTTTAATTTCGATTCGATTCGAAAAACAGAATCTCCTTACACGCGCTCTAAATATAAATTAGACAAATATTGGATAAACGTGTTAATCAAAAGAAAAATATAACTTTATAAACAAACATAAAACTCTAGGATGGTTTGTGATAAATGCAGAAGAACTGCTATCGCTCGCCCAGTCCAACGAAAAAATTCTATGCATAAATCGTTTGACTGGAGGCTACTTATTAACCAACGCTAGTTTTCAGTGTTTATCGTATCGTTCATTCGCACTGAGCTCGGATGCATTACGACCGCAGATGAAGTGCGGGCGCTCGGTTTACGGAAGCCAGACCATCTCGCATTTTAACGGCCGTGGATTCTTAGGATGCCGCGAGCGAGAGAGAGCGAGAGAGAGCGAGAGAGAGAGCGAGAGAGAGCGAGAGAGAGAGAGAGCGAGAGAGAGAGAGAGAGAGACGACTTTGCCGCTCGTTTAAGGCTTGTTTATCCAAGTGCGGATACACGAGTGAGGAACACCTGCAATTACACCTCTTAAGTGCTCTTCCTGCGATGAATCGATGTGGAATTCTGGTCTCTGATGGTATTCCTGGAAAATCGATAGGCTACAAAAACAACGGTTACCATTTGACCTAAATTCGATGGCAGGCAGTCACGCGGCCACTATCGCCGATTTTCACACTTTCAATTTATTTTTGGTAACAAATGCCTCCCGCGATAAGCTACAGTACTTTGCAGTTACGCCGTTTTACGCTTTTCGCCCATTTTAAGTGTAATAACACAAATTATTCCAAGAAATAACGTGAAATTTTGCAATGCGAATGCTGTACGTTGTCAGCCTCGAATGACGAATTTTATGGATTGCGTAAAAACTCGAAATATGCCGAGTTCGAATCTTATAATTAAGAAAGCAAACGTCTTTCTAAGTTAATTGTGTGGCGAATGAGCATTAAGATGGAGAAACGATAATTATCTGAAATATTCGAAAGAGAATGCGATATCGTTGATTTCTCTTTGGGTTGGGATAAGGAACAAGAATCGAATCATCGTGCCCCATTTCATAGATCAATTTTTCAGCAAATGATTTAAAGTAAAGCGATGCGCGGCGTAGTGATAAGATCACGTGATTGATGTTAACTATATATAGCTGACACTTTTAACATTATTTATCGCGTTGCATTGAAAACAAAAGCTAATTTCATCCGACTAATGAGTGTAATAACGAAACCTCAATTCTCAACAATTCTCTAAATTTCTATCCACATTATCGTAGAATACATTTAATAACGAGTTACTCGTTATGTCCTTAATCCTGAAAGGTACGAGAGAAGCTGTTGATCAATTTCCACGTCGTAAAAAAGAAAATTTTTCACAATGCTCAACGTTAAGTGCCGTAGTTGCTATTAAGGCGGTTAGTCTGACGTTTAAAGATTTCTCTTTTCTTCTCAAGATTTAAAAAGTTACGCAATATAATACGCAATGCGATCCACTTCCAACGGTATAATACTTAGTGTTCTAAATCCGGAGCGAAAAAATATTTTATACATAAATAATGTCTTAAATTTCAGCATTTCAGCACTATCATATTCTCTTGAACAAGACATTTTCAACTTTCAGTAGTCACGAGTCAGTCGGACTCGCTATTCGGAATTCCCGTAATTTTGATGTATCATATACCGTTCATAAACGAAATGGGATAAATAACAAGAAGCGAAAGAAAATGAAGTCAAATGGCACAAGGGTATCAAACCAATTTTCTCTTTTGACTAATAAAGCTTAAGCAAGTCTATTCAATAATACCTGCTTCTTCTTTTACTATCTCTTCCCTCTTTCAATTTACATATTCAATTCACAAAAATAGTTTAATCAACGAGATTTCCTTTAGAGGTGCAAAGATGCGATCTAATGGTCTCACGGAGAGAAAGAAAAGGAGCGTCGTAACTCGGGAGGTTCTCTCTTTCTCTACGTTGCATCATTGGGGAGTAAATTAAGTGGGAGAGCGAGTGCGATAACCACGTCGATAAGGCTACGCGTGGGTGAGTCTCCGAAGGTCCGCCTCGATTAGCCTGGCCTCCGAGTCTCTCTCTCGCTCTCTCTCTCTCTCTCTCGCTACAAACACCGCGTAAATTACACCGGTACGCACGCATGCGATGCCCCGACTAGGCCTCGTAGATCCCGGGCGCGCGATAACGCGCGCACACGTCGTTTCTAATGGCCGCGGATAGCGCGATGCGTTGATAGGGAGCAGCAGCTCGCAGCCGTCGTGGGACGTCCGTGAGTACAGTTGGACCTGGTGCGCTCTTATCGCCCGTCCGATCGAGACTTCCTCCGCAGCCGCATCGCCCTCCTTTTCGCTCCCTTCTTCATCTCGAATTTTCCCGCGCTGCATCGCCACGAGTTGGGGAAACCAACGATTGCAAGCTTACGGAGTCCGTACGACTTGTCCCGCTACGAGGTGCCGCTGAACAAGTGCCGCGACTTTTCCTAGGCGCAACTTCAGATCCTCTCCTAGAGATAAGATAGGCGCAGATGTCATTGAGAAAGCTACTTATCCATTTTTCAGGCTTGTGAAGCACGTAGCGCGAGCCATAAAGGACGTTTTAGCAATCGTCTCGAATTTATTTTTCCGTCTCGGAAGCAAGTAACTTCGAGCCACGAGGCGCGAGGCAATTTTTCGAGGACTCGGTTTCTTTAAAGGCGAAAGCAAAACGAATAACTCCTACGGTAATTGAAAACTGGGTATTACAGCATCGGAGTAACGGTAATGAGGCAGACGCGCGTGAAATTAGCGCGAGGTGCGACTTTCCTCCCAGAAATCCAGGACGAAGATGAAGAAGCCGATGCCGTTGGCTCTGACGCGAAGAGTAACGAGACTCGGGGAGGAAATGACATGCACCGTTCGCCTACGCGGAAGAAAAAAGCCCAAGTGCTTGCCTCCGAGTAAATACGGTTTTTAATGGCAGCGCGGACAATTTGTGCAGAGGGTGAGGACGACAGCAGCTCATTTTGATAAACTTTTTGAATTATCGTCGCCACGACTAAAGCGTTGATTGCAAATTGAAAGTACAAATTTCAGCGATTAAACTGCAAGATTAGCTGTGAAAATGATCACTTGACAAAACTGGGAACGCATCCGGTACATTTCGTATCGTAACGAGCATGTACGCGATTTTCGATCGGAAGAGATGGATTTAAAAAACGCCAACTTCTCCTCTGCAACTGCGTAAATCTCGTTAGATGCTTTTAACGCGATTGTACGAGTCAGTGCACGGATTCCATAGACAAGGCGAATAATAACGTGGCCTCTCGTAACCGCATTTAATCTTTATCTCCCGGCTGAACTCGTGTAAGAACACGCGATATCGAAAGCAAAGTCATTCGAGCGCATGCACTCGTGGTAATGTGTAATTAGTGAAGTTTCATAAATGGCCACTGGCCTAATTTTCCGTGACCTTCTTTGTCCTGGCTTATTGTGCGCGCGCGCGAAGTGATGCAGTGGCCGCTTGTAACGAGATAATCGCGCGATAATGCGAAGCCAAATGAAAAGAAAGAAAAAGGAAATAGGAACGGGCGACATACTGAGAAAGATAAGCCCGACCGATTGAGGAACGATACGATAATTAAGTCGCGGGAATCGGCATACGTGCATTCTAAGCCTCATTCTATTTTCCACCGTATTTCCCACCGTATTTCCCACCGTATTTCCCACCGTATTTCCGACCGTAATTTCCACTCTCCCGCGAGTTACGTAAAAGCACGAGCCACGGCCCTCGGAAGAACAAGCCTTTGTCGAACATGTCGCGCGCAATAGTCACAAGAGCGACGGAAATCGTTCGACTTATCTCTCGTACTTGACTTTTTCACATTCACCAACGTATGCTCTGATCGTTCGCTCCTCTTCCCAATTGGACTGTGTATTTTTCCCATAATTATCCATCGCTAGTCTTCGGTTTATTGCTTGCGATTCAAGGCTGTATGCATTAGCTATTACATCGCGCGATCTACCGTACCGACCGCACAATTGCTGATCGCAATAATTGAGTTGTGGTCATTTATACGGAAAGCAAATTTACTGGCAGTCCACATTTCAATAATGGAAAGTTTTTTTATTTCCGCAAAGTTTAAGGCGAATACGTCCTTATTATCGTCGAAAATGATATTCGAAGGATAATTAACAGTAATTTCAAGAGAACTGCAAAATCGCTTCCTCAAACTTTATTCTTTTTGCTATTTATATTAAATGTCGTACCTGGCGATTTCATTTTTTTCAGAACGAAAAGATATAATTCCATTCGCACAAGTACGTTTTGCCCGATTGGGTTGAATTTTTCACAAAAATTTAGTTATCTAAAATAACTCAAAACAATATTACGAAACAATCATAAAAAATACAAGTTATTTTATTTCTTTGAGTAAACTCCTCTAATCAAACCAATCACGAATATAAATAATAAATAATACTTCATATTTTACGAACGTTTTTGTAAATTGTAACGCTAATTAAAATATATATTTACTTGCTTCTTCTCAAATACCGAACATTTTACAAATTTATAAATATTACATTCTCAAACGAGAAAAATATTTAACGAAGTCGACTTCAAATTTATTAAAATATTCTTGGAAGATCATCATTTCAAATACAAAAAGCTGAATTTCTTTTATCTAATATATTTGATGCTTTTTACTTTGAGAATAACATTTGATTATAAATGAAAGCGAAAACAAAGTGTCAATCGTTGTAAAGAAGTTATTTTTATTTACAACTTTATCAGATGTTTGACTTTTGTACTCTTACGTAATAAATATTCAACAAATGTATGAAGCGCACAAAAAAGAGCTTTTCCACCGTTTAAAATTGCTACTTTAATTCTATACTCGATCTCTTCCTATGTATTTCAAAGGCAGACTTTAGTACTACTGTTAAGAGTTATCATGGTCGCCGAAAGAAAAACTAAATGTAATCGCATTGATTAGAAAAGCAAAATTATGGTAGTTAATTTACACTTTTATACAGAGCCTAACGTAAAAATGAACGGTATTTTTTTTATCTACATAAATGACGACACATCATCAGCTGATCCTTAAAAAAACGAAATTAGAAACACGTTCAAAGTTCAAATTAACGAATGTATTTGTTTTAACTCTGAGATCGAGGATCAATGCACTAAAAAGTGAAACAACTTTTAGTAGATGTTTTTTATTTGTTAACTAATTCTTGAAAATTTTACATAAAATAAGACATATCGAAATTCTAAATCTAAGATAAATTTAAAAGGCATAATGTATTGAGTTATGCATGTGCGAAACAAATTAGGTTTTTCAAAATTTTTTTAATTTTTCACATTTTTTGCAATTTTGTGTAATAATTAAAACGATTAGTCTCAGGTGTAACTTTGAATACGCGCATGAACATTAACTTTTCGACAAAATTTTATTAAACGATATTCGATAAGAGAATGTAGATGAGTAATGATGTGAAACTGCTTTTGTAAAGGTGAAATATTTTAAGTCATGAATACTTCTTAAGCAGTACAGAAACGCAAAGTTTGAACCGATTTTTTTCACTCAATTTTTCATTATCGAACGATTCGTTTTAGAATATTCTTTTTTAAACTATAGATTACTATATAATAAATAAAACTATTTTATTTTTCTTGAAGAGACAGATTTTCAAACAAAATGAAAAATTTAAACAAATATAAAACTTATGAATTAAGGAAGGTTTTAAATTTTGCTACGTATAGTTTTATCGATTGAATTCTAGATGAATTATTGAAATTCTAAAAGTTTAGTGTTTTATTTCTCATTGAAACTTTTCAAAAAGTTTGAATGTAATGTAGTGAAGCTACAGAAAAGAAAATCATTTGAAGAAAATTATCCCGATGAAAAAATTTATCAGGACTGCACTTTTTCAATTTATGAGATGAAGAACAAAAAGCTGAAGCATATTTAAGGTTTAGCGCGATACTATTATTCACTTTAGCTGTAAGTAAGGAATTTATATTGCAAATTTATCACTTGTTAAATATGTACAACTGATTATGTAAGCTTTTAATTATAAACTTAAACAAAAGTATTTTTTTATTTAAATTTTTTTATTTAATTTTTTTTATTTTATTTTTTTATTTAAAAGGAGAGAAATTCACGTGATTAAACACAATGAACGAATCGGGTAATTATTTTGATTATTTAAAAATAAAATTATAAATTAATATAAGTAAACGTATGCTCAAAATACTAAATTAAAGTCTTAATATGTATAAGTTTCAGTTTCTAAAATATCATGAAATTTTCATTCAACGTTAATAAGCGCAAAATCTTTTTCTTTTATTTCGTAACGTATTGTAAGTCAACGAAAATCAGCCCCTTTTACAATTGGCATATGAAAATTTATTTATAAATTGTCGACACAATTTGTAAATACATTTGTGCAAAGAACATAAAGTAACAATTCTTTAGTAAAAATTCGGGTTAGTATTTATACTTTTTTGGTAGCGGTATTTGAATAAATGTGTACAACTGTTGGTCACTTTTTTTAAAAACGGACTAATGTTTGCCGTAAGCTTAATTCAGTATATAAGCAAAACAATGGGGTGCTTCATATGCTTCAAATGCTCTTAAAACTGTCCAATTTTAATATTGCATAAAACAAGTGCAATTTCAAGCGCGCGTTACAAAAGGTGAATTTGAAAAGGTCGAGCGATATGTCACCCCGTATCTTATATCGATCTTTTTGATAAATGAAAGCGCTCGAATAGCCAATCATAAGCACCAGAGTGTGATGTAGAATTGAAAACAGCTTGTCTGTTTCAGAAGTTACTAATGGCAATTTTCAAGTACGCCGTTTCGCAGTTTTACGAGCTTAGGTGTGGTATCCTGTCGTACTCTGTACTCACGTGTACAGCTTTACCGATGACGGCGTTAAACTAGAACATTGCGCAGTTCCACAAGTTTAGGTGTGGTTTCAGAGCAGTGGTCTATATTTACACGTTTCAGGTTCTCGACAACCAATTTCCACTCAATCTTATGTGTGCATTACGACCTTAGGTGCGGTCTCTGTACTTGGGCACGTGAAGCTCAAGATCCTCAATAGCAAGGCTTTGATAAATTGAGCGATACGTATGCGAGTCCAGCAAGGTGATTCAATTATTTCCGTTGCTTATATCCCGAAACTACGGAACACGCTGTTTGTATTTTGTTAGTTACCTATCGCATGTACTTCGACCTACAGAGTAATTGAATGCAATATCTAGACTTGCAAAATACTAAGGGAAAACTGCTGATTTTACGAGCTTTCTGAAAATTTAAGGAAGTACATAGCTAGATGGATAGCTAGTTGTTGACAACAGCTTGACTTTACGATCGACGGCATTTATTAGTTTCAGATTATATTTTTTAACATTTTGAAAAGTTAAAAAAATTTAAACAATTTTAAACGTAGGTCAATGTGAATAGAAATGATGCTTAGGATTACATTGACGCGTTAATTATGAATTCCATAATGCTCGCTACTAGAATTTCATTAAGTTTTCCGTCGGTATTAACCCTAAAAGCTAGTTGAATACAGGTGGAATAACTTTCTAAGGTATAAAGAAAGTTTAAAAAATTTAGTATTCTACGAAGTACAATTCAATAAGATTAATAAGCCGAAGCGGTAAGAAAAAAAGCTGACCACTACCGCTGGTGGAGAGTTTTTTCACTATACCTACGTAAATGTGGTTAGCAGTAGAACCGTGGGAAGGGGTGCTATACCGCATAAAGGGTTGACGAAAATGTCACATGTACAGGAGAAGGAAAGAGGCAGAGGATGAGCGAGACGGTGTCAGAGGAGAACTAGGGCGAGGCCGGGCCACGTCGATTCTCCCCATCTGGATGATGCTCGAGCAAGGAAGCCACTACGTGTACGTGGGCACGTAAAAGAGAGAGAGAGAGAGAGACCCTTGATGAAAGGGCCACAGCATACATGCAGCAACAACTATACAGATACCTGCGATAAAGTTGCGCTCGAAAGCTTGTATTATTCGTATACGCGCGAAGAATGGCGACCTTGTTGAATACGACGTACTAGGAGACGTACTAGAAACGCCTACCAGGTGATTCCCATTTATCATTAAAAACCCATGTTCTAGTAAGTATTTGGTAAGTTATTCAATTATTGCGCGCATCGTCGAGCGTTAATTTAAATAATATTTGCACTAAATAAATCGACAGACTTTGCAATTTCATCAAGATCGATGGGAACGTAATTTGAGCTGAACTTTAGTTCCTAAGTGTGATTGGCTTCAAAACTCGAATAATTCGCTTGGATTCTTTTTTGTTCTTTTTTTTCGTTGAGATTTAGAAATTTCGCCTCGAGTTTTAAGCTAAAAGTTTTGCAAGTTGCTAATGACTGGCGCCTTAAAAGGGAGTGACCCACTCGAGCGCTCGCTTAGAGAAATCCAAGCGATCGCAACTCGGAACCGGTGAGTTGGTGGTCGGCCTTGTAACGATCCTTTCTTTGCATTCGTTCGTTTGGTACTTCTGCGTAGAAGAGGAACATCTGTCAGTGGAGTATTTCGAAGACACAAATCTGTACAGACACTAGAAAAATCGCCGGTGTGCTTATGACCGCTGAGGCATTAACGAGTTTGCAACGCGATTCCATGTAAATGGGAAAGTGATGGAAAGCATGACGGAAAGTACTTAATTCACACATACGAATAGAAAAAGAAGAAACTCTTGCGATAACTGGTTATATTATTTAATTAAATTATAATTTTGCAGATGCTGCAGTTGAAAAGCTACTTACAATTGCAGCTAATCCGTATTAGTATTTGGCGATGAATTTTCTTCCGTTGGTGATTAGTTGTTTGCAAAGTGCGTCAAGAATGCGTTGGACTTACAGAAATATGTCCCTCGGTAGGAGAATTTTCACATGTACATCGTGATTACTGTGTTTTACAAATAATCTTCTACTGCATTTCTGTGAAGTCGTGTGATATATAATATCATTGTAGAGTTCCGAATAATATACGTTTATCAGAAATTGGCAATGAAAGCTTGAATTCGCTTTATTTGCTACAACATTTTCATCATCAACTACTGTGATTTTATAGTCTACATTTTACAGGTGCTATGAAATTTTGTATATTTCAGACGATAAGTTATCGAATTCTAAGAGAATTTTGAAAAAAGTTTTGGAGTAAATAATGATAACGTAAGCTGCACAATTATGTAATCGTATTTTATTTTTTAATTACATTATCTTCAACTCGGCATAATTTATGTTCAAATGTAGATGTTATATACGTTCGTATTAACGATAATCGCTTAATTTTTCAGCTCGAGGATTTAAGTTCAATGCGGAGTTTTGTAGCCTCAAGAATTTAATTAGAATTCGAGAAAAATAAGCAACAACTTCAGTAGTAGTAAGCTGTTAAGCTGTATTGAATTTCTGATACGAGATGAGATACATCAGAAGAAAAATGAAGGTAGATATGATGAAAGGAACTTTTGATAATTATTATAAAAGTATGTGACTATAAGTATAAACTACGTAGGCGATAGCGAGAATAATTCTTTTAAAAGAAAACATTTTCTTGAAAATAAAAAAAAAACATACGAGTTGGAGAAAAAATATTCAAGTATCGAGCGATAAACTCGAGCGATAAAATGCACCGACAAATTAATTACAGATTTCATACGAGCAGTGCTCTTTTCAACTCTGAAAATTGCTATATTATGTTCTTCAGAGCAAAATTCGTAGTATGCAAAGCTGACAATTCGCGTTTTTAGCATCGTATAGAGTAAAGGGAAGCTCAAGGATTACGAGCTTACCAAGTTTATAGTTACTGAGAGATCCAGTTCAAGAATTTATTCAGCCTATTCGCGATGACTTATCTACTCCAAAATTACTAAGGTTGTAGTTTAGGAGAAATGACACAGGATATTAACGAAACTTGCTGCGATTACCGTAGAATCGCATTGCAAAGCGTTTCTAATGTAGAGTACAGAACAAGTAAGTACTCTTACTTGTTAATTCGTGAATTGCAGTTGTTCTTTGAAAAGAGTCTTTCGTATTGTAGTCCACAATTTTGAAAGAAAATACTTAATTATTGAGCCTACGGTTACGCATTATCTCAACGAATGCCATCTCGACTGACCCGAGAAAAAAAATTGGCATTAAAATGCTTTTCATGAGGAAGACTAGGGGTTCGTTTATATTTCTGTAATAGTCAATTATCTACAATTATAAAGCTTTTCTTATTATATATTTTTAAACTGTATCATTAAACCGATAACTTACAAGTCAACGATCTAGTCTGCTTTTAATTGTTTATTTTTACAATTGACAAATAAGTTGTCTATCAAAATTAAAAAAGAAATATATTTCTATAAATTAAATATATATATTTTTTGAATTTAAATAAAAGCTTTAGAATCCGTAAACATTTATAAAATAAGCTTTTATAAATTTAAGTTATACATTTCTAAAACCCTTTAAAAAAATGTTCTTAAGTTAAAAAAATTACATCTTAAATTATTCCCGAATGTTATTCAATTGTATATTCACTTAAATTATATATTCTTTAGGCAGTTAATGAATATTAGTTACAATTTCATAGTAACTAGTAATGAAGATCGCTAATCGAAAAATAAATTTCCGACAAATAAAAACCGGTAAATAATAATTAGTCTTTTGAATTTGAATATTTAATAGAATGAAACAATTTTTCAATAAATAATAGTCGTTATATTATTAATACTGATGTTTTTAAAACTGTATTTTATTTGTTTTTGAAACGTGCAAACGAACAAACAATAAAAATAATTGACTGGAGTTTAAAACAAAGTAAGATAATGGTATAATTTTTATGTAAAGTGTACGGGAACTATAATTCAAATTAATTTTATTAATTTTAATGTAACTTAAACGATAACTGAATATTATATACAGTTGATATAGATAAATTATAGTTTTTGGGCGATTTATCAAGCGATTGGAATACAATTTTATTATATTTAGTTAATGTTACATTGATTTATAAAGTTTTCTTTAAAATATTGAAGTAAATCGGGCTCAAATTTTGGTATAAGAATGAAAAAAATTGTTCCAATTTGTTAATTGTATCATTATTAATATAAAATTCTTTTTTCTAACAATTCGTCAAATATTGAAATTATAAATTTTATTTTAATTCAATAGTTTAGTAAATTGTATAAATGGAATTTTATACAAGATCTCAGTAAAACGTGTTCAGTCCTAATTTTACAAGTGATTTTTTGATGAAGAGTGGAGTGCATAATTTAATAAGTAAGATCGAAATTATAAGGAATAATTCGTAATTGATACAAGTCTTGATAAAAGTTTTACTGGTTAATTTAAAACTTTATAATATCTCTTGAAACTTTATTCTGTTAAAAATAGTTGATTATATGTATTTAAAATTGTTAATAGATGACTAGAAGTTGCTTCTATTAGATAAACTTTAGTAAATTCCTTAAGAAACTTTCTTTTAAAGTAAATATAAAAACGCTAAAATTTAACGAATAGAGTAACGAAAAAAATTTATATGCAATTAAATTATAATTTTGAAAGTAATTGACATAATTTTTCATGTGAACTGTAAGAATAATAAATTATCGTCTCAAGATCATTATCATCATCGTCATTTGTTCATTAAAATTTAATATTAAAATCCTGTTATGTATCGTTTGTTTGCAAAATTTCATGTAATATAACAGAAGGTTTCTTTAATCGTGTGGCTTTTTAAAAATCCAGTCGACATAAGTTCTCACTACATTAAGATACATTTTCCTTCTTCAGAGGTTTGTTTTCTTATTAGTGTGTATCCGTCGCTCGTTTAAGAGACTCGTAAAAAATACAATATCAAAAAAATGAGAATCCAATATCAACATAACATATATTAAAATAACATATAATACGTAATACCGATTATTACCGATTCAACTGCACTGGATCGCTATGATGTGATACTATTCCATCATAGAAAGTTTTCATCTAGTCGTGTGAACAAAGCTTATAAATCACATTCTGAGCATTTTTTTAATTCACATTGACACCCGTTCATGGAACTCTTTTCAATGCTACATTATGGCAGTACGTGTGGTGTGTACTAAAGGTTGTCATTGCATAATCAATGTATAATTCATACAATTTTTTCAAGAGTTCATTTTATATAGAAACAACGATTAAATGTGTAGATACTTTAATAAATTTATCTTGTTATAAAACTTACCGCTTATTATATAATAACTTGAAAATAAATATCAATGAGAGAGGTTAATTTAAAAGAATTTATTTTCGAATTTATACATTGAAAATAGGCCTGATTATGTTTGAATATTAGCAGTCACTCGTTCAACAAACTCTGTTCTCATTCAAATGTAACGCACAAGCCGATGTATAAATTATGGGTGTAAGACTAATAAAGTCAAATGATTTTGTAATTAGGTTGTGTATACATACAAGTACTTATTTGTATATAGATATAATTGTGGCTGCTGCGCATTACCTTCAAATCACATATTTTGTAATAAAGAAAATACATACAAAATATGTATTATAGATATATTTTTCGTAAGTATAATATGCCGATACCAAAATAATTACTAACGACAACGAGGCACTGTTGGTAAAAAATAAAAATAATTATAGTAAGAACTACGAGGAACTGTAGAAATATTATTGCGCATTAGCTTCGGTGTTTCAAGCGATGCTTCATTTTCTTTGTCGGCTAACGCAATCATTGGGTTCAACAAGTTAAATACAAGCTACGCGGTGAAACCTTTCGTGAAAACAGGAAAGTGCACCTGATAAATTTAAGCGTCAAAAAATTCATCCCACGTGGAAAAATCCTCGACAGAAACGAAACACTGTATTACTTATATACACATATTTATACAAGGAAAGTAAAAAGATAGATGGAGCATAAGGAAATAGAGGCATTATGAAGCAGACAATAGGAGAGACAAAGAAGGATATGCCAAGATTCTCGAGTTAGTCAAGAAAATTTGTCCACAAAACTGGAGCATAATTTTCCTACACATGTGTCACACACATGTACACCTCTGTGTCTTATTTATATCAAGATTACGAAAAAGACAAAAATAATCAGTTTGGGTACGAGGGTCTGTGCATATATACGGACAGGAAACAGGCAAAGCGCTTTTTCATAAACAAAGTAAGAGGCTTCCAAAATCCAAAAAAATCAAGTGCGACATTTACTTATTCATTACTATGATTAAGAGCTGAATATTGTATTAGGCTATTGTAAACGATTGCGTAAAAAAAAGAAGAACTTTGAGCTCTTGTTTATTATTTTTACTTTCTAAATTGTTTACCAATTGAATTAGAAATTCCATTGAGATTAAAGAAGTAGAAGTTCAATCCCCGTGTTCTTAATTGTACATAATTATAAAATCACCATATAGAAAAATTTTCACACTTTGCAACTGACAAAAGTAAACAGCGCTAATACATTAATTTTATTCAAATAAAATTAGTTGTCAATTTTTATCTAACCCAACAAGTATAATAACGAATATTTGCTAAAGTTGGAAAAATTACGTTTGCTTAGCACAATATTACTGACCCTAATTATTCTTAATTATTTCCCTTTATGATAATAATTCATTGCGAGTGAAATAAGAGATACAAATTTCTGCAACTATAAAACTCGGACTCTTGACAGAATGAAATTTTTCTTCGGAATGATATATTATGTGCAAGCACAAATGAGAAAATTACCGTTTTAACTAATTTTTTTTAACTTAAAATCAGATAATTATATACCAAGGAAATTACAAATATTTATTTAGATGTACGTAACGCCATATAATCTATACTATAATCCATACTTTTTTAAATATACATTTGCAAAAACAAGTGAAACTCGATATTTATTTATATCAGTTATAAAATATTTAATTTCTAATATTTGTGACTAAACATTGAAATAATCTTTCGTGTACACGTCGAAATACATATGAATTATTGTTTTATAATTTTATTTATGTTTTCTGTTTTACATAAAAAATTTTAAAAAATATTTATAGTATTAAGTAGTACGTTTTCAAAATCATAAAGAAGGTTTTACCGATATTAAAAAATTAATATTATTTAGCTCTATTTATCAAATTTAATGTAAAAATAGTTCTCTTATGAACCAGCAGTGCAAAGTAAATCAGTTATTGTAAGCGTTTGATATTAACTTTAAAAAATTTCTTACTGCTTTGGGTACATATTAAACAATATATATGTTAATAGTTTTCTGACTCGTAATCATTCGAAAAACTTGCTGTAGTCGTTTGAATAAATAAGTGTAGTAGTTGGACAAAGAAAAAATTTCAATTCGCCTGCGTTTGTTGATTATGTGTCTGCATTTGTGAGTATATTTTTATGTATTAATCATTTTATTGAATTTTATTAACAGACAGCTTTTGCATATAAAATTGTAACATTTGGTTTATATATTCAGGCATATTTATCTTTGTAAAAATATTACTATTTTTCTAGTAAAACCTACTTTACTTAACCGTATAAGTTCATTTACTAAAGAAAAATTTATAAAGTAAGAACGTAAAGTCATGAAATTATTAAACTCTAATAATACGTTAACTTTTGTTGATTTATACGTAGACTTTCCCAGTTATTTATTTATAGAAAACATTTTAAATAATAAATGAATAGATTAGATAGATCTTTTGTATGCGCAGAAAATCTATAAAGTACAGGATTCTTTTTGTTTTAATTTATTAAGATTTAGCAAAGTATTTTTATTAGTTATAAGTTCGATGTAATGATTGCTCGTTATTTATAATACATACTTATATCGCATTATAATTCATTTAATGTACAACAATTGTAAATGTAACTGAAATCGTAATAAATTAGTTGTTTTTGCAAAATGTTTTTCATCGCTTATAAGAACTTGTGATTGATGTAAACTAATTTTATTTATAAGTCTCAGAAATAAAACCGTAAGTATCATCTTTAATGTAACTTTGATAAAACGTAAAATACTTCACAAGCAATATACATGATGTTACTTATAAATCAGGATATTACATTTATAGTATTAAGAACTTGAAACACGGTAACAAAATATCATTGCAATAAATATTTCTACAGTAACTGCATATAATTCTCTAATGAAATTATTATAAAATGAATTAATAGAGTTGCCATTATTATCGTACTCTCTTTAACGTTTAAAATACGAATAAATTATTTCACGTCCACTTATCGTAAACAGGAGGTTGTTGAAATGTGACTAATCTCCTACAATTGTTAAATATGCTTTTAGCTATTAGATAATCTAATAAACTAGTTATTATATTTACTTTTTCCATGTTCCTACAATAAGTAACATTAGCTGTCTAATTATTTTTATAAATAATGAATTAATTAATCCAGTAATCGTCTTGTAAAACATTAACGAACATTTCATATGAAGAATATGATTCGACCTAGAATCCAGATTAAGAGTAAATTGTTTTGTATTTTTTAAAAGAGACTTTATAATGGAAAAATGATACATATGACTTTAAAATTCAATAGCGAACAAAACTGAATATGTTGTTGACCATTGAGAACATCACTATTACAATAAGCTAAAGCGAAAGCAAGGCAATTTATAATTATAAAGTAACACCTCTATTATTAATAGATGAATCTTAAGATTTTTTCTATTTTCATCTCGGATCCCAAATAAATAATGTATAAATGATTCAATATTTATAATATTGTCATTTGTTCAATAAATTTCCTCCATGACGGGTGCATGCTTGTATGCGTTTTTGTCAGTTTCATGCATGCTCTAGGCGATCGATGTTGTCTCCATGGTAACCGAGCGCCACGCGTTTCCCTCTCTATCACTCTCTCTCTCTCTCTCTCTCTCTCTCTCTCTCTCTCTCACCCTCTCCCGCTCTTGCACCCGCGCGTGTTCGCATTCACGCACACATTCACAGCTGCGCTACTTCGCTTCACTACTGATTATTTATGTCAAGGATCCCTTCACATTCGAAACCTCGAGCCAAAGGCAAGTACACGAGGAGTGTGCGTGTGTACGCGAGTGTGCGCGAGTGAGAGGGAGAGAGAGAGAGAGAGAGAGAGTGATGAATGCTCGAGGAGGGTTGCGTACTTTTACTCTTTGCGCCCTCGGCTCTTCACTTTTGCCTTCTCTATTTTTCTGCGTCTCCTTATTTTCCTCTTTGGCCACCCTCGCACTCGTTCCGACTTCTTTTTCATGCCACCCTTCCTATACTGCACCGCTCTCATGGATTGCCTAATTAGGCGCACGCGTTTTCTCGCTACCGTCGTTGTCATATCGGTCCGGTGATCCACGTTTATGATCTCGAATATGTGCACCGTACGAAAAACACGTGGTTCCCTTTGTAAAACAAGAGCAATTCCAAACTTTTCGGTGTATCTAACGCGCACCAAATAAACTAGTGCTTCTAAATAAATACACCTGAAATACCTTTTAAAAGCCAGTTATTGATCGATGCGATTTTTTGCTCAGGATGCTAAAGGCTTAAAGGTCTTTTCAAGCGACCTTTTTCAAACGCTCAGCTTTCTGCGTTGTCACGTAATATCCGTTAAAATTGAGATCTGTTCTCGAATGTAGAACAAAATGTTACGCTAGTTATCACGTATATAAAAGTATCCGTTCGATTAATAAATCAACGGGTTTTAAAGTGATAAATTACGCGCTACTAATGGCAGTTGTTATGTTTTGTAAAATCAAGAAACAAAATAAAAACCAGCGATTGCAGTGTGCGAGCGATGATTCGAGCGAAACTTTGACGCCGACAAAATAGGTAAATCACAGTTCTGTAGAAAATAGGAAAGCCAATTAAGTACAGGGACAACGCTTCTGAAAAACATAATTAACTCAAACCTCGGAGAAGCTTATGCGAAATTTCGTTCAAACATTTTAACTAAAATTGCGCTCTCGGTATTTGGTTGCTGCATCAATTAACGTCTTTTTTAATTAGCGTCGCTTATTGATGAGCCTTCGGTAGTTGCCTCGTTAATTTATTTCCTACCCTTTAAGGAACAAAGCTCGGAAAAATGTGTTTAATTCAATAAATACACAAGTTTAAGGATGTTCGCGGAAAATGTTAATTAAGATAGACGTATATAAATTTCGATAATAAATCATCGTTTTGCTAATTTAACTTTATTTTTAGATGATTACCCATGGACTTTTGTTTTGTCCGAAACGTAAAGTGCGAATTTATTGTAAATCTCGATAAATCGTTCCAGTTTAGTACATTACTATTGCACTTATGAATATATGTGCGGTCTCGTCTATTAAGCTACTTACGGTGTTGGCTGAAAGTATTTCAACCTCCCCAGCCCTCTTCAAATTATATTAAAATTCTCGGTCCCAAAGTTTGCGACCGAGCAGAACAAAATTGCTTCCTTGATTACTCCAAATATGCGTACTCGTGAAAGTACCTTTTTTTTTCTAATTCGATGTTTTTTCATTTATTGCCGTAGCGAGTAACGGCTGGTGATTATACACGCACTCCGCTACGCTTAAAAATCCTTACATTTTAATGGGTATGCGTACAGTTTCGGTCCAAGTTTTAACGACCGTAGGATTAAAAATTGTAGCGCGAAAATGTAGCATAGATATTTAGGAGCATAGATATTTCTCAAGAAGCTCAAAATACGAAATGAAAGTATTTCTTAATTAGCGTAAATAAAGTCAACGGAAATTTCATGAAAATAGGAGTTCTTCGATGAATTTGATTTCGGTACGAAGTGGCGAAACAAATTGAGTTTGAGAAAAAGAAATGTAATTTATTCGATTCGACCACCGAAGTCCCACCGAAGCTTGGCTACGACTGTTACGACCCGATACGTATCGAATTGTGTGTTACAGAGTAACAGAGTAACAGAGTAACAGAGTAACAGAGTAAAGGATCTTGGATATTTTATACTCGTCGTACTGCTAAAAGACACTCGCATACGATAGATTCTGTCAACTCCACGAGAATTGACAGAATCCTGCTGCTTTCACGAAGGTCTGCACCTGGTCGTCCCGGCAAGTACGACGTGCCCTTTGTATTCTACAGCTCGTGAACAAGGAATCCCTCGATGACTGTGTGGAATCTGGAGGATCCGTTATAATCTCGGTAATTACTTTTCGACGGCACGTGTGCTCCGGAACAAGATTACGTTGGTCGTGCATACGAGCCGAGGCTTCGGTTGCCACTTGCCTGACGTTTGCTCGAGCTTCGCCATTTTATCCTTTATCTGCCAGACGAAGATGGAATTGGGCTCGCGCAAGAATTATCTTTCTCCTGCGGTTCGCCGCTAATCTGATTTCTAATAATGGAATATTGCTTTGCCTGCTATAGCTGCAATTTTCTCTCGATGCTCTCATTGTTACTCATTGTTACATAATATCGACAGCTCTTCTGGGCTTAGGTATACAAACATAAAAATTATATTAAACAATGCATTTTGTATGGCACGCGTGTGTCTGTGCAACTGTAATATATTAATTGGTATATTTTAGCGTGTCCCTTCAAAGATAAGTGACAAAAAATTCCGACCGGAAGTTCGCGCTATTCATTTCCGTTGCTAATCGGACGAAAGTTTTCAAACGCGTCAAAAGATGAAGAATCTGTAGCGCATAATTTCTCTCTATGATATTATGTTCATCGATATTTACATCCAATTCTCATCATTCACAGTTCTTATTTACATTTCCCGGCAATACCATTGTAAGAAATTTCAATATTTCTATTATTACATCCACTGCTTCCAAAGAAGTTTAATTCTATCGGGTATCTTGGTACTTTTCTTACGTGGTGTATAAAAGTTCCTTGCAACGTTTCCTTGAAAGATTTTGAAAGTGCTCTCACGCGTCAACCCCGAATGAAACTCGTATGTTCAAATTTCGATTCATGAAACTACCTGTATTTGAACGTGGCAAGTAGTACAGGCTTCGGAAATAGTATGCGCAATAGAAACAGAATTTAAATGGGTTGACACTACCTGGCAAGACCAGGCTGTTAAGATATTAAAAGAAAAACCATCTATTATTTAGCGCGTATTTCACGCTAAATACGCGCAGACGTATTTCTTTGATGCTTTTACGTGAAAAATGTGGTAAAGTGGTAAGTGCGGTAAGATTTTCTTAAAACTGAGATATCAAAGTGTGGAAATTATTTAGATGAATAATTTCTTATTAAATTATTATTATTGATCAAAAGAATTATTTTATTTAATATTTTCACATTGACTCTTTGATCTTCGTATTGACAATGATGGTGAAATGAAATTTTGGACACTCGAAAACTGGAAAAAAAGCTTAGGATATTCCAAAAATCATTACAACTGTCGCTTAACAGTTATTCACTGAAGATATTTAATCACTGGTATTCATTTGCTTCTAACTGACGACTACTTTTTCTGAATATCGTTCTCGTAGAAAAATATTGTCAGATATTTCTTCGCGTGTAGCGAACGGATTTGTTAAGTTCATAAGTAGTTAATAAAAAGTTAACGAGTAGTTTAGTTGCTAAGAAGTTGAGCAGATATCGACTAAATGGATATACGAAAATGTTTGTAAAAGAATAAGTTCTTTATCGACGAAATAATGGTTGAGCTCGAGTTACTCCCCTAGAATAAGCTTTACAAAAGAATAATGGAATGGAAGGTTTAGCTTTACAAAGAAAGTAAACAACATTGTTAATATTTTAAATCTAATACAATTATCTTTAATGCAGTACTACAAATTATTAAAGTTCTTTACATTATGACGTACGACTGTATATAAATTTATTAATGTTTACGTATAAATGTACTGTAAAGACTGTATTCGTGACCTCCGTGAGTCACTTTTAAATTTGTATATATATATATATATATATATATATATATATATATATATTTTTTTTTTGCAGTGTACATTATTCAGTTTATAATACTTTTTTAAATATTGAAAAAACAAGGTTACGTTAGAATTATTTCATTAAAAAAAATAAAGTCATTTTATTTTGTACAATTGTAACGAGTATGTCTTCGCGACAATTTAAATGAGAAAAACTACTTGATCTTTGATATTATTAATGATCTACTTCGTAGATGTACATTTTTATAAGATAACGCGTAAATACTGCTGTTATTTATTGTTTCTGTTAATTAACTTGCAAAAATGCCAAGAGCTTGCGTATATGTATGCTTCTACCGGTGCAACGACCGAAAGAATTCACACGGTGTAATTTAAACGTACGATCGCTTCTTTCACGCGACTGCTATTCCATTTCGCATCTAAATTAGCGATTCGCTCATTCGCTTAACACAAGAAAGACAAAAAAAAAAAAAGAAAAAAACTCGAAAAATGCCGATTACTTTTTTTCCCAATAAGATTCCGGACTATCGTTTATTTTTAGCGCAATCGGCGAGCGTTATAAAAGGTCGCGACGCAGATTCCCGGTGGAAATCGAAATTTGATCGTCGTGATCGATCCCTGACTACCGCTACGTGGATCGAGCAGTTATGCAGTTGGGATGTGACGTCCGAGCAGGATTTTTAACGGAATAACTTAAAATTAGTCGAGGCGTCAGTCAAAGGCTCGTCGGTGGTCGCGCCGCAATAAACAAGCGCGCACTCGCGTACGTATTTTCGTAATCGATCTTCTCCCTTCCAGGAAACCTTCACCGACTCTCGAATATATATTATATCTCGCTCTACGTTCCTTTTCCTTTTAACAGCCACGCTCGCGTTGCCTCCGCGCATTCACACGCGCACACACACACACACACACACACACACACACACACACACACACACACTCGCTCTACTTACTCGCCCCCTTTGCAGTTCACCATTTTCCATTCCGCCCCCGCTTTCCCTCTCACTCCATCTCGCGGCCTCATTTCGCGAGTTCGCTTCCCCCTTGCGAGAGCGAGCGCACAAATACACGGGGAGATGAGTGGTTTCGACCCAATTTCACCCCGCGCTGGCCTCGTCTCGCACAATCAATACTTATACCACCCGAGCTTTCTCTGTCCCCCTCCGACAGCCTTTCCGGCTTTCTCTCTCTCTCTCTCTCTCTCCCGCTTTAGTTTACCTCATTGTCCTCCTCGTCTTACTCCCTCGGCCAGCCTATTTTCTGCTCCTTTCTTTGTTCGGCTCTCTCTCTCTCTCTCTCTCTCTCTCTCTCTCTCTCTAAATTTGTGTATATTAAGAGCTCGACATTCGTTTCGCTTTCCATCCTTTGTCGCGGCGCTTCACCATCTCTTCTACTTTTCTAGATTTACTGCTCTTCATTTTCATAATCGGGAAGTCGAAATTACCAAGGCAAATAATTGATTCTGAAGATTTCTGGCAACTAATACAATTTGTATTTTACCGCGTAGTCTTACTCCGGATGGATTAGTTTATTATGTTTTCGTTCTTTTGGTACGCACCGTTTCCTTTCTACTCTACTTTGATTCGCATAAATACTTTTCTAAAGATTGCAAAAAATAATTGCTCTTCCAAAATCAATACCGAATGGCTGCAAGAGATATCTAAAAATATAAGTCTCTCTCAAATTCCAAGCGAAGCACACGTGTACACGGTTATATTTAAATATAAATCCACGAGATGAAACAGTCGCTTGTAATTATTAACGACAGCTTTCTTTACTGTAAAATTAAGAGGACGAACTAAAAACTTATTGGAAGGACGCACAAAGCCAATTAACAAATGAATAGATATTTCAACGCGGATCTGCTTCAAGATTCTCGCTTCTTTTTTCCTTTCGCCAAGCCCTGAAAAACACCTCCGAATGAAACGAAAGATGATATTAGGTGGGAACTCGAACTCAAGCCCAACGTTTTCGAACGACCTCCATTTAACAGAGTTATCGGCACGTGACAGAATTGTTGTAGAAAATCGTATGCAGGTTGTGTACAGGTTGGCTCAGCGATAAATAAGTTTCCGATTAATAAAGCCCAGGAGAAGAGACGGTATTCGAAAGTCTTCCTTTCCACGCATATCACACTTTGTTTTCACCGGTATTAATCCGAATACTTGAAGCGCACGTGCACACGATATAAATAACTCCCGGACAGAGACAGAGACAGAGACAGAGACAGAGAGAGAGAGAGAGAGAGATAGTTTAACGTGTTGTGTTATTATGAAGAGATCGAGGTGTTGACTCGAAGGGTCATATTTATCGATCGGTCAGTCGAGATCTACCAAATGTCTATATTCAGTCTACAGTCACGACGAAGCAACATGAGAAAATTACAACTAATATAGTATTTCGTTGTTCCAATACTTTCTCGAACCTTCGCGATCTAACGTCGAACTCGTGTCAGCTGGCGATTTTTATCGTTCGAGCGGAATCGTTTCTAGTCGTATCAGATGCGATTCTATGGTTAAAGCGCGGTTTTATTGAAACGCGATCCATGATTACATAACCTAGAACAACGCACGATCAATACGATGAGAAATCTTAATTTGACGAACAGGCGGTTATATCGCGGATTAATCGAATATACCTTTGACGAATTAGTAGATTTAATCGCTGTAAAAAAAATTGTCACATCTTATTATAAAAGAAAGTAGGCTTAAGTTGCATCAGCGAGGAATGTCGCATGAGTCGGAATTTAACTCAACAATCGTAACTAGGAAATTAAGCTTAAATTAGAAACAATAAAAAATAATATTTTTCATATCTTTTTATCCGCCATGTACTTGATATTTATTTCCAGTTATTTTGAATACGTAGCTTAACTCAAATTCTACTAGGACTTTTTATTTAACGCTTTGAAGAGTTAATTGTTCTCAAGGTGACACTGAATATTTTCTATTATGTTTTCAAAAGCACGAGAAATATTTTACAATTTCGATATAAAATAGGACCTACGCGAAAACTTGTAAAAGTTTTTAACCGACGGATAAAGAGAGATAGGATTATGGATATCTGACTGGATCCGCGGCCGACGATAAGACATTGATATTAAATTTGAATGATGTGCGGTTAGAGCGACTCCATCGGTTTAATTGCTTTGGAAATGAAAAATTCCAGCGTCAACCGTCGTATTGAACTTTCCGTATCTTTTAGCCTCGTGCGAGCGTAATGCGATCGTATGATAACGCAATCGTTAAGGATATCTGCAAAGTACTTGCAACTTCGAAATGAATTCTAATCCGTTGCACGTGATAGTTTGTGACAGTTCCGATATAAGGCCTGGCATATTTACAAAGTCAATAAATTAATTGACCAGGTTCAACGTCATCTACGTATTATGGAACTGGACGAAAGAAATAGCTATGAAATCTGGAAAGAATTTTCCATAATCCATCTAAAATCCGCTGCTAATGTGGTTTCGATGCACAGCACATGGAGTCATTTCCATTGATTTATCGTCGTTTTATCGTCGATGTCTAATTTAACCCCCTTCGTTTCGATGCACTCGTCTGTTATCAATGGCTCATAAAAACACCGATCGATCACCGTCGTCTTCATAAGGCACGTACGTGCGTCGCAAATAATCGCGTGGACATTTATCTCGTTCCCAGGCTCCACCTTGCCACTTGACTAAGGCATGGGATATACTTCAAAAGGACGCACTTATGTCTTTCCCCTAAGCCGTTCGTGTACTTATATTCGTGTAATCCCGTTTCGGGAAAGTTCCTCCTCCATTGTGCAAGGTAGCGAGTTCATTTATCGGGTACAGTGTCCCGTGCGCTATCGGTTACCCCGAGTACATTCCACAATCCTGATCCAAATGTTCTCTCTTTCTCTTCATTTTTCTGCAGATGCATGCTGTTTATGCGTTTAGTTTTTTAATTGCTGCCACGCTTGGAGGATCGTTTCTTCCATCAAAAAATGTCTGGACTTTCGCGTGATGTAATATACCTTTGTCGATTGCACGAACGAGTTCCTCCGCTCGAACCACTGTCAGGATGAAAGCTGAATTTACTATTTTTAATTTTCCCGGTGATTTTTCGGAGACAAGAGAGATTAGCTCAAGGCAATTTTTTCGTTCTTAGATAATTACGTGCGATTAATTCCACGGGGGTGCACCGCGCTCAGCTTTTCGCATGAAAATTTCGTCTGCCAGGCGTAACGTTGACACGGATATAAGCTTTTAGTTGACGCACGATGTATTTTAAATTTTGGAGATTGTGAAGTATGGCGACTTAAAGCGCTAAAGGAAGACTTCAAATCTTTGCTGCTCTTTAATGCGGAAGAGCACGAAAATATCCAAATTGGATGTCATTCATGCTGATTGACTGTTTCTCCGTATCCTATTTCATCGCTGCTATAAAATTTGTAAATATGCACGCGGTATTTAAAAATGTCATTAGGGTAAACAACGTCTCCGACCATTACGGACTCTTAAGACATTAATCGCGAGATGTAGGCGAAAGTTTCATTTTGCATATTCTGCGTATTCGGTAAACAAATTGAAATATACCCACGTTAATTTAAAAGGAAAAGTTTGATAGATTTGCCAAGGAATAGGTACACGCAAGTGTAAAAGTGTCACGAGCAGCCTGTAATTTGCTACGGTGCGAGATTTTTTTCCATGGATAAGCTCTACGTGCACAAGAAGGAATTCTTTTCGGAGTAAAGTAAAGCAAAGTGTGACTCCGGAAAGATGAAAAGAAAACGACGAAGCGCGCGATGTCAAACAAGGACTCGTAATACGTGCAAACATTAAAAACAATTCTTTGAAATTTGGTGTGATATTGACCGTCTGTTTTACCGTGCGAGGATCGATCAGTGCATACGTATGGATGAGAAACCGACGAACCGGCGCCGCTCCTTAGATATTCGTAAATCCATCATCCGGCGCGTAGTTCCCCTCTTCACCGCCGCTCATAACTGTCCCCCTGCCCCCTGCCCCCTGCCCCCTGCCCCCCTGGTCGCGACCGAGCGGCTGCTCCTGACCGGTCGTAAATCTTCGAGTCCGCAGTCGCAGCCAAGACCGATATTCGCCGCCCTTAATGCCTCCCGCCCTTTTCTGCCAGGGGGAAGGATCAATGAGAAAAACGCGAGGAGGATCGCCGAAATTTACCTGAAAGCGAGGAAACCATTGGGCGCCGACCTCAAGGACGACCCCCATCGGTCCGTCCTTCTCTCGTGAATGCCGAGCGTCAACTCGGCGGAGGAGGGGAAGGTGCGAGTTAAAGAGGCTGTCGGAGAGGGATGAGGCCGAGCCTCGATCGAGGGGGGCAAATTAAAAGAAGAGGTAAGATTGATCGGAGGCACGACGATGCGAGATATTGGGCGAACGGAGCTCGGGAAATAGCGTTAATCGATGCTCTTTCTTTTTTGGAGAAAATCTGAATCTTAATCGCTCGCTGGAAATTCCGTCGATACCTCGAGCTGCATATCTGCGCACTTGAAGCTCTTGCAAGATTTTTCCGTCCCTCTTATCATTCGGATCTGAGTTTATTTTTGCGAGGTATAATAATATTTAAAGCTTACGAGATCGACAACATTCTAGCTTTTATGAACGATTTAATTTTATTTACTCGCTTGTGTAATATTGAAATACTTCATTGGCTACTTATACAAACTTCTTCCACTTGATTTTCAAGTTTCATAAAGATCCCTTCCATTGTTTCAACCGAAAGCACTGTAATATTAATAGCTTTCCGTTATTATTACGACTTTCTTATTGCCAATATTACCGAAATAGATTCCGAGTGTATATACTCGCTCGAAAATTATTGTCAATTTAGTAAATATGTCGAAGCAATACTATTGAAATTAATTTATAGAATTCCTTTATCGGAGAAAAGAATAAAATTCGTATTTTAAGAAACTCGACTTTGCCTTCACTCCGAAAGTGGATACTCATAAGAGTCAATATAAGCAAATATTTTCGTTTTTCGTTCAAATTTATCGTTCCACGATACTTTATCAATACACAAAATTGTTAAAGACCTTTCGCATTCGCTATACCATGCAATAATGGCTAGCGTTTCTCTCACGTGTAAAAATACGAAGATAAATGAACGAGCACGGATCTTGCACTTACGCAACGTAACGTAGAAATGAAAAAAATGAAAGTCTAAAAGATTCAGTAACCAAATGGAAAAGAGAGCAGTTAAATAGAAATCATGCAAAGTTACCGTGAGCTAAAACGGGTATATGTTTGCGAAGAGTTTAAAATAGGTTCAAGAGAGTTGTTATTTAGATGGAAGAAACAATGGTTAACTACATATATCGCGTTAACTCGCTACAGGTAACTATTAACTTAAAATTACACGTGTACTATCTAAGATAAAGCACATAACCATTAGGCATACTGATTATTATACATAAGGATATAAATTTGAAATATAGAAAGCTAGCTTTCAATTAGCTTTAAGGTTGAAGTTAATTAATCGATCCTAGATGGATACGAGTATTTTCGAGACACGTGGTAACACGTACATTTGGCCTGAATTTAAAGTGAACGCAAAACTCGGTCGTTACGAACAGACGAATGTGAAAGGGTTTTCATCTACGCGTCGAGTTCCAATATATCTTAACTTTTAATTAAGAAAATCTTTAGCCACGCGCCCACGCCACACGACAATCGCTAATTTGATTTTATCCGCGAATTACGACGTCGAATGGACGACTAGAAGCTATTCGATTAAGTTCCGCGTAACTCAACGCCAATCGACATCAACCGAGAAATTTTCGATCCCAACGATCCAACTGCTCCAGGTTCGCATATTCTTAATCGCGATGCGTACGCGTCCAGTCGCGTCCAGTCGCGTCCAGTCGCGTCCTACCAATTCGAAGGATCTCGTCTCTCCGCTTGAAAACGTACTCGATCGGACTCACCGATGCGACCGGGGCGCGTATTCGCTTTTTCCCGGGCGCGTCGTATAATTAACGAGGCTCGCGTTCCGAAAAGCCGTCGGCCGAGGCCCCGAAAGCAGCTTTGGAAACGAGGTGACTTTTACGGGGCTGCATAAACTCCCCCGCGCGACGTCTATTTTCGGCGCGCGATCGATGCCGTTGTTACACTTGTTGCAACGGCGCCTTAATGGCTGTTAATGGTGGCTGGGGGGAGGGGAAGGACGGATGCCTGGTTAAAATAAACGGCCCGGTGCTTTTTTACAAGTCGGATGCTTCGCAAGGGGAAGCAGTATCGCGCTGTTATAAAAAGGAGGAGGCGGAAATGAAGGGCTTGGGTTCGGTAGAGACGGGAAGAGACGGGAAGAGACGGGAGAAAAGAGGGCACGTGGTAAAGGATTTTTGCTTTTCATATTAGCAGAACAAGCCAAGCTGCCCGCATAATACGTCGTTCTCGTTCATCTTCTCTTGGAGAACGAGGGTTACAAAAATGTCTGTTACAAAGACGAATTTGGGCTTCGTATTTTACGTTAGCGCGTTCGTTCTCGGGGAAAGTCTTTCCACGAGTTCCCGAAGCGAGTTTAAACACTCTCACCGTACCAACTAAAGTACTATTAAGCGACAGTTACTTTGATAAATCGATATTTTACCCTGCAGTCGATGACGTTCTTTAAATGCCGTTATATCAATACGTTTACAAGACGCGCTTTATCAAAGTAAAATGAAATCACGGTTCTTGAGAAACGTCGCGAAGTAGGTTTGCGTATACCGTGACTCGATAAATGAAAGCCCAATGGAAATCAAGATGTGTGTATATATCTTTAAACGAGGAGGAAACATCTTGCCGTGAACTTTCATCTTCGATCGAGTCTCCACTATTTCTACGCCTGAGCCGATATTAGTCTCTTTTGAAAAACGAATTCGCGCGGGACCGCGAAACTCGTTATTTTTCGTTCCTCGGCTTTTAACCGCCGCGATTTCGCCTTCTCGGAAAATGTTTACGACTTTAGATCACACGTGGACAACGTGTGCGCAACGCCGTGCATTGCGTTAAAAAAAGAACGGAGGATAGGCAATTTATACCCGCGAGCATTTCCACGTTGCAGAGTCGTGAGATTCGTTCGTTTTATTCCGATATTGAGAAAGTTGGGGCGGTTTGTTCCTTCAAAAGTCTTGTTCCTAGCTGTTGACTCTGCGTGAACGCAATTATTTGGGTATACTTTTGGCATATTTAGCACGTATAAAGATTAAAATGTATACCGCATTCTAATGCAATTGTTGTTCACGAGCAATGACTAATACTTACGTTTCCTCGGTTTTAATTTACAAAAACTTAGGGTTCGCACTTTGCGAGATTTTTACAAAACACTCTTCGCTTATTGTCTTTCGCTATTATCTTTTATTGGCTAAGGATAAAAAATAAAATTTCTTGACGTTCAATTTTTTTTCGTAAATTGTCATCTTGTTATCGTGACGTGGACAGTTTCCCATTGGTTCGCAACGTGCATTTAGCGCGAGACACTTTGCAACAATGATATTCGTACATTTAAGCGAAATAAATTAGTGCGAATAGTATAAGTAAGTAAATTTAATTTTTCGGCGTAGCGTGATGTTTTTGGACATGTCGTTAGCTCGTTTCCGAGCGATATAATGCAACGCGAATACGAGCAATTGAGTTGAGGATTGCGTTGTAGATTGCGTTGTATGTACCAGATTTTGCTACCCAATTTTTCTTGCTTTGTTTCCGCTTTCTTAATCACACGAAGCATCTCCGTATTATTCCGTGATATTCGTGAACGCTTTGCGGTAGCTGCTACGTCAAAGTAACAATTTCCGAGTTTCTCGTACATTTACACCTTCCCGATTAACGCCATTGAAAAGATCACTCGGTTGCAATTTCTCTTCGTTCGTAATTGCTTTACCGCGGCACATTATGCTTAAGTGTGCGAAGTCTAAGCTAATTAATTAAATTAGTAACGCAATTACGGGTTCGGTGATAGAGAAAGATCTCGCTAAGTAACGGTGGTCTCTTGTAAAATGAATTGTACGTGCACAAAATTTTATCGATAATCTCTTCACGTTTAACCATTAAATGTGTAAAATACTTTTGTACGTATCTTTATCGGGATTCTTACATTTACCGATATCGGTTCTTCCTGCAGTCCTACCGTTTTTCTACAAAGTAATCGTCATTTCTGCATTATAATACGATGCAACTAATCGTTTGCCAAAATCCCTAGGTGAAACAAAAGTACACCCAACGAGTACACTTTGTTATTATCAGTGCTCGGTTGTAAAAATTGTATATTGGATTTCCGTTCAACTTGAGCGCGCATAATGGCAGCTTTCGCAGCTCTATTTCGGTCCTTGTACAAGCTTACGGAGCACCTCGAGAGGAGCACTGAGAAAACGGGGAAATTTCTGATCACATATTCGACAGCTATATCTGGAACGTTGCGCACGGATATGCAGTCAGCGATGAATATATGGTATCCACGCAATCGATACATTTTGTAAATTCAATATTTGCTTCGGCACATTTTTAGGCAGATGCTATTTTCTGAGCTTTAACTCACATTTATGTCAACTGTCTATATATCTACATCTATCGGATGGCTCGATGCTTTCGTATTTTGCACGACGAAATAAGAACTTCTCACGCGGATAAGTCTTTTACAGTTGTCATTGTTTGTAATATTGTAATATTGTAATATTGTAATATTGTAATATTGTAATATTGTAATATTGTAATACTTTCCATGAGCCATCGTAGTGCTTTTTTTACTAATTTCTTATTGCATTTTTTACATTATTTTGAAGACATTGAAGATATTGTTTTGTAGAGGAGAGGAATTAAGGTTCGATGATATTTTACTCGGATAACAATTAAGGGGGTATTTCAATCGTTCTTCGAGCGAAGATAGCCTTAACTCGACTAATGTAATAGACGTTGGACAGTTTCTTCGATAATCTAAGGCAGAGTAGCTATCGCTGTGTTTTGGATACGTTCTCTAGTCTATTACGCTTTTACCGATGGCAAGTAGATAAATAAAGCGAGCATGTGCTATGTAACTCGGGGAACACAGGTTTTATAGATAATAATTAGAGTTGCAGAAGTTTTGTAATGGTTATTTTTGTAATAGTTTTGACGCAGTATTTGCACGTTACGGAATTCTAACTCGAGAAATCATTTGTGGATGAATATTTTATCCGAATATCGAGTTGTTGTAACAAATCTCATGTCGGACTATTACTATTTCTTTTATTACTTTTCAGATACTGTATCGTGTGAAGTTGATTTTATGGAAATAAACGCAAAATAATTACTCTCATTGATATTTATCGTTGTGTTAATCGAAGTTTTTAGGCGCGAGTACATTTATTATTGATCATCGTTAATTAAGAAATACTCCTCCAAATGTACGTTTACGAACTAATTTATGATTATTGTTTAAAGAGTTTATAAATTTAATATTTTCAGTAAAAGCTAGAAATGCAATGTTTTGTGGCAGAAAGTTACTGTTTCTATTTTTAAACATTTTATATATATATATATATATATATATATATATATATATATTTATTTGAGTCTGATTTTTCTTTTTTAGGAAGGCATTGATTATTCGGAACTATGTTTCGTATTCCGCCCAAACGCAGACTATATTTTACATGTTACCGAGTTTTTTACATGTCGAAGAGTTCAACTACGATCGCGCAAAACGGAGGCCAGGCATATTGGTCAAAATTTTCCACTGAATTTATCAATAAAATATATAAAGAATAGTCTAGCGCAAGACAAATAATCATTTATCTTACAATAAAATAGCGTTTACTTTATGAGCGTTTACAAAATTTTTTGATCGATACAGTCTGTTTATAATCCTGACGTATTTGTGCTGAGTTCACGGTTACATTAAATTCTTTCAAAATAATGTGCGAGTCGTACGTAAAATTATTTAAGAAATTCAACTTGGATTAACGTTAATTGACTTTATCCTCGTCAATTTTTACTTTATTTTTCAACAAGCGAAACACGTATGCGGAAATAAAATTCCGCACTTTAATTTCAAGAAATTTAGAATCAATATGGGATGTATTTGTTCGAGTAATCGTACATAAAATCACACAAGTTCTCGTCTTATATATCTATATCTATTCAAATGGAATAATAAAATGGTTCGAACTTCAAGCATATAACGATGGGTATTTTATTTTTGGGATGATTTTTAGTTTATCCGCTATTTCTTTCGTGCTTAATTATAGACAAAATTCGACCGTCAGAAATGTAAGAGACGCGTGGAATACTAATGCCTTCTATTAAATTCCCTGTTGCAATTGTATAGTCTTGAGATGATGCTGAGAATCCTTTAACCATGTTATTGAGATACAAACGTGTCTGTAATCGAGGATAATTTAAACTTTAAATTCTCATAGGAAATTAATAAAATTGGATGGCAATTTGTATGAAACCACGTTTGATACTGTTCTTAATGTGCAGTCCTTGCACAATTATTACATAATTATTCTTAGTTAGATAATTCTCATATCATGCAAATCCTTTTATTACATAAATATGATGCCTCGATCGAGTAACAAAATAATAATTAGTACAAGTCAGATGTAAGAAAAAGCTTGAAATTATATGTTTTTTATTCGAGTAAATTAATAACAAGCTAATATTTAAGCAATATCTCTTAATTTGAATAAGTATTTTTAATTTTAATGTAAAAAAGCGGATCAAAGTCGCCGTAACTTTTTTTTCATAATTTAACTTGTCCAAGAAACTGTCAAGTCGGCTATCGAAGATTTTCACATTTATAATTCGCGATACTTTGCAATTCGTTTGCAATTCAGCCGTATTTTACGTCGCTGAAAAAGTATCGATAGAGTCACGTTTTACCACGAATTTATTTGAGATTACTTCGAATAAAACAGTTCTTCAAAACGATATTTTCAAATGAACGTTACGCAATATATGATCGTTTGGGTATGAAACTAAAAGAATATATTTAATTAGAAAATATATTTATTCACGACTAAAGTCAATGCTCTTTTCTAACCATGAAACATTACAATAAATGTGACATTGTTTAGAAAAAGGCTTAAATATTTTGATAGCTTTATGTCGTATATTATTTCAAAAGTTTACGACTACACCGTGTACCACGTAATTAAAGGCTCTTTTATAAAAATAATATTCCAAAGCATTGACCGTTCTTTAGAAATTAAAGAACGGTAATTCACTTTCCCTCATAAAGATAATAAAATGTATTGTATTTTGAGCAAGCGAGCACTTTCAGCGTTAAATGGTGCAAAAGTCGGTGTAGTGGTAAAACCTCTCGAGTGATAAAAAGCAAATGAAACAATCCGAGAAGAATTAATTGAGCCGAGTCTATTATGTGATAAAGGCACTAGTACGAACGCCAAACTAATATTTCGATGTCTAGGAAAGCACACAGGTGTACGTCATTAAAACGTGTTCGAGAACTGCTGATGAATGTTCCTTTTCTCTTACCTCTCGGTGATAACGCACGCGTACACGGATATCCAGCCCTTGAAAGGCAACGATAAATAACGGGCGCGCGTTAATAATAATTTCAAGAGCACTCGGAATTCCTCGCGATCATAAATACTCGTCATCAGCAGCGGCTCCTTATCTCGCTCGTGTCTTCCGGAGCTTCCTCGTTCATTCGAACTATAATCCGCTGCTATTTCCGCGGGGCCTCGGGCCTGGAAACTCCATTACCTCTAATACAGCGATAGGACGAACGGAGTATCATCTCGGTTATTGGGTTATTTGTCGCGAGCGATTACTTTTTCGATTTGCAAGCTTAGTGCGAGATTAGGAGAAGACTATTCGCCTATCGGTCGTTGCGCATTTTCGCAATGCTCAAGCTGAGAATTGCGAATATGAGTTAATATAACATTTATATTTATATTTGATTTTATGTATATCTGGTATTACAAACGCACGTGAATACGTGCGGCTGACAGTAGGTGATCGATCAAAATAACATCAAAGGGATCGCACTTTATTAATGCTTTTCTTTGGTATCTCTTTTCATAATTATACTCGCAGTTAAAAGTTGCATCGTCAACTTTTTGGCAAACTTTAACACAAATAACTCTATGACAAAAATACAGCTGTTTTATAAATTAATACATAATTTTGTATGCTATTTGAGCCATTTAGACTTACCTCTGGGTATTTCGGTTGTTTCATATACGAACGTATGTTTTACACGAGGTATCTTGTTAGTCTACGGAATTTGGTAGAATTTTTTCGTTTGAACAAATTATAATTTTTTTGAAAGGAATGTATTGTAAAATTAAAGCATATCGTATGGGAGAATGTTTAAATAAATGGTAATTTTAATCAAATGAAGTATGTCAAGTATCCTTACGTAAGGTGATCCGTTCTTTCAAAATTATTTGATTCTATGCCTGAAATTGAATATTAATTTAATTTATAAAACTAATAAAATTCTGTGGAATTTGACATTAATTTACATTTTATGGTTTTATCGAACAAATTGAATAAACTCAAGTACTGGCTTTTATATATCCGAGGAATTATTACGGCACAGGAGACAAAAATTTTTCTTTAATTAATCAAAGCACTAGATATGATCGGTTTCAACTGTTTTTAAATTTTTCCCAGCGGAAAATAAATCATCATTGAAACACTTGTAGAGGATGTTATTAAAAGATAATATGAATTAATAACTGTTGATATAACAAGGACAATTCACGAATGTATACTTCCTTTTCTTGCTTTTCCTTATAACAGCGTTATAATTTGATATTGCATACGTAAATAAATGTTACATAAATATATTAATAATAATAGCATCATTACCATTACACATCTCTGATATGCTAAAGTACGCCATTAATCTTATGTCATTTATTTATAAAAACAAAGCTACGAAATCATAGGAGTTTGTCGTATTTTCAAATTTAGAATTTCTGATTTTTAATACTCTAGGAATATTATTAAAATAATAATAATAATAATAATAATAATAATAATAATAATAATAATAATAATAATAATAATAATAACAACAATAACAATAACAATAATAATAGTGATAACGTTATAAATCATTCATCTTGCTTAGGCGATTGATTTTTCTTAAACACTTACGTTCTTTTTGCTGATATACATTCACTTGCGTACAATTACGTAAAACAATTACGCACTCTTATAGAAAAACTAGAAAATACTTTCAGTTCAATGACTTCGGTCTTATAAAAACCGTTCGGTAGGTGATAAGATATATAAGGAATATTGCGCTCCACATTTAAAATACTTTGCATATATAATATCATCGTTTTCTCGAAGAATAAAAATAATGTTCACTCTTAGCAACGACTTTAAATAACGATTACTCGTCAGAATTGACTTGTACTGTATCGCTACTTCTCAGTTTTCAATTCGTGAAAGTAAGTAAAGTAGAGTAAACAAAAGAGACGAACAGATTTTCACGCTTTCGAATTTTCGTCTTGGCAAAGTTCAATTTGATTTGGGCATTGAAGGAAGTTTCGTAAAAGCACCCTTTGAGAAAAGTACATTTGACCCCCTTATCAAGTCTACGGTATCGGGTATTTGTAAGCGACTCCCTTACTCGTAATTTCGCCGCGTAAGCGAAGAAAGGTTTGAGCGATCGCCTTACGCGCCGTCATTGAACCGTCTAAAATGCTCCCTATTTTCGTTGGGGGTTACTTTCGTACACCGAAACTGCTCTAACGGTGTTTAAATAATAAACTGGTTTCGCGCGATGCACATTCGACGACGATAAATTCTCGGGATTTCTCGAAGGTTCCTGCAAGCTTTTTGCTCGCGAGTCAGCCGGAGTCTAGTCAGGATAGTCTAAAAATTGAATTTTAATGCGATGGATACGGAAGGAGGCTTTTGGCGCACAGGACTTGTTGTATTCGGCAGAAAAAGGAAGCGAGTTACCGTGAGATATCATTTTACTTTTACCGCTTCGCAAAGGAACAAATAGCATAAATAGTGCTCTTTTTCATTCTTGCCTACTTCCAGCTAACAATAAGTAAAAGCGAGGAATAACTTATATTTACAAGTAAAAGAAAATTTGAACTCGTTTTGAATGCCGTCCTTGAGCGGCATTCAAAACGGCCTAATTTTCAAAATATTCGCTATTTCTAAAGATTAATCAAGGATCAATAAGCGCACCACCGTTGCATCTTAACCGTTTAACGCTCGCTTGGAAAGTGAAAAATCTATGTTGTACGATGTTTTAAATATACGAAAGTAAGTCCTAACTCTAATCAAAGTCTAAGCCGAGCAACTCACTCCTAACGACTACCAAGCGACGACTTAACGCAAAGCTACTCGCGCTGCTTTTTAATCGATCAAATAAAAATAAATCCCTCGCGCAAGGCCTAATTGTTACGACAGTGCGAGTGCGAGTGCGAGTCGCGCTTCCGTTTTCGGATTTCAGGCTTCGCGTTAAAATTCATATTTTTCAACTTATGTGAAATTGTTCGTTCCAGGCTTGCGTTCCATGCTCAAAATCTAATGATAATAAAGACGCCGCCAACGGGAGGCCGATTTATTCTTGCCCTTGAAACATCGTAATCTGTCGCACGCGTCCTTGGCCAAGGCTCTTTTCCGCATGCGCGTTTATTTAGACGTTCCACCCTCGAGCGAGCGAGCGAGCGAGCAAGAAGCTGTAAAATCTGGTATCGAACGCCTCCTAATGGACGGTGTATTTGCGAGTTAACCGCTGTCCTTAAAAGTACGTAAAAGGTAGTTGCGCAATCTTGCGTTCGTGCTTTTATTTAAGTGGCGTTCGCACCGAGAACGCCAAGTTTCACCGCGTCATCAAGGGAAGAACGCTGCTCTTGCTTAATTCGTACTGCACTTGTAAAGAATACTCAATCACGCCACCTCCCTTGGGTTTAATTCATATTTGCCGTCCATTGTGCGACGCAAGTTTTAAGTAACTTTCAACTTTCGCTTCGTACTTTCATTACAAAAGTGGAACGTCTATTTAATTCAAACGAATGCCCGACAAACGCGTGTAAAGTATATAGACTTTGCTCTGTACATCTTGCACATGACGAACATTTTCAAGAGAAGCAGGTTCACGCGCACTTGGAGTTTCAAATTTAACATTACCGTTACACGTTCCGTTGCCAATGAAAGTCGAAACTACCAAAAATACCGCGATAAAGTTTGAAATTCTATATTCCACAAACGTTCCTCGCGACACAATCTGTCGTAATCTTGCATCTTTATTCCTTTACGCTAAATCCATTTTCGTCGGTGTCTGGAGTTTTCGATTCGAAAGCTCTTTTCCTTACTCTCGCCGTCTACATTTTTTCAATGTCTCTCACGCTGCTGGATACTTTTACCGCTCGAAACTTTTACCGTGAGAGTATCCATAAAACAGAAGAGACGAATCATAGCGAAGGGTTGATCGAATTTTGGCAATGTTGTCTTGAAAATCATTGGTATTTGCCATCCCAACTCCGCGCGAATTTCTATACATACTGAACACGTAGAGCTTCCAGCGTCTTGGAATAGATTCGTACGGATCGAGGTAGAACGGAAATGTCTTTGTTATATACGCAATTGCTGCACGCTAAGTACCCTAAACAGTTTGCCCACACTATTTCAACTTGTACAATATCGTCAATTCGGTTAGAGGAACTCGATTCGTTCGTAATACCTCTCAAAACAACAACTCAAGTCAAGATAGCGATCGATGGGAAAATGATTTTTCTTCGATAATTATGAGCATGCGATGGCGCTTGGCTAAAGACATCGAACGTTACATTAAAGTATTATTTTGTCGTACTTTTCAACAATTTTCCTTTTTAATTTCGAGCTTTATTTCCTGTAAATTTCTAACGAATCGCATAAAAATCTAGAATATTCAGCAGGAGCTGAAAATTAGCTACGTCTTTTTCTCAAGATTACACTTACAAAATAAGTGGACAAAGTATCGTGAAAAGTGCTACTCCAAGTTCAAATTTTAGAAACTTTTCTTATAAGCGATAAATCTTTTTCGCAAAATATTATTTTTATTTTCGGTCACGTAAGACGAACGTTTTATAAATTTAAAGATCTCTGTTTCGTACGACACGAGTTTCTTCATCTGTGCTTTTACTCATCGACTAAGAAATTTTATGCATTGAAAAGATTTTTCGTATTTTTGCAAGAGCAAGCCAATGCGTTCAATTTCCTAACTATCTACTCAAAAATATCATTGTTGTTGAGCAAACGGGAAATTATTTTAAATGATTAATTTTGAAAAACATCTAATCCCTTAAAGGCAAAGTTATTTAATTCGATTTTTTCGTTTTCTCAACGAAAACTGTTAATAATATTGTAGTTGTAATAATTGCCTTTGCGATAATATTAAAACACCTCGTATAGCATGGAGTTTATTCCGATGAAATTCGGAAACTGCTTTTTAAAGGATAAAGGAAAATCGTACGTACTTCAGTTTAGATTTTATTAACGAGAGACTAATCCCATAAATTAAAGGACATCGATACAGAAATGATGAACGATGTTTTATAAATAGTCATACAATAATTAGCGCCGGTGAATTTTCAATCTTTGGAAATTAAAAATGACGACCGTACAAATTTCCAAATTAAAAGAAATGTTGTAATACGACGAAGGAAGGAAGCGCTCCATTAAGGAGACCTTTTCGAGTTTCATTCGGTAAATAACCCGTTCTTTGAAAAGAAACTTATGAAAGAGCGCACAATGAGGGCCGCGCTTACAGCTTCGAACTCCATATACTACGCACACACGCACGTCCATGGCGTAGTAGTGAAATTCTAAAAAGGTTGTGCCGTAAAAGGTATACATTCCCAAATCTCCTAGAGAGGCTCTTTGTGTCCGTGCACGGAGGCGCGTTCGAGAGCGAGAGAGCGAGACGAGACGAGACGACGAGACGAGACGAGACGAGACGAGACGAGACGAGACGAGATGAGATGAGAAAGGCCTGTGCTAGACGAGAAGAAGGTACAGAAAGAAGGCCGATGAGACGAAAAAGCGAGGTCACACACGTGTAAAGAGAGAGAGAGAGAGAGAGAGAGAGAGAGAGAGAGAGCGAGAGAGGGAGATCAAGAAGGGAACGAAGATGGACTCAAACTTGCTCTTCCCTCCTCGGGAATGCGCGCGAACGTCCCGCGGAATGATACCACGAATTCGTGCCTATTAATTCTCCGACAGTCCCGAGTCGACTTTCTCCCTTGTTGCGATGGAAATCCGACGCCCGGTGGTTCCTTTGTCTCGACACGAGTCGCACGCGACTATGAGTTCGCGATCGGGAGCGCCCCAAGTGTCGTTACCGCAGTGTCGCCTGTATCGAAGCTCGTCTTTAATTCGATTAGCTCGAACTTTCTAACAGCTTTTCATCTCGTCGCGTGTTTACTCTCCGTAGGCAGAAATTACGGTCACGACGTTGCTCCTCGTTGTAGCATACGTACCGAGAGGAATTATGCTGGAGCTGGTAATCTAATGCAGGAAAGCGGAAGCTGTTTTTACGTTGAGCGTAGATGGGTTTGCTAGTTAGAAAAAATTGCGCACGCTAAATGTTGGGGAAAATTGAAATACTCCAGCGATAACATAGCGAGATCATTTTTGTAATAAAGAAAACAACGCTTCGCTTAAGCGAGTGGTAAAAACAAGCGATCCTTAACTCTATGTAAACATAAGTAAAGCTGCAGTATACGCTAGGAAATAAAATAAATAATTCCAGGAATCAAAGGAATTAATCCACAAAGGACCGCAATGTACCGCGTTACAGACTGTCGAATTTCAAATTACCGATACTCGTTCGAGTTGCCAATAGTAATTTGTAATATTTCTCGTGGAGAACGGTAAAAATTCTGATAACATCGTCGAATACACCAACTTACAATATTAAGACAAATATAAAAAGCCCGCTCGACGCTTCGACCTCGACCAATGGATTACTTTCCTCGGATCACGCCTGGCATAACTTGAATAATTCGTAACGAGACGCAGAAGCGATCCTCGCGGTGTTCGCAGCCCCAGTCGCCGGGAATCCGAGCCAAAATACAAATAAGCGAAACGCAAAGACGCGATTTTCCCTGGCAGTGCTCGATTTCTGCATTGCAGAGGCGCAGCGTCGCGACGCCAGCCAAAAGTAGGGCAGCGCCGAAGCAGCTTAAAGGACGCCTGTCCTTACCCCTCGCCACCCTCCCGCGAACCTCGACTGCGATCGCTTTTGCGACTCGCTAAATCGATGGCTTCCGCGGATACGGTGATTGATTTTTCATTGATAAACGACGCCTGTCGAGCGTTTTCTCGACGCTTTCAACCTCGACGCTCGGCGCGAGATCTAAATTTGCACGAGAATTACTGGTACCAGTTACTGGCGCAAGTGGCTGTGTTCGAGGAACAAAATTAAGTCGAACTCGAGCAATGCAAGATGTATTTAAAACGCGAATCGCAAAGTTAAAGTTAGCTCAAAAATTGTGGCAAGCATCCCTGTAAAATATGCAGGATTTGTTAACGTTCGGTCGTGGCGCTGAGTACAGTTATTACATCGAGACGAAAGGCACGATTAAGAATAAAATTCATGTACGAGCGTTCAAAAGTTCTAGACGTTTTCAAACCGTTTTACCATCTCTCGAAATTTGAAACGCGTGCGCGCACTACGCGACGCTTAATTGCGCGTATGAACTCATCAGGGGACTACGCGAACATCACGAGCTACATAAAAATTTAAATATTGCAGACTAAAGAGCATCGAGTCGAACCTCTACCTTTATCGCGATGTTGTTTTCTCGACGAATCTTTGCTACGTCTGCGCTCCAATTTTCATTTAGAAATTAATAATGGATAAGAAAAACAACGATCATAAACTCACTCGCTTTTAATCGCTTAAACTTTAGATACCGCATTACGTGGGCTCGCTTTATTTCTTAATCAACGGTTATTTTGAATCTGGCACGTTTCGGTGCTTACGCGAACGAATCCTCGTTTAAGCGAGAGATAAATTAATATTTAACGCGACGATAAAATTATTTTGTCCCTCGACCGATAAGAAGACGCGGTTGCCTCGTCCTTTTTTTTTTTTTTTACCTCGTTTTACCTCGGGGCGAAAAGTCCCTCTTTTCGCCTGGAAGTGGATCTGGTCGTTCGGGATTGAAAGCTGAGAGTTTCGAGATGTCAGTAGTGCGAGACAGTCATCGACGCGTACATACGATCTTTGGAGGTCGGAGGCGACCGGACAATCGTCGCTTCCCAGCGCGAAGACGAGACGAAGCCAATCGCCCATCGATCGCACCCCCAAAGAGATATCATGGGGTTGACGGGGGTGGGGTGGGAAACGCCCGCGGGCTTCCATTCGTTCGCCGATCGATCGGTCGTGGCCAAAGGGCGCGAACGCGGCTGCGTCGCTACGTCAAGGTACTCCGGAGTCGGTACTCCGGAAAACCCTAGTTTTGCTTCAGGCGTGTGCTTTCGCTCGAGCGCGAAAAAGCGTTTCTCCACGAGGACGCGTTTCGGCTCCTAGACGTCGCGCGCTCTTTTCATTTTCAGAGATTCACGGACTGGCGAGAAGAGCGGCAAAGGAAAAGAGGATAGCCAATGAAGCGCTGGTATTCGATATTATACGCTGAATACACTTTCCCTTCGACTTCTTCGACCGATATTTTCATCGTAGCAGTGAGTTAGTTTACCACTGCTCTCTTTTTCGAGTAATCATTAGAAATTTGGGTCTCCTAAATTTGGATTTTTAAGCTGAACCAAAAATATCCAAGGCATTTTACCCAGTACAACGTAACCCAGTACTAAAAAACAACAATAATCCACGAATTTTAACGAGTTTCAACATTTTTGTTTTCAAATGCTACCTCGTACTTTTATTCGCTAATTACGTTTCATTATTATAATTATGCGCGGACGTTGAAAGTGATTTAAGCGAATAAGTTTTTGCCGCAACGCGCTGCACTTACAAATGCACAAACGTATTCATTATTCGTTTACATCGTAAGAAATTTAACGAAAAAGGAGAATTAAAGAAAATCTCCACCGCATTATGCTCCAATGTTAACAATGTAAAAAGCATTCCTTTTGCATGAATACATTTGCATTGCATCGTACAAAAGAGAAATCTCACGTGTTCCAAGGAGCATAATTAATATTGAAAATACGCGAGATCGATATATATTTATAAAGAAACGTACGAAGAAAGCTTACGAAATACGCCTAGAGTATAGAAAACTACCAACACTCCCCGACCGTTGAAAAAATAAGCCTAAATCTGCATGCGTTTGTCGATAAAGCAGTCGCTTTTGTCGCTGCACGAATAAAGATTCTCTTTTCGCGAATAAAAATCACAGTGCAACGCGGATGCAGTCAAGGAGAAGGTAAAAAGAAAATGTATATAATATATGCGCTCATTACAAGGAGGAGCGCAATAGTTTACACGCGAAAGGAGACGGACTATCGTCGCTCGGGAAAAAAGGAAATAGAGAAAAACGTCGTCCTCGGCTCGATTGCCGCGTGCATATTTTTCCCTCGCTCTTCCTTTTTTCCCCTCCGCTTCTTATTCTTTTCGCTGCAAGATGATGTTTTATGCATTCCCGATGCATTTGCATCTACCGAAGAGGTGCGTTGCGTATATACCTGACGTATAAGAATCGAGGCTGCAGAAAAGTTGAGAAGTACGAATGGGCGGGTGAAAGCATTTTTCTCCCTTCGTATTAAGCCCGTTGGGAATTGCTCTTGTGGTAGATTTAGTTTACATTTTAATGGGAGCTTTTTAATAATACCCGCCATGTGCGTGCGTAATTTCGCGGAGAAATTCGCGATAGCCCGTAGCAGTCTACTTATCATTATACGGCTCATTATTTTCCAATGGTTTTCCATTATCTGTACACTCTCCAAGGCAGAGTGTACAGATACGCGCAGACGCTTAGTTTCTTAGTTTCTTAGTTTCTTACTCATCCACGCTGATTTCTTGAAAAACTGGGTTATACCTGGTAAATGGAAAGTTATTACGTTTTCTAGTGCTTTATTAACAGTGAAATTGAAATGCTTTCGACGAATGTAATAATTTCAAATTATCATAGAACTTGGAAACACAAAGAAAATTATCAAAATGCTCGGTTAGGTTTAAAGTTATATCCTTCAAATTTTAGATTAACTACCCACGAAGTGAGTACTTCAAAAAGAGGACTAAAGTGAAAAATTCATTATAACGGATATTCCATTGATATTCCATTTAGGGAGTAACCGAGTTTCCATTATAAAATATTTACTATAGCGTTGGATAGCCAAAGAATATTAAAATTAGTCATTTACAGATGCTGGTTCAACTTCGAACAATCAAAAATGGCTTACTAAATCCGTTGCCCCTATTAATGTACCTTTAAAGTTTCAACTTACGACGTGGAGTAATAAAGAGATCTCGATGATGCCTGAAAAAAAATAAAGTAAAAATGTAAATCCCGTAGCGAGCGTATGATAGAACGATAGGTACGATAGGTACGATAGAATGAGAATAAAAAAGTTAAAAACGGGTCATTTCCACGAACAACACTATGTGACATTGGTGGAGACGATTTATACGCGAGCGCACGCATTCGAAGTGATTATCGAGTCGAGCCGCGTACGCATTTTGCAATTGTCGGAAAGGTCGCGGGCGGCGGAGAGGAGAGAGGAGGGAAGGTAATTTATCAGGCCAAATGATAATCGTACGGTTACGTTTCAGCTGTGACAGAGGCAGCATTGCCACCAAAGATAACGTCTTTGAGCGCAGAAGGCAACTTAGAAAAACGAAATTCCAGACGTGAAGTAAGCGTAGTATCCATACGCGATTTAAATGCACGTCAAAGCGTACGTTGAATGAAAAGTGAGAAGGCTGGTGATCGATCAAATAAAAGAAAACACTACTACGTTCTGCACGATTTGGACGCTCTCCATTTCGGTACCATCGATCAGACGAGGCATCCAAGGCAGTTATATAAGATTCCTCGACTCTTATCAAAGCTCTTATCGAGCTAGATTTTGCCGGTGCAGGAAGGAAATCGCGAGAGCGCGCGTTTAAATTGTTAATTAGCCGAACGATAAGACCGTGGTGTGAGAATACTTTGCAAAGCCCGCTTTGATAACGCGCGCCCCGGAAGTGGGCCACGCGTTAATTACCGTCCAAGTCGACCTCGTTCCTTTTTTTCCAAGACGTTTGATCCTTCGTCTCTGGGGGGCGAATGTCGCAGGAGCAACGGCGGCAAAAAGCGCCGTGCCCACGAGATTTATTAAAAAGTGACGAGTGTTTAACTGTCGCGGCAATGATCTTTCTCGGTCTACTTTCGTACGCGTTCCGTACAAAAATATTGCGCTATTGAACGAGACGAATGATCTAGAAGTATTCGAAGCTTTTGAAATTGTAAGCTGATTCGCGTCAACTTATGGAGTCTAGAGTGTCGAGGAGATCAAGCTTGACTTTTTATCGCCCAAGCGAATTTTTGTCCACTTATACTCAGCCTGTGTTTACCGTATGTTACAACTCTTTGCGAATTCATTAATTTAAAAGAAGTACTAAATGTACCGACACGTACTTCTACATTATCATCCGAGTTTTACGGTAGGTCAGTTCTTTCGCATTTCTACGTAGAAAACGCGCGACGCTCCGAAATTCGTTACGAAAACTAAGTCATTCGATATGATGTAACAGATGCAAAAGAAACGGGCACAGCGACTAGAACGATACTGTTTTCATTGCGTGGACGAACAAAATATTAAATCCATGTTTTTACTGCCAAGGCATAACTACTTTGAGGCCGATGATAACCTTCGAATATTATAAACTAAATTCCTCTAGTGCTAAGATACGTAAGTTCTTGGGAAAATGTACTTCTGTTGCTATAAATAAAGCATAAATAATTCTAGTCTACTTGTAGAGTTATTATTTATTAAAAATTTATACCGAACGCGTGGACGATTCTTTTTGCAGATTACTTTAGCGTCGACTCTAGAAGAAATTCTTTCTACAATATGTAATCTTATTTTATACAATCTTAAAATTATAATCTTGAAAATGTGTCGCTGAAAATACAATCTACTGAGACTGTAAAACAAATGTCGTAATTTTATAACATTTACCGTACTACCTCTCTCTCTCTCTCTCTCTCTCTCTCTCTCTCTCTCTCTGACAGAATGTCTACCGGAGGTATTAGCATATAAATTTTCCTTTTCATAAATAAACTGACTGTGTAGACCAGCATTATGTACGTATACTGGCACAAGTATGTTACCCCTTCTTCACCACACGCAAACGCGAGTTCAGCCAACAGTTCGAGACGAGATGTTGCAAGTGCACGCGTAATTTAAATGTTTAATATTTACTTTTTCATAACGCATCACAGGTGCCCTCGTATCGGTTTTGAAATTACTTTTCATCTATTTATCCCCTAAGACGTTATTCTATATTTTTCGAGCGTTTTCTCGAGAAAGCGGGAAAACGCTCGAAAAAGCTAAATTTCGTCATTTCTGCGTTACGCTCGAGAGTGATACGATTTCTCAAGAAGACTCTTTGCTGCGTTAATTTTGATTAACCGCCTGTGTAAGCAACTTCATTTATGATGTAACGCGTACAGCGTCGTTATCATTGGTTAAACGCGCGTGCAATGCTGCTGTTGTGTATGAAGCGAGGCGCGTGAGCAGAGATAAATAAACGAGTGCACGTACGTAAAAATAAAGGACCGATCGTTAATTTCGTTACGTTCCTGGGCGATCCGATCGCTCGCAGCTCCATGGGTCGGAATACCATTTTCCCGAGATTTTCCCGAGAAACGAGAACTTTTATAAACCCGGATGTTTTCGCGTGAACGCTGCGAAATCTACCTCGGGAAAATTCCTCTCGGAGCTTTTAACCGCGTTGCGTAAGATACTCGGACGACGCACGCGTGTCTTCTCGTTGTTCTCTGACCCTAAATATTTACGTTTTTTTCTCCTTCCCGGACGTTGCTTACGCAAGTACTTGTCCAGAATTAGAACTTATTGGGAATTAAGAGGTGCGTCTTTGGACGTCGTAAGGGCCCCTTCTCCATTGGTAAGTGCCAACTACACCGAGGCCTTGTTGTTTGGATCGTATTCGGGTATACGAACGCGGAACTCGAGCTCTAATCGACAGTTTAGAAAATTATCCGTTCGTTCTCTCGTCCGAACGCGTGGCGTCATTTGAATTTCCATCTCGATGTGCTTTTGTTGTCGCGTACGTTGGTAAAGACTATATGCCGGAAACAGCTTGTGTAGCTGCACCCGTGCTTCGTATGCCAAAAATAAATGAAACCAGTAAATGTCAAAATTACAAACTTACAAAATCAAACTTATTTACCAAATGGTTATAAACGTGTGCTTTTACCGAAGGTGTTGAGCTTTGTTGAGCGAGGTGCATTTCTTCCTTTATTCTGAATTATTCGAAAACGTACTTAGATCTTAATCAAATGTAGTAAATCGTGTTGTAAAGCACCGTTGTAATTAGCTTTGATTATTTACAAGACTGTCTTACGTATATCACGATAAACGTAATATATTGCGTTATAATACATTGCATAATTTTATATTATATGGAGTCATTAGGTGCCTTTAGATTAATACGAGATATTTATTATAATGGTATTCGAGCACAACACGGGAATACATAGTTGACAACGAAAATCTTTGGATTCCAAAACGTATTAATAAAAATTTTAAATTTTGTGAACGTGGTATCAATTAATAGTATTTAGCAGATTTAACGCGATTCTAATGATTTACACGTGTATTTTTTTTAACGTATCCCAATTTCAAAACAAGAATTAAATTCAGTTACTTGTGATATCTATGTCTCCTTATATCATTTATAAACATTAAAAATGGCCGTATTTACTTTGTAATAAGATTAAATGATATTAACGATAATGTCGGTATGAATAAAATAAATGATGCGAAAAGCAGGTTAACGACATTCAATAATGACTTAAAACACGATTTACCGTGGAAAGGACAGGAATAGTAGTTTTAGAAGGTTTTGTTTAAAAACTTCAAGACCTTAAATATGTACTATTTTTATTTCCTAAATTTACATACTTACTATACGATTTATACGTAACGTTCCACACATCTTTCGAGCTTACCATAAGCTATTAACTATAAACGAAATTAAAGTACCTGTTCGTAATTAGCATCTTTTTTTTTTAATTATTTACAGGTGTATTGATAAACGTTCGGTAATTTATACAATCATAAAAGTGGCTTCTTCATCAACACATGCGCACCATGTGCTGACTCATTTAGCACTCAATGTTTCTTCTTCAGTACAATGTTATATTCGATAATCTCTTCGAACATCTTTCATAAATGTTTTGTATTCGTTAGCTTGATCAAAGATGATTAAAAATTGTGAATACAAGCACGAGTAAGGAGAAAAGTTTATAAACACATGAGAAATAAAGTTTGCAGTTTGTCATAATGCATGAAAGAACGATTTGTGATTTATCGTGATTAATAATAATAATAATAATAATAATAATAATGATGATAATAATAATGATAATAATAATGATAATAATATTAAGAAGAAAAAAAGGGAAAAAATAAAGAAAACACAATAGTTTTAAATTAACTGAACTTCGTATAATATATCTATTTATCAATATGTCATCGAATAAATAGCGTTCTATGCGCGTAGTTACATTGAAAACAAGTAGATGGTTTTAAATGTTTGAAAGGCTCTTCGCTCAAATATGTCATTTCGATACGATCGTCAACATGATCGCCTAAAACCGTCAAATGAGCCTCGTTGGAATAACAACAAAAATTCAAACGCTTGAGCTCGTTCGACTAACAAACAGTCTTTCTTGAAGTCGATAATAATGAGCGAACGAGTGGCAGCTGCCAGCTCCATCGCTTTTAAATGCTAGGAGTTCACGAGGATTAAAATATTCCTTCTTTATTTTTATTTTTTACGAGCTTTTCTGTGGCGGCTAATACAGAAAGAAAATTTTACAAGGAAGTGTGCCACCCGATCTTCAGATCGAATGGCCACCAATGCCAACTTGTGTTAGTAATACGTGTGTATGTGCGTGCGCGTACATGTCAGTGGGTATGGATGTGTGTGTGTGTGCATGGGTGTGTGGACGTTTGTTTGTGGGTCTTTTCGTTTATGTTTATTCGGTATTCAAAGTAGTAATTAAGAAATCGTAGTGTCGTTTTGATTATCGGCTTTGTCGATGGCGGCAAGATGATCGGGCTTCTCGCCCCTCGCGTAACGTTCCCACATTTTCTTGTAGAGCATCTCCATGCCAGCTGCGTACATCTTGCAGTTGAACAGCGGACTGTCCGAACGTGCCTTCCATACTTTTGCGCGTATGGCTTTTAAGCTGAAAACAGTCATTTTTTTCATTTTTATACCAAGACGTTTATTGAAAATGTCAAAACAAATTTCACGATGTTGCTTGTTATCTATTATTATCTGTATAATAATCTACGATATTTTACACGTTTCGTATAAGATTTCATTCCGTGTCACTGTTTGATAACATCCAAGGTTTAAGAATGCGTCTTCGATAACACGTAGCAACCATTACAATTACAATTTATACATTTATATTTATCATATATTATTACAATTTATTCATTTATCAAATACATTGTATTCTTTTCGTAACATACAACAATGTTTCGTATCGATGATTATATTTAGGAGAAATATGATTGTGGGATTTCTCCTTAAAAAATGGCCCAGATATTCGTATATATTAAGTTCGTTGCGCATTTAATATGAAACATCTAGATATGTTGTATCTACGTGATTCAGATAACGTAAAACGGATGATTAGTTTAATGATCAAAATAGATATTACTTAAAAATTGGTAAACATCCTTATTCCTTTCTTATTTAGTATTTCAGTATGTGGCAAAGGATGTAAAAAAAAAAAAAAAAAAAAAAAAAAAAAAAAAAATTCAAAGTACAGATATACAAATGTAAACTTTTCCTCTTATGTTGTTCAAATATCAAGCCGACTAATAATCCTCGAATAACGCTGTTTTTCTATTTCCAAATCAATAATGTAACGGTCGCGAACGACTTGATAATTGTAAAGAGCATTCATGCACGAAGAGCGCACCGTCGATTTCCCTTAGAATGGCGAGTCCATATTGGGAAGAGAAGGCGAACTTACAATTCTCGATCGGTGCCGAGTCTAATGGCGATTTCCTGGTATTCCTGCCTCGTGCGTGCGACGAGCTCCGGAGCTCCGAGGGTGTTGAGTTGGCTCGCTGCCACTCTGGAGGCGAGGGTTTCGCCGGGCAGCGTGACCACGGGCGTTCCCGTCCAAAGGACGTCCATGCTGGTGGTGTGGCCGTTGCAGAGGGGCGTGTCGAGGCAGACGTCCGCGAGCTGACCGCGGCGCACGTGCTCCTCTTTGGCGGCGACGTTGCTGAAGAGGATGCGACCGGGCGAGAGTCCGAGCTGCTGGGCCGTAGCCTGGAGGTTGGGCTCGCCCACCGCAGGGAAGCGCAGCAGCCACAGGACGCTGTTTGGCACGTGCTTGAGGATCTAAGGTTACAACAAAATGCGTTAATTAGAGATTAGATTCTTTTCATTCTTTTATCGTTGAAGCAAAAGTGCTAAACACTGCTTTTTAAGCCTTTAGTTTTCTACGTCCAATGAATTTTATACTTGTAAAAATACTTGTAACCATAATTTGTACTTTTTTCTTTACTGTATCGATGATTATTATTTTCATAAATCAAAATAGAATGCATAAACCTGAAGCATTGCAAATTCTTTTAATAGTAACTCACAATTACGATAATTCGGTTTTTACATTTATTATTTATTTTTTCAATACGGTTAGGTTAAGGTATGATTTACAGATTATGATATTCTAATTGTGTAATGAAGATTCTATTACTTGGCATTCATTTAAATATTAAAATTTCAATTAAACGAGCATTCGAAGTTGATCAAATCTTGTTTATCAACACCGCATTCGATGTAAATTCCCAATTTATCGAGATTTCATATTTTTTGTTCGTATCTTCTTCATATTTACAATTTGACAAAACAATTTAGGTTTCTGTTTGCGGGGATATAGCAATACTACTACATATAACATTAAAAACAGCATTACCTTGGAAAAATTACCTAAATGCACTTTATATTTTTAAAAGTACATAAGTATAACTTATTTTATGTCATAATTATTTACTTTAGAAAATATAACACCTAGTTTTATAACTCATTAAACTTCTGTAAAAGCTGATTTTCAAGTTTCATATGTAAATCGAGAAAACACGTTATACTATCTACTGTATTGACATTGAGACTAGTGATATTACATAACCAATGCTCTACATACAAATATATTATTATAATACTAAAAAATAATTTTATATAGACGTTTTATTAATAACATAATTTATAATTACAATATTTCAAAAAAATATAATTGAAAGAATTGTTAAATCGACCGTTGGTAAAACAGAGTGCTATAATTTTAAAAATAACCACATTATATTTCTTTTACCTACGAAGGGTACAAGGGTATCAAAAATTTTCTTATTTTGCACTGTTAAATGTTAAAATATTTTTATAATTCTATTAAAATTTTTATTTTCTACAAAAGTATAAAGATTATTATAATTTGCTAATATAATTAATAGCAATTATTAACAATATTAAAATGTGTGTTTTCATAAAACTACATCATAGCAGATTTATATTTTATAAAGTACATTAAGTTTAATGAAAGTAGATGCAAGAAATTTCATGTACATTATATAATAACTATAAAATTTAACGATTTGAAAATTAAAACAATTACGTATTTATGTTATATTTCTCTTATTTCTCTTAATCAAACATTAATTAAGAGTTTATTTGGAATCAGCCCGTTTTTATACTTAATTAATAATGTGCTAGCACATGTATTTCTTTAATAGTATCATTTGAAAATTGAGAAATTCAAACATTATCCAACAGAACGTAAGCTGAGTTTCCTTATTAGGTTTCAGTAGAAAGAAACTTATTTATGGTTATTAGGCTAGATATTTCACTATTTAATCTGCAAATCGAATTGGCAATATAATCAAAAACTATTTTTCTTAGAGATTCGGTATGTTATTAAACAAAATTCCTCCACAAAAATAAAACTAATCTTAATTATCTAATTTATCCGTTATATTTTTATAAAAGCATAATTATAAAATTTTAATTAAAAGCTTACGCACATATAATTAAATGTGTACATTCTTTGATTATTATTTAATAATTTACAATTTGAAACATTATCAAAAATATTTTTACATATTTTCGAATGAATTTTCATTTTTCAAATAATAAAACAATAACAAACTACCAATTAAATGTCCATTCAACTCGTATAAAATTCTACTCTTAAAGTTAAGGTATAAAGAAAAAAACATTTTATATTAAAAAAAGACCGTATTTTGTCTGAATAAGTTCTGATAAAATAAGAGATATGAAGTTTGATGTTCCTGGAAAGCGAAATTGAATGAAAGCAATAAATATCTAAGCAGCTTATGATTCGAGCATCAAGATTTAATTTCTACGATTATGTTAGGTGTATTAGACCAACCCTCGACTGTGTTTTTAATTACTTACGTATGCCCACATATGCAATGTCAGGGGGTCTATCTTGTATAACTGATTAAAGTTACAGTAGACGACAGCATCCTCGGGTAGACCGTACTGTTGTCTCGTTGTGATAACGATGTTCTGGGGCACTTCCTCGCCAGTGGCGGTTTTGTTGTTGACCTGCGTTGTGGCCATCCCGTTTTGCACTACGACGCCGTTGACTGACATATGGCACTGGCCCGAGGCGATCATCGTTTCGATTGGAGTGGTCGTCGGTAATTCAGCGACCTTCATCGAGATCTCGACCGCCTTATTCTTGGATTGACCTTCTGGCACGATGACTTCCTTGATCTCCTTGATAAGCGTGTTTTCAATCATAGGGGATAAATCCGTGGCGTTAATTACGGCTACGTTATCGGCGAGTTTGTTGCCTTTGTTAAGCTTGTCGGTAAGGATGAGACGCTCTTTTAGATGAGGAAACATTTGCCTGGAATAAAAATATAATATAAATTTCTTATCTTTGTATTTCATTTCAATTATCCTGATAGGTAAGTTTTACTTATTTTGATCTTTAATAAGCGTAATATGTTTTTATACGCAACTAGTAAGAGAAAAGCGGATTTATTTAATTATATTTGTAATATTTTAATTAAAAACAAATACATTAACTTTTCTTTTCTTTAAATCATTGTAATATTGTACACTACATATTTTTAAATATCACTCGTCTTTAGTATTATAATTCAATGGAATTCTTACAGATTAATTTTCATTTTATTGTTTTTTTTTTAATGTATTCTTTTTCAAAAACTTTTATAGAAATAATAAGTATATAAAAAGATTTTTCTCATAATAATATGTTAGAAACTTGATTTATATTAACTATATTCTTATCATTTACGACGAATTGGATTACCATATATTTATTGTATGAGATAGTTATTTCAAATTAATTTTTCTGATTTTTCTGGCTAGGATCCAGTTAACAACCGGAGTAATGAAGGATGCACAGGAAACAAGTTTCAGTAACTTTTCAAATGAAATTTATTGTTTTTATATAAAAATATTCTTTGGTAAACTTGTTGAAAAATGATAAGAAACAGCAAGATACAATAATTTAATAGCTACTTTTACCAAAATAGACGAGTAGTGAAGTAAAATTGACCTCGAAGTCCAGTCCTGCTCATTATAAGCGTAGTATTCGTCTCAAAAACAGATATTAAAAAAACTATCTTCCATTTTTACGTTATCTCTAAACGAATTTCTCTCTGTCTACAGTTAAATCACACAATTTCTCTCTCTCTCTCTCTCTCTCTCTCTCTCACCTGTGATCACCAATGAAGTAGGTGTGTGGCATATAAGCGAGTTTCTCGCTGTACTGGTTGGCGAGTTCGAGGGGCGAGGTGACTTCGTCGGTGATGAGGTAATCCATGAAGCTGGCGCCAGACGTGCCAGGGTAGCCGAGCCACATAACCTGTATAGGAGCCGGTCTCAAGGCGAATATCTCGTTTCTCGCGCCCTTGGTGTAGCCGTTCATGTTGACGAGGATGTGAATGCCGTCGGCGTTGATGCGATCGGCCGCTTTGCCATTGCACGGCACCTGTGACAAGTCGACGAAGTGCTCGGACTCGCGGGCGATCTTACCGCGAAAGGCGGTGCCGTCATCGGAGCTCAGGGCGTAGCAAAATATCTCGACGTTCTGGCGTTCGTGGAGACCGGGGATCGACTGCATCAGGTGGGAGGTTGGATGGTTACCAAAGTCTGAGCTCACGTAGCCGATTTTCAGACGTATCCCCGACTCGCGTGGATACTTGTATGGCTGCTTGTGGAGCACGTGGATCTGCAAGGATAAGAGAAGGAGGCTTAGTTGACGTTGCCGGGCTCGAGTGCGAAAAATCTGTTTTTGTCACCAGAATTAACGACAGTCATTGTGTATAACTTGTAATAGTAAAGTTTCGAGGGGAAAAGTTAACTTCGTTGTCGAAAGGTTTTAGTTTTCTATCAACACTCGCAATCTATCAACTTTACTTTCGCGCTTCTAACAAAACTTTCCTCGAACTCTTGACATTTAATACGATTCTCTTCGGATATCATCTGCTAAAATGACAGAGTTTTAATTTTATCAAAGAATTAACCATTTACAGCTCAAGTGAGATTTCGCATCATCTGAAGTTGAGGAGGCGTAATACTTTTGAATCTTCAAAATAATTCTAAAATAATATGTAACTATCGATTTTTATAACATCGATTGGAATGTTACATATTTTATTACAACACAAATGCACTATTTTTACTTAAAGTATTAATAAGTTATCAAACAATTAATATCTTTATTACCAATAATTCAAATAGTATTATCTATGAAAAATTTTTTTTTTAGATAAAACGCTTATTTAAAACTGAAACAAGTTTCAAATATTTTTTTAAACTCTTATACTACGCATTGCTTAAGATTCCATTTTAGTTATTCATTATTTAGTTTAAATATTTCAAAGCACAACTTTTAAGCACTGATAACTTGCAAGATTTATTATCTTGCATATCTTCTTATGCTTTACAATTTAAGAATACGTCAGATATAAGGCACAGCAACATTTATAAATCATACGCTTTACATTTTTCATTTTAATATTATTTCTTTTAGATTTTTTATTTTTAAAATTTATATTTATTTCTGAGGCCGTTACTAAATAAAATAAAACATTTATAAAGTCTTTGTACCGTATTGTTTTATAAAAATATAATTTCACGAGAAATGATTTTTGAATATAAGATTTTTTTTGTTATCATAAAATTTTTTTATAAAAAATAAACAAATAACAGTCGTGCTTCAAAACTCGGAAAAATATTTACAAAGTATGTAGTTCGATTTCCAGAAATATGTATTTTTCATAATATCGTTGAAAAACATTAAATAAGTTTAGCTTACTATTGATTCTGTTTTCTAATGTATTTAAAATTTTTTTATTGTGTAGATCTTATCATTAAAATACTTGAATTAAAATTTTGTACTTAACTCAGTTTTTGAAAAAGACAGATAATAAAAAAACAAAGAAAATATGAGAGAATATAAATATAAGTATATGAATTTTAAGTCAAAATAATTTAATGCTTAAACTATAATATGGAGGAATCACTTAATTTTTGCATAAATCATTCTGATAACGTGATTGAAACTACAGCGCATGAAAGTGCATAGGAAGTCATTTTTAAAGTTAGCTAGTACATCCTGAATAATGGTAGTACATCTTCATTAATGGCGTATTGTCGATTACGGATTGAAATTACCACATTACGAATTTATCATTATTTGTAAGAAAACTGGTTTCCAATTTTGCTGTTTAATGTTAGAATAATTGAAAATTACGCCGAGAGTGCGATATTTCATTTTGTAACAATTAGTTGATGTTAAGATATTCAAATTTAATATTGAATTATTTTATTAGTAACATGAATATTTTAATTTATGAGAAAATTATTTTCATTCTACTTTTATAAAAAGTCAATTATTAGGTAATTGATTTAACATTGAGCTCATGCAAAAGGATCATTTTCTCCGGATTATGAAAACTTAAGAATTTAGCAATAATATTGTACTCATATTTACGTGCTTAGTAAAAGGATTCCTGAATATTTTCTTGATTAGAAATATTTGATTATTCTTTGGTACGTATTCTGTTATGAATTTCGTTCTTTTTTACTACTGAAATGATAGAATTTAAGGAAACGAAATTTAAATCCTGATTATTCTTTTAATAAAAGGAATAAGAGAACAATTTATTTTGCAACAACCTAAATAGATATTCATATTAGTTACTTCGTTTACGTCTACTATTTCGTCTTTGCGAATTTAAGTCAAATCAATTAGTATTTTTATCTTGTATTTTTAAGTGCGCAAGAACCAAATTAGATTTATTCAAAGTACTAGTATTTCTTTATAAAGTATAATAAAAAATTGAGAATAGAGAAAGAGTCTTTAGAGAAAATTACTATTAAATGGCGCAATTTTACTTCATCTAAAAATCTTGCTTTCGCGTAAAGCTGAAAATTGTTTCCTCCCGCAGTATAACAATTATTCCTAATTGATTTGCAAACATCCTAAGATCTTTACGTTGACCTGACATCATTAAAGTAACCTCGTTAAAAAAGCATCTTGAGCAGTTCGTTCTCTTTAAAAGGCAACGTAACGAACGAATCCTCCATATTTTTCAAGGAGCAGCTGGTGAAGCTACTTATACCGTCAGCATAAGCAGGATGAGAGAGCGACGAAGGAAAGTCAGAAAAGCGAAATAACCTTCTCGATGCAGAGATTGGCGTGTCTGGCAGCGATGGCCTTCCTGAACTCGTGCGACAGGGGATAAAGCATGGAATGGTGTGGATGTACGCTCGGGAGTCTGTTTTTGTCTAGCTGTTCGGCGACGATCGAGACGAGCTTCTTCATCCGCGCCTCGTAGTCCGTCCAGTCGCAGACGATCTGCAGGCAGTGGGCCAGGTTGCAGTACGCATCCGGGAAGTCGGGCTTGAGTTTGAGGGCGGTCCGGTAGCTCTGAATGGCCTCGGGTATGTTGCCGGAGTCCTTGTGGATGGAGGCGAGGTTCGAGTGGGCGTCCGCGAATGCGGGATTGATTTGTATCGCTCGTGTGTAGCATTGGAGCGCACCCTGCACGTCCTGCATCTCCTTCAAGGTGTTGCCCATGTTCGAGTAGGCGTCGGCGAAGGTTGGCTGGATGCGTATGGCCTCTTTGTAATGCATGAGGGCTTCGTTGAGTTTGCCCTGCTGTTGGAGCACCGAGGCCAGATTGCTGTGGGCGGCCGCGAACTCGGGGAAGACCTCGAGGGCCTTCAGGTACAGGCGCGTGGCCTCCTCGATGTAACCTTGCTCCCGCTTTATGTTGGCCTGTAAAATGTAACGCCAGGGTCATTAGCGATCGAAACCCGATTTAAAATCAATGATTTCAATGGAATGGTGGATTATCGCAAAGGAACTAAAGTTCTATATTCGTAAGAATAAGTCAAACGGAATTTTAACCGAAGATACTAGTGATTTTAAAAGCTTTTAACGTGTCCCTTTTATTTCGATGAAAGAATGTTAGAAATTTTTTTTAGTACATTCGCTCGGTATTGGAGCAAACTTGTCATTTTCAAATATTCTATTTTATATATATAATTAAAACTTTCGCCACTTTTCACAAGCACATTTCTTCTATCACCATCATTTCTTTTCATTGCGCAGATTAATTTTCTTGCTATTTTTAAATATCATAATAATACTATATTTATACGTATCAATAAATTTGTTACTTCTTACAAAGGTATTAATTGCGTTGATCATCTTTATTTCTTGTGCCGGCATTAATTTAAAAATACATAAGAAATAAAACAAGAACCAGAACTACAATAAGAAGCGCCAACCTTTTATCAACTCTAACAAACTTTTAGTTTGTTAGAAATTGGCACCGTTCTGTATTTTTCAGCTGAGATAGAATTTATATAAGTTATTTTACATTTAAAAAAAAAACAAGGTTTTGTGCAAATCAAATTTATGTAATTAAATAGACACTTTCTCTACAGATATAAACAAAAATTTTTTCAATCAACTGTTTCCAATAGTTGATTATTATATGTATTACTTTTATGTTATGCTCTGATTATAGCACTGCAGTTAAATAGATGGCAAGTGATAATCGAGAGCAATCCTTAAAGCCTCGCATTTTACTATATTATTCCTTTTTTGCTACTCCAATTAATGCGTAATTTTAAAGAGTTTTTAGCTTTCAAAATTCAATCGTGAACACCGGCCGAGACTTTTTACTACGTGAAAATTCATTTACATTACAACTTTGTACTGAAACTTGCGTTCAGCTACTAAATAACAATTTGTTTTAATTAACTTGAATTCAACTTGAATACACGCTTTTAACAATATAAATTGTAACATTAATGGTAGATTACATGATCAAATAATGAAAATAAACTAATACGACTAAATCTGCCTGTAATCGTTGATTATTGCTTCCAAGTAAATAATTAATACTGCTTCGTGATATTACCCTGAATTTGTCGATGCAATAAAACACTTTGATTCAATAAGCGTAAGTTGAGGGAAGCTCAATATAAAAGTCAATAATTTTTAAAAATATTGTTTACGAGACGATTTTCTCACAACGTAAGGCAAATAAAGCTGTATCGGTTAAAAAAAGACTCGGACACCGAAACACCCGTTCAAGAACAGATTTACAAGTTTCTTCCTTACACTATACAGTAGTTTAATGGAACGTGTGCTTGGCGACGAAGCGACCGTAATCGAACAAATTAACGGACTTACCAAATTATTAAGGGAGTCCGCGTGTGTCGGGCAGAGGCGAAGGGCAGTGTTGTAACATTCCTCGGCCTCGACCACCTGACCCTTTTCCTTGAGCGCGTTCGCCAGGTTGCAGTAGGCATCCGGGAAATTCGGCTGGAGCTCGATTGCGCGCCGGTATGTGTCGATCGCGAGATCGATAAGCCTATAAACAAGGAAGTGCGGAATTATGTTCGTCATGAAAATGACAATTGATTATTATTCCATCCAAGGAAGAGTTACAAAGGAGAAAGAGATTCTTCATGGCTCACGTGAGCTCTTATTTATTTTTGACCTTTTTTGTTGCTGAATTAAAGCAAAATAATATTCATTTCAAATTTAATATGCTTTTTATCAATCGATTAAATTTATGGCCATATAAATCAGTAATAAAACGCTTAACGTCTTTGTTCTCGTCTCATCAATCTGTCGGTTATTAGCTGAAAGGTAACCAGTATTGATTTCAATGCAACAAATGTACATTTACGACGAAATAACGCGATTAGATAATATTTTAGATATTTTATTATGTAGACTAAATGCAATAAAAAGTATAGCTTTTAAAGTTATTATAAGTCATATTAAATATAATGTAATTCCCTCTACGTTTTCTATGAAGTCGGTAATAACGTTATCGAAACAATTCGTTTTAAAGTTTCGAATTGTGTGCGTGCGTGTGCGTGTGCGTGTGCGTGTGCGTGTAAACTTTAATGATCGTTGGAGTATAAAAAGTATGAAAAACATCAGAGTAAAAGTTGAAAGTGAGTTGATACGAATGAATAGTTACTAATAAACTTAAAATATAGTTTGATAAGCTGAAATGCATAAGACGAAAGAGTGTTGGTAAATGTTTTTGTTGAAATGACTTCTCCTTCGCGTCGATATCTGCAAAATCATCGTAACTTTGACTTATTACATCGTTTATCTTTTCATATTTTTAAAGTTACTTTACTCGACGAACCCACATCTCAATGAATTGTAATTTTTAAAAACGAGATGCGATCTTGAAAAATTGCGTTAAACAATAAAGGTATCAAAGTCATCTTTTAAAAATGATAAGAGAACTCGCATAAATATATTTTTTATAAGACTGAATTACTAAAAGAATTTCTCAAAAAGAGATAAATCACCTTATACAGTCACTTGCTTTTTTAATACTGAACAAAGTATTATTTACCGCGTGGTAGCGAAGCACCGGCGCTGTCCATCAGAACATAAGATCGTGATTACATCGTTAACGATTTTCACAAGCCTATGTCATTTATCACGAACGTCTGCCGAGACACGATTCATGTAAAGTAATACGTTTCGTCTTTAAGTTCGTTAATAAGCGTTAATAATTTTTTTATCAGAAATAAGATGTCTTTATTGTAATTAAAACTAATTAAAAATCCATTTAAATCCGTTCCGAGGAAATAACGAGATGGAAGCTTAAGTGTATTGGAAACAATATTCTTATGGATATTGGTTTAGAAGTTTCATAATGGTTCATTTACAATTAACACTAGGCTATTATCCAATCGTTCTTTTTGCTGCAAGTTAAATATGAAAATACAAAACTATAAGTAAGTAAGACAATGTACATATTTTAAATTAATAAATAAAAAATAAACTTGTGATATTTATATTTTGATTTTGTAAGATAGAGATGAAAGTTTTAATTGTAGATATTATTGCGTTAACAAAAAGGAAAATGATTAACAATATTGCTTTGTTTGCGTTTCTGAAGATGACACTGAACTCGTTGCTTTGAAATAATGGAAAAAGCTTGCGTAGGTTCACATCGAGTATTCAACACGTTTGCATATATTTTGTATGCGCTGCATAGGTATATGAGAGAGAGAGAGAGAGAGAGAGAGAGAGAGAGAGAGAGAGAGAAACGGTGAACACATTGACAAACTTACCCCTGCTCATAGTAAACGCAAGCCAAGTTTCCATGAACGACTGCATTGTTAGGGCTGAGATTCAGAGCACGAAGATAAGCGGCGACAGCTCTGTAATAATAATAATAAAAAGGACGTGTTAAAATTAAATATTCATTCTCGGCATTTGTGCATGAAAGATTTTCAGGGAGAAAAGAGCACTTGCAAAAGGTAATCCCATCTATGAGAAATACATATAATAATACATGTATTCGTAGTTTACGAATAACATTATCTTCCATATTTACAAAAATGAAGTGCGCAAAACTTTTACTTGCTGAATTATCAATATCATCTGTCGATACTCTGAATTATAAAGGAAAATTTTTTAGTCGTATCGTTAACAATTTACAAAAGCATGAATTTTCGTTTCAAATTTTATTGGATAGTAAGAACTTTTCCTTTATTATTCGTGTAACATTCTTAACTAAAAGAATACCTTTATATCGTCATCAAGCACCAACATTATGTATCTTATATATTTTAAGTCTTTTAATCTTCATCTAAGGAATTTGTTATCTTATGGAATCTTGTGATAGGAATGAAGGAATGAAGATAATACCCTTAAAGCTTGTAGTATTTTATCTTTCTTTTTACGTTTCTGTTATAAAGAAAGGTAATATATAAAAAAGATAATCATCTTCATTTGTGTTAAAAGGTAAAAATATTTAAAAACAATGTGGATTAAGTAAATTTTTTTAACCTTTTCTTTTGTCGTAGCACTTGCAACACTAGAGATTATACAAAAAAAGTTGTAGTATCCTTGAAATTACTAAATTACAACTATTATCGTTGAGACCACACTTTTTTCTTGGGAATTAGAAAAAATTATCAATATTTAAAAATTCTGATGAATTTAAGTTTATAATTTTACAAGACACGCTCAAAATTAACCAATACGTTTTAAAACTTAATTATACATATAAAAAAACTGACTTTTTAAAAACGGTACTGAATAAAGACAAAAATCATTACATCGAGCATAAAAAGATTTTTAGTTTCTGTACCACAAGATTTTATTAGACCCAAACGAATACGGTACGGTACAAGCACGTAGAAAAGCATTGTTTGCATTATCGAATAAATTTTAACTAACAACTTTTTAAAACTAATAAATATTATTTAACATGAGAAACTACTTCTCTCATTCCATATATTACATTGCTTTCGACTCTTGCAAAAGTATTTGAGTAGTAAAACTGGATGCTACTTGATATATCTTGGATCATACCAAATCTATTTCAATTACATCTTTTTTCAAGTATATGTGCGTTTAAATAACTTGTTTCGATGAGTATTAATTCGTACAAACCGACGTGTATAGTAATGATCATAAGCATGAACATTGATTTTATTAAAAGTTGGCTTTTTTCTTTGATGTAAATGAGAAATTAAAAATCTGAATCATGAAAATGTAAATTTTACAAAAAAGAAATTTACTACTTTCTTCAAATTTAAAATATTATTTTGATTTCTGGCAGATTGCGACTGCTAAATAGGGGAAATGTTTACAATATAGAAACTTATGAAAATTTGAAAATCTTATTCAGAAATGAACCCGTCGGAAAATATAGGTAAAAAAATTAACATAATAATATGACGATGTTATAAAAAGTCGCAAGGAATACACATCCTTTTTACCTCGATAAAAATCAAAAAACGAAAAAGGAAGGCAAAGCTGAGAAGCAACGAGGAGAAGCGTAGAAAATAAAATTCAATTGCATTGGAACAAAACGAAATAATAAAGAGAACAACGAAAAACATGATTCGAAAATTTATATGTGTATTTATGTATATGTATATATATATATAAATCGTAGGAGAAGGAAGATTTAACAAACCTCTCTGGTATTAACCATGATTATTGCTAAAGTATTAATTTCTTTAATATACAGCAGTGATTGTTAAAATGTCAAAAGAGGAATTAGTTGTAAAGTATTCGGTACGACAGCTGTTCGTATAATAAGGCAAGAGTGCAGATACATAAATAATCTGCATGCTTTAATCTACCTTTTTCCAGTATATCATACACGCGAGATGATTTATTTTCTCGTTGGTTTTCCTCTAAATTTAAAATATTCTCTGTAGATGACGCGTTAATTGATTAATTCATAATTAGATTGAAAGTTCGGTTACGTTTATCACGACTGGTATAATAAAGTTTTAACGCTTCCGCACAAAAGCACTTTTTTTCAAGGACCGAGTATCCATTCATTAGACATCGAAATCGCTCTCCATCTACCCAGGAGTGCTCGTCCCGTGCTTGTATTAACGAATGTCGAGGCATAATAACGATCAATTAGGAAGCCGCTGATATTATTCGCGACAATCTGGTGCAGCACCAACCAACGGGGTGCACCAAACATCATCGAGCCACAAGAAGAAGAAAAAGAAAACAATCCTTCAAAAACGAGACATCGGACTTCCCCCGACTCAACGGGTACCTCTTAATCCAGGACTTGATCCAGGCGACGCATCCGGCGGGCGGTTGCCTCGTAATCGTGCTTTCGAGTTGGAGGCGCAGCGTCGGGGCTAAGCTCGACGAGGGCGAGATGACCGTGTAGACGATGACGCACTGGTACTCCATCGCTCCATCGTTGATGCGCGGCCTCCACCCCCGCCTCTTCCCACCCCCCGCGGTTACGGTCGCTCTTTCTCCTCCTCTTTCTCGCCTGAGTTAGGAATAATTTAAACGGCGGCAAATTATGCGTGTGCTCTAGCAAGGTAATGATGTAACAACACGATGAAACAAAAAACCCGCACTTCGTAGCCGGAGAACTTTTCTGGCGCGTCTTCCAGTTCACGCTTTCCACGTATGCCTTTTTAATGACGCTCGCGACGCGACTGTCTTGGGAAATATGTAGGGACTTGTTGGGGTTCGCTTGTGCTCTCTCGCGTTGGCAGGAGGTATAGGCCAAAGATTCTTCAAAAAGCTCGTTTCAAAGATTCTTTTCAAAAAGAAATGCTGAATGGAAAGGTCGAGTTTCGAGATGCTAAGAAGATTCGATCCGGATATTCTTCTGCATGTACGTGCCCTGCAAGATTGTAGTTTCGCTTTTAGCAAGGCAGCTTTGGCAGGCTCGTTTTACTCCTGATAATGTAAGTTTTAACTAAGCTTGCCAGTGTGTAAATAAAGCCAAAACTGTAGACCGTTGAAGTAGGAGGATGCGCTACCGCTAGTACATCATTAACGGTCAAATTTAAATACGAAAGTACATCTTAAGCGGCTGAAAGTTCTGTTACCGTGATAATGTCGATTTTTTAACGTTTCGTGTAGGTTCGTTTTTCAGCCGATTAATTATTTCTAAAATGGCTTTTTAATTTCAACCCGTGGAAGGGAAGGACTCATTTACAATAAAAATGAAACGACAATTCCAACTTTAACTTTAGATTATTCAGTATTTGTGCTTTACTTTTTGTTTAAAATTGACGTAAAAACGAAAAAACGAAAAACGAAAAAACGAAAAAAAAAAGGAAAAATTTTATTCTGTACTTTTATAAATGTTTTTATTATTTACTTTACATTTTTAAAAAGTTATAATTGAAACCAGAAAAAACATCGACTATACCAGAACGCAGAGGTATACTCATTTCTGTTACGTGTTTCCCATTTCCTTCTCGATGGAATAGAGTGTCACTTTACTTAGACAAATATAATTATTTTATCGAAAAAGGTAACCCGATATTTGATTAATGTGATATTTCATATTTCCGATCATTCTTTTCTCCGCCTAAGACCTTATGACTTAGACTTTATGACCTACACCTTACAACGACAACAGATTTTACACAATTACCTAAGCTAGAACAATAGAATATATTCATATTTCGCATTAGGCATTGTTCAAAATAATGTTAACCGATTACAACTGTAGATACTTATATTTATACGGTCAGTTAAATTAAATGCGCTCTAATTTATCATGCACGAAAAAACAATTTGGTATTTAATTTATGCGAAGGAAATATACGTTTATACAAATAAAGCTTTGCACCATTATTTTTACTGAAATACACTTAAAAAATTTACTTGTAAAATAATTTTTTCGACGTACCTCGTGGTTTTACGATTCAGGAATCATTTATCTCTTTGCTAAATTTCGCCTCAATTTTTTGTCTGCCGACGACGAATTAAATTTCTCCTACATTTATAATTTGTCTGCGATAAAAAATAAAAATTCCCCTGCTTCCCTCGTCATTTAATTTAAAAAAAAAAAAAAAAAAAAAAAAAAATCACACAATTTTTTTTAGATCGTAAAAAAAAGTACTCGATATTTCGTGGTTGACGTTTATCGGCCTGTTTCTTTATAAAAATATAAGTACATAATCCGACTACGGACTAGATCACCACACACAACATACAACTAGAATATCATTTCTCATTTTAATGTAACGAACCTTTACTAGGTTAAATCAATCAGTCTCTTCGTTACGAAGCGTAGATCTCCAAGGACTCTTCTAACGGGTCCTGCGGCTTTTAAAGGACCGTGATTTTATCATAAGAAAATAATTCACTCGCACGATTTTAAATGCCGCGTATATCTTCACTCCTCCTTAAAAGGTTTTCCAAGTTTTTACACTAGATCTTCCATTCTTTTCCACTTTATCCAAGACAATCCCAATTCGTTCCTCTTAAAACACTCTTGAGGCTTTCGTATAACTTACATCGGATTTCTTTTAAACAAATTAATTTTTTCACTCTTTTCTTTCCGATTGTCTATTTCGTGCTATGAAAAGTAGTTTTTCTTTTAGTTTTATAAAAAGTCCACCATCGAGGAAAAATTAAAATTCTTCTTTTCCTTCCTTTTTGCGCGAGAATTAGTCTCAAGGTGACTATGTATTATACCTTTTCGCCATTTTTTCTATTCGCTTCGTATACTAAAAATAAAACCAGTGTCACGTAGTCTTCTTGTCTTAAAGAGAAAGGATAGAATAGAATAAGTTTCTCGCAAATTGTAAATCATGTTCCTACATTTTTCGAACAAACTATAAAAAATACGCGATGTAAAGCTTCTTATTCGCTATTCGATTCGTCGGTGATTCTTATTTTACATGCGACTGGACTCTATTTTCAACTTTCAACGCGGGCGCAACTCTTATGTGTAAGAGAGTTTGTGCCCGGAGCTGATATTGTTAAATTACTAATCACGTGTCTATGACAGCTGACGTATGTTACCTATCTCATGCAGTACAGTAAAGTGAAATTAGAAATTGCAAGAATTGTAAAAATTATACATCTCGCCGATTCACTGAATCCCGAAAATATTGCAATTTCGCTCATCCAATCATAAATAGATTTCTTTTCTGGAAATTTTAGAAATTCAACGCGCTACTCGTTTGCTCGTCGGCGACGATATGTCAGCATCAAAATTACGAAATGAAGTGGAAAAACAAAGAGCAAAAATATATAAAAACTCCAAGGAAATGTAGCGGAAAAGGGGACATTTTAAATTGATATCTGGCACGCGAATGATTGTTTAGAGTTATGTACAGACATCGGAGGCCAAAGAAGGACGGAGTACATAGATGCATCGTTGCGTGGCTCCAGATTAGAATTCAAGAAATATTTGTAATACTCGTTCGACGTGTATCGATACACATTCTACGGGCTGTGAGGCAAATTAAGTCTATAATCGAAATTCATCGTGGATAATGAAAGTCTGTCTCTGACAAAAGGACGCGATGCTCTTTCTGAATAATTTTGTGCGTAGCGTATAATCAAGCTTAAATATTCTCCTTGAATTAAATTTTTATTTAAAAATGCTAAGGAAGCAAAGAATATGTAATACTAGTTTAGTATTATAGATTAGGAGAAAAAGAAAGAACAAACATTAAATTAGGCGAATGCTTTGAAAGCTGAAAATTCTTCTTTATTGTTACAGTTCCACTTGGAAAGTCCCTGCAATTTTAATTACCGGAAATTGATTACTCGAACGAAACTAACTGTGCATGAAATTTCACATTCACACACACACACACACACACACACGCGCGCGCGCGCGCGCTTTATTGTGCCACGACCGATAAATTTAGCGAAATTTTATAAATGGTTTAACTATTACAATGGATAGAGAGACATTTTAATTGGAATTTCAATTTCGTTCATTCGCTTCACTTTGCAATATTAAGTCGCCTTTTATTGTCACTTCTTAAATGCGATTGCGCTATTAATATTTTTAAGCATTTTTAATTCAATATCAGTGCTAAATAGGCGTAATGTTGTGACAAAAAGGGAAATTTATTTCAATGGCCGTATCATCTTTTAAATTATTCCATGCTTCGTTAATTCAACTAATTTAACGTAATTAAGTGACACTACTAGCGAAACATTACAAAAATCGCCATAACCACATTTTCAAACGAACAAATATCACAAAGTTGTGCCTTGCCACTTGCGAAACTCCACCCAACTCCATAAATTTGTAACCTAAGTTAGAGCGCACGGAAATACCTTAAAAATTTGCAGTTTTCTAGGTAAACCAAAGCTAAATGTTCACGCTGGCGAAACGTGCGAGCATTCAAATCTCAAAATAGTTCGTAAGCGGAGAATTCGCTATTATTGGAGAGCGAATTTTCAAAATGCGGAAAAACCGGTGGATAAAACCACGCCAACGATCGCCGGTACTCCGCCTTCGCCTCCATTTATCTCCGACGCTTTCTTTGTTACCTACCCTCCCCTCCGCCCTTTCCGAGATGTGCAATTAAACTCGCAAAAATTCTCGGCTTTCGAGCGTAAGAGGGAGCGACCACCCCAAGAGATAAAAACGAGGGTGTTGAGCGAAAAGAACGAAGAAAAATTAGCGCTTAGAATTCGGAAAGCGTGAAACAATTACTCGACTAATTAGAGTTTAGTGACGTACGGTCCGATGTGAAACTTCGTTTATTCGTCTTGTTAAAATTATGATTGAAATCGCTTGTAGGTCATAGACCCGGATTTACAAGAGTTAATAATAAAAAGAATTCACTTTCATTTAAAATTTTATCTAGAATATGAAACAGGGCTTTGGGTCCGATGAAATTTTCTAACATTACGATTGACTATGTTAACAAACCGATTGGAACCAAACTGAATTGCAAAATAAGGTGCTTTATAAAACTTGTCGATAAAAGCGATAAAAATTGTTGCTGTAAATGCGATTCCATTGGTAATGTGATCGATTAAAAACGTAAGAAAAGCAAGCTTGAATGTATTTCTCCAGAAATATGATTCAATTTTACGATTTTCTGCGTAGTTATACGCATTTATTATCTAATAACTGACATTATTCTGCCAATATATAACGAACATTGGCAGAATAAATGAAATATATGCGTCATTGAGAATATGTTTTTCTTCTCTTAATCTTGTTTTATCACTGAGAAAATAATGTAAATATGATAATATAAAAACCAATAGAAAATATATTTGTTCATTTTAGTTGAAAGAAGAGGAATAGATGCCTAATAGTAGTCAATATTTTATGCAACAGTCCATTATTATAAGATAAGCTTGAACTGAATTTTCAACTGAATTTTCAACTGAATTTTCAACTGAATTTTCAACTGAATTTTCAGTGATTAACTTGTAATAGCAAAGAATTGTTGTACGCGCGGATATTAAACTTGAGAACTCTCGATACGTAAAGAACCTTGGCTGTAAATTCAGGCAGTTTGCTGAATTGCTATTTCAACTTGTAAATAAATTGAAAATTTTCGAATTTCAGAAAGAATTTTAGACGATTGCTAATTAAATCCTTGCACAAATTTCACCGTAAACTTGCAATTTTGAAGAATCAAGCAACGAAAGAACTCCCGTTACAAAAGTTCGTAGACTAGAAGATGGCATCTCTCGCATTTCCTACTTTTACTCGATAAATAATCGGTGGCTAAAAGCGCGAGCGTTAGGAACTTGTTCGACCTTTAACTTTCGAGTGTGAAATCAATTTTCGAGTAAGTCACTTTGGCAAGGAGCAAAAACTGAGCAGTCGTTCGCACTCCTTAACAAGCTAGACAAGTATCCTCGAGTCTTTTTCCGATTTGAAGTTGAAAACTGAAGGCTTTGCTAACGGGTATAAACTTCCGTACTTTCGTACCGTACCAACGCCAGGGAACTTTTCTGGAAATTCGTACCGCTGTCTGCATCTAATGCGATGTCTGTAACACACGACGTAGCGTTACATCGAACTCTATTTCGGCCTGCGCGCGCGTGTCTAATTATACGTAATTACTTATATATCCGAGTCGTCGGATCCGCAGAATTCAAATCGTGCGAGCGACGTCGAGCCAATTGACGTTAAGTTAATCGTCTTTAGGGCCGAAGGTGTTTCGATTCGTTTACAATGGTGGAGTTGGGTTTTCTGCCCATCGTCGGGCATACGTTACTTTCGTCGAATGGTTCGTTCGCGATCGGAGAAGGCGTTATAATTTTAAAGTATCGAAATGGAAGTTCGTGTTTAGCGGTGTGTTTGCCGACCGATAAATGTTCCACAACGCGAGTTGAAGAAATATTTACACAGCCGATGGAAGAATAAAAAGGTACTTTACACAAGATGGTTTTATCGCGGGTTTAATTAATGCACCGTATGTAGCAAGAATTTTCTCCTACCGTTTTAACAATATTTTCCAACGAATGTTAATTACGCTTTACGTTAACTATTCGATACGATCTCGAGAATTTCCGACGCGTAATAAAATGTAAATGTTGACCACGCGCGAAAGCAACTTATTACCGAATTACATTCACCGTGGCCCAATGAATTTAGCCCAGTACTAATACAGATAAGTAAACATTAACTACATGTAAGAATTTCGGAAATTAGGTTTATCGCGTTATTTGTTAAGAACGCGGACCTCGAATTTTAGCGAAATCCAATGACAATGAACTTTTACTCATTGTTCGCAAGTTTTGCTACTACGAATCCAGTTTACGCATGTAGAACGTAAGGTCGAGCTTTAGGAAATTCGACGCGGTGCACAGGCTTTTGCGTACAACTCCAGGACAATTCATTGAAATCCAAGCGCCGACACACGTGTAAGAAAGTAGGAACGCATAAACGCACGAGTCGACGGTGTAGTGACACTTAAGTGCCACTATACCCCGGGATCGCGATTTTGCGTCGGTGCGGGATGTTCACTTACCTCGGAATCCGATTCCACGCACTCGCGAGGACAGTAGGGGACAAGCGAGTGAGGAACGGAGAGAGAGAGAGAGAGAGAGAGAGAGAGAGGGAGTGTAAGGCGTGTAGCGCTAGCCAGACTAGGAGCTAAACTACTGGCGACGGACACGAGCAGCAGATTATCGGGTGCTGCGTCGACCGGCTACTGCTAGTGCTACCGACGCCGACGCGTCGAGCGCCGGCTTGGGGGTAGACTGCGACACGAGCGTTGCTAGGCGATTCCCGCGGCTGCGTCGAGACGCTGCGCGTCTGTCGAAGTCCGGGTACGGGGTCCCTAAATTTGGGCCTCTTTCGGTTTTCAGCTCTCATCGGTGGTTATTGATTTTTTAGGATCGATGCAGGCCAACTCATTGATTCCGAGAATTAAGTTGCTCCGGATATCCTCGGCTTTTCGGTTCTTCTAACCAATTTCCAAATTATTCTTCGAATCGAGTGTCCTCGTGAGCATATGGAGGCCAACGAAGGGCTTTTACCTTTTCCCTTGCCGAAACTTAATTTATAAGCGCGTGATAGCTGTAAGAATATCGCTGGAAACGTTGAGACAGCCTTCGAGAGCTTTCTATTTATATTCCGAGAAATATAAATTTCTCGGAATAAACACATTGGTGTCATCAATCCGAACGCGTTGAAATTATTAACGTGGGCCCATTCTTTATTTCTGGATAAACCCAAGTTTTTTCTGACCCTTGATAGAACCCGAAAATCCTATTTTTCTAGTTTGTTTACGCGACGCCAACCTAAGGGACTGTTATAACACCAACGCAAACACATTTTTATCAATTATTTATAAACGTACAGCGTAGATACCTTTGGCTCTTATAATAATATCTTGACTGCTTGAAACAACTCGTTTATAACGTTACGTTAGGTAACGTTATATCTGCGAAATTTCAACATTTGTTAAGATACTTATGCTTATCGCTAGCAGTAAACGCTGCATCGAGCAGTCATTACTTTCAATTGCAGATTTTATTTTGTCGAAGCTCGATCGGTCGGAAAACTTGGCGATGATAAATTTGCTCTTTCAAGTGCTCGACTTGACACTGTCAGGAGTTGAAACGCGAGGGCATTTATTCAAAAACTATCTTGATCTTTGCGTCGAATTATCGAGCGTGAAAATTTTATTTAAATAGTTTGTCATTTTGAAAAGGGGTTCCGACAAAAATCCTCTCGCACAGGGTAAGTATTTGCGTTCGCTCGTGCAGTTACGAACGGAATATTTGAATTATTTTGATAAGCCTTTCGAGAAATAAAATTTTAAGACTTCCTTATTGACACGCGACAAACCGATGTTTACAAATAACCGATGTTTACATTGCATAATAAATTAACATGCAACGAGAATTTCGTACGACTAAGTGAACAATAAATGTAATGAATGTAATGTGAAGTAATGCGAATGAATGCTCGAATAATTTCGATAATCCATTATCCTTTGTAATACGTTTATTAGCTATATATTGATATGAATTGGTAAATACGGGGAAATTTTATAATTCAAAATTATGAAATGTATCGTGTATTTAATTTATGTTAATCGATTTGTAAAGTACGCAGCTGCAATAAGGATATCAAATATTTTAAATATGACTTTGCAATCGTTTTCAAAAAGTAAAGAACCGAAATTTAATATTTAAAGTTGAAAAAAAATTGAATTTCTTCCAAGCTTTATTGCGAAACGTTGCGCAATTAACCGAAGAAAAAATCTACTTTGATAAATGAAGATAATTTTTCTCGGATAACTCTAAATGTTACATTCGCGTGAGCCTCTACTCAAAAGTGATAAATTTTTAGGGATAAATTTTTAAAAATGCGATAGGACTAACATTCGAAGTAGGACGCCTGTGTAGTCACAGAAAGCTTAATTTATCTCAAGTCCACGAGTAAGCAGTAGCCAATGTAAATTTAAATATACCTAATTCCAGCTCTAGATAGAGGAAATTGCACGGAAGGAGCAATGAATGGGCTTGTTTCAACTCGATTTGAAATGAAAATCAACATTCTGACAAGTGCACATTTCGCGCATTACGTATTAGCACCTGTACTTTCGGTCAGTTTTAATAAAAAGTTTTAGGAAAGAAAGGCAATTTACAAACTCTTCATTTTCAGCTGAACTAAAATCAAGATTTATGGGGATATAAAGTTCGCGGTGAATAGTTCATTAGCGTATCTTTTGTACTTTATTTGAGTATTTAATATTAAAAGTTAAGCTGCAATTGCACGTCATTTAAGAAGAGTTTCGAATATCGAATAAATACTCGATAATTGGAATTTCGGTGAAATGGAGAAGATGAGCATCTTTCAAATTCACTTTCACCGTGATTCTGTGTTATCTACTTATTTATTTAATAAAGTATTTCTCGCTCGAGTGTCACTCAAATGGAGCGTAAAATAACCGATGGAAGAGGTAAATAAAAGTTATACGTAGATGGCGTCGATCGCCGATTTTTAATAAGCCCTTCATTCTCCGGTTCATCGGCTATTTTTCATCTTTTTCCAGGACTCGATGAACGCGAGGATTGAATCACTTGGTTGGTTTTAACTTTGTTGCCCATTTTGTCTATATGTTGGATGTTCTGAAGTCACTCGAGGAACGCTTTATACTTTTAATTTAATAAATTATTGCATTGCTATTTGCTAATTAAAAATACTAGAAATTTTAACGTTTTATGGATATCCGAGATTCTTGTTACTTTTTGTTATATATACAGTTCGAAGCTGTATATATTTATTGTACAACTGAAATGAGGCTTTTGATTTTTGTATCAATTGCGGTTTGATGTTTTTATTGAATTTTATTGTCAATATCTAATATTGATTTCTTCCTTAATTAACTGTACTAAGTTAGTAATGAAAAAATAGAAATATACGTGATTACGATGTGAAGTTTAAGGGAAACTCGAATTTATTGGGTTTATGGTATTTCTACGAATGAATTCAGGATTAAATCATTTTCTTTGAGATCTGTATACGCATTACTTACGCAGGTTATCAAAATCGATTTTCCTTTGAGGCAGAGAAGTAATTTAAACTCTAAAATAAACTTAATTTCATCATCTAATTTTTACTTCATTCGTATGTCTACGTCAATAAGACTAACTATAGCCAAAGTAAGTCTTTAATTAAATTTTTAAACTTCGGTTTATAATTAGATTTATATACATATATGCGTGTAATTTTTAGTTCATTATGCAAATCAGATAATAAATTTCAAGAGAACTGTTTAAAATTATATTCTATACATTGCTAAAGCAATAAAATATCACTTATTATATATTCTTTTTCAGATTTTAAATTCAAACGAAGAAAAAAAATAAAATAAATATTGAATATTGAATTGTGGAATTAATTTTATTATTTTATGTAAAAATATTCTGCTATAGGAGATTCAAAGATTAACGTTAACATATACATTTAATGTGCCACACGACTTAAAGCTTTCATAACGCTTACTTATATGTAAATTACAACTTGAATTTATTAATACTTTAATTACTTTCTTTATTAAATTTAATCATTTTCTTTAGTGATCACGAGAGACGAATTCACTTGGTATTTTCATTTGTGAAAACAGAACGAAAGGAGACTCAACTGACGGAAGAATCAAGAAAAACAATAGGGGAAGGAAACAACATCGTGGAGACTGCAGGATGAGAAAGATATCGTAGTTTTTCTTATATTCTGGAACGATCGCATAAAGCCGGAATTGAAATATATAACAGATATATTCGAGGAGAAATATATTCTTGCCCAACATATTCATTTAATTTTCAATAACAGCAGCTACACATATTTTCAAATTCCGCGTCTTTTTAAAGAATAACGTTGCGCCTTGAAAAACAATGTAACCGCTTGTAGGTTTTTGTTATATTTGGATTCATTAAGAAATAGAAGCTCGTGGTGTAGACGATATTGAGAGATAGTACGGATTACGTAACAAGCCCGACGATCCATTAGACGGTGTAATAAAAGATGTACGAGCATAATCGACATTAACAATGGAAGAGAGAGTGTAGTAAAAAAGTAAGTAGCCGAGTTGAACAGCGTATGAGTAATGAAATCTAAGATGGCGTCATTGTTCCGAGATAAACCATCCCCCCCCCACAAATATGAAAATTCATCTTCTGAGTAAAGTAGGCGATACTTGTCAACATTAGTTCGATGAACAAGTCGTCATTTCATGATTATGGATTAGCCTACGTAAACGAATGCTTTACGTACATCGTTACACTTTGCACTTATTAAATGGTATGTAACATTAGTTTTGATCGCCATTTTGTATGGTGAACCGTAAAGTCTTTGTGTTTATCACATTTTCCGTATCTTGAAGTAACATTCGGTGCTTTGATACGTAATAAAGTTGAAATTTCCCCTAAGTTACAGCAAGCCTTTCAGAGAGTTAAAAAATTCTGTAAGATGATAACGGGAAAAGGCTGATCATTAAGGAAAATAATATATATATTAAAAATTCTGTGTATTTTATAAAGGCAGGATCTAGAGAGTTTCGCAATAATGCACACTAAGAGATCTTTTGTAATTTGCTTTTATTAACTATATTTGGAATTCCTTTTGTAGTACCCAATAAGATGCTTGATTTTATTTCACTCATAAAGCAAAATAAATTTCACTTTACCATGTTGTTCTTAGCTCAATCTTATTTTTTCTCCAGGAGTTTCTTATTATCCAAGTTCACGGTCTATTTTTATTCGTTCATTTCCTATTTTTTCTTTCACGAGGAAAATTACTCTGATTTGTGTAATTAATATATTTATTTCGACTATCTCTTTTAAGGATATAATCCACATTTTACGACTTATAGGAAAAATTTTTCCACAATATTACAATCAAATCCAAAGCTTATTAAGTTATAGCATAATAAATCGTAAATACATTTTTAGAAAGTTGTAATTTTTAAGGTTGAATGATCAATTGCAATTAGGGAAAATGGATCGTTTGAATAAAGGCATATAATAGTGAATGATAAATGAGTTTCAATTTATGAATATTGACGTCTATATTTCATTAAGAATTCAATATAGCATCAGGATTGTTCTGCTTCCTTCATATTGCAAAAGGATTTTAAAAGATATCGTTTCAATAATTACGATAATCTTATAATGCGCAATACTATTTCTTACTTTGCAGTATTAAACATTAACTTTAATCGATATTCATCTTTAAGACACATTAAAGTCTAATATTATTTGATGGACTTTAAATTAATTTTTTAGATCATGATATAAGTATCTTTAAATTCTAACGATGGAAATACGTTGACAATAATGCAAAGATAATAACATTTGTTATCCTATTCTAAATACACTATTCGACTATTCAGATTTACAACCGATCAAAATTATCTACGACTTGTTTTAAAAAACTATGGCATTAATGGTGATACGGATAAGATAACACATTGAATTATATGGTTTGGAGTTGACTGGTTTAAAATGTTGTTAATAAACGAAATTATACGAGTCTTTTATGATTTTATAAAAACATTCTTACTAATAAAATACATTGTTCGTGTTACTTATTCACTCGTACACACATTCGCACTGAATATCGTTGTTCATTTCTTCGTAATTTAAGGTCGAATAAAGAGAATACGTTTATGAATCTCGATCATTCTGGTATAATGTGGATTCGGAAAAGGTTAATAAATACGCGATTTTTCGTATCGACAGTTAAGAAGAGCATTTCTAATTAGCTTTTTCATTAATTTTGTTAAATGCCGAATATCAAGTTAATAAAAATAAGTTTACGATTTGCACGTCTTAAGGGTAGCTTATAAATTAGAAATTTTCATATTATAGAGCGACAATTATTACGTTATAATGGTAATATTGATATTAAAATTATTATGTCGGTGATTTACACTTTTTAAGAGCCCGTTACTTGTGTTGACACTAACATTATCAGCCATTGCGAAAGATATTTGCGAAAGTATCATCTGAGTTAATTTCATATCATTCGAGCACCAACTACCAAAGGTTCATTGGAGTGGTTAAAATAGCAAGTTTACGTATAATCTTGTTCGACGTGACGTGTAAACGAAATCTTTTGGAATAACATCTCCCTAAATATGCATATGTACGTCGAAGTATAATTTACATAGGTATTTACTCGTAAAGAATTAAAAATGAAAAAAAAGCACAGTCATAAGAACACGCTGATATTCAAAATCATCGTTAAACTATTCATGCATTTTAAAGAGAATGTAATTGCAGTAATTATCTTGCACAAAGTTATTATGGCACAGGAACGGCGGTGTAAACTAGTGAACGTTAACGTGTCCCGATCGTATTTCAGAAAATCTGTCAGTTTTCTCAGGGCGTGCCCCTCGACACATATTACAATACTTTTCCCAAATAAAATTAAATATTTCTGCCCTCCTCGTATTAAGTGACGAGTTCGACAGGTTCGCCAAGTTTTTTAAAAGTTTTTCGGCGAGTAGCTCGATAAAAAGAAGTTCATTTTCGGCACGTCAGCGCAGCGCATAAACTGACAGCCATTCAAATTGACGCATTATCATGCTCTCTTGGACGAAATACCAATGTAACTCGGTTATATGGAACGCCTAGAATTTTAAGCAGCTTTGGAGGTAAAACAAGAACAGTCCAAATCCTCTGATTAAAATATTAAAAATTTCTTGGGTTCTTCTTTTCCGAAGAGGGGGAAACTTTTATTGCTCCTTTCAATGAAATAATTTGCGATATTAAAAGCAAGAAAAAATGTTCGAAATTCCAGATTTAATGCGCTACAGTTTTTTACCCGTACATACAAGCGAAGCGCACGCCCCTAAAAACTCGTCAAAGAGGGCTAAATATTCCCGCGGCTACAACAAATGCAAACCAAAGTGCAAGAAGCCTTTTGGAATTCTCAACGGATCCTAGTCGTCACTGTCCACAACAAGGAGCTCCGTGAATAAATACGGGGCGGAATCGATATCTCCTACGCCACCACTGAACAATTCACACTCAAGATCGCTATACAACGCGTCGAGGGCCCGTGGGTGGTGTATCCAGTCCTCCTGGCATCTCCGCGCACGGACAAAATTTAATAAGGACTTGGAGGTTCGCGTCGCCTTGGCAACCGGCGTGGCCGACGTCTTTCCTCTTCTACGTGGCTGCGTGTGCGCCGGATCACTGGTAGGGATTCAACCGATAACCCGGCGCCGAAGATGACGCGAAGAAAGGCGTCTTCACAGTAGACCAGCGGGAAAAACGCGGGGGTTCCTCTACTTTAGGTATAATAGAGGCTTTCATTTTAGAATGTTCGTGCTTGTTTGGATTGTTCGTTTGGTTTTTAACGAAATTTAACTCTTAGCGCGTCTCGTTGTACTATTTCTCATTAAAAGTGCGGTACCAAAGTACGGTTACCACGATAGCAGGTAAATTTTAATGGAAAAAAAGGAAAAAAAAAGGAAAAAAAAGGAAAAAAAAAAAAAGAAAAATAGAAAAAAAAAACAGGATTGTAAGGGAAAGTCATAAAAACTCGATGGAAGTTAAGAAGAATGTGTATTTGGTTACTTGGACTGAGCGAGTGATTCCGAACTATATGTAGTCAGACAACAAAAACACATATGTATTTGCATCTGATTTTACGAGCTGCGTATTTTATCAGACTGTACACAAAATGCCGATACACGTTTTCATTTCTTATACGTAAAAAAACATTTTTTTATCGAACTATAAATATAGTGCGAGCTATAAATATACCTAACTATAAATATAACCTAGCCGATATCTTATTTAGCTCGAGTACCATCTATTTCAAAACATACGATAATTCAACGACACAGCAATTAAGTGCTTTAGAAGCCATTACCTTTATTTAATCAAATCTAATTTCATTGTTTATGAGGAACTGTGTGAAAAAGAGATGCAACTTTTTCTTTAGTAATATCCAGCAGAAATAAGTTATTGCGTTCATTGCGAGAGTAAATTTTAAACATTTCTACCGAGATGATGAATAAATTCTTATTCCACTTAAGTTCCATTAAAAACTTATAATTTAAAAAAGTTATCAAATAAAAGGTTCTTAGTTATGGTTACACGATGATAGCAGTAAATAAATTAAAAGCTCGTTTTCGTCGGCTAATTCGCATATTTTCTCTTTCTTCGTGAAATCTTGTCTAATTAATGTTGTTAACGGTTTCATTTTCATTAGATAATCTTCAAGTTTAAAAAGAGCTTCGTTACAATGAATCGTATTAAATGTGCATTACAAACAAGTGGAAGAAACAACTATTGCCTTTTATTTCCCAAGCAAAAAACGTTCGTAAATCTAAGCTGTTGTAAGAAAATTTATGTAGTTAAGACAAAGATAAAACTCTTTTTAAATGCTTGATACAAGTTTGCCAGAGCGTAAAATAATAATTTTATTAAGCAATAATTCTTTAATTTCTTGTTATACTGCTAATTGTAAGCCTATATATCCCTATTAAACCGGCTTCTATATTACGAAAATCTTATGCACGTAGTAAGATGATGTTCGTAAGTAACGGTGTCTCTCGGACTGATGATGCGACGAGTTATTAGAACTACCGCGACGGCACAATGATGAAGACAATGGAAAACTAATCAAGATTCCCTTTACTACTCGCTGGTTCACCAACTGGTTAGGGAGTGAAAAGAGACGCTTCCTTATCTTGTAAAGAAAACTTCAAGATGAGTATTTTTATCAGCGTACCACACAAGCGAATATAAATCTTATGTTTTTCCGTTGCAATAAATCTATAATGAACGGTACTGATTTCACGAGTATCGTGATACAGATCCAAATGAAATTTTTGACTTACTTTTTAACGAGAGTTGTTTTACAATTTAAAATATTTCAACTAACAATCGAATAGGATTTCAAGAACGCGGAGACTGAGCCAATTGCACTGAATTTTAAAAATTAGATCAGTCCAATATCGCGACGACTTCCATTTGTACTATAAGTCAAGAGAATAAATAACTTTAATTATTTATCCTTGAAATGAGGATAAATTATTATTATCATTCGTGAAAAATTTCAGGATGTACATTTTATGAGAATTTCAAAATTACTAATTGGATAGGATATGATCAACGACAAAAGTTTCTCCCAAGTTCGTACATTATTAAGGCAATCATTACCAAGGATGATGTGAGTAATTTCTTGACGTAGTTTAAAATTATCTCTATCCCAAAGTTGTAACGACAAAATCTAAATGTAAGTTAGGATTATCTTTCAAATTATGGATATGAACCGTTTGCAAAAAGTGTTTACAATTTCCGTCCACGGTAATAATGTTAAACTTTGAAATAAAGACTTTTCTTGCTTTGGCTGCTTAACCAACGAATGCTAAAACGAACAAATGCCCCTAGATATTCGATATACAAACCTTTCTTTATCATAAAAGCAAATTTTCATATTTCACATATGATAAAGTTGGTCTTTAATGATATAAATAGAGATACTTCACGACATCAAAGATTATGGATGGAAAAGGGTTTCCGTGATCGCAAATCCGGCGAGCGCGCATAAATCGAGTGATGGCTCGATTGGCCAATACCAGTCCATACGGTCTGACACTCGAATCCTGTTTCCTCTCCCCATCCACTCCAATCGCACGGCTTTTTTAAATTGCACTTCAAAGTAATTTTATTACAAATGTTTCATTTTATTAGAAATGCTCATCTTTTAATTAATTTTAAGTTGCATTATTTAATAAGAAATCACGGCTTTTCGATAAATTTACACAGTGATATGCGAAACAATCGATACTTTAGAAAGTGACAGATAAAAATGATTTGCTATTGTTACGGGCAATTTCGTACGGCTACTCGTTGTACACAAGGCTACACCACGTTTTAGACACTATTATTACTATTTTGCGGAAAGTGCACGAGTTTTAAGTTGATAATTAGTTTTAAAAATATCGAAGTTCCATAATGCATATTCATATGTGATCGAAAGAACGCAATTTTAACAGGAAAGGGGCATTTTTCAAAATATACCTTTTGAAGGTACAACCCGAAGAGAAACCGTTTGACTTGACTCTCTCCCACGCTCACATATTTAAACCGTAAGTAGATCGATAACAAATTTTACTTTAACAATGTCTGACTGATACTGATAGGGGGAAGGAGAAGAAAATTTAAGTACAACATCCCGAGACGCGAGAAGAGCAATAAAAAATAAATAATATCTTGGAAAGACGCTGTGAAAGACTCCCACGGGATATATATTGCTTTCGCTCGTTTCTCGAACGAGACATTTTGCTTAAAAATTTATAGCCATTGAAGCACGAAAGTCGCAACTATCAAGAAGACTCGAGTAGGATTTATTCGTCCTTTATTTTTCCTTCTAGATTTTTCAACTGGTCGAAGCGTGCCTGGCAACGTATTTGTTGTGGCTTCGTTCAAAATTTAAATTATTGAATGCTTATATGAAATTCTTGCGAATTCTTTTATTCAGAATCAATAACCAACGAAGTTTGTTATAGACACAACGGAGCCCGGCATTTCTTTGCAATGCATGCATGCATGTATGCGTGTCCACGAGCTCGTAGATTATTGCTACAGTCCAGTAGTTAATAGACGGCAAAAGACGCATTGTAATGAAATTTTAAATTTTCTTTTAAAAGCTATGGGAATAATGCCATTACTTTTTGTCGTACCATCTTCAGGTAGATTTAAATTTCGTTAAAACGTAGTCTTACTTTGTATACGCTATTAAATCTCGTCTAAACTCACAGTTTTCACTGCATTTCAATAAGTGGCACGCGACAATAAACAGATATTTTGCCCCAGACGATGTGCGAACGATTTAAATACGAGCTTGTATAAACATTGTCAAACAACATAATGTCTTGCCATGATGTCAATTGGGAAAATAAAGCAGTTGCGCATCCCAGGAAGAAGGGAGTCGAATTTGTTTATAATAAGATAAAATAATAAAAAGGGAGGAAGAGGTAACGGGACAGATTCGTCGTACCGGTAAAATTGCACTTGCGACATTTTTTAACGGAAAAGCACGAAAGTTCACCAACGTTCCCGTGCCGTTCAACAATGGCTTCAGAAAGGAAAAACATCCCAACGTTAATGTCCGTGGCAGTAGCCTGAAAAAGGAGCGGAACTTCCGCGGGTTATCCTTCTGTGAGAAGCCTTTGTTCCTTTTATTCCTCATCTTACGAAGGAACTCACTTTCTTTTTTCAATTAATTCGGTATTATCACCAGGATATAATACCCTTGCGCTTAAAGCTCTCTTGCTCTCGCCTCGTCCTGACTTCTTTTACCTTTATATTTCATCCTTACCAAAGAATGAACATTTTCGCGTTCCTTGTTCTCTTTTTTTCTTGTTTTATAAAACTGAAAGCAGTTGGAAGAATTATATCAAACCTAGTTCTAATAAATTAATTCATTTATAAGAAAAATTGCATAAGTTACGAGCAGTGTAAAGTAAAATAGGAAATTTCGTCTCTTCGTATTATTTAATTAAAACGAAATTAAATAAACAAACTCGGAATCGCGCTTTAAAGGGAAAATCTTGTTAAGCTTAGTACAATAAATGTAAAGGAAATACAGCGTGTCGAATTAATAATATAACAACAACAACAAAGAAAGTATTCTGAATAGTTCATAATATCTGGAACGCAACATTCTGAAAGAAAATAATAGAACCGTTGTATAATATTCATTCGACGCTCTTCCCAAGCTCGCAATAATAACTGACTTATGTTTCCGCTTACTAACTGAAAAATCTTTTCATTTCGAACAACTGCTTAGTAAAGTAACTCGTTATTACGGAATGCGCTCTTTAACTATTGTAAATTGTTTAATAAATACTTTGTTTCAGTCCAGGATTTTGAAACAATATGCAATATCAACCAAGTTTAATTAATATGTAAATACTTCACAGATTTACGCGCCTATTTTAGTAGCCTCGCACAAAATTATTTGATTCGTTACGCTCGAAATGGCGACACAAATACATTTACATTTTGCGCGAAGAGAGTTATTCCCGTGGAAATTTTGTATTTTACTGTTAAACTAACTCGAATAAAACGAATTTTCTGTTATGAAAAACTGCACGTGCGTCGCCTTAATGGGAATAGTAACTGGTGGTACATAAATATTATCAAATGCATATTTACTCGAAGTAAGTAAAATAAACAGATTTTTTATACTTCATATTTTATATAACAACATTCCGAGGAAACTGTATAAACATATTATCGTTAAAAAGACAAGATCAATTTAATGCTACCTCGTTCGAATAAAAGTATGACGGACTTTATTGGAGTACTTTCTCACTTATTCGCGTTTCTACGCGTTTTTCTCTCGGTACGCCTTAACGTATAGTCCCATCACTATCCGCACGCAATGGCGTATTATAAAAGTCGTACTACTTTCAAGTTTTTAATATTGTCCTTAAAATTAGTTGTAAGTTGTATTATTATGATTTTATTTATCAGAGCTCATTTGTCACATTCGTAAACTTTGCACTTTCGAAGGCATCGCGTCTAATCATTGAAATGAGAATCGCACACAACTTTTTTTCTTTTATGAAACATTTGTCGATATTAGCATAAAATCACGTAGAATCATTAGCGTATCTTTATTATTATATACCAAAGTAAACTAGTTTCCCTTGCGTAATATTCATCGTGATACGTATTATCGTGACTATAAAACAATAGCTATAATAAACGGTAACGTCTAAAACGAAAATAAAATTAAAATTTTTATTTTACAAGTTTCTAATATACATCCACGACAATACGTAGTTTCGTTATAAATACGAAAATAGTCGATATAGTCCGTCGTATGTTAATGGTAATAATGGAGAAAAAAATATGGAAAATAATAAATGAGAATCGATAAAATGAAAATAAATTCAAACATTTTCCTATGCGCAAAGATAATACTGCATTTTTTAGATATTCATCTATTTATAAAATATTATTAATGAACCAACTGTTTCGCAAAGAAAAAGCGGTTAACGTGTACCAAGCTTGGTAACATTCTCAGATTTCCAGATGCAAAATTAATTAATTACATCCTTTTCAGAGAGCGATACTTGAATAATAGTCTGAGGGAGAAAAAATACTCGCACTATTATCGCGAAAATTCTTTGGAAAGGAGGAAAGCGGCTGTTGGCAAATGTCGACTGAGAAATGTAATTTCTTCGGCGCGTTGCAAAGGAAATCGATGAGAAAGGCCAGAGAGGCTCTCGGATCAGGAAAATTGGCGGAAAACATCGGCACCTGTTCGCGCCTCTGCACGTACGAGCGTAAAGTCTTTTAACAACGCCGTAAAATCGCCGGTCGTCGTTTGAATTCTCGATCTGTTTACGAGGGGCATGTGTGCATTTATCCGATGTTGCTTGTGTGCGCGTCTCGTTCGCGTGCAGCTGGAGAGGAAAATTTCACTTGGCTTTTAGCTCGCGCCAAATCGTTATTTCAACTTCGCTCTATCGCTTTCTTATCCTCCACAGGATAATTAACCGCTTCGGAAATTATGGTTTTCCCGCTCATCCTTTAAGGAACTTAGGCTGTAAGCACGTGCGTTATTTTAAATCTTCCACGTTGGAGATCGAGTTATTGGGATTTTCAGTCTTTGTAAGCTTTGATGAGCATGCGAGGGTAGGCGATTATGCTTATGCATGCGTTAAGATTTAATGGAATTATCTGTGTACTTTTGACACTTTCAAATGTTATTCGACGTGGAAAGTCGTTTAAGTTTTACACTTACAGTTTACTTTTTTGAAGTACTAAAGCTACTAATTTTTCTTTCAACTTTATTAAGTATAAAGAGGAATAAATATGACGTTGATGTTCCTTAGGTATTTAAATATGAAAAAATATTCATTTTTATTGATTATTCAAATACCTGTATCGTGACCTACGCTTCTAGAGTAATACTTATGTTAAATTTTTAATATATTTTCACTATGTTACGTACAAAGATAACAGTTTCTCAAGATATAACCGGATACTGCCTCTCTATTTATTCTGAAATTGAACCTTAATAAAGAGGACTTAGGGAGAAGATACAATCGAGACAAATAATAAGAATGAAGTGGAAAACGGTGTTTACGCGAGCCTTATTCGTTTGCGTATTCTTTGTGTATTTCGTGACAAATGAGGGGGTAGGCCTCATTATCGAGTAACGTGTTCTCGTGCCCTGTCACTTTTTTCCCTAACAGCGCAAGCAAACGAAAATACGATGCGCATTGCATTTGTCGTAAAACAAGGAAATTGTAAGTACCATTGACGCGGTAACTGCGAGCGCGTAAATATGGCAAACATGACAGTATACGTTATTGCGAGCATCGAAAGCTCGAAACTCTAGCAAAAACGATAAGTACGATTATAACGCAATGAAAAGTTCGAAATACACGTACAATGATTAAGAGGGTCGATTATTCATCGTGTTAAGATTGTGGTTAATTATAATGGGTTACTATCGTGCGAACAAAATTCATGTGCAATTATAGCACAATGACAATTTAAGTATACCGCAAGGTTTTAACTATAAATATTTTATTTTAATTTATTATCAACCTACTCACGTTCAACATCTTAAAAACATAAGCTACAAGGATTAGATTAAAAAATTTCTTTTGCCGCTTTATGATTTTTTGTTTACATAAAAATTTAATTATCTAAATGAAAAGGCTTATGCAAATTTCTCGTATTATAATAATTATCTCTCACAGCCTTCTCGCTAAATTTGCATTCACATAAAAAAAAAAAAAAAAAAAAAAAAAAAAAAAAAAAAAAAAAAAAAAAAAAAAAAACAAGAACACACCCTCTGGCCATCCGTATTTCCTTGGCTTAAGCTTCGGTAAATAATAATAATAATAATCTTAGCGTTCGTGTAAACGCTCGATGAAAAATAAAGCGTAACGCGTCAATCATACAAGAGTCACGAACATACAGGGTTCGACAATAGTTTTTCACGCGACTAGTGCATTTCTTTTTTCATTTTTTTCTCTCGTGTCGTCGTGCGCTACAACGTAATTAGCTGACTGCGACACACGACATCCCCATCGAAGGTTACGCTGCAAAAACAATGAGTCGTTATCTACCCTTTTTAATGTAGCTGTGAGTAAAAATGTCCGAGCCCTCGAGGCAACGTCAGTGTCGTACAGCGATTACGGAGCTACGGGAAACTCCTACATGCGACCACCCTATTCTTTAAAATTTCTCGGGAGATGTGCGACTCTTTGGAGGGTACGAGCGTGAGTTTGTGCGCGCGCACTTACGACGATACGTACGCGTACGATGTCACACGTGACGGTGACTACTGGAACGGGAGATTTTATAAGAATGTTAATCTGTCGAAAAATCGTGATGAAGAAAGAGCGTATCTCTGTCTTTGGAATCTGAAATTTCGTAAACAAGAGATTTAATTCGCACAAGATGTTATTGAAACGCGATCACGGGGTATTATCCTAAATATACGATCATTTAGAACAAGGTCAAGGACCGCTCTTGAGTTTTAATCAGGTCACGATCTTTAGTCGCTTTAATTTTCCATTACATTATGAATTATACTAAATGCGTTTTTTCAGCTCTTACTCTATTTATAAATTAAGTAAATTGGAAAATAAGAGAAACCTCTTGGTGCCGCAAACGAACATTTCCAAACTAGTCGATATTTTATAAAACAGCGAGCGTGTGAGTAACGACGAGAAACTGATCACTGGAAATAAAAATTGTAAATGGAAGATGACGCGCGAATTTGTTAGACTCGTGACTATCGTCAACACTAGTGTGATCACGTGTGGACGAAATAACCGAAGTCAATCTTGATCTGGCACAGACTTTAAAACTGTATACCAATGCGGAAATAAATACATTCCCAAGCAACAGTTGATCAAATTGTGCAGCCCACATTTGGCGCTATCGCAATCGAGCACTTTAAAGATAAATAAGATAAATCGCGACGAATGTTTTATGAATGTTATCACGTCGGTGGTCGTCTCATCTAAATTAGGAATCTCACACGTAACGAGGCAGAAACGCTCACGATTAGAGGATTAATTTCATTCTATTTCACATCATTGAATCTATCATTCGCTGGCAGAGTCAAAACTATTCCCGTTGACGTTTTTATAATCCGAAGAAACAAGGACACCTCGTAGCTTTTATTTTTAGAGACAAAAAAAAAGGAAAAAAAAAAGGAAAAAAAAGGAAAAAAAAGGAAAAAAAAAGAAAAAAAAGGAAAAAAAAAGAAAAAGAAAAAGAAAAACAAGTTCGAGTCTTTTCTCTCAATTAATTTACGGCTGGTAAATTGAAAGCCTTAGAGAAAACAGGAAACCCTTATGATATAGGGCTCGTATACAATTAAAAAATATATTTCGTTCATTGACCGACCATCGCCACATTTACCACAAAAGTTTCTATACGATTCCACAAACGCTACCCTTTTTCTCCGTTATTTAAACGAACTCTTATCCGCGCTTTTTACACAAAAAAGGTTAATTTTCCTCCAAGCGACAGTGCCTAAGCACCTCTTTCCTTTGAGATAAGCACAATCATAAAGGAAAAACATCCACCCGTGTTCGCGTAGTCAAGAGCTGACCCTCGACAGTACATCGATAAACTCCTCTCGGTACAAGTGGTGCTTCGCCTTTTGCTTGATCGTAAAACACCCACACTGAGTTGAAAAATCGATAATCGTTTGTAATCACCGAGCGACCAATTTCCATTGCATTTAAGCGCCCAAATTTACGATTTAAACGAGTATTATTTTCGTTTTATTCGTATGTCGTTAACTCAAAGCATCGCATTATATTTCATTTGTATGGTGGATAATAATTATTTTATTCGTTAAATTTTATTTATTCGCGCTTACGTTATATATAATTAGCATCTGCTTAAATAACTTTTCTTCCTAGAACGTAAATTATTCGTGGATAATTTACGCTATAAAAGCGTCCTATCCAAAATTTAGTAGGGTTTCGAAATTTTTTTGGACCGAATTCAAGAGTGACTTCAAACAGGAAATAATATTTGAACAGCAAGAAAAGCGCGACAGATCATTTAGCAATAATTTTGGGTCGCTTTCAAAATTGGTAGGTGCTTTAATATGATTTTCATGGGCTAAAAATCCTTGCAATATCCGCTCAAGGATCCATCCCGACTTTTCGCGTAAATGGAAAAGAAAGAAATGAAATTCTCTGAAATACAGGCACAAGTGGTGCAAGGAAAGTGGCATTTCGCCATTGTGGAGCACAAGTCAGTCGGGATTTCCGGCTTTAATCGCGGACAAGGAGAGCAAACCGCGCCGATAATGAGATGTTTGGAATTCCCATAAAACGCGGTGTTATTAGCAGCTTCGTAAGCGATTAACGAGGCGTTGAAGTCTCGCTAGTTTTGGTCGGTGCTTTGCAAGTTGATGTATTTTTCCGTGGGATTTACGAAAAGTCGTTTTGTCGCACGTGTCATTCATTGTCTTAGAACTTACTTGGAGTTGTCGTTGACGTTTTTCCTCGCCTTCTTATTTCGATGAAATACAACTACTAACTGGCGCTTTTTTGCCCTGTGCATTTAGAGAGCTTGACGCGTGTCAAGCTCGCCATTCCGGAATTTTTCTCGCTAACGAATGAACGTTAGCGCTTGACTAATCATTAACTGCGAATAATTTACGAACACCGCGTTTCGATTCTTTATTGTTCAGTCGTCGATAATAGCACCAAATTTCTTATAACTAATTACATTAACTTACTACATTTTCGCATTGCTCGTCGTTTATTGCCAATATTTTATTGACAAGAAAGAAAAATAATTATTAAATTGCCAATCATATATATCGAATGAAAATTTATTTTAATTACTTAAAAAAAGTTCGTTTTAGACGAAGTCGTCAAAATTTTTCTCCTTCTTCTTAACTCTCGTACTTTTATACGTGCTTTGCATTTTTTATAACGATACTTTCATAAACATTTTTTAACATTTTTTCATCAATTTTCCATTTGTTTTCTCTTTATTCGGTAAGCTATTCTTAACTACGCTTACTTTTCATTCGGTGCGACTACAGTTGTATACAAGAGTCTTGAAGATCTTACAAGCTCGTGCAGTATCGATAAATATAGTCGTTCTTGGCTAAAAGTGTTCCTCTATAACCGTAAACCCCGATATTGTGCCCTTCGTACTTAATAGCAGAGATGTTGCACAAGTAAAGCGAACCTTTTAAGAATTTAAATTTCTATCTTCGAAGCTTGTCCGTAAATTTTCATATCATTTGCGAAAACGTGCATCGCATCTAATATCAAAAACAACGGCACGCTATTAATTAAAATCAGACAATTTTAGTTTAAACTAAATCGAACAACCTTACGACATAAAGAAAAGGAGGCGAACAACTAACATTTTATTTAAAAACTAGCACTGTAATTCTTCTCCAGATTCTCGAAAGCATTTATTTGTTAAAAGTTTGCAGTTTAATGCCAATGTTAAAGTTGAAATCTTTTTCTTCTTTAGCTTGTTAATTCAAGGGGAAAAGCTTTTCGTTTGAAAACCTTAAAATATTTTATTTCCAGCGAAAAATTATAAAGAGCACGAAAAGCTACACCTTGAGTTTTATCTTTAAAAAAAAAAAAAAAAAAAAAAAAAAAAAAAAAAAAAAAAAAAAGACTGTTTTCCCAACTCATCGGGTCACTTGGTAAACCAAGCGTGTAAATATTCTAAATTTAAAGCCTGCATTAGATATGAGGTATTTCTTTGTAAAAAGGTTAACCTATAAAATAGAACGAGATTCTCTAATTTTATTCGGAGACAAAAATAAGAGGAACGCATAAATAACGCAGGAAGTCCCGGTCCCGTTTATCCAGCGATCACTTCAAATGAATTAATAATCCCAGAGCTCTCGAAGCAAAATACAACTTCCTGAATTCATTTGTCAGGGATTTGCACAGGGAGGGAGTTGTTTGGAAACAACAATGCCGCAGGACTGGCGCTGGATAAACCTTGATATTCGATAGAACCTCTACTGGTCATAGAATTCGTTTCAATAAGTCCACGCGAAAGACTTAAATGCAAATTTTTATTCACCCGCTCGCTGTAAATACATGCGAATCTAAATGATCGGATGCTTAGATCCGTTTAAATATGTGGACTTACTACTCCATTGCATCCAATGATTACGTCTCTTCGCGTTTAACGTTTCGATATCATCTCATGCGCAATTACTCTGCAATGAATTTACTGCCGGTATCTAATAAAAATAAAATAAAACTTACGAAACAAACTAAATTTATTCCAGAATACGTACTTCACAAGAATCACGTATGCCATTCATATCGCAAATTTACGTTAAATATTTCAGCACAATTTGTTGGCTTTCTTTTACTGATATTACAACAAATAACGTTCGCATAAAATTTTAATTTCATAAATATAATTTTTGTTGCAACAACGACAGAAACTTCACTTTTATGATAAAAATATAACTTGTAGAAAGTGCACCCTTCGACATTTGTAATTTCCTTCTCTTTTCTGCACTTCTTGTTTCGCGCGTTAAAATTATTAAACATTAAATTTAGGTTTTCCCCCACGTTTGGCTTTCACGTTTCGAAAGCCAAATTTTAATGTTCTATTCTAAAGTGGAATTTATTAAATGAGAAATAAGTACACCGAAGGAAATGTGTAAAAATACCAACCTGTTTTACAAACTTTAAACGGATGACAAATAAAATAATACATACATAATTTGTTCGATGTTATTATCAATGACACGAGCTAACAAACTTTATTAACAATTTCCTCGGCGTGCAACTCAAGAAATCTATTTGTATGCATCTTGTAAAAATTTTACAGTTAACAACTTTGTACGTTAACAGATGCTTGTTATTTAATATCTTGCCGCGTGATTTAATCAATTAGAGAAAAATATTTTTCACTTCAACTTGGTGGGACGGTACTTAAGGAGTAGATCAAATCAAACAAAATTCCAATAATAATGGTAAAAATGCATCAAACCTAGATAACGCGCGCTTCTGCGATTAATAAATTGATATGATGCGGCGACGCGTGCACTTAAAGTTAACTCGTGATTCTATAATAAAATACAGACGCGTGCTTCGTACCATTTAATGATATTAATCCACGCATTTGTATCAAGTCTGTGCTGTTCCACTGGAATGTACGTTTCGTATACCCGTGAGCCAATAACCGCTTCTAAGCGAGTCGCAAGTAAGCTTAAAGCGACGGTATATGGAAAGCCTCTACTCAAGTTCTCCGTGCATCGTGTTAGACTCCCTGTGCACGATACACGAATGAATTAACAGGTCGGCGTCACAGGCGACTCATTGATTCGCATTTCCAGAGGGTTTCCAAAGCAAGCGAATTCACTACTCGATATTACCATCCTAAGCACACGGTCTCGCCCGTTTCCTCGTACGACGTGTGTCGTCAAAGCTCGGAGGTGGAATCTTATCGCCCTCGTCGTCCTAAAGAACGGCTTTGAAGGGGTGGGGGGATTGTCGGGATTTTGGCAAGGAGAGCATCGGTTCGCGAGTCTTGCGTCGGGACATATCTAGCGTATCTAGCGTATCTAACGTATCTAACGTATCTAACGTATCTAACATGTTTAACATGTTTAACATATTTAACATATTTAACATAGGAGCGCCGTCCGCGCCAAGTAGACGGATATAAACAAAAGAACAGAGCTCCTCTTCCGCAGGGGAAGAGCTTGACGTCTCCTGACATGCACGAGCGCGACGAGTGTTCGAGTCACGAGTGTCACGCGGATCCCTCGAAACGCATCCGCCCCGGCAACACCGAGGCACACACGCACACGCACGCGCACGCGCGCACACGCGTGAACGTGGGGTGCGAGTGGCGGCGTCGCTGGCGTAGGTGGGAATCTACGGCGAATCAATAAGTGCCGTCGGGATAGAGCTGCCGCACGCAGCCCTCGCAAAGGGTTTGACGGGGAGGGGGACGGAGGAAAAAGCTCCAAGGACCCGCAAAGGCAGGACGCCGAGTGTATTATATGTCGCTCTGCAACCTCGGAGAATACGATTTATCACGACGCGGAGAATGTTTAATTTTAGATCCCTGGATACGACCTGCGCGTCCTTCTCGGACAGCAACGCGTTAAGGTTCTTCGCGAGATCTCGAATCCCTTATCGTTTTCCAATCGAGTTCTTAGCTATCGATCTAAGGCTGTTTTCTTTGACATTATTTCCCTCGAGAGATTCACATTTGCGGAATAACTCTCACGCGATAAATATTCATTTTGTAATAAGGATGCGCAGTAAACACTCGTAGGTTGGCGTTTCAGAACTATCCGGTAACAGTTGTAAAGCGACTCGACTTCTAAGGGTAGTTTGTTTGCATTCGCTTGAAATATTTTCATCGAATATTTCGTCGGGTGAGCACCTCGAGGAATTGTTCTAAGCTCGAGCGTACATATAATTTCTACGACCCACTTCGGGACGGTAATTACCTTGAGAAGAGCTTCACATCGAGGAAGTGTGTTGGGGAACTTGTGCATAAACATAAATTTGTATAATTACCCAAAACTAATAGAAAATGAAAAGAGTTACGAATGAACACCGCTTGTAGGATATAATCGCGATACGACGAGTAAATTTACTTTAATGATATTGTGGATGTCACTTTGACATCCCCTCGTTTCTTATTCGAAAAATACGAGATTTTCAAGATTAAAGCAAACTTTACTCGATTATTTCTCGACGGAAAATTTGGAGAGGAAGAAGATTTGGAAAAAAGAAAGAAAGAAAGAAAAAAAAAAAGAAAAATATTTGGAGAGGAACTTATCGACGTATCGATGAACATTGGCGCACTCGTATAAAACTTTTGAATACGCGTTTAGATTTTGACAAATTTTTATCGCCGACTTCCGATATTCCACGTGTACACGGATACATACGGATAAATCCTATTTCGAGATAATAAAGGTCAACGCTTATCTTTCTCAACGCTTTTTTCTGAATAATTGATGCACCAATCACGAGCACGAACTTATGAAAAAACGACACTCCACCAAAACATATTTTCCCAAGATAGCAGCAAGTCGATTATAATTCAGTATAGAATCATTAATAAAAATGCTTGAAACGCCTTCGATCACAGTTAAGTAGGTAACCGTAACGCGTTCTTGCGCGTACAGTTTTCTTTTAAAAATGTAACATTTTTTAATCGACCTTCCAACAATGACACTTAAATAATAACGATTCGATTTAAATTTTCTGCGCTTATTCCTTGCGCTTTTTAACGCTAAATCTAATTTTTCAATTCGAAATTGTTGTTTAATTTATCATACGATCGATAAATTACAGCACTTTGAATATTTAAAAATATTAACCACAATTTTAAATCCATCGTTACAATATTTTTTGATTAAAAAATGTATTTGACGAAATATTTTGAGTATCGAATTAATATTAATCACATCGTTATTACGAATGGATATACAAAGGGAATAAGGAGGGCGACAAAATATGTGTCTGTGAAAAATGAGTGAAAGGATCATTTCAGTTGAAGACTGCGGTAACTGCAATGCATGTAAATAGAAAGAGCATGCATGTAGAGGCTAGATATGCGATGAAATATTTAAATCAAATACAAACGAAATTAATATCGCCGTCGAATTATTACTACTTTCCTGCATGTAAGAGTAATTTCTTTCAGTAAATTCGGATTATTTTCAATTCAGAAGTGAATAAGAAGCGAATCATACGATCGCAAACAATACTGATATCTGTAACTGTCAAAAATTATCAATGTTAGTCCATTTATGCGTAAACACTAATTTTAAATGTATTTCTTAAGCCAATAATCCTTTATGCACAAAAATAAGGAATCTCGAATGAGCTAAAAGTCAACGTAAGATAAAAAAATGAAGAAATTATTCTAAAAGTAAAACATCGAGTATCCGCGTATGTGCAGATGCAGAAAAATCAAAACGCTTCTCTTCAACAAAGGAAGGAAACGGAATAAGGAAACGGAATTATTGCTCGTGAAAAGAGTCTTCTACAACAACAAATTCGGCACAACATTTCGCGTATAAAAATTATTTTAATAAGAATTAAAAAAGTTCACCTGATTAATGATATAGAATGAGGAGGATATGGCGTTAACATTTAATATGATATTTGGATAATTTGAATAACATGTTTATCCCTGTGTAGGTAGACGCGAGTAAGACTTTACGTAAAACCACAAAATAGTATTACAAAATGGTGCTTGAAAATATTGCACCGAATGCGCTCTAGTCAGACAAACACGAGTTATTAATTCCTGTGTTTTGCAAAGCATCGAGATGACGATTAAACGAGAGCAATAACTTTAGCCACAAATCGTACTTGTAAGCGACGCGATCTTCCGAAACGTATGCCACGAGTACTTGAGTACTAGCGCGCAAATCCGTGCAAGTTCTCAAAACTTACGATTTCATTGGATTCCGCAAAATCCTTGATGACACGAAGCTTTTGTACGCAACACTCGAAAGCCGTATTGTCGGTAATGGCCGAGAAAAAGTTGAAAGCTGGCTTTGTCCTTACACTCATAATAGTTATGTGCGACTTTGAACGACATCGCGAAATTGGTTTTTCTATTTCTATTTATGTGCTCTTTTATATAGAAAGGAACACTCGGAAATGATTTTACGTAATCACAAATAGAAATTTAATTCGAGCTGCACCGAAAGTATTTTAAAAACATATTTAATTGACTGTAAGAATGTGACTATTTATTGATCGCATTGAACGTCAGCGTTCAATTTGAAATTTCAAGTTTCTCCTAATGTATTTTGAAGTCATGTTTGAAAATTCTTTGGTCTCATCCCTTGCACTGAAGTTTCATTTAAAAGCAATATTGATATTAACAAGCTTCACGTGTTGAGCAAACGACCAATTAACCGTAAATCTAAGTATTAGATAGCAGACATTAAAAAATTGGCAAAATGATATTAGAAGCATGTAAATTTTATATAATCTTCTTTAACAGGTGCGAAACTTCTTTAAGTTACGCAACAGTCTATATTATGAAACTGGGATTCTAACTTACAAACAATCTTTCATAGTTTGGTGACTCATTCTAAAGATGAATTTATCGTATCCTCATTTTATCGTAAATGTTATCACTCGTAAAATCAAACATTTCTTATTTCTATTTTTTCTTTTTTAAAGAAATTTACTACTGTGAAAAAGCTACTTAATTTTACTAGTTTCGCAACTAAATATGTAACATCTCAATATTAGGACGCTCCTTTAAGAAATATCAATTTTTACTTTAGTATGAAGTTTTAATGTAAAGTAATAATAGCCACGAACAGCAGTTAACTAATTAAAATTTTATTTTATAGATGAAAGCATGTATAACCATCTCTTGTATAAATAATGTAATATACTATAATGTCTCGTAAATATAGAATTAAACGTATTTTCGTGAAATGTACTTATTAAGTACATAAATAATAATAAAATCTAAAGAGAATTACCGTAAAATTGAAAATTAATTAATTTTCTAGGTCAGTCAAAGTTAATTACAGTAATGCAACCAATTTTCGGACGAGAATTATAATAGAAAATATTTACAAAGCAGAACAGTACTAGAAAATTTAAATAATAATAAACGTATATATATCCAAAGTAAAGGCAGTATTCGGCTAAAACTTACAGTTTTAAAGTAAAAAAAAAAAAAAAAAACATTTTTAACTGACAGACAAATATGTGTAATATAAAAGTGAAAACAAGTGTGTGTGTGTGTGTGTGTGTGTGTGTGTGTGTGTGTGTGTGTGTGTGAGAGAAGGCTCCAATTTTACGTAGGTAATTCAAAGAAATGTGATTACTGATTTAAAAGAGCCGATTGAAAATTACTCTTATTTTTCTCTCTTTAAGGAATAAATTCAATATTGAATTGTATGATACTATAGAGAGCGAACTGCGTAGTTCAAAACGAATCAACTATATCGCCTGAAGTGGCGAATGGAAATGACTGCGGCCTGAATTATACGAGGGGAAAAAAAGCTTCTTCATGGAAGAATCACGTTATTTTATAGAATAAACAAATTTTATTTTTAAATTTAGAATTTTACAAGGCGCACATTTGAATGGATTAATGTGTTAATTTTGGAAATAAAACATGGTTTATTTATGTTTTCATTACAAAAAACTTGTTATTATACGGTGGGATTGTAATGCGTAATTCATATTCGAGAGATGGTGTAATATATTTTTATTTATTTGTCAGTTTTTTTGTCGTTGTTACATTCACGTTAGTAATTGTTCGATGCAATGGACACATTCGCTCGAAAGTAATTTGTTATTTAACAAAACTCCTGATCGCACTCTCATAATATTTAAGCTTGACATTTCCAGTGTAGGAGCAATGATTAGAAGCATAATGAAAATTAAATTATCTCATTGACGCACCGACCGTAAGAAGCTGAATTTTCTGTCTCTTGTGTTTCTGATCTACGTTAACGAAGCGGAAAGAAAAATTTCTAAAAGATTTGAGATCTACCAAATAGATAAAAGATGAAGATAAGCACGAAGTCAAGGAAAGCACCGTTAGAGAAGAAAGTGCTGACAAGGAGAGTAAGAGCAAGAGAACCCTTTGAAATTCTCGCGAGATTTGCGTCATTAGTTTACGGGAGCTTTTGAAGAAGGCAATAAAAGCAAAACTCACCACCAAGTCAATCCAATTCAAAAAAGATAAAAGAATCACACAACCGCAATGTGTGTAAGCACTGCTTTTTATGTGCCCGTGTGCTTTACGTTCAAGACATTTAAGTGGGACAAAATCCATCGTAAGCAACAATAGTCGCTCGAGTCCGAAACTTTGGTCCCGTAGTTATTTACTCAGTAACCAATAATTCTAGAGGCTCAATGTACACCGTATCACCTTAGCCTCATACAAGTTTTACATTTACAATTTACTATTTTTTGTACTTGCTACACGAAAAATACTGTAGAAAAGGGCACTTGTGCATATAAAACTGTACACTTTATAATACAATGTTGACTGACGAAACTTTCTTTATTCCCTAGGAAATAAAAACTAAAATTACTACATTCTGTATAAACCATGTTACAGTTCTTTTCTTATTTCAAAGAATAACATAAAAAAGCTTAAAATTATTTTGGAAAATTCTATTAACAAATTCAGAGAAATTACATCAGTTTTATGAGCAAAGCGAATAAAAGCTAAGTAGTAGTTTCAGTTATTTGTAAATTAAATTGAGAGTAACGAATATAAAAAAAAAGAAGAAAAAAAAAAAAGAAAAAAATGTTAAGAAGCAAAATTATCAGTTTCGTAATTTGTCCCAACAACATTGATCAAAATTTTCCACCAATTAATGTTTTTCAAACGCGACGTCGCTTCAATAATCAATCCTAATAGAGAAAAATACCCAGTCAGGTAGTATTTGTAGAACATGTTTGAATAGAAGACTTGTTTGGAGAATTCAATTACACAAAAATTGAGAATGAAAAGAAGTTAATATTGCTCGAAAATACTACATTTGAAGTGACAATTGGAAAACTTATTGCAACCTAATGAACCGAATAAAAAAGAAACTTTGCAATAATTTATTAAAAAATTTTTAAGAATTAAATAATGATCGCGCGATAAAATAGAAAATATATTTTCCAGTAAAATAATTTACGTAATTATAATTTTGGAAAAGAAAGTACAGAAATTAAATATTCTAAATAAATATTACCTTTAATGAAACAATACACAATGCAAAGGAATACTCGACTACTAAGTAAACCGTAATAAACAATTATTGAAACTCACAGTTATTTCAATTAATTTTCCTAAATTATAATATCGATCATGAATAAATAACTATAATTTTATTTCACAACAATAATTAAAACTTGTATGATTCAAAGTAGTCGTTCGCCACACTATTAATTAACAATCGACTTGTCTAATTAAATATTTAATTTAAAAAAAAAAAAAAAAAACTTTTACACAAATATAATAAGTTGTTCCAATACATTCACTAATTACATATATAAACTGTAAACTCAGAGTATATGTAGAATTAAAGTTTCATACGTAAATACATATAAATTAAAAGCAAACTCAGCTCTTAAGTAATCTCTAAAATTATCCGGTTAAATAGGCAAAATAAAATGAAGAATTTTAACATCTAGAGAAGTAAAATATAATAACAATCCAGTCTCTTTTACTAAATAACAAATATTATAGTTAATACATGGTCTAAAATTTTTATGATACGCATAAAGTAATCGAGTAATATAGTTCTTTAAAAATTTACAATCAATAGTACCAACGTTTAACAAGCAGTAAAAAATAGTAACAGCATATCGATTATCGAGTAACAGATGACACAAGTATGTCAATCTTAAGTAATTGGTTTTTCATTCTGGTCATAACAACTAGACAGAACGAAATAAAACAAAGATATATCCATCGATCCTAGAAAATTGCTGAGAAATACAGATTTCTTTTTATTATGATAATGTTTTTATCCTAAAACTATCGTGACGTCACTCGCAAAAGCTCGGAAGTTAGATCGACTCGCACGATCGAGTTTGATAAAAACTTTTTAATGTAAATTTAGAGCAGTGATATCAATATGACCAAACCAGGTTTTCAAAATAGCAGTAACAATATAAATCACTCGTGTAGAAAATATAAACCTTTACCTAATATACATAAAATATTAATTACAAGCGTACTTTAGAACTTAAAGTCATAAATTATTTATTTGTTCATTTAATCCCTTGATCCTGCAATTATTTTCATTGCGATTTACGTCGCCTGTTGTTAGAAAGCGTAAAAATAAAGCAACAAATTTTCACAAAAAGTATCCAAATGAGAAATGTAAATATTTTGAAAATTTATTCGTAACGGTAAAAGGGTATTAAAAAAATCATGTAAGCTAATGCAATTTGTTAATTAGAATACTTTAATACTTGGTCACTAAAGCACGTCAAAGTCAACACCTTAATTTGACAACCTTATTACACAATTAGTACTTATCGAATTGGAAATTTGAAGCGTCCCTTCATATTGGAGTTAATTTCAAAATTTTGGAATTGCAGGAATAATTAAATCCAATTTATTGCCATTGTGATACTACATGTCCCAAAAATATGCAACGTTAATATAAAAAAGTCCAAAGTAAAAACATTGCAGAAACAGCGAATATGCAAGTGTATACGAATTTTTCAGAAATATTTAAATTTTTCCCCATAATTTTTATTTCAAAGAGAATTTTAAAACTTTCTTTGCAACATTTTGAATCGGGTAACATAATTTTCCTGCAGGTCAAATCGCGGAAAATCTTTAAACCTTTATGTTGACGAACAGAAATACTTTGAGAGAAAATGGAATCCTTTCGCGACTTAGGAATTCCGGATAACTATAAAGAAATTCATTTTCGAATGGATAAAGTTCAAAGAATATGCGGGAATTTTTCGTCTTTTTCCTGAAAATTGTACTTACGATTTCTGTACCAAATATTTCAATAAACAGTAATATTCTTTTTATTTCAAATTACGTATTATTATAAATATCATTGTTATCAATTTTATAAATATTTTTAATAGTTTGTTGGAATACAAGCTTCCCTCTTTTAAATTAGTTTTTACAATGCACAAGGATAAAAAATTAAATGGTATAAGGCTTTTATGTGTATATACTATAAAAGTTTAGGCTGAAAATGGATAAAAATTTAATGTAAACATTATTTAACATTATTTAACATTATGTAGCATTGAACTTGTTTACGAAAGTCATTTGATAATTAACTGCTTGGATAATAAATTTGAATAAAATTCTGCGCATTGAAAAGTTTGGTTTTGTAGAAGAAATACACTTGTCAATTTTTATTGATGTATCAGTAAGCATGGCTTGTTATTTGTTATTTGTTTTTGTTATTGAAATCATTTGTATTTTTGTGTTTGTTTGTTTGTTTGTTTGTTTTTTTTTTATATATATATTTTAATTTTTTTAATTGTATGTATTCCAGTCAATAGCAAACACAAATTTCACTTGGTACAACTATTTGCTGCATCGAAAAAAGCTGCACAACCCATTCTCTCCGATCTTTTCAATACACGTACGAAGCGTAAAATGATGTATTCGTTAATTCTTTTATTAACGATAAAGAGGAAATGCGTAAAAAATGCACTGCATAGATCCATGATTTCTCGTCCAAGAAATGAAACTGCGGCGTTTAGCTTTAACATTTGTACAGCCCGAGTACTAAAAAACATCGATGATTAGCAATAACGCCTATTTGCAGGTGCTAATAAGGATTTCGCAATCGAATCCTCGAGCGTCCTATCGTATCACGAGTAAAAGTTACCAAGACCACTCGCCAAAACCACTCCAGTATAATACTTTACTGGACTGCGTCGCATGAAAAAGAATCCACGATACGCTGAAAGGTACTCATAAGTGGGTCAGAGAGGGCGAAATAAGAACAATCGGTAGAAAAGTCCACCGGTCCTTTTATCACTAATGCGAGCACCCAGTCGTTAAATCACTGCCGACGCTGACAGAAGACGAAGACGACGTAGAAGAAAAAGGATGCTCAGCGATGTAAGAGAGCCATTAATATAAACGGCGAATTATTTATAGCATTTTTGTCATTTTTGTCAAACACGGGGCTTTTATGCTGAAAAATGGACTCCGGTAGAAGCGCAGTTGATAATGCAATATGTAATTTGGCTTCCGACAAGTACAAAGTTGGAAAAAATATACTTGGAAAAAAATGCAGAAGGTAAATAATCGATTTTTATCGTATAAATCTTGGAGAAATGCTTATTTGCAGAGGTTGTTTGCTGCAGGTTTTGTTACAAAAAAGTACAACGAAAAACTGACATCTAATTCATTTGAATTTTAAATTTTAGTTCGCGAAATTTATTAAGACTACTATAGCGTCGTTCCGCAGTTTTTATATTGCAATCACTTAGATGCGAACAGATTATCAGTCACTTATAAATTTTCGTAAAATATTTTTAAAAAAGTAGAATCAAATTGTGGTAAAATAAAATTAAATGAATACGACAAAAGTATAAGTATCTCGTATATCGTATCAGTTATTTAATAACTTATATGCATCATAATTTTCTAATGTACGTTATTTTCAAATTATTTACAACTCCTAAATTTTTTGCTTATAGCAAAGGTATTATTATTAACACGAAAGACGCGAGAAAATTAAATATAATTAAATATAAACTAGGGAGAATATAAATTTATCGGTATTAAATTATTTCAGGATAGTCGAGTTATGTTTAATTGTTCCTTTTATCGATACTATAATCATAAACAATTTTGTTGTTAAAGATAGAGGAATAAAAGCACATTTCATCATTATTAGATGTTTATTTGATTCAACGAAGCTTGATTTCGAAATATTTCCGAGGTAAGCCAATAATAACATTTCTTGTGTACCTTCCTCTAGAAACTGAAGATCTTATTACTTTGTGCTAAAAAAAAATCGCGAATAATATCCCTGTGTGCGTTGACTTTATAGATGGATACTTTTTTAACAGTTTTTCTCTCGTGCTACAAGTTTGCTATATTATAATAAATACAAAATTTTTAGAGATAAAATCTGATAAAATTAAATTGCTTTTTAAATTTCACGCATCAATAAAGACTCCAAATAGAAATCAAACTTATAATCTGCTCATACGGTACGATAATATTATATTAAACATTTCTTTTGAATGAACGATGATACATAGTGCGAAATTAAGTTAGGCAAATATAATATATGCGTGATTATGAGTAAAAATATCATGCGGTATAAGCAGACACTGAGAAAACTAAATATGGCGTAATTTTTAATCTTCGGTCAAAGGGAATTTAAAAAACGACATTCCGCAAAAAATTGTTTCCTGCGGATGTTGGTTAAAGTAGCACAATACGTGCTTTAATAATATTTATTTTCAATTCCAAATATGTCGGGTAATGGGAAGAACAACGTGACTATCATCCGCGGTTGATTTAAACTCGATTAACGAATTGTTGTCAGTTATTAATATCAATATTAGATTTTTAAAATGAGTGATATAATTCCTCGTCGTATTTCGATGTTTCTGACCACCGACATTTTATAACTCTTATAAGCTCAAAATTCAGATTTAAGCAATTAAACAAACTAGTGGTGAAGTAAGTATAACAAGATTGCAGTTAGTTTTAAGCAAATCGAGTTTGAAGTTCTAAATTGAAACATCAATCGACATTTTATTGGTTACATCAGGATTAAGTACGACCTCGTTAAAAGTTCCACTTGTAGATTGACGGTTATCTCTGCTAATATTCCCGTTACTTATTATATAAAGTGCCTCTACAAGTTTGTTTCTGCGATGGGATCTAAAAATACTTGGGTAATCAACAAATTCGACAACCGAATTTGTTGATGTTCGCGTCAAAAGTTCACCTCGCAGTATTACATTATTCATAACATTCCAATGGCGTGGATACAGTATGCCGGTTGGGGGGGAGGGGGAGCGGGAGAGTGGATTGTACTAGTTGCGATGAATTATCGTGGTTTCTTATTCACCGAACATTCAACCCGCTTCCCCAGTCGAACTTCCAGGGCGCATCTAGTTTTTCTCGGTGTGCTACTACTCTCCGGGATGCGGAAAGGAAAAATACGTATAGATAAATCGCTCACCTGTCGAAGATACGAGCCTCCTTAAGGACGTTGCCGAGATTGATGTAGGCATCGAGAAAATTGGGATCGAGTGCCACGGCCTTCTCGAAGTGGTGAATGGCTAGCCATATTTCGCCCTGGGCGTTGAAGACGCAGCCGAGGTTGCTCCAGGCCACCGCGAAATCCGGTCGCGTCTCTATGGCCTTCAGATAGCATGCCTGTGTGTGTTTCGTGTGCACCAGAAATAATGGGACAAAAAAACAACATCGACCTGGTAAGTAGGCGTACTTTAACGGCTGCTTTCTTTTTTTTTTTATGAAGCCTATGATATATATATATGTACATATATGCACACATACCTTCGTACACACGCGCACGCACATGTTCACACACACACACACACACATATATATAAACACACACACACACACCCCTTTGTTAACTCGAGTGTGTGTGTATTAGTATTAGTGTGTACGCGCGTTTATGCGTATGTGCAGGTACGTACGCATGCATATATATTGATATAAATGCACATAGGCATAAATCATACATCGTACTTTCACTCATCGGCATCACGCTCCTTTGCTTTTAGCATTTTATTTATACCTTTTTCATTCTTACATTTTCACTTACGTGCGTTTTGTTAATATTAGAAAAAGTATAAAAGTGCCAACTTTGACTTCGCCTGCCCCAATTATTCTCATTCGGGGTTCGCCGCTGTGCTCGTGCATATTGCGTACATGCATTTTCTACGTATTCTTGGCGTTTACTTGACGCACCTTTGCGAGATCAAATCTGCCAATGTATCGCGCTCGTGAGTGTAATTCGAACATCAGAACAATTAAAGTATCACGAGCACACGAGCGAATTGTCTCTGAAAAAGCTTCCTTGGGACTCGAGGCAATCCGGGCGAATATGTATTATCGCGGAAAAAAGTAATCGTTTGATACGATAAAAAGCTCGTACTTCCAATCGAGTTAATCCGTTGCGTTCATTATTCTGGTTGCGGTAGTCAAATAAAACTAATTGGCTCTATTCTTTTGTTTTTGATGGATCGTTATCGTGAGGAAATTACGCGTAACTCAAAATCTTCGATTCGTTAACCGAATACACTTGAAATTGCAATTTCACACGTTTTCATATCGATGGATTCATCCTTACGACTCATTTAGTGCATTTGATTTAATTTTAATTTTCAAATTTTCATTTAATTTTAAATTTCAAAACGAATACGAAAATTAAATAAACATAAGATATGAATCGTCTAAAGAACAATTGCTAAGAAGATAAAGTTAAAATTACTATCGCAACCAGAATTATAATCATAACTCAACCAATTATTTTTTCCCGCGAACAGAGAGCAAAAAAGAGAATAAGAGAGAGAGAGAGAGAGAGAGAGAGAGAGAGGTAGAAAGAGAGAAAAAGAAGGAAGAAGGAAAAATGAAAAAGAAAGTTTTTCGACAGTTAAAAAGAATAAAATAGAGAAAAAATGCACAGTCGTTTTTGATGTCGTCGTTGTCACGAAGTTTATGTGATCGAAGAAGCCCAGGTTTCGTCGATTCCTCACGCGCTCACAGTCACCACATCTTTTCTCTTCTTACCGACTTAGTATTCGATCACGACATGCGATGTTAATTCAATTAATCCATGAATTTTACAAGTTAGTTTTCATTTAGTTTTTTCATTTTATCCGCGCAAGTTAGTGGTATGACAAAGTTTTCATACAATTTGTTAACAAAACAATGAAAATATTACCGAGAAAGCAGCCTTCGTATTTTATGCTTTCTTTATATGAAAATAAGTCTATATTTAATTTTCAGAAAAAGTTTTTAAAAAACGAACGAATGTAACGGTTTTTACTTATTCCTTATCTATTCCTTGTTTATTATCAATTTATTTACTTTATATAAAAATATAAAAATAGTTGGATTAGAAGCAAGTGTATAGCAAAAAAATGTATAATATATTTAAGGACTCGCCAATATATTGAACAATAAGACCGATTCACGATTAATAATTTCTCCGGGTAACAAACTCAGTACTAATCTGAATGTACGAAAATGTTTAAACGTAGATTAAGGAGAAAAAATAATTCCTAATGTAAGGAAAAGAAAAAAAAAAGTAAAAACGTGGCGACTGCGCGCGCGAAGTACTCGTGAATTTCGTCGATTGATCCAGGTTTTGAACTCTTAAAAAGACACAAAAATATTTTCTCTCATACTGGAACAAGTGCCTTTCGTAATTTCTGAAAAGGTCTCCTCACGTTGGCAAACTCTCTTCGGAAGTGAAAAATAAAGAATTGGACGGATGGACACGTTCTTTTTTGCTTTGTTTTTTGTTTCTGTTTTGGTCAGATATATCAAGTGGTATGATCTCACGCTAAAGAACGTCACCGAGCCGCGCTGAAGACTCTCCCTAAAAATGTAACAATGGTCGATTCTCCAACGCATTCGAGCTTGTGTTGCTCTCGTCATTTATCCCAACGTATTACTCTACACAAAAAGAAAAGTTCGATAAGACTAGAAGCACATTTCAAAAAAAGAATATATTAATTTGTACATGTACATGAATATTTAAAAGCAAAGGATAACTGAGGAGAACACGGTGACGATCTTGAGGAGATTTTTACGTGAGTTTGTATAACGCGTACGAAAAGACGGGCTGCAATTTGTAAAAATTCGGTGTAATCCGTACCTAAAACATAGATAAAAAGGGCAATTTCGGTCGGCCGGCCTCTACATGTTAATTAGGTCTTTAATCTCAAATCAACAACAGCGATAAATAATTGTGACAAAAAAAAATCTCACCTTTACTAATAATCTTAAAAATATTTCATCTATAATTCTTTCGATCGATAAGAAATTAATAAGATTATTAATTCACTGAATTTTGTCGCATCTTCGAGTTATCTATTTTCTTTTTTAAGAAGTAAGATATCCATCTCGAAGACACAGCAAAATTTCCCTTTAAGTAAAGTGGATATTTATTTCTAAAAGAGCAAAACGTGATGTGAGTAATTTAAAAAGAAAAAGGGGAAAAAAAAAAAAAAAAAAAAAAAAAAAAAAAGAGAATAAAAAAGAAAAGAAAAAAAAACAGAATAAACACTAAAGAAAATCCTTTGCAAGAAAGAAACAATTCTCTTTAATGTGGAGGCACAATGGAAACGATCTAACGTACGGAATTAACAAAATTTAACACGATAAAAAATTCTTCATTGGCGAAAACGGGATCAATAAGGAAGGTGTCGCTGAAGACTAGGAAAAATAGAGAATAGAGACCGGCCTCGGGAACTACTTTACCTTCAGAGTACCTTCGGTAGGTTGACAGTAGGTACGGCTCGTAAGTTCTCGATAATAAATATGATCTGAGACACAGTTCTCTATTGAATAACCTCATCGCAGCGTGTGTTCGACCGGTTGGAGAAAGCGACCGTGTCTGTGTCCGCACTTGCCCCGTTCTCCTAGAGTCGATCAATCCCGTCCACAGACAATAAGATAGCTGCGTTAATCTTTTTTCTGTACTCTCAACACTACCATTCCACTCCAACTCTCATTTCTTTTCATTTCTTTTCATTTCTTTTTCTTTTCTTTTCTTTTATTTTCAGTTATCTTTATTTAAATAAGTTTGTATCTTTTTGAAATACCTATGTGGCACGTCACACTCGCATTATACAGCCAGAGGACTCGTTGGTCACTTGAGCATTTTAATATCTGTTTTATGTACTGCTCTCTTTCGTGTTCGCTTAAAGCTTCGAGCTTTTTTGAAGTACTAGAAAAAGATTTAAATATTGTTAAAATGTTTTGTTTTAAGATAAAATTTGTATCTCCTCACTCACTCCGAACCTAAATAATGAGACTTGCCCTTCGGTCCGAACTACGATTCATTTATGAATTTTGTTGAAGTAAACTACACTGGATTTCTCCATTTTTCTTTTCTTTTTAATCAGTACTAAAATTATTCTTTGTAAATATCATGATTAAAATATTAATGATACATTTCAACGATTCATTTAACGTTATACTTTATGAACGAAGGCACTAAAAATATAAGAAAAATAATACACCGTCGTAGATATTAACTTAGAAAAATTACCAAAAAATTATCCCACTAGAATAATAATAACTAATAACTAACTGATTTAATCAATGGTTGCAAAAAAAAAAGCAAATAACTTTAATGCCGCTAAATCATAATTTTTAAAGCGAATATAAATACCATCGAATAATTATTTGAGTTTTATATGTCAAATTGTAACGTTATGTCAATCGAATTTCGAATGCTTATTTAAATTCTTAATCGATTCACAAAACACGTTCAGTGTAATCTACTCCTAAAATCTTTATGAACAAAAGCATAAAAGCTTTTACGTTCTGTAATTATTTCCTACATCAAAACTTATAAAATTGAATTTAATGTTATTATGCAGAGAATTCTAAATAAAAACTTTAAACCCGAACGGTAATAAGTTAGTATTGACATTTTCTCAAACTTTATTTCGATTTTATTACAACGCTAATGCAAAACTTTGAACATCCTTTAGTAACGCGTGCTTTCAAAAAAAAGAAAAGACTCTAACTGAATGAAAAGCTAGTGGCTGGACGAGTTTTGAAAAAAAGCACAAAGAAAAAAACTTGGCATTTATTATAAACCAGATAGTTCTCAGGAATGCCTTATAGAGTAGCAGAAAACTCCCCTCGCCACCGTTTATCCTAAGTAAAGTCGAAACACTAATGCGCTCACGAAACTAAATTACACCACTGCCAATCGAACATTCAAATATATGCTTTATTTAATATTAAATAAACACTCTTGATGCAATTTCATGAGCGCATCCAGTCGCCAACTCTGTGACAAAGCAGACTTCTTGACTAAACGTAATCTAATTGCCCAAAGAATTGCATCGCTTGCAGTTTTCAATTTATGATTTTTTTAAAAACATAAATTTTACGGAAAGTATTCTTCAATTTAAAACATGGTACATAACATCTCATTTCTGTTTGAACAAAAAGCTTTAACAATTGTGCATTTTTGTCTTTGAATTATTCTTTTGGATCGATAAAAATTGGAAGTCTCGAAGGACTCTGAAAAATGACATACAATATAATTTTAATAATCTTTGACATCAAAATTTACAATAGCCAAGCAGTCTCGCGCCAATTGCTCTTTAACGCATTGGACTTTGCATGAGAGATAACTACGCCCTGGGAATAAAGGAGGAATAAGACAAAGGTGCTGTAAAAAAAAAGTTAATGAGAAATGAAAGGGTTTTAAAAGTGAACTTAAAAGCTAATAGCGCGTGACCGATCCTATTTATATATACATTTAAACATGACATTTAAAACTTTATGCATCATTTGGTCAATGCAACATGAAATGATAAATGTAGTTTGAAAATAGGATTGGTAGAGTCACAATTTGAAGAGCTTGCAACAAGACCTATGTGCGAGTAAAAATTGGAGCAAGGCATTGCTACAAGCTGCTCATAATGCCATATGTGGTTTGTTCGCCGTTTGCTCACAACAGCTTCGAAACCGCAAGAGGATATTTATAACTATTATAGTAAAACAGAGTTCTATATCTTCAGTTTCGTTTTGCTTTTATCTCGTTCATTTCTCGTCTAAATACTTTATTGTAGTTTACCTTACTCGATACGCTATTCGTTATTAAAACAAAAAGGAAAATTTGCTTTTCTAAGACGTTTAAATAAAATACACATGCTTCACCGTTAAATATTATATTTACCTTAATGTTCTAGAGTGTCTTAAATTTTCTTCTACAGAATAATACGATTAAACGATAATATATCAGGTATTCAGCTGATTCTGCATTATAATAAGAAATTTATTGACTCTGTTTTTTTCCATAAAATTAGAAATACTCCCTTGATTCACGTATTGCATACAACACGAATTTAAACTGTATTTTGAATCATTTAAAGGTATAACAGCAATATTGTAGAGCAGAAAACAGCTTGAAAAGAAATATGTTGAATGCAATATGAATTACCCATAGTGTTATTGTTTTTTGTATTCAATCAATGCTGTAAGTAGTGACTAATGGGTAACATGGCATTAAATTACAAAATTCGATGACAGATGATTGCTCGCGCTGCGCGCAATTTTGGTTTACAAAGGCAGCTTTCTGCATGTGCTTATGTCGAAAGAAACATATACTCTTAACATTCCTCAGAACTACGCTAGCTGATACACATGCATGATACGCACTAATACCTTTCTCATCTAGCTACAACAGATAATTGTTTGGAGAATTTAATTAAAATCGCTTTTTATACAAGGAATCTAATTTATTAAAACTATCAGGATTTAGACTTCTGGTATGAATGCATAAAATGTTTCATGTGAAAAATTTTTTACTTTTCAGTACGGTTTCAAATTGAATTTACCTTGGCTTCATCGAGTCTTGCTAATGCTTTCAAGAGATTACCAAGATCACTTCTTACACAATACAGATCCTACAAAAAAGTTGTATATTAGAAAACAATTAAAATAGCTATTATCTAAAATATAATTGCTTTACAAAAAATGTATGTAAATGATGCATTATCTATTTATTTACAAGTTCTTTACTAATAAATTTGTAAGTATAAAAAATAAGTACTTTGTGCGCATGATATTTATTATTAGAATTATGTTGATCTAACCTTAAGTTTCTTCAAATTTTTCTGATAAAAATTAAAATTATATTAAAATATAATTTTTTTAGTTACGTTATAGTATGATAATTTATTGTTCACGTTTAATTTAGTTTTTGAATTTAATAAACTAATGCATATTTAACGCTATCTTTTCAATGCTTTAATCATAAAATTTGAAATCTACTCACTGGATTGTATTGTAATGCAGTAACGTATGCCTGTACAGCCTGCTCCATGTCTCCTGCTGCAACCAAAGCTGCTGCAAGATTAATGTAACCGTCTATGAAGTCTGGTTTTAATCGAACAGCATGCCGGTAATTTTCCAGTGCTTCTTGAAGCTGTCCTCGCTCTTTGTAAACATTTCCCAAATTACTGTATGCTTCAGCCAGCAGAGGATTTTGCTTAATAGCTAAGCTACTGTAATGGGCTGACCTATTGAAAAAGTAAGTATTTAAAATGTGCTTCCATTCAAAATAAATGTAAATATCTTCCTTTATTTTGAAAATAGCTACTTTGTGTCCTGTTGTCATTGCAAGTCGCTAATGAAATATTGACCACACATTTATAAAATTTTAAAAGCATACAATCTACATTATTTACTGATTTCAATTTTTTAAAATTATTCTAAAACTTTTTCACGAAGGATGCTTACTTTTCTAGTCTTCGACATTGAAAGTGTATGGAAGAAAGTAATAACAGAACTCCAGTATTATTTGTTTCTTGCCTCCACAATTGCATACAATGCCTTTCTGCATTTTCATAATCCCCAGCTTGATACTCTCTATGTGCGAGTTCCAATAACCCTGTAATTTACAAAAAAATTTTAATTAATATTATTTATAAAGTTTTAAGCATTTGTGTATTCAATATGTTATGAATCACGAAAGTTGAATATGACTTATCCGATATTCAAATTATAAAAATTAAGAAATTAATTAACGCTCATTAAAATATTAAAATATTTTTAAAGTTTAAACATACGGATAAAATCATTAAATCATATTTTATTTGACTTTTATATTTGCATGTGTTTTAAATTATGCCATTGTGATGACAAAGAATTTTTTAATATTATTTTTAAGTAACACATTTTCACTTGATTTATATCTACTTTGTTATAACTTATAACCTTCATTACAAAGTAAAAAATACAATTTTCTACGATAAATCAATATTAAAAAACTTATTTTACCTATTTTTTTATCATTTAATTTCTTTATTTTAAATGTATAGAAAAACACTAATAATCGTTATATAAATTTATTGTAATTTTGTTCTATTTGGATTCGTTTGTTAAAACCAAATTTAGAACTGTTTTTTAAGGTTAAACTTCCCCATTTCTCTTGTTAGTGATTCAAGCATTGCTCCTTCAGTTTCAATACAATAATTCAGAGTAAGAGCATTAGAAGCTCAATTATCATAACATTTTTTTCTTGCACTTGTAAGTCTTTTGCAAGTATCTAATTTCTACAATCTTGTTTGCTTTAAAGTAGGCAAAATATAAGACTTGTTAAGAGGCTACAAAGCTCTTTTGAAATTAATATCATGATATATAGAGATACACCAATAATTATTTTATATTATTTCATAAACAGGTACAAAAGTACAATTTTAAATTTACACCCTTAAAACATAATAAAAATATTTTGTTTTTCTATAGACTTGTACTTTTTTTGTCGTAATCAGCTGTTGGATCGGAATACGTTTTCCTTTGAAATAATAGATACAAAAATACGCAATATTTCTTTGAAATACTTATTCGTGTCATCTAAATAAATCGAATAAATATAACAAAACGAATAGTGCTAAAATAAATTAACGCGAATAAAATATTCAATAACTGCCCTAGTACATCCTTTGGTTCACAAACATTTACATTTAAAGATTACAATTTTTTAACAACAACAACATCGGTGTCCTAATAATCATTTAAACCTATTCTTTCCTGCTTTAGAAGCTTCAGAACTATTTAGAATCGATTAATAGCAGCAAAACAACACAAACCATCTCAACCTATTCTTCACATCTGAAATAAATCTATCAGATCGTAGACTACTAAATCTACGATCTTCCAGTTCACCAAATACCTGTCCAAACAATTGAACACACAAAATACGTAGATACCAGAGACATAAACATAAAAAATAAAAGGAAATAAGTACACGAACAGTACGAGTCGAGAACGACGTTAACACCATTCACGGTTTGCTCATCGGTTACTGCAACGAGCTCCTTGTTCTGTGTTTCCTGAGAGACCACCAGCAGATTTTGTCCGTTCTGTTGCTGTTGCGATTGCTGCTGATTCTGCCAGTCACCGTTTTGCCGTTGCTGTTGCTGCTGCTGCTGCTGCTGCTGTTGTTGTTGCTGCTGTTGCTGCTGATGCAGGCTATTGGCCGTGGCCTCGACAACACGATTGACGACTCCGGCGGTCGTCTTCATGAGACCGCCTCCGCCGTTCTTGTCGATCACGCGTGCGCTCATCTCTTCTGTTATCGAAGGAATCCACGTACATGTATTATATCGTTATAAATGCGCGCAGCTTACACCTAACCTCACTTTCTTGCCTCACGCAGAGCGCGCGAACCGCGCTGCACGTACAACGAGGACAACCCAATCGGGGAATCGTCCCTGTTCCGCGAAAATCAGCCGACCCTACAGAACATCGTTCGCAAAATGACACACGTATAAGCCGAACCAAAAGATTGTTTTTCCCACGCGCGCCGCTTGCGTTTGACCCTGGAGAGAACAAAGAAAACCGCTGGTATTCGGGCGCGCGCGCGTTTCGCTCTGCCACTCGTTTGCGCTGTGTCGTGCGCCCGGAAAATTTTCTCAACTTCGACTTCGCCGTGTCTCTTTCTCTCTCGCACACGCGTGCACGCACACAGACAGCGCGGTGTATCAGCACTGCCGCTGCTCTCGTGTTTTTCAGGGTACGACGAACACCAATGGATCTATATTCGTTTGTACTTTTATATCGCGTACTCGTATATACACACGTGTTTCCTGTACACGCAATTGTTAACAAAAGTTTTTGGAGTGAGTTTCGCTCCGGGACTAAGCCGAAATACCGAAGAACACAAGCGGTTTGCTGCTTGGCTCCTCGCTTACGCCCCTCCTTTCCCTTTCGGCACGTAAAGCGTATCCACACAAACGCACAAGCTCGTGCACGCACACGCGTGCGCCCGTATATAAATACACACTCGCAACCCGCAGGATGGCAGTGTATAGGCTACGCGAGCCTGGGCTAAGCGGCGTGGATCGTTGATATTCGGCAAGAGGGAACGAAAAGGAGGTACGACGAGCGTGGCGGTGGTGGGGCGGTGGGGGGGGGGCGGGGGGGAGAGGAAGCGGCCGGCGAACAGCGATGGCCTGCAGTGCAGAGGGGGTGGGGGAGAAAAGAGACGAGGACAGGAACGGAGCTCGTGGAAACTGGTACCCCGACTACCGCAGCCCCCCTCGAATGCTCAGCCGCTGTTTAAATCTTTCATACGTCTCTCTACCCTTCCCCAACACATTAGCCGTCGCTCTTTCTCTACGAGATGAATGCGTATTGCGAGAGATTGCGAGAGATTGCGAGAGATTGCGAGAGATCGCGGTGACGGCGAGGGGAAAGTCAAGAGCCGTCGCTGACGCTTTTTAATTGATTCCTGGGTACGGTCGCTCGCGATGGGCTCGCGACATCCTTGCGAGGCTCTTTTCGCCGGGCTGCACTTGGAGGCGGCGACTCTAACAACGCGATAAAGCATCCGTTGCTCTAGGGGAGAAAATTAATTCCGCACCAGCTTTCCAATCTTATTTAAAGTACCTGGCAGTATGAGGCGGAGCAAATAAATATGCGCACACGATGTTTCCGAAATGAGCGATAAATTGCAACGGGGAACCGTTTAATCGTTTCTCTTTATCTACGCTCGCTAAGACGAAATTATTAAATAACGAGACATTACCACGTTTGCAATTGTCTCGCCAAGATTAATGTTCGATAATGTTCGATAATGTTCGATGGTACCTATGAAATACTGAAATATTCACCTTGGCGACACTCGCATTTCCTTAAATAAAAATATGCTTTTCGGGGTCGCCTTGACTCAATTCCTCGTTGTTTTTTATTACTTTGTCGGTAAAGCGATCCAGCGGTAAAGCCAATATTTCTTAAAATGAGAAAACTACCGCAGGAAAAGAATAACCACGCTTTCTTAATAACGAGTTCCATTACTTTCATTCCTTTATTCGCGCATATAGTTAAACTCTCCTGAGCATCGTATATCTACACGAAAATGTATGAAAGGTTTCAGCCGAATCAATACTGTAACTCATTAAGCAAACGTATATTTATAATGTCACTCGAGTCGATTTAATTTAATTCAATAACTACTCTTCGAAATTTAAAAATTAATAATTTCTTTTTCATCCAAATTTTTTTTTCTTCCCAGCAATCGGATGACTCGTTATTTCATTTAGACCAGTGCTCTTTAATGTGGATTTTTCGGCAAATTAACGGCATTAGATCGCTTATTTAATAAGAAAGTACTCGCGATAAATTAATTAACGGGCAAAAAATAGTTTTCATTCTTTATTCGTCATTGATAAATAATTACGCGATATATGCTCGTTGAATTTACGAGAAGTATCGTCATAAATTCATTGGTTGAACTTTTATTTACGGCCAAGCGTACCCGCGTAAATTAATACCGGCATTTTCGTCCAACAAAAATTTTACGTATAAACTTGATAAACAAATGACTATTAACGTTCGGCGATTCCGCGTATATACATTTTCCATTTGACGGAAATATGTCTGCCACGAAACAGACAAGGTCTTGTTATTCCTGTGCAACAGTCGACGTCTGATAATATTTTGAACTCGGTACGAAAAACCAGGACAAGAAGAACAATGCACAAAAACAAAAACGATAATTAAATATCCCTCACTTCGACAACACGTGAAAGAAAGGTATTTTTCGAGGATTTTAAATGAATCGTTAGAAAAATTAACACCTGTATTCTAATTCTGCTTGACGTCAATGAAGCCCGATCGTTTCGTTTACTTAATAAGTGTACACATGCACGATAACGTTTCATTTCTTCAACGTTTATGGCCAAAATAAAAACTCTTCGAGAGCGCGATTTTGCTCCGAAATACAATCGGAAGGTTAATTTTATAAGAATTAAATTATAAAAAAACACGGATGTATAACGTATGGTCTTGGATGAAATTAATATTGCTCGGTTTTCGACAGTTTATTACAATAATCAGTGTTAAGCAACAATAACGCATCTGTAAAATAATTAGTAAGAATGACTTGAAACCGTATTATGCGTACCAAAGAAGAACAATATTATTTTCTTTAAAACTGAAGTACCAACGATATTGACTGTTACCCGTGAAGACAGCGAAAATATCTATACACCGATGCAGAAAACGAAGGTCGTATTATTATACCGACCTTCTTACAAATTCTAGATTAATGAGATATTACAGGTCGCGATAAAAACCCACAATTCACAATTCAAATACGCAACCAAGTACGCGATGAAACGCGATGAAACGCGTACTCGGTTGCCAATTAAAGGAAAAAAGAAGCTCGATTTTATGAAGAGCCGAGACGAGTAATGACGAAAAGAGAAGGCATAATTAATCCGAGCGACTATTCTTAACTCGCGTGCGTTGAGCGAAACTCGGGCAAAAAGTCCGGCGCTCGACGGCAAACTTCGCGACTTCGCCATTGTGAAAAACGCCAGCCGAGCCCAATTAACACCCCGGACGACGAATTCGACCAACGAATTTTGCCGAATCTCGTTTTGGCCGATGAGCCGCCGCCGCCGCCGCCGCCAGGCATTGTTTATAAATCTCGCTCCACGGTACTTTAGTCCTCCCGAGTACTGCCTCGGACTCGAAGGAGGATAAAAAGGATAAAAAGCGTCCTGACGCTTAACGGCACGCCCGCCATCGAATACGAATACGACGCGCGTTAAAAAATAAGAATCGACAAACCGATAATAACTAATTCCTGACTCATCCTTCGTGTAATTATACCATTAAATCGTTAGAATGCCGTGGAACTCTCTGTAAAATGATCGCGTACTCTACTGTACGCGCGCGTGCAAGTGGCAGTTGAGTCAATTACTCGAGAAGAAATACCTTATTTCCAAATCATGGCCTCTTTGAAACCAATGCATACACACTTGCAGCAATCGCTACCTTTACCTCCAAGGGATGCTCGTACCTGGCAGCTCTTACCACGTGTATGTATTACGTTACTAACGCGACTTTTATATCGATCTACTACAAGATTTATCGGGCAGAAATTTGTTAATAAGTTGTACTCCGAGATTATCTCTTTACAGGGTATTGACAGTGCTCGGTGATTGCATCGGCATTGTTCCTTCTCTTTCGCTTTCCTTTTTTACCGAAATCTCGCATGCAATTGAAAGAGAGTAGGGCAATGGTAAACCGAGTGGTGCGGTATTTTTCGACATGTTGCCATTTCGACATTTTTTCATAAATAATTCAGCATCAACGATTGAAAGTCTTACGATAAAGAATTGCAGGCCAAGGAAATTAAGATAAATTCTTTCCAACGAACGCTTAGCCCATTAGAAATCACGACGGTATGTCGACGCGAACCGACGTTCAGGCGCGTACGTCTAAAACGTTGGTTACAGTCGATGAGATCGAGTTTTTTTCTGTACTTGGAACAGAAAATTCGAGGCTCGAAATTAAGAAAAGGTACTCGTGGTGAAAATCTTTAGGTGCTTGCGTTGATTTATGGAGACTCTCTACTCGGCAAATTTCAAAGGGGAAAAAAGGAAAAGAAAATCTTCCCCCTTTCTGCCCTTAACATTTACGGTTTAACTTAAACAATATTCAGGAGTTGTGAATTTTGTGGAAGCAGCCGTCGAACGAGAGGCGAAAGAAGCCCCAGTGGCAGTTTAATACGCGCCTGTAAGTAAGCGATAATACGGATCTTCCTTGGGCAAACTTCATTAATTACTCGAAAACACTCTCAAACACCTGGTGGAAGTGTAAACGGGAGCTCGCGCCATCCGTCGACGTCGACTCCTTCCCGCTAATTTTCTAGCACAATCTAGCACATCTCATTTGCGAAGAAAAATCATAATGAGTCACGGCTCTCGCGTCGGACTTTATCGGCGGATTTGGCGAATACGCGTCGCCTCGACAAATCATAATATTTAGATTCTGGCGAGAACGGCGATCAACGTTACTTTTCCGTCAAACTTTTAAGCGTACATTTGCCTCTGAACGCGCCGCGCATTTTAATACGAGATATCCTTGGGCGCTTCCGAATTTTCATCTCCGATGTTATTGCCGTACTTGACTTTCAAGCTCTCGGTAGATCTTGAAAATATTCAGCGAATGTCACCCGACTCCATTTTACCTGCAGAACCGGAATCACATACGTTGCGTTCCTCTTCGTCCTCGTCACGTCGTTAAAGTTGTTTTTCTCCTTCCGAGATATACCGCACTGGCTCCTCTTCCCTTCGGCAACATTACTTTCTCAGTATTGTAACAAAAACATCGCTAACCCCTGCATTCAACGAGACGTCGAACGTTACAACGAAAGTCGTAAAACGTATTTCCTCCGACGTTTCCTACGTCCGACTATCCTCCTACTCGGTCGATATCCGATACGAATGGACCACATTCGTACCACGTATCACAAATTTTCGCGTCTAAACGAAAGTCAACGAAAAGCACGACGTTCAAGCTTAAAGCACTCCATTGAATTCTTGCTATAAACGTCGTTAAAGTCATTTGAAGATCTCTTCGGAATAGTCACTCGTTCGTGTTGCCGAGTTATTTAAAAAATATTTTTAAAAATTAGACTGTAAAGATCGTTCGTGATTTTCGTGTTTGTAAGTCCCGTTTTTACAGTACGTATCTGTTGTTGCGTTACAGTCTTCCTACGAATTATAATAATAATAATTATCGTTATCGTTATCGTTATCGTTATCGTTATCGTTATTCTATTTATTTCATGCGCACTCTAGGCAAAGACCCTTAGCCTCTTAGGTACAATAAATTTGAAAGCAAACGGCGACCTACCGACCGATTCTCCTAATTTTGTTTACATTAACCGCTAATAAGTAGTTTCAAGACGCGGCCTACACGAACCCGATACGAATTAAAACTCTATTCTCCGAGAAATGTGAATCCATACTTCGTCAATACTGATAAAATCCTCGCTTCGTTCTTTTTCTCGTATCTTCCTTTTCTACTTGTTAACGACGGATCCGGATCTCTTCTCGTGGATAACGTTGCCTAGACCAACGTTATCTTCTTCGAGTCGTGATAAAATTGACGTTAGCCACCCCGTGCCTCTCGCATTGTCGAAATTTTCAATCGATAGAAAAACTATGCGCAGAAATTCTCGCGGAAATTGCGCCGTGAGTCATAACGCTCCAACAATAGTCATATTTGCTCTATCGCGCTTCGATTACGTACGCTCTCGCAAACAATAACTTGTAAATATTCTGATAAACATTCGCGTGTTATATTACCGTGTGTCGAGCTCCTGTCGAGCTCCTGTCGAGCTTCTGTCGTGCATTCGTGTACCTGTATTCGGTGAAATGGATTATGGCGACCCGCATTTCACTCTCGAGCTGCGAACAACATAATTTCCAATGCCTCATCGTTACTCATCGATAGCATGCATCTTTCTATTTTCCTTACCAGCTACGCAAGTCCTCTTTATTTTAATACGTCGATTCGATTTGATACTACGATGTTTCGCAATAACAGCAGAAGACATGCAACTAACATTTCCGACTGGCTTGTTCGATTAAATGAACGTTTGACAAATTCGTCGATAAAAACGATCATTTTCGTTGTACACGTTCATCGGTTCATCTCGATCAAAGGCCAACGCATTTCCAAAGTAATAATTTAGGTAGATTTACCTTGAAATAATAAACGATTGTACTAAATAATGCAGCTCACAATTGCAATCGGTGTAATTAGTTTTTATTACTCTGTGCCGGCGGAACACTTTTACGAAGCATTAAAATATTTCCTGCGTTTTAAAAGTAGGCATAAAACACTTTTAAGAAATGCACGATAACGGTGTAGTGAGACATTTTAGAGAACAATTTCTCCTTTCTAATTCTCATATCGGACGTATTACACACGGAAAAAACATCGATCTTCTATTCTTTGAAATTAATTCAAAATCCGAATTACGCTGACGCATCGAGGATACAACACAATGCTACAACTAGCACATTTTGTACATTTACATCATCCAACTGCTTCGAAAGAAAATGTAAATAAATTTATACAAAAATTATGAATCACTGTCATAGCTTACATAAGCTAGAATCAACGTGATGTATTTAGATTGGAACTAATATCTAAAATATGTTATCACGTATCGACATTTTATGAAAAACAAAATCTAATTAAACAACATTTGGTACTTGGAAAGAGCACGACAATAATTATATAAGCGCATCAAAATATTTAGGCCAAAATAATTCCATTGTTTGAATATATTTTACAGTGCACTCGATTAAAGATAGAATATAACGCGTTCGATGGCTGGCTTTATAATTTGGCAAATTCTTAAATTCTAAACCCGTTAAATATGTCCAAGCCTACGGTATATCCTACGCGACCCTTCCAATTGGCAATTTATCATAATGAATTCAGTCAGGAGAATTAACGTGGAATAAAAGAAAAACGCGATACTACATAAATAACGACAGCGATAGCGACAGCGACAGCAAGGTAAAAGTATACGAAAAACCAAGCAGAACGGGCCAGAGTACGAAATCATCTTACAATTTTATAGCTTCGGCATATACACGTACGCACTCGCGTGCACACGTATGTACCTGACCAGTTCCCTACCTTAGAGGCATAGAATTCCACGTTCGCAGTAAGCCCAATGATTTTTTCCATACCTACGTTAAACAGGGGGCAAACGACAGACCCGTAGCTAGACACTTCAGGTTACACTCAACCGCGCTAAACATGCGACTCCCTTCCCCTCGCCGTATTCACCAGAACGTGAAAAATTTTTCGCTTCCTTAATCTCGAGCGATTGAGTATAAGATTCCGTGTAGTAAGCGCCTGAAACTTTTAGCATCTGAAATCTTTGCCGTGCATTTGTATAAACGACCTTTCCATTATTGATTGAAAAACTCATCCGTGAGCAGCTTCGCGTTATTGCGTTGAAAAGTCAGGCGAAATGGTCGATAAGTGTGCACGCGTAATACGTATACATATATATATATATATACGTATATATGTGTGTACATATGCACATATGTATATGTGTACATATGCACATATGTATATGTGTACATATGTATGTATGTATAGGAGCGAAGAAAACCGCTGTATCGCGACTGTTTTGAAACTCGAAGATTTCGCCTTTTGGTTCGAACGATTAGAATCGAGTATCAAATCAGTGGTCATGGCCTCTGAATATTACACGAACTTTGGCACACAATGAACGATCATTTAAAACGAACGTTACTCCTTACTTTTTACGTCATTCCAATTGCGCATTCGGCTCGGATAACGAACACGTTTCAATTCAATGTAACGACAAATTCTTACATCGTGTCGTCTTGCTTTAGCATTATTATTTAAAACTTGATAATTAATGTTTTCTTGCTAAGTAAGCCCCGGTGTATTTACTCGAGAAATGAGAATCGTCACATGCAGCAACGCTGTTGCTGGCACACGACTTTTCATCAGAGTTCAGAAGATCGAGAAAATTCCAACTTTGAGCGCAATAAGGATATTAGAAAACAGTCTAAATTCGGTTGATGCGAAGTTCGCGTGGACGAACAAGCGGATTCGTTCTCAGCGAGAAAAGAAAAGTGCCGGTGGCGGCGGGGGGAAACTTTCCACGCGTCAAATGCTCGCGTAGAGGCGCTTGAGCGGATCGAAACGCGAGACTCGCAGCGACAGGGCAGGGAAAAAGGGGAAAAACCGTGGGCGCAGGGCGTCGCGAGCGCGTGCATACGGCCCTGCCACGGCAGGGGCAACCGTCGTCGTTATCGGGGGGTAAGGGGCAGGGAACGAAGGGCCGGCTTCTCGCTTCTTTTCCATCTCGCTCCCTCCCGGCTAACGTACAACGGCGAAAGGCGCAGATGCGAACCAGTGGAATATTCCACCGGGCCACGGACGCTGCGGGAGGGACGGAGACGGACACGGAGCGGCCCCGCTTACACTGCGCGCCATAGTTTCACGAGCTGCTGCTGCTGCTGCTGCTTTTGTTCCGATCGTCGGCTATTAATGGGCTCTACGCCGTCGCTTCCGGCTACTCGTGCTTTCATCTTCCAGATGGACGTTCCAGGTGGATGCGCGCTTTTCGAGTGATCGGGTATCTGGGAGAACGGGACGGCGATTTTATACGACATTCGACTTTGAACGCCTCCGGTGTATTACGTGGCTTCGCGCTCGATGCTGATTAATAGGGGCCAACGTGCCCGTATTCTTGATTCGCGACTAGAATCGTACGTTCCTTTACAGAGTTATCAGAGTACACGCGTGTACAGTTACGTATTTGGGCTAAAGGCGCACGATACAACGACACGTACCGTCGATTTTCGAAGATCGAGGAAACTTCGCTCGGAGAACAAGTTTCGGGTATATCGATAGGTTATGTTTTTACGCGTTTATTTGCACGAACCTCGCGAGATTTATCCGACGTTATCCGACAAAGCGTTACAAGCACGCATATTTATCGCGAACTTCTTTCGGTGTTAACCTTATCGAATCCAGTCGATAAGTTCAATAATTACCTTGCGTATGTTAAAATACTTTTGCCGCATTTTAACGGCATTGTCCGATCAATAAGCGCTCGCTCGAGTGTTCGCGCGTTCACTTGCAATTCGACGGGAAACGCCGAGAAACGCCGAGAAACTCGGCGACCGGAGACCGAATCCTCGGTCGGTTTAACCCTTTAACGACCGGCGCGTTAGTTTTGAGTAGTTATTTGTTCGTTGAGCGCGCGAGCTTAAAAGGGTCCAGACTACTGGCGTTATCGGAAAATAGGGGGTAAAATCGAGGGCCGTCAACGTGTACCGAATGCCGTTCGCTCGCTTTTCAGAAGAAGGTAAACGACGCACCGATGCCTTCCACGATAAAGGATATACGAGTATGCACGCCCCGGAGGAATTTAATCGGCGTCATCCGGGTGCGCGAAACGGATAATACGCGCCCGCAACGCGTCACTCGAACCTTTCCCACCTTCTCCTCTTTCGCATTCAATTTACGCCAAAGCACTTGTAAGGTGCATGCATTGCTTTATTTCGAGTGCGCCGGCAGGAGGATACTCGAGGGAAGCTGGATTTGTTAAGGTTTTAGCTGGCACATTTGAATAATTCGATTTACAGGAACGCGACCGCGAGACCTGCTCCTGGTCTTTTCTTCTACAAAGTAGTACCGCAGTCGATAATTATGATTAAAAAGCTGCTTTGGATTTAATGACGGAAGTCCTTGCGAATATGTAGTTTCTATGCAGCCTGCGAACGTAACTCAACTTTATTTAATGTTCAGCTTTAAGCAGCCTTTCTAATACTGCAGCAGATTCTCGAATCCATGAAATAAGCTTGCCTTACAAGGCCGAAACTAAATGAAATTTACGTCGTTATTCAGGTAGATTGCGGTAACGTTGCCGGAATACTAGATACTTGCCATCCTCTAGAGTTATTTATTTTATCTAGAGGCAGTTAAGTAATATTTTCGACAAAGCTGCGACAACTTTCCAAGAGACGTTAATGTTTCTAAATCTCATTTCGAGGAACGTTAACTCGCGAAAATATTTTATTCGTACGATACGAGATACGACGAGGAAGATAATTTTTTGCACGGCTTGCAAAATACAGTGGAATGAATTAAATTTATCTTGAAATTTTAGAGGAAAGTCCGATGACAAGCTTCGCCAATGATCGGAAAACTAAATTTATATTACGTTTGAACGTAATATGCATTCGTAATACATCGGTATATTATAAAAAAGCGGTAGCATTTTATAATATATCTTCTACGTACGAAAATATACTTTTAAATCGAGATTGCACGCGAATAACCATCGAGTGCAATTGCTGTACTTTATACGGTCACTGCACGAGTTGTGTTGTTGTTGTTGTTGTTGTTGTTGTTGTTGTTGTTGCTGTTGCTGCTGCTGCTGCTGCTGCTGCTGTAGTAGTTGTTGTTGTTTTTAATACCGTTAACAAAATTTCTAGCGCTTCTAGTGAAAGGAAAAAATATCCGACAAATAAAAGTGCGATAATTATTTTAGTACAGCATCCACTTCCATTGATTATTACTCTATCGACCATTCGGTAGAGCAATTTTCATCACTGATTTTAGCAATTATTTAATAGCTGCGTATATTAAAGATGCAACAGCATTTGAAAAGTGGTGTTCCACGCTCCATTTTCAAATAAAATCAGCGATCGGTACTATTTATGCAAACTTGATCTCCATAAGCTTGATACGATATTTACTTGAGCTTTTGACGATGCATTACTTATCGAAGGTGACATCACCTAATGAATAATGTGCCTTTGAGGTTATTATACCCTACAATGCCTTTTGCGAAACGCACTCAAGAATATTCGATTTAAAATTACAAAATAAACTTTAATACTTATTTGTACTTATTAAATGCGGGAATTATTTATTAGCCACAGCAAATAATTACTAAAAACAAAAGCATTAAATGTATTTGTTTGTATATTGTAACGGGATGGACTTGGAAAGCATTTACAACGACGACGTTTTAAATTTGCTCGATGCATTTCTGTTGTTTATTTCAAAATACTTTTTGTATACGATAATAAATCATTAACATAATAAGCTCCGCCGAGTCAGTCTTACGTGTATTAAAATGACGTTGAATGATTTGAAAAGTAAATGCACAATTTCGGACAAAGCGTATACATCTACGTTACTAGATTTCTGAAAAATCAATAATTTTATAGGACAATGGCGTATCTATATTTACAATAAGTATGGAAATATACACCGAATGCTTTATATTGCGCAGTACTTCAAAGCCTTATCGGGGCAATATAATATAAAAATCAGATTTATGTACTCTATATATTCAAGAAAATACCTTTACCATTAAACGACTTTTTTTTTCCTTAAATTACAGTCTCAATTTTAATTTTCGTTCTCTTCTCGTTACGTTGCATTAAAAGTTTGTTTTACTTTTGATAAAATCTTCATTTTATTTTAGTTTAAATCCAACATGGGAAAAGGCAAATATCTAAAATACAATGGCAACATCTCTTTTGATAACTATACGCTTTATACAGTTGTAGCTTCTAGTAGCTAATGAACAAAATTCATTAGGCGAGTGATCCACACATTCGTAATGATAAAGAATGTGACTTGGGCTACGTTATATCACATCGCATACATTTAGCATACGATCGTTCACTTGATTTTGTACGCGCACACTTTTTATTTGACGGTGCAGTTTTCGGGGAGAACGATAAATGTTCCAAAAGGAAATGTAGGTGTTGTGCTCTTTAACAAGTTATTTTAAGAGGTTTCTCGTACGTCTGGTTGGCTGGATGTGAACGTCATTTTAAAAACCGCTTCTGTTCAAAAAACAATTTTCGAAGATTACGCGTTAGCGAGGGCACTTTTGAGTATGCAAAAGTTTTCTTTTATCGCTTTATTAATTCCAATTTAAATACATAATCTGCAATATTTCATTGCGTTTATCCGTGTAAAATGATTAAAGAAAAGGTATAAAGGTAGTAAGGATTAAAAGTAGTTGGCACGTATTTCCAGTGCACGCGTATTTGTGCGGTTGAAAAAATTATATTGGAAAAAATCCATCTTCGCTATTTATTACGTTAAGATTACGCTGACACTCGTTCAGGCTTCATAAAATAGAAGAAAATCTTCTGAAATTATTAGCTGAATAATATTTGAAAAAGTCTTATAATAAAGAAGCAGTGCCGGTATTTATCATGTTTTCTATAAATATACTCTCCTTGAAAGATTTCGTTTTGTTGCGAATGATTTTTTAATTAACCATGTACGTGGGTTTCATTTATAATAATTTATTACTTAGTAAATAAACTGCCGCATGGTCTCGCACGGCAATTTATTAAAACCACCAACGATATATATTTTACATAATTATGGATGAACTTTGGACGTTACGAATAAGTAAATTATGCCGAGTAAACTTGCGATTACTCAGTGACAGAGCCACCAATTTTAAGCATGACATGGCAATCGTACGATAATGACATTCAAGAGACTTTTTTTTATCGAAAGTGAAGCACAGCACACGCTTGCAACACACCAAATACTTCATACAGATACGAATTACTTCTGAACATTCTTATCTCATTCTTGTAAATATCCCAAGACAATGAACAATGTAAAAGAGCGAACATTGTGACATAGATAGCGAATGAAAAAGGAGACGAGAAAAGTTGTTCATAAAGGTAAAATTATCGAGCAATTTTTCAAAAGTTTTTTACCTTCCAATTTCTCAAACAACATTTACCTTTGAATAGAGGTAAAAAAAGCAAAGCCTAGGCCTGTGATTTGAAAATCATTTTCACTCCATTTAGGTGAATTTTCACTTTTTTAGACCAAGGATTCACCTTTTACGTTAAGCAATTATTTACAAAGCATCAAAAAGAAACATTGCACCTTGAGAAGAGCGGATAATTACTTTGATAGATCAAGAGATCAATTTCAAGCTCGTGTAGCACATTTTTTATTTCTGGCGTAAAATCACAATGATAGATACGAAACTGTCCCGTTGCTCACTAACGATTGCTACTAATGTGATAATATTATAAATTTTGATCTATGAGTTTGCGGGCAGCGAATTTTGTATTTAATGCTGAATCAACGCCATAAACTGTGGCCTCGTTACTCAATTTGTCATTTTGTCGGCATTTCATGCTAACCCGAGGCTTGGAAAAACAAAATTCTAAAATACAGCTTTTCTCAAGTACTAATTGTTGTTTATAGTTTTAAAAGCAGATCATAGACCATCGATCGGTAAGGATTGTAAAATAAAAGTCTCGCCGAGCCTCGAAGCAATCGGTAGAAATTACTTGAAATTACAATTGTCCAAAACAAAAACTAACGACACTATCTCTTATAAAAATGTGTGAATTACAAAATATTATAGCTAATTTTAGAAACATTTTTTACTGTACTGCATGTTGCATGTCAATAATTTTTTGAGCTTAAGCAGCTGTAGCCGAGAAAAGTATGTGAAAAATGTGTAAAATTCACGCGAATAATTTAAAAATGTTTATTCTTTGAGCCCGTCGCTCGTGCTTTTCCTAAACAATTATAGCAAAAATTGAGGCATCGCATCAAAGTACTATTCTAGGAATTTATTTTTTCTTACGCATTATCACAGACACAACATCTAAATAGTTAAACTGGGCGTTGACGTATACGATTGCAATGGAAATGAAAAAGGGATTATAAAATTTTTTGTTTAAGATACGCATGAATGTTTTATCTTTAATATTGCACTTAAAACTTATTCCTGATCGCGAAGTTTATGCCTGAACCCAATTTCTAATCAAAACATAACCCAGTTACTAATTAAATTTACGCAGCGTGTACATTAAATAAAAAATTGGATCAATAAAAGATTGTATTACGAATGCATTAAAGTTCTTAAAATCTACTTAAAAACAAAAAAATTTTTTCTCCAATACTGATAAGATTATTAGTTTTATTTCTCATGTAAATACTACAATATCACATAGCTTATATAAAACGCTACTTGGTATCTAAAAATAAGCTTTTGCTTATTTCACAGTCTTAATACAAAAATTAAATAATAAATAAAAATTTATTTTTGCAAAAATTGTTGGAAGTTTTAATTTAAGTGTTGCGCCGATATTGAACTAATTGAAATATGATCGAGAAAAGTCATCTATTTATAAATAATGTTAATGTAAGACTGTAGATAGCTATTATCTATTTGCCCAAAGTGCTTTTAATAACGTGATCGGGAAATGCGTTACACTCGTTTAAACAATACCACGCGCGCATGCAGAAACCCGATTCACATACACATAGGTGTATGTCGCACGCATGGAACTTGATAAAATTATATTTATCCGAGTACCACAAAAAATTTTGAAAATAGGCTAGTAATGGTTGAATGATTCAACTAACGCTATAGGATAACGTATGGCAATAGATGTCGTCACGCGCGATAAGAATAATATCTTAAACATTTTTTTTGGGACAAATAGAAATTCTTTCGGTAACCGAATGCTGCAGAAGACAATGGAAGTAATTAGTTTTTTAAATGATTAAGTTTTGTATCGCAAGTTGTATTACGTACGATATATGTGGATTACAAATTGCTAACCGAACAATAATTATGTACCCGACGACAATGAAGCTGCAACCAAAGAATAAACCATTCGTACTTCCTTTAGGAAATTATAAACGATATTTTTCAAACGTATTTATACTTCATAAAAGGTAAAAATTCCCAGAAAAATAACTTAAAAAATAATTTATTAACGTTAAACGTCCATATTCTGAATAAAATTTTACCGAAGCTTGTCCGAGCCAAATAAAACTTGCATAAAAGAAGGATTTCAATAATGATATATAAGCATAATAATTAATTGATTTAATTCCTAGAACAAATAAAAATAACATATTTATGTCACTGTATAGAATATACCGTATAAGGATGACGTTATTGCATTTAAACACAAATTACTTTTTTATTACCGACAAGGAAAATATTCGATTATTTTCTTTTTGTATTCGATTGAATGGTGGTCGTGCAAATGGATTTGAATTCCAGAAATAAAAAATCTCCGATTGATAAAAGTAGACGCGTAGAGCTAATCGCACAAAAGAAGGTAGTAAGAGGAAAAGAGGACGGAAAACACCGAGTTCGTAAGATGTTCCGGTCATTTTCATACTCTCACGTGCGATATACGTTATTATATTTCAGACGTTTCGCAATGCGACCGTATGGCTGATACACGTCTCGAGTAATCATTTATTTATATTTAGAAAGATCAAAAAAGGCAGCACTAAGAGTGCCACAATTTTTTGCGCGTTGATCGGTATAAGGGATACGCGAAACTCATCATCGTGGAAAAGTCCATTACTCGTGCATCTTCCACTGGTAGATTGAAATGCACGCGCGTTTATAATTTATAATAAAAATATATTACGAGCAGCACAATTGCACGTTTAAGGATTTTTAACTTTTATTCGAGTAGACGCCGTTGGTTACGCTTTTACGAGAAATGCAGCGATTGCGAGTAATTTTGCGATGTGAGGTTATGTTGCGCAGTACGTTGTTTAAAAGTTTAATTGCTGTTATCCAAGTGTTCGTACGCCAAAGCCGTACCGCAAAAATCGTATCACGTTATAAAGTATTCGTATTCGAATGAAAAAATAAAATAAAATGAAGGCTTAAGTTATTTTAAGACGATAGATCGAGTTTACAAGCGGATAGAGAGAAGGCCTTTGCTTATTTTTAAGGAACATCGAAAGCATCCACCGAGACCATGACATTTGACTTGGCTGACGGAGAATAAAGAAATCGAAATCAAGATTAACATCGGCAGCACAAATAAGTTGAGATATGCATTTGCTAATTCATCTATGACCGTCGAAATAGATAAAAACCTTCGGCTTTTCTCCAGCAACGGGAAAATTCAGTTTTCGAAATAAATATTTCAGTAGATGCAGACCGTCGCGTCGTCCAGCAACATCACGGTGCACTACATCCCCGCACACAATGGTTTTAAAAAGTAAAGCGAAACACCATACCGCGAAGTGACTTCTCGTCCATGGACACCATGAACCTCGAAGAGGTCGGCCCTCTCGTTTGTGCGTTTCGCGTGCTGTTGGTGGCGGTGGCGGCGGTTATCGTTGTTGTTGCTGTTGTTGTTGTTGTTGTTGCTGTTGTTGCGGCGGTGGTTGTAGTAGTGATGTTGGTGGTGGTGATGGTGGTGGTGGTGGTGGTGGTGGTGGTCGTGGTGGTGTCCGCCGTCGTCATCTCGTACACATGGATAGATGCTGCCGCGGCTTTCATAACGCGTGGATCGGGGAGGGGCGCGAGGGTGTCCAAAGCAGATCGAAAGTGGCACGCGGCGCAATCTCTATTCGACCTGTACGTTGTGCGAAAACGCGACGAGTCGACGTGGAGGAGTGAAAAGGAGTGGGAGCGAGAAGAAAAAGAGCGGGGGGTGGGAGAAAAACCGATCAATGAAAAAGCTTGTTTTTCTCATTTCATTTTTTATCCCCGGCTTGTGTGTGCGTGCGTGCGTGCGTGCGTGCGTGCGTGCGTTCGTGCGTGTGTGTGTGTGCGTGCGCGCGCGCGAGGTTGCTTATAAATTACTCAATATTATTCAAATGCTCGACCTTCTTTATGCGCACTTGGACACTTTCCCTCTTTTGTTTCACTTTTTCCCTAGTCGAGATAAAATGCGAGATCCGATAATCGCGTGCCTCTACCACCGGTTTGCTACGCTCGCTTTGGTTTACCGTGAAAATACACGAACGAAGTGTCTCGAAGAAGGATTTGAGATGAATAGGGCCTCGTCAATAGGGAACGGATGCTCGTTTCGATGAATGCAATCGCTGGAAACAATTGCACTCGGCAATCGCTCGTAAAGAAGGTGCAGAGAAACGAATACTTTCATCGAACGTTGATAAATTCATCACGACCAGAAGACACATGGTATTGTCATTCACTTTCCAACCTCCTTTGCCCCTTCCTCGTATTCTTTGAAAATGTCATGCGATATCGATATGCTCCTGGAGATTTCTTTTTAACTAACCAATTATCGAGAGGCTGGATCGCCAAAATTCCCCAGAAACTCGCGACCACTTATTAAATTTTATCCCTCGATAACTCTCGGAGCATTTGTTCCTTCGAACGGCAACTCCTTATGCTACTCGCGCGCTTCCTCGCTCCTCGTGCTCTTTCCATGTCATCCACGCTCGCTCGCTCTCTCTCTCTCTCTCTCTCTCTCTCTCTACATGCCTCTCGATCACACCTCTTCGAATTAAAGCCCTTGGGAATTCGCTCAGAAAGCGCGACCTCGCAAGGAACACTCGCCGTCAACGGGAGAAGCGGACGCGGCGTCGCGCGATACCTGTTTACGCTCGTACGCCGGAAAAGTACGAACCGCGATTCGTAACGCCAATGTCACAAGAAGAATTCGATCCGCCGCTTCCTCTTCCTCCCACGCGCGCGCGCGCGCGCGTCCCTCGCTCATGCATAAGCACACAGAGGCGCGGCGCCAGGACCGGCGCAGCGCGCCCGACACTCACCCACGGTCGACAGCTGTTGTACGACGGTCTCGTTCATCTTCAGGATGACGTTGGACCCAGCGACGATCTGCTGGTGGCCCTGTTGCTGCTGCTGTTGCGTCTGCATCGCGGGCGAGTCGCGCGGCCCGGAGTCCGGACACTCGTGGCACCGCGCAGGCCCCCAACGCTGGCTCGGACGGGGGCGGTGACGGGAAGGACTCCTGGAGAACTGCCGCTCTCAGCGGGCGTCGTTACACGGGAGCGCGGTCCTCATCTCGCGCGATTGTTGGCCGACGTGCGTCTCGGCTGCACTGCCGCCATCATGGAAACCTCGCGCGGCCCGAGCGGCGGTAGCGGATGGGCGCGGGGGGCGAGCGGTGCGGAGGCAGTGGCCAAGGCAGCGAGCGCGCGCCGACGATGCAGCCCCCACCACCAGCAGCAACACCGCTACCGTCGCGGTCGACGTCGCCGTTGTTGTCTACGTCGTCGTCGCCGTTGTTGTCTACGTCGCCGTCGCCGTCGCCATCGCCGTCGCGGCTTTTTTCCGCAGCGCGAACCTCACTGTCCCCCCCCACCCGAGCACCGTCCGGTGAGCGACCGCCGGTGATGTCTATTCGCAGTCTAGCCCAACTCTCGAGTCACGGGGGAGTCTTACCTGCTTCCTCGCGCTGTCGTACCTTGCTGCCCTGTCCAGGGTATTCGCACGCGCCGCGAGTCTCGACGTCGCGGGGGAAAATTTCTTGAGCCGGTCTTCGTTTTACTTTCGTCGCTGCGAGTCAGAGGCGTTTTTTCGATCACTTTTGCTCTTGACTCGAGGCTTCAGCTAATCGGGCAGCTTTGTTTTAAAAATGTCAAAGGTTCCGCGAGGAAAGTTCAATTTGACCTTGATTTAGAACTTGAATCGATAGTGAATTTTCGCGTGTCTTATGTCGAGTCGCATCGCGGCCGTCAAATTTATGAGAAACGCGGAAAACTAATGCAGGTTGGCCACTAATTGATGAAATTCTTCAATTGTCTAAAAAAAGAAGTTCCCCGTAGTAGCCTTCGTTTAATTTTAGATTTTCTTTCGTGCAATCGGTAATTACACGTACATTCGAGATTTTTTTTTTAATATTAATTTGCTACGTATTGCAGTTACTCGACGAAAACACGTAGATGTTTTGTTTTTTTAATGCATAAGCGAAGAGCCAAATCATTTTTAGTATTCTGTAAAATTCAAATTTGAAAAAGAAACGATGTGAAATATCGAAAAGTGTTTTGAAGAAAAAGTCGTTAACGAATCGGATAAGAGTTGTTGGAGTGTATTCGCTCTTTACAAGGTCGCTTCAAAGACATACACTAAGAAACGATTCCGACGACGCCATTTTATTTACAAAGAATCAGTTAAAATTTTATACATTCGTGTATATATATATATATATATAGATAAACCTTCGATTGCACTCTTAATCTATTTGATTACGTGGCAAAAAGAATTGTAGAAAAATGTAGTTACTAAATCCACGTGTGTGGATTTCTTTTATAGGCATAAGTGGCCCCACGGTAATATTAATAGGACTAAAAACGTGAAAACGCGTAAAAATGAGTTATCGGCATATTAAAAGAAATATCGCGGAACCCATTTATAGTTACAATAATAGTAATAAATTGGAAACGTAGTTAGAAGCATCGTATCGAAAGATACGAGCCAATGTCTCATATTTTCAGAGTTTCAAGGTTGCAGCTGAAAAACGTTAAAATACAAGCGAGTAAATTTTAATGGTTTGGTACGAAGGATTAGTTCTTTTATCTTTTCAATTCAATTTCAAATTCCATCCAAGATCGGTTCGCTTTTATAAGAATCAAGTATTTGCAGTCATTTGGAAAAAAAATGACTAATCTACTAAAGCAACATTGAAATCGTTGAGCTTTAGAGTTCTCGACAAATTTTTCGAAATTCGATTTAGATTCTTCGTTTTTAATATAAATTTCATTAATTTAATCCTCGAATAAAGCTATAAAGAATGGCCAATTTCAAACAATCGAATAATAAAATACTAAAACGTTATAAAATAAATCTTATGGATTGAAAATTTAATGTAACCGAGTTAAGAAACCAATTTCACAAGCAATTATAAATGTTATCTTATATAGTTCACAATAAAACTATGTATCCATAAATAATTATATTTTTAATTTATGGGATTTTCAAAGAAATAAGATTGTATAAATTCTGATTATAAAAGGTAAAGCTCTTTATTCATGCTTGTATACAAGGACATTACATTTTATAATTTTATAGATAACTTTGTATAGAGTTTATATATATATATATATATATATATATATATATATATAAATTTATTAAAACTAATTTTAGATATAGCGTTTGTATATAAAAATTTGAATAACTTCTATTCTTAAAGAATAATTTGCTTTTGATTTTTGTCAGTTTTTCAATGGATTGGTCGATGTTATTGGAAGCATCGTGTATTAAAAAAAATCAATATTCCGTTCCTTAGTCCGGCCCTGAAGTTCGATAATTCTGGAGACTAACATTAATAACATTAAATATACTAACATATTTAGTATATTTAAGCGTCTTTTGAATTTTCATCGCATAAACAGTGAAAATAGTAAATTTGCTCATATTTAGGTTGTTAATAAAATTGAATATATTATTGTGTGAATTTATTGATTATGATGTAACATTATAAATATATGAATATATAAAACCGATTTTATTTCATATTTATTACGTATATTGTTTACAACCTTTAGAGTATAAAATAGAAAACAAAATAATCCAAAATAATATAATCTATTATTTTCATGGTTTCAAAAAATCCGAGACGAAAACTTGAATGCAGGATAAATAAAAAAATTGACATATTAAGCATTATTTTTGCCGGATATTAGTTATGCAAATGATTGATAATCAGATTTAGAAATCGGTATATGATAATTTTAATGTACGCAATGCCACTAGATTAAAGAAAACAATATGATTAATTAAAAAATATCTATTTAATGCTTCAAAATGAAGTTTATGCAACATTACGTGTAGGCCTTCATGATATTTCTCAATTACGTCACCTTACAAATTTACCAGAAAAATATTACACTCGGCGTTAACGACGCCGTACACTCTCAATTATCACCGTAAAACTGCCCTTACAATGTAATTCTTCGAATTCATAACTTTTTCGTGCCGTAACTAACGTCGCAATTTTCCATTCGGCAAACGTAATTTAACGCGGGATATTTTGCAACGATGGTACAGCCCTGACGTCAACTACTTGCGAGCCCTCGATTTTAATTTCGTATTTCCCGCCCCTGTATTACTTCCCTCGCCGCGAGAACATATACATGAATATATACCGCCTCATCGGCGGTTTGCCGTCTATTTCCTACATTTCGCCGACGTGATTCGGTTATTCTTTACTCCGAAGCTTATCGAGCATACACACCTTGCAATAGCATCTGCTGAAGCAGATTTTTTTCTTTAATCTTCAGCTGTGCAATTACACCGCGTGCTTTCTAAAATGGCCGAAAACAAGGAGAAAACTTTTATTATGATCAAGCCCGATGGTGTTCAACGCGGTCTCGTCGGCAAAATTATCCATCGATTCGAGGACAAGGGCTTTAAACTCGTCGCCATGAAAATGGTTTGGGTATGTGCATCTGTTGATCAGTTGATTAGTTTTACAGCCGCAGACACGTGGTCCAGTTCAAACTGTAATTGAGACTTGTTTAATAAATTTGCTTTCGCAACTTATATACAGAGTAATGTATTCATTTTCAATTGTTTATCGCTAGTGTCGGAAGAAGTTGATGGGTTACTGTTTTTACTGTACGTTTTTATACTGGTAAATTATACTGGTAAATTTAACCTTGAATTATATATTTCATTTATAACAGCTGGAACCGTATGATTTAATTTTTGTAATGCCAAAGACAACACCTAAAATTTCCAATTACAAATATTTTAGTTTCTCTTTCAATTTTGCTGTTAAAACTGCTAGTTATATTAAAGCTTGCTTGTATTTTTCGTATTCAATGTAAATCTATTAATATGGTTTTTCTTATTTCAGCCCACCGAATCACTTCTTAAACAGCACTATTCTGATCTCTCCAGCAAACCATTCTTCGCAGGCTTAGTAAAATATATGAGCTCTGGACCCGTTGTGCCCATGGTAAAATAAATATAGTTTTCAATTTAGAAAAAACAAGAACTGTATACCAATTTTGTACCAACACATTTAAATTTAGTAACATCGTTGTCAAGAAGCCTTTGAAGAACATTTCACCTTGATTATGTAATGAAACAACAAAAAGAATGTATATTATGAATCAATTTAATTATAAGATCTTTGAGCACTACCAACAGTCATTTTGTTAGATATTGTTCGTAATAGTTCATAAAATGTATACATAAATGTACATATAAAATCATTGTAATAACGCTAAATTAAAAAGGTTAATTTTTAATTATTGTAGCATTTTATAAAATCAATTTTTAAAATATTATTATAATGTAATTATCTTTGAAATAAATCAAGTTTGATCCTAGTCATATTAAATTAAATGCACACATTTAAAAAGAAAATTAAAAATATTTACATGATCTATTGAACATTTGATTCTTTAGGAAAAGCTGATTAATATGAAGCATATAACATTTTATTTTACAATAATTTAATTACTGTTAAAACTTAATTGAGATAAAATGTGAACTTATAATTATAAAAAAAGTAGTAGAATGTAATAGATATAAATAAATTAATTCAGAATCATAATATCCATTTATATTCTTATAGGTATGGGAAGGTCTTAATGCGGTTAAAACTGGTCGTGTGATGCTTGGTGAGACAAATCCTAAAGATTCAGCCCCTGGTACAATTCGTGGAGATTTTTGTATTCAAGTTGGACGTAATATTATTCATGGATCTGATTCTGTTGAATCAGCAAACAAAGAAATTAAGCTGTGGTTCGGTGATGAGAAACAAAACGAAGTCGTCGATTGGAGTTCATGGGCTGAGAAATGGATCTACGAATAGAAACATCGAATGCAAAAGTTTTCATTCCACTGAAATAATTGCAATATATCTGGGATAGTTGCAAATTTTCCATGCAGTAATATACTCTGGTAATTATAAAAGTACTGCGAAATGTCTGATTAGTGCCAATTGTATATACTGAAGTTGCCTGGATAATAAATTACCCTTTTGTCATATTTGTCATAATTATTCAAAGTTCCTTCAATTGTACAATTTTTTAAATTCACATTTAAATATTAATAATCTAGATTTATTTCAAGATTTAAAGATTTGTTTTGCGTTAGTTAACAATGAGATTAAAAATGTTTCAAAATAAATTCCTACAAAATTATAATATTGAATAAAAAGTGATCTATGCATTGAAAACCTAAAATTCATAATGTTGAACTAAGAGTGAATTAAAAGGAAAATCAAAGTTTTATTAGAAGGGAATAACATTATTATCAATTAAATCATATTTTTAAGACATTACTGTACAGATTACTATGTTCTAATATTTACATATTAGCACATACTAAAATTTATAAACAATTTATTTGTAAAAATTAATACAATATTCTAAAGAATATTATTAAATAAAAAATTAAAATTTAAAAACTAGCCTTATTGTCTTCATAAAGGTAAATGTAGGAAATGTAAATTTATTTTTATATATCAAATTTAGTTGATTAAAATAGTAATTAAATCAAACGTTTATTGTTATTCACAATAATTTTAGCGTATACGACTTGAAGTATAAATATATTATAACTACGTATATTTGAACTTAAAAGAAATAAATTTGTATTTAATATTATTCGACACAGAATAGAATCGTAGAAACTTTGAATTACGTATCATATTTTTTCACGTTTAATGCAATTAAATACGTCTTAATGTACAATGTCTTATTTATTAAAAGAACAAATAAGGAAAATTTATGAATATTATGATTATTAGATAATGTTTTCAGCTTTTTCTCATGTACGTATTCGTAAAATCTGAAACTCTGAGCATGTGACTTGCTATATTACATTCCGCATTTTATAGTTGATATGCGTAAATTGTCCGAGATTAGTAACCTGATAAATATAATTAAACTTTCTGAAATATATGTATGTATGTACATGTATGTTATTTTACATAGATTATTGGCTTAATTTAATGGAGAGTAGGCAGGAAAAAATAAATGTTTGGATTTTTATATTTTCTTTCGGGAAATATCCTTTTACATTTTCAAATTGATCCGATTATAAAAGATTATTCTGCATATATTTTATATATATATATCGTACCTTCACGTACAAAAATTGAATCTCATATTTCAGGAAACTGCGTTTTTTTGCGTTTTTTCCTAGACGAATTTATGCCTTAAATCATCGATGAAATACTAGAACATTTCATTTTCAAATCTAAATTTTACATTTAATTTGATCAAGATAATGCGACTTTAAATAGTAATCCAGTAAGAAGTATTTCTTAGAGGCAGCTTACGATATCACCCATAACTTAACATTTTAATATTTTAAATATAATGCAATAAAGTGACACTGTTTATAAAAGTAAATATAATACTGTAGTTTTTCAAATAAATTACAAAAGAGAATTTTATGCTTTCTAATTGACCACAACATTTTAAAGCAAAATTAGAGCACTTTTTATGATCATAGACTTTTTTCTAAAATAAATCAAGAAATAAATTCCTATTTCTCGCGTAACAATAAGCTAATTTTTTCTCGCTACGAAAGTTTTTACTTAAGTTAAAATATGTTAAATGCGAGCGATTGATTATAAAAAATAAATTTATATCTGAGAAAGATACTAAAAATTATAAAATTAACTTAAAAATTAATAATTTAACTACGTCAATTCAAAATTAATTTGTACAAATTTTACGATATAAACTATTCTACATAATATGAAATGAAAAGTAAATAAATAATAACTAATAATTTATTAAATAAGAAAAAATTATCATTGCGTCTATTAAGTCGAAAATAATGAATACGTATATTAGGAAGAGAAATAATTGAATTAATTGATAAAACCTTAACTAAACGCGTAATTTATAAGAATAATATTTTTTTTTTAAGTAAAGCATATTTATTTGAAAAACTATTATTACATTTTATGACAAATTATTATATATCGATGTTATTATATCAGTTGTCGTTATAAAAGGAAGCTGAGAGCTTTAAAATGTAATACTGAGTTTATAATATTATAGAGGCATCATAAATATATTTTTTAAATATTTCTATCCCACAAAGATTTAATAATCGTTAATTAAAAATTAAATGCTGACAGTCTACTCACAATGAAAATCTTATTATACTTTGAGAGCAAATGTATACTAAATACTATTTGTTTTGAAAAAAGCGTAAGCACTCATCATCAAATAAAATTAAGAAATATATTTAAAATTATTAACTGCTTTTAATTAAATTGACTGATCTTGATATTAAAAAATTATTTTCCATTTAGAAAACAATTATAAATTCAATATTTTCTAAAAATCGTTATTCATTACTTATTTAGTAAATTGTAACAAAAATATTTTTAAAAATATTATTCATTAGGTCGATTATCTTTAATTCCAAAAATTAATTTTTGTAAGTGATTAAACAACAATTGAATATTAATCAGTTTTTTCAAGTTTTATCATTTAAAATTTATAGAAAAAAAAGTTATAATTTTCTACAATTACAATTTTTTATTGTTCCTTAAGAAGACAGTAAAGGCTGTATTCTAAACAATTTAGTATGATTTTCCTACAGAAAGACAAGAATTTAAAAGAAGATAGGAATTGTAAAACAGATAAATTTATAAGAATTTGGGAGTTTAACAAAAAGTATTCCACAACTTTATAGTGTGAAAACAGTATTTAAAATCAACTTAAAAAGGCAAATTTAAATTTGCATAAACAATGTTAAATATGATATAAGATATATAAGGAAGACAAATGAAATTGTATTTTTACGATAAATACCCGGAGTTTTTGTCAAACATACGTATGTATATATATTTGCACATGACTAGAGCTAAAATTAGTACAGATAATTTGACTGACTTTACACGTTTCCATACTGAATTTCTTGAATTTCTTGGTAACAAATAAACATATTATAAAAGCAATCAGGTTCTTGTGGATATTGACTGCAATATATTACGAAAAACTACATTATATTGTAATTCTTTGTATAACGAATTGCACATAATAATAAAAATGAAAAAATATACCGCCATTCTCTCGATATTGTGAAGATTTTCATTTAATTGCGCAAGAACTTGTTTGATGAAAATGATGAAAATTAATTTCTTTAGTTTGATGTGGAGGTAAGTTTTTTATATAAAAGAATGTTATTATTGTTTTCAGATAGTAACATGCTCAAAATTTTCTTGATGAGATTTTCAAAATGTTTATCTTTGTAATTTGTGAACAAATGTTTCAAGGTCGTGCACGTAAATAATTAATTATTAATTTTAAATCAATTATGTCTCGAATCATGAAACTAAATTAATAATTTAAGAATAGATTTTTAAGTATTTCTTAAACTTTTATTAATCTGAACAATGTCCAAATATTCTTATTAATACACGTGTGATCATTAATAAACTAGTTTTATCGAAAGAAGTGTCAGCGAAGCGAATAACGATAGAGTAGTTTTTAAATTAGTGGTTACGCTGTCGGTGGCGCAGTTAAATTATCCATGAAAATTTGAGCTTCAAATTTGAACGATAAAAAAAAATGCAAGTAACATTTCTTAAAATAATCAAGGTGCCGCTAATATACGACAAAAATAAGTTTTTATACAATCGGTGTAAGAAATCATAAATACATCATAGACGCGCGGAAGAAATTTAGCTTTAAAAATGAAATTATTTCAAAATGACTTAAACTTACTGTACTTCTTAATAGTAGCATTTTCTATCTCTAGATCGTAAATGATATATTCGTTTCACGATACGCCACTTATATGTTGGTTCACGTGACTGCAGGTAACTACAATGTTCTTTTCCTCGGAGATTTCGAATTTAAGTTAGGGCTCTTTGATTATGAATGGTGCAGCGCTTTTGTGGCTTTAGCACATATACGAAATTGCTAAAAAGATAAACTTTCATAATACTTCTCAACGATGAAACATGAAATGGAGATAATAATAAATCGCAAATTGAATACCAAATAATTAAAAGTTGCTTCGCTCTTTATGAAGGAGTATACGAAGGAGTATAGGAAGGAGTCAGGAAACGTACAGAAAAACTTGAGTTTTTAATCGATGTCAGTAATAGGCTTTCCACCTATTTTCAATCGATTCGAATATTTGCCGACGTTTTTCAACGCACACTTAACAGTCCAGGTATGTATAAAATCGTAGCCGAGAACGTCCATGGTCGAATCAATTTCATAAATCTACGCGGAAGTTAGTTTGCCGTGTTAGTGGAGGAGCGCACGCGAGAACTGTGTACAAAATATTACCACTGGGTGAGCCGATAAAAAGAAACTCGTCGATCAACCGGGGTGTGCGCCTATCAGAGACTATCGCTACCGAGGCGGTGAAGTAATTTCGTCCGGATATATACGTACGCGCGCCATCTAACCACCACACGCGCACAACGCCTGAGTTTCCTTATCGGATAATCTTTATACCCATGACATTATCTTCATACTATTTACAAGCGAAAAGTATGCGAGCGCACTTGAGACGGTACATTTGCGCCGAGGTTCGTATTTAACGCGCGAGTGACAATAAGACAATAAGGGTGCGAGTGCGCGAAACAAGAAAAATCGGATTGGAAAGAAAAATCGAGGCGGAAATTCGGAAATAAAGCGCGATTTACCGAGGCAAACGACTACCTACCGACTTCGATTACGCCTGCTAAAAGTGCACACGCCGTACACCTCCTACGTGTGCATTACGTGCGTATGTGCAACTCGAGGATTAATCGCGACTCTGCGCTTCCGAGCTTCCGAGCTTCCGAGCTTTTGTGTCGCGAAAATCGCCGCTACTATAAGCCTATAAGTGCAAGGTAGATTGCCATCGCGTTTTGCGAAATCGTTTGATGGCTTTTACTTCTGATAATAAATCCGATACTTTACTGATATTCCAGTGAGTCAAGTGAGCGTCCTTTTTGTCTCTCGCGAGCGTCAATATTTCTCTTTGGTTTTTATGACGTTTCTCTAATAATAGTAGTCATCAGAGAAATAAAAAATTTTTCGAATCTGCTTTTGATATATTTTTATTAGCCGTTAGTCAGCCAGTACTTTCCGATCCATTTCATTTGTCTTGAAATAACGTTGAACATTTAGTGGAATATTTAAATATTCTAATTTGTTACATTCTTATTGGCAGAAAAGTATTCGGCTTTGTTCTAATCCGTTCACAGTTGTGCGCGTATAAATGCGTTTCCTAATTGCATCAGTAGCAATAAAATGCTAATTTACCTTATAACAATAAAATTCCTAGGATTCAGCGATGGATTTTGCCTTTTAAATTTCGACATTTATAAGTCGTTAGACTTCGCATTGACATTCTCGATTGCAGACGACGATTCCGCCTGTTGCGGTAATTTAGTAAATAGTCTTAAAAAATCGAGAATGAAAAATATGCTTTTTAGAACTCCATTAATAATATTTCACTGATAGCATCATTAATGTTTTCGAGCAATTTATGTTCCTTTCGAAGTTACGACATATCTCTGTATGCAAGAAATTTCATTTGCGTTCCGTATGTATTTCTGAAGTCAAAAGTTTTAGTACGGAAATGTATTTCTTCTTTGAAATGTAATTTAAATGACGCACGGCAATAAACGAATAGGTGTTGATTTTTTTTTTTTTTTCTTTATCATTTACACCGGCATCTACTTTATCTACTTTACTTTATTATTTCAGCAAACTTATGCGCAATGAGTTCACTTAGTTCTTGTAAAGTTAATTTAGAAGAAATTAATATCAGCAATTTCAAACGTTCATAATTTGATTCACTTGACTCTGAGCCAAGTAAACATCCGACCGTTTAAACAATGCAATTTTATGAATTTTCTTTTGAACATTTGATCGGTTGTTGCAAAGAAGAATTACTCTCAATCCGTTAAAGTTGAATTTAATTATATTTGTAGAATAATTTAACCTATAACAACATTATTCTTTTTAAATGTTTTTAAAAAATTCATACAAATTTTCATTTATGCAGTGTGGATGCACTTCTTAAATGTATATACTTAAAATAATACTAAAGTCATTGCGATCAAGGTTTTACTTGGTTATAATGAATCGAGAGGGCTTTTAAATGATATACCGATAATTTATAATGTAAAAAATTAAATGGTAACGCGATTAATTTAATGATACTTTATCTATCTTATAAACGTTAGTATGTCTGATTATGTATCTTTATCTACTTTGTAAACAAATTCGTGTTTGATTTTTTTTTTTTTTTTTTTTTTTTTTTTCTTTATAAAAACCATTATTAAAAAGTCTTTGATTGTTATTTCCAGTTATGACGAAAGAGATTTATTTCTATTTTGACGTGTACTCCGATTATTGAATAGATCAGTAGTTGAACAGGTTTTGTTAATAAATGTCATATTGTACGTATCATAAGTCAAATTGAAAGTGTGAAAATGGTATATAATGAAATAACTACTTCAAAATTATAAAGTATAAAGTATACGTAAAAAGTGAAATCTCGCTTTCTTATTTAGTGTTTTATACGAGTAAGTTTCGTTTGTTTGAGACCAGGTTAATTCGGGATTCTTTTTCATCGAGTTTCTTTTATAACAGTTTTACAAATTGATGATTTCACATAATTACTACTTACTTATTTCAGCATCTAAACGTAGGTTTCATTTGTTTGCGATTGTACACTGTGAAATTAATCGCTTAAACTGTACTTTCTTTGCAATTGACTGAAATCACCGACGATCAATAATTAGAGTTTTGAAAAATATTTTCTCGTTTTTTAAGACATTAAAATGTAACACATTAACTGTACACCCCGAAAACCAAATTTAATTGTTTTATTCTTATTTGACGATTACGTAAACGAATTTCTTTTCCAAGACAAGTTGTTTGCTTAAATCCTCTCTTATACTATGGTCGAAAGTTATATTATAGTTCAAAATAAAAATGGCGTTCGGTATGTAAAGTTATCGTGTCGGATGTAGTCGATATAAAATGCGCTCCATTTGAAAATCATTTAGATGAAAAGTCATATTAATCTTGAGATCATGCGGGCGTATTTTTGGCATTTAAATTTGTAACAAATACATAAGTTTGAGCGAATCATCGTTATGCTCGTCGCGCTAAGAATCGGTAGAGAATAAAAACCTACCCTTATCCTTGGCACATTTATTATTTTAGAATATATCCGAGTGTATGTGGCGTCCAGGTGCTACGGTGCAAATATGCCTGGGAATCCTGGGTGGCCTCGGACTCGGGATGGCACTGCGACTCTGGACTGCGCGACCTTGGGAGGAGCGAGAGCTCGTGTACCTGCAGTTTCCCGGCGAGATTTTCATGCGGATCGTCAATTGCTTGATACTACCCCTTGTAATCTCGAGCATCGTAAGCGCAAGCTCGGCTCTTGGCAAGTCCGGTAGGAAGTCAGGTCGTCTTGGTTTTCATTTTTAATGACACTGTAATTTATTTTTTGATCCCCGGTCGATCGATAGCTTTGCTTCAATAACGCGCGTAATAAGTCACACAGTGATAATGATTGAATATTTGCAATATTCTCGTGTAAGCGTTAAGTTCATTGCTTACATGGTAGCGTTGACGAAAGATACACTCGAAGTTATTAAAATTATATTCATAATTTTTGGCAAGTGCACCAATTGAACAATATATTGCTGTAAAGGAGCTTACACTTTATATTCATCTCGAAAGCCAAACATTTTATTATCTACATCTTGATTTACAACGAGTGATAAACTATCAAATTATAACACTCGAAACTTGAAACCATGAAAATAGAAACTTGTAAATTCTTACACTTAAAATAAGTAAGAGTATAAGCTTATTTATAATAATGTCAATTCCCTAAGTATCGTCTTCTGAGTCAAAACACGAATGAGTAATATAAAAATTCGAGTACTTGCAATGAGACGTTCATCGCATGGAAAAAATATTTATAACTATACATAAAATCTTTTATATCTAAGAGCATACTGTACGCTAAAGTGTTGTAAGAATGTCGTTAAATTAAGAGAAATACGAAAGCACTCGTTCATAAATGCATAACGAACAAAAATAGGGGTACAATTACATTGCGAAATGGTATACGGTAATGAGATATAATTAGTTACAAATATAGTGACAAGTTAAAAAATTGGCTTTATTTACAGGAAGTATCGGTGTAAAATCCTTGTACTATTATATCACAACCACAACCTTAGGGATTGCATTGAGCGTTTTACTTTCCCAAACTATTCGACCCGGCGAATGGGGATTAGCTGATAAAACTAACGCCACCGATGTAAAACCAAAAACACATGTACATTTTGTGACTACGGATACGTTTCTGGATTTATTACGGTAACGTATGCAAAAGCTGGTTCTCTTATTCATGAAGTACCCGATACTTTGATTGGCATTACATTCAAATTCGATAATTTTTATTTCCTTTTCTTGTTTTTAATGTAATAATTTCTAACGTACACAAATGTGCACAAGATATGATGAATTTGTACCACAAGTACTTATACGAATAAGATATTATACGAATGTTTATGAAGAGGTTTTAGTTGTAAAAATATTATATGGACTTGATTTTGTATCCTAACTTTTAAGAAAGTTACAGAGTTTATGACTAAAAAAATACCATCGGATTTATTCTAAAAATACCCCGGATTGATATGATTTTTAACGTATTTCAGACACGGACGCAAATTCAAATTCACCAAAAATAAATATTAATCATTTCGATTTATAGAAAAGCTGTAGAAATTATAAGTCTTTTAACGCTACGACAGTAAAGTAAAATCATTTGATAGGTAAAAGCTGCGGCTATTGTTACTAGTTTGAATTAATTGTAGTAACTTAAAAATGTTTAGAGGCTCTAGAAACTAATTATACCTCATGACAATTGATGAAAGTATTTCTGAAGAAATACCGAACGTCGCAAGAAATTATCAACTTAATAAGTAACTGTAAAATAAATTGTTTGTAATCCAGTAGAACTTGATCTTTAACTTCGAAACATTATATACGATCAAAAAGAAATGGCATGTTTCTTAAAATTTCTAAATCTACTTTTTCTTTCTCTACGTTATATATCGTTTTAATAAGGTACTATTACTTGTATTGTGCATCGTCCTTTATGCACCTTAATTTAGTAGTTCAACATTTCGATATTAGCAATAACGACTGATTTTTATAACTAATATTTAAAGGCAACTTTATTAATGACATCGTACAGCTCCACTTACTTGAAGTTTTCTATAACAAGAAATGATAGTAATTTAAACGATTTTAAGCTTTTGAATGAATTGCATTGTACTTTAAAATTAATACAATGTAACGTGATATTATCAAAATGATTGCTTTGCATGGTTGTAGATCGATATTAAACCTACTTTTACAAGTTAACGGTTTCCTATTTTAATTCTTATTAAATAGATCTCGATGCTGAAAAACGTCAAAAACACCAATGCCTTCAATAACGAACGTTATATCATATTGTTCGATCACTTAAGAAAATAAAAAACAGTCATTAATAATTATAAGAAAGGTTAATTAAGTATTAATTAAGTACCTAGGTGCAATTCTTATTATTGCAATTGTAGTCTTTAATTTCAGTAGTTTAGTGAAATATTTCAATGCAACCGTTATTAAAAAGGAATTTTATTTACATTCTAAACGACAAACCTTGTTCTTGAACATTCGTAGCACGACATCGGTACTGTTGTTTTGTTCTGCTTTTCAGTATTGTTCTCTATACAGTGGGTTGGTCTACTAATGGAGCTGACATTGTTACGTTGCACAATTAAATGCTTTCGTCTAGTTTTATCAATCATACATTTAATCGATGTTTTCGTTCTTTGTTCTTTTTTAGAAATTTGTGCCCGGATAATTTGATCTCTGCTTGTCTGTCACAGGTAAAGAATTGAACTTTTACGGAGATGGTTCGATGTTTAAATTATTTACGCGTTAATTTTTAATAACCTGCATAAATGTCCTCTCGATTTGCAACGCATTTGGCGAATATTTCTGTATAATATGTCCAACAAGCGTACCTTATTTGTATAATCGAAATTGTTGATTAAATCTTAAATTCACGATACATCCTCTTTTTTTTTCTTTTTCTTTTTTTCTTTTTTCTTTTTCTGAAAGCTCAATAAATTACACCGCAGACAACTAACGAACTCTCCTGCCAAACAACAAATGCTCTGATTATTTATCGCTGACGAGCCATTTAATTTACGAATTGCTCGCAATTTAATTTTAATCTCTAAAATATAATAAGAAAACTGTATTTTGAAAATTCGTTTTCGACCGTTAGGGACATAATTTACGGCGAAACACATTTTCTCGACGCTTTTCATCGAACAGTTTTAACTACAATGAAGACCAGACATTCGCATCTTACATATTATGAATTTTTTCATATAAATTACAGTATCAAACGGTTTTGGTTAAACCAGAACGAAATACGTCAAGCGAAAACATGGGTGCGTTACATACATGCAATAAGTATACCGTAACGCCGTCGAGATACTGTAATAGTTCGAAATTTAACATTTTTTATTGCAATTAAAGGCCGACCTGAGGATCCGGGGCGCGAAGGGGAAGCGAGCGACGCTTACTTTTTTACGCCCAAGGTACATAAAACAGCAATTGAAAAAGATGTCGCTGATTTTTTCAGAGAAAAAAGATCGACTTTTGAACTCTTGCAGTATGACATCGACGGCGCGACGAAAATAACGCAAGTGCCTTCGATAAAGCTGAAACTTCACTTACGACTGCCCATTGTGATTCCGCAGGGATCTCGGTTTATGACATGGACATAACGTATCGGTACACGCAGGGGACAAACGTACTTGGTTTGGTGTTTTGCGGCTTGGTATTCGGCTTAGCGCTCGGGACGATGTCCGATGAGGAGAAACAGCCGTTACAAGACTTTTTCCTCGGCTTGAATACAGTTATCGCAGAGATCATGGACTGGGTGATAAAGTATGCACATTCGAAAGTTATTTCTTGCTTCTTTTAGCTCGATCGAGTGGAAAGAATTATTATCAACGGCTACTTACCGTTGCGCTACCTTTGTAATCGCCTCTTTAACCAACGATAAAATTTTATTTTATCGTCATAAAAAGCGAGCCTTTGTTATGAATATTCGCGCCGGTCGATCTCGCGCTTTTCTTTTCAAGTGTTCCAAAATTCAAACCTTGCGCCACAAAGGAAAGATTTTAGCAACTTTTTCCACCGAAATTTTATTCTCCAGTCACTTTTAAATGCAATTACTTGTTTTACGCAATGTGGTTATACAGATCGCTTATACATATCACTTTTATTACATAAACGTAAGTTAAGCGAGTTGTACAATGTTATTTCATGTCGAAAACACGATATCCACGGCTCGGCGAGAAGATATAATGATGTAACGTCAACTATATAAGGCACGTCTACTTCCTCGTGTGACGCTAAAGCCACTGCGTATTTATATTCACGATATTTCGAATTTTCATCGACTTTTCATACGACGTTAATTTTGATACCACATGAACTGTTTCCAATGTGACTTAAACGATCCATGGGTGATCACCGAAGTTTGTCACCCAAGTTTTTCACGTCTAAGGACTAAAATCGTACAAGTGCATATCTTCCATCCTTATTTTACGGTATTTATCACACGGGTAGAAGTGAAAATAACGATTTCTCCGTCATTTTAGCCACTTTCGATTTTAAAATACTCAGCCTTGGAAGTGTTTAGAGCTATCGTGGTTGCGTTTTTTTCAAAGTCCAAGTTTTCCTCGTAGAATAAATCATAAGATAAATTATTAAACGGACATTACGTTTGAAATAAAATAAAAAAAAAAAAAAACATACGTATGCTTAAGAGCTTTTCCGTCATTAAATTACAAAATCTCAACTCCGAATTTATTTTTGTGGAATTTCCACGAATATTAATAAGTATTATTTAATCCTTTATACCATTGGCTACTAGAAATATGTAGTTGTATATTTCTACTAGTCAATGGTATAAATCGGCCCGAAAGGATTACATTACGTACGTCCACGTGTTGCAGCCGAAACAGATACTCTGCGATAAACAACTGCATTTAAATTGCGTGGAATATAACACGAGAAAATAATTTTAGTCGCAGGCAATCTAAAATAATAAATTTAGACGAAGGAAATGTAATATCGTATAATAATTTTAAAAGTAATATAAAAAAATTCGAGAAATATCTTTTAAAGGAAAAGAATTTTAAGATTACGGAATCTATGACAATACGATAAGGCTATTTTGTTCAAATATTTTCAAACAACAATAAATCAATGGTTTTTTCGGATTAAAAGCTTAAAGGCACGAAGAGGTAAAAGAGATGTCAATGTGTTTTCTTCGTATTCTACACTTATTTTTCATCCTGAGAAAAGATCCACTGCCAGGTGCTTACATTTGTTCAATGACTTTTTTTTAACGATAATTATTCCATTAGCAATCTCAACGCTGTTGGAAATGTATTCGAAAAAGAGCCAAATACAAATACAAATAAAGTTGACGAAACGCAAAATATCGAGGAATCGTCTTCTTTCGTTGTACCGGCACTAGTTGTTCGTAAGAGTGAAATATCAAAGAAGGAAAAGAATTTGTAATCTAATGAACGCCGATGAATTTTGGCGCAGGGCAGCGCCAGTTGTCGTGGTGTTCCTGATATCCGGCAAGATTCTGAGGACCGAGGAGTCAGGCACTACGGAAGCGACGCGGTTGGGCGTGTTCGTGATGACGGTATTCATCGGGCTGTTGATTCAGGCCCTCCTGGTGCTTCCCCTCGTCTTCTTCATCTGCACACGACGCTCCCCCTACCGAGTCCTTGGGGCCATCGGACCGGCCCTCGTCAACGCCTTCGGCACCTCGTCAAGGTCCTTGCCTCCTTTCTTATTTATCCACTCGCGAAAGAAGAGAGAAAACGGCGCGTATCGGTGCGATGCGAAATGCTCGCGGCGAGAGTGAAAGCATTCGGGTTTCAACTTGAGACTCGACTTTTGAGGAAAGTTGGCGCGGACTGCGGCTCCACAAACGTTTCTTCCTAAGCACATACGAACGTTGTTTTTTTAAGGACCGAAAAATGAAAATTTGCACGAGAAAAATGAAAAAAAAAAAAAAAAAAAAAAAAAAAAAAAAAAAAAAAAAGAAGAAGAAGAAGAAGTTGAAAGCTTTTCAATCCAGTAATAGCAAAAATGACTTTGTCGAGTACGTTGGGTAAATAAATATTAAATACGTAAATTTGTTTTATTTTCTCGACAAAAAGGAGCCGATAAAATACCGATTTTACCAAAGTTCAATGGGAGGAATTCTCTTGAATAATGCATTTCGATCGAGATAATTTCGAGTCAAGAACCGCAGTGAATTTTTTCCTTCGCACAAAGAATGATTACCGAATCTCTTGTGCAAAGCCTTATATGAAACCAGTCGATAATGAGCTTCGAATTATGTTGTAAAATATTCTTGTTCGTAAAATTCGTTGCTGCACCGATTGCTGTGATCGCGCCCTCGTTATGTGATCTAACCTTTTCTGCAGTACGGCGACTGTGCCAACAACCATAAGATGCCTCGATAAGTTCGGTGTCGATCCGCAAGTGTCGAGGTTCGTAGCCCCACTTGGTGCAACGATAAACATGGATGGAATCGCACTCTATGAAACTATAGGCGCTATCTTCATTATGCAAATGAGAGGATTAGATTTGTCGCTGATTCAAACTACAGCCATTAGGTACGATAAGCAACTGATCGAATTCAATCAATTTTACCGTTGATTTGTTAAATTTTAAGGCGTTTTTTTTTTCGCATAACCGGACACGTTCGGATTCACGTCGAGATGCAGCTTTTCCGTTAAAATATTTTCGTAATCTCGTTATTTTTTACCGATACTGTATGTAATATTCAATTATAAAAATACAATAAATGCTTGTATATTAATTATTTGGTATATAACCGTTGACAAATCGTACGCGAATATAACGTTTCTTTCTTTCAAGTTCTGCAAATTTCTTAAACTCGTACATTTACAAAAACATATCGCTATTCAAGGATTGAAGAAAGGCCGATGTTTTTGAAAACGAATGTCAAGTTTACACGCATAAGATTTGGACAATAATGGCTTGATAGTCTTTTAAATTTATAGGAAAAATTACGTTTCAACTGGATAACGACACTCCAAATATCTCACGTGACCATCAATTTAAAATTCTTTATTTCATTCTTATTCTAATTATTGAGTTTGGAAATAATTTTAGAAACGGATAAATGTACGAAATCACAAATTAATTAGTTACATATTCGTTATTATTACGTATTACAAGTGATACGGAAATTGGATTTAGAATTTTCCTGCAAGATGAGATTAAGAAGGTGAAGAAACTGTTTATTGCGTTACTATTCACAATGCAATGGAATGTTCTGTTAATGTTCGGTAAATTTTTCGTTATAATCCATCGAGTTAAATCAGAAAATTATGTAACGTTGCAATATTACATCCTTTATTTGAACATTTTTCTTTACAAATTAAATGATTCTTTCTTATAATCATTAATTACAGTAGTCTCATTTAAGGTATTTGCATTCTCTTTAGCAGTCGAAAAATAAAGGAAAATAACTGCTTCGTTAAAACGGAAACCAAGTTTAAATGATTTCGAATGCACACGTTTTCGTGCCCGTGTGTGTATATGTATTTGCATGCTTACAAGAGTTATCGAAAGGTGATAATTTAAATAAATACATAATTAAATTTGGAATTTAAAAACAATCAAACTCTGGCATTTACTTATATTTACATAAGTATGTATGTACGTTTGTACTTATGTATTAACGAGCTCATATCGCATTGAAAATGATCGTACAGTAATGAAATGCTCCTCTTTGCAGCATCACTTGCACACTGTCCTGCATCGGAGCTGCCGGAATGCCTAGCGGTGGTTATGCCATGCTAATTATGGTGCTGAATTCACTCGCCATCCCCGCGGAAGATGTAGCCCTAATTATTGCGGTCGACAGTTTCGTGTTAAGTATATCCGATCATTATTGACACGCGCAAAAACAAAAAACAGCTTTCGCAATGTGCGTAAAAACCTGAATAAAATAATGGCAAGTTTCTCGAATTTACAGCCTTTTCGCCTATGTCTTTCACTCTTTCGTACAAGAATAAACAAAATATTCAAATACGCATTCATAACATTTTTACACATTTATAAGCATTTTATTCGTATCACTTCACTTTCAATAATTATTTTTGTTATTTCAGAACGACAAAACATTTACCAACGTACACTTTTAAAAAAGAATTTGATTTATTCGCATTATTTGCGTTATTGTCAATCTCATTTTATTTATAAAATTTAATGAAATGCAAAAGAAATTCGTTTTAAATAAATTATCCAACATAAAATTAGTAATCAATGAGTAAAGATATAAAAATTGTGATAGCTACATAAGTAACAAAGCATACATAATCAGAAAGTAAAAAAAAACAATGTATTTTGTCTTTCTTTTTCCAGTGACAGATTCAGAACTATGATTAACATTGTAGCCGATTGCCTGGGCGCAGTAATTATCAGTAAATCGATTAATCAAGAAAACGAACGCTATTGTCGTGGTTGTTAAAGTGGTATATAAACAAATCTGTATCAACAAAGAAATTAAATTATCTAGTTCTTATGAAAAAATGTAATAATCTTATATTATACGATGGTCTTAAAAACAACACACTTTTTTATAAAAAGAATTGTTCTAATATATTTTAATATATTTACATAGTAAGTTCTTACAATTTTTAAAACATTAAATACCATTTATTCTAGTATTTACACTTATAATTTTTGTCAAAGTAGTTCACATATCCATACACATCTATACATGCTACTTAGCTAACAATATATCCAGTCAATATGTAACCACCGCAATCATTTGTTAAAATGTCTGGATGAGTTCTGTCGGGTAAAATTTGATACGAACGTAAGAAATTTGAAAAAAGTCTAAGATTAACTATGTTGTTTTGTTGTTTTAGTGCAACATATGTTTCTTGCAGTGGTTCTCGATGGGCATGATAAATAACGATAGGTCTGGATGATTGAACAAATGGTAAAAGTTCTTTTACTATACTTAGAGGATGTTCTCTTGCAACGATAGCAAAACCATCAGCTTTTGTAATCGATAAAAGTTCCACGGCTCGTTCTATTTCAAGAACCTTCCTTGATTTTTTGATAGTCGGGCCATCTTGTAAATTGTCACTAATTTTCCTCTTTAAATCTTTAAAATTAGCAACATTACATTTGTTTTCTTCATAATCATCATTTCTATTATCAAATGAATCTTGAACACTATTAGAACTTTTCAGATCTTCTGTAATTAATTTATCTAATTCAACATTTATATTGTCAAACTTAATTGTACTTTCACTTTCAGTTTTATGTTTACTATAATAGGTAGCAAGAAAATCAAAAATATTAACAACGGTTAATCTATCTAGCTGCTCTTGAGAAAAATTCATGGCTCGCACAATAGGCATTTGAGGTAAGTGATCTCCAGAGTGAAGATATATTAAATTTCCAGAAGTATTTGAACCTATTCTAGACATCATTCCTGCTGGAGCAAGACCAGCCGAACCACTATCGTACAATATAAATGTACCGTCAGATTTAATATCACTGTAACAAAATAATTGAGCTAATGTATCCATTCTCAGTCCATAGATTTTTACTGGATCTTGTTTTAAATAAATATTGTGCAATGACGAGAGCGTTGGTTTGTGAACCGAAAGATATTGACAATACTTTCTTTCTTTTTTGCGTATATACTTTTCTTGTGAGTACTCTGTTTTTTCTCTAAATGATGCATTATTCTCTATAAGACTAATGACAATTTCACGTCCTGATTTTCCAGCATCTCGAAGACCTAAAATATCATCCTTTGAAAGTTTTTGAGACTTTCCATCGTCATTGATGGATCGGTTATCATAACCACTTGTCACATCATTTTTCAAATCTTCCAAAGAATCACATTTGTCTGCTACAATTAAGGTTGAGGGTGGATTTTTCTTGTGTGATTTTTCATTACGTTTCTCTTGAGGTGCAATTACTTTGAAGGTTGTCCAAAAGGGTTTTCCAATGATGGCACTCATTTTAATTTCTTCTTTACCTAAAGCTAGTGAACCAGTTTCAGAAACTCTATAAACTTTCTTATAATTCAATTTTTGGACTATCACGTGAGTACCGACAGTTATTACATCTTCCGATTCAATTTCTTTCATTTTTATTGAAAAAAGCAAAAATAGCTAAAGCTAAGAATCAAAACGATAATAAAAATAATTGGATGGAAGTTGAGGTTATACTATGATATAAGTTAAACAAATTTGAGGTTAAGCAAATAATGCACATACAATTACTGTTTATGCTAGCGTAACAGCATGCAGTTGTACAGGTATTGACGTTACGTAGGCGCTTCAACGCAATTTTCGATTATTTACAAATTTTACAGTACCGACAAATATCAAAATGTTTAAATAATTATTAATAAACGAAAAAAAAACCTATTAGTATTTACGGGACAATAACTATGAAATAGAATTCAGCTAAGATTAATTAATGATTTTTGAAAAATGCAGCTGATCAGTAATAGTTTCAGTCGAAATACTTAATATAGGAATCTAATACTGTAATGTAATTACCATTCAATACCAATAATACCAAGAAGCTGAACTTAAGACAGCAGCCAAAGTATGTAAAAAAGGTTTTTATTTACTACCTGATTAACTGAACCATACGTGTTTATCTACGTTTATGTATGGATACTAAAAATTATGTAACAAGAATTAAATGCAGACAAGATTAGGTGCCGGTTACTTAGTCATAATAGTACTCATAAAATAAGTGTAGTAGAACGTGGCAGTATAAAGTTGAATAAAATTAAAATATTAAAGAACAGTTAGTATAATTAGCAACGCTAGTTATATATAAACTAGTTGTAACGCGTATCACGTAAGTATATAATATTATAACACGGTATATATATATATATATATATATATATATATACACTACACAATCGAATTGCCCTTATAAACCGATAAAATATCAAAATATTTCTTACGAAGCTATTAAATAAGATTTATATCTATAATTCTTGACTTATTATTGGCTTATATAAATAATAACAACGGCGAATTTATAAATTTTATCTCACACGTTATAATTTTTATATTATAAATTTGCATTATCTCGACTGCATTCACTATTTAGACTTTCGTATGCATTTGCGTAAAATCTTTCAAATATCGCATTGTTTTTATTCGCAACACTTGGATCGACTCGATGTAAATGAATATAACATTATATAATAGTAACATATATTATTTCTTCAATTGTATTGCTATAATGCATTGGCAGACGCTTCTTAAATCCAATGCGACTAGATCGGCTATTATTTTAATATCGGGTTTAAATGTTGTAAATTTAGAATTTAATTTTTGTACCTTTATTATCGAAGACCAGTCATTGTCTTTGACATTTTATCTAACTCTTATAAATTGCTTATGTCATTCGAAAAAATATAGCAAATATATAATTTATTTTCATATAATTCAGTTAATTATCAACAATTGTTCTAAAAATTAACGAGGAGCGTAAAGGAACGTATCATTCTGCTTTTATAGATATTACTATGCATATACGTATATACGTATGTATAACGATTACTGCATATAATAAAAGTAACAATACATTAAGTTTTGCAATTGAAGAATTTATCTACGCAGGCCACACGTGCACGTAATAAATGTATAAAGGTCAAAGTATCGGTCTCGTCGTTTTTATTTTAAATCTCGTACTAGTTTCCAGTTGAAAGCCGATCGTAAGATATTTGAAACAGTGATATAACGGTTATTCGATCGGTTGAATATCCCGATACGACAAGACCGGATTGCCCGCCAATTTTCCATACGTCTCTCGATATTTTCATTTTACATGGATTATTGATTATTTACGCGTGTTGTATCGTTCAATAAAGCTGCCTCGTTGATACGCATTACGGGTGGACGAATAAATATCACTTTCTTAAGTACAATTATCGTAATGAAATCCCCGTAATCATAGGGTATTACAACGCATTACTCTTGTTTCGAGATAGTTTTCAGTCTATAACAATGTCATACGAAAATCGCCGGATGTCGCTCACTCTGAGAACCCTTTAATTATAGTTACGAGTGAGGAGAAGTACATATTCAAGGATAATAGCAACAAAAAAATGTAATTCTTCTTCTTCGCGTGTGGGTCTGTTACAATCGGGGCGCGTTGAGGCACTTTTCTCGTAATCCGAACTTTAGGTGTAGAATACATGCCAGGATAAGCATCGAAATTTATTCCATTACCGAAAGCGTAAACAACTTCAATTAAAACAAAAGTGATCCTAAATCCTTGTGTTGGAACGAATATCTGACTATGCTCATTCCAAGCACATTTCCGTACATTCTGAATTATTTAAGCGCGCGTTCAATAGGCTGGGCTTGACATATATTTTCGCAATCGAAGGTTTTCCGCGTGTTGGCACGGATTTCATGGATTTTTCAGGATAATCGAGGTTCTCCTATACGGCAAGCATCCTTTCTCCAGAACGCACTTACTCATTCGAATTGTTCAGCCGCATTTTCATAACGTCCTTGTATTATAACCTAATTAACCTCGCTCTGCTTTTCAGGCGAGTGCATCCGCGTAATCTGCGACACTCCTACTATTTTCACGCACTTTCTCGCGCTACTAGACGTGTCCTGCTACACGTGTCCTACGCTTTAATTATACACACGTCACATGTCCCGACGAAGATTAATGAGGGTTATTTACGAAATTCAACTTCAATTTAGGCAGACCTTACTATCCGCTAAAATTGATTCGTCGGTCAGACTCGTTACCTCGGACCTGAGACTGAGATTGTTCCGTGAATTATTACGTTGATGCATACGTAAACAGGTACAAACTTCTCGAGAGTAATATTACAAAGGAGGACCTGTCCAATGATTTAACACAACAAAGAAAATATTAAATTTAACTCCGTGCACAACTTTCTACCGAATGAAAGAAAGCGAGTGTTTTTGAACGTGCAAACGTACGGCATCCTTTTCTACGCGTTTAATCAGTGAAAGTTTAACATATCAAGCTCGACTGTAATCGTAAAATTATTTTCTACTTTCGGTTTTTCCGAGATCTCACTCGCTTCTGACGCGAGAAAAATGAACCTATTAACGTTAAAAATATGCTTTATCGAACCTTATTGATATCGAACTACATCGGAAATTACGATGCAGTTCTTTTGCTCCTCTTTCCAAAGAGAAACACGTCGGTAAATATAATAATAATAATAATGATAATGATAATGATAATGATAATGATAATAATGATAATAATAATAATAAGTATTATCTCTTGGTTTTAAAATAATTATAAGAATTTGCATCATTAACAAATCGAACGGTATGCTTGCAAGAGCAACCTAGTGTTTTATACTTTTCACTTGGATAACTCCGTCCGGAAGCCATTATTATTTCATAAATTGATAATACCGTACTATACATGTTTGGCATTATCGAACGATAGAGTACGCGCAATAATTACCAGAATATTTATTTTGTAATATTTATTTCATTCGTTATTTTCAGGAGACGAGTCTTCGCGAAATGCAAAAGAGAACGTTAAAATAATCTTCATGGTTAACTACTTGCGATTCCCTATCGGGCGCATAAAATAATTTGTAAATTTAGTCGCGCAATACGCATAACGTACACGCAACACGAATATTCGGAAATAATGCACAACTAAGTCTTGACGAAATGCAAAAGATTCGGTATGAAAACGCGATGAAACGAAACAAAATCCTAAGGAAGAAGAACCGCAAATCAAGGCCTAACCAACCTCACGCGTGTCTACAATTACAAAGGAGCTTCATACGAAGCACTGGCAAAATTAAAATATCTCGTACCTCGGGTATTTGCATGACAATACATTATAATACGCGAGCGTACACCTATGACACATCGAAATAAAAATAAGGCTGCAGGAGCTTTGTGCGAGCGCTCGGTCTACGTTATACGTAATAATCTACGTAATCTCTCATTTAATTTATTTTCAGGATCGTGAAAAGAAATTTTACGATGGAAGAAATTTTTCATGGTTTGGGTAAAGCAAGAGCGTCTCGTTTAAGTTTGCGACGGCTAATCGCGTCGCAAAGTACGTCGAAAAAGCGCAGAATTTCGCGAGAAAACGAAGCTCGACACAATCGCTCGTTATCACGCACCTTTCTAAACGCGGCGACAGTTTCAACGCTGCAAGATTCCGCGAAGCAGTTTCGTAACTCCCGGCGTTCTATTTTTTTTTTAACTCGGTGAAAAAGCGGACCCAAGTCGGTCTCGCGCTTGTCACCTTCGCGCGCGGCAAAACCCTCGCGGAGTAAACTTACAGGTTTCGAGGGGAGATTTATGCGAACGGCGCCGCCCGGACGACTCGACTTTATTTCTCTATTGTTATCTGCCTCCTGTCCGAATGACAAATCGTCCGGTTTTACGCTTGATTTTCCGATGAAATATCGCCTCGTTCTGCCGAGTATGAAAATCGAAATACGGCGATTGCAGTCCTGTATCGTCCGTCGAATGTTCACCGCCGAAAACTGAGTAATTCCTTGATCTTTGAGTACCAGAACGTTGTATTGAACCGTAACGAGAGACGTTCGATTACGCGTCTCTTTCGTGTAATCGGCGCGGACGTTAAAATTGTTAACGTCGAATGCCGCAGCGGAACAATAGAAATACCTCGCCCGGTACACGCATTCAGTTTTTAAGAAGGTACATTATTATTCGACTCATTACAAAGGCCTGTGATTGATACGCGAATGGCAATTACGAACAAGCGGGAATGTAATTTTCGTTTTGCATCGTTCGACCGAATATTTCACGAACGTCCAAACGGACGCACGTGAAATACATTTGAGCATTTTGCAATGCAAGTGATCATCTTGAGAGAACTTGAAAGTTACTTCAATTTAGCGCGCGATCAAAGGCTAATAACGTTCTTTCGAACAAATAATCCGCAAAACATCCATTTTCTCCGCTTTGCGCTTCGGCTTTTAAAAATTCTTTCCAACTTATTCATCTCCGGGAACGCTGCAACAAACGCTTCGTTTTTTTGTTCGGCCCTTCCTTCGCCACGTACAATCTCTCAGCCGTCTTTTTACGTTCCTTCCTCGATCTTTCCTCGATCTTTCCTCGATCTTTCCTCGATCTTTCCTCGATCTTTCCTCGATCTTTCCTCGATCTTTCCTCGATCTTTCATAGGCATCCCCGCGCTCGCCTTTTCGCCCACCTCCACCCCGAACCGTCGTCGTATCGCGCGATCCGTCCCTCGGTCGAACTGCCGAACGTAGGGCCCGCGTCGATCGACGACGACGACGACGACGACCAGCGAGAGAGATTTCCCGACCGCACGTGCATCGGTGCGTCTTTCCGCGGCGTCTCCCCCGTCGTTCGCGGGCCGCTGTAGTCGCGGACCCGCGCCCCCGACTCTCGACTCTCGCCTATCCCCACCACGGGCCCCGCCGACCGACGGGCAAGGGCCCCGACGAGGCCAGGCTTCCCCCACCGGTCGGCGAAAGGATGCGGCCGGTCGGGACTGCGGCTGGCCGGGGGCGGGCAGGGCAGGGCAGGGCAGGGCAGGGGGGGGGGTGGTGGTGGAGGCGGTGGCGGCGGCGGAACGGTGGGACGGGGGAGGAACGCGATGGGCCCACTACCACTCGTGCGTGCGCGGGGCGCTTGGCGATAGAGGGTGGGGGGACGTATCTCGCCGTTACGGAGCTCGCACGCACGGCGCAGTAGTAGGTGCCGCGGCTCGTCGGCACGACGCTGTGCACGACGTCTATTTTCTCCGCTGGGGCCCACGAACGCGCGCGCGCGCGCACCCGCGACGCCGAGAGCGCCCGGACGGAGCCGAGGGATAAGATGTGACCGGGCCCAAACACGACGGTGGACTTGGATCACGGAGCGAACCGGTAAGCGAGGCGCGACCGAGCGAGACGCTCGGCGTAGACCCTTTTTCCTTCTCCTCGCGCGACTCCGTCCGCGTCGCGAGCCCAGCCCAGTATCCCGCGGTAGATTCTGTCGCGAGCGCGGTTACGGGGAGTCCGGGAGGTGTCGAGGCTGCGTTTGGGCAGTTTTTCGCTCCGCCGGACGATACTCGGGCAGTTTCCAACTGGCGAACGAGACGTAATCCCGCGGGAATTACCGGCGGGACAATTGTAGACAGCGAGAGGATTTGCCCTTCCTTTGAGAGGATCATCGATGCAAGTTCGCCTTTCGCCAAGTGCGACACTTGGCGTACCTCGCGGGCTCCGCTTCGAATAAATCCTTGGAAGATCGTTGGAAGATCGTTGGAAAACGCGGGAGGCGGAAAAAACTGGCTGCGGTAATTTATAGTTGTTTTTATTTTCACTTCGCACACTTTGTTGCGCCAGCTGCTATTTTTCGTTCTCAACGGCCGATGCAAGTTGCCAAGGAACACATGGTCGCGTGAAAGATGCGACGATAGCTCTTTTAAAGCGAGTAATTTTTGTAAAGTTACGATGAGATTTCTCGTACGCTTAATCGCGAACGTGCTTACGTTTATTTAAATTAAGAGATTGGCAGTATTTGCACAGAACCGAGTAAGAAATTATCTATGCAGATGAGGGTCTTATCTGAAATTCGTTTGCTCGTAAAGGGAATTGTAGCTCTTTGTGCACTCGTATTTTCCGTCGATAAAAGTTAATGCCACCGTTTAGTATAGTAAGTAAAAAATATCGCTGCTTGCAGTTGTCTAAACTTACGGCATTGTTGATCGTACGAAGCATATTAATTCGTCGTTAAATGTACGAAGAGATTCGAACGCAATTTTCAAGAGTTCGAAAGAAATGACCAGAGCTACCGAGTTTTCGAAAGTACTGAAACTTACGTTTTAAGTTGTTGACGAAATCGATTGTAACCGAGCCGTTTTTAAGAGGAATTCGAGGAAAGTAATAAATGTGCTCGAGGCAATTGCAATTAAAATTCATTCGGCTGCGTGTTAAGAAAAGTGATCCAATTTGTAAATGTTTCACCGCGATAATAAGACTTTGAGACTTCTCGCAATGAGAATTTAAAGATAATAAGCTACAGCAGTTTTTTCAATTATACTAATGCAATGCATTTATACTTGAGGTGCAATTTAAATTCATTGCCATGAAAATTCTTGGCTACCTCTGGGAAAGCAAACACAACTCTGTGTCTTAAACTTAGTATTGTGCCTTATTTTTGTGCCCGTCGATTATGATTATCAACCTTCGTGTGACGTAGAAAACAATTTACCGCTCGAAGCTTTTCTTGAAACGGCTCTGTAAATGTTGTAATCGGGTAAAGCAGAATATCATTGTACTCTACATAATTTCTACTTTGAGCATACAGTTTAAGGCTTTTATTGAAAATACATTTCATTATTAACGGACAATAACAATTATTCTCAGCGCTCGTTCGTTTTGACGTAGTTTTCACGCGCGAGCTTTTAGCTAGGCACATGCGCGCGTGTGCGTGTGCGCGCGCGCGCTCGAGATAAGTGCGGATCGCGGTCGAGAACGCAGGAAACGCAGAACCTTCTTTTTGTCGTTGCTCTTTTCAGCCTCGTGCCGTCGTACCACGTACGACGAGGCGTCGAGGAAAAGTAATTTTCCTTTTTACCGTAATTAAACAGAGTTTCAAGGACACCGATTCGCTCTCCGACGCGATTGTCTGTCAAAATATGCGTGCGCTCATTCACTTTTACGGACTGCCGCGATATTCTCATCGAGGATCTTACGCGTCTTATCTCGTGCAGCTCACCTGCTTTTATTACTCCGATAATTACCGCGAGTGCAATCGATCTTCATAGAAATGCATTACGATTGCTTTGCGAGGTCCGATCGTTCATCGGATGGAGTCGTTAAACAGTATTTAAAAATAAAACCTCGTAAAATGTAAGTTAACTGTATTACGGGGGCCGGGGCGGCGGGAAGAGGGAGGGGGGCGGGTGGGGGATCCGTACTTTTATCCGTATAGAGCAAGAAGTTCACAGCGCTGTTCGGCGCTTCGAAAAATCAAATCCAGGTCAAACGAGCGCTTATATTCTAACGTTTTTGGCCTGTGCAATTGCACGGGGAGCAACGATTTAAAAAACATTCTCGCACTTACTCGTCCCGATGCAATTTCTTAGAATGCAGGCTTATTATTAGCTATGAAGAAGTCATGTTTCTTGAGGATGGCAATTTACATATGGAAATATGTTGTATTTAAAAAGCGATTATTTAAGCGTTGGTCTTTGCAAGGTTTCAAACGTGGAAAAAACCTTCGGAATATTAATAGCCTCGCCCACTTATTCATTTTCAAGATTCATTCGGAGCTCCTTGAATACCGATTCGGATAACATCTCGATTCAAGTGAGACTTCCAAATACTTTCTAGTATTTGGAATACGCTTTTGTACGCGGTTATTAATTTGAAATAGTGTAATAATAACTGACATAACGACGCTGACACCTCTTAAGTAATACGCGTCGATTAAATCCATTATGAAATTCTAATTTCATTTATCTCAATTAAGAATCCTGGTAATATTTGCTAATATAGACAATCGATGATGGAAAAGTAAAAGATCTTGCTATTATTATGGTCCTATTTACGGTCATTTGTCTCTATAGCAATTTTTAATTACAGCGTACGACAAGCGATTATTTATACTTGGTTCCAAGCGTCTGAAATGCTTTTAATTGCAAATTTGTGTAGGAGCTAATCGCAAACGCACGCGACAAGGATCTTTCAAATTTCACGTTACTATTTAAAAAGCGAATCCGTAATTGATATAAATTTAATATTAACCTCGTAGAAGGACTGAAACTATAGCGCATCGAAGTGTCAGTCCTGATATTACATCATAGTCCTGGAGTATAAACTTTAAATGTCATATGAAAAACGTTGGCAACTTTTTTCATTTTACTCACTATTTTATAATACAATGTTTAATATACAAAAATTATATATATATATATATATATATATATATGTTTTTTTTTTCATGTATTTTTACGATCAAAAGAATATCGTAAAAGTACTGAATTGTAGTTGTATCTCGTAGAGGATTCCTTCTTATTCCTTCGAGGGCAATTATCGTTTGCTTTGTAATCGTGTCCAATTCATTTTATTAAATTCAATGTCAATGCTTAATGAGAAGATACGCGACTACTAAACAAATCAGTGAGAAACGCTTACAAAATGTAAAGTTGAAGTGGATTATCTAGTGGTAGTTTGTGCCAAATTACCGTCGAAATTGATTGGTTCTCCTTTCGGTTATCGGGTTGATTATTTTATAATTTTTCAAGCAAATATAATTCTACGTTTTTGGCACATATGCGTAATTGTCTTTAAATTAAAAAAATTAAATCCAAGGGACAAGAATAAAAAGTAACACCAATATCGCGACAAATGCGAGAAATATAACTCGAGATATCCAAAAGAAAAGTATTAGCTAAGATTGTAAATATCGGAAGACTCTATCAAGAGCTGCAAATAGCACTCGATACGCTAAATTAAAAACTGGGTACTCATCCGTTGGTAAATAGCTCTTGGTACGAGTTTACGTGATCAAAATGCGTTTCTTTTTATACGTTGCATTTCTTGAAAATTTTGTTGAAAGCGTTGAAACAAGCGTTGGAAACGATGGTCTTCTTAAGCCAATTCAAATGTAAAGCACATCGAAACGGCAAAGAAAATTGCGGGTACTATACTCGTAATAAAAATAAATACTATACGCCACAAAGGTAAATGATACGCGTACGTTAAAAAATTAGCATTGCAAAATTAGTGTGTTATATTATATTGGTACAGCACGCTACACTCGGTGCATTACATTTCAATCGACGATTATTAAATTAAAGGAAATTAATATGTAATATTTACGGAGCGTTGTCTTTTTAAAATCATTTATCGCAAGTTCACCTGCCAGGTTTACAAAGATATCTCGCTTAATTTTTATCACAAATCATAAATGTTCATAAATCACAAGTCTCAATAGATGCATTTTATATTCGATGGAAAAGTCGCGTTCCCAACTCGAGCGGAGCATCTCTTCGTTCGCAAAGGAACACTCGCCAATCCTCTTTCAAGTTCCATGCGTAAGGACCTTTCTCGCGACGCGACAAAGGACGGTCTCGGATAAATCGGTGGAATGGCGTGATCGAGAACGATATTCGCGCAAAAATCATTCCTAATTCGCAGACGCGCAACCCTGGAACTTTCCTCTCCGATCGCTAGTCTTCTTTCACGAAGACTCGCGCGTAATTGGATTAGCTCTCGCGCTTAGCAAAACGTAACAGCGAAAGGCTTTTAGCCGAAAATGTCACCGGGATTCCGCGCGTCTCTTTCCTCTCTCGCTTAGGCAACGGCCGAAAATGCATATCCAAGTGGCAACACCGGCAACTGCAAGCCGAGCAAGACCTCGGTAGTGCGCCTGTGCTACACCGGAGCTTCCGCGTCGATCCCGAATGAGGAAAGGTGGAAAAGGATGGGCCAGGAATAGGTGGCACTCAGTCCGATCCTGCCGCTCCATCTCGAGTCAGACGCTCGACGCGACGTTTAAGAGCAGCTCGGGTCGCGAGATGGCAAATTAAGAAGAGAGTTCAACGATTCTTCAAACGAGGCGCATCGCAATATTGTGCAATTTTTTCGCTTTCTCGCTATGTGTCGTAATTCTTGCGGTTGACGTTGATTTAGAAGCAATGTTTTGTCCCGAGGTTATCCTTATGATGCGACGATGACGCTTAAAACACTTACACAGTATTACGAGACATTGCAGAAAACGCCATTACCATCAACGATGCCGTCAAGCTTCGAGCCAAAGAGATGGAAAAAAGAGTACGTAAGTTAGGCCTCGATGGAAATAGTGCACCAGCTAATGTCTGCGTAATCGGCTACACCGGTTTACGAATCCTTTGTCCAGTAGAATATAAAAGAGACGCCCAGCAGAGATTTTCCAGGAGGGAAAGCCGCGATAAGCCGAGTTGGCGGTGAAAGTAATCGATGGAATAGTGACGGATCGAACGGCGCGTTCTCCGGACGTCCGTTTCGTCTCAGCGCGTCCGGGATCGCGCGGAAGGCTCCATGTACTCAATGCGTAAGGTCACTCGCATAGGCACGTACATGTAACTGAATCCTCTGGAAGGCCCGCGGCTACGACTTTCCTCTCCATACAAATGCCGCCTCTCTCTCTCTCTCTCGTCGCCCTCGTCGCTCTCGTCGCCCTCGTCGCTCTTTATGAATGTGTATCAGAGCATTCCGTGCGTGCGCGTTCGCCTGTAACTTTTGCGAAAATGCCCGTGTTTCCATCCTCGTCCGTCCCACCTTCCGAGCCCGTTAAATATGAATGGTGTTTTCGGTTTCCGCACGAGCGTCCCTCGTCGATGTTTATTTATGCGGCATCCAGGTAGGGAATTCCAGGATGCGATGTATCGACAGCACTTTTGCAATCCACCGCTTTTACCGTTTAACGGTTACCGTTGTGTTCTTCAATGTAACGGAGATTCCGCGAGATTTCGTAATATTTTTTTCGAATGCATAGCTCGAGCGTACCGCAGTCGAGCCTAAGTAACGATCCACCAAACGCCAAAATCGAGCTTTTTAGCAGAAACGCAAATATCCATGATTAGCGTTAGTTTGATTTATCGGACGCGTATCGCCTCGTGAAATCTCCGCGCATTATGGTACCAGAGGTAGAGGTAAATTACTCGCGCGCCAGTGTTGGAAGCGAACGCAGAAAGAATATTAAAAATGTCGCTTTGGCGAATTCATTCTTAACGTTTTAAGCTCGCAATGGTCAACCACACGTCCGAGGAATGTTTCTCCCCTGTTGATTTTCCAAATCAGAAATCCAAGGTAGAAATACTCGTCTTTTTCCTTTTTGCATTTTTCGAATCACGTACGTAGGCAATCGTCGTTATCGTAGTTCGTGCGCGATACACGTTGTTCGTAAAGGACTCGCGCATACGTTTATAACAGCTAGAGATATTAAGTACGGCCTTAAAAGAAATAACGGATCCTTCAAGGAAGCGAGGAAGGACGAGCCCTCGCCACTAGCGTGAAAATACGTAAAACACGTATAACGAATGCACCGGTCGTGCATCGCACCCTCGCGGGAAAAAAGGAAAAAGAAGCGCAGGATACGCGATCGGGTCAGAAACGCTATGTAAATTCGAGGCGTGTCTATGGAGAACCGGGCTTATCTGAACGCAGCGGCCACCACCGTTGGATTTGCGGAAAACGATGAAAACAATCGAATCGCCCGCTCTCCTCCTCCTCTCCTCCTCTCCTCCTCCTCCTCGGCCGCAACCTCGGCACAACCCTTGTCTCTTTGTAGCTTCCACGGCATTTTCATAGAATGCGATTATTGTACGAGCGACGAGCTGTTATCTGTGCCCGGTCGATTGTTCCAGGAGCGCCGCGAAAATGATTTACCGTAATGTTTATGGGGCATTGCGTAATTGAGCGGTGCGTCCCTTCTCGCTTCTTTCGCCTTACTCTTCTGCCCCGGCGGCGAAATCGTCCTATCGTCCTGCACGCGCATTTTGTTTGCTCGCATTTTTCTGCGCGGATCCTCGCTCACCGTCCTCGATCCGCTTCGTTAATGTACTAATTCCAATATAAATGCGCATAAATTTCATTAAAGGCCGAGGCGCCGGACGAAAATTTTCAGTCGCCTCGCGCTTTCTTCGCCTGCTTTTTTTTTTTTTTTTTTTTTTTTTTTTGTCTTTTTCGTGGACGTTGATAAACTCATTAATGCATGCGATTTCTGTCGCTGTCCGAGCGCAATAAGAACAAATTGTACGTCTGTAGAGCGCGTTGATGACTTGGTTGGTGTACTTATCGGCTGCTAATAATGACGCTCAGCGACGCACGATCCACTGTTAAATTGTCTTCGGTGCACCTTCCGTTGTCTTCTGACCGATCAATCATATTTACTACGGCAACATTTACGAAGCTCGGGGTGCAAATTACTCTTCGAGCAAACTTGGACTCGGAATGCGAATTTCATTATTGATCGAGACTTTTTCTTTGTCTTGTTTCGTGTTTATCTTGTAAGTTCCTTTATCTTTTATTTTTTATCGCGCAAGTGCGACCAATCCGGGTAATCATCCTGGTGAAGCGCACAAGTATGCTTTATCAAAATACGCCACGGTATAAAATTTCGTGCAATTTTACTTGTGCTTAAGAACGATGAGGATGAAACCGTCGAAATTTCGCACGAGCGCATTTGTATAATTCGTTTTTACTTTAATCGCGCAACGAGCGTCTTTCGTAACAATGTCATTACGACGAATGGCTGTATTGCCATAAAAACTTGTTGTGCTTGGAATCCGTTTTTGTTCGAATTCACTGATAAATCACCCGATTTATCAGTTATGACTCTCTCACCCCATTTCTATTGAAAGAACAGGGATACATTTGGAATTAGATTATTATTTCCAGTGAATTCTAGTGGGAAGCTCATTTCTCGAAATAATTGGTCTGGTACAATAGATGATGGAAATTGAATATTTTCTGTCTCCGCACAAAATATCTTTTTCGTACAGATTCTTCGATAATCCTGTAAGTGAACGGTGATCGCGCTACATTCCGTATTTGCTAGAAACATTGTAACATGGATATTTAACGTGTTTTGCGAAACATCTAAAATCTATTCAAGGCAAATCTAAAACACGTAATGTTTATTCTTCTTTTTGTACCTTCGTTGTAAAACCCCACCCCCTGAATATTAAGGTTTCTCTTTAAGAAATTATGCTGTTGTTTTTACAAATGGTTATTCGAATAGAGTTTATTTATTTAAGATATGGCTGCATAAGATGAAAGGCAAAAATTCTGGAGGTTAAAAGTCATCAAATACGTCTTTTACAACAATAATTTTATTGTTGCACTACGATAATAAAACGTAAAACATAAATCAACTTGGTTAATTGGAAGCTTGAATATATTCATTACCCCGATCGAGTATTAGTGACTTGTTAAAATGTGCACATTATTGAAATATTTATTCTAAGGCGATATGGCGATATATGGCCAATGTTACAGCTAACGAGGATTCATAAGCTACCTGGTTCAAGGAATATTAATTAATTTCTAAACTGAGTTATTGCTTGTAGCAGCATTTGCTCTAAGGCTTAGCGGCGTTGGGATGATTCTGCAATTCATGCCGTTTCAGAGTGATTTATTTTCAAGATTTTCAAGACGATTGATTAGTCATCTAGCGAATGAATTCAACCATTACCTTGAATTCAAAGATATTGAAAAGCACGAAGATGACTTTGGCGTTACAAGTCGCGGTTAACATGTAATCTCGAGTATTAACTTAGGTTCGCTTTTTATTTTGCACTTTTACTCATTCGCGTTATGGAAGTGGAACAATAGATTATTTAGTATTTGGTATTGCTCGATAAAATTTAATCTCTGCAAAGCCAATTTAATTAGTATCATCGTACCATACGGTATTACAAATTTAAGAAAACGGGGACATATTTTTTCACAATTACTATCAATGACAAATAATCAATTACTTATCCGAATAACGATAAATAAATCAAATATTAATAAAATATTCATAAATATTTATGAATAAAATTTATGAAATCGGTTATTTGTATCCAACGTAAATGCATAAATTTAAGCATTAGTCATTGACGAAAATAAAACTGGAAGCAATAGTGCATCGAGCGTTATCAATTCACGTGGACACTTACCGTATGATAATTTAGTACCGTGATAAAAAGTATAATTATATTTAGATATCTTTTCTAAAAGCTTGAATAGGCTAATAATATTGAATATACGCGTTTAGGCGTATATATTCGTTTAGGCGAGTCCTTTTTCGATCAATGAAGATGTTTGTTATTGCCCTGTTGTTTGCCATTGTTATTGCCATTGTTATTGCCATTGTTATTGCTTTTGTTATTGCCATTGCTTAAGAGTAAAGAAAAATAATTCCAGTCAATTTTCCTATATTAATGCACAATTACGCTACTGCACATTTAGGCTTCTTTTAAATAATAATAATGAAATTTAAGTTATTAAATTGTGGTTATTCTTTGAAAGATTTTTGAAGGAGAAAATGCTGAAGGTGTACTTTTTTAATTACGTAAATTAAAACATAATTTTAAACCACATAAATTACGACTTAATAAAAATATATAGTGCTATCCATTAGAATTGACATTGATATAAAATATATTTTATCAGCATTTGTAAAAGCAGATTTTATTTTATTTTATAAAATCATATTCCTTGTGCAAGCCATTTTTATGTTGGTATTGTAAACATAAAAATAAGGCAAACATTTGCTTGAAATAAATTACAAGATAAGAGCATTACCTGACTCTTACTTTTATTGATATTTCAATGATGTTTACACTTGGGATGACAATTTTTTCTTTTTAGTATACATAAAAATTATACCTAATAATTGAACTGAATAAATATCTTTTCATGGTTAACGTAAATTTTCCAGCAAAAAGTATTTACATAAACGAATGACTAATTGGAGTAAAACTTAAGTAACAGGTAGGAATAATTAAGAAACTCGAGTAGTTTATAAAACTGTAAACGTACAAGTAAAATATTGAAAACCCTACTCCATCACTTTTACTGTTTTATTAATCGGAAACGACAGATATACGAGAAATCCATTCAACTAATTGTCTAGTACTTTGCTAAGTAAATAAAAAATAAAAATCATAAGAAAGGTTAAAAATAGGTACAAAAAATCAAATCATGTGACATCCAAATGACACGAACAACTTTCAACTCTTTTTATGCAAGTATTTTTCATTGCATACTTTGAAAATATTCGTCATTATTTTGTAGAATATACAGCAACAAAATTAATATCTAATTCGGTAAGCTATTTTATTTAATAGCTTAATAAAAATCGGTGTCATAAAAAATAATCGGCTGAAAGTACTATCGAAAACTGGATTTCAGCTCATTATAAATTTAGCAGGTTTATGTTTAATTTATACATAATCTACATTATATGTACGCGCGCGCGCACACACGCATGCGTGTAAATACGTCGGCTTTCATTTATTGGCGTATGAAGTTCAAATGAGTTCGCAATACGTTATCAGCTGTAGAAATCAAACTCACTTAATAAAATTCCGTTCGGAGACCAAATTTGAAATTAACGGTGGTAGAAATCTTATCAAATTGGAAATAATACACGCATGAAATTTTATTATGTACTAAGATTCATTTTCTACGGTACTTTTCCACATTCCACATTTAATTTAATTCGTACGATGATTCTCCGGTACAAGTATCTGTTTTTTTACCGCGTCTCGTACTCGCTTGTTTCGCTTATTTTTGACGTCGTATTTTTCGCCGCAAAGAATAAGGAACAAGAAAATGGCAGCAGCAAAGCGCAACAAAAGACCTCGGAAGGAACGTAAAATCCAAAGTTATCACATGATATAGGGCCGGTTCAATGCCAAATATATAAAAACGAAACCGCGGGCACCCGTCCCGACATTTATGAGGAAAGTGAAGAGTCTGCGCTTTGGCACATCTCGCACGTGTGCACTGCGCAACAAATATCCTTAACGTCATCTTCCAAAAAAACATATAAAAGGAAAAATCATCAATAAAAATACGGAGCAGAAAAACGAAAAAACGAAAAAACGAAAAAACGAATAAACGAAAAAACGAAAAAACAAACAAAAAGAACACGAAGAACAAAAAGAACGAAACAAAAAAAAAACGAACAAACAAACAAACAAACCCAAAAAAGAACTAATAAAAAAGAAACATGAAACGCGACAACGAAGCCGCTCGAGGTGGAGCGGACGTCGATGGATTCGTAATTTATGTGCGCTAACCGCTTTCTTTCTCTTCTCATAGGTTTTATGCGCTCGACCCTTGAGTGCGTAAAGGCGTATAATTAAGGTACAGAAGGGCGCGTTGGTCAAGGGAAAAAAGATGGCGACGACGCCGCCGTTGAGGACGATGTCGAGGACGATGTCGACCACGACGAGGAGGTTCGCTTGGAGGTCCCGCTCCAGCGGCTTTTGGAAGTCTTCCTGTCTGCTGATTCTACTGCTGGTGCTCGTGCTTGCTATTCCCGAGGTAAGCTTCTACTCGAGTGCGTTTTTGTGATCCTGCGATCTATTTGCGGTACAGTTACCGAATGCATAGATTCTGACGCATAGCTAAAGATTTTATAATTAAACCTTGTATTCGTGCTCGTCGTAAGCAGACAATTCGCTGAAAATTGTTGATGTCGTGAATTACGCTCCGACGTTCGTGATTTATTCGTTCTTCGCATAAAAAGTGTCGAGTTGATTGGTCACATTGTTAATACAATACAGTATGAAGATTAATGTATTGTTTCAGTTATACGTGTACGGACGTTAATTCGTTCTGAAACAGAATAAAGCAATTTATTTAAAGTACCGATTGCCCACCATAAAAAGGATAATTGCAGAATCTTAAAAATAACATTTTATTTTTTTACTTTTTTCTCTGTCGTTATTTTTAGCGTTAATGTTTATTCCTTGCAAAATCTGGTTGAACAGTCATTAGACATTAATGAGAGGGAGCATCGTGTAGGAAAAAATACATAATAATATTTTTCAATGCACTTAGAAAGTCATTCGTTTATTATAAGTAAACCAGCATGTTTTCACAAAATCCAATTAAAACTTATATTAATATGATATTCTGGATGAGGTACACGCGAGCGCACTCTATCGAGAGTGTCTATTAAAATAAATAAAAATGTGAATTATAGGAAGCATTAGAGAAAAATGTCGGTTTCTCCCTTTTCATCAAATGAGTAAAATTTTCTTGTTCTTCAACCGAGATATATTAGCCCATTGAGTTAGTTTGTAGCTGTAGTTGTAAATACTTGCCTTGTAATAACTCAATTAAAAAGAATCAATGAATTACATAGAAATGCAGCTGTATTTTTTCCAATATTCATAAACACGTGCACACACTTAATGAGAAAAACCTAACGGAACTCTCTCGGAGGTACCAGCCTTTGAAATAACAAACACAGTTACGCTGTCGGATATTCTTTCGGATTCAGATCCCCACCAGATTACATCTAATTCGATCGGACAATTCATTTAGTACGAACAAGTCGTATATCTCTTGGCAAGACTGCTAGTAGTAGTTCAAAAGAAATCGAATATAAAAGATAAACTAGATGTACCGGTTCTTTGGTTATGCACGCTATATGCACGATAAACTCGCCCGGGAAAGGCCCTTGGAAATTTTAAATTCCTTATAAATCAAAATATATCGAGCGAAAAATGACACCGTTTTCAAAACCTTCACTTGTGATGTTTATGGGCCGTTACACAATATGTAAATCTTTGATGAATCGTGAGAAACTTCATTATACGGGCAAAAAATTACTTGAGTAGTACTTTTGAATAAACAACTGGTTACGTAATAACCGCATAAGCGTCTGAAATACAATATGCATTTAGAGTATTCAACAAACGGTGGCGCTTTCCATCGGTGAGATTATTTTATCGAAGCAAAATTCTTCTTTACTATAATGCACTATAATGCACGAAAAGACGTATAGTCTCCCTGTAGTTCCACTACTAATCTGTGGACTTTTGCTACCTTTACTATGACAAATTGGAGCAGTTGCGATAGACGTGGTCGGATTAAATAGTACACAAAAAACTGTAGAATCGGTTATTGGAATTCTTTGGTTTCTTTAAAAAAAAAAAAAAAAAAAAAAAAAAAAAAAAAAAAAAAAAAAAAAAAAAAAGCCTGAAATCTTATATAGCTTTTTAATATATTTGAATCCTAGGGAGAAAATGATCTAAGAAATTTTGCAATTATTTCGTGGTACTTAAATATTAAAACCACAACGTCAGTTTGGTTTCCTCTCCTTCTCTTTCGGTTTTTTTACACCGGTCAATAAGTAATAAACGGTTATTAGACGCGTACTATTTTATAGCTGAGTTCATATTAGATTCTAAAAGATACTTCATGGATGGCAAAACTTATGCTTTGGTCTAAAGATAGGAAAATGATCTATCCCGTGGCGTCAAAATTACAACTATTTATGCCTGATAAACAAAATTACACGTTATTATATTGATACTCGTAAAAACGAGCGTACGTTAAAAGACATACCAATGAATTTCAAAACTGAAAAATGCCTTTAAGTTGGCTCTACTAGATAGTGAACGTGGCGTACTCCACGATTTCGTGAGGTCGAGTTTAGTCTAAAATGCCGGTCTAAAATACCGGTAATTTGGATCGACTTAGTCAAGTCTTAGAAGCTTTTAAAACGTATTTACATAGGTATTCCACCCAGAGGTTGTAAGTAGCAATAAAAGAGTCCCTAGCTTTTGATGTTGTTTTGTAATTTCAGACGATAATCCCCAACGACTTTTCCGCGATGGCATGAATACCACATAAAAAGTGGCAATAAAATTTTACAGAGTCTAGGGATGGTCTCTTACATTTTTTAAATTATCCTTGAACTTTACATGTTTTTCGAATGTGTAAAAAATATTTCTAACTTATTGCACATGATTTTTAAGTTAAAAAATCGCAAAAAATACGGAAGCATTCAAATTGGCTAATGGGTTATTGGTTATTATTTTTATTACGCCTTAGTTGATACCCTTAAATTTATTTATAGCTAGGAAAAAGGTATTTTTAAATACTGTTGGGCTTAAATATTCATACGATAATATTCGTGCGATAATTCTCCTTAAACACTTATTTATAGAAAAAATTATCACTCGTTCACCGTAAGGCAAAGTGATAAACGTGTCCACAAACGTTATCATTAAACGCGTGTGTGCTTATCAAAACGGTGCCTTTTCTGTCTGATCGATCTGATCATTTAACGCCGAATCATTTGACTCACCGAACAAACCGGCGCATAAGCTTCAGGTGCTTTTATAAATTTTTATAAACATTTGTGCACACGAGTAACGGAAACACTTGAAGTCATTCTTTAGGATTTCGCAACTTTCGTTCCGATAATTATCAAAAGAAGTAAAATTCCTATATTATTCGATTATTGGGATTTGATATATTGCACTGTTTTTTTCTCGCTTCAGTCCAACATACTGAAATGGATTCTCTTAAGGAAAAACAAATGACTTTTCCTCTTAGAATCGAGATTTTGAAATACTCATATTTAATTTTGTCGCAGAAAATCAGTGAAGCACAAGCCATAAATCCATGAACAGCGACTATTAAAACTCCTACATGTCGTCCACTCTTAAGGAAGGAGACTTTCACGAAGGCGAAGCAGCCGAGCACGTGGAAAGTATAAACAAAACGCTTAAAACGCTTAATTCAAAGCCATTCGCAGTTGGACGCTCGTTTATTAACCGACAAGTGATCGTACACGGTAACGATAGCCGAACTCTCCTTTTGCATTTAGCCTTTATATCTCGACAATTCCATGCCACCCGCATCACCCTAATTAACAAAACTTATACGCGACTCCGGCTACCGTGATCGTCAAATTACTTGCAAATGTAGGAACGGCACTACCAACCTTGTGCCTTGCGACATGGGAAAGTAAATTAACGAAATGTTCGTTAATAAAATCGTGTTTAGCGGTCGCGGCAAGGTTTCTGTCTCCTTTCGGTCGCAGTGGTCCAGGGATGCCGACGTTCGGACTTACGCCTCCTTTTTAAGTGTGCGGGGCACGAGTTCACCCACGCGGTCGATGGCGGCCTATAATAACGTCCGTGTCGTAAGTGCCGAGGCACGACGGGCCTACGTGAACCACGGGGACGAGGCTGTCTTTCTGTCTTTCTGTTTTTCTGCTTTTCCTACGCTTCTAACGCCCGCAACGTTTCGCGCGGATGCATGCATCGATGACGTATCAGCTTCGAGGCGAGGATTACTTATGATTAGGTGTATAGACAGAATTAAAAGGAAACGCGATTAGCGAAACGAGTCTCTCGGAATTATGGAGCTTTGCTAAGGTATCGCGCAACCTTTTCTTTCTCGCTCAACATTATGGAATACACACGGATACGCATAAAAACGAAAGTCTTTGCGCGTCGAATGCTTTCGATTTCAATTATCTAAGCTTATGAATATTTATCGTACCAAGTTCCTTACTTTTTAGGCAACGAAATAATCTTCGATACTTGGAAACGAATTTCCTTTCAAAAATGTTGTTTTAGCTAAATCAAACAAACGGTGTAACAATGAATCCCTCTTATTATATCCTCACAATGGGTTATCCTCTAATGGTCATTCTTCGCACGATCACACGACGCGAGGTTCATTTTCTAGGAATGGCTTCTACGGGTCAGTCTCGTAAAAGTTATTTTTATCGAATTTACAATCCCGTAATCCAGCTGATGTCTCTGTTAAATGATTAAAACGATGCTTGAATCTAACAATGCGCAGCGCTGGTCTAAAGGATTTTCTTACAGTATAAACGACCAGCAGAATGTAGAATGCGTATGAAGAAAGCCTAGAAGCATTATAATGTATGCGTTCATTCTGGCATTCCGGCAGTGGCTACAAAGGAAAAAAACGACCAACTGCTTTTGAATTCAAGGCGCATAACGGTATTCTCAATGAATCGGAACCTTGCCACACTTTTCCCATCCAATGGTTAACCGAGAACGATTGGCGCAACGCCACGCTGCTCTTGCCCAATGTGTCTCGACAATCATCGGCAAAACGGGATGCCACGAGAAGCTCGGAAAAAAGCTCGGAAAAAAGCTCGGAAAAAAGCTCGCGTCCATTCGATCTCGAAGCTACGTATCACTCGGACGCGACGAAAAAGCAGCGGCAACGGCGGCGGCGGCCATTTTCACAGGCGCCCAATACGCGCGATCTACGGCGCCTGCGCATCGCGGAAATGTAGCGCCGAAAGCGAGTTCTACTCGATGCTTGCCTCCTCCATGAAACCGAAAGTGCGTTATGCATGGGCGTCGCTTAATTTGCACGCGTAGGTGCAAGCTTACGTCGTTGGTCAGCTATCGCGGCTAAGTGCATCAGATGGAAGGCGGTGATTGCAGGCGAAGAGCGTGGGAATTTGTATTAAAATTGCAATGATACGGAAAGGCTACGCCTCGCAAATTCGTCCCGAAATTTCAGATTAGGCTTTACCTCGAAAGCTCCGATATGTATTTATCTTTTACGATTCTTTTTACTGCTTTTCTGTTTTCATTCCCGTTTTTCCGATCGTTCTGTGCGAGTGATTCAACGCTTGGAATACGTAATCATTGAAACAGCCCTTTCATTGTAAATGGATTAACGCAGAGAATACATTCTTTTGTAGCAGACACAATTCTACATAAATAAAGAAAAAATTTATTTCCATAGGAGAAGTAGCGTTGCTTCAAAAGAATCGTTTTCTGAGTGCATTGGAAAATAGTAGCATTTAAGCGTATGCGTAATATCGTAAGGCTTTACTTCCATTAAAATAAAGTTTCACGTTAAATTATAATAACTACGTGCCTTGTGAGTATAAAAATAACAAATTTTATATCAAAGGTATTCTTATTACGTCCATTCGGAACATGTATCTTCAAAAATCTAATGCGCAGCCTTTCGTGAATTTGTGAGATCGCATAATCAAATACTTCGCAAAGAAATCTGACGCGACTCTTATACGAAAAATCCCAAAGAGAATTCGGTTTAAATGAGGCGTGAAAAGAATATCGCGTAACTCGCGTATTGCAAAATTGCTAATCTGCTGTTGGAATTTGTCTCTTTTAAAACTAATTTTCAGTACGGTAACAATGATCGCAATAAAAAAGAAGACATAATCACGATGTGTAGCATTTGATATTTGCTTCGAATAAGTAGGAATTTATTCTAAATATCAACTATGGAGTAATGTTAAGTTTACTACAAGTGAGCCGAAATTTATCGTAAAATTTGACATTACATTCTTTCGGTATAATGAAACGGCTATAATTTTTTTCAATAATTTGACGAATTAAAACACACAAGCTTAACCAAATTGAATGATTATCAAATTAGTATTGAAAGTTACGTCAACTCTAATATAGTATTTTTAGTTATAATAATTATTTATTCATAACGACGTTCGCAAAAAAAGTTCATCCTTGCAAGAAAACTTATATTATAGTAAGTAGCACATTTTAATTTGATATATACGCGTATGGTGCCCGTACATAATATAAGAATAATTATTAATTATTCCGAACAATTTATTTAAAAAAGAAATAAAGGTATATTATAAAATATACGATAGAAAAAGAGACAAATGTACAATTAATTGAGTTTTGTAACAAAAAATAACTAGAAATATATTGTGAATGATGCAAGCGTTCAAATTAATGTATTCGATACTTGTAATATGTTAAAGCTATTTCTGCATTCAAATACATATTCATATAGTAGTTAATACTTCCAATGATATTTTCTCCTCATTAAATTAACATGTGTGTTTAATTAATAAGTATATTTAATTTCGTACCTATTCGTATCAATTACCCGTTACTTATAAATAATTAAAGTTTTGAACAGCGAACGTAATGTAGACTTTAAAAATCATCCATAGGAAGATAAATACTTACTTATAAGGGAAATTTTTATTTATCGACAACCATACTCGATCCTGTTCTGTATAATCGTGCATGAAATTTCGACGAAATCCATAGAAACTATAAAGAATTTTCATATTTGCTTGACTAGTTCTTTTACGACACTAACAACTTTCAAATCGAAAGATCTAATTAAATACTCAATGGAAGCTTTCTTTTCTTTTGGACCAATTATTCATTATAAATAGTAGGTTTAGCATGTTAACGATGAAAGAAAGTGCTGATTCGAATAAAGTTTATCCATTAAAAGTTATTTCGTTTTTGAGCGAACAAAATATTTTCAAACCATCAAAGTGATCGTGTCCGTACATATGTTTAATTTTTGGTATATTTTCATTTGGAAAATGATTCAAGAATCCAGAATAGTCTAATAGTCGCAACTAGTTTTGCTAATGCATCGCGGATAATAATTTCAAAGTTAAATTAATTCTTTTACGTTTAACAGAAACAGTTCTTCAGGAGAAACGTTGGTGTTGCGTGAAATATTTTTCAGAATGTACTCAAATTACACGATGTTGTCTCGTATCGTATTTATATGGTACTTGATCATCATCATCATCATCATCATCATCATCATCATCATCATCATCATCATCATCATCATCATCATCATCATCATCATCATCATCATCGTCATTGTTATTATTATTATTATTATTATTTAATTGTAATAGGTAGGTCGGAGGTTCATCGTCGTTCCATCAAGCCGAGAACCCTATTCTTCAATTTTAATGTACTTAAATACCTATTACTACTTCAATTATTATCTACTCAGTCCTAATGGAAACCTATCATTTAAAAGTATTAAGAGAAGTATTTTATGAATTGAATGGCTCTACTTACGGCGGAAGATTTAGCGGTGGAACAGCTTTCGAGCAGATTAATATTTGACGTGCTTTTTAATAAAATGTAATTTCACGTTTTGATCATTTATCACGATATCGCAACCAGGTAATCAGGAAACGCGCAGGTATTTTCGAAAACCAAGGATGCAACACACGCGTTCTCCTGAAAAGCGACTACGCGTACCTCGTTATAATTAGCCGAAACTCCTGGCCGCGGACAGAGTCTCGCAACCTGGAGGCGCACGCGTGCGCGACGCGAGGAAGGTCTACGCGCGGGAGTGCGTTATCCCAGCATCGGCCGATCCTGGTGAAATCGAAGCGGAGAAAGAAAGAAGGAGGAAAAGAGAAGGCGCACCGTGAGAAAAACGCGAGGGGAGCGATGCGCGCCTGTAGCTGCAACTCGTCCTGTCGCGAGGAGAAAGTTCACGCGTCGCAGTCGCTCGAGAGACGAGATTCGCTCTTTCTCTCCGGCTTACCCCCCTGGCCTCGTCTCCTTCTTCCTTTTTGACCCCGACCGAAGATTTTTAAGAGCCGAGCCGAGGTCCGGTATGCGCCTGGGAAATTGGAGTTTGCTTCACGAACTTGCGTTACGGGAAATTATAGGTGCCCGTACGCTCGCAGTGTAATTTACATCCCCTTCCCAATCACCCTGACGATAATAAATAACGCAGCGCCACGCCGATAAATAAAGTAGGGCGACTTTGCGTTTCGTAAGTGGGCGCACATCCGTAAGTCTCTTGTCGCTTGAAATTTGCGCCGACGCCCGACGACGTAAATCCTGATGGGTGAATCACGAGAATCGAAGGTGGAAATCGAGCGGATGCTCGTTAGCCTAAGTATGACGTACGCAACAAACAAGCACAAACGAGGCATCGAACTACGGCGCTTCTTTCGCTCGCTAACGAGCCTCGGAATTCGTTACCCGTAATACCTCGCGCCCAACGCTCTTCCATTCATGGTCGCCAAGTGGATCAGCACCGACGCCGATTTAAACCACTTTGTAAAGTAATATTGATCGGTAAGCCGGCGTTATATTTTCTGCCGCTTCAATGCTACATTAAGCTTATCAAACGGTTATCGCCACCATCTCCCTCTCCCTCGCCCTTCCCTTGCCGCTTTCGAGGCATCTGAAAACCGCTCGACAAAGAGCGATACCGTAAAAACCTTGCAAAAGATCTGCTTCCTCTATCAACGACGATCGTCAGCGGCTGCTCATTACCTCGTTACCTCGACGCGGCGTCTGAAATTCACGTATCCCTGCACGCGTAGAATCCAGTGGACGCGCGGCGCGTGTTTCCTGCCGAGGTCAAAAATCTCGTATCTCGTCTGGGCATCCTTCCCCCGTATCGGGGCATCGATCACTCGCCGCCTGGAGCGGATGCACTTGGCTAGCGAACGAAAATCTGGCGAGTGAATTCACGGGGCCGACGTCCGAGGTTTGAGCGGCCGCGTAACTTTCACGCGATTAATGGCTCCTCTCGTTTCGTGCTCGTGTACATTGTGCGCCCGTTCCATTGTTTGTCAGCGCCTCGTGTCGTTTCTTTCCGGGTCGCCCCGACACCAGGCTTTTCTACAGTGGCGCAACATCGGGACGCGTTACGTAACCGGGCGACGTCGTAGGAAGCGCTTTGATAACTTTCTTAACTTTCGGAGCGTAAAGAGCGCGCGGAGGAGGGTCCCTTTTCGTTAGTTCCTGCACGCAGCCGCGACCAAGGAAGTACGCGCGATAACCAGGTTGGCCTTTGCTTTTCAGGCGCGCTCGCAGCTCCTGGACGCGGGCTTCCACCCGACGGTGACGGCCATGTGCCAACACGGCAACATGAACATACGCGTGAACTTCAATCAGAGCTTCGTGGGTGCACTACACGCGCGAGGACACAACAAGGACTATAGACGACCACCCTGTATGATGGCCGGCAACGGCTCCAGCCAGATCAGCCTCAGCGTCGACCTGTTCGCGACGCCGGACTCGCCCGACTACTGTGGCATCGTCGTCAACAACGTGAGTATCCGGTGCTCGGTTTTGCACCTGCGGTGTACTTTTGGACCGAGGGTCGATGACATTGCACGCCGATGATACGCCGATGATACGCCGATGATACGCCGATCGTCCGTAGGTCTTGGCATGAGCGCGATTTTTCCTACTGGTAATGCATTTGAGTTGCAACCGAGTGGAGGTACTTTTATCGTATTTCGTTGACGCGCGATCGGTATGACGAACTACACGAGCGAAGGTCGGCATTGCGCAAGTTTAATCGAGCTTACGCAAATTCATAAATTATTGAACGCGCTCGTTGTATTAAGGTCTACTTTTTTCATCGGAATTATCTCGACAAGTTTATATACTTTCACTGTATTGCAGATGTCATTTACGTTGCTTTTGAGTTACTTGCCGGACTCAAAATTATTTGGAGCCAAGTGTGTATGTTGAAAATTAAACGTGGACATTACGCATAAAATCGCAAGTAATTACGTAATTTGTGATGCACGTAATGACCCTGAATACTATATTGGCAGCTTACTTTTTCTCGCAACATAATATTATTGATATATTGCACGATACATTAGGCGATCGCCTGTATCTGAACGGAATCACTGGTGATTTTCGACAAAACTATTATTCGTAATAACAATAATAATATATCGTTGTCCGACAATTATATACCGTCGCTTAAAAAACGTAGATTTAAATGCTTCGGTTACTCGTGTATAAAGTTTCATTATGATAGAAGAGTCACAAAAGTATTAAATTATTCTAAGAAATTTAATAAATGGTAAACAATTACTGAAATATTCCAACGAATAATCGATACGAAATGTATAAATGAAAAACCGACCGAAATAATAAGAAATAATATTATTAGTTTTATGTGAGAATCCAGCAAAAGTTGTAAGAGAACATTGTAACTCGGGAAAACATAATATTATTATAGTTGATATTTACTGTTATGAAAACTACAAATCAAACTGTAAAATTGTCGATTATAGCTTTACGAGCGACAATTGTGATCCTGAAAATCACAAATTGTAGCAAAGATAAGTTCCCGCTACGTAATTCCAATTACAGCAAGAAAAACAAGGAATTTTTATTCAAAGTACAGAACATCTGATACTACTAAACACACGTGCGCCCCCACACACACAAACACACGCGCGCGCGCGCGCACACACACACACACACACAGAAAATAATTTATGTAGCTTTTAACCAAGAATTAAATAAATTAAATAAATTAATATTTGATATATGAAGACATTGCATCAAACAGTTTGGTTATATATTTTCTTTACGTACATTAAATTAAGATGGTTGCAATGAGTAAAAAAATACATCGAAATCATATAGTGCCTATATAATCTCGGTATTAAATTTTAATCTCAATATTTATTTTAATGGCAAATAGTATGAGAAACCAATTTTGTAAAAATAAAATATCTTATTTTATATGTTAAATTATTCTATGTATTTTTTTTTATTTGCTAATGCTTCAGATACACTATATTATTAAATTTATTTTAATTTGGTTTCTCAACGGCTTTTACAAAAATGAAAAAATTATTGACATAATTATGATATAATAAATTATTTTTAAATTATTTAATAAAAGAAACATCGGATTTATAAATGTTATTTATAAATTTTATTTGAGTTTCAAATAAAATTTAAACAGATATATCGGTATTTAGAAAAAAAAGTTAACGTAAAGAAGTATCTTTGTTTAAAAAATGTATTAAAACACATTTACCTTCAAACTGCTAAGATTAAAAATCTGCAATAGGGTAATAAAAAAATATTCGCAACAATATAAGCAATTACCATTATGACTAAAGTATAATGACTGACTATCATTTTGAAAGTTATTTCGTAGTTGAAATTTCGTTTTAATTTTTTTTTTTTTTTTTAATGATACTTCATAATACATTAAAATTATATACTCATCATTATATTATAAAATGTGTTGTGAAAATGCCGTTTGTTATTTCAAAAGCTTAAGCCATTAAGAAATAAATCGAATACTGTTTTCTCTTCGTCGATAATACCAACGCAAAACAGTATGGGAATAATTATTCGATAAAAGTTGTATATCTGTCTAGTAATCGGCATTACTTCTTAAATAAATTAAGAAACAAAACCAAACTAAAATTAAATTAAATTAAATCGACTCTTCTAATAGTTCCAACTAAAATTTTACCATATAAAATATCGTTATATATACATAAATGCATATTACTTTGTGTGCTTGACCATAAATCACGAAGAGTTGTTTATGAATCTCGAATATAAGCATCTTCTCAACACTGTGAGTACCATGCAAGCATGAATTAGGGACTGTGGTACTATTCAGAAAGTATGTGTCCGTGAGTAAGAGAGAGAGAGAGAGAGAGAGAGAGAGAGAGAGAGAATTACAAAAAGCGTACAGACAAGGAGACCAACAGATAAAAAACAAAGACAAACAGAAATAAAGGAACAAAGAATTGTAAGGAAAAAAGCTAGTATAATGGACAACATGTATAAAGTTTAATCAGTTTATTGATTGATTATATTTCATTTCACTTTGGTTAGTAATCAAAGTCCGTTCATTAATAATAAAATCATTTTTACTTGCTAAACTTTGGTAAAACATTAACAAACTATTGAGTTAAAAAGTAGAACTCGGCACATGCGTATCGAAATTCAAAAGAGATGAAATGCAAAAAAGAATAGATGGGTGAGCTTATTAATGCTTGAACAATACGCGATGAATAAACAAGCGAAGGAAGAAAAAAGGATGTTGTAGCCGTTGGATTAGTGAATTACGGATTGCAATCCGTGCGCGTTACTCATAACAGGCACGAAGAGCGTATTTCCATGAAATGGCAATCGCAAATTCTTCCACCGTTCGACGACCAACATCAGGCGCAAAAAGCCCTTTCAAATTCAAATTCTTCAATTAGCGATAGCTCACATCGAAGACGGAGAGAGATAGAGAGAGAGAGAGAGAGAGTAAAGCGCATCTCGAGCCGTAGGTCCTTTAGTATTAACACGCGTTGCGAGGGGGAATAAAAATTATACGGTTAACTGTTTTAGTCACGCAAATGTTAGCGAGCGCGCGGCGTTGAAAATAATTTCTCATTCCACGTTCTACTGAACTTTCCTATTATACAGCAAAATTCCTATTAATTAACGTTGATTACCTGATTACGTTGATTAACATTACACGTAAGTGCGTACGTGCTACAAGGATGGATGGATGGATGGATGGATGGATGGATGGATGGATGGATGGATGGATGGATGCGCGCGCTGTGCACCGAATTTCGAAGGGAAGTGCGTGCGCCGTTTTGTCGTAACGCATAATAAAGGAGTGGAAATCTGTGGCATAACTATGCCACGATGAAAGCACTTAGTTTTATTATAAATAAACGGTGCGCGTCAGATTTTGCGTAAGATCGATCATTGGATAACATATTATTATTAGAGCGATTCTCTGGACGTTCTTTGTGAAATATCATAATGTGTACGCGTATTGACTGTCGCAATCCGATATTATTTCCCGTTTCTTTGTTTTAGCGAAATTAATGCCCACGACGTTTTATGTAAATGTAGTCCAGTCGCGCAAAAGACCGTAATAATAATGATTTGTCTCTTAACCAGTGCGATTGTAAATCCTGACGCAAACGAAAAGTATTGATTCCAATGTAATGCGGTATAATACATCGAACGAGTCATAGAAATAGCCTTTGCAAGCGCATACCTCGAGTAACGCGAACAACGCGCGTCTGCTCAATCAAAATCCCTCTTTAAATACGAAAACCGTGTTAATAACAACCCAATTTACGAGCGCACAAATGTTAAGGAGTGCAGTCCAATAAGATTGGCTTTTTCGCAAAAACGTTTGCTCGTGAAACGCGTGCGGTGCAAACCTGTAATGCCGCGCTTGCTGATCCGAGAGTCCTGGAAGCAGGATTGGGCGAATCACCTCTCGGCATACCACCGACGTGTAATCGGTCGGTGATGTATTGGCTCGTGATGATGGATTCGTGGAAGTTACTGGTTTCACGGACTTTTTTCTTTCAGCGCACGGACGAACGCTCGCTTTCGATAGCGGTGAGGATACACAAAACTCTCGAGCTGGCCGATGACAAGTTTTACGTAATAACGTGCGGCAACACCAAGTACAGGAACGCCAGGTACGATCATCTTCGATTAACTTTCTTACCTTTTATATACTAAAACTGCTTCTGACGATATCACGATTCCTAAGTTGACACGAGCTCCTGGAGAAAGCCTCCGAGGCAATCGTTGTACCAACGCGAATTTTCGCGATTAAGCAAACGATCGACTGACTTACTGACGACTGAATTACTGTAACGCGTTGAAGACAAATAGTTCGGGCCCGTGACTTTTAAAAACATTTGGCCAACCTCACGAAGCTGATATTTATAACATTCCGACTGGAAGTTTGGCTTTTTGACTTTTTGACGTGAATCTAACATGGGAGTTTAAAGGCTGCCCGCCTTAACCAGGCAGGTTAAGTTAATGCATTCGGAGAGGCTCTTCTCCAGTTTTTTTATAACTTAAAAGTATCGAGCGGACAGTATGCAAACGAGAGAAAAGGTAAGGATCGGAATTCGAGGGAACGGAAGGAGGGACCCAATGAACTAATCGAAAACCTTCCGCCAAGGTCGCTTAAGTTGCGCAACTGCCCACCGGGTCTCCCCGTCCACCCTTCCCTCGGCCTATACAATCCGCCGATGCATTTTGGCATCGATCACGTTTAATTACGAGGCGACGATCTCGCTCCTTATGTGCGCTCTGTCCGATCGTAGAAACGAGACGTCCTTGGTGTCCTTGCGGCTGCTGGACGGCATGCGGCGAGTGCAGGAGGCCATTTTCGGGCATAACTACACGCTGCGCGCCGAGATATCGCCGGTCGACGGTGAGTATGCTTGCGCCATTGTGCCGCGCGCATGCGCCCGAGCTTTTGCGAAACTCGAGTGCTTTTTCTTTTCCTTTATTTCTCTTCCTTTTTTCGTCTTCTTCTCATCAGTCCGCGTTCGCGCCGGTCGACGACGACGATGATCATCTTAAATTAGCCTCTATTCGCGTCCAGGTGCCTTGAAATCAAGAGCGTCTTGATTTTCATTTCTTTTTTTTTGCTTCAAGGTGGAGTAGCTTCGATCTGCCGGACTTTGGAGCTATTTCATGCGTGCTTTATGGGATTCGTTAGCTTTATGGATCGACTTTCTTTATGACGCGAGCGTGGTTTATTCGTCTTGTACCATTCATTTTTAGCGATTGTAAAGTGAATTTTTGCAAAATAACTGGTCTTGCATCGTCGTGCTCCGCCTTGGAATTACTTTAGAGGCTTATAAACACGGCTGTACTGTTAAAAGTATAAGAATTGAAGTAGGACACTGCGAAGACGTCATTAACGCGAGAAAAACAAGAGCCAGTCTAACGGGCTTTGATGTTTCATCGGAGGCGCTCGTGATTTGGGATCTCGGTCGTTGGGGATACACGCGCACACCTTCGTCAGCGCAGAAACTACGTCGGGAAGCGTCCGCGGACGATGTTAATCCCTACCTGGACTCGACTTTATCCTTTTCTCTCCTTCAAATTCCTTTTCTCCCCTCTCGTCTGGATGACTAAAGTCTAATGCGCGAATGCAGACGTTTTTCTAAGACGCGGATTCGCGTCTCGATCAAAATTCCCGAGCTTAACTTTGAAAAGCCTCATTTACAAATTCAATAAAAGTCGTAAATGACGAATTTCCAAATCCTTCGCATTTACGAATAAATGAAATTACGGAACAAATGACGATCTGTGAGCCGTACACATATGAACAGATTGCGTTCGCATCTATGTACAATTCCACGAAAAACCAATATTTATCGTAAATTTATTGTAAATTTATTGTAAATTTATTGTAAATTGTCACTTTCCACTTTTAGGAGCTTATGGCTTTAGAGTAAAGTCTTGTCTTGGCTTCGATACCGACAACCATAACGTTACAATAATCGACGAAAGAGGGTAACTGAAATTTCTTAACGAACGCATGTACAAAATCAGAATACGAGCGAAGGCTCGGTAATTCGCAATAATCACAATAATGCAATGGTATGTTTATGTGCAAGGTGTCCCGACAAGGCGAAATTCATCTCGAAATTCGTTTACAATCGAAATGCGGGGACGGCCGAGGCTACGCTCTCGGCGTTTCGATTCTCCGATACGCAAAAGCAGCTACATCTCCAATGTGAAATCGTACTTTGTAAAGGTAAGCATTATTCGACGGATATAATTGTACGACTCATAGTATATCTGCGTTGTAGTTTAATGAAATAAAAGGAAATGGCGATGACTGAAAACCGCTTGTAGCGCCGATTAAAATGTTGAGCTCTCGGTGAAAATACATTTTTTTTTCCTTTCAGCGACGTATTTATAACGAGAGATGGTAATTTTTAATCTCAAATAAGACGCATCGATTAATCGCGCGGCGTTTGTATGCTGGCTTAAATTAAACGAAACAAAAGAAAAGAAACGAAGAAAGAAAACGGATCGATTCGATCGGTCGTGAAATTGCTCATCGGAACTACTTGTAATGCCTCTCTCTCTCTCTCTCTCTCTCTCTCTCTCAAAAATGACTTTCGTTGATAAATATTTTATTGGATCGTTCGATGAATATTACATTGCTTATGATCGATTCGCATATTCATGACGACTCCGATGCTTCGATCCAATTATACAACGCGCAATGATCCGCGCCTGTTGGACTAAACGTCCATCCATAAAGAAATGCATCGCATACATTCGAATATTTTCCCGGAGCTCTTTATACATGATTCATCTTTTTAAATAGAAAGCTGCGGTGAGCCAGTATGCGACGGGGATGAAAGCGCCATAGGAATAAAGAACGGCAATTTCGCGCCGACCAAAGGACAAATAATACCCAGAGAGGAAGAGGCGGTTTTGCACGCCGGAACGAGCGTATTTGTTCTTAGTCCTGGCGACACTCCCAGTAAGTTATGCAAGGAAACGCGTCTTTCAATGCTCGTTTATCCTTCTTTCTTGTTCTTTCTTTTTTCTTTTTTCATGCGTGCTACGTCCTTTGACACGTGACCGGATTCAATGGAACCTTAATTTTTTTCCCATCTCGATCCCTTCTCTCTACTCTTCCTTTGCGCTGCTTCACTCTTTCGCATTTGTCCGAGATACCACGTGCGCACACGTTGGCCGCATTTTTGCTTGTAAAATGATTATTCTTTTTAGCGACTTTACCTAAAGCACTCGTTTTGTGAAAATATACCGCGAGTTTTCGGTTTATTGCATTGTGGCACTCTTAAATTCTCGCGCGCCTTTGATTTTCTCAAGGAATTTAAAGAATGAAGTTTGACCAGACTACATTTTGTTTAAATATTCAAGGACACGAATACATACCTTTAACGTTGTACTACTTTACAAGCCTAATTAAGTATAATTTGCTCTTATTAAACGTAACAGCTCGAATTAATATTTTCTTTATGCATTCTTTTATCTTTACTTCTTGTAATTATTACCTGTTATTCCTCCATCCACCGTTTAAATACCTAGTCTACAAATATTCTGATATTCGATAAGCTTACGTGCACACTTTGATCCGTCAGTACTTATGAATAAATGTGTGTATGTACATATATATATATATATATATATATATACAGGTTTTCGTTACCGAGTGAAAGTAACCTTAAAGGCATTTATCAGTTATGCAACTGCTTTTTCTCTTAATAACAATCGCTTACTGATACCGCAGAATGATATATAACACGGTGTTTGATAGTTTTTCAAAGCGCGTCAGATAACGCTACGAATTCCTTTTTGTTTTACAGTATCCCATTAGCTTAGACGTAACAATTTTTACACCGTTAAAGTTCTTGTAACGTACGAGTACGCGAAACACATAACAACAACAACAACAACAACAACAACAACAACAACAATAATAATAATCCATAAGTTCGAAAGGTATTTTATTAAGCGGTAGAGCTACAAAGTAAAATATTAACTCGTTGTAAGGTATAGGTAATTTATAATTGGCTCGAGTCTTTTGACACGCAAAATGCAAATAACGCGATAAAGAGATCTATTGCATAAAAATCACATTCCCTTATGAACTTTACGATAATCGTCCTTGATGGAGGAATCCGTCGAGGAGACGCGGGGAACATTGACGTCCTCCATTAGGCAACCTTTACCGCGTATTATCGCGTTGACATTTGCACGGATCAGAGTCGCACGGGAATCAAAGTATTTTTGGGATTTTACGGAATTTCCGCTCCGTAAAGTAGGAGAGGACGAGCGGAAGTAACGGACATTTGTGTGCAGTGCTGCAGCCGCTGTGCGACGACGGTGCGGTGCACCCGGGTTGGCTGCTCTGGCTCGCCATTGCCCTCGGCATTCTCCTGCTGATTATGTTTATAATCAACGTGTTTCTCTGCTCGGCGATGACGTGCAGCTGCGCGCGCACGGAGATCATCGAGAAGGAGCCCTCGATCATCGAGGACTACGATCCATATCGCAGTTGGCACGGCTCCCAGTACGGCTCGAGGTTTGACTCTTGATCTCATGATTATAAACAAAAAGCTTCAAAAATGCTATCTCGATGCAACAATTACACGCGTACAGCACGGTAGGACTGTGTTTGTTATATATACTTTGATCATTTATGTGTACCTCTGTGTTGACAGTTTCAAGAGACTTTCGTTTCCTTTTGCCTTTTTCTCCGCGTGAGCGCGATGCATTGAAAATAGCGTTTTCGTTAATTTTAATGCTATTTGCACAATGTTCATGTTTAACGAAAAGCTTTTCCAAAGATTAATGTCTCGAAAGTGTAAAAGTCTCTTAAAATACATTTCACGTGAATTAATGTATTAATTTTTACATTTTTGCATTTCCATGTAACCAATGTTAATATCGCAATATTTTCACGTAACATTTTCACATTAATGGAGTAAACTGCACGGCTTTTATCATAATTATACGTATGTACCGTTTTATAAATGATACAAGCTCGAGTTTACGTAATAAAAGTGCATCGTGTTATTTCAATAAGTACAAAGCTAGATAGTCGAGAGATGAATAAATTGAAATGATTTCAGAAACGTATTTTTAGATAGAAAAGCATCATCGCATATATCGCATAATCCATATCGTTTCTCAATCAGGAAATATATTTTCTAACTATTTCGGAGTGAAAGTAACATTTCATTGTTCATGAAAATTCAATGCACAGTATTTCATATTGAATGTGATACGGTATGATTAATGTGCCAGAAACTTGAAAAGAAAGTCTCATTAAGTTCAAGAATATTCATATATTCTACGTTGAATTTGAAAAGCCAATGAGAGTAAAATTTTACTTATCGATTGGAGATTATTATAAGACTCGGTTGGCATTCGTAAAAGCGAACTTGGGTTTTTTTCTAATTCGCCTAATTGATGTAACGCTTAGACATGAAAATGACGTCGTGTGAACCACAAACTCTTTTAATTGTAAACCACTTTCCTAAGCTCATAGTACCGAAGTCATTTGGCTTTTATCTTCAATCTCTCTCTCTCTCTCTCTCTCTCTCTCTCTCTCTCGCTGAGTCTTAGTTTAATCTCCGATATCGATCACCGTCTGAAAAATAGCACTCGGAAATACTTGGAAGGTAAAGCGCCGCTTCGACCTTCGGAAGCGGTGCGTCGAGGTCGCGCGGGTGTCGCGTCTTCTAACAAAAGGCTCACTGGTTTTTCAGGTACTCGCTGAACGGGAAGCCGGGCTACACATCCGGCGGCTCGACGATGAACTCGACGCGCTCCATTTCCACAAACAGCGATCACTACGCGATAGTGCACTCGCGGCCCGGTAGCCGTTACTCCGGACCCGCGCACAAGCAGCACCACCACCACCACAGGGGCTCCTCCTCCAACATCGGCTCCCATTACTCCGCCAAGTGATCACCCGAGCGCGAGATCCGCGACATCCCCGAGTTCGCTTTTATACCGTCAGCATCAGCATCTGGACCGACGCTGCACTGGACCAAGGATTTTGCACGAATTATAGTCCGATTATTCATGCGTGCCCTCCTTTTGCTCCTCCTTTACTCTGCTCTTCGAACTCACGTTTACCCCTAACTTGTCGTTTGTTCGCACGAGGACAAAAGGAAAGCTGCAGCCAGCATTGGAAAATTGCTTCAGTAATTACAGCGTCTGTCAAATAAAAGTATCTTTTCATATTATTCGAGCGCAAATGTATAAGCATAACATTTTCTTTTTCTCCACAATTCGTACGAAATCCTTATCATTTATCCAAATAATAAATATTTCATGGTTAACTACGTTGCTTCGATGTTTGGTAAACGCTATTGCGAGATATTGTAACTGGATTGATATTTTACAACTTATTCGTTTCTGTAGGGGCAATAATATTTTTCTGAATTCTCTCAAGCTTTTTTCTTTCAACTTCAACTTAAGTTACTTTTCTTCCAATTTGCAATAATTATTTAATGCTGATTAACTCTGTGACGTAACACTGTGACGTAACACTTTAATAAAATTTAAACGCCTAACTTCTTATTGTTTTCAAATATTCAATTAAGTAAGTACCTATGAGATATTTATTAATGAGCTTACAGTTGGTTTAAAGTCTATTTTTTCAGTACATAAATTACATATAAACTTCTTAATAATTTATGAAAGGCATCGTAAGTCACTTAACTGTAAAACTTTTTGAAATTCATGGGAAGCTTATGAAAATAATTGCGACAATTCAATTAATACGCGAATTTCACGAATGCTGCAGTAGAATTTGCTCGTCTCCGCGGAGTCTGTTTTTCGTTTGTTAAAAAAGGAAATACAAATATAGTGATAGCGATACAAGAAAATGTATACTTGGGTGCAATATGATGTTAAGAATATTTTCAACATTCTCACGAATTTTTAATTGTAAGAATACAATTAAAAATAGTTTTCTACGTCGCTATCGCAAGAACATTCGAGTATAATGTTTTATCTTTCTTGTGACTGCGTATGCGTATTAAATAACTCAGCGCAATAAATCCTAATACATAATAATTGTGCTGCACACTACTACTTCCTCGCCTTATATTTTTCCCACTCCATTGCGTTCTGTCAATAGTTTTTTTCCTCTCCAGTCCTTTTTATTATAAGGATCTGATTGTAAAAAGCATCTAAATAAGTTAATTGTTCGCAAAAGTTATTACTTTCGTATATTTTTATAAAGATACGTCTTTTTGTGAGTGAGTGAGAGAGAGAGAGAGAGAGAGAAAGAGAGAGAATGTGTGTGTACGTGCAAAAGGTATATAAGGTTTATGAAAACCACGTTTTCAACACATTCGTGAGGCGTAACATTAAAAAAACTTATTTTTATATAAGTATTGTTATAACGTAGTTTTAGACAATGGAGATTTTCGCATTTGATGCGTTCATTTGCATTGTTAAAATAAATCAAGAAGTGTAACAATGTAACACTTTACTAAGTAATAGACTGAATTTATAAAAAGAATTCTTGTAAAAAATAATAAAAGGCAATTGTACATTCACATTTTGACTAATTATTATGTAACAATTTTTTGACTATAAAAAATATAAATTTTTTAAAATATCTAAGCGTACTTATTTATTAAATTAATAATTATGTACAGATATGAGTTCCCATCCTAATCATGTTATGTCATGTATCATGGAAATATAAAGTTCTAATAAATAATTTCGACATGTTTAGAAGTGTACCTTATTAACCAAAAGAAATGTAAGAATATATTTAATATTTTAGAGTCGTAATTTTTATAAATTTATAATTCCGCAACAATAATTATTATAAATTATGAATCATAAATTATCATTATCGTCATCGTTTTATCACACTCGTATAAAATATCGTTATTACTCATTCATGAGGTGCGGTCGGGAAAAACGTAATACAGAAGTAAGTTCCGAGTCTCGTATTGGGATATGAGACATCGAATAATTCACAAGATAATATCTTGCGTATGACATTGCCTAGGAGAAATCTTCAAATCGGGCATCATTATTTTGAAAATCCTTAAAACAAGACTCGATCGCGTAAGGTGTCATGGATTCGAGTTAACAGTTGCAAAGACGGGAATCGTGCCACTCGCGAAGCGTATTACTGTTCTGCATACAAAGCAGGTGAGCTGTAAAACGGGTACGAAATACTTAAGATTATTGCTCGAGTATGGATTTAATTTGTGGGAAGAAGTAAGTAAATCAGTCCTTAAGACGGCAATAGTAACGGTGGACAATAATCGTTAAACACTGTTTTAAGCCCGTTAGAGGATTATATTAATTCGCTTTGTCCCACATAAACAGTGCGTTTATTAAAAAGAATTTTTATCTGCATAAAAACGAGGAAAAAGAAGATTATCTAAATCGACAGTTTGCATTGTGTTGATTTAGTACGATAGTAGGACACAAGACTGATCAAGTAGAAAAGATGGAGGAACCATTGTATTGCATTGCGTAGTAGAGCTATTGACAGAACACACATTTTTTACATTTACCTTTAAAAAATGAAAATCATGTGAGAAATTGTCAGTTTCAGTACAACTACCTTCTCGCTTTTTATGAAACAGAATCAAATACATTTGAATATTTTGCGCTGGTCATACATTTTATTTTGAAAAAATTATATATAGTTACATATTATTTGGTGTTAAAAAACATTATCTTGTTCTGCTCGAAAAGCTCTTATTTTCTCATTAATCTACCAATATTCCGTATGTTACTCTTTTATGTCTTATTTTGAAATATATATATATATATTATCGGAATATCTTCGTTTATGCAATTTCATTTTTACCCTTTTAAAATTGAGTCAAGCATAAAATTATTCTGTAGAATTTTTTATCTTTTTCTACAGCTCCGAGATATTTTACGTTAAAACTACTTTGCCTGCTTTGCGTTAAAACATTTCAAATTAATTTCATTCCTTAATACACATGCCTATCTTCCATATAGACACTGGAGTAAGGAATTTTTTAAATTGTGATGTATATTTCACTCAGTTAAAATGCACCGCTTCAAATAGTTTCCGTTCGAAGCTTTACGGGTTATAAAGATATTTCAAGTCTTGCTTAAGCCCAAATTGACATAGTTAATGTTATTCAGGATTTATTCAGAGAATAAATATATTCAGAGTCGTTCAACTGCCTTACCTGCTAAGCTATATACGATAACACGTATTTAGATGTTAGTCCGATAAATTGTAAGTTTTCTCATAATTTTACTTAATTCACACATGTAAGGTCGAATAAACTTTGAGATAGCATCTTTCCAATAAAAATAAACGTACTGCGCAAGGCTATTAGGAATGATAGCCACGTATCTAGCCTTTTTTATAAGAAGGTTAAATTTTTATATTAGAAATTACTTTACCTGTCGGAATTTTACTTTTTTGCATTCCTGGCTACAGCCAAAGCTTGCGCTTAACGCGGCGCAATCAAATGAGCGCCATCTGGTGATCGGCATTTCGTCACACGATCGCCGAACAAGTGCGCGATTATTGATGTCGCGGCGCTTGTTATAATATAATTAAAAAATTGAAAAAGCGTCGCAAAAAGTGTCAAAATGTTAGTTCTTTTTGAAACGCCTGCGGGCTACGCCATTTTTAAGGTAAATTTAAGATTTTCTTCTTAAAGTTGAGGTTATTTATAAATTTGTTTTTATTATTCAATTGCCTAACCTTAAACCCATACACGTGTTCATTCGGTGCAACATAATTAAAGTTTTTAAAAACGTAGTTAATATGCTTTTACATCTAGTGGTTAAAACATAAATTTTTTTAATATTAGGATTAATGTAATACCATTTGTAATTACAGTTATTAGATGAAAATAAACTTACCAAAACCGATAACCTATATCTTGACTTTGAGACGCCTGAGGGAGCTAGTAAAATGTAAGTAAATATAAAAAACTTTAATGAAATATTTTTATTCAGCAAAATAATATGTCTTTTAGCCTTAAACTTAAGCATTTCGAAAAGTTTGCCGACACAACGGAAGCTCTTGCTGCTACGACAGCAGCTGTCGAAGGTAAATTATGCAAATCTTTGAAAAAGTTATTGAAAAGACAGTGCGTCGAACTTCAAGAACAACTAGCTGTTGCGGATGCCAAGCTTGGCAATGCCATAAAAGACAAATTAAACTTAGCTTGTGTAAGCAATACTTCGATTCAAGAATTAATGAGATGTATCCGTACCCAAATGGATAGTCTGTTGGCTGGTTTTCCAAAAAAGGAAATGACAGCGATGGTGTTAGGCTTAGCTCACAGTCTCTCTAGGTACAAGTTAAAGTTTTCTCCAGACAAAGTTGATACAATGATTATTCAGGCTGTTTGTCTTTTGGATGACCTTGACAAAGAATTAAATAATTATATTATGAGGTGCAGAGAATGGTAAGGCTAAATTTATTTTGTAATTTTTTTTTATAATTTTAATGCTAATTTTTTGTTTGACTCTAGGTATGGCTGGCATTTCCCCGAATTGGGAAAAATTATCTCCGACAACGTTTCCTTTGTAAAAACAGTAAAAATTATTGGAACGAGAGAAAATGCTATTCAGTCAGACTTATCGGACATTTTACCAGAGGAAATTGAAGAAAAAATTAAAGAAGCTGCGGAAATATCTATGGGAACAGAAATTTCTCACGATGATATTATTAATATTCAGCATCTATGTGATCAGGTAAATAATCTTATAATTTTTTAAAATATTTTATTTGATATTTGAATACATTGAAAAGTTTAAGAATATTACATTATAATATTAAAATTTAACCAAATCGTGTATTTTTTTAAACCTTAGCAATAAGTAAGTATAAAATTTACTTTTTATGTACAACCTACACTTAAGAAGCTTCAGCAAATTGTTACTTATACTTTAATATAGTAATATTTGAGTTTCTTTCTTAATAGTATTGTTGATTAAAATAAAAGTATAAGAACATTAATTATATATATATATATATATATATATATATATATATACAATTTTATTGATGTAATAAAAAAACTTGTTGAGATTATGTTTTTTCAAACGAGCTTACAATATTTTTAATATTAAAATTATATGTATAGAATTAAATATATATAAATATATAAAAATTAAAAATAAGTGTATTTATTTTTTTGTTTATCTATTTCTTTTCAGGTAATAGAAATATCCTCCTATAGAGCTCAGTTGTACGACTACCTCAAAGCACGTATGATGGCCATGGCTCCAAATCTTACAGTTTTAATAGGTGATTTAGTAGGTGCTCGTCTTATTTCTCACGCCGGTTCGCTTATCAATCTCGCAAAGCATCCAGCGTCGACCTTGCAAATTCTTGGCGCTGAAAAGGCCCTTTTCCGTGCTCTTAAAACGAAGAAGGACACACCGAAGTACGGTCTCATTTATCACTCGCAACTCGTTGGTCAGGTAAATATCCATGTATTTTTGTAAGCTTTTATTTTGGTATCAAATAAGTTTTGCATTAACTAGCTACATATATTCTTTACGTTTCTATAAATGATTTTTTAATTAAATTAAAGTGTGATAGTTCTAAAAATTGTTTACGATTGATCACTTCCAAAGCGAATAATTTACAAAGTTCATTCATTACTTAAAAAAATGGTAAATAACGTAGATATCATTAATAATATATTTTTTTTATTTTAAACTAAATAAAAAAATTGTAGTACTTACCACAGATACAAATAACAGCTAGAAGTAACAAAATCAATCAAACGAAATATTCAAGTAAAACCTTAAAACATTTTTTTTTTTTAATTTTTCATCAATTGCTATACTTTATATAAAACATTGTTTTCTTGGTTGCTTATAACTAAAAATATCACAAGCAGGCTACAATCAGTTTTTTTTTAACAACCTAGTGAAAAATTGTGTAGTATAAAAATTCACTTAAAGTACATTTCTCGCGTATTTCAATTACGATAGACGCGTTAAGCAGCAAAGCAAAAACGAATGATAATAATTCACAAATCCTTAAGTGTACTGCACTGCTAAAGACACAAACAACGGTCTAATCTCACAATTGATCCAGGCGTCGATCCGCAACAAGGGAAAAATGTCGCGAATGCTCGCGGCGAAAGCCTCCCTATGCACGAGGGTTGACGCTCTTGGCGAGGACACGACGTTCGATCTCGGGGCCGAGCATAAGACGAAATTGGAAGCTCGACTGCGCATCCTTGAGGAGGGTAACAACATGAGGAGGATCAGCGGCACGGCCAGGGCCAAGGCCACCTTCGAGAAGTTTCACACAAAAAGCGAGATACTCGAGTACCCGGCGGCGGCCGACTCGACCCTCCAGAGTGTAAAGAGGCGGCACTCGGAGATCGAGGACAAAAAGCCATTGATCGAGGAGATCGAGGTCACCGAAAGCCCTGAAAAGCCGAAGAAGAAGAAGAAAAGGATCGAGACCGAGGCCGAGGCCAAGGCGAACGAGCAGAAAGAGCAACCCGAGAAGCTCGTGATTGAAGCTGAGGAGGAAATCCAAAAGAAGAAGAAGAAGAAGAAGAAGAAGAACAAGGAGGAGCTCGAGGAAGTGAAGGAGGAGGTCACAACCATGGAAGTGGATATTGCTTCCGATGGTTCGTGCAATGTATTTTAATTATTTTTGGAACAGCGTTTTAACTCGATCAAATATCTAGTCATTGAAATTACGTAGTATACAATACGTTATTTTTGGAGGCGTATACTTTCCTTCTTGTAATTATTAATCTACAGAGATTCATTAAGCTGCAGTTGAAATTCAATTACTAATATAAGAAATCATTAATTTTTCTTTTAAAGAATTGTAGATAGTCAACTTGTAATGTAATTTTTTCAACATGTTTTATTCTGTTTAGCAAGGCCTTTTTCAAATTATTGTAAACGATTATTATGTCACTTACAGATATTTATAATATTCAATATTATTTTAAAGTTAAAAAGAAGTAGTCAATTATTCAGATCGATAGATTATTTAAATAATCATTCTAGAGTCAATGCTTTATTTACCAAAAATAATATTAAATATAATATGTATTATATTTATTATGTATTATATTCGTTTAAAATTATAACTTGTAAATATACTTTAAAACTTTTTATTAAAAAGCCGTTTTAGCAATTTTATAAATATATTTTAAAAAATGATGCTAAATAAACAGAAAACGTCTTTAAAATTATAGTTAAAAAATTATAATATTTAAATATAATTTCATGAATCTAAGAAAGTTTTTATTAAAAATAAATTAAATCAAAAGACTTAATTTTATAAAGAAAATTGTATATGTAAGCCATTAGGTGGTAGACTACCTTAAATATAAAAAAGAGATCGCAGTGTCGTTATTTCAAGAATAAATTAATTTCAATCGGACATTTTCGGTTCTTATAAGAAATATAATCAAGCGGTACATTTTTAAATGATATTTGTCTAGTCAATTTTTATCTCATAAAAATTTATTTATTTGTATATGGTTGGTAAGGCAATTTTTAATAATAAATGAATAAGTCAATGATAACTAGTAAATAATATAAACTCGAGATGTTATTTTTAGATATAAAATAGATAAATATTTAAAGAATTTATATAATTTTCTTGTTCAAGTTAGGTATAATTATCCTCATAAAAATGACTGTTCCTACATTTTTTATATTTATAAGTTATTACAAAAACAATATGTTGATTAATGGCTACAATAAAAATAAATAGAAATAATTATTCACAAAATGGATGCCTTGAAAGGATAATTAATAGTTTTGGTTGAATTTAATATTTTGCACGTTAATTATATTCATACTATTTCCTTTGATTATTTACTGAAAATTAAATTTATTCCTTTTAATAATGTGATACTTTATCTGATTAGTTGAATTGATTCTCATGATCATTTGTCATATTTTTTAGGATCCAAAAAGAAAAAGAAAAAGAAAAAGAAGAAGAAGGGACGCGACGATGAAGCAGAAACCAGTCAAAATGTTCTTCCAGTTTCTTGAGGCTTAAATAAATTATTAGACTTAATTTATGATAAGTGTAGTTTTATTCAACAATATTGAAAACGCAAAAAAAGTGTATCTTGAGAGAGTCGAAGGCAAAAAGGCAATCGGACGTTTGTAGCTCTTATATTTATAAGTTACATTCCTTCACCTTTTTTTTGAAACTTTTAAGACAATCATGATTTTCATGTATCTAATGAGTTTGATTCGTACATCACCCTAACGGAATTATCTGGCTGTTATTTTTTACCTTTTACTTCGACTTTCGTTACATTTTATTTCGTCTTCGCGCTTAAAATGAAAGTAATCAATAGAATAAGCTTTAAGAAATCCTTTTTAAGATACGCTATCTTATATCACTGTAAAGTTTACTCTTGCTGTATTATTATTATGAGTAATCATACTCATATTTTAATGCGCATTACTTTTAAAAAGTAATTGTATTCAGAAATTGTAATATAATTAATTACATGTAGACTATTTCTTAAAAAATACTGAATGTTATGCGCTACCTTATTCCGCCGAATGTTGTAATTTTTTGAAATTTATATTTATAATAAAGCGACTCGATAGAAATTAAGATATTAGATAAATAATCTTTCTTAATTGTACGTTTCCTTTTTTCTATTTCATTTCATTTTTAAGAATCCTTCCTCACTCATACAAACTTTCTTATTTGCTTAATTAATATACGTACGGGAGGTATAAAATTTCCCATAAAAGTGTGTACTGTTACACTTGTTGATTTATAGAATGTCGAAATAAGTGTGTTATAGTGCTTTTATTTCAATTATTTCGAGAAATTGCAAATCTACTCTCAATACAATAGCGTCTGTTTTAAACGTTTTTTTTTTCTTTGGTATTAAAATAGGATTCGAAAATGCGTCGAAAAAATATTGTATTGATGTCCATTTTTTTGTGTAAATGACAGAGTCTTAGAATTATTGGATTTTACTCAAAAGGTGTAATAAACCTTCCTAGGCGTTTATTCATTTAAGAACATTCGTAGTGCTACTATAATCGAAGCATTACATTTTCATTCGATTATTTTTTTCAAGGCGTAATTTGTAATTTTAACCATTTCTATTTTCGTAATGTACTTCATATGTGGTTTTTTATCACGATCTCTGAAATAGTCGAGGATGAAATTTGTAAGACTATGAGTTTAAAGTGTACGCTAATTCAAAGTGTGTAGCGCACGTCGTTAGCGCGCTTTTTTTTATTCGCCGACTTATTTTAACGTACATCGGTCCAAAGTAATTTATCTCGCATTTAACGGACGATGACTGAACATTATATATTCAGCGGGTAAATTAATCATGTATGATTTACGTAGCTTGACTTGGCATAAATGTCACATATATTTATTTACTATCGATATTAGCGCTCCGTTTAATTCAACTAGCTAATATTTTTGTTTCATTTCATTTATTGTGGATTAATTACCAACGTAATGAATTCTTCATGGTAATATTAATATTTTAATGATTTAGCTCTTGGATATTTGCCGTTAAGAATGATCGGAAAACTATTAAAAATTATCTGTTTTTCATTTCGTTTTACCTACAATTAGGATTACAACTCTTCGTCGATTCATTTCTTTCTCTAACAGAGATTGTTTATTTCCGTACTAAAAGACTCTGATTGAATCACTCATATCCAGTATTTTTTACTTTTTAATACTTTGCAAAAGCTAATCATAATTAACTATCTTTCGCCATCGCTCAAAATCTATTCTTACACGACGAGCAAGAGTAATCCCGTTCAATCTTAAAATATTCCACGTTACTGTAAGAAAAAACTTTTAACTATTCTCTGTTATTATTTAAACACATACGGCTTTTATAATGTATTTATCATAGTTTCTTTCGCTGTACTTGGAGATCTTACTGCAGACAATTTTGTATTTTGTTTCGTGTCGTTTTTAAACGTTCTTACATTATCTATAAGATCTTTATGCGACAATTCAGGTATTTTGCATAATGTATTCGTTACAAAAATTTACCGTGTTAAGATTCTGATTTTATCTATAAACGTACAACTGAACAATCTGATTACAAAAGACGCTACAACATTTAAAATTCTAATTCATTTTATTTAGATTTCATTAGCTTCGCTCCAAAAGTGCCTCTTGTATTTTTAGATGCAGTTGCCGATAACGGCTTCAATGGCACTACTTTAGACTTCGCCATTATTGCTAATGCTTGTAAATATTTATTTTTCGACTCTATGCGCAAATACTTAAGCTGTAAAACGGGAAGCCTAAGAAATTTGAATTTGTATTTTTTTTCATGTTTATCTATAGAAAACAATGCGATATGCTACAATACTTTACAGAATAAAGTTTTGTAATTCATGACATTCATTCTACTTGTTACTCTCACCTTATTTTTTTATTTCAACATATATCATTTGGCAACATTTCTTGCCCAAGAATTTATTTTACTGCAAAGGTAGTGATTAAGCTAAACGAATAAAATATAGACTTAATTACATGAATTACTTACCTCTTTGCATTAATTTTATATCATATTTAAGAGGCGAGGGATGCGAGAAATAAAGCTCTGCGATTATACCAGCAGAACAACCGAATTTTATTATTTGTCCAAGTGCGTATAACCGACAGAATATCGTCCATCCTCCTTCCGAAAGCCACCAACCGCCGAGGATGCAGCAGTTGTCGAAGATGTTTATCGTCCTGCTTGAGAAGTCTGCCTTTGTCAATTCGTCATCCGTTATAAATCTTGACATTTCCGACGAACTCGCTTAAGTGGCGAAAGCAGTTCTTACATTTGTAAATTTTCTTTATTACTAAGCCTAATTTGTGAATTTTTATTAATTTCATTATTTTTAATTGTTTGCAGTATACGAAATACGGTTAAATTATTGGTTATATTTGTTATACGCGTTAAATAGTTGTGCACGTAGTCCACTTTTGTAATACTTTCGAACGCATTATTTTTATCGTTTGTAAAAAAAAGCATTGCTTCAAGATGATTTGGTACTGCGTATTAAATTTGTCATCTCGTGTATTTGAGATTTATGGCTTCTATGTTTTCTTCTTCGTAAAAATCTTAGGGCTACGCGATCATTCTTTATTTTAATTATAAATATAACTGGGAGACAGCTTATAGGCTTCTTTAAAGAGTAGCCTTTCTCGCGAACTTCTGAAAATTCGTCAAATTTCATAAACATTAAGCGATGCTCTAAAAGTGATATTCCCTCGTTTTAACAATGATTTTCGCAAACTATTCGGTGTTTCTTAGAATCTATTTGCAATTCGCTAGATCGGATAGTTCAATGTAAAATTTATAATACACTGTGATCTCAATGGAAATACGTTACATCTTAGATTTGTCATAACGATCCTGAGCTCCGAGTCGTGGTACACAATCTTTCAGGTTTCTGGGCTTAATATATCACCTTCCCTCCATCGTTGAATCTTTCCTTACGTAATTTTAAGTTTGTACATTTAAACCAGGTTGTTATTTTTTACCTTTTACTTCGACTTTCGTTACATTTTATTTCGTCTTCGCGCTTAAAATGAAAGTAATCAATAGAATAAGCTTTAAGAAATCCTTTTTAAGATACGCTATCTTATATCACTGTAAAGTTTACTCTTGCTGTATTATTATTATGAGTAATCATACTCATATTTTAATGCGCATTACTTTTAAAAAGTAATTGTATTCAGAAATTGTAATATTATATTTATAATAAAGTGACTCGAAAGAAATTAGGATATTAGATAAATAATCTTTCTTAATTGTACGTTTTCGTATTTCTATTTTATTTCGCCTGGAAAGCAAATAAAAAAGAAGAAACTAAATCAGTTAATAAATAAATGAAAAGAATAAAAAAAATGTAGATATCTAGGTACAAGATTCGATTTTTATTCGAAGCAAAGTTACAGAAGAAAAAAAGAAGGAAAAAAAAGCATAAGATGCAACGCAATGATTTATTTTTAAATATATTTTGCATTCCTATCTACTCTCCGTTTTATTTTGCCATTGAATTGAAAGAAACTTTTATCAAATCTTTGTCGTTTTACTGGAACTAAAATCATCTTTGTCATTGAATAATATAAATAATAGCCTTTTAAGGGAAATTACGTTTAAAATTTTTATCTATTTTTAGTTAGATTTTATCACATCGTCAACGCATAACCTTATAATTTCCGACTCTTCGATAACAAAAATTTTCCCTGCACCAAGGCTGCCTTTTCTAATTTACGCCTGCTATTTTAAAGATGTTTTATTTAATAATTAATATTTAATAAAAAATATACAACATTACAAAATATTTTTTAAGACTTCGTCGCGCTACATTACAAGCTGGTGCCATTAGTCTGGTTGTTTTAAGTGATAACGGATTTTTTTACTAGAATAAATATGAATATTGATGATATCAAAATTGAAGAAGAAATATACAAAGCTGTAAAGATGTGACAGGATTATTAGTGAGCGAGCACATAAATTTGGTACGAAAATGAAATAAATGCTTCAACTTCTTGTGGACTAATTACTCTGCAAACATTTACAAAACGAGTATCAAAAATATCTTAGGGTCATGCATAAAGAAGTGCTATTAACAAAAAATCCAATATCACTTGGAAATATATCTAATTAATTTCATAGGAGAAAACTGCCATACGTTGGCATTAATGCACGTTATTTTTAATTCCTGCTCATAAACTAACTTTTCGAGCCAATATTTAGCTAAAACGTTTAATCTTCCGCAAGAAACTGTTTTCAGCAATTGACATTAGTATTACGATCTTTTTTTTACACTCGCAAAATTAATTCTGCAATAAACTCAAGTATAAGTCAATAATCAACCAAACTTCTCTTTCCATTAAGAGAAAACTTTCACGAATAAAAGTCATAATTCGATGTGAAGCAAACTAATTTAAATACTGCCTCGGATATTAATTTTACAAACTCTAAATTTTATCTGAATTAGAAATTAAGTTCCTAAGAAAAACTTTTTCTCGATGGGAGAACATTATATAAACAAGATTACTCGTAGCTTAGATTAAGGTAAATACGTAATAAAATTGCCATTTAATAATAATAGGGATAAATTGGGAAAATTATATAATGATGCGCTTGAGAAAATTCTAGGTACAAATCCTGATAAAGAGGTAATACATTTAACAATTTAACGAATTTTTTTATGAATATAAATTTTTCGGTCACAAGATGGAACAAAATTACGATGTTTTTTGGTGTTTCTGCAAAAGCGTCCAGCGAACTATCATTAATGGTATTTTACACATAGAATCATTCGTTCAGGGCAATTTGTTGTATATCGCTTTATTCTTTGAAATACACGCATGTGTGTTAATAGTAAATATAGAAAAGATGTAAAATAACTGGATAACTGTATTTATTAAAATATAATGCGTAAGGAAAATAAAAACTGACTGTGAAAAGCTATCGATTCAATATCGCCACTTACAACTCCAGCATCATTTTTAACACTTCGCATCTTGCATCAATAATCCGAGGATGAAATTACGTTATTTTCTATTGCAGTCTACATTTTTAAACAAGACTATTACAACGGACGACTTGGTAACAGAGATGTGATCGTTTACCTAACCGGAATCCTTTCGTAACGAACTTATAAAAATAGTAAAAAGTTCCCCCGTTGTGTCGATATGCTTGGTATGACGTAAGTTTTATAAGCGATCTGAAATGTAGATAGAACTATATAGCACTTGGTTCTTATTGGAACGCAAAGCAAGATAAAATCTTGTACACTATTGATAATTCAACTGGCAACAAGATAACAATTTGACCCTTTAAACCTCCTCGAGTCAATTATCATCCGAGCTAAAATTTTAATGCAAAAATTGTGTCAATTGAAGCTTGACTGGGATAAATCGTTATACACACAGTCTAGCAACGTTATAATAGCAATTTAACGCTATTAATTAATATAAAAATAAGCCGAAAGATTATAATAGATAATTATGTTATCATCCAGTTTTGTGACGCGAGCGGCACAACAGTATTCGAAGTAATTACACATATATATTCTACTTTAACAAATCGAAGATAAATATAAGGAAACATATATTCCTTGTAATTACATCATTATTTTGTAATACTTTTATGATTTTCTAAGCCATTATTTTATATTTAGGAATTTAAAGTCTTAGACATGAAAAAATACAGGCCTTAATTTATTATATTTCTCTTGTCTAGCAATCAGATTTATTGGGCATGAGAAAAAAATATACATCGATATATTCATATAAACGAATTGCATACAAAATATTTTTGATAGATTGTATTGCCTATGACGCAAAATATATTATTTTATATTAGAAATTTATAGTCTGCCGTGTAAAACGCCATTACAGACTTTCGTAATCCAAATTTAGTGGATATACTCCGTCGCCAATATCGAAAAAAAGCTTCTGCTTTGACAAGATTTGTCTACTCGTCGCTATTTACTCTTTACTCATAAATATAACGTTGCAGCGAACTTGCTGATTTTCGGAGGAAATAATTTTTTTCAACGTCTATAGCTTCCGATGAGAACAAAATTAAACAGTCTTGTGAACTCAACGAAATACCATAGCGAATACAAAATTAATCAGTACAATAATTGTTTTTCCTATAGGTAATTCTTAATTCTTGACATAAGTGTTTGTAAAAGTGCAGTGAAATCGGATGTATGTATATAAACTAAACTATATAAAGAAACATTGCACAAGAAACTGCATTATTTTCGCTAAGATTAGAAGGGAAAAGATTACAAATGAAACAAATTTAAACGTAACGGAAGCGTTTAGGAATTACTTGACTTAATATAAAAAATTAACTTCTATTTTAAAACTAAACCGTTGATTTAACGTTACGCTTACAAAAGATTTCTAGTTAACTGTTGGTGGATTTCGTTGACTATGTTTTACATACAAATTTATTGTTATACATATCTACTCTCAACTGCCTTGAAGGGGAGTCTACCAGTGTGATTATTTTCGATTATTTCTAACAATTTAAATATTTGAATATTTTAATTCTCTTTCGTGAGTTTTTATCTGAATCTAAAGAGGCTTAATTTGTTGAGAAAACCATTTAATTAAATTTATCAGCTTCAAAGATAAACATTTTAGTAATAACAGTAGATCCACGATAATAAAAACAATGAAATATTTTTAATTTAACCATAGCCACCGCTTAAGATTTTTGACATTTGTTGTATAAAGTAGAATGTTTTGCTTTGCTTAAACACACAATCACAGATTGACATACACGCAAGCACACATAAGAAACACTAATGTTGCTGCATTAATAAAATCAACGCAAATGTAAGATATCTTTCAAATTTTCATTATTTTGTTTCATTAGCGCAGCATTGATTATAACACATTTTTACTAAGTAATAATATTTTAAACAAATTGACTGTTGAAGATTTGTTAAATAGAAACTCGCTGCAACTTGAAGTAGATGAAGTTGAACTTGGACATTAACTTAAAATTTAATATACGTGATGTTGGATGCGTGCATACTTCTTAATTTCTCCATTGTAATCAACGTTCGTCTATAATATTTAACCAGTGTTTAAAACACATTTTCTTCAAAACAACGTCAAGTTGGCAGTGTAGAACTGCAGAATTCCTTATTTTCTTCTTTATTTATTAATTTTCCATGAACTAAATTGAATCAATTATTGATTCAATCCGTGCGTTCATAAATTGTATTTTATATAGTCAATTAAAATATATTAGTTATATATTTTCGTATATAAATTAGTAATTTCACTTGATAAATTGTCTCAACTTAAATTTGTACAAATGACTGACTTCGCAAGGTATAAACTAGATGCGAACATATATAAACAAAAGAAAATGAAAAATGTATGTTGCTTTTAGCTCAAAAATTTACGAAAAGAAAAAGTTGTGTTCTATATAAATAAAAAATATCTAATGTTTACCTAATCAGCTTGCAAACACCTGTGCAGACAACACCCAATTTTTTTTTTTTGCAGACAATACTGAAATCTTTTGCAGATTATATAATTTCTATTGCACAATAGTTCTGGCAAAAAATTACATATCTACATCTGAATCTTAAATATTTCTTTTAAATGATTAAAAAATTCAAAGCAAATCAAAATTTAAGACAAAAATGAAAACTGAAAAAAATTGTGTACATTGTTGCCGGTGTATATTTAGAACTATAAATAAAACTATTTCAAAAAGTTAACTTTTTAAATTTTATATCACAGTATGTATTTAGTGAAACTTCTATAAAATTTTGTTAATATAGCATATTAGAATAGAAATTATGAAAAACTTTTGATTTTTTACTTTTGCATGTTTTTAGTTTACAGTTTTATAAACAAAAATATTCTATTAATTTCTATAAAAAAAAAAAACAACTGTTATAAATAATATATAAAACTAAAAATTTACCACCATGAGATAGTTTTGCTTATAGTTGTTGTAATATAAAAAAAAATAAATAAAAAACGCCAACATTTTCTTATTTTAATAGTATTCAAAATTGTGACTTGATTGACATTTACCGTTACACGTACACAGTATATAGGCAAATACGTGTGATAAATGCTTTTCTTTAACTTAAAAAGGAAGCAACGAAAGCATAATGTAAAGGAAACAAGTATTGCACAGATGACTCAATATGCTGCAGGCTGTCTATTAGGGAACTTAGAAAAAATCGCATAAGACAAATTATTTACCTACGCTTCTGTATTTGTCCTAATATATTTTTCTGTTTATATATTTATATAATATATGATTTTTTTATTTATATTCGAAGAAATTTTACTATGGGGTCGCTGCGTGTAAAATTAATTTTTTGGAATATTTGCTAATAAATTACTTAAGTACAAATTCTAAAAAAAAAAAAAATAATAAAAAATACGTTTAAGAAAATTAAATTTTCAAAATGTATAAGTATAATTTATAAAAAATTAAATTTGCCTACAAAATAGTTTCATGTGTATATAAATGCAAAAAAATTTACTACGCGTTAAATAAAATTTCTCTTAATAACATTATTTCCTTAGAATTTTACTGTCTTTGGCTTTAATTCTGAGAAAACAATTGCGTTACATATAAAATTTTTTTATTAGAGATATTGTAGTAAACTTTTTTCACGCTTAATTGTACAATGAGGTATGCAAATGTGAAATAAAATATCATAAATAAAAGTATCGAAAATTCATTTTCAGAACGTGAAAATATAAAAATAATCCAAAAAATTAATTCTTGACGGACCAAACATAGTAAATAATTTCGGAGCTCATAATTTTTATATCAAGACTCTGATTTCTTGACTTATATACATTACGCAGAATCACGCTTTATTCGGTTTCTCGATTATGTTCTTTTTATCGAATGCTTGTAAAGAGGTTCAGCACCGACTTATTTTCTTTTTGACTGCGAGCCTTGCTGAATACATTCCAAAAACGCAGAGTCTCGTCGCCCGCCCCGGTTACGATCGCTTCACCATCGGGCGACATCGCTAAGTACAAAACTCTATACGAATGTCCAGTTAATTTGGCCACTTGCGTAAGACTTGGATACTTCCACACGAGAATTTGATTCTGTGAGTAACCATGTGTACTGACTAATTCCGAACTGTGTTTACTCCATGCTAAATTGCACACCTGTAAGATAAAAACCAAATTTTCATTTAAAATTGAGTCACGTTGCCACACGTATCGGATGTACTATGAACTCTATGATACGCGCGTTTGTCATATAAATGAGTTACTTAACGCACCAATGATTTCAATAGCGCTAATAGGAAAGTAAAAATTTTTCTTATGAAGTATTAACAGCACTTATCTTCATTAATTCGTTATGAGTTCTAACTACTTAAAAAATAATGCAATTTTCTTAATGGTCTCGTTTATTAAAATTATCTCGTAATATGCTGCATGAGTGGTTTTTTTATAAGTTTCTTTTCGACGATTTACAAGCTCAAAAGAAATTTGGATCACAGTATCGAAGAAACTCGAAGCTATACGTAAGGAAGTATTGTTACTATGTGAAATCTTGTAAAAATGTTTATTACGAAGTGATTAACATCCCGTAATCATCGGTACAATATAGTTTTGTACTAAAAAACTTTTAATTACTTTTGGTTAACAATAATCAGCTGCTTTAGCATGTTTGTCATGTTTATTATTTCGTAGTGATTTAATAGATCGATTGATGTCCACGTATTATCGTAGACTACATTTATATGCATTTTACATATAGCAAAAGATTTCAATCGAATTAGTATGCTAATATAATTATTAATATAAATTATTCGATGATAATTATATGAATAATTTTCCGTCATTCGTCGAGCGTATGAAATCGGTGTTAAATTACTCATTAATCGACTAATTAATTTTATTTATTATTGATTCATTTCCAATTCCCAAATTTGTCTTAATAAATAAAAATGATGAATTTATTTAACTTTCTATTCTTAGGCTGCTAGATGAGTCACGTAGTTCCTTATAAGGTGATTCCACGTATGATGTATTTAAAACTTTTTAAGTGCTCTGGCGTACGGGCTATTAATAAAAAGTAACCAAATTTGTAGCACACGTTTCCAATACGAATAAACCTAGTAATCGACGATCATGAAAATAACCATTCATTTTTAAAGCCTGAAATTCGATCTCGAAGCTTTCGCTCGAGCAAGCGATGCGCCGTGAATTCGAATCACCGATCGTTCATTTCCGGCCAATAAGAGTACACATCCGTTATAAAGAAAGGGCGCGAGACGTGCAACGACTAAAGGGATTTAAAGGAAGGTACACGAACCTGCGAGCCCGTGTCGACGCACTGCATCGGCTGACCGGTGAGGGTGTTCCAGAACCTGATGCAACGGTCGGCGGTGCCACCTCCCGACGCGAGGAGGCCGTGATGATGGGGCGACCAGGCGATCGCCTTCACGGCGGCGAGGTGCTCCGTGTACGTCTGCACGGGCGAGAGCGAGTGCAGGTTCCAGACGTAGAGGCGGTTGTCGTTGCCGCCGCTCGCCAGGTACTGGTTGTCCGGCGACCACTTCAGTCCGCAAACCTCCTGCCGATGCGCCCCGAGCTTCCGCTCACCAACGAGGCACGGGGTGCGCACGTCGCGCTGCATTATCAGCCGGTCCCTCGAACCCGACGACAATACCTCGCCGTTCCACGCCAGGGCGCCGACGCGCGCGCTGTGACCTTGCAGTTTGTTCACCTACGGGAAGAAAGTCGAGGCTTATAAGCGGGGCTTCCGAGGATCGGTGGTTACTCTGGTAACTCGACCGTATTTCGTCACCATATCCGATCGATAAATTTCGCTCGCTGGTGCTCAACATTTACTTCACCGCAATCAATAAAGTCCCAGAAGTGGTTAACCTTTACGCTGAAATACTTACTTATTAATCGATTAAATCATCCAACCTATTTTTATACGCGTAAATATCACTTTAGATTTAGAAGAAAGTACTGGAAATAATTTCAAATTAATATTTACCACAAGAACATTTCTAAACTATTGCTTTTTGTAAATGAACGACGTTGTTCAATATTTATCATTTGTGGCAATTAATGCAAATGGTAAGCTATTTATGCATATAAAGGGCAAGAATAAAGGACCGAAAGCCGTGAGAAGCAAATGGTGTATGGAAATGGTATACGTGCGTATATGTGCAAACAGACGAAACTCGTATAATAGTATTTGATCGTAAATAGTAGTAATAGTAGCAGTAGTAGATTCGTAGAAAAGAGAGGAGTGACGATTTTGGTTGTAGAATGTAGTAAAATTCATAGAGGGTCAGCCCACTATTGGAATTGCGCAATAAGGGTCTCCGCAATTAAAAGAGAACGGATGAAAGAATGGAAGGAAAGGGTGGGAGGGACGCCAGACAGTTCCACATACCTGTTTATTAACAGCCACATCCCAGACCTGAATGTATCCTAGATGCGTGCCTACCGCCACGAGATTTCCCCTCTCGTTCCAGGCGACCGAGGTCACGCTATTCCCATCGCCGGACAGATCGCAAAGCCGCGTCACCTGACTCGTGCACGCCGACCACAAGTACACGCAGCTACCCAGGCCGACGCTTAGGACGTTCTGCGACGACCAGTCCACGAGGTTCAAGTAAAAGTCGTCCTGCAACTCCGGCGCGTCTAGCACCTTGAAGGGGATCTTGGAGATCTTCCTTGTGGCCTTCCTCGGCGAGCGGAGAAGCTTTTGACTCTTAGCACTAAGGGGCGACAAAGAGTAAGGTGAGCTCTGATCCAGAAGCGCCCTTTCCTTTGTCGGGGTTGTGTACTTGAACAGATTCTTGCCTGCCAGGGGAGACAATATTTTGCGTTCCTCGCACTGGCCTTTCATGTCCTCTATACTAGCACCTGATATTATCGTTAAAAATTAGATTCCTTCTGCGACCAGGTTTCAATTTCATGCAAACTAATAGGTTAATAAATTAAAATGAAAATTTTCTCCAGTCCACGATTGCATCCAGGATCCGAGTCGTTTCATTTTATTCCTTAAGCTTTTAGTTTTTCTTTCTTTTTACTGTTTATGTCGCCAAATGTATCGCAGTTATATAAATTACATATTTTTGTAAAATGTGGATATACAATACCTAGCAGTTCATTTTTTAAGAGACAGGAGTAGGCAATTCCATCGCGATTTCCTTCTCCATTATTTTCCCTAGTTTTTTTGCTAACAATGCCACTTCGATTACTCTCTGAAATCATGGAGAATGTTGTCTGCCAATTATTTCCCAAGCGAGTTGGGATAAAGCGATCGAAGCTATTGTTCGAAAGCTTTGTAGGTGAATAAAATATGGGTGTAGGCAACGAACAGGCCTCTATTAGTTGATGTGGATCACTGTTCGTTGGCTTCAGCAGTCTTTTCTCATAACCGTGGTGATACATGGTTTATTTAACTTTGGTTTTGCCTATTCTCGTACTTTCCCCTAACGAGGACCAATCACATAATTTCTTGAAGGTACTAAAAATAAAAAGTAGATTTAAAACGGTTTAAAGTAGATTTAAAACAAAAAATAGACAACATTTTAGTTTGATTTTCTTAAAGAAACGATAATGTAGGCTTAAATCTCTTTAATAATTACGACCATTCTCAAAGATAAGGGCTTTACGAACCTTTTATAAGTTACTTTCAAGTGCTTGCTTTAAAACTTCTGCAGGAATGTGTAATTCATGAATTCTATATTTCAGGACTTATCGATTCGAATAACTTATTAAATAGTCAAACGTGAAAAAAAAAGTTAAATAACTATAAATTACCAATTGGCCATTCTTATTGCTATAAATAAAGTGAAAGAAAAGTTTTGTAAAAGCAGCAGCACACGGTAAATATAAAATTTAGTTTACAAGTAAGTAAAATTGACTTGTTATTCCACCGAAGACGAATCAACTGTCTTCACAAGTTGGAAATATATGCAAAAGATATATGAGTTTCTACATTCCAAAAGATAAGACTTAAATGTTATGTATTCGAAATACGATTATCAGTATCTGATAAGGAAGAAAGCAAATATGTGACTAAAGCCGTGTAAAATTCTCAGCTAATAAAACTTGAGAATTCGATGCAATATTTGAAACCGCTTTTGAAAAGATAACGTTTAGAAATAGAACGCGAAATCGATGCGAATTCGTAATAGCGATTCGCTGGGCGCAGACGCGTCTTTCTCCGCGTAAAGTACATAAATTGTAAAAGATCAAATCACGCAATGCAGACAAATTCCTAAGCGATAAAGGCCTCTGCAATTAGAGCGACGATCGGCGCTCGTTACAAATCGAAAATGCACACAACGACCGAGGCATCGCTGACGCAAGTTCAAGAATTTGGCGTCGAAGCGTAAAAAAGAAATGGGAGAGTAAAAGAGAGGCGGTCATCGGGGAGATTCCCAGGACCGCGCGAACCTCGAGAGCAACTCGAAGCTCTGCGCGCAAGGCACAGGAAACCTCCTAACCTCGTCGACATCCGTCCCTTTGCATGCATGCGTGCGCGCGCGCGCGCACGCACGCACACCTACCCAAGGAATCCCAATAACGTCGAGGAGGAATAAAGGAGAGCCGAGTAATTTTCCCTTGGAAGCTCACCCTTGTTCAAGCAGCTCGTGATTGCATGGCTCTCAGGTCCGTCCCTCGCGAGTCGTCAACGCATAGGCGAGGCGCACAGCCAAGCGATCGCGTTCCCGTGCTGCTGCAGTCGCTCTCACCCGAGCGACTCGTCGCCATTCGACGTCTCGCGCACTCGGACTGCTGCCCCTCTTCCTCGTGGCAGTCTTAGCTCCTCGTTAACGCAGCAACACAGCAGCAGCAGCGGTAGCACCACCAGCGGTAGCACCACCAGCACCACCACCACCACCACCACTGCCGCGCCTCGAGCACGACTCTCGTACACGGGCGTGTAGCGCGTGCGACGTGCACGGACCCAAACAGAGTCTCGGACAATCCAATAATCGCGTCCTCGCGTTCTCGTTGTGCGTGAGCGACTGCGTGCGTCTTTCTCTTTTACTACTACGCTAAGCACCCCCTCGTCTCCGCCTCGCTTCTACTATAATGGCGAGTCAACCAGCCGAGACTATACAGCTTTTACGGACGTAGCGCGGCGCTCTCCCGCAACTTCGAGTCGCGCTTTGTTGCCTCCGTCGCCCGTGGAACGCGTAGCTGTAGTGGAGGCGCGTCGCGATCCTTAGGCCGACGCTGCAATCGCTCGCACCCCCCCGAAGCGCTGCAGCGCCGCCGCTGCAGCCTATAACGCGAGCGCGATCAGCGATCGCCTCGTAGGTGGTACTCGGAGCGGTCACGGGAGGAGGGACACGCGTTTTCCTCGTGGATTTCCTCGCGAGAGTCAACCGACTAATCCACGAGTTCAACGACTTTTCCGGGCGAGATTCGCTCTACGTTCCGCTGGAGCCACGACGAGCGCCTGCATCCGCCCCGACACTGTAGATGCGGCCTGACATTCTCGCTGGATTAACGTTGGCTTACTCGAGTGGGCTTTCACATTGGTGCGCTATCGCGCTATAGTACGTACACGTAAGAACGAGTCGGACGATTAACGATGTGTGCAGGGGAGCCATGCGTAAGTGTACGCGTGGGCCTGTGTACCGTGCGTTTGGCCATTTAAACGTATGCATGCGTCGGATATCCTTTTGGATGCTTTAAATTCTTCAATGACTCTGCTGCATCTACGCTGCGCCGTTGGTATTGAATATTCGTGCGCTCGATGTCTATGGAAGTTTTTGAATTTGTACGTTGCAACGTTGGCATTATGCACTGGGAAATAGAATCGAACCACAGGTATCGAACGATGCTTGGCCGTCCTGCCTACGCTTGTATACGTGAATTTGTAATTCTCAGAGCATCGACAGCCTAACCTGATTTTTTACTCCGAGATTGGAAAAGTATCGTTGTAATTCGATTACTTGGCCTTTTTAACGCAAAATTACAATTCGGCGAAATTAATATAGCGCTACAATTATATTTCGTTCGGTGATTATTAAACAGGAACGTCGTTGCTTTCGATCGATTCTCCGTAGATCCATGTTCTATAGCCGAACAATCTCGATAATTTTTCAATTTACAGAATGGAATCGAACGAAATGCGGAGCGTTTTTTCCGAGTCGAGACTCGGATCGTTGTGATCGGTGTACCTTCCGAAGCCAAACTTTCCAAGTCACAGTTTTCCGCGAAACATCGATACTTTATAATTGTATTATTACTACTACTACTATTATTATTATTATTATTATTATTATTATTATTATTATTATTATTATTATTATTATTATTATTATTATTATTATTACTACTACTACTACTACTACTACTATTATTATTATTATTATTATTATTATTATTATTATTATTATTATTATTATTATTATTATTATTATTACGAAAGTAAGCTTTGAATTTTGTAAATTAGGATATTGATTTGTTAATTTGTAAATTAGGATATATTATTCGTAGGAGGATTTTGATCTTAAGATTTTTAAACCGGCGAGCTTACGTTCGCTTGCTTGTAAAAATATTTGTCGATGCCACTCGTTTTTCACAATTTTTTCGCCTTTTTATATTTTACACGTTCTACAAGTTTGCTATCGCCATAATATTCATAATTTTATTCGCAAAGATGAAGACGAGAAGCATCTTTTTTTCGCATACAACTTAGAATTTTGTACGCAACGTGGAACGAAACGGCGATGCGACGGGTAACGTATAATGGTAACGCAAATGGTAACGCAAATGGTAACGCAAATGGTAACGTAAACGAGTTCAAGTCACACGAGTACAATTACAGAAGTGTACGAAAAGAATTTACTCGCTTCATGGCTACGCAAAATTCTCCTATCGCAGAATTTCGTACTGATAAATTTTCTTATCGTTTTCAAAAAGATATTCTATTTATAAGGTTGCCGAAAAGTTTCTTTTTGTAAATCAACATAGATAATGATTCTGCAAGATCTAAACGCGCGCGTGCACGTGTGTTTTGTGTGCATAATTTCAAGATCTTTTAAGCACGAAAGACGTGATGAAATCATCGGGAATTTTGCATCGACGCGTTCGTTAGACGAAAGAAAAGAATGCCCAACAATTTTTTGAAAATAAGGGGGAGAGAATTATCAAGGCCTTGCGTGAGTACATAGTCTTAACCGGTACGGAAATTAACAATTTCTCATAACAGTTCTGATTCCGGAGAGTATTATGCGATAGTTTGCAGTGATTTCTGTAGTGGAACGGCAAACGAGTTCCAGCGCCTGAATTTCCGTAGGAATCGAAAAGACGTAGAAGCGAATTTCACACAAGAGAGCTGATTAAATTGTACTCGACGCAAAGCCACGTTCCAATTTACATGATCTACATACTCAACGCAGGCTACTTTCAAGTGTAGCAACGTGGCCCCACGTGTAAGCACTTCACGAAAGTCGAGTCGTTCGAATAGCGTCGCTTCCTAATAATGGAAGACTCGCGGAAAGCGTGAATTACGATCTGTAAAGCGAAGCTCCGCGATACGCTTTTCAAAATCGAGGGTAAAGAGCGGAAATATGCATAATGGAGCAAATGTCCCTCGGCACTCGCTCGGAACAGAATCGTTTCACGTTTCGTTGTCGCCGTCAACAATGAGTCGCTCGTGTAGGCGACATTTTACAGGCGGCGGCGGCGGCGGTGCTGGCGGGAGGGGCGGAGGAGGAAGAGGTTGTAGGACGACGAGGCGGTGGAGGAGGAGGAGGAGGAGGAGGAGGAGGAGGAGGAGGAGGAGGAGGAGGACTGGAGCGTTCGTTCGGCTCAGGCTTCCTCAGCCCCTAAGCGCAGGACGCGTACCGCCTATCGTCGTGCCTAGGCATTTCTAGATCGTTGACCCACCTAAATCCCGTATTCTTACGTGTCGCGCGCCGACAGATAAGATACGCGACCGACCCTTTTTCTTACCTCCCGCCCCTCCGCCCGACGTCCGCAATAAGGATGCGCGTGGAAAATTTCGAAGGCCGACCGCGTCTTCGTGTCTGACGTCGTGTTCCCCGATGAGGGATCGATACAAGCCACGCAACGATACGCGATGAATCGCGATGCCACGGGGAATCGAGGATCGTCCCTCTATAAGGAAGGGACCGCGCGATTTGCCTTTGCACACGAGCTCGGCTCCTATCGAAACTGATTCACGCGAGGGGAAACGCGTAAATAAGCGACTGACTTTCGTCGAGTGCAATCTTAACTTTCTTCGCTCGTTATACGCTCACCAATACATAAGTCCGAAATTTATTGCGGCTGCGAGACTCATCGAGGACTACTCTCGATAAAGTACTTTTAATGGTTTACATCGATTCAGAGAATTCCCTCGTTCCCCCGAACACGTGTACGCTACAGAAGGAAATACTACCGAATATTATTTCAAATCTTGATATCCAAATACGGACGCAGCGCTGGGATTTAATTTCTTCGACACAAGTGAATGGGTCTTTTCTAATGATCGTGAACCTTACGTTTTAGCTTTATCATCCGTTCGTACCTGCCCTCTTGTCGTTTACTCGCTCTTTTACACCCGAGTCACACCGAGCGTGGGCCCGAAAAAAATGACTCTTCCTTCTCCTTCTCCGCTGAAGCGCTCAAGAGTGGAATGCATATCTTACGTAAGAGAACAAAGTTGATAAAAAAAAACATCTCAGCGTGATTTCCACCTACTTTCATTCGAATGCTCGGATGTCCAAGTCGTAGATTTATTTTACCATTCGATAATCGAGGCCGATCCGCGTACTTTGATACTTCTTTAAAGCGTGTCCTACCGGTTTTAAGAAGAAAGTATTTGCATTGTGATCTTGTTTGCGAGCGATGCGAAAAACACGTTTTTCAAGAAAAATTAGTGCTCGCTCGAGGCTTGCTCGTTATCTCTTTGGATTTTTAATTTTTTTTTTTTCCTTTCAATTATTCACGCACGCCCATTGTATAAAGCTGTGCGTTTAAACCGACGAAGCACGATAATGACTTGAGCGAATACGCATTCGTCGCAATGAATTTTACGTCGAGCGATGCGAGAATTTTGAAACGGCGATTCGAAACGGCGTTGTAGTAAGCAAATTTACCGGTTCACGAGACGAAAATAACGTTGCCGAATGTCAAGGTGAATATTTACTCTAAACACAGAGTTTTTTTAAAGGAATGCCAAGAGCATTTATTTTTACAGTCGTACATCTTTATTATTGTCGAATAAGACTGATAGTCAAAAGAGTTTTAAACGGCTGATTTGTCTTACGCAATGTTAAAGGGGAGAGGGAAAAATAGTTGCGAACAGGATATCGAATAAGTTATCTAAGATCCCTGTACGGATGATAAAGAAAAAAAACCGTTATGTGCATCCGTCGCTTAAATCACACGGTGATTTTACGTATTTTTCACCATTACCTTGAAAAAGACTGCGTGCGTTAAAATTGACTTAAACTCACATAAAAATGTACTGCCAACATTTCATTACGTTAACGAGTCCTGTCCTGAAATGAAATTCTTCAAGGGCGTAATGTATAATTGGTTACAAATATCACTGGAGAAAGTCCTTGCAAGAAGAACGCTTCCCACGTTTTGACCTTCTGTAAAATCTCTTGCGTAATTTTTAGAAGTAGCTGCTTTAAGTATTCACCCGGAGGGGGGTTTCTTTTAATAATTACCTTACTCGCAGAGAGAAGCACAAAGGACTGAGCATAATTCTTTTCTTAATATCTTCCCATTGTAATACAAATCATAATTATTTTGATTTTAGAATTCTTAAATATACCGTGACATTTTGCACTGCGAAGATATTTACCTACTTCACTGCTTTATCAGCTAAGTATAACCCCACTTCTTTCTGCAGAATTTGTACAATGTCGTCTAAATTGCGAAGTAGAGAAATTGATTCATTTTTTTTTAATACTCGTTACTTGTAAGCACAGAAGAAGTATTTCTTTTTCCATGAGAAAAATGTATTGTATCCAAATTGATTTTGAGATGGAAGAAATATTTTTGGTGACACCCCAAACTATTCGTAGTATTTTAGGTTACCCTTTTTATTTTTTTATTTTTTATTTTTTCTTATTTTCTTTTATAAAATAAGGTGTGAGCGTTTAGAGCAGGTAGCATTTTTTAGATGTAATTAGGTAAAATGTTAAAATAAGAATGCTGCAAATACAAGTGCGGTATTGAAAAATAAAAAAGAGGTGCTTTTAAATTATCAACTTAATAATAATAATCATAATCATAATTTCTCGAATGATGATTTCAAAAATTTACAGAGGATGTTCTTTCTTTGCGAGTTAAACGATTCAATTGGCGTAATGTTTATTTTAAAATGTTTAAATGTACTACATTCGATATTCTTGCTGAAAGATATTTGGACTACGATAATTTTATATTAAGTCTGTTCTTATTAAAAACGATAATCAATTGAAAGGGTAAAATAAAATTTCTTGGTATTTCACCGAATTGTTAAGTAAATTCATTCGTTGAAAAATCTATTGATATAAGAAATCGCGACGAACTAATCAGATTTTCGTTGTATATTTAAAAAAGAAGCTACGAAAGGCATTTGATACCCGAGTCACGTATAAAATAAAATACAAGTTTAGAAAATTCACGATGTAAGACATTTGCGCAGAAAAACTTAAACGTATCGTATAAAAAAATATAAATCTAAATATTAAATTTTGTCAACTTTCTCCTTTTCAATCGCGTCTCACTTCCTTATATGATAAACGAAGTCTGCAGAAACGTATAGAGGCAAGTTGAAACGAAGGTCAAGTTAAGCGTCAAATTCACATTTTTAATAGATGACGAAAGACTTACACTTTTGCAAGAAGCTTTTACTAAACAGAAATAAAATCGTGCGCTGATTTTAGCGTTACAAAAATTTAATTGCGAAATTATATCGTATATTTCAAAATTACTCTACAATTATACCTTGCATTATTTATTCATTTATTCCGTTACTCGTGCTTTTATATTACTTAACTAATTCCTTCACATTAGTCAATTACAAATTTTTATTTCTATAATGTAGCTTAGGCTCGCGTAAAGTATATTTCGTTGAGCTTGTACTTTATTTTGAAAACGTTATCGCAAAAATAAAATATACCATTTTAACCCGATCACCAAGTATAATGTTACTCAAGTGCCATCTGCTTCTTCATATAAATATAATTATATCGGTTTTTCAGAGACGAACCGTCTACGAACATTTATGAAATTATAATTTTTAATTCGTCGATCGATTAACAATTGTTTTCAGCGCGACAAATTACCACATTTCAAGGCGTATCTTATTATTTTTACTTTAAGAGAAGGATACGCAGGTCCAATATATATTTAGATATCCGCTTAATTTTCCGAAAGCTTCCTAAAGACCAGCGGATAATCTTGTAATTATTACTGTACACGGTAATTGTGGAAATGGGGGCGGGTCAAAGACCGAGGCGATTATTTCGCAGGGGCGGATCGAAACTTTCCAAGATAACGAGTTAAAAGCTGCGTACTAGAAAATTTTTTTTCGAAATTACGTATTCTTCCGAAATTCATAGAAACCTTGTACTCCTTGGAAGTTTGAAGAAATTTGAAAATTGCTTCTTTTCATATGTTACACAAGTTTGAAAGTTCGGGGAGAGGAGTAGGGATCAATATTGAAATGGTTTGAATTTAGGACTTTAACATTCAAAATTTCAGACAAATATTGGAAACACGAGTTCGGTGATTATTATCTCGAAAATACAATAATTTGAAATATATAATAAATCGCTGTATTTATTAACTAATAATAAGTATCGTAATGTGGATTTTGTATTTAAAACGAAAAATTAAATGTTTTTCATTTTCGAAAAAGCATATCTGGAGCGCAAGTATGCGTAAAGACGGTAATATATATATATATATATATATATATATGTATATATAACGAGTACAACTGCATAGCTTTAAGCTTAAGGAATTAAATGCAAACGAATCAAAGCAGTAACTTTAATGACTTTGACCATCAATTTTAATATCGACAAGTGCAATTATGAAAATATATAGATTTATAACAACCTAAAACCGACAATGACATTTTCATTCAAGAATTCTAGGCTTTGAAATAAATCAAATCTGTTCAGAGTGAATTTTTTGAAAATTATGATTTTAAATACGTCACTGAAAAATGTATCATTTTGACCCGCATCAACTGCTTGGCTTTTCGATAAAGTAAAAGGTGGGCTTTCGTCGAACGCAAACTCATGCAGGCGACCGTAGTTCGTTTGAATATAAAATTCATTTTGGTATCTTTCACGTATCAGGTGCCTTATTTACGTACCGGTGAAACATGTTGGAGATAACATTAGTTAAATGTTTGCAAACAAATCGTATCATCAGTACCAACTGATATCGTTTTTGTCAGTTATATCTTTCAAATTTTGTACGTTTCTCTGTTAAGTCAACGTCGTGTTATTCCACAATATTTGGCGATGACATTCTATACGGACAGTTTCATTTCTTAACGGCCTTAGAATTTTTTAAATACAAATACAACAGTTAGGTATGTATATGCGTTTGAAAAAATATGTCATCAGGCTGGACTGATTCATATCTCATTACATTAATCATCGTTTAATCTTTTTTTTTTTTCTGCTTTAAAGAGAGCTCTAAAGGATAAATTTATATTTGTTAAAGGAAGTTTGTATACTTTTCTTGTACGTGATCATTGACAGTATTCAGTGCAGTTATGATAAGTGAGAGCCGTAAATAGATCTGTGTATGGAGTTGACAAGATTTTCACCGACGTATGGTCGTTTTGTTATATGAACTGGTGTAGTAAGCAAGTAGGTGATATTAACACGAAGATAAATCTATTTGATTTAGTCTTTTAAGGTGTGAAATGTAATTCTCTATCGTCATATAGAGCACTTCGAGGCAGCAAGCGTACTCTTTAGATATATAACGATCAATTTTTACTAAAGATAAATGTTCTAAGTTCACCGTCGCCTATATAGTTCGCTAATTTTGCAAGTACGTATTTTGTATATCATGTCAAAATTATATTGAATTTGTTGAACAAAATTGATTGGTCACATAGCCTACAAATTCTCATTGATAATCTTTTAATAGCTCGGTCTTTGTGTTGGTTAAAATTGGCCTGTTTAAATTGCTATATAATATGCACGCATACGTAGAAACATCTCGAAGTGTGAATTTTATAATTTTATATTGAATTAAAAGTGCGTAATTTCTTAATGTGAAATACAGATTCCACTTACATTAGCTTAAGGATTTACGTAAATTAATAAATTAATCTCGCTTAAGCTGTAACCGACACTGGCATTAATCTTTTTAATGAAAAATGAGTATTATTTCAAAATGTTTACGTGCAGAAAATTAAAGAAAAATTAAAATAACATTCTTGAAATTCTTTAATTTACATGTTGTATACAAGCTGCTTAGATAACTGGCAATTATTTATTAAAATAGTTTCGACTTTCTTGTGCGATGCATAGACGTACAGATCGATTTATAAGTAAGGCGTTATGCAATAAGTTATTAAATAAAATATTGGATATCGAGCAGAAATCTTTCGACGATAAAAAAATAGGGGCTATATTACCGTAGAGGAATCTATAGTAGCACGTGTAAATTTAATTGCTAGTGCGTGAATAAATGTTTAGCTAAATAATTAGCTAAATTAGCTTTCATCGATAATCAGCTAGTACTCGAGGATCTTAAATAAATATGCTTTACTAAATCCGTGTAAATGCTTAAACTAAACACACCAACTGAGAAGTTGCCATTAGGCACACCCAATTAACCACATGTTCCAATTTGATTTATTACTTCTTTAATGAGCTTCTTTCGAACATAACCTTATTTCCGTTGGCCGGTTTAGTTTAGAGTGGCGTGGGGGTGATTTGAATTTTGTGTTCAGTGTGGATATCTAAATTCATCACCTCATCCGCGGTCAATGCGGCTTGTTATCTTAGTGATTGCTTTTTGTGCAGCGTTTAATTATGATGAAAAGGTACGATGAAAAAAAAACCATATTTCTAATTTGTTAACAAAAATTTTTGTTTTCCATAAAAGTTTGCAATTTGTCACTCATAACCTACATTGAAGAGAAGGCGTTCAGCTGTCTGATTTCTTTAATACTTATTTCCTGCAAAAGTAAAGTAATTATCTGAATTCGTCTTCTTGTTACAAACAAAAAATACGATCAAAACGAAAAAAGACTTATTTTCTCTTTGCTGCTTGACGTTTTAATAAGTATGAATATTTTTGGCGCGTGTATGTTATTTTAGAGGTCGGAAAACATGATTCAGTTGGAGCCGAATACTGGCGAAATTTTGAGGTAAGCGAGTCTTCGCTGTTTCTATATCTCACAAATATATCACCAGCCAGCTCGTGGTTTTACCCTCTTTGCATTTTGCACATTAATTTACACTTCTTGGAATATCATTTTTATACCCAGGCATCTTTATCGTGATATACCTCTTGTTCGAAACAAATTTTAATATTCACTTAAAAAACATTTCTTTGTATTTCACTGCAGGAAACAATGAATCTTGATCGATGACCGAGGCAACCAATTTTTTTCATGGTTTTTATTTTATCTTCTGAATTATCATAATTCATGATATACGTATGCATTTCAAGCTTGATGTTATCTTGTTATCAAATTACAATACTTGATTATTCCAACATTTATCATATTTAACGAACAATGCTTCCACGAGTACTTGTCCTAAGTTAATTTTAAATACATGCTTTAATTTCAGTTCAAAAATGAAGGGAGTTATCGATGTACTTGCTATGCAGAGAGAGAAAAGGAATAGTTTACAAAAAAGTATTATCATTGATTACACCAAAGCAAATGATAGTTTCACAGTTTCAAGATTTATATTTGAATGTGGTAAGTGTACTTAATAATTCAAAAATTAAACATTTTAAATGTAATAAAGTAATAAATATCAAACAACTGTAAAAATATGAACTTAATGCAATATTGTAAAGCGATTTATTAATAAGTATAAACTGTATTTATGTTTATTTGCAATTTATAAGTGTACGAATATGTAATAATTGTTTAAAATAATTTCATGATATAATGAAAATATTTCAACTCATAGATTCTTCAAGGATTATAATTTATTATGATAGATCTAAATTCTATTTTTAAATAGATATTATTCATTTGTATTTTTAAAGGCTTTAAATTGGAGGCACACCCACTAACAGTATCAACAGCATCTACTTTGTATCATAGATTCATGAGAGAAGCATCTCCACAAGGATATGACCCATACGTACGTAGATATCAATTTTACTTAAAATAAAAAATAAGAGTATTTTTATAATAAGAATAATTTGTTTTTAGTTAATAGGATCAACTTGCCTGTACCTAGCAGGAAAAATGAAAGATAATCATTTGAAAATTAGAGATGTTATGAATGTATCTTACAGTACATTACATAGAGGTGCAGCACCATTAGAATTAGGGGATCAGTACTGGGGTATGCGTGATGCTATAGTACAGGCAGAGCTCTTAATAATGCGAATGCTGAAGTTTCAAGTTATGCCAGAACACCCACACAAGGTACTTGTTTTAATGCATCCATTTAAGCGAGAAAAAGAGTAAAAAGATCAATTCAGCCAAGTATTTGTATGTTATACATTATATATCAAATATATTTTTTAAAGATGTATGAAGAATGATAAAAAATTATTCCTGCATATGAAAACAGTTTGAACATCAATGTTTTAAAATATATTATATTTTTATATTTCAAATTTTTTATGTTTCATATTTTTTTTTAATTTACATTTCCAGTTGAAAATAATTTGGCAATTAAGGCTTTATTATTATTTTTTTTTTTACTATATATAAATATGGTCTGGAGATAAATACAGTATAAGGGGTCTTAAATGTGAATCAGAATTGATGTATATAGAAGATTCTAAAAAAATTAATTAGAATATTTTTATTCTTAGTACATGTTACATTTCCTAAGATCTTTGCAAGCGTGGTTTGGTGAAGAGGAATGGCAAAAATATCCTGTGGCAAAGACTAGTATGTCATTGCTGCAAGATTTTCATCATGTTCCATCAATTCTTGACTATCCACCAAATTTGATTGCTATTGCTTGTATAAATTTGTCTTTACAAATTTATGGAGTAGTAGTGCCTTTGATGGATGAGTGCGATCAACAACCATGGTTTAACGTAAGTTTAAGTATTAAAATATATCATTATTGAATCTTATAATTTCTTTTTATAATTATTATTTTTGCGTTTTGAAAGATTTAATGTAAATTATTATATATTTATCTATTGCAACGTTAATTTATTATCTATTAAAATTTATTTATTGAAAAATATTTTCTACTCTATACTACATTTAATACTTTGGTATAATTTAAAATTAATTTTTTATTTGTATATATATTTATGTAGCAATCATTATACTAAAGGTTTATAAAATGATTACTGACTTATTTATAAAACATTGGCTTGATCACTTCTAATTTTAAATTTGCATTTAATAAAATCACAAATTGTTATAATTATATTATTATTTTTAGATATAATAATATTTATATAGAAAATCCATGAAATATAAAGTTAATTTGTGAATTTAAATTTAGTTATAACTATAAATACATTATTGAATTATTTACACATTTACAATATATATTCCATTAAATTATATATTAGTAAAATGAATGCTTATAATATATAAAATTGATATAAACTTTTTATTTGCCCAGAGAATAGTTTTTATTATAGCTTTATTTATATTTTTATATAAATATAAAGGTATATGAAAATATTTAATTAAATTAAATATTAAGTACTCTGGTAAATAAAAAGTAAGCTTTTTTCAAATTTTAAACACAATGTGAAATTACTAACTACTGATTTATTGAGTACGAGCAGAATTGATTCGGAATTTATGAATTTAAGTAGAATGTGATTGTTTTATCTAATAAAATTAAAATTATATAACATAACTATATATTAATGACGTAATAAATTTATAAAGAATAATTATAAGTATCATTGTAATTCTTATATTTTGGTACTTTTAAAGTGATTAGTATTGGTCCATAAAGTAAAAAGCAGATATTTGTTGTTTTTCCTATATACTTTATTTCAATAAAGTTTTATTGTTCTATTAAATGAATCACATTTTAAAATTATTTAATAACATTTTTACAGGTTTTTTGCAAAGAATTGACCAGAGATAAGCTTTGGGAAATAATGGAAAAAATCATGGCATCATACGATGAAGAACCAGAGACGAGAGATCATTAACTATATTAGTTAATATGATTTTTGGATTCACACTGAAACATTCACTTACAATTTTACTTTTTTAATAACTGATTGAATTAAACTTCCAATTCCAGGACTAGTTTATGATTTGTACACATTTGTCATTTTTATATGTGTAAATTTAGAATTAGTAAGCAATTATTTAATAGACTAAATTTTGAGCTCACTATTAAATGCACAATTTTCCCTGTTATTATTTAATTTTGTTCACTTTAGTTTACTCCATGCAGTCTTGTTTATTTTAGACAATGCATAGAACTTTAGGATTAATAGTATCATAATGAAATTAAAAATATATATATATATAGTAATAGAATGACGTGTTTAGTGTAGTATATTCCAATTTAAATGAAAATGATGTAGTACCAAGTCTGAATTGGTTTGGTAAAAATAAAAATGAAATTTATATACTTAGTCCTATGCAGTATATATTTTCTTATTAAAAAAATTTGTACAAGAAGAAAAATTATCGACAAAATAATATTTACAAAATAATATAATAAATTACAGTCGTGTTTTAAAAAAATATGTTTCCAATATTATGATATTGGTTTATGGTGGTACAGAAATGTATAATTGCATAAAAACTGATGTACGATTTAATATTATTCAAGATTAGTAATATAATATAATTTAAACTATTATCATAGTAATTTCATCTAAAAAAGCACCTCTAATATTTTGATGATTGGGTCCCAGTTGTTCTAAGACTATAACGTCTCGAGAACCATATATAAAAATCTTCAGCAAATGTTATTGTAAGTAATAAATAGAATTATGCTTTTTAAACAATATTTTGAGATTTTCTTAAAAACTATATTATTGTAAATGAAAAAAAGTAAATTATATCGACAAAGTGTTTGAAATATGCATATTATTATGTATTATTCTATTGTAAATGATTATTTTAATTTACATAACATATCTTAAGATTTCAACTTTTCATTAAAAAAATATTAATTTTTTTGAAATTCATAAATTTTTGCTATTATTTTGCGATTCTTTTAATATAAATTTCCATTGCTAGAAAAATTATTCAAAATATCTATTACATTCAATCGGATAAAATACGGATAAAACTTATTTGTATAGTGTTTTTTTAAGTAATGATAAAAAATATTACTTTTAATGATCTATCAGTATATATTTCATGACCTTTTCTATAAAATTTATTCAACTCCTTTTTAGAAATTTACTCATTACCATGTGTAGGTAGTAACTATCTTATTTCAATCACTAGTTCTTTTACTTAGAATTTTACTTTAAAGTTAATACAATTTTTAATCGGGTGAATATATGGTCCATAGATTCGATTTTTCTAATTTTTACAATTTATATACATTCAAAATTAACATAAAAAACAATAGTATTACAAGATAAATATACTGATGATTTGAAAATAATTAAACAAATTCATAAGCTATGAAAATAAGTATTACACGTATAACAATTAGTAAAAAAGAAATGGTTGGCTTTTGTGATTGTAGATTATAAAATCAACTAATTATAACCTGAATTTAATTAATTTTCGAAAGTATTTAAATACAAGAAATAATTTTACTAATCAAAACAATGTGTAATTATTAAAAATTTACTTTTCTAATTTAGTTGTACGATTCACTAAATTAAGTCATTATATTTTATAGGTATACAATAATGAATGATTATTAATGGATATAAAAAGAAGAAACTGCGAATATTTTCAATAACAAGTTTGTTGAATTTCGAATAAAGCTTAATCATTCACGTATATAAGATTGCAATTCCATAATTTTCATTCTTCATATGATAACGGACAGAGAAGAGGCTTTTGCTAATCCATCTAAATAGTATGGATTCTGTGCAAACCTTAAACATTAATTTGGAGATCAAATAGTATCTTCCTGAAAAGGAAAACGCATACGTAAAAATTCGTTTACTTTTAATCGATTTTCGCTATTTGGTTCTTCGTTTCTTATCTTTTTTTTTCTTTTTTGTTAATTATAGAGGGAAAAATATTAAACATACAATTAAAAAAATGTCACGTATTGTAATCATCACATTGATTGACATGTATTATAGTGTGTATCTCGAAATTTTTAATTACTTAAATTCGATTGTTGTTATCTTAACAGTTTTTGCCTAGTCGTCAAAATTTTGCATTAATCGGTGCATTTAATGTTTTGCACACAATTATTATATCTGTTAGTAAAACTTGTTCACGAAAAGTCGGTAAAGACTTGTTTTTGCGACCAAAATCGCATTTCATTTTCTCAATTATTATTTATAGTTCTTCTTTGCTTTTATCGTGGAGGAGAGAAAATGCGTGAATGTATGTTGATTAATGAAGAAAATAGAAGATTTAGGCCATCATCTCCTTTGATCTTAAGAAGTACGTCATCATGTCAATGGGTAGCGGGAACACGATCGTCGAATTCTTTTCAGCTGATATTGTATTCAGTGTCTGAAACCAGAAGGACAACTTTTTATTCAGTTTTTTGGATGCTTGTATGTGCTTAAAAACTTCATATTTTTAAGTTAACGTGGTTTTAGTTTTTTAATTTCGTAAATGATAATGTACACTAATATTTAGTACTTATTCATATGGTTGTAAATATTATTTTTTTTTTAATTTTACAAAGTACGAACAGGCATTTTGTAAATAATAAGAAATTTGTAAATTAAAACATGAATTATAGCATACAATTTATAATACGTAAAATGTAGCAGGTAAATACTTAATATTAATGTTTTTTTAAAAAGAACTACGAATTCTTACACAGTAACTATTGTAAATAATTTCATTATTTACAATATGTACTTTAATTTAAATGTAACTACTTATATCGTTAAACGATTTCGTAAAAGTTGAATTTGGCAGTAAAAGTTACAAAATTCTCTATAATTAAATTGTATTCTAAATAAAAATTGTAATCTAAAGAAAGAAAGGATTAAAAATGTTTTTATCTTTTCATGCACACGATATTCAATTAGTCAATATTCAATGATTAATTTACTTAGCGAAATTTTGATTTTGATAATTTGTGCGTTATTTATTTTACTTTTATTAGTTGTAATATAATAGGTAGCTTCGTAAGACTTGATCTTTCAGACTGTGTTGATTTCAAATATTTGAGTATTATAAGATGAGAGAGCAATAAGATGAGACACGTAATAAATGAAGTTATTTCTATAACACTTGTCTATGGGATTTTATTCTATTGCATTTTCAGTCATCTTTGATCCTTATTTATTTAGGCAACTATATTTTACTCTATTACGAATATTATTAATTTTTAAAATTGCACATTCTAAAATTATATTATTTTATTAATTTAAAGATGTTTGCGATAAGATTACCGGAAGGCTGTTGAATAAATATTTATCAATGATAGCCCACTTGATTAAAAATATCTTTGTTAGATATTTTAGAAATATATTTATGAAAAGTAAAGCATTGAAAATAAATCTACTATAATTCTTGAAAGGAAGATACAAAAGTTACGGTAGCCGTAAAAGTGCAAAATGACCTTAGTACAAAAACTAAACATAAAAATTGTAAATTCCCCGTTTACAAACATATCGAATAAAAAGCAAATTGTTTGACAAAAGTTGGGAATTCCAGTTGACAACCGAATCGAGTGTTTGAGCGTGAGAAGTAAAGTAAGGTGACCTGGAGATATCGGAGTTGCAGAGCAGCGGGCGAGTCACCGATGACTTCGGAAGCTTCTCGAAGGGCTCTGCTGGCTTTCTGTTCTCCTTCGGCAGCGATCACCTGCAACGGGATCACAACATTAGTGTGATAAACATCGAATCGCACGTTATTTCCTTACCTTAGCGCGGGCTTCTCGAGCGGCTTCCGCTTCGGCGGCCATTGCTCGCTGCAATTGCACTGGCAGTCGTACGTCTTTGCTGTAATGATATAATTGTCGGGGATGAATTCGATGTGGATTGTCAGACCCGTTCAAAATTTTGCAGAACATTTATTAAAAGTGATTTTTTTTTCTTCGAGCTCGAGTAGAAAAATCGAACGCACACCATACTTCGCATTGACGGGAAGCTTATTATTTTTTCTTGAAATTAAAATCGATCGTTTTACTTACATTTCTACTCGTTCCACTTTGATGCCCCAGCAGTCAGTAGCTTCATCCAATGAAATCTGCGAAAAACACTTGTGTGTATTTTTCGAGATTTTGCGAATTTAAAACTTGTCGTAAAAATCATCGATTTCAGTGCAATATTAATCTATTTTTATATTGTTATTACTATTTTGTGTTTATCAATTGATCGAAAAAGTAAAACATGTATATTAAAACAACAACGCAAACAATTTACCTTTTTTCAAATATAAGTATACTATTTAAGCTTTTCTTGCCTATAGTGTTCCAATAATTTAAAAATGTATTTGTTTAGATGAAACATCTGCAATTGTCAAATATTTTTTTCCAAATCAGTAGCAAATTGTGTATCATTATTTAAGTGAATATTTTGAAAAAAAAATTTTTTTTTCACGCGTACATCTTATCCAACGCAGTTATTCGATATATAAAATATTTGTAACGTATTTTTCTTTCGATGACAAAAAAGCCTATACTATTATATATACTAAAATATTACTAATTTAAGTAACACTGACTATTTCTTTAGCTCTTTCGAGAATGCTTGATAAATATTGGGATATGCTAGACAACAACAATTTCGACTCAATCAATTAAAAGTAATCTACATTTGCACGAATCGAAACTCTTGTTTTTGAAAAAAATGTATATTATACTGTACTTGCAAGAAGTACGCCGATAACAATAAAATTGTATTTAGGTTGAACTTCGTTAAGCACTGCAATAAAACTGCGATTCAAATGCATCAATAAATACACGCATATCCCACGAAAGTATGATTATTTTGAATG